>CM039434.1:14473515-15923515 GCA_022379115.2 Bauhinia variegata | reverse complement strand
GAAATGTTAAAAGGAGTTTGGTTATGATGGGGTAAATGTGTCTTTTCACATGCAAAAAAGGGCGCTGGGGGTTACAAAAGAAATTCCCAAAAGACAGCTGGCTCTAATAACTCAAATGATTGGGCCATGCCTAAAGTACCAAAGCCCGAAAGGGCCCGAAACGAAGCCCTAATCATGCAGACGCATCCCCTCTCTCCCGCTTTGCCGAACTTACTGATTTTCGGACAGGCGAGTCTGAAATAAGGAATAACAGTAGAAGAGGCCAGAGGACCCTGAATACAAATCCACATCGACGAAGAAAACCAGAAAGCAGAAAAGTTAATAGAGAAAAGTATTTAAAGCAGAAACTGGGGTTTTCTCCTCTAATGGCGGACAAGAAAGAAATCGTTGTCCCACCGTACGACCTCGAGGCCAAATACGATGCTTGCCTTGATCTCACGCTTCGCCGTTTCGTTCGCTCCTCGCTAGTTGGTGCATTCGGTGCTATGCTATTCTTCAGTTAGTTTCTTCTCCTTTAATTTGCTTTGCTTTTCTTTTCCCCTTTCCCTGTTGGTGTTGTGGATATTTAGCCCTGTGTATTGGGAATTCTGAATCTGCTAGTGTTAGAACGATAGATATCATGCATTGCCCACATTTTCCTCTGGATATCTTTTTCCTGTATTGAAACTCAGAATTATGGGTATTTTATTTGAAACTTGTTTTTCTCCAAGGACTTTCCTAAATTAATTGTTAGATTTTTTTTTTTTCTTATTCATGTTCTGATTTTTTGTTGAGTTTCTGCACTTTTCGTTTGTTTGTTTTTTTTTTAATGATAATTCTGATATATAAAACTAATTGGTAATAGTTGAGAAGGAAACAAATTTCTGTTTGTGAAAATGAGTAGGACTTTTTCCTTTTTGTTTCATGACTGTCATGTTTGCTATTTTTACATATATTTTTTAAATTTATTTACAGAAAGACCAAACTATGTGTAGCTAAGTTGTTTTTGGTCGTTCTATGGGAATATGGATTCTTTTTAAAACTAGACTTGCTGGGAAAAGTACAAATTTAAAATTCTTTGGGAAAAGCAAAGGAAATTTGGACTAGCTATGATAAGATATATTTACATTCTTCTAAAATGCAAATAGTACAAAAACATAAGAGTCGGAACTCTTAGATTGGATGCTTGATTCTATGTTTAAATGAAGTGACCAATCAAATGTAGCACAAATTTTGCAACAACAAATGTTATCGTATGAGAGAAATATCTCAAATGGATCATGATATTCAAAAAAGAAACCAAATGGACTCTTCTAAGTTCTTCTCCCTAGCATATATGGCTGTAAAATTATTGTGCTGAAAATTTTGATTTTTCCCTGTAGTGTAAATCATAAACTTTTCTATAAACATTTCACACTTGTACTAGATTTTGCCTTTGTTTTATTCTCCCATAACATATCAAACCATTACTGAAAATTCTCCAAATTAAGGGACAGATCCACACATGTAATAAATAAGTTCCAACTTCTAAGTCACCTTGCAATGCAAACATAGATGGTTATGAGCTTTTAAACCACATCTAGCAAAAATATGGGACAGTGTTCTTATTTTGCATTTTGTTTTAATACTACTAATTAACATAGAACAAACAAAGCTTTGACTTTACATGATGTCTCTGTTTCTGAGGACACCGAGTTTGGATGGATGGAAGAGAGTGGTAGATGATAGAATGGAAGGGAATAAACTAATGTTCCATTGTTTGTGAGTTCTTTAAGTTAAAGGAATTGATGGTATGGAAAGGGAACCGTTCAATCATTTCCCCTCAAATCCCCAAAATTCATTCCCTCCAAAATTGGGAAGGAACCAATTGAATGAAACACCATTTTAATTAAAAAATGGTGAAATTACTATATAACTCTCCTATCTATATGTCACTTTGGCACTAAAAGGGACAGTGAAAATTTAGTTTTAAATTTTATTCCATTCTATCCACTTCTACTTAAAGAAGGCAAAGGTAGTTTTAGTCCTTTTCTTACTTAAACATCCAAAAATTAGGAAGGTGACACCCTTTCCTTTCCCTTTCCTCTCCATTCCATTCTGTTCCCTCACCTCCAAATTTCCAAACATTCATGGTGGTTGGGAAATAAAAAATTAATTAAATCAATAAATTTTCCCAGGAGTGAAGCCATCTTATCAAATGTCTATCATAAGTGTTAGATGGATGAACACAATCAATCCTTTAGCGAAAGGTTTTAACTCTGTGTATAACCAAGTATGATGTCCTGCTGCACAGTTTAACAGCTTTCATGTTATCCTAACTTTATTCAAAAACACAAATAATTAGGAGAATTGTTAGAGAAACAAGCTTGGCTTCTGTATGTTTTCTGGTGGGATTTCATGGGCTCATGGTCAACGGAAGATTGAAACCAAGTACTATTTATGCCTGAAGTCTATATTCTAAGGAATCTAATTTTGTACAATTTTCTGATGTAACAATCTGCTGATGATAGTTACTTTTCAATTTTATTTTAAGTGTATGAGAAGCTAATATGTGTTTTTCATTTTCATTGAGCAACTTAATATAAGGAGAAATACCTTTTCAGAAAAAAAAAAAAAAAAAAAAGATTTTGTTTTGTTTGGAGGAAGAAGTAGGAGGCATGTACGCAGATTGCTTGTTTGTAAATGAGCTCGATGGTGTATATTAGTCATAGCAGCCACTATTGAAAACACTAGTGTATAATAATGAAATAATTTCTGAAGTGACATTTGCATCTGATATTGCTTGACAGCTATAGAGGAAAAGCATATTAAAATTTCAAAATAAAAAAGAGAGAGAGAGAGAGAGAGAGAGATAGGCAGAAAAGCTTGTTGTAAAGTTGTTTTTAGCCGACTATCATGGTCAGAACTTGCCTAGAATGGACAAAGGGAACTATGAAAGTGATTTCCAATTTGCCGAACTGGACCCCAGGAATTGGAAAATGATGAACATGTTTACATGGAGAGTGTTTTCTTCCAAAGCAAACACAACTAGAATTTCATAGATTTTGTAGTTGGCTATGTCAGCAAGGATGAAACTGATGCTAGCTCATCGAGCTTGGAAACCAAGTTTTCGCAATAGTATTTCTTGCCTTTATTGCTTGACTGACTGCTTTCTCCCTTATTTGACTAAACAATATGCTTTAAAAAAGAATGTATTGCTCTTTTACATTTTTAACAAATTGTATTTTTCAAGTAATTGAATGTAACATGTTTTTTTTATCATAAATTTTTTGAATACTGTAAAGAAAACACAAAATTCATCCTGGGTTGCCTTTCCCATGTGGATATTTGTACCCAAATCAGATATTGCAGAAGTGTTCCTGATGAAAGTTTGGACAAGCTTTTAATATTAAGTATGAGTCATTCAATCCCTTTTCCCTTGAGTTGTGTCAGCAATTTGCTTGGCACAATAAGAGAGATGGTGCTTTGGCTGGCTTCATTAAGAGTCTGAATTAAATTTCCATATCTTTTGCCCATGATTATCAAGTTTAATACAGGTTTAATCTGTTCCTATTAACCAAAGCTTTAATAATTGGTTTCCATCATGATGTTGATGGAATCTTGTTCATAGGTCTAGGGTTTAAGTTTTGGGAGGATCCTTTTTAGAAAATTATTTTGTATTATGTATTTGTATTCTAGTTCTCATTCATGGTCTATTTGCTGTTGGAGCCTTGTGTAATTGAAGAATGTTAACTGCATTTGACACGTTGAGTTGTCTTGTCCTCACCAAATTTATATCTTTTTATGTTGTTAACTTGTTGTTTTGTTTATATAGATATGCTTTAGGATGTCTTTGGTGTGCAGAATCGTAAATTTGTTGGTGTTTTGAATACTTAAGTTTAAGATATTTAGGTATGGGGTGTGAAAGGATTTGAAATCTCAACATTTGGTATTAAATTGACACTATCTGATATTCTTAGGAACGTCTTCTACTAATATCTGATTGAACAATAATTCTTAAATTGTCAAGTACAACTCTCTTATGTAAAATTGGTTTAGATATAATTTATTGTAGGTATATTATGTTCCCTACTCGTTTGAGGAATTTGATAGATATTAGAATGTGGAGCTTTAATGCCCTGCTTTTGTACTCGTGTTAAAAGAGCCAGTATATAAATGCATCCTTGCTCTGGTGATAGCAACCTTAACAGATAGGAACCACTCAATACTTGATGAAATGTATTTTTCATTTGGCACATAAAGCCAAAGTGGAACTTCTTAGATATTTGACATTAGAATTTTGGTTCTGATTTTGTTTGATTTCTTCCGCATTTGCTCATACGGTTTTATACTGATTCAAATTGGATTTTTTTTTTTTTTTTTTAAAATTTTGGTTATAAAATTACGTTAGATCTTGTATATTTTTGAATGTTAGTATCCCCTTCTATATGGACTGAGAAAATGGGTATTGAGAAGTCTAGTTGCATTATATCTTTATTCATTTGTAATGCCACTTCTCAGCCCAATCAGTTTTCATGAAATGCCAATATTAGTTTGAAACAAGGATGTGCATATGGCATTTAGCCACTCCAATTGGCCAAATTTTAGCATTGAAGCTGAGTCACTGGTAATTTTCTGAGTTATTGCTTGATATGGTTCTTTTTTTTGTTTTTGCCTTTTTTTTTTCTTGGTTTGGGGAGGGGGCGGGGGGTTGAGCCCCTGTGTATGCATTGTTGTGAACATATACGCCAATTGAATGTTCTTGTCACAGAATTAGCCTTGTCATTTGTATTCTTATTATATTTTGGTCCTAATATGATTAAGAAGGAAAATGCAACAAAAAGTGGATCAAAAGAACAGGTTTTATTATAAGTTTTATGTATTTGATTGTGAATTAATTTAGTACTTAGGATGTTTTCTTAAGTTTAAAATAATTTTGTAGGTGTCATCTTTATTTATTCTGCATTGAATTTGAAGACTATGCATAGTTTGATCTCTCCAAGTTATTAATGCAAAATTCCTATGCTTGCTTATATTGTACTAGGGAGTCCTGTGACTCGCTGGGCATCTATAGCATTTGGGGCAGGAGTGGGTATTGGGTCTGCATACACAGAGTGCTCTCATCTATTTGATGGGTCTCCTACGAAGTCAGCACCATCGTCACTTCCATCACCACCACCACAACCACCACAGATTTCAGAGTCACCTAAGATTTCAGAAACTCCTCAGGTATGATGTCATTTCTTTTTTCTTGTTTATTTAGTTATTTATAATTGTTTAGCATGCTTTACAATAATTTTGTTTGAAAAGCAGTAGCAATGGTTGTTCTAACATTCTTGTAGGAATTTTGGATGTGCTATTTCTCCGTCTTTTTTTATTTTTTTTAAAATTTTTGTGCATATTGGAACTTGCTGCTCCGTCTTTTTTTAATCCCATTGCAAGACATTTATAATTGCAGTAGACTAAACTAATCCATATTATTGTCAAGGAACACTTTTTTTTTTAATTCTTTTTTCCCAATATTTTTAAATAGAGTTTCCTTTTCCCCCTGTTTTCATATGACATTCCCTTGATTCTGTGTATCTTCAACTTGATTTTATTTTACATGGTGGCATCTATGCCAGTCACAAGTCCAAAATCCCTGTGCACAACTGGAAATTTTAAAATAAAGAAGGAAAATCTTACAGCATTTATTTGTTGAAATTTGTTGTGGAAGAGCGCGCGAAGTTCCTCAAATTTTATATTGGAATTTTCTTATTCTATCCATCTTAAAAGTCATGAAAACTAAGAAATGGTTTCTGCGTCTTCGCCCAATCCTTGAAATGGAAGCATGCTAACATGGCATACAGTATGTAGTGAAAATTGGTTTCTGAATGATTGGTTAACCTTATCATTTGGATGTAAATTGCAATTTAATTTGGTTCAAGACCATATCAGATATCTTTGTTGTAACAAATTTTTGAAAGGTCAGTCATCTGTTTATAGGTGTTAACAGTGTAGCGAGTATATAATTTGTAACTTACCCTTGTTTTGTTGGCTTGTTTGTTAGTTGTCTTACCCTTGCCATGTTAGCTTGTTTATTAATCTTAACTGCACAATGGCTTAATCTGATAACGATACTGATTTGACTTTCACATTTTTGAGAGAGCACATGGGGATGAATTTCCTTTAATTCTGGGGATTAGTAGGAATTTAATCTGTACCATAGTAGCCAATTGTGGCGCTATTGTGCGCAATCCTGAGATTGCGGAGCGGTGAGCAGTTTGAGCAATGCCTGCTGCCGCTCCTTGGGTGCGGTTGTGTTTTGGTGTTGTGGCCGTTGTGGCCACGATCTAGGAGCGGGAAAGTGAGCGCAATCTTGGTGCAACCATGATGCTACGTGTTCTGACAGAAATTTTTAAGGGTAAAATTCAGATTTTATAGCTTTTCTGAAATAAAACCCAAAAGATTAAGGTTTTCTAAGGCAGAAACGTAAGAAAGCATCCCACCAGCAGCTTCTCCTCTCCTGCATTTTTTTTCTTTGATCTGCTTCATCTCTCCCTCATTTTCCTTCAATTTTCTTCTTCCTCCACCTACTTTCTTCCATTTTTGGCCAGTCTATGATGGAATCTAGTTAAGTAATAAGAGTTGTTTAGGACCTTTTATCTATGTTTTTGTGTGTTGTTTTATGAGCATCAAGTGTCTTAAGTAAATTATTTATCTTTATTTCTCTCACTTAGGAGTAGCGGCGGTTCTGTAATCCACTATCCTACTATAGTAGTTTTGGAGCCGGCCGCACCACTCTGGGATTTGCTTTACTAGTATGATCTGTACTGACATGTAGTGAGATGGTCCTATTGTGTCGTGGTGTCGTAGTTATAAATCTAGTCTAGCATGGAAACATGGGTTGGCACTGTGGTTTGTCTCGCTGCTCATTTTTATTTTCTGTTTTGTTTTCAGGACAACGAATAGTTGCAATGATGTTGGATTTGCGGTTTGTTGGATATCAAAAGAGAACTTTCTTGAGATTATTGGTGGTCTCCACCAACCAAAAAAAAAAGAAAAAAAAATCGAAAATGTAGTAATACTATTATTGATTTCATAAATTAGCAACTAACTTCATGTACTGCAGATTTCTTGCTCAAGATATTGTCTTGTGGTTCGTATGTAACCTTGCACTGTGTTAATACGGGGAGAAGATGAAAAATAATTGCTTTTTTCAGCCTTAATAAAGTTTCTGCCCTGACTAAGCAGACTAGAAATTTTCTCTGCTCGATTGTTATTCCTTAGAAATATTGCAAAGTTGCACAAAAAAAGAAACTTGTGCTAAATTGCTGACATGCCCATTTGAACTTTCCCTAGTTTTCTTTTGGTTGGTAATTTTGGTTATGGAATCAAATGCCGAACATATAACGATTTCAATACTGTCTATATGTTTTCATAGATTCAAGTTGGGAGAAAATTTGTTGTATACTTTGGTATTTATTTTTTTATCTCATTTATTGTGATTGGGTGAAAAATTATAAAATATTACATAATGAGTGATTTTACTCATTGAGAATCATCTAGAACAAAATAGAAAATTAGATATTAAATAAGATAATAAATTTATCTTTATTGAAGTATAAATTTAAGAAGAAAAAAAAAGAAGACTGGTATATGGCTTTGTTTGAAGGAAATTTTTAGCTGTAAAATCATTTTGAATTGTCGAGTGATAAGAAGTTTGTTACTTAACAAAGAGTATCATCTGATTAAATTATTATACATTAATAAAGTAAAAAGTAACTAATTAAGAATATAACAATTTGATGATTATGAGGGAGACCATTGCTGGATATGAGGATGAGTGGTCGTGGAATGAATTATTTTTCAAGCAAGGCCTTGCTTTGTTAACTACTAAAATTTCATATTGATTCATTTTAGATCTGTTATAAAATGCCAATAATCCCCAGATCAATTATTATAAAATAGTTTTTTTAAAAAAAAATAAAAGATGATAATAAATTAATTATTTCGTTATAATAAGGTTAAGAAGTTACAAATGTGTTTTAATTTTTTCACGCGATTTACATACTAGGTTTTAATGATGTGCACTTTGACTGGTCAAGTTGAGTCAACGTCACTCTTGCCCCTTCCCTCTAACAATTCCTACCTTCCTCTGCCTTCAAACCTCGTTCTCTTGCTTTAACAAAGCACCAATATTCTTTCAGCTTATCGTGCAATAATTAAGGTTCATTGTGCCATCAATAGATAATTGGAAGATTCATGGGATTAAAAGGTCAAAAAAGTTATAGTTTGTACATATGAATTCTAGTTCTTCTTTGACTATCCTCTTACAAGCAACACATACACTGAGTGATTCAATTGTTGAAGTTGTTACTGTTCTAGTCCCATATCCATAACCGGCCACTCTATATAGAGCTCTCATTACAAATCATCCCTCTCACATTTCGAGAGTAGATTAAGATTAATTGAGCCAATGGACAAAAAAAAAATATGATAGAGACTTTAGAGAATATCCTTAATAATTTTTAGTGAATTACTATTTACCAATACCAAGATAGAGATTTTTTTTTTTATGTGAATATCAAGATAGAGACTTTAGAGAATATTCTTAATAATTTTCAGAAGGATTACCATTTACCAATCAAGATAGAGGCTTAGAGAAGATTCTTAATAATTTTCAGTGATTACCATTTACCAATATACATAAAGGTTATGAAATCCAAAGCAACAATGGGTAATGGAAATTTAAAGTTGCCATACAATGCCAAGCTTTTTTAGCCTGTCATGGAAAGCTCATCTCTTTATGTGTGCTCAGGTCCATTTGATTTGCTAAAAACAAGGAATATGACAACACAAAAATTTTTGTCTCATGTTTGATTTCTTAAAAGACTTAGGTATTGGACAAATCCTTCAAATCTTGTTACTCATTAAACCATGAGATAAGAGTATTGGACAAAAATATTAACCTTATTATCTCTCAAATCACCCTATAATCATTTATACATTGACTCATTAAATAAATGGCGACATGTCCTAACAACGGTCAGCGACCGGTGAGGTACCGATGACACTTGGCGACTGGCAAGGTACCGGCGACGGCCAGCAACCGATGACCCTTTTTTAAATGATATTTTTATAAATTACTTTATTATTATAAATATCAAAATCTTATTATATTTTTTTTAGAATTGTAAATGCCATTAGCTTCATTAATAACCCCGAAAAAATCTCCCATCATTTATCCTCTCACTGATTTCAATGGTGAAATTAACAGGTCCTCTCTACTTCATACATTTATTCCTATACAATTCTTCGCAATTTATGGACCATGGACTCTTACAAGATATATAAAAAATATAAGAGATTGAGATACATATATATATACATATATATATATAACAGGTCTCCTCTCTCTCTCTCTCTCTCTCTCACACACACACACAGATATATATATACATATATATATATATTCTATAATAATGAGCCTCTCAATAAAATTAAGAGGCATTATTTTACATTGCAAGCACTTTGTCTCTCTACAAAAAATATATATATATATTCTAGAACATGGGTTCATCTAAGATTGTGTAGTGTTTCCTTTGTCTTTTAACTTTTATGGTAGTAGATGTTTGTATTTTTGAACCTTAAAATTTGTGAATAATTTTTGGCTAAAAATTTAAAAAATAAAAAATTAATTAAACAGAGGTGTCCAAACCATTTTAATTTTTACACCAATTATTTAAACCAGTTTAAAATAATACATTTTTTATTTTTAATTAAAATAACTTATTACACTTGTTTTCTTAAGACCCAGTGTAATATCTTTAATATTATATTTTTAATGATTTTGAATTAAAATCTTTACACCGGTTATGGTCATAATTGATTTAGAAAATATACTTACAACATCCATTATTGAGTTAATCGGTTTAGAAAGTAAATATTCCACACCAGTTGTGACTATAACCAGTGTAAAATGTACACTTTCTAAACTAATTAATGTAATAACCAGTGTAGTAAGTATATTTTTTAAAAAAAAAAAAGCAGAAATCTAGACATTCGTTCAACCCTTATTGTTTCATAAAATAGAATACTGATATAAATAATCTAGAACCACCAATAGATCAAGAAACACCTAAACCCAAATGAAAGCAAAATTACAATTATAAAATTAAGAAATAAAGTTTTACAACCATGAATCTAATTGGATTTAAATTACATAAAAATTGTTCTACAACATACAAACTTCATGCAAATTACATAGCTTACAAATGAGTAATATCAAGAAAGAAGTGGGCCCAACATTCTCGAATGTCACCAACTGCTTTGTCCAAAAATGGATCCTTATTGACAAATATTGGAAATTCAAACACAGTTAAAACATGTATAATCACAACTTTTAAATAAATCTAAGTTGAGCAAAACGTAATTACCTTGTGCAAATCTTCATGTAAGTCTAAGGAGCGGCGTTGAGCATAAGCATCATAACAAAGTGTCCGCACTTTATGCTCCCCAATTGCTTACAACATTGTAAATGAAAACATAACAACCACAATTTTAAATGATAAGAAATTCATTGGTAAAAATTATATTATAAAGAAAAACTTGCATAATTTAACACTTACTTGTGGAATAACCCATATAGGTTTCTTCACTTGATGTAAGTGCTTCCCTCCAAGGATTTGATACTCACTCATAGCTCTACAACAAATGAATGAGTGTTAGGTTATATTATAAGAAATGTCTCAAAAGAAAAGTGCAAAATAACCCTTACATGTCAATAAGAGACTTGAACTCTTTAGTAGGTCTATGCCACAAGGAGCATAAGAAAATAATAGTGTTTTGTCCAGGGCAAATACTCACCAACTGCCAATGTTGCCTACAAAAAGAAAAATAAATTAGACAAATATTACACAATATCACATTTATTGCATAGTTTAACTTACCCATGAAAATATGGTGCGAGATAACACTCCTTTCTATCTTCAAACAACCTACAATTCACATAATTGGCTATCTCATCTCCATTGTTCCTGGTTGATTAGAGGTGAAATGGTCAAATGAACCCATACTTGTCAATTTTCCCCCTAGAGGACAAGAGGTGATGGTGATACTTACGTGACGAAAAAATTATTATTTATGTTTAAATTTAAAATTTTCTAATCTTAAAATAATATTTCTATGTACTTACATAATAAGCACTTGAATGACATAAATGCAAAGCATCTCTGTCTTTATCACGATCTTTACCACATCCTTTTAATAAACAAAAAAATCCAAAAGGCTTGATAATAACATTTGAATCCATAACCAAGTGTATTGGCTTTGTGATCTTCAACAATGCTACATAGAGATGTGGTAGTACTATTGTACCTTTGTATGTTCCTCCTCATTTGATGCAGTAACACTCTTAAATAGTACAATAGGAGAATGAATCAATAAATGAGTTATAAAATCAATATTTAATATGAGAAAGAAGTAAAAAAAAAAAGTTACAAAGAGATCATACCTTGGGTTGAACTACAATGACAAGTCTACGTGGCCACTAAATAAAATTTTTGGGTTCTTACCCACGGTTTAGATCTCATCAATAGGATATAGGATAGGTGCATTGTAACATCCCAGGTCTCACCCCGCGATCTCACCACTCCTTCGTATGTGGTCTCACCCGGCGGTCTCACCTGGCGACATCACTCATAGGACTTCTTGCTTCCCCTTGCAAGTTTTTGCCTTTTGCAGGTCTCGAACTCAATACCTAGGGGTAAGTACTTAGATTCATAGAGACCTACTACCATTAGACTTGGTAGCATGTCTCTATAAATCTAAGTACTTACCCCCAAGTATCGAGTTCGAGACCTGCAGAAGGCAAAAACTTTCAAGGGGAAGCAAGAAGTCCTATGAGTGATGTCGCCAGGTGAGACCGCCGGGTGAGACCACATACGAAGGAGTGGTGAGACCTAGGATGTTACAATAAAAGGCGCCTTGTGTGGCGAGGTATCACCCACACCCTACAAGGTATTGTACGCTTTGGTCCCATTGGGTTGAGTTCACTTTCCCGCTGCAGCGGTATCCCTTCCTCGAACCTGGGACCTCAAGGTTTTGCTAGCGCACTACGCCTCTACCAATTGAGCTGCAGCTCAATTGGTAAGAGGCGGGGTACGAAGTACCCACAAAAGCGTGAGGTTCCGGGTTCGAGGAAGGGATATCGCTGCAACGGGAAAGTGAACTCAACCCAATGGGACCAAAGCGTACAATACCTTGTAGGGTGTAGGTGATACCTCACTACACAAGGCGCCTTTTTATGTCACATCCCGGGGATGAAGCACTACTCAGATATTGTCCTCTTTAGTCCCATTGGGTTGAGTTCACTTTCCCGCTGCAGCGGTATCCCTTCCTCGAATCCAGGACCTCAAGGTTTTGCTAGCGCACTACGCCTCTACCAATTAAGCTGCAGCGGGAAAGTGAACTCAACCCAATGGGACTAAAGAGGATAATACCTGAGTAGTGCTCCATCCCCTAGGATGTGACATGCATCGCCATATGCAACACGTTCAACCAACACCCTCACTTAATCTGCTACAATTTGTTGGTGGTGGATAGTTGACCCCAAAGTATTGTTACACCTCTCATATGCTACTATATGCATATGAGGATCCTTCAGATAAAGCTGACACTCTATCCAAGTGGGTGAGAATGGATGATTCTCAACTACATGTTCAAGTGTACAACTCACTTTTGTGCTCTGAACAATAGGAGAATGGCTCGACACACTAATTGTTGGCATCTTAGAGCTAAACGTGATGATCATTTCCTCTCTCATTGTAGCTATTCGTTGTTCCATTTCTTGTTCCTTTCGTGCCAAGATCACCACCATCTCTTCTCTTGTCACCAGTCCTTACCAGTAATCACTAGGCGCACTAAAGTATTACTTAATGTCTACTTCTCCTCCAACTCCTTGTACACATCCAGGGTGCTTAAGTTACCTATATCATTCTGTCTTTGGGAAGTGGAGCTTCCCTAGGAACATTGCTTTATGAGAGAATCTTGTAACATGTAATATACAAATAAAGTTAGTAGTTATATCAATAATGGCAAGTATCAAATTTAAACTGATATTAAATAACTTACATTTTCTCAACAATAGTATGAGCTTCTTCACTTGTAAAATCCCCTCCCTTTTTCTAGCGTGCCTTCATCTATTTCTTATGGTGAGTGGGTGGAGAACGCAAAGAGAGTCATAGATGGGTCAAATTTAGTTGCTTCTTTTTGTTGTCTCAACTTGTCAGCTATAAGCCTCTTCTCAAGTAACTTATAATTGTCACGGGATAATTTGTGGGTGTACTTATTCTTTGTTGCTATCTATTGGGCTTTTCTTATTTTTCTTGTTAAAAATACATTAGTAAACCTATTAAAGAATCAAATACAATAATGTTCTCATTAAAATCAACTTACAAAAAATGTAAGGTCCACTTGACTCTAAAGAAAAGCCTGTCAAGTCTCCTCATCAAGAAATGCATACTCCTCAAAGGGGTCGGTGCCTTTTAACTCACCAAATGCATACTGACTAGTCAAACTAGTCTTAAATGTCTTCCATCGCCCTCGCACATGATAGTAACTTTCTCTTTAGTTTGTCATTATTAGGAACATCATATGTGAGTTGCAATTTGCACAAATAGTTAAGTTAGTTAAAAAATTAAACTTATGATAAAAATAAATGTATTTATTGACATAAAAAGGATATACCGTGATACTTTCCCAAATATGATCCTTCATACACATTTCTACATCGTGTTACTCATTTTTCAATATGCTAGCCTTGCTTCGGCCTAAAAGTGGGACAAAGCTATTAAGCTTCTTCCTTTGATCTCTGATGAGACACCCAAATCAATGTGTGTCCTTTGATCACCACCATGAGCTAGGGTTAAGTCCTTCAATCATGTGTTATGTCTACCCTTCTTATGAGTGGTCTGGCTATCCGACTCATCTTGAGTATTAGGGAGGCTAGAGGGATCCATCTCCGCCCTAAAACAATAAAATAAAGAAATGTTAGCAACTTTATAAAAAATTATTTAACATTTGTAAAATAAGTTTAAAATAATAACACAATTGTTAGAAGAATAAATATAAAACCAGACAAATAAGGAGGGCAATATATAAAATTAAAAATAACATAAACAACTATAAAACTAATTTTTACATACACTTTCATGTAGAGATATTCTCCCATATCCCTTCATGATGATCGTCTCTTGTGGCATGTACATCATCTACTTCATCATCTTCATTTAACTCAGGTAGCCCTGATGATAAAGAATGAATCTTATAAATATCCAAATATGTCTCATCTTTCTCGTCACTAGCATTCATCTTTTTGCCTTGTAGAACCATATACCAACTTTTATTAGATGGATCACATGCATAAAACACTTACTATGCTTGTACACCATTGCTCTCAACTCATTTACAGTTAAGAACAAACACACTAAATTTAGTATAGTCAACCTCCCAAATCTCTTCAATAAGCCCATAACAATTTATGGATGCTAAGATAGGTTTTTTGTCTTTTGAACTAGAGAAATGAATTGCTTCAACCACAACCATCACACGATTGTTTTGTATGAGCTCTTGTCATTCTCAGAACTTGTATAAAACAAATACTCAGTTATGTCATATATGAGCATCATATGAAATCATAATTAAGCCCAAGTGCTAGCCATTTAATTGTATCTGAAACCCCATCATCCTTTATAACTTGTTCTTTAAACCAGTGACTAAAACTCTTGTTATATTAATTCAACAACTATTGTTTACTCAACTAAGGGTATTTTGCCCTTAGCATATTTTTATGAGTGGATAAGAAAGATTTAACTTCATTGGTGTTATTCAAGATGCAACAATGTACTTTATACACTTCATCACAACTTATACTCTTTACTGTTACTCCACATGTACCCTTTTCCGCACTTCTTCCCTCATGATGAGACTTTAGAATCCTAGTAGCTCCTACATCCAACAAGTATTTAGTACAAAACTCTAGCCTCTTCAGCAACATATCTTTGATAAATAGATGTTTTTGATTGGTGTGAAATTTTGACATACCCTTTTAAGATGTTTAATTATCTATCAACTAGATACATTTATCATAAATGAATAGGGCCACACAACCTAATCTCCCAAATTAGATGAATGATCAAGTGTATAATGATATCAAAGAACGAAGGTTGAAAGTACATCTCCAATTGACACAATATAATAACAATATCATTCTCTAATTCATCCAATTTTTGCAGGTCAATGACTTTGTTGCAAATAGCATTGAAGAACAAGCACAATCTAGTTATGGTCTGTCATAATTTTTGGGCTGTATGTCATGAATAGCCATTGGTATTAATTGTTGCATCAAAATGGCAATCTGAGACTTTAAGCCAATAATTTTAGATCTTTCATCAAGTTAAGCTTCTTGATATTGAAAGAATAACCCTATGGCACTTTCACGCCATGCAAACACTCACAAAAACTTCTCTTAATCTTTGACAATATGTGACAAGCTAGGGGTAAATAAGTCCACTTACCCATTGACTTTGGAGCTAACTCCTCTCATATCCCTATCTCTAACAAATCAAGATGAGAATTCACACCATTCTTTGTCTTGCCTTGTATGTTTAGAAGGACTCCAATGAGATTATCACATACATTTTTCTCCACATGCATCACATTAATATTGTGTCTCACATCAAGAAAGTGCCAATATGGAAGATAAAAGAAATGGACCTTTTCTTCCAAAAGGTCCTCTCAGTTGTTTGCTTTTGTGTTTTACTAAAGGTAACATTGATGCAAGACACCTATTCATAGGCTCTCTCTCCAATTAATGGACCTTTTATTCCAAGGGGTCCTCTTAGTTGTTTGCTTTTGTGTTTTGCTAAAGGTAATATTGATACAAGACACCTGTTCATAGGCTTTCTTTCCGGTTAATGCAACTAGAGCACTTTCATTTTCTTGCAAACCATTAAAGGATTTTCGTAATCTACCACATGGGTGATCCTACCTAAGAAATCTCTAATGACCAAGGTAAATAATTTTCTTTCCATGTTGTAGTTGATTGAAGCATGTGCCTTCCTCACATATAGGACATGCTTTATGTCTCTTAACACTATATTTGGAAAGTTCCTATATGCTGGAAAGTTATTTATAGTACAAAATATCATGGCACACATCTTGAAAAATTCATTGCAATATACATCAAACACATTTACGCCTACATCCCATAGCATTTTCAAGTCTTCGATCAATGGCCCTAGAAAAACATTTATGTAATTTATCAGCTATCTTAGCCTTGAAATCATCATGGACAACATAATATTCTCGCACTTCATGCACAACCAAGGAGGTAAGTTGTAAATCGCCAATAAAACATGTCATGCTCTATGCTTACTACTAAGTTTACCACGAGGATTCATTCCATTTGTAGCAAGTCCAACTCTAAGGTTTCTTGTTTCATTCTCAAACTCTAGAAACAATTGATCGATTGTCTTCCATTGTGGAGAATCAATTGGATAATGGAGCTTTCCATCATTTTGCCTCTCAGCTGCATGCCATATCATGCACTTTGCGTCATTTGGATTAGAAAACAATTGCTTGAAATGGGGAATAATTGGAAGATACCACAACACTTTTGCCGGAGACCCCTTAGTGCTCACATCACTACTAGAAAGCACCATCCTTTTGTTTGTAGCGTGACACCCTACATATCAAGCACTCATGCAACCCTTCAAACTTTCTCCTATACAAATGCAATCATTCGGGCATGCATGTATCTTGTTAGACTCCGTAGCCATCAGACACAATATTTTCTTTGCCTCAAAGTTGCAATCCGGTAATGTATTACCATCCAAAAACATATCTTTTAACAACTCAAGTAATTCTATGAAACTCTTATCTATCCACTCATTTTAAGCCTTCAAGTTGACCAACTTCAACATCGTTGAAAACCGTGTGAATTTGGTGCACCTTAGGTACAAAGGTTTATCCACAGCACTGCATAATTTATCAAACACATGTGATGGCTCAAAAGACTTTGCTTGAATATCATGAACCATATCCTCTAGTCAGTCATCCATATCCACATCAACCTCATTTTTTGGCCCATACTCGGCATCTCCAATAGTTCACCATGCCATATGAACCTTGTATAACTCTTACAAAACCCCTCACAGTATATGCTCTCTTATTTCTCCAACACTCAATCGCTTTTCACTTAAACATTTAACACAAGGACAATACAACCACCCATAATCTCCAGACACATTTTCTTAGTAAATTCCAAGAATTCTTTCACCCCATTTTCACATTCATTACTTGTACGCCAGCATTTATCCAACTACGATACATACCAACCTAAAAGATGATAACCAAATCCACAAGAGCATATTAAGTCATTACTAATGTATTCAATTGACACTTCTTGAAGTTCTTTAGTTTAATAAATTTTTTAACCCATTAATTATAATCTAATAAAATATTCAAATAAATTATCAATTCATTAATATTTATTAACACATTGACATTGCATGTTTTTAAAAGTTTTAAATATATTTATAAATCTTATACAGTAAAAAGATTAATTTCTATGTTGTTACATCTTTTCAAACCTATTTAAAATTTTTAAATTTAATATAATAAACTAAAAAATTATCCAACCCCGTATAATAAAAATTTAATATTTCAACCTATTTGAAAGTTCCAAATTTATTGAAATTTTTTGAAACTAATTTATATGTTATTTCATCATTTCTAACCTATTTAAATTTTTAAATAAGTTATCCAACCTCATATAATATATATTCAATATTTCTAACATATGCAAAAGTTTCAAATTTATTTTTAATTTTTCTAAGCTAAAAAAAAATTATATGTTATTTCATCCTTCTATAACCTATTTAATAATGTTCAAACCTTATATAATATATATTAGATTTTTAACCTATTCAAAAGTTGTTTAGAACCTAGCTAGCCTATATCCAATTTAAATCGTAATATAAATTATGTTTAAATACCACTAATTTCATGTAATATATAAAAAATACCTAATTAAAATTTTTATACACTATCTACTATTTTTAAAGTTAATATACGATTTTCTAACCTAATTTAAGTTTCTAACCACATATACTAGTTAAACAACATTTTTTCAAGTGCTTTAAAATTACACACAAATACAAAAAATAAACAAATAAATTCCTAAAAATACTACAACAACAAAACCATTAAATTCCCAACAATAAAAATTATACACAAATACAATAAAATCAAAAAAAAAAAAAACAAAATATTAAAAAAACAAAAATGAAAAAAAAAATCATCCACAAAAACACAAATCAATAGATTCCCACCAAAAAATAAACACGGATAAACCACATTGCATCTAGTAGCAATCAAGAAGAAAGGGACTGCTAATTGGTTATCTGTTGGTGCAGCGGCGAGCTCTTGATGCAGTGGAACAATGGCTGGTGTACACAAGCATCGGCGGCACTAGCAACTACAAGCTCAGCAGAAGGCAGTGATGGCGACAATCTCCAAACGGTGTGGCAGCAATGAGCTTTGATTAGTTTCAACGGGGAGTTTCAAACCTTTTTCATTCATTATTTTGGCACTTGTTTCTACTGGGGAAGAAGAGTTAAATTTCAAAAGATATACCACACTGGTTGTAGGTAAACCAATCTTATATATGTCTACTACACTAGTTAAATTTTAACATTGGTTAAAAAAACACTTACAAAACCGATAAAGTAAAACCGGTGTAATATGTCTTTCATTTAATTATAAGTTTGTCATCATGCAATAACCACTAAACCGGTTATAGAATAAATCGATGTAAACAAAATATATTTATTAAACCAATTCTGGTGTAATAAGTGTCCAAATACTTACAAAATTGCCATTGCATTTTTACTACACCAAGTAGATTACAACCGGTATAAAAAGCTCCTCTTAAATCCAATTTTTCCACTAGGCCCAAAGCTTGAGAACAATAGTATTTGATGTTATGGCTTCTATTGAAAGACCCAAAGACTCTTACTGAACCCATTTAATCTAAGATTTAATGACCCAACAACAGCTAAACTTCTTAGCTTTGTCTTTGATCACACAACAACAATCTCTAACTTTAGCATGACTAGGCCTAAGTCAGATCATTAAGGCCATGGTTGCATCTCACGGTGAAAGGGCATTGCTCATTTTCACAAATAAACAAATTGAATAAGTAGCCCAGATTGTAGAAGGTTAGAATATTGGGTACTTTGTTAAATGCAATGAACAGAGAGCATAGCATGAAATTTGGGCTAAAGAGAAAGAAAAAGGTTAACACTAACTCAACTTGTCTAGTCAATGTCCACATCATAAATAAGTGCAATCTTATATATTGAGGTGAAAAAATATTGCATGCAGGTGAAGAGAAGGCGCGGGGGGGGGGGGGGGGGGGGGGGGGTTGGTTGTGTGTGGTAGAGCAAATGCAATATAGTGAGGTATTCCCAGTTAAATGAGTGCAACCTTATTAAATTGGAGATAGAAGGACCTACATTTACTTGGAGGGGTCCTAGTCATCGGGGGGTTAGATAGAACTTTTGAAAGGATGGATAGGGCTATGGCCAATAACCATTGGAGGACGGATTTCCGTGAAGCCGAGGTTAGAGTTTTTTTTTTTTTTTCCCAAACTTTACTCCAACCACCACCCTCTTTTAATCGAACTTGATAGTGTTTGGAGACAAAAGGTGAATGCCTCTTTAGATTTCAAGAAATTAACTTGGATGTCTCATGATTCCTTTATTGATTTGGTTAATAATAATTTTTCAAGCAATTAACTCGGATGTCTCATGATTCCTTTGTTGATTTGGTTAATAATAATTGTGATAGAGGGGTGACTGCAAATCAGGGAGTTGATAAAATGGTGCCAATTTTGGAACTTTTGAAAGTTAGTTTTTGGAATGTTACTAGAAGTAGCATTTACCAATAATTTACTTATCATTTTTACCTTTAAGTTTTTAATAAATTACAAATTTTACCCTTACATAATTAATCCTAACAACTCAACCTCTCTTTTTCACATGGTCCCTCATTTCTTTTTCTCCTTTCATTTTTTCTTCTCCTTCCTTTTCTCTTCTCCCTCCATTTTTTTTTTTCTCTTTCACAAACTTGGTTTTTTATTATTTGATTAATAGGTTCATAATAATTAATTAATAAGAAAATAAATAATTTAATAAATAAGTAAAATGAGTTTTATTTAATCTTAATGTCTTATCAACATAATATTATATATCTTTTTTAGTTATTTAACACATTTTAATTAGTTGTACAATTAATTTTGTCAAACAATTCTAATTTGATTAGTTAGCTATATATTTATAAGTTTTTAGCTACCTCACAATTTTCAATTAACTTCATAGTTACACGCTACAATTTCACATCTTTCAGCTAATTTGGTTAAACATACCCTAATTCAATTAGTTAACGACATAATTATAAGTTTTCAACTATATCTCATAGCTTTTGATTAGCTTTACAGCTACAATTTACAATATCGTAGCTTTCAGCTACCAAATAAAAAGTCGTGAATTAGGATTTACTTGGCAAAATTTGTTGAAAGCTGCAAGATTATAGTGTGTAATTATGAAACTAGTTGAAAGCTGTGAGGTGTAGCTAAAAGTTTATAATTATATAATTAATTGATTGAATTATAGTTGTTTAACTAAATTAACTAGTTGAAATGTGTTAAATGACTTAAAATGATATATAATATTATATTAAGATTAAATATAATTAATTTTACTTATTTATTGAATAATTAAATATTTATTTATTTCTTATGAATCTATTAATTAAATAATTAAAAAAAAACCAAGTTTGTGAGGGAGGAAGAAAATGAAGAGAGAAGAGAAAAGAGAGGAGAGAAAAAAATAGAAGAATAAAAAGCAATGATGGGCCACATGGAAGAGAGAGTGAGGATGGGTTGTTAGGATTAATTATATGAGGGTAAAATTTATAATTTGTTAAAAAATTTAATGATAAAAATAAAAATAAATTATTAATAACTAGTTTTATAATGAAATATTATTTTAATTGGCATTCTAAAAGCTAATTTTCAAAAGACACAATTGCCCTCTATTTGTATTTTACCAAATAGTTCTACTAGCTTATTGAGTAAGTTAATAAGACACAATTTCTCAAATAAACTAGTAGCTCCTCTTGTCGAACACACTCAATCAAATAAAAAAAAATTTCATGGGCTTTCACGTCTTTACCAAAAATGCAACACTAGCCCTGATGATTCAAACCACTGGGCCATGCCTTAAGTTCAAAACCCAAAACGAAGCCCTAATCTCGCTCATGCATCCCCTCTCTCACACTGTCCCGAACTTCGGATTTTCGCACGGAGTCTGGAATTAGGAATAACAGTGGAAGAGGCCAGAGGACCCTGAATAGAAATCCTCATCGACGAAGAAAACCAGAAACCAGAGAAGCTAATAGAGAAAATTGGTTAAAGCAGCAACTGGGTTTCTTCTCGTCTAATGGCGGACAACAAAGAAATCGTTCTCCCGCCGTACGACCTCGAGGCTAAATACGATGCTTGCCTTGATCTCACGCTTCGCCGCTTCGTTCGCTCCTCACTAGTTGGTGTATTCGGTGCTATGCTATTCTTCAGTTAGTTCCTTCTCATTCACTTTGCTTGGCTCTTTTTTTCTCCCTTCTTTCTGTTGGTGTTGTGGATATTTAGCGTTGTGCATTGGAAATTCTGAATCTGCTAGCATTAGAGATGATAGAGATCATGCATTGCCCACATTTTCCTCTGTGGATGTATTCCGACTCTTAGGTAATTTATTTGAAACTTGTTTTGATTAATTGTTGATTTTTTTTCCCTTATTCACATTCTGATTTTCTGATTTCTTTTGTGGATGTTTTTCTAGAGTTCTTCTCCCTATCATATATGGTTGTAAAATTTTTTTCCTGATAATTGTGAAAATTTTGATTTTGCCCTGTAGTGTTAGGCATAAACTTTTTTTTTTTCCATGAACATTTCACACTTGCGATAGATTTTGCCTTTGTTTTCTTAGCCCAAAACATGTAAAACCATTAATAAAAACTCTCCAAACTAAGGGATGAATTCACACATGTAATAAATAAGTTCCAAGTCACCTTTTTTTTTTTTTCCCCACTTCCACTTAAACAAGGCAAAGGTAGTTTTCATCCTTTTCTTGCTTAAATATCCAAAAAACTAGGAAGGTAACGCCCCTTATGTTCCCTCCCATCCCTTTCCATTCCATCACCTCCTGTTGATTGGGGAACAAAAAAATTAATTAAAACAGTAAAATTTTGCTAGGAAGTGAAGCCATCTTATCCAATGACTATGAGAAGTGTCAGATGGATGAACACAATCAACCCTTGATGGAATGGAGGTTTTTACTCTGTCTATAACCACGTATAAACTATGAAGTCCTGCACAGTTTAATAGATTTCATATTATCCTTAATTGATTCACAAACAAACACAAATAATTCGGAGGATTGTTAGACAAGCAAGCATGGCTTCTGTATGTTTATAAAATTTTTCTGGTTGGATTTCGTGGGTTTATGCTCAACAGAAGATTGAAACTGTCTATGCCTGTGGTTTATATTCTAAGGAATCTAATTTTGTACAATTTGCTGATGTAACAACCTTCAGATGATAGTTACTTTTCAATTTTCTTTTGAGTGTATGTGAAACTATTATGCGTTTTTTGTTTTCATTGAGCCACTTAATAAGGAAAATACCTTTTGAAAAAAAATGGATTTTATATTGTTTGGATGAAAAAGGTAGGAGGCATGTATACAGATTGCTTGTGTGTAAATGAGCTCATTGGTATACATTAGCCTTAGCAGCCACTATTGACAACACTAGTGTATAATGATGAAATAATTTCTGAAGTGACATTTTCATTTTGTATTGCATGAGCATGACAGCTATAGAGGATGAGCACATTAGGATATTTTTTTAAAGAAAAAAGAGAGAGAAAGAAATGATTGTTGTAAAGTTTTTTTAAGCAAACAATGAGGCTTGTAGGAAAGTAGTTTAAGCAGACTATCATGGTCAGAACTTGCCTAGAATGGACAAAGAGAACTATGAAAATGATTTCAAACCTGCCAAAATGGAACCCAGGAATTGGAAAATGAAGAACATCTTTTCATGGAGAGTGTTTTCCTCCAAAGAAAATGCAGCAAGAATTTCATAGATTTTGCGGCTGTAAGTAAGGATGAAACTGATGCTAGCTCATCAAACTTGGAAACCATGTTGTCTAAATGGAAAAAGAGGGGGGGTAAAAATGCAAATCTAAAGTAGTATTTCTTGCCAAGTAGACAATATGCTTTACAAAAGAATGTGTTGCCCTTTTACATTTTTAACAAATTGTATTTTTCATGTAATTGAATGAAACATATGTTTTATGTATGAATTTTTTGAATACTGTAAAGAAAACAAAAAATTCACACTGGGTCACCTTTCCCATGTGGATATTTGTACCCAAATTGGATATTGAAGAAATATTCCTGATGAAAGTCAATGTGTTGGTTAATGCATGCCATTGGGCATTGGACAAGCGTTTACTATTAAGTATAAGTCATTCAATCCCTTGCAGTTGTGTCAGCAATTTGCTTGGCACAATAACAGAGATGGTGTTTTGGCTGGCTTCATGAAGAGTTTGAATTATATTTCCATATCTTTTCCCCATGCATTTAAATTTATTACAAGTTTAACCTGTTCCTATTAGCCAAAGCTTCAATAAATTGGTTTCCATCATGATGTTGATGGAATTTTGTTCATTTAGTGTTTAAATTTTGTTAGGATTCATTTTTAGAAAATTTTCTTCTATTATGTATTTGTATTCAAGTTCTCATTCTCATTCTTGGTCCATTTGCTGTTTGAGCCTTGTGTAATTGAGGAATGTTGACTGCATTTTACATGTTGAGTTTGTATAATCCTCACCGAATTTAGATCTTTTCCTGTTGTTGTATTTTGTTTATATAGGTATGCTCTAGGATGTTTTTGGTGTACAACATCTTAAATTTCTTGGTGTTTTGAATACTTAAGATATTGGGTATGGGATGTGAAAGGATTTGAAATCTCAACATTTGGTATTACATTGACACTGAGCGATGTTCTAAGGAATGTCTGCTACTAGTATCCAATTAAACAGTAATTCTTAAATTGTCATGTATAACTCTCTTATGTAAATTTGGTTTAGGCATACTACATTGTCAGTATATTATGTCCTCCACTTGTTTTAAGAGCTCCATTTGTATACTTGTGTCAAAAATGCTAGTATTTTGAATGCAACCTTGCTCTGGTGATAACAAACTTAAAGATAGGAACTGCTCTATACTTGGTGAAATGTATTTTTCATTTGGCACATAAAGCCACAATGGAACTTAGATATTTAACAATTGAATTTTGGTTCTAATTTATGTTTAGATCTTCAGGGTTTGCTCATATGGTTTTATGCTGATTCAAATTAGATTTTAGTTTTTGGTATGAAATTATCTAGGGTCTGTATATTTTTCAATGTTAGTATCCCCTTCTATATGAACTTAGAAAATGGGTATTGAGAAGTCTAGTAGCATTGCATCATTGGGTTTATTTGTTGATGTGTAATGGCACTGCTCAGCCTGGTCAGGTTCCATTAAAGGCCAATATTAGATTGAAGCAAGGATGTGCAGATAGCATGTAGCCACTCCAATTGGCCAAATTTTAGCATTTAAGCTGAGTCACTGGTCAGTTTTCTGAGTTAGTGATTGATATGGTTCTTTTTGCTATGTTTTTGCCTTTTTATTTATTTATTTATTTTTGTCGGAAAGAGAGGGGGGGGGGGGGGAAGTGGTTAAGCCACTGTGCATGCATTGTTACGAACATAAATGCCAATTTAATAGTCTTGTCACAGAATTAGCCTTGTCATTTGTATTGTATTTTTTGATCCTAGTGGGCCTAGGAAGGAAAATGCAACAAAAAATGGGAGCAAAAGAACAGGTTTTATCATAAGTTTTATGTATTTGATTGTGAATTAACTTAGTACTTATGAAATTTTATTAACTTAGTATTTAGGTGCCATCTTTCTTTATTCTGCATTGAATTTTGAAAACTATATGCATTAGTTTGACCTCTCTAAGTACCGTCTCCGACTTTTGAATTGCCAAAACAAGAACTTTATGTGAGAGTGGAAGCCCCAAAGGGAGAATTAGGAATTCTTCTAATATGGGATCGTATGCATTAGTTTGACCTCTCTAAGTTATTAATTCAAAATTCCTCTGCTTTCTTATATTGTACTAGGGAGTCCTGTGACTCGCTGGGCATCTGTAGCATTTGGGGCAGGAGTGGGAATTGGGTCTGCATACACAGAGTGCTCTCGATTATTTGATGGATCTCCTACGAAGTCAGTGCCATCCTCACTTCCACCACCACCACCTCCACCACAGATTTCAGAATCACCTAAGATTTCAGAGACGACTCCTCAGGTATGATATGTCCTTTCCTTTTTCTTGTTTCTTTAGTTATTCATAATTTTTTAGCACGCTTTTATGATAAGTTTGTTTGAAAAGCAGGAACAATGGTTGTTCTAACACTGCAGTTGGAACTTTAAATGTGCTGCTCATCCATCTTTTTATTTGGTGCATATGGGAACTTGTTTCTGGTTACTTGATGTTTCCCTGGAAAGATATTCATTGCAAGAAATTTGCAATTGCAGTAGACTAATACATGTTATAGTCAGGGAACACTTTTTTAAAAAAAATTCTTTTTCCCCACTAATTTTTAATGGAGTTTCTTCTTTCCCCTGGTTTAATGTGACATTCCCATGTTCTGTGCATCTTCAAACTTGAATTTATTTTACATGGTGGCATCTATGCCTGACACAAGTCCAAAATCCCTTAACGCTACTGGAAATTTTTAAAATTGAGAGGGAAAGTCTTACAGCATTTATTTGTTGAAATTTGTCATAGAAGAATGTGTGAAGTTCCTCGAAATTTATATTGGAATTTCCTTTTTATTCTCTCCATCTTATAATTCATGGAAATTAAGAAAAGTACTGTGTCTTAGCCCATGCTTTGAAATGGAAGCATGCTAACATGGCATACAGTGTGGCGTCGAATGGGTTTCTGAATGAATACTTAACCTTTTCTTATCATTGAGATGTAAATTGCAATTTAACTCAATTTTTTGATAGGTCACTATCTGTTTATAGATGTTTATTAACGGCATACCTAGTGTATAATTTGTATCTTATTATTGCTTTCTTGACTTGTTTGTTAATAACTGCATAATGCCATGATCTGATAACGATACTGAATGAATTTGACATTTTCAAGAGTGCATTTGAGAATGAATTTCCTTTAATTATTGGGACTAGTGGGAGTTTAATTTGTAGGCCAATTCTTTTTGCACATAACCATTTTTTCCAATCACACATTCCATATTCTGGAACTTTAACTTCTGGGATACACAGGGAATACACAAATACACATCCGTTTACATTCCTGAAGTTAAAAGTTTCGGAATACACAGAAAAATTTTGGGATGTGTAAAAAGAATTGGCCTAATTTGTATTGACATTTGGTTAGATGGTCCACTTGTTTGGTTGTGTCGTAGTTATAAATCTAGCATATGGAATGGCATGGCACTGTGTTTGTTATGCTGCTCATTTATATTTCTCTGTTTTGTTTTCAGGACAACGAATAGTTGCTATGATGTTGGATTGCGGTTTGTTGGATATCAAAAAAGAGCTTTCTTGAGAAAAAAGATTTTCAAAGATGTAGTAATAACATTTGATTTCATAAGTTAACAACTACATGGTACTTCAGATTTCGTGCTCAAGCTATTGTCTTTTGGTTCGTATGTGACTTTGCGTTGTGTTCATGCGGAGAGAAAAATGAAAAGTAATTGCTTATTTTTTATTTTTTTAATATTTTTTTTCTTGTCTTAAATAAAGTATCTGCTCTGACTTTGCTGGCCAGAAATTTTCTTTGCTCGATTGTTATTTCGTAGAAATATTGTAAAAGTTGCACAAAAAAGATGCCTATGCTGAATTGCTGATTCCGTGTTTGGATGCCCATTTGAACTTTAACAACTTACTTTTCTTCTGTTGGTAATTTTGGTTATGGATTACAGTACTCAGCAACGATTTCAATACCATTTAGACGCACATTATGATTAATTAAAAAATTATAAAATAATACTATATAATTAGTTATCTTATTTATTTAAAATTTAAATCAATTATAATAAATTCTTTCTTCCTCTTCAGCCCTTGCAAGCCCTAGACATAATTAAATATCACCATCTCAGGAACTAAACAGCCACAATAAAAAATCTCTAGAGCTACCCGCAAACCTCAGCTCCTCAGATAAATTTAGAATAAATATTTATTTTTATTTTTTATATTTTAAATTTTAATTAATTTAATTTTTTATATTTTAAATTTATTAATTTAATTTATTATATTTTATATTTAATAAATTTATTTTTTATATTTTATTTTTTTATTTATATTTTTTTAAAAATTAAATTAGTAAATTTAAAGTGTAAAAAATTAAATTGTTTAAAATTTTGAATAAAATCGACAAAAATAAGTGTTTGTAAATTTAACAAAAGCCTTCAATGTTATCTGAGAAAAAAAATGGGATGTTTTTGGGATTGTACCAAGCATTTCCATAAAACCTGGGCTTGAACACAATTGCAAAACCTTGTGCAAACATGGCTTTACTCCACTCCATCGCATCAATGACAGTAGCTTGGAATGTTGCTCCATTTGCTAATACGAGTTCGAGGAAAATTCTTTTTTATTTTTTCGTATTATTATTAATTTTAAAAAATATTTTAATATTTTAAATTAGATAAAATAAATATTTATATTTTAAGTTAATAATAAAAATAAATTTTATTAAAATATTTGTTGTTTGTAAAAAAAATTATTTTTATTTTAAATTTAAATTGTGAGAGTTTATTTTGTTAAATTTAAAATATAATTTTTTTTTTAAATAACGATAAAGGGAGTAAAAAGAAAATTTTATATGTGACTTTTAGTCAAAAGACTTTCATGAGCTGGCCGTTGGAGGAACAAACGTATTCACTCAGGTCCTTCCCACTGCCCAATGTGATTCCATAACGTCTCCTTTGCATTCCATTTATCCAGCGTCAAATAGTCATAAGCACTTTTAATTCAGAAAACACCATTCTTTTTTTTTTTTTTATTGTTGTTGTTATTTTTCGCTTTTGTAATAAGTGGTAGACACACTTTTGCATGTGTTGGAGGGATTGGGTTCGAAACCAGAACCATAATAATATTGGTTAGGGAAGAACTCTTAACCACTTAAGCTACTCCACTTTTTTAAAAAACACCGTTACCCCTTGCTAGTAAATCTCAGCCTACCATTCCTGTCCAAGGGTAAAGGATTAAGTCATGCTACCATTCCATGAGAGCTTCATAGAAGCAGGGACAGATTCAGAGTGGGACAAGAGCGTGCCTTCCCCTACCAATATTTTTTTAATACTTTATATACATAACATTTTGATAACTGCAATTTTTTTTTTATATAAAAATTGTTAAAAAATTAGGGTTTGGCCCTTTCTTATCTGATATGTTTTTTGGCCCTTCCCTTATCAGGGACAGATTCAGAGTGGGGCAAGGGGGGTGCCTTAGCCCCCACGCCAATAACTTTTTACTGCTTTATATATGTAATATTTTGATAACTACAATTTTTTTTTATGTATAAATTATTTAAAAATTAGGGTTTGGCTTCTTTCTTCTCAGTTTACAATTTCTTTTTACTTTTTGAGATCCTACTTCAAGGTATGTATTTTTCACGTATCTAGTAGTGGCTAGCTTATTGCTGGATTATTTTATAAGTTTCTTGTGGCATAAGTTCTTTCCACGTTTTGCTATGAGTTTCACTCTATTTGATTATTATATTACATATTATTTCAACTCTTGCAATTATATTAAATTAGTTTACATATTGATATTGTTGTTTCTTCCAATTCCTTTATATTACCTAAAATGAATCTTAAAATTTTAATCATATAATACCCTCTTATATATTATATTTCCAAAACCTTATCAAACTCTAACCCCCATGCATCTTACGAGTGCAAAACTAGTTAAACTTCAATATAGAAACATATTTTCTTATGCAACAAAATGCAATCTGTGTAGCAAAATCGGACATGCAATTTCTTCTATCACAGAGGAAACATGCGAAACCATCACAATTTATTACAACATACATCATTTTATACATCGTAGGCATATTAGCAGTAACTATTGCTATAGAACTGCCTATTTATTTATCATAAGATAGAAGATTCTCTTATGTTACATAGTTTTCATTGGAGTCCAAATAATAGTATCTGCATTACTAAAGTGGCAAACAGGAACTGTTCCTGGCTTGATTTTGAGTGCTTGGAAGGCAAAATGATTTGGATCCCAACTTGATGTGTCTGAGTGGCATACTGTAATTGCCTTGACTCCAGTGCCATCAGAACCTTCCAAGGGCACAAAATAAGCTCTACTTGCACTTAGTTGATGACAAAAGAAGACAACATGCGGGTAATGTAGCTGATGGCATGCCATCAGCTCATCTGATATCTTCTTTGCACCCGGTGCTATTGTATAATTCTGCAACTTGGATTCTTTCTCCATCTCAGTTGAGTAGGCTTCAACATTTTTCCCAAATTTGAAAGTGATGTAATCAACCATGGATTCCAATGAAGTTGAACATCGTTTTTGCTCCGTTTTAATCACTGAAGGTGTTTGGCAATAGAAAATGGTTTTTTTATCACCTTAGCTTCCTTGGACTCAGGTGCAATAGAAAATATCTTCAATATCTCTGGAATCCTTTCTAATGAAAATGGTATGGTATTTGCAACTTCACGAGGAATGAGGGCAGTGGAGTATGGGCTCCTGGTAAAGAGCATCTCCAACTTTTTGCCAGGATATAAGTCATGCTCAAAGAGGAACAAGACCTTTAATGAGTCATCACGAGGTTGATCAATTGCTAGAGTAGCACGTGGTTGTTGAGTAGCTACAGAAGTAGGAGAATGCGTCCAATGATAGAAGAAAACATTTGGATCATTATGCAATTGATCAGTTGCAGAAGTAGTAGGATGTGACCAAATATAAAGGAAAACATTTGGATCATTATGCAATTGATCAGTTGCTGAAGTAATAGGATGTGACCAAACATAAAGGAAAATATTTGGATCATTATGCAATTGATCGACCGCAGAAGTAGCAGGAAGCTCCCGTCTAAGCAATGTAGATTTTGGGTCATCAAGTAGCTGATCAGTCATGGGAGTAGCATACCGCTGAAGAACCAGTGGAACGTTTTGATTAACAGAGATAACCTTTTTCATGTTTTCTGTGATTAAGAGAAAAAACCAAATATTCACATTTAGTCAATGCTCTATACAAGAGGAAACTTGGAATCTATGGCTCTTTGCAATTTATTCAATATAAATATTAATATTGAAATTGCAAACAAAGATTTTCCTCAAATTTCTATACTAACCAGCTCTTAAAAGATCTTTGACGGCTTTTGGCATTGTAGTATTCGGAAGCCTGCTCTTCCAGTAAAGTTCAGCAGGTAAAGCAGCACCCACTACCACAGGCGCAAGCTGCATTAAAATACAAAATCCAACACTTTAGTTAATAAGGATTCAACCACATGAAAATTACCCAAACAAAGGAAATGAAAAAGTCAAGGTTCAAAGTTGATCAAAAAAGATTCTGGAAGGTGAATCTCACAACGAGAAATATAAACATGGATAAGCAACGGAGCTTCATGTTTGAACACCAAACCAGCCAAACGGAGGGAGATGTTAAGGAAGAGAAGAGTGAGATGTAGAGATGGAATGAACAGCAAGCTGGGTTTCGGTATTTATAGACACAGAAAATTTATACTCGAACATGATTAATGATTTAGTTCGCAAAACCTTGCATCTATGAGCTTTAGTTTTAGACAAAAATGAGACATCTAGAGAAAACTAATTCTCAAATAATAAATTAACTCATTGTCAAGTTGATTTCTAATGGGGTATTTGGTAATTAGAATTATTGTTTTTTATTTATATTAGAAATAGATGCCCACATTTGATAAAAGATGTGAAAATATTTCACTAGGAAACTTAATTCATTGGAAAATTACAATCCTAAATGATTTCAATTTTTGGTTTCTTACCTTGGTCTAATGTTCTCATTTATTATTAGGAAAGTTGGTTAATAACCAAACATAGGAATAAATTCGTCCATTTATCACTTACCCAACAAACTACTAGAAATCATAACAACACCCAAACACCTCATAAGAGTAAATGTTTTTTTTTGTTCACTTACACTGTTGCTAATCTTAAATAGAACCATCACATTTTAAAATTGAGAAAATAGAATTCTCACACTACAAAAACTATATCAAAGTCAATTTTTTGAAAGACTTTTTTATTAGTATGGAATATTAAATTTGATATAATTTTTGTAATGTAAAAATTTGATTGTCTTGTTTAAAACATAGAAGATTTATTTAAGATTGGGAATAGTATGAATAGATAAAAAAGAATTTTACTTAATTTCTAATGAAGTTTTAGAAATTTAATACATTGTCAAAATTATTTTCTATAATACTATTGTCAAATTTGAAGTGCAATTCTAGCTACTCCATTTTCAATTTCGTTGGGAGAAACGTTGGCATATAGTGTTAGACTAGTATTAAAAGATACCCATGAGGCAAAAAAAAAGAAGTGACATTGAGAAATGATAGTATACTTTATTGTCATTAAGCTAATCAATATATAAAATTCTATTCCAACTTATAGCTCCTTTAAACAAAGTCACATGGATTTATACTATTACTCCTATAACAGTTAGAGACCTCACATGAGAGGGTTGGAATAATTAGATTGCCCTTGCCTGCTTAGATTAGAGGGATGGGATAGTGTTTACCGAACAATAAAGGAAAATGAATTTAAGTAATTTCCTTATCTATTTCATTTACTCTTTCATATGACCTTTAATGAGGATATCATAAGACAACTTTTGTGTTTGTTGAGAGGTGAATTCTAAATTACTCTTTTTAAAAGTTATCTATTTATTAAAAGAGAATTTTGTTATTATTATCTTTGTTATATAGTTATTTTTTTATATATCACAATTATTTTTAAATAATTGCTATTAAATGATTAGATACGAAGAATAACTTAGCAGCTTCCTCTTTGAAAAGATGAAAGGATAAATGAGAGACTACGCAAAGTCTAATAGCTCCATTTTAAAGCTATCTTTTACTGATGCAACTCTAGTCTCTAGTTAGATTTCTGTACTTATTTTAATGCTTTTTTGTTACACCCTACAATTAATGTCACATAATTTATTTATAGAAATTGACATAAAAGTATTAATAAGATATGACTTGATTAGTAAGCAGTGTTTGGTGGTTTGAGGACCTTTTATAATGTCAGGAGTTCGAACTTATAAAAAAGTACATGTTAAAAAAAGTTAGAAGAAAAATAACTGCAATTACTCTTTATCCCAAAAAAAATTAGACTTGAAATGAGGATATTCATGAATTTAAAAAAAAAAGAAGAAGTAGAAATTGGCATTAAAATTAATATCATGTATCCGTTGAATAAAAAGAAATTGGTAGGTCTAGTCAAATCTTAATAAGAAAATAGTGTTGTGAAAAAGTAGATACAAAGAATGAGTTGAGAGAGTTGAGAGGAGAGAAAAATAGAGCCTCTAAAAGAACTAACTTTATTCATCCACCAAGAGGGTATATATACACAATGAAAGTGAAACTCTAGTCCTAAAAAAATAATGTTTATTCAATAAATTACAAATAAATAAATACTGAGTCAGCCCTAAAGAATATTTTATTAAATGGGCATCCAATCAAAATATTTATAACACTCTCCCCTTAGATGCCCATTACCAAATAATATGCCTCGTTAAAAACCTTACCAAGAAAACCTAATGGGAAAAAACCATGGTGAAGGGAAAAAGAGTGCAGTGCATATTAATCAAGTTATTTGTATCAACGAACTCTAATATTGTACAAGATTCTTCAAATATTGTACAAGTTAATACCATGGTAACAAATTTGTTAGATTATCATATTGACAAACTAGTTAAATTGCACTAAGATTTGGTACCTTAGGACCACATATTTCTTTATCATTCTTATAAGTTCTAAAAAAAATATATGTTTGATTTATCAATCACAATAGATATAATTTGTATATATAAAACCTCTTTAGCATTCTACTATATAAGCATTTCAATGCAAGTTGTCTTTATAAGTAATTTATAGCTTTGGAAGCTCTAATATTAAATCATCGACACAAATTTATTAATATGTGGACAAATAGGTAATTTCTATATATATTTCCTTCAACAAATACTAACTCAAACGATCGTATAAATTGTTTCAGGAAAATCAAATCCTTCATGGATGTCATTATTTAATAAGTTGACTGAAACTTGTACTAGTAGTTCTCTAAGAACACGACCCTGGTCTGATAGTTTCCTAGGTTGATTGCATTTCCATCATCTATTCACTTATATTTTATTATTTATTGCATTTATTTACTGTTGAATTCCTGAAAACTCCCTCGTTTCACCTAATTGACTGAAACCTGTACTAGTAGTTCTCTGAGAACATGACCCTGGTTTGAAACTTGAACTTGGAATTTTTAATTTGACCACAACCTATAGTAGCACCGTGCACGTCAGCCATATATAATCGACTGATTAATGGAATAATATCTTAATTTATGTTGAGTTAGACGATGGACACAATAAGTGAGATTATTATGGCATAAATAGGAGATAAAATTGATGAATGCTACTTGCTTCATTTCACTATAATTTGAAAACTTAGACAAGTGTAACTCTGGTTCTTTTAGACCATACATATAAGTATCAAAGAAAATTCAGCTATCATGCTTTATCCATATATAACAACAATTACTATTACCATAAGAAGATAAATAAGAATATTCACAAAAATTATTATGTATAAGTATAATTTCAATATATTGGCTATAGTACTAAGGAAATAAAAATGCAATAGAACTAATAATCCATTGGTATTAGAATAAGTAATAAGCTGACGGCTCATAAAATATTAATGTGTCTGTGGTGTAGTGGTTGTGCGTTTGACATTGGATCAAACCCATGTGTGTTCAATTCCCATTAAGGCCACAAAGTTTTTTTTTTTTTTTTTTTTTTTTTTTATGTGGTACCAGAAGAGGAGAATATTGTGCTTCGACATTGAAAGGAAAAGAAGGAAAATAAAATAAAAGGATGAAAGAGAAAATAAAATAATAAAAAATGTGCATAATAAAAGGAAAAAGAAAAAAAAATAAAGATATGCATAATAAAGGAAAAATAAAAATATGCATAATTATATTTCCCATATTATCCGGATATAGATAATTTCAAGATCTACTGTCTTAAATCAATTTGATAGATAACTCTTTATCAATTAGGTGGATAAATTTGAGATTCACTTTGATTACTATTTGAATGGATAACTTAAGGATCCATTCTATAGAAATGAATTGTTCATAATAAATCATATTTAAATGAATAACTTCACAATCCACTTTATTTTATTTGAATGGATAACTTCAGGATCGACTTTACATCAAATTAATTGTTTAATTGTTGATAATAAAATTCTCATATATCTAGATGAGGGTGTATCAAATGAATAAAATTGTTTCATACTTCTGGAAGAGACAAATTAAAAAAATTCTGGATGAGACAAATTAAAAAATTATCTCATACTTCTAGATAAGACAAATTAAAATAAATTAAAAAAAATAGATTTTCTTATGCTTCTAGATGAGAAGTATAAAAGAAATTAAATTGTCTCATAAGATAAAAATTAATTGCCTTCATATTTCAGGATGTGACATATCAAAGAAAATAATTTGCCTTCGTGCTTCAAGATAAGGCATATCAATGAAATTAAATTATCACATATGTAAGGATGTGAATTAATTTGCCTCATACTTCGTGATGAGACATAGATTTTATTCATTATAAGAATTATACAAGTCTTTAGATAGTATAGATCTTCAAAGCTACCTATGGCTTTGATCTATTCAATGCCAATCCAAACCACTTATGTATGGTAGACTTTGTTCATCTTGTGAATCTTCTAGATCCATAAAACTCTTTATAAAATAATTGTTTAAATTAAACGTATCCAACAAAAGAAAATTAAGCACTTAGAAGAAGAAAGAAGTCACATATGGACAATCTCTTTTAAGAAGAAAGACAATTGCTTGGCCATTGTGCTCATGTTCACATGAACCCGCCACTTGCAAACAATTGAAGCACAACAGAATAATAAAAAATAGTAGCTATTGTGTTAAGTGAATAAAATAACTAAATGAGAGCTATTACCTGTGATGGCTATGGAATTCGTGATTAATGTAGGAAGTGATGATGAATGGAGAAAACTTGTCCGATGCAAGGTGGCGGAACATGGTGGGAGGATAAAGCTTCGTGCTAATAACGTGTTGTGAAAAAGTAAAAAATGGAGAATGAGTTGAGAGAGTTGAGTGGAGAGAAAAATAGAGCCTCCAAAAGAACCAACTTTATTCATCCAACAAAGGGATATATATACACAATGAAAGAGAAACCCTAGTCCTAAAAGGATAATGTTTATTTAATAAATTATAAATAAATAAATACTGAGTAGGGGTGGGCACAGGATGGGATGTTCTGGCTTGAAAAATTTGAGACAATTTCGTGATTCAGGATAGGACCGGGACACAATTTTGTGTCTCGGTTAATTTTTGGGACAGGACTGGGACAAACAAAATCCCGTCCGGTCCCGTCCTGAACTTTATATAAATATGTCCCGTCTCGTCCTGTCCCGAAATTGTCCTGATAACTATATATATTTGTCTTGTTTATTACTTTTTACACTCCATTTTTGTTATTTACGCACCTTTCTACTTTTCTACTTGCTTTCAACACCCCTGTTATTACTTTATACACCCACTTATCATTTCCCACTTCTATCAAACCAGGATGGGACGGGACCGGGACGGGACAAAAAAAATTCGGGACGAGATGAGATGAGACAAAAGTTTTAAAAAAAAATTTCGGGATGCCAAATTCCGGCTCGTGCCCACCCCTAATACTAAGTTAGCCCTAAGAAATATTCCATTAAATGGGCATTTAATCAAAATATTTATAACAAATTATTTTTTGTAAAAAAAAATAGAGTTTTTGCTTTAGGTAAGAAAAAAAATCAATCATCTTACACATCGCCATGTATGACACCACTTTTGCATCAAGCATGATTTGGCATTGTACTCAATTTTCTATGATGGTTTACAGTAGAGCAGCCTACATTGATAATCTTGGAAGAGCAAGATAAAATATTCCCTCTAGAACTAGGCAACGGAATAAAAAGGTAAGATCTTTTTTCCAGGAAATCTCTTATCATTTGCTTTCAATCACAATTTTCTAAGTTGGAATCTTTTGGAAACAGGAATGCGGGGGAATCTGCAAAATTTGTCACCATTAAAAATGCAGTGAACCTGGGAAAGCCCAGAGAGTTTGCCAAGCACTTGAAGGATTTCTTTATTGATTGACAGTCACCTCCTTCTTCTGCACCCAGTTTCATGGAGCAAATCCCAAAGAAATTTGACCTCAGTATCAGTAAGTAATTAATGCCAACATGAAACCACGTTTGAAATCATGTTCTGCAACTGAATGTTGAATGTCCACATAAGCCACGTAACTCCAACATGCATGCAAACTGCCACGTCCACTTGATCCATGTGATTGCCACAATAGGTATGCAGAACCAAGACGCTTCTTCATCAGAAACTGTCACCCCACTATTTCCAAAGCTATCTAACATTATCCATGTAGAATTCATAAAGGAGAAGTGAAAAAAATAACTGGACAGCAAAAAATAGAGAAAAGAAACTCTAAACAAAGCCATCGTCTCCATACGCCTAGAACTAGAAATTCTGCAGACAGAAAGTGGAAAACGATGATAGACAAGAGCTGTAGGAAAACAATTATGAAAACAATAATAAAAGGAACGAGGGGATGAATTCTCAAGCAAAGTCAGAGATGGGGATCATATACTCTCCACCCTCTTCACTATCTTGTTTCTATCCCTAGAAGTAGGATAGGAAAACAATAATTTAAATAGACGGATAATTTCTTTGATCTATATTATTTTTTCCTTTTTAAAGAGATGGTTCATCTTTTTATATATATAACTTTCATTCTATATTAGGACATTATAAGAGTAAAAATAGGCTAAGTTACGCATTGGCTTAAATAGACTTAAATGACATAAAAAATTACAAGTCTACTAGTCTGATTTAGACCTAGCCTACTAGCTTGTTTAGGTCTAAGAGACTTATTAGCCTATTTAAGCCTGATTAAACAACCACCAATAAATTTTATGATTTTTGCATGTGTTCTAAATACATAAAAACTTTTAGCATTACCAATAGATTTAGCGTACTCTAACCCTTTTATAGTTGCTAAATAACTAAGGATATTGCCATTCCTATATTATCATTTATATGTACAAAGGCTACAAACATATGGAAGTGAGACACAAAAGTCAAATAGATAAGAACACGTAACTTAGCTCATTATCCTTCATCTTTTCCCTTTCTAAACTCATATCATTCATGAACATTTTAGAAAGTCTAAAAAATACGATGAAAAGAAATTAAAATTACGGTTGCATTACAAAAAGCAACATACAAGATCAAGGTCATTTCAACGAAACAAGATATATATTTGAGATTACCATGCTCACTCAAAGACTTGTGAACATTATAAAAAGAAGTGACCAATCGGTTAGTGTCGGTCGGTTAGTATTAGTTTAGTTGGTCGGTTACGGTTTTGAAATTTGAAAAAATCGGTTAATGTCGGTCAGTTTTGGTTTTGCATTTTTCCTAATCGATGAAAACCGAACTGACTAACTAAAACATTATAAACTTTAATGTTTTTCATATATCATGTTAATTAGTGATTCAATTATTTTATTGATTGATTAAATCACTCAAATATTGTGTCATCTTGATATATAAAAACAATTATATATTACTAATTTGATATGTACTTTAGTTTTGTGTAAATATGTTTATTGAAAATAGTAATTTTCTAGTAAAGAAATTAAAAAAAAAATGTTACTTTTGTTATGTATAGACATTTTTTTATATTAATTTTGCCTACTCCAAGTATTTGTGCATATGTTTGGAACCGAAAGAAGTTAGCTTCCATAAATATCTTTATATATTTTTAGGTTTTTAAATTTATGTATTTTTATTTTTACTTATATGATTCTTAGTAAGATGCCATAGATATTTAAAAAAATAATTTATTTTAACTTATCTAATAGCCACATTCTTAATTTATGGTAAACCAATTAAATATATATTCCAAGTAGACACAACACTAGAAGGGAAACAAAAGCTTTTTTTTTTTTTAAAAAAAATTATTACTGTCGATTAACTATTAACTAACCGAAACCGACCGCTTAACCGACTAAAACCGAACCATTTGTTTTAAAGTATAGTCGGTTAGTTATCGGTTTGACAAAATTACACAATCGGTTAGTGTTGGTCGGTTAAAAATATAGTCAAAACTTACTGTAACCAACCGACGCTCACCCCTAGTTTTAATTGTAGAAAATATGTATGTACACTTAAGTTTTAACTATTAGAATTTGTGTACATTTTAATATTATATATGAGAGAAAATGTTGTTTGACATCCTTGTTACCATACCTGTTCTAAAGCCCCACTATAACCTATCAAAGTCCCTATGATTAGTGTTTTTGGTTCATCATCTAGTGGTGGAGATTTGATATATGAGCAAGCCTATAAAGGGATTTTGAATTGCATTGACTTGAGTGATTACTCAACCCTCTAGACACTTGAGAGAGTGGAGTGTATTTTCATCCGTGTGAGGGAATTCAGTGCATTTGATTTCATGAAACTTGATGAGTTGGTGTGTATGTGCACTTCATTTTATGCCTCATACTACTCTGGTAACATTAGCTTTCCATGACTTAATAACCTGTCAACATGGTGAGTTGTAATGTCCATTTGAGTGAGAGCTTGAGCTTGACCTTTCATCTATGTCGAAAGTTACCTTGGGGGTTTGGGATTGTTCATATTGTTTAATTGATCTTGTATTGCATCTTAATATCCAATGTATCCCATGTGAGTGTTCTTTGAGGCCAATATGGTTAGTAAGTCTTGGTGATTGTTTTGTTGTCTTGCTTGTTTTCTTCTCTTTAATTTTACTCGAGGATGAGCAAAATGCTAAGTTTGGGGGAATTTGATGAGTTTATTTTATATAGCTATTTTATACCATCATTCCCTTATATTTAAGTCCTCATTTGAGAAAGAATTGGGTGCTTTTAAATTTAATTGCTAATTTTGTAGGAACCAAGTACTTAAAGGGCAAGGAAAAAGTGAGCAGGAAATGATGATTTTGGAAGATTTCGAACCAAAGGAATCAATCTCAAGATGAATGGAAGAGTTTAGAAGGCCAAGGAATGACAAGAAACACGAGTTGCAAGAGAAAATGGGTGCAAGGAGCATCGGAAGCCATTTGGCGCTGTGGCATGAAGTCCTTGGTGCCGCGGTGCCATAAAGTCCAGCAAGGTGCCACGGCACTAGAAAAAGGAGAAATTTAACCAGAGTAGGCCAAGTTGGCACCATGGCACCAAAGTGTTTGTGCCGTGTCGCCCTAGAGTTCCCAACACATGAATTTATGAGCTTTTGGGTCAAATAGACTAATAAGAATCCTAGTTTGAGTGGGAAATTGTATCTTAGCTATAAATAGGTAACTAGGACTGACAATTAAGATCTTTTGGCAACTTGGGAATTGAAAGAGGCGAAAGGAGAGCATGAAGGCGAAGGAGATCCTAAGACTTCAAAGAGTTTTTGTTCTTCTCCTTGTTTTCTTCATGTTTTCTTCTACCCCTGTGATGTATTTGACTTTTATTATGAGTTGCTAAACTTCTTTCTAGGGGCTATGATGTTGCCCAATCTATGTATAGACTTGAATAATGATTTAATGAAATTATATGTTTGATTCAATTGAGTTTTGATTCTCTGTGCTTTAATCTCTAATTGATCTAGCTAATTACTTAGGGAATTTGTGGATTGCTATGACCTAGGAATGAATTAGTTAATCTAAACCATGAGAATTGAATCCATAGTGGAGCTTAGGGCAAGAATGTGCCTAGGACCCTGTGTAGCTATTAAAAGGAATCCATAGAACTTAGGGCAATTTCAGTTATTGCAATTCACATAGGATATGATTGAATTGGTAAAGGAAATTAGTTTAATCTGACATCGGGAGGGGTTTTTTAATAGATTAGGGAGATCTTGGCTAGTAAATGATAAGACTAAAATGCATTACTAAATTTTAGAGAATTTATACATATGGTTGAGGTGAAATTAAAACCCCTAGGCTTTTAATTACTGACTTTCTATCATTTTTATTCTCGTTCCTATTTTAATTGTTGTTTTACTTCTATTTTACATTGCTTCCATCACAATTCGATCACTTGGGTAATACTGTTGTTATAGTACTTCAGTAATCAATTATATAATCCCTTGGGCACGGCAAACCTGGGATACTTCCCTCACACAATTTTCACACACCAAAATTTTGAAGAGCTATGACATATATGCAAAAAAAAAAAAAAAAAAAAAAAAATTGAAAATCTATAGTTTAAAGACCATTCCCCATGCACCACATAATAGCCAATCGAAGGACTCAATTTAACACATACATTTATCGTGACTATTTAGGTTGTTTGGTTTTGGGATATGTAACTCCACGAGCAGTGCAACACATCATCAAAGCACTTTGAACACAAGAATTAAATGGTTAGTAATTAGGTAATTAATGAATATGCTAACAGAACAAAGCGGCTATAATATTTTTAAATGCTTACTTATTTATATATGTCATAATTTTTGGACGATTGGATGGGTAACGCATTGAATCCTAATGCCATAAAAATAATAGCAGTAAACCCTAGACCAAATTCTCAAAGTAGATGCCCATAGATACAATATGAGCTTGAGTGAAAAAGAAAAAAGAAGAGAAAGAAAAAATACCTTAGAAGGAGAAAACAATATGTAACTTCAACTCTTTGATGTTTCAACCACCAACAGTGGTGTAAAAGTATCACACCAGTGAAAAACAACAATTAAAGACAATGTCAACAGGAAAATGAGGCAAAGGGGAAGATTTTGTGCAAGTTGTAGCAAAGAAAAAGAAGATTTCTAGTGTGGAAGTGGCATCGAGCACAAAGGGAGCGAACTCTAAAAAATTGAAATCCAACAGGTAGTATTTAAGAGAAAAAGAAAAGAAAGTTGTATAAAACTAACAAAAGATAGTGGTTCCCACCCAACCATTGTCTAAAATCTTTTGTCTTTTCAATTTACAGTGCTTGGCTAAATTACATAGAAAATAATTTTTTTAACTATTTATCATACTAACACAAACTCAAAACTATTTCTTAATTTACAACAGTTTTTGGCATGCCTGGAAAATGCCATTTTGTTTGGCGTTTTTGTCACAAACATTAACTATGTAACACCAACTTAAGTGGCGTTTAAGTGAGGAAATTTCCATAGAAAAAGCCAATTCGGGTGGCATTTTCTTAAAGAAAAAAAAAAAAAAAACCTCTATATGCCAAAATAGTTTGGCGTTTTAGCAGCTCATCTTTTTAAACAACCCATGCTTCCTATTTCTTCCTAGGTCGTTACTGTTTAGCTTAGGAAACTCTTCTTGTGAGGCATAAACAAGAATGCATTTGGTTTATGGTTAAGATGAAGAGTTCTTATGGTTCTTTTTGAGGAAGATGAAGTTGAAGGAAGATTGATGAAAGATAACCCCATTTTCGAGCATTCTGAATCCAAAATTAAGCAACATGACAAAAGCCCATTTAATCCAAAATTCAATGATAAAAACATAGGGGATTGTGGGGTTGTTCAGTTGAAGGGTGGAGAGTGGGGGGAAATGGGTGGTGAATATAAGTTTCCAGAGATGGTCAGAGGACATTAAATTTGACCAAGACCTGGATATACGCAAAATGCTATGGCCAGCGTTTTGGGTCAAGGTTCTGAGAAACAAGCATAAGCACGTCCACGGTGGTGGTAAGCGCGCACAAGAAGCTGGCATGCCCATTCAGACATTAGTTGCTTTTCCTTTTCATCTTCGAACAGAGAAGAATGTAGCAATAAGGAAAAGAAGTGCACCTGCTGGACGCGTGTTTCTTGCATTAGACGCCAAATCAAATGGTGTAATAAAGTATATGTTCTCCAATTATTAAAAGCTATATCATTTGGTGTTTTTGGGTAGAAAAGTTGGCAGAATACACCAATTAAAATGATGTTTTCCAAGCTTCTACAAAAGTTCGGTAGATTGAAAAATAGTTTTGATATTGTGACATTTTGGTAAATACTTTATTTTTTTCTATCTTAATGGTAATTTTGCCTACAACGCTTACCTCTTTTATACTGTAAAAAATGTGTTATTAAAAGTTTTTTGTGGCATAATGTCACCACCATAGGGATAAGGGAATATTAGTTTAGTGAGACTAAAACGCAATTACCCAGTGGGACTGGGAAACGACACAATTTGTTATCCTAAAGTGTCTCATAATTTGTTCCAAGACTCTTGACATGTGCGCCTATAGCATCGATATTATAGGTGACGGCCAAATTAAAATTCAAGTTTGAGTTTTCAACCGTAGGTCGTGTTCTCAGAGAATTACTAGTATGAGTCTCAACTAAGTTAGGCTATGGGAATAGGAGTTTTTAGAAAAAAGAGTAATTAATAGCAAGCAAACACAATAAATGGGTAAAATAAAAATTAAAATTTTTCTTAACAAGTAAAATTAGATTTTAAAGTGAGAAAATTAGTGTATAATATAATTAATTATAATTAGATCTTAATGATATAAATAGTTGCTAATTAAACAATTAAATGTAAATTTAAAATACTAGAGTTAAGTTTAAGAGTACAAAAATAAATACTAAAAAGTGTTTATATGCTCTTTATTGGAAGAAAGAAAAATTCTTCTGCATGCCCTATAGAGGAGTAATGAGACAAGGTACTGTGAGTGCAGAAAATGTGTCATAAAAAGGGTAATAGGACTATTTATAAAAATATAAGTATTTGTTCATAAAAATGTTAAATTCAAATAGCCTATTAATTTCAACAATTACTTAAAGTTCTTTAGAAAAGCTTAAGTCAACAGCCTAGTTAAATGGTTTCTTGCGCAGTGTAATAGCTCAGCTATAAATGTAAATGGAGATTGGGAAGAATCGTCAGCACAAAGAATTTTATAGTGGTTGGCCAAACAATAGCCTATATCCACTCCTTCACACTCAGTGAAGGCTTTCACTAATCTCAAGTATTAGTTTCCAAGACAACCAATCAACCTTTACAAGAGTCTCCCTTTTGTAGGCTAACCAAAAAATCTATTCACTAGATCCTCACTCGTTCTAGCAGCCTTGACTTCCTACTGGCAGCAAGCTAAGTTAACTTGGTTTTCAAGGCTTACCAAGAACCTATACAAATCCCTTAGTAAAGAAAGGTTTACAAAAGGGATGAGCACTAGCTCAAATAGTATGGGTTGTTCTAAACAACATATATTCCCAGTAAACCCAAATATATTCAAAAGAAATAAACCCAAGTAATAGGACAAAGAGCGTTTGAAGCAATCAAACACTTAAGAAGATTTGCAGAATGTGTACGCTTGATTGTCTGTCTTCCTCATCTCATATGAACCCAAGTATTTTTGTATTTGTTTTAAATACCTTTTGTTACATGGAGATAAAATGATTTAAGAGACAGCCAGCTTGCGTGAGTGGTTATTCACTATTGGATCTCGTGTGTGAGTTGTTAGGTGTTGAAATGCCAACTAATCACTAAAAGATAAGTGGATAATGTTAGTGATCTAGCATGTACCTGATATAAGTGGATAACATACCTAATAACAGATGTGACGCACAAACAATGTTTTATTGGAGGGCGCTAACTCGATTGGCGTCCTTACAAAAATTTGTTTTCATAAACGCCATTTTCTTTGGCACCTTCAACTTACTTTTTATCGTAAGTATGTCAATTAATTTGGCATCTTTAAGAAAGATCAATTTTTTATTATATTAAGAAATAATTTTGTACCGTGCCATTTCAGTAATTAGTTTTTATTTTTGTGTTTTCTAGAGAAATTAACCCAAAGAATACACCCTTCGAACAAGAAAAAATTCTCCCCCAATCACCGCCCAAATGTGGAATCTTCACCAAACAAAAGAGAAATAGCCATCCCTACCTATCTCTCCGCTTTATTGTCGTTTTCTTCTAAAGGTATTGGTCCATATATATAATTGTTTTCTTACTACTTTCATCTATTATTGTTTTCCTCTTTCTCTTATTCTCTCTCATCGAAGGCTTCTGCGGCAATTATCTATATGTTCTCTATTTTTTTGCTTTCCACTCCATATGCAGTGGCACTATTGTGCCATTTGTATGGGTGAAGCGGTCGCGGCAATTTGCATGGTGAGAAGTTACGTGGCTTATGTGCGTATAAGACATTCAACATTTAATTGCAAAGCACGTGGCTTGGCTGCATATTATAGGATTCATTTAATAGGATGATATATAGTCTTTTTTTTTAGTTTTTATCATGTTTCGTTGAAATTAATTAATTAAAAATATTTAATATTTACTTAAATCATCATTGAAATAATCTTTTTCTAAACATATATTATCAATAATAATTAAATCAATTTGCTTTCATAGTCTTAGGTCCTCCATTATAACATATAGTATAAATCCTCAATTATATCCATAAAACAACTCAAAGTCCTTACGATGTCTCATATTTGTCTAACTTTTCTGTGTCTATAAATACCGAAACCTGTAGCTTGCTCCTTCCATCCCAACACCTCACTCTTAACTTCCTTACCATCTCCCTCCTTTTGGCTGGTTCGGTGTTCAAACATGAAGCTTCGTCGCTTATCCATGTTTATATTTCTCGTTGTGAGATTCACCATCCAGATTCTTTTTCTTTTTTTTTTTTTGATCAATTTTGAACCTTAACTTTTTCATTTCCTTGTTTGGATAACTAAACTATTGCATTTTTTATTTAAATGCAGCTTGCGCCTGTGGTAGTGGGTGCTGCTTTACCTGCTGAACTCTACTGGAAGAGCATGCTTCCCAACACTGCAATGCCAAAAGCCGTCAAAGATCTTTTAAGAGCTGGTTAGTATAGAAATTTGAGGAAAATCTTTGTTTACAATTTCAATATTTATATTGAATAAATTGCTAAGAGTCATAGGTTCCAAGTTTTCTCTTGTAAACAGAGTTGACTAAGTGTGAATAATTTTTTTTTTTTTAATCACAGAAAACATGAAAAAGGTTATCTCTGTTAATCAAAACGTTCCACTGGTTCTTCAGCGGCATGATACTCCCATGACTGATCAGCTACTTGGTGACCCAAAATCTACATTGCTTAGACGGGAGCTTCCTACTTCTGCAGCTGATCAATTGCATAATGATCCAAATCTTTTCTTTTATGAATGGGCGCATCCTACTTCCTCTGCAACTGATCCATTGCATAATGATCCAAATATTTTCTTCTATGGTTGGGGGCATCCTCCTAGTTCTGCAACTGATCAATTGCATAATGATCCAAATCTTTTCTTTTATGAATGGGCGCATCCTACTTCCTCTGCAACTGATCAATTGCATAATGATCCAAATTTATTCTTTTATGATTGGGCACACCCTACTACTTCTGCAGCTACTCAACAACCACGTGCTACTCTAGGAATTGATCAACCGCGCGATGACTCATTAAAGGTCTTGTTCCTCTTTGAGCATGACTTATATCCTGGCAAAAAGTTGGAGATGGTCTTTACCAAGAGCCCATACTCCACTGCCCTCATTCCTCGTGAAGTTGCAAATACCATACCATTTTCATTAGAAATGGTTCCAGAGATATTAAAGATATTTTCTGTTGCACCTGAGTCCAAGGATGCTAAGCTTATAAGAAAAACCATTTTTTATTGTCAAACACCTTCAGTGATTAAAACGGAGGAAAAACGATGTTCAACTTCATTGGAATCCATGGTTGATCTCGTCACTTCAAAATTTGGGAAAAATGTTGAAGCCTACTCAACTGAGGTGGAGAAAGAATCCGAGTTGCAGAATTATACAATAGCACCAGGAGTCAAGAAGATATCAGATGAGCTGATAACGTGCCATCAGACACATTACCCACATGTTGTCTTCTTTTGTCATCAAGTAAGTGCAAGTAGAGTTTATTTTGTGCCCTTGGAGGGTTCTGATGGCACTAGAGTCAAGGCAATTGCAGTATGCCACTCAGACACATCAAGTTGGGATCCAAATCATTTTGCCTTCCGAGCACTCAAAGTCAAGCCAGGAACAGTTCCTGTTTGCCACTTCAGTACTGCGGATACTATTATATGGACTCCAAAGAAAACTATGTAACTTAGTAGAATCCTCTATCTTATGCTTAAATAAATAGGCAGTTCTATAGCATTAGTTACTGCTAATCTGCCTACGATGTATAATATGATGTATGTGTTGTAATCCGTTGTGATGGTTTCGTATGTTTCCTCTGTAATGTATGTGGCAAAATCTTGTATGAATAGAATAAATTATAAAAAGAGGTTATTATATAATTAAAATTGGGTTTTTCTATGGTGTACCATGGGTATTACAATAGGATTCATTATTCCGATTAATATTTTATAATTAAAAAATTACCTTTATTCTTAATTTAATGTTTTATAGTTTAGGGTTTTAAAATTTAGGAGTTAAAATTATTATTTACAGTTTAAGGTTTTAGGTTTAGCATTTAGGGTTTAATATTTTTGAGACTTATGTTTAAGTTTAGGGTTTAGAATTTAGAGTTAATGTTTAGGGTTCAGAGTTTTTGTGTTTATATTTTAGAGTTTAAGATTTAGAGTTTAAAATTTAAAGTTTAAAGTTTAAAGTATAAACTTTAAACATATACTAAACTCTAAACTTTAAATTCTAAGATTTAAAATATAAATTTTAAATTTAAGTATAAACTCTAAACTTAAGACTTTAAATTTTAAAATATAAACCCTAAAGCTAAATAAAAACCCCATAATCTCTCAACCTTAAACACTAACTCTAAACCCTAAATTCTAAAATATAAATCCTAAAATTAAGCATAAACCCTAAACTCTAAATTTTAAAACCCTAAAATTATAAATCTTAAATTAAAGGTGAGAGTAAGTTTAGAATTATTACAATAATAGTGGGGGTTATTAGTTCTGTTATAATAAATTATGTGTTAACTTTTGAACTTCTGTATTTTTTACGCACATTTATTAATAATTATTGTGTATCCATGTGTACAAAATAGAAAAACCCATTAAAATTTTAAGATTCAATTTAGGTAATGTAATAGCTGTGCATTGTAGGGGTTATGAGTAGATAGTATAAATAAATGAAAATGAATTAAAGGGTCATATAATATCAAGTTATTCTATTACTTGAGCTACATTAGATACAACATTTGAAGTAATCCTTCATATTGATTTAAAAGAAATACACACATATATAAGAAAAATGCTAAATACACACTTGTGCACACCTTTTCTTTTCTTTTTTTTTTTTCTTTTCTTATACACCTTTTATTAATAGTCAATTATTTGCAAAGATAAAATTGCAAACAAAAAATAAGAGAAATACAAAAAAAAAAAAAGTAAAAATAAATGTGCATAAACAAGTGTACCATATAAGCACTTTATATATAAATTTGATTTTATATACACCTTCACAGGCTTAATGTTAGTTCCTTTACCAATAACGAAGCGAATAATGCAATCTTGCAACCAAGCCCTATATCACTATGCTAATTAAGAAGCTAATGCATCTATCTATCTGGTCACTTCTCTATCTTCTACAGTTAATTATCAATAATATCTTTCTATTTCTAGGTGTAAGCTAATTTTACATTCAAAAATTTAGGTATGAAGCAAACTTGACATTGCCCCAGTGACATACCTTCATAAGATATTTCAATTAGTAAAGTCTAGTAACATACGCTAATATTTATAAAAAAATTTATGTGTTATAAATATTTTAGATGTTCACCTAAAATATTCTTTATTCTAGGGCTTATTTTTTATTTTGTATTTATCTAATGTAATTAATTAAAAATAATTATTCTTTTTACAGTTTTACTTGTATTAGATTCTTCTTATCACTTATATAAATACTCTTTGAAAAATAAATAAAATACACTCACTTTGAAGACTTTGCTTACTTCAATTTTCTCTGAATTCTCTGTGCTCTATTCATTGTATCTCGTTTTCACAACACATGCACTTTTTTTTTTTTATTATTATTATTAAAGCAGGAAAATATCTTTTCCGTTGCACCCTTCTTTTCTTCAATGTGATAACCTCATTTGATTATAAAAGTAATTAAAAAATTATAAAGGGAATGCAATCTTATGTGTTGCTGTAATATCTCACATTTTGGTCATATGAAATTAGAAAATAAAATGTAGGTAAAATATGGTGTCATGGAGAGACAAATTTGGAGCAAAAGATTTGATTGCAGAAGTGAGAGAAAAAAATAAATAAGAAATAGAAACATTAATTATTCATATATAATATGAATTTGTTAACTTCAGTCTTTAGGATTGAGAATAAGGATTGAGAATAAGCCATTAATACATCCCTTTTAATACGTAGAATTTAAATTTTTAAGAAAGTTTCATTAATTACAAAAATTAGTTGTAAGTTTTATCAATGTCTTATATTTTTATTAAGTATAAATTTGGCGTTTAGAATTTAATATATAAGGTTTATATTTAGAATTTAGAATTTATGTTTTAGAAGTTTAAGATTTATGTTTTAGAATTTAAAATTTATTTTTAAGAATTGAGGTTTAGGATTTATGTTTTAAGGTTCAAAGTTTATGTTTATATTTTGGTATTTAGGGTTTGTGTTTTAGAGTTATATTTTTTGGATTGATTGTATATAAACTTTAGGGTTTATACATTATGGTTTAGAGATGAGTGAGGTATAAAAGCAATATAAAAATATTAATCATTAATGTGACATTTAACTTAGCAATTAATGAAAGGTATCGTAAAATTTGTGTTTTAGATAATTAATAGGGCGTCTAATTAATACTTTTGCTTAGCCCTTAGGACTGAGGTTAACAGTAACCATATAATGTAATTAATTTTTTAATAATCTTTAATGTTGATTAGAGCATTTAAGGGGGCTTAATCTATGGAATGGTGCATAGGTTAGAAAAACTTTTTAAGAAACTATATTATTGTGGAATTGTGGTATGAAGGGGATGAGCGGATATTTTCTCCCCTTCGGGCTTCCCTCATTGTGGAAGCGACATAGAGAATTATACTTCGGATCCAAAAGGCCTATAAGATGGACAAAGAAGTGTATCATACATATGTGGTTTCAATTAAAGGTATGCCCCATCTTGAAGTATGAGACAATATAATTTTTGACATGCCACGTCTTGAAGTAGGAGGCATTTTCATTTCTTTTATGTCTCGTATTAAAGTATAAAATAATTTAATTTCTTTGACATTTTCGTCTAAAAGTATAAGAAAATTTAATTACTTTAACACTTCTTATCTAAGCGTATGGGACAATTTAATTTTTTTAATACCCATCCATTTAAAATTATGATGCCATATTACTTACATTGCACCCTAAGGAATATAGTTAGCTAGTTAAAAAAAATTCACCTTTCATAGTGTATTTATTTAATATTTTATCTTTTAAGTCACGAGAATAAGCAAAATAAGACTTTAAGTAAAGGCATTTTTTGAAAAAAAAAAATGTCATTAAGTCTTCCCTAAAGTCAAGAAACAACCTTATATTTTAGACATAAGACTTTCACGTATGACATTATAGTTTGAAATAGGCGAAGTATATTTCATTCGAAAGTATGAGGCAATTTAATTTTCTTATTATCTTTTCCCTCATTTTTCTTTTGTCATATTTTGGAATTTCTTCTTTATTTTTGTTGTTTTAATTGAATATGAAGTAGATCCGAAACTTATCCATATAAGTGATAAAGTGAATTTTGAAACTATTCATGTATAGCATAAAGAGGATCCTAAAATTATCCATATGTCTTAAATGGTTTAAGCTATCTATACTTTTAAATTATACTCGAATTGTTATTGATGGCAGAATTTATTTATAAATTATAGTCTCAGAATGTATATGAATTTATAATGTATTGCCCCACTGCGAGGCGTTAATGTTGTTCTGAATGCCAGCATGTTTTATGTGCAGAATTCAAAAGATTATTTCCTTATATTTATTATTATCTCTCTTCTTCAACTTAAATATAGTTTTGTACTTTGAGCATTGGATAAGTCTGCCAATTATGATATCAAATATTAATTGTAACTTCCGCTCTTTTGTGGGTTGAGAAGAACCAAGTTAGTAAAATTCTACGTACATTGAAATCTATGATTAACCTTGTTCCCGTTCATGCCATCTTGTGTAAGAAGAAGATGGTTTAATTCTATCTATTCTTTCTCTCTCAATGGTCTCTCGGCCTCTGTTTGTCTCTCTTAGATGGGTTTTGAATTAGGGAGGTTTCACTCTCAAAGGCTTCAATCTCTGAAGGAATAAAATAAAATTATTATGCATTTAATAAAATAAAAGTAACTAATAAAGAATATAACAACTTGATAAACTTCAGTTTTAAATACTTGTCTCTTTGTGAGGGAAACTAACTTTTTGTTTTGATGAATATGGGGGAGACCATTGCTGGATAAGAGGATGAGCGTGGTTGTGGAATGATATTTTTTAAGTAAGGCCATGCTTTGTTAATTATAGATTTCTACCAATATTTTAATTCTCTATTTATTAGGAGGAATATTTTTCATTTGGACTTTAGTTTAAGCCTTGTTTTGGTAAGAAGGAATGCACGTTTATGAGAATGGGGACAAAATTTCACATATAATATTATATATATATATAAAGAATGCCCCATAAGTTGTGTTATTAACAAGGTAAGTATTTTAAATCAAATAAAATTTTAAGTTAAAATAAAACAATAGTTCACCCCATTAGCCAATTCCGTGTATACATTGGCTTATGAACTTCATGGGGGAAAATCCACAAAAAGTAGGAAATAATAAAAGAAAGGTTAAAGTCTAATCTAAGCATAAAACATAGCGCGGACTACCCAAGACAATTCTATTATTTGTTTGTTTCTCCAAGTCGTTCTCTCTCTCTAATTTTTTCATTGACCTTCGCTTTGGTATCAATGAAGAAGAAGTTCTGTTACTTTGACCAAATTTGATATTTGCATCTTTTTAAGGTATTGATTTTACATCTCTTTCTTCCTTACATTATTTTAATTTTTTATTTTAGTAAAAAATTATTTTTGATTAATATGTGATATGTAAAATTAAAACTAAGTGACATTACAGCACAAACATACATTATCAATATAACTAAAAAGGTAATTCAAGACCATCGTACTCACAAAGACTATGCAATTGATTACTAAAGTATTACAACTAAAATAATACTTAAACATTCGACTTATAAGAAATTATAATCAATAAAGAAAACAATAGTGATTACAAGAGTGAAAAAATTTTGATTATTAAAGTCTAGGGGTTTCAATTTTACTTCAACTATATTTATTAGTTCTCTTAATTTCATTAATGTATTTTAGTTCTACCAATAGTTAACCAGACGCTCCCTAATTTATTAAAAGGTTCATTCTAATGTCAAATGAATCTAACTCTAAGTACCAATCTATTCATATTTCTACGTGAATTCTAATCATTAGAATTGCATTAAGTTCTATGGATTCATTGTAATGGCTACACAAAGTTCTAAGCACATTCATGTCCTAAATTTTACTTTGGAATTAATTCATATGGTCCAAATATAGAATTTCACAAATTCCCTAATTGATTGTTTAGATCAAAAAATGAATGAAAAATGAAGAATTAAAACTCAATTGAATAAAAACTAAATTAACATTAAATCAAAAGGTCAAACTAACACATAAGTCTTGGTTACATCATAACCCCTATAAAAAAAAATTAGAAATCTATAATCAAACTAGTAAACTTTATGAAATTAAAAAAGGAAAAAAACATGAGAGAGAATAGAGTAAGGAAGAAAAACTCATATAGAAGTTCCAAAATTACCTTCTTATCCAAGATTTTCTTTTTCTTCTCTAATTGCCAAAAGTTTCAAAACCTTGAGCTAGTTACCTATTTATAGTCTAGATACGAAGCCTCTAATAATTAGGATTCCTAAACTACTCAAAAGGCCCAAAATAGGTGAAAATCTTCCAAAATAGGTTAAATCCTCATGCTTGGCGCCATGGCTTCATCTCTTGAGGCCGTGGATTCCAACTTGTCTCTTTTGCCACACAATTGACCTCTTCCATGCTTGCTTATACTTTGAATTCATTCATTTGGTCATAATCCTTGAAATTCATCATTTTATTCTCATTTTCGCACCTTGCTTATCCAATTCCTCTGATCCTATAGAGTAAGGAACTAGGATCAAATACTTCAACTTTCATAAAATAATGACTAAATTATTCGGGAGTTGGGGCTAAATTAAGTGAGTAAAATTCACTTATAAAACTCTTCCAAACTTACATTTTGCTCATCCTCAAATAAAACCAATCAAAACGTGGAAGGTATAAAGATCAATCATCAAAAACTTATTAACCATATTGGCTGATCAATCAAAATAGTGAGTATTGGAGACTGTAACATAAATATAATTCAAAACTACTCCATATAGCAAAAGAAAGTCTCACACCCCAAAGTAACTCTCGAAATAAAAGAACAAGTGTATAACTTAAGTCACAATAAGAATGGGTCTAAGATTCATGGAAAGCCACAAGATTGAATCAACATGAGGTATAGGCTTCTAAGTGCATATTCAAACAAATATTAATCATGTTCCATGAAATCAAATGCATTAAGGAAAAACTCCTTCACTGAGATGTAAAGTGCTCTCTAATCTCTCCAAGTGTTTAAATGGTAAATGTTCACTCAAGTCTATGCAAATTAAGGTCCCTCTATAAGCTTGTTCATATATTAAATATTTTTAAATATTGTATAATATTTTTAATTGAATATTAAAATTTGCTAATTGAATAATTTTAATTTAATATTACCACATGTCATTAGAGTATAATGACAAATATCAACATCACAATGATGCGACTTACTTTTATAATGATATATATATTTTTACCCATGTCATTATAAATTAATTTTGTGGATTTATAAAAATATCCTTGCTGGGTGGAGAGTACCCCTTCTTTTCTTTTCTTTTCTTTTTTTTAAGTAAAACCCCATTTTACAACCAAGAATTATAATAATGACCAGAGTGGCCCTTAACTAGCCAAATCATCACTTAATGGCCTAGTGCATAATCTGTCAATATGACCTACTGAAACTTAATGGAGGGACTGATTTGGATCTTTTTTTAAAAAAATGTTAGGAGTGTAATTGAGATACTTTAAATATTAAAAACTAAATTGTTTAGACCTTTAGATGTGAGGGATTAAAATGAAGTTTTTTTTTTTTTTTTTGTCATATCTAAGATGAACTTAAGCATTTATAAAAAAAGGATGGTTTTATTCCCAAAATATGATACCCTTTCTCAATAGGAAAATGTTCTCCCTTGATCACTGCCCAAACTGTGAAATCCTCACCGAATCTCCACCAAACAAGAGAAATCGACATCCTACCTACCTCTACTTTATTATTGTTTTCTTTTAAGTTGAAAGACCATATATAAATAATTGTTTTCTTATTACTCTCATCTATTGCTGTTTTCATCTTTCTCTTATTCTCTCTCATCGAAGACAGGGAACTTAATCTTTGCAGAATGTCTGCACATGGTCCATATGGGTATCATGTCTACAACAAGATGGCTTTGTTTAGAGTTTCTGCTGCAATTATCTATTATTTATGCTCTCTATTTTTTGCTGTCCACTCCAACATATCCGGTGGCACTATTGTGTCATTTGCATGGGTGAAGTGGACGTGGCTGTTTGCATGGTGATAAGTTGCGTGGCTTGTGAGCAATAACAACATTCAACATTTAGTTGCAGAGCTTGGTTTCATACGTGGCTTGGCTGCATATTGGCATTAATCAGTTGAATAGGGTTCATTTAATAGGATGATGGTCATTTTTTTTAATACTGTTTTTCTTTTTAATGTGAAATGAACTCTTAGAATTAGTAAGGATTGAGGCTTAGTTTAGCTGTTGTCATTTTTTTAATAAAGTTTTTGTTAATTTTTTTATCCGAGATCAAATTATCCAAGACTATATTAAAATCTGTAAAATTCTGTTCTCCTAAAATGTACAGTAAAAAAAAAAAAAAACTCTTAGAACTAGTAGAAGAAGCGGTGATGATTGTTAAAGCTTGTTTACTCACCTAAAGCAAAAACTCTATTTTATTAAAATGGCGTGACTCAATTGGTAAATAGATTAGATTTAGTAGTTAAGATATTTTTACAATGTCATGGGTTTAAGTCCATAAAAAAAATCCATATTGAAAGGAAAAATAACATTAATTGTTTTTTATCTCCAAAGATTAGTCTCACTTTTGTGAAAATACTAATAGAAAGAGAAAAAAATAATTCTTTTCTTACTATGATTTGACTGAACCTACTAAATTTCTTTTTGTTCCACATATTAGTCAGTAAATGATATTAATTTTTCTGCCAATATCTTACAAAGCAAAATCAAATTTATAAGCTGTGTGAGAGAGACTGATTAGTGAGTGTGTGGTACAAAATAAAGGATGTTTGGTAAGATTTTCGACAGTGTACCTATTTCATTAGAATATAGTCTAGTAAAAAACTCTCCTAAATGAACTACAAAATGGAAAATAGAAATGGCTGTGAACACCGAACTGCATTTATCAGAAATGGCAGCATGTTTTCTGGATCAGTAAGTCATTGGGATGGGAAATATTGTTTGCTGTAGACATTACTAATATTTATTCAGAAATTAATGTAACATTACAGTACGTTAAAATCGAAAGGACAAGTCCTATATATATATATATATATAAACAAAAACAAAAACAAAGACAAAGGTGGAACTTTGAGACCATGCGTGGTCTCTCATCCATCCCTCCACGTTCCCAACATAAACAAAAGTTTTTGGAAAATACTAAGTGTATAATTATTGACTTAGTTAATAAGTTAGTAAAGTTGTTTGATAAATCAAAAATATAAAAAATTTGTAACTTTTGAAACGCTACTTAAGTAACATTTCAATCTGAAAGCTAACTATCAATAATTTTTTTTTTTTATCATTTTTACTCTTAATTTTTTCAACAAATGGCAATATTTATTTTTTACACAATTAGTTCTAACAACTCAAGTTCACTCTTTCTTTTTCACATGGCCCTCGTTTCCTTTTTCTCTTCCATTTTCTTCCTCTCCTCCCTTCTCTTCTCACTTCATTTTCTTCCTCTCTGACAAATTATTTTTATTATTTAATTAATAGGTTTCTATAAATAAATAAATATTTAATTATTTTTTGATAATAAATAAATAATGAAAAAATAATTATTTAATAAATAAATAAATAAAATGAGTTATATTTAATCTTAATATATTATATTCCCTTTTTTAGTTATTTAAAATATTTTAATTAGTTGTAGAGTTAATTTTTATCAAACGGTCATAATTAGATATAAATAATGTATGGCGTGAAATAGAATGGGAGACTTTTTTTTTTTTAATACTCTTGGAAGTAAAATTAATTTCGTTTGAGCAAATAGAGCAATTATAGTCACATGATCTGGAACTTCTAATATTGTAGAGGACACAAAGCTGTTGAGTTCAGTTGATTTATTTACCAAGTCAGGCATGGTTGGTATGTCGAGATTAATTTAAATATATTCGTTTTTTTTATCATATTTCTCATTGAAGTTAATCAATTAAAACTATATACTCTCTTTAGTTCAAAATATAATGCAGACCTAACTAATTCACACATCTTAATTCTTTTTTATACTTAGTTTTCACAAAAAAAATCACATATTTATAATTTTATCCTTATTTATTACAATAATTAAAGAACTTATTTATAATTGGTAAAGAGAGATTGAAATAATAGTGACATCGTATTACACATCTCCCACACTATATTCCATATTTCCCATATGCAACAATTAATACAAACGAGCAGACATGAAAAGTTTTTCATTCTTTCAACATAACGCCCGATATTCTTCAAAATTGGACCAAAATTTTCTTCAAGAAGCCACTCTATATTTTAAAACTGGAGAAAGTGATATTTACTTCAATCATCATTGAAGTAAACCTTTTCAAAACATTGATTATAAATAATAATTAAATCAACATTAAAAATAACAATTAAATAAAAAGAAAAAATCATTTTAGTCATCGACACATTTACAACCATTATCAAATATATCAGTTACACTTCATTTTTATTAAAATAGTGCCTCATACATAATAATTGTTATTAAATACATTTTGTCACTTTCTATCATTAACTATTAATAACAGTTGCTGGCCTCTACCATTTTGTTGTTGACATGACCATTATTTAATAATCTAACAACTTATACCTTATTGATTCACTTTAAAAAAAAAAAACCGCTTTTAAAAGTCAAAACACAACTTAAAAGGATTTTTTTATTTTTAACTTTTAAGTAACTCAATGAGGTAAAGGTAGCTGGTTTAATAGATAAGAACCATGTCAACAATTTTTTGTCAATGGTTAGTGACAGAAAGATGTATTTCGTAGTAGTTATTAAGTGTTAAGAATCATTTTGATAAATTTAAGATGTTAAGAATATATTCGATAATAATTATAAGTATTAAAGACCAACATAATATTTGTTTCTAAATCAAAATGCTTTCATAATCTTTAGTTAATGCATTATAACATATACAAGATAAAAGTCCTCAATTATATCCGTTAAAAAAAGTCAAAATCCTTCAAGATGTCCCATATTTGTCTAACTTTTCTTCGTCTATAAATACCGAAACCCAGCTTGTTCCTTATTCCATCCCAACACCTCACTCTTATCTTCCTTATCGTATCCCTCCTTTTGGCTGGTTCGTTGTTCAAACATGAAGCTTCGTCGCTTATCCATCTTTATATTTGTCGTTGTGAGATTCACCTTACAGACTCTTTCTTTTTTTGATCAACTTTGAACCTTGACTTTATAATTTCCTTGTTTGGATAACTTTCATGTGGTTAAATCCTTATCGACTCAACCATTGGATTTTGTATTTTAATGCAGCTTGCGCCTGTGGTAGTGGGTGCTGCTTTACCTGCTGAACTTTACTGGAAGAGCATGCTTCCCAACACTACAATGCCAAAAGCCGTCAAAGATCTTTTAAGAGCTGGTTAGTATAGAAATTTGAGGAAAATCTTTGTTTACAATTTAAATATTATATTGAATAAATTTCTAAGAGTCATAATTCCAAGTTTTCTTTTGTAAACAGAGTTGACTAAGTGTGAATAATTTTTTTTTAATCACAGAAAACATGAAAAAGGTTATCTATGTCGATCAAAAAGTTCCACTCGTTCTTCAGCCGCATGCTTCATGAGAAGGATTTGACCGCGAATATGAGAAAAGGATTCATTCAGACCCATGAGAAAAATCAAAACATACTACTGATGTAAGAAATCGAACAGAGGCTTAACTCCTCCTCAGTTACAGTGATGAACTGGTCGATATTCACCCAAGTCTTCCCATATAATCTTCAATTTTGTGAATTACTGATAGACAGATAAAGAACCTTGAGAAAGATTCATAAGCTCCTTTTTCAGCTGAAAGATCCGACAAGAATTTGGCAGCATCAGTTGGATCTGGAGGTTGGATAGATCCATCAACGAGACCGATCTTTTTCTTGGCAAATAGAGACATCTTCATCGCACGCCTCCTTGAGCAATAATTGTCTTCGGTGAGTAGCTGTGAGACTAGAGACAGGCCAGGAGAATCAGAAGGATGCAAGAAGTAAGGACTAGTAGCGTCTTCTGATGACGCCATTTGTCAGAAAAATTAAATCAAGTTGTGGGCACCGATCTGCAACAAGGCTGCACTGCAGCAAAGCTTGAAGCTTCAAGCCAAAATCCTCCACCTTAAGCAAACATGCCCAGCTGTAAAGAAAAGGCTGAATTCCACTGCCAATTCACACCATTAACTTTTGCCAACATTACAGCCAATTAATGAGTTTTCTTCATGGCTAAGTTAAAGTCCTTTAATGCCTTTTGATACCTATATATATAAGTGTGAACTGGGACTTGAAGGAATGAATGACATGATGAATTAAGTTTTCTTCTCTTCCTCTGCTCTCTCTATATGTGTGAGTATATCATTCTTCTATATTAGATATCAAATTAGTATAGAGCTAGTTATAGCTAGTGCTAATTTTAGAGAGATTTGTGAGAAACAAGAGTGTTCTCATACTTGAGAACTTTTGGAGAAAGTGTTTCACTTAAAAGAGAGATGGCAAATTATAATATTGTGTGGTCAGGTCCCAAATTAGATGAGAAAATTGATTATAGTTATTTGGAGATTTTGATGTCTACTTATCTCAAGGCTCGCAATATTTGGAGTCCTGTTGAACCAGGCTTGCAAGAAGGAACTAATGCAACTGCTCAAAGGAAAGACTAGTTAGTATTGTCCCAAATTCACCAAGGTGTAGATTACTCAGTTTTTGGTAAAATTGCTAATGCCAAAACTACAAAGAAGCATGGAGTATCTTGAAGCTAGCTTACAAAGGTGTAGATAAAGCCCATAAATCCAAATTGCAATTCTTGTGTAGAGAATATGAAAGGTATGAAATGTCTAGCTCAGAATCTGTTAAGCAATATTTTTCTCATGTTACTGATCTTGTCAACAAGATGAGAGTATACGAAGAAGACATACCTGATAGCCAAGTGGTGGAGAAAATTCTTCGCACCATGCCTATTAAATTTGACCATATTGTGACTACAATACTAGAATCACATGACACAGAGACAATGACTGTAGCAGAGTTGCAAGAAAGTATTGAAAGCCACATGAGTAGAATATTAAGAAAAGCATAAAACAATTGAAGAAGCCTTACAAAGGCTGGTGATTTTCAATGTTGTAGATTCTAATCAAAATACATACGGTAGAGGTCGTGGTTTTAATAGTGGAAAAAGAGGAAATTTCAGAGGTAGAGGTCAAGGAAGCTTTAGAGGAAGATGTCATGGCAATAATTTTGACTAGTGGAGAGATAACGATTCTAGAGCATGTAGTCAAGGGAGAGGAGGAAATAATTTTGGGTCTACCAGTCGAGGAAGAGGACGAGGTAATCAATATCAAGAGAGATGTAATTTTAATTGTTTTAATTAGGGAAGGTATGGACACAAAGTTGCTGATTGTAGGTCTAGATCTCAGAACAATTATTGGGTTAATATTGTAGAAAATCAATACCAACATACTGGTGAGACTTCTAATAATATAGGAAGTTTATTTCTAGCAAGCAACTCTTTTGTGGAAGATGAAATATTTAGTATCTAAATTATGGTTGTAGTAATCATATGTGTGGGAATAAAAAGTTATTTTCCTCTTCGGATGAAAATATCCAATCAACAGTTAAATTTGGGAATAATACAAATATTCCTATTTTGGGGAAAGATGGCATATCTATTAAGCTAAAGGATGGTTCTCAAAATTTTATCTATGATGTTTTTTATGTTTTTGGTCTTCATCTTAATTTATTGAACATGGGATAACTATAAGAGAAAAGTTATCACATGCATGTTCTTCATTGTTCCTATACCTCGATGGACAAAAGTAGAAGATTTCTTGTAAAGGTAAAGATGACATTTAATCACCTATTCCCACTAAAAATTCATCATGAAAAATTTTCTTGTTTGAATTCTATGATATCTTATGCAAATTGGCTATGGCACATGTGATTTGGACATTTTCATTTTTCTAGGCTAAATTATTTGTCAAAGAAGGAACTAGTTTCTAGCTTACCCTATTGTGAATATTCCTAACCATGTATGTGAAACATGTGAGATGGGGGAAAAACACAAGGATGTATTTCCAATTGGAAAATCTTGGAGAGCAAATAAGTTGTTGGAGATTGTTCATTCACATTTGTGCACTATGGAATTTCCAACTAATGGAGATAGTAAGTATTTTATTACTTTTATTGATGATTTTAGCAAAAAGGTATGGGTGTATTTTCTCAAACATAAATCAAAAGCTTTCAAATCTTTCAAATCATTCAAGGCGTTTTGTAGAAAAGCAACGTGGTTGCAAAATTAAAGCATTAAGAACAGACAGAGGTCAAGAGTATCTTGTTTACACATCTTTGAGCAATATGGAATTCAACGTCAACTAGTCACTGGATATACACCTCAATAGAATGGAGTAGCAGAAAGGAAGAATAGAACTATTATGGATATGGTAAGATGAATGCTAGGATCTAAACAACTGCTTAAATAATTTTGGGTAGAAGTTGTTGGTTGTGCAGTTTATATTTTGAATAGGTGTCAAACAAAAAGCCTTAATGACATAACACCTAAAGAAGCATGGAGCATAAGAAAACCATCAATATGGCATCTCAAAGTCTTTGGGTGTATTGTTTATGCCCATACACCAGATTAACGAAGGAAGAAGTTAGATGACAAAAGTGAAAAATGTATTTTTATAGGCTATAGTACAAATTCAAAAGCATATAAATTATATAATCCAAAAACAAAAAAGGTGATTATCATCCGTGATATAACATTCAATGAAGAAGGAATATGGGATTGGTCTTCAAAAGCCCAAAAAGAGCCATTGGTGATTTCAGAAAGCTATGAAGAAGAAAACACTCAAGTAGATCCAATACCTCAACTAGAGACATCCAATAGACCGCAAAGACATCGCCAATTACCAACTAGATTAGGGGATTATATGATAGGTATTGATAATGACCCATCTCATGAAGAGATTATCAATTTTGCTTTATTTGCATATTGTGAACCACTTAGTTATGAGGAAGCATCAAATGACTTGAAATGGAGAAAAGCCATGGATGAAGAAATACATGCAATTGAAAAAAATGACATGTGGGAGTTAATAGATTTACCTACGACTAAAAAGCCTATAGGAGTAAGGTGGGTGTAAGACCAAATAGAAGCCCAATGGTGAGATTGATCATTTTAAAGCCAGATTGGTTGCACAAGGGCTATAAGCAAAAACTAAGTATTGATTACTTTGAGGTATTTGCACCTATTGCAAGATTGGATACTATTCACATGATTATCTCTCTCTTAGCTCAAAATAATTGAAAGATTTATCAAATGGATGTTAAATCTGCATTTTTAAATGGCACTTTAGAATAAGTATATGTTGAGTAACCTATAGGGTATGAAGTTAAAGGAAAAGAAGATAAAGTTTACAAGTTGAAGAAAGCATTGTATGGATTGAAGCAGACCCCAAGAGCATGGTACAAAAGAATTGGTTCATACTTCATAAAGCATGGTTTCTAAAGGTGTCCTTTTGAGCATATTTTATATGTTAAAATTGCCGAGCTTGATGATATTCCAATTGTGTGTCTTTATGTTGATGATTTGATTTTTATTAGGAGTAACACATATGATTCGGGAATTTAGGGAGGCTATGGTAAACTCCTTTGACATGACAGATGTGGGTTTAATGTCTTATTTTCTTAGAATTGAGGTAATTCAGTAGGATGATGGAATTTTCATTTCTCAAATGAAATATGCTAATGATATTTTGAAGAAATTCAAGATGCAAAATTCCAAACCAGTTCCCATTCCAGTTGAAGAGAAATTGAAGTAGATGAGAGAAGGTAAAGGGAGACTAGTAAATCCAACTTACTACAAGAGTTTAATTGGAAGTTTCAGGTATTTAACTAAAACTAGACCAAATATTGCTTTTGGAGTTTGATTACTCAATAGGTACCTGTCTTTTACAAAGAGCAAAGAGAATCATTTGATATATCAAAGGTATTTTGAATGAAGGAATTTTTTATGCAAGTATTAATCTTGTGAATCTTGTTGGCTACACAAATAGTAATTGAGGTGGAGATATAAAAATAAGAAAAAACATATCAGGGTATGTTTTTCATCTTGGGATTGGCATAATATCATAGTCTTTGAAGAAGCAACCAGTCGTCGCATTATCTACAGTTGAAGCAGAATACATTGTAGCAACTAATTGTGCTACACAAGCAGTATGGCTGAGAAAAATCCTTGAAGTGTTACCTCAAAAGAAAGATAATCCCATAGAGATATTTTGTGATAATAAATTTGCTATTGCACTATGCAAAAATCCAGTTTTCCATGGGTGATCCAAGCACATAGACATTCAGTTTCACAAAATTTGCAAGCTAGTAATTGAAGAGAAAGTAGTGATTAATTATTGTCACACTCAAGAACAAGTTGCAAATATTTTTACAAAGCCATTGAAGCATGAGTTATTTTACAAATTGAAGAATTTGTCAGGGATAATAAATTTCTACCAACTTGATTTAGGGGAGGCAATGTTAGAAAAATTAAATCAAGTTGTGGGCGCCAATCTGCAGCAAGGCTGCACTGAAGCAAAGCCTGAAGTTGCAAGCCGAAATCCTCCACCTTAAATAAACACACCTAGCTGTAAAGAAAATGCTGAATTCCACCGCCTATTCACACCATCAACTTTTGCCAACATTATATCCAATTAATGAGTTTTCTTCATGGCTAAGTTAAAGTCCTTTGATGCCTTTTAATACCTATATATAAGTGTAAACCGAGGTTTGAAGGAATGAATAACATGATGAATTAAGTTTTCTTCTCTTCCTCTACTCTCTCTCTATATATATATATATGTGTGTGTGTGTGAGTATATTATTCTTCTATATTATATATCACCATTGATGCAATAGATGAAGCTCTAATGACAGAATCACAGAAGAACCAAGAAGATGACCTAAAGGTATGAGAATGAAGAATAATCTGAGAACGAGGAATGAAAGAAGACTGTGAAATTTATAGTTTGCAGAGGAAACTCTGCTCTGATAACATATTAGGTACAGAGAGAGACGGAGATGTGAAAAAAAGTGAACAAAGTGAATTTGGATTGATTGTTGATAAATGTACATTAAGTGTTATATATATACAATGGACACCATGTGCTTAGCACATGCTAGCTCTAACTAAACAATAATTATCGAACTAATCCACTAACTATAATTATATAAGTTACCTAATATACCAATTCTAATAAATTCTATGATTATCTAATTGTCTAATGTAGTTAAAAGATGATTTTTATTATTATTATATGATGATTATTGGATTATTATATGATGATTTTTAAACTTTCCATATATATAGAAATAGAAAGAGATTGATTCCAATCTATTGGCAGACTAACCTCTATCCTAGAACCCAATCTCTTTGCATAACTCAATTTAGTCTAGGCATTAAGTTCAAGAATTATATATGACAAGATGAATTGTGTTTACCTATCTATAGGTGTCACTCAATTCACCACAATTAATCGTAGAAGCAATTCTACAAAACCACATCTTTTAATTTATAGAAAGCTTTAAGTACTGAATCAATTGCTCATAGAAAATAGAACTGAGTATATAACAATAATCAATCCATAAGTAGAAACCTAGACTACATCCCTCTCCTAGTGAGAGGTTTAGCTAGACATAATCAAAGTAATAAACACAACAGAATAAAAGTAAATCATTGTTCTAAAGATAGATAAGTAGAAAATATGCTCCTTTATAGTAAAAATCCAAGGTTCTTTAATTTCTTTGCATTCCCATTCAGTTTCACTTGCAAAGAGGGCTTTCTTATCCTTCCAAACACTTTTGAATACCTAAAATTAGGTTGTTAAGCCTTTTATACTAGTAAACAGGCCCAAAATGTCAGTCTAGTGTGTCACTAGTGCTGAGTGTTGTGTTCCTAGTGCTAGGTGCTGGCCTTGGAGTGGAAAATTGGGTTTTTGTCTTGGACATGCTGGCATTAGGTGCCAATCTCCTAGCTCTAGGCGATAGGCTTGCTACATTTCTTCTCCTCTTTGGTACTCTAGCGCTAGGTGCTAGCCACCCAATACCAACTCTCATTTTTTGCTTGAATTCCGAGTGTTTGATCCTCCGATCCTAAGTGTTAGACTTCCAAATGTGCATATACCTACAAAAAGTCATCAAAACAACTCCAATTAGTGCCAAATCTCTTCTTCAAGCAATGATACACACACACACACACACACACACTAACTATATAAACTAGCTAGAATTCCTAAAGAAACTACTAAAATTACTATGAAAACTCACAGAAATAAGTGTAAACAAGCTATATTAACTCTACTTTCATAGAATTAACACACTCTAAACTTGAGTTTTGCTTGTCCTCAAGCAAAAACACTATCTAAAAAAGCAACAATAACAATTCTACAATTATAACATGCTATGATTTATAATCCCTCAAGAAGCAAATACCACCAAAGACAACGAATCAAGTGGGAAAGCAACATGCATAATGAATTCAACTGGATCAAAATCATTCAAAACATAGCGCAACATAGGAGTCCTCTTATCTCAATAGATGTATGATTAAGATCTTTAAGACTTAGCAAGGTCAGAGGGGTCAGAATGAAAGAATTAAGCTCAACTAAAAGGTGTTGCTTCTGTGAGTCACTATTCCCCAAAGATCCATTTAAGGTGCATAAGTGATCACCCTACTCACATATTTTCACTCAAGGAAAGCATCAAATCATTCAATTTACTCAAACAATTGCCTAATCTTGTAAGTACATACACTTAGGATTCCAAAGCTCAATAATTCATGCAAGTCAAATCAAAAGGGCTTCCTAAGCTTGGGAGAAAATCATGCAATGTAGTTTAGGCTATAACTTTTTTTTCTGGAAAGGAACCAACATGGGTATTTTTAAGGCTCAGGTCATTAATCTCATTCAAAAGATAGAACCTTTGTTGCATTCTTTGAAAGTGGTAGTTTTAGTGCTTAGTTCTCAAAGAGCAATACTTCATACTAAAATATTCTTGCCTAAGTTTATCAAAAATTGTTAGATCTCCAACGAATTCCTTGTGCAAGACTCCTAATATGACAAGGACACTTTAAAGTTGGAGAAAGGATTCTTGGCCATACTCTCCTAGGGAGTGATACCATTCGTTGAGGAATCCTGTCATATGAGTAGCAAACTCTATCAAGACTCTTTTTAAGTCTACCCCTTCTTTTAACATTTATGTATCAAGCTAAGATCCAAAATCTAGTAGCTTATTTCAAACCTTTTTTGGAGAACCAAGGTCCTACAAAAGGTATCTTTGATCTTTTTTGGATGGTATTAGGATTCTACTTCTGACTCTTCATTTTATGGAAAATTTCAAAAAACTCTAGAGTCAGATAATTTTGTAGCCATTAATATTTTTGACACATTAACTTGATTATCATATTCTTCATCAAAAAAGGCATGTGTAAACTCCTTTTCACTAGGTTTTGGAGAGGGATCTATTACATATGGCTTTTCTAGAGATGTGATGCTTAGTATAGGATGGGGATCCTATGGTTCATCCTCCCGAGTCTTTTTCGGAGATGAAGAGGAAGGTGAAGTCTTCATCTTAGAGGAAGGTTTTTTTCTTGAATTTGTGAGGGGACTGTAGTGGGAAAATATTTTGTCAAGTTGACTTCATTGTTTAAGGGAGACAAGTTGTAGTGTGGGACTTTGAAAGGGAATCTTCAGATAATAAAAGGTGCAAATATGGTTGATTGAAAAGAATCTCATCTTTTAGCTACCAAATATGCTTCCATTTTTCTCATTTCTTCTTGGAGTCTCCTAATTTCTATCTCCTCTTATTGGAACACTAGTCTAGTATGGTGAGCTAAAATCATTACTTTTAGCTTATAATCTAACTGGGCAATGTCTTCTTGTAGTTGTTTGTAATATATTTGCAACCTTTCAAAGAGCCCTCGTCTGTAGTAGTGATTTTGTACTCTGGCATTTCCAATAAGCCAGTTGAGTACTTCTTTTACTTATGATATGGGCTTTTGGGCTCCTTCATGCGTAATCCCAGAGGATGCTACATAAGGTTTTTTGGGGATCCCATTTGGGTCCTTAATCTTTTCTAACGGAGGAAAGTCAAAGTTATATGTAGCCTCAGTCTTGTTGCAAATCATCATACAAGGGATTGGTAGTGCCTTAGCAAGAGAGGTAGTTGATTCTAAGTCCTTTTTACAAGAAGATTGATGTTTCTCCTTCTTGTTTCCTATAGGAGGGGGCCAAGTGATCAATTTAGGATCATCAAGTGGATTTCAGACTTCTTCCCTTCTGAGGATTTCAAGGGCAGCTTCATAGAATGGCAAAGGGTCAAGAATCTTCTTAATCCCTACCCACGGCCCATTGTCTAGAGCCGACCTCCTTTTTCGGAGGAGGTGTTGGTTTACATCCTCCTTTCCTTTTCTTTTTCTTGAATAAGTCAACTTCACAGTAAATTGGATTATCATCATCATTGTCCCATTCATCACAAATACAACTCGAATCGCACATAGGGAATCTACGTCTCACATAAAGCGGCCACTTATCTTGTCTGAATAGATTTCTTTTCCATTAGGAGAAATGGAATGAATAGGACATTTTTCTTCATGGATCAAAAGACAGGCAGAGCTTCTAAGTTGGTTGCTTCAACAGGAGGCTTGAACATTGTCTTGACGGTCCCATCCTTTCCTTTTTGAAAGAAGCCTCAAGGGCTTGGACATTTTTTTTGTTTAGGAAAGCCTTTTCGTAACAAATTACCCATTCTAAGTAGATAACCTTGAGGAACTCCTCTCTATAAGACTATCTCTAGTGGTCAGTAACTCCATGTTGCATAGCACTATGGAACGAATAAATTTTCCATTTTATGACTAGAGAGCTCCACGTTGGCGCTTCGTTGGCAAAGAGATAGGGGATGCGATAATTAGCAAGAGAATGAATGCACAGGAAAAAAATGGGACCCAAATTGTATTTAAAGTAAAAAAAAGCTAAAAATTTACCAAATGAATTTGGAGCCAAATTCTTCTCTCTTTTAGAAAGAAAAACCAACAAATAAAAAATGAAACCAGAGATAAAAAATTGTATCTCAAAGATGTAGTAAAATCAAACCTTTGAACAAAAATCAAACTCAAACCAAATGGACAGAAACTAGAAAACATGCCGACAGAAGAAGAGAAATCACAAAAAAAAAAAAGACATCTAAACGAATAGATCGAACAAAAATCCCTCATGCAGTACTAGAAATTAAACAAAATCCTAAAAAAAAGAAAGTTTCAAAAATCAAATTAAACTATGAATAAAAAAAAGTTTCAAAAGTAGAAAGAAACAAAAAAAAACTCTCAAATGTAACTAAAAATCTTACATGCAATAACTCTCAAAGGAGAAAGAAGCAGCAGAGAAAGCAGAAAGAAGGTGACGAGGCAAGGCGACGAGGCAGCGAGGCAACCAGGCGGCAAAGCAGTGAGAAGGCAAAGCGGGAGGCGGTGAAGCAGTGAGTAGAGAAAAGAGAGAAGAAGAAGTAGCGAAGTGGAGCAGAGAAAGGAAAAATTAAAAAGAAGCGTGGAAGTGGAGCAGAGAAAGGAAAAAAGGAAAAGAAGCATGGAAGTGGAGTAGAGAAAAGGAAAAAAGAAAAAGAAGCGTGGAAGTGGAGAAGACAAAGCGTGCATTGAAAAGAAGAGAAAAGGAGGAGTTTTTGGAACCTAAAATCTAACCGTCAGATGAGTTATTATAGGACAAATCTAGCCATTCATTATTATGTTATTAGAAAAAATAAATATTGAAAGTAAAAGACTTAACCGTTAGATGGGAATTTTTTTTTTAAAAAAAAACTAACGTTAACAAATTTAACCGTTAGAATGGAAATACTAAAAAAAAAAAAAAAAAATTTGGCCACTAAAAGTAACCGTTTGTCAAGAAAGAATGGTACTGTTGATAATAAAGAGCCGTTTGGCTTTCAACATTATATATACATGCACTTGTGACAATTTTTACTCACAACCAAATCATTAATCTTTTTTTTTCTTCACCTCTTTTATTTATTGATATCTATATTTCATTCTTACATGGAACCCACTTATTTTAATTTAAATTCTCTATCTTCTACTAATCAAATTACATGCAAAATTCTCCATCTCCTAGCTTTCCAAATTCTCAAAATCTTTTATATTTTTCAAATTACATGCAAAATTCTCTATCTTCACCTTATCCAAATTCTCAAAATCCTCCATATCAATATCCTTATCTATATCAATATTCAATATATCCACCATTAAGTAACCATTTGTGTCAATATTCATATCAAAATTTTCCTCATCAATATCCAATTTATCCACCACCAAGTAACCATCCCATTCACCATGGGACTTCAATAGCCACTAAATCTGTTAATAAAAAACCTGAAACACTAGTCGGGTCTATGTTTGAGTCTCAAATACCACTATTATCTACCCAAGTTGAAGAAGAAAGAAGATTTGCTAGTCAAAAATAAAAATGTAAAGTTAGATTCAACATAGCAGAAGATAAACTTCTCATTCAATCGTGACTCAACATTTCAAAGGATCTACTTGTGGGGGTTGATCAAAAAGCAGAAAGTTTTTAGTTAAGGATTAATGAAAATTACAACAAGTATCATGGTGATTTACGAGAAAGGGATTTAATTCCATTGAAATCTCGGTGGCATAGAATAAATCATGCCATTTCAAAATTTGTTGGATGTTACAAATCAACTGTTTAAAGGAAGAAAAGTGAAAGCTCCGAGAATAACATCATAGTTGACGCTAAAATGATATGGGTTGAAGACAACAAAAATGGTGAGCAATTCAAGTTTGAGCATGCATGGTGGTTTTTGAAAGATGAACCTAAATGGATAGGAGAATCATCTGAATGTTCTTCAAAAAGAATAAAGACTTATGCTTCTGGAGCATACTTATCATCTTCTAATCCAACAAATTGTGATTATGACCCTTCATCTCTTACACTAGTCCGTCCAATTAGCCAAATAGCGACAAAAAGGAAAGCAAAAACAACAGTAGATGAAACCGCCCCTAACAATGTCAACTATAGTCCAATACAAGAAACATTGATCCAAAGAGTAGAAGCATTGAATGTAATTGCGGCTCTTAAAAAAGAAGAAAATGACAAAGAAAAATAAAGGATTTTATTAGATAAGGAAAAGGTTCGTTTACAGTAAGCAAAGCTGAAGATGGATGAGAAGCGAGAGAAGCAAAGATAACATTTAGAGAAAGAGAAATTGAAGGCAAAGGACTTGAAGATCTTGATGACAGACACACCCCAAATGCCAGAGAGGCAACACCGAGATCATGAGATGATATGTAACATGATTAAGGAAAAATATGGGATTGTTTAGGGTTTCTTGTAACTTAGTAGTTTAGATGCTAATTAACTTATATTTGATTATATTTTTGTTGTAACCTAATATTGTAATTGTTATAAAAATTATTTTTATTTGTCTTTTATTGTAAAATGTGCAACTAATAATTATTAGTTAAACTAGCCGTTAATAGTCAAACTAGCCGTTATCGGTCAAACTAGCCATTAGTAGTCAAATTAGCCATTATCAGTCAAACTAGTTGTTATGCTATATATATAAATACTTCACCTCATTGCAAGAATCCTCACACCATTCATTTCTACAAATTTAGGATCCCTTTCAGTTGCAAAAACAATTTTACTTTTTTCCCTTCAAATGGATCTTACCAATCCAAACTTTCTGAAAATGCTCGAGGAGGAAATCATAAAAGATGAATTGAATGTCAACATTGAATAACAACTCATGTAGTTTTTCATTGAAAGGCAAAGGCAGCAACAAGCCGACAATTCTACACAATGTAGACATGCAAGAACTCGTATAGAAAGAAATTGAGAAGCACACAATCGATTGTTCCACGACTACTTCTCTGAAAATCCAATATACACAGATGCCCAGTTTCGGTAAAGATTTTGAATGCACAAGCATGTGTTTCTCCGCATTGTGGAATTACGTGGAGCTCATGATGAGAATTTCTGGATAAGGATGGATGCAACTAGTAGAATGGGCCTTTCACCACTTCAAAAATGCACTTACCTATTCATATCCTAGCATATGGATCCCCTGCTGACAATGTAGATGATTATGTTTGAATTGGTGAATGTATTGCACTGAAATGCATGGACAAGTTTGTTCGGGGTGTGAATGCAATATTTAGAGCTCAATATCTCAGAAGACCAAACAATGATGACATTAGACGATTACTTCAAATGAGAGAGCGCTGTGGTTTTCTAGGTATATTAGGCAGTATTGATTGTATGCAGTGGAAAAATTATCCTTTGACAATTTTGTCGAGGTGATCATGCTAAACCGACAATCATGCTTGAAGCAGTGGCATCACAAGACTTGTGGATTTGGCATGCATTTTTTGGAGTTGCAGGTTCTAATAACGATATCAATATGTTAAATCAATCTAATGTGTTTAACGAGGTTTTGCAAGGTGTTGCTCCTAAGGTGCAATATATAATCAATGGAACCCAATATAACATGGGATATTATCTAGCAAATGGGATTTATCCAGAATGGGCTACATTTGTCAAAAGCATCTCGATGCCACAAGGAGATAAGAGAAAATTGTTTGCTCAACATCAAGAAGCGGCAAGGAAGGATGTGGAGCGAGCATTTGGAGTGCTCCATGGCATATGGATACACTCAAACATATAATATATGCATGTATTATACTACATAACATGATTGTTGAAGATGAACGACACACCTATGAACGACACACCTATGGCTGCCACACCTATGGCTGCCACTTTGATTATTCTTATGATCATTCAAACAATGATGAAATGGCAACTAAAGTATCTCATGAACTTCCGCCTTATTTGCCTGTTGATTTTCAAAAATACTTAAGAAACAGAGCTGATGTTCGTCAAAGGCAAACCCATCATCAACTTCAAGCAGATTTAGTAGAGCATGTTTAGGGACTTTTTAGGCATTAAATTAACCAAAATTAGATATTGTCCTAATTAAATATTGTTATATATATTAAGTGATGTTTAATCTATTTTAATATATTATTATGCATCATGTATTTTAATTTACACAAATTTATTAATTTTATCTAGTGTTAATTTTGTATATATATTTAGTGTATTAAAAATAAAATAAAATTAATTTAAAAATATCAAATTATAAAAATAAATATTAAAATAAAATAATAATATAAAATAACTTGCAAGACCTACTTATATAACTAATATGAGTTGCACCATTAAAAAAAATTATTTTTAAATTTTATAAAATGTAATAAATAATATATTAGTGTAAGATTTAAAAAAATTATTAAATAATAATTTATATAACTTTTACAAATATCATAATTAAATATAATTTAAATAAAAATTTATAATATTAGTAGTACCTCTTCTCCCCTAGGGGCTAAAATGAGTATAGCCTTATCATTAAGTCCTGACAGGGCATCCATACCATGATTTTGTAATCCATAATTGCTTTGATGAAGAAATAGAAGTTGATTTTAAAGTAGTGCAATGTGGCATCATCTAGAAAGTAGAACTCACTTTTTCCATGTGTTCCTGTCTAATTGGTTTATCAAAAAAAAATTTAAAAAAAGTAAAGAAACTAAAAAAATTAGACAAAAGTAATACCTACATGATAAGACTTTTGTTGTGTTGTGTTTTGACTCAACTCCATACGTCATGTCACAATTTTAAGGAAAATAATTTTTTAATGATACAACTTTAAGGATTTAGTATATACATGTAAATATTTTTCAATCTCGCACATGGGGGTAAAAGTTTTTCAATGGTGGTATTATATATTCGTATTTTAGCCATTATAATATTGTAGAAATTTGGTTTAAACTGTTGAAAAATTGATGAGTGATTATAAGAGTATTGATAGAATGTGACAAATTTGTCGCTCTAAACCATTGTAGTTGCGTCTCGTTATACTGTATAATAGATGAATCAAAATTCCAGCCAAATAGTTTGTAGTTTGGTAATAATACTCTAATTTGTTTTTAAGGATTTGAGTTTATGTTCAGAGTAGCAAGTTTTACTCTTTTTACTCTTTTAAAAAGAATACTTTTGAGGTGAAGTTAAAATAATAATAATAATTATTATTATTATTATTTATTTTTAGAGGTGCATTTTTCATAGAACAATGATTTGCTTAACTTTTGTATAATTTGAAATTACAAGAAGTCAATAGAAATTTTGAAACATGGCAATCCCTTGAACACTTCAAAAGATGTAGGATTTAGGAATTAAAAAGTTTGCCAATATCACTAGGGATATTCATATCTACCTTTCTTAAAAAAAAAAAAAAAAAAAAAACACTTACAGTAGAAGTAAATGCACGAAGAAAATTCTTAATAGCATTGAACAAAGAGTTCAACTACATTGTTCACTTATATACACCATTCTCTCCTATTAATACCATGGCAATTACACCTGCTTGCCTCAATGTCAAGTCCAATTTGTGACAACTGATTTTTGAGCACCTAGACAAATCTCTAATTGAATTGAAACTTTGCAGGGTGCTTGAAAATCAGTTGTCACAAGTTGAGCCACGACACTCAAATAATAGCCTATACTGGCTTACAAAGTTGCACTAATGTTAATCCCAGTAAATGATGTTATTACAAAAGAGACCTGATCCATTACGCCTGACAGATTCAATAATACTCTCTGATATCCTTTGAGACAGCTGCCCCTTCAAGACATATAGTGAAAGAACATAATTATGGCCACATTCTAGTTAGCTTAAGCTATCACTGAAAAAGATTGTCTCTAATACCAAGAAAAACCAGGATATAGCATAAGACAGTTCTTACCTCGTAACAGGCCCCCACTGTTCAAGCATTAAAACAAACACATAAAAGTAACAGGAAAATAAAGACAAGCATAAGCTAAGAGTGAAATTCAAGATATTAAAATAATCCTTCACTACGTAGTCCTACTCAATTACAATATTATAGACGTGCCCTAATGACAAGTAGAAGTGATTTCTGAGGATCCATTAGCTCCCATACTAGCCTTCCCTGAAGAAAAAGAATGTTTTGTATACTCTGTCAAGAACAAAATCATCTGGAAAATGTTAATAATACCATGATTCAAGGTGGCATTACAATGAGTTCATTCTTTGAACAGTGACTCACATTTCATGCAACAGTTCATGACAATATATGTAAGCAGCATAAAAATCTTAATATCATGCGATGTATCAATTCAAATCCATGTATGATGTGACATGGTTTCATGGGTAAGACTTAAAGTTAACAGAAACCCAAAATTTATGAACAAGAAATTATCAAGAACTAAGAAGTATGATCAAAGGACAGCTACCAGACAGAAATCTGGCTTGCTGAATAATAAATCCATACCAAGCAGAACATAAGACCATATTAAAAGCAAACTATTTTCTCAAATGGAAAGCTCACATGGCTCCAACAAGTACAATAGTAGAACAAATGTCAGGAAAGAGTTCATTCATTAATCAGCCACGAAGATAGCAAATTCAGAAATTTTATACTGAAATTATGACTTTTTAAAACCAAACCTAAAGAGATAAAAAAAAAAAAACAGTGTTGGTGCACAACAAAACAAAGCTCTAGCCATTTAAATGATGCTGCCAGTGAGGACTGGAAAATCCAAGAACATTACCCATCATTCTCATAATGCAAAGAAAAAAGTACGACAAGTCCATGAAACCATGTAAAATAACAGGCCAGCAACCATCTAGACATTACAAATAAATGAAGTAAAAATTCTTGTGAAATGCCATTCATTAAACCAGAAACTTAGGGGTATCAGACAATTAATTCAGGAAAAGTTCAAAATAATGAAGACAACTATGATCCTTGAAATGTTCTCATTTTATTCATTTCTTCTAATATCACTTCAATCCATGCAACAAAGAATATTGAAAACTATGAAACAAAGATCAGGCAGTCCAGAACTTATCAGCACATGAAATTGATAATTTACTTACAAATATCTCACAGATCTTCGAAATGAAAATTTACTTACATGAAATTGATAACCCTAAAAAACACCTTTATTCTCAACCAATAGCAGAATATACAGAACACATGACAATGCTTTTATGAGGGCTTATTAATTCATCATCGACAGGCATAAATAAGTCCTAGACAACTTCAAAATCCACCATCAAATTTATAGAACAGTGAGAGATAGAATAAATCCACATTCCAGAGAGCTCAGACAAATGGGATGTATTCCACAAAATATTATAAATCCTTTACCAGAGCAGATTTTATCTTCTAGGAAAATAAAAAATCGTAAGCAGATACTTAGCAGGGTTAGAGTAAAACCTTTCCAAATTTTTTTTCAACATGGAAGGGTTTAAAACGGCAGAAAAAGAAAACTAACCAACCCTTGAAGCTTGATTGAAATAGCTACGACCGTTATTTTATATCAACCACAGTTAACTAAACAGTAAAATATATCATCATACCAATTTCGAGTTCAATTTCTTTTCCAATTCTCTAATTCATCGCAACCAAAAAATCTAACCAATACCTGGAAATGAGGGAGAAAATTTGAAACCTTGAGTCCAGCAAGCGAACATACATGTTCCAATGACCAAAACAAATAATCAATCAGAAATTTCAGATAAAAGAAAATAAGAGAAGTGCGAAATTCAACGCAATGACATCAAGATCCGAATTTTTCTTGCTCTTTCTGCCTCAATAGCCGCAGAGCTTCTCGAAACCCTTCGTTTTACGGCCAAAAGTTCCTCCCAACAATCTTCGATATGGTTGAGGATCCTCTTGCTTGGTGGGGTCTCACAACCACAAGTAGAAATCTTTTCTGAAGGGATCTCAATTGTGGGATTCTTGCTGGATTTTTCTGGGGAGCCCTCGAAGATCAACCTTCTCCTAACCTTTGAAAATGGCTTAAGCCGAGAAGTAGACGATTTCGGATCAGATGAAGTCGTCATTGACAACAAGAGAGAGCGTATGAAAGTGAAGAGAAAAAAATCAGAAACAAGCGAGATGAGCAAACCGAATTGCAGAGAAAAGTCAGAGAGCTCAAGAAAAAAGCGAGAAAGTGATCGCTGAAGTGAGAATGAACAGAAAACAAGCATTCGCGAGGGAAATAGGCAATAGCCCTGAATGGCGGTTGGCGGTTGCGCCAGTTTAACGCTACCAGATTTTATTATTTATTTTAATATTATTTTTGTGATATACTTAGATATTTAATATATCAACTAATCTCGTACCTTAAAAAAGTGTAAGAAAATAGTGATAAAAGAGGTTATCAGATCAGTCGTTCGCAGGTTTAATTACTAGTTACTGATTCAATCGTAAGAGTTTTAAAATTGAAAAAGTTTAAGTTACTCTATAAGATAAATTATCTCATTTTGAATAAATTATTAATATTATAAAAAATATATAATAATAAAATATATATATTTAACTAATTTATTATTAACATTAATGGTTGATATAAATTTTTGTAATAATATTTTTATTTATTACAAATTAATCTTTATTTCTTTTAAGTTTTAATTTTTAATTTTTTTTATTTTTTTAAAAAAATTTTACAGTTTTTTTATAATAAATTTTAATTTATTATTTAACAATTTTTTTTTATGCTGGAATTCAATAATTCTGTAAGTATAGGGTAAGGAAGGTAACGGCCGGCACATAGGGACATCAGGTTAAGCTCCCTCAATGGCATCTCATTGCGCAATGTGCTTGTATAAAGAAAATCTCAAGCTAAAAAAATTATTATCACAAGAGACCGGCAGTATAAGGCCTAGTTCCAAATCCTCTAGCAGCAAAGGTAGTAGAGCCTACAGCAGCACTACCTAAAGTAGCAAAGCAAGTAGCGGCAGTGGAAGTCATAGTAGTTGTAGCAGGGTAAGCTAGAGCCAGCAGCTTTCCAAGTACAACCATCTTGCTTAGATGGAATTCTCTCAAAAGAGTTTAGATAATTTTTTTAAAAAATTTTATATATATATATATATATATATATATATATATATATATATATATATATATATATATATATATATATATACATATGTATAAAACACTCTTCATTCATAATTAAATATTAATAGTTTAAGGAGATTAAATATAAAAATTTTTGTTTTGAGTTGAGCAAATATTAAAAAAATACTTCAAACCATATTCTGATTTAAACTCTTTTTATAAATTATTACTAAAAAATAAAAAATATAGATTAGTTTGTGTGAGGAAGAAGAAATTTTTTTATTTCCCATTTAAAGAAAAAAAAAGAAATTTTTTTGATTGAAGGAAGATATTGTTTATAAATAAAAAATGGCTACAAATGTTAGATAAAAAGAAAAATTGTAACGGATAGCTTTGATAATTATTTTTATTTTTTGGTTGAATTTTTTCTTTATAATTTTTGAGTACATAATTTTCTTATTGTACATAAAGAGAAATAAAAGGAGATATGAGAGGGAAGAGGGGAAATAGGAGTGAGAAAAGGGTAAGAATAAAAAAAATAAAATAAAGATAAAATTTTGTATAAATTTTAATAGTTATATAGTTTAATTTGAGAAAAAAATCAAATTGGATATTCAAGTTAAAGGTAAACTGATATTTACTATTTATTGCACTATTAATAATCATGATTGAGCCACATATGATTTGATAGTCTAATCCTATTTATTACTTAAGGTCAATTAAACTCTCTCTTTAAAATTATATTTTAAAATTTAAAAATATAACAGAAAAAAAGTCATCAATTTCTTTAAAAAATTAGATATCTTTTATAAACAGTAATTTATATCATTATAAAATAGATTCAGCTTATATTTTATATTATAATTATAATAAAATAATTGAGATATCTTCAACTTTGCATGTATTTTTATGGTGATAAGTTAAGTATATTATTATTATTATTATTATTTTACACCACACCCTACTCACATAGCATTTTTATTTTTAAAAAAAAAAAGTTTTCTCCCCTGAGGGCATAAGAAATATTTACATCCTAACCCCTATTAAAAATGAGCAGTATATTTTTTTATTATTGACTTGTGGCTTAATTGCTAAATAAGTTTTATACGTGGCAAATCCTAAAGTTATAGAGTCTAGATTATGGTAAACTTAAAAAATAGATTAATTGCCTCCCTTTAGTATAAAGTATTAAAAAAGTTAGGTTTAATATTATGGATTTTATTTTTACTGTGAATATTTTTCTTTCTTTTATCTAAGGTTTTGTCCTCTCACTCTCACGTAACTAAAAAAATAATTTCACAACAAATGTGTGGGACCATTTCACAAAAAAAGAATATATTAGTCTTAGCAAAAACTCACACTAAAATACAATGATTATCAAGTAAAATAAATAAAAGAAATTATTATGTTACCTCCCTTCAACATGTGCGTGTGCTACATCAATTTTGGTGCATATTGAATTTTTTATTGGAGTGCATATTGAAGTTGATGTCATTTATGAATACCTAAAAAATAAAACTTTTTTAATAGAAGAAGGGACTTTGTATGATGAGTCAAACACAATTAGTTTCCTCTGAAGAATGTATAAATAGGTAAGAAAAGATGGCATTAGTAATTGTGGTAAACTTTGATTTTCATTTCACAATTAAAAGTAAATTCTATCATTTCTTTTTTTTTTTTTTTGGTACATAGACAGAAGAAACAGAAAACTAAACCCTAAGGGAAGACACTGCAGAAAAGTCTGCTAACAGCTCATAGTGGAGCCAAGTGGGGGGAGTATCCAGCACCATGAAGGTAACTCCTTGTTTAGCTGCAGTCGTGGCCAGTTTATCCGCATACAAGTTGGTCTCTATGTAAGCATGAGAAATGTGCACAGTCCAATTCCAACTCAGAATACTGATAATATCACTTAACGGAGCCCCATGTTTGTGGTGTTGGGCTACGTTAGCATCAAGGAGATGAAAGAGATCCTTGCAGTCAATGTTAACCTCCATATTACGAATGCCAACGTCCCAAGCCAACTGAAGACCCAAACGCAGAGCATCAGCCTCAGCATGTATATTTGTGAAGCCTTTAATCCAATTACCTGTGGAGTCCCGAATGAGCCCTCCCACTGCAGCTCTACCTGCTTTGCCAATAGAGCTACCGTCTCTGTTGAGCTTGAAGAAGCCAAGGGTAGGGACTCGACTTGCTTCGGCAAAGGGGTTGGTTGTAAGAGGCTTAGTAATGTCGGAGGAAGAGCAAATGTGGGCTAATGCGATGGCCCTGCTGCCAGATATCACCTTAAAAGACCGCAGTATTACGTGCTCTCCAAATCCAACAAAGCTCTGAACCGAACAGTTGCTGATGTTAGCTAAAGGGAATTTTTATCAATCTCTTAATTGATTTTGATGAAGAAACATATTTTAGATTTGTTAAAAATTTCTATCTTATATTTTCTATTATTCTTATATCAAATAAGAAATGTCTCCTTAAATAAAATGAGTATCTTATGTTTCTCTTTAAATTCTAAATATTTTGGTTACTCTAACTAAATTAATGAGTATTTTGGTTACTCTAATTTTTTTTAATGAGAAAAAGTTTTACCTATTTTAAAGTCAAATATTTTTTAATAATTTTTAACCTCTTTTCTTCCTTATCGTCGAAAAGAAATCTGTAGAGACTACATATTTGTTTTTCTTCACAAGCAATTTTTCAATCATTTTGTTTTGCATTGAAAAAAAATGATTTTTGGGTTAAATACATCCATTTTTATTGTTTACATTTTATGCATAATTGTTGTCCAAGTTTTAAGCAACAATAGCAAAATCTTCTAATTTCACAAGTCAACCATGTGTACTTTATTGGAAATGCAAAAATGTAGAAGCTACAAACTTCACTTGGTCTGCCTCATGTGTTGCAGTAGAAATCAACATCATTGATTACTTAACTTATAATTTTATATTAATTGTGGGTTATATTATTGGGCCACAAAAACAATGAGGCATGGGCTCCAAAAATCTTCTAACAGTCACTGCACCCATCAACGACACATTATTTTGGAATCCAGCAAACAAAACATCCAACTAGCCCATATCTATGTGTGCATGACAAAAAGAATTGATCGACAACCAAGAAGGCCCAACGTGTATAAACTCAAGGGAGCTTACCAGAAGATTTGTCACGTGGTCCACACTAAAACACAATAGACAATTGCTACAAGAGAAAATCCCCAATAGGAAAATCTGGTAGAATGATTTTCCAACCGTCATTTTTTTGAAGACTATATAAAGAAAGGGGAGCCTCATAGAGAAAGGTTAGAGGATACAAGAAAGCCTCATTTGCAAATACTTTCTAGAGCTCTCAAGGTTTTTATTTTCTCTTTTTCATCTTCATACACCAATTCTTTCATCTGGAGTACCATTTTGGTATACTAGGCATACTTGGATATAGATTATAAATAGCAAGACGTTCTGTTCTTGATCACTTCATCTCCAAATTATTTCTTTGTAAAGGTTGTTCGCCTTAATACTCTTTGTTATAACCTTATTGAGGGTAGACATAACTTTTAAGAGACATAGTTGCAGTTGTAAAAGTTCTTGGTGTATCTTGGAAAACCAAGCTCAAACAGAGTTGCTAGAAGCTTGTAAACTATTGAAGATAACTCTCTGAAAGGCAGTTGAGAGGAGTGGATGTAGGTCTTGTTATAATCGAACCGCTATAAATTACTGAGTCAATTCTCTTCCTTAAACTATTTACTTTCAGCATCTACTTACTTCTAAGATATTATTTGTGCTTAAGTTTCATTCTGATTTAAGACGTTTTAAAACTGTAAAATTTTCATATTCAAGCCTAAATTATTTTAAACAAAGCTTAATATATTGTGTTTGATTCTAGAAATTAATATTTACTTTATGAAAATTTTTTAAGTGTCCTATTAAGCCCCCTCTAGGCCACATTTACTTGTACTTTCATTTGGTACCATAGACTTGGGCTCTTTAAAGTTGGACTAACATCTTTTGGGTTAAAGATCCTAGGTTGTGTAGAAAAATGGAAGACTTCAAGGTGGGCAACTCATGCAACAAGCCTCCATACTTTGATGAAACCTTCTATAGCCATTGGAGAAACTGCATGGAGATGTTTTTGGGTTCAAATCATTTTGAACTCTTAAGCATTGTACATAATGGATATGAAGATCCAACAAAAGAAGTTGATGGAATGAGAGTCCCCAAAGATGAAGCTGAATACATGGAAGAAGAAAAGAAACATGTTTCATTACACATGAAGGCTAAATATATGCTTTCTAATATTGGATGTTCAAATAAGTATGAATTTATTTCAGCATGTAGCACTGCAAAAGAAACGTGAGATCGATTGCAAATCATACATGAAGGAATGAACGTAGTCAAAGAATCAAAGATAGATATATATACTAGAGAATATGAACTGTTCCACACAGAAGATAGAGAATCCATAGAGAAATATTTTATTGGATTTCTCCACATTATGAACCAGCTTAAGAAATCTCACACAAAAAGGAGCGAGTAAAGAAGCTTCTTAAGTGTCTCTTCAATAAATGGGATATAAAAGGCTATATACTCAAGCATTATACTAGATCATCAAATGTGACTGTTGATGAGCTTCATAGTAGGCTAGAAGTTGAAGAAATAATAATGAAAAGGAAGAAGAAAAGAGCCGCCAAAAGAAAGAAAAAGGATAAACACCTAGCCTTTGCTGCCACATCCTCATCTTCGAATGACGATAGTGATGATGATGTAGCACTCCTCTCCAAGAAAGTCACCAAACTACTGCAAAGAAAGAAATTCAAGAAATGAGCTTTATACAGTAAAGCTGGCTACAAACCAAAACACAACAAAGATGACAGTAGCAAGCATAAGTCCAAGAAGGAAGCAAAAAGATATGAAATAACCTATTACAAATGCAAGAAACTTGGACATAAAACACCTAAATGTCCAAAGAAGGAAAAAAAAAAAGTACTTAAAGAAGCACAACAAAAAGGCATATGCAGCTTGGAGTGATGAAGTGATGATGAAGTAGAAATCTACCTCATGGCCATGTCCGATGATGGTGACTCTGAAAATGAGGTAGATGATCAACCCTTATCTTATGATGATTTATCTAGTGCATATGATGAACTTGCTACAGTGTAGAAAAGCTTCTTTCCAAACTCTCTTCTAGAAAAGAAAAAAAAATCAAAGTTCTTGACAAGGAACTTGATGAAATTTGCCTTATTTATGAGAAAGATAAAATGCTTATTGAGGATTTACAACAAAAGGGAGATATTTCTAAAAAATTACTTTTAGAAAATGAAGCTTTAAAAACTAAGCTTGTTGAACTTTCAAACGATTTAGCTAGTTTTGTCAAAGGCAAATAGAATCTTGATAAGCTAGTAGGTATGCAAAAGCATAACCTGCAAAGATCTTTATGGAAGATGGTTTAGGATATAGAAATCCAAATTTAAAAACCAAGGTTTCATAAACTACTTGTAACTATTGCAATAGGGCTGGTTATCATGCTTATCAATGCAATTACAAGAAGAATGTGAATTGATACAAAGAAATTTGGGTTCTAAAGAATATTTCTATCACTAACCATCAAGGACCCAAACAAGCATGGGTACCTAAGCTTGATTGTTCACTTGGCAGAAATAGCTTAAGTCAAAGAAAGGAAGCTAGTACTTTGACATTGACAATGGCTACTTACGCCACATGACTTGGGACAAAGCAAAGTTTGTAGAACTCCATGGACAAGACATAGGAAATGTGTGGTTTAGAGATAATAGCAAAGGAAGAATTCTTGGCACAAGAAAGATATAACTCACCCCAAATCTTGTTGTGAAGGATGTCTACTATGTGAAAGGTTTGAAGCATAACTTAATGAGCGTAAGCCAATTTTGTGATCTAGGTCATAAGATATGTTTTCGATCCTATAAATGCATTGCCTATGACCTAAATGGAAGAGATACCCTCTTTGAAGGACATAGACATTCAAATATTTACAAAGTGTCAAACAATGATTTTTCTTTCAAAAATGAAACTTATCTAGTTTTTCAAGTTGAAAATATTGCTTTATGGCATAGATGACTTGGTCATGCCTATATGCAGCTGATTTCAAAAATGTTGAAAAGAAAGCTTGTTTCTAGACTTCCTAAGCTTTATTTCCAAAATGATACTATTTGTGCCACATGTCAAAAGGGAAAACAAGCAAAGACTTCTTTCAAAAATAAGAAGGAGCTTTTTATCAAAAGAACACTTAAACTCCTTTATATGGACTTGTTTGGACTTATGTCAACTTTGAGCATAGGAGGAAAAAGATACGGCTTTGTTATTGTTTATGATTATTCTAGATTTACATAAGTATACTTCTTGGCTCATAAGGAAGAAACTTTGATGTTTTCAAAAAGTTTGCAAAAAGAGTTGAAAATGAAATTGATTTGAAAATCCATTCTATTAGGAGTGATCATGGTGGTGAATTTGAAAATCAAGCTTTTAGAGATTTTTGTGAAAACCATAGAATCCACCACAATTTCTCTTCTCCTAGAACACCTCAACAAAATGGGATTGTTGAAAGGAAAAATAGGATATTAGTTGAAATGGCAAGAACGATGCTTTGTGAAAATAATGTTGCAAAACATTTTTGGGCTAAAGCTGTAAATACAACTTACTACATTTTAAATCGCTACTTGATTAGACTAATTTTAAAGAAAACACCATATGAGCTATGGAAGGGAAGAAATCAAAAAGTAAGTTATTTTCGTGCTTTTGTTGTATATTAACCATTCATAACAATGGTAAAATTGTTTTAAAAAAATTTAATGCCAAATCCAGTGAAGGCGTATTTTTAGGCTACTCCTTGACTAGTAAAGCTTATAGAGTTTACAATAAGCAAACTAGATTAGTGGGGGGAAGCATGTATGTAGTATTTGATGAATCTAACTGTCTTCCTATAAGCGAAGTTGCTTTTGTGGAAAATCAAGATTTTCAAGAACCAAGTTTACCTAATCAGAATCAAGCTTCAAATGACATACCTAATTCCAATCAGAACACCAAAGTTGATCAAGTCTCTATATAACCTGAAGAACCATCAAACAGAGATAATACAAACAACAAGTACAACGAGATCATAAGCTTGATGATTTGATTGGAGATATAAATGAAGAAATGATGACTAGAGCTTTAACAAAAAATCAAATCACAAATTCATGCTTTATTTTGCTGGTTGAACTTAAGAAGATTGATGAAGCCCTTGAAGATAAATCGTGGATCATGGCTATGCAAGAGGAGCTTAATCAATTTGAAAGAAAAGAAGTTTGGAAACTTCTTCCACCACCCAAGTATCAAAATGTCATTGGAACAAAATGGGTATTCAGAAGCAAGCTGGATGAACAAGGAAAAGTGGTAAGAAACAAGGCTAGATTGGTAGCTCAAGGATATAGTCAAAAAGAAGGTATTGATTTTGATGATACCTTTGCTCCAATTGCTAGACTTGAAGCTATTTGCATGCTACTTGCTTTTGCTTGTTAAAAAATTTTAAATTTTTTCAAATAGATGTAAAAAGTGCTTTCTTAAATGTTTTATAATGAGGAAGTCTATCTTAGATAACTTCTGGGCCTTGAAAATGAAGATTTTTCAAATTATGTTTACAAATTGTCTAAAGTACTTTATGGTCTTAAACAAGCTCCAAGAGCTTGGTATGAAAGGCTAAGCACATTTTTGCTGAAAAATGGTTTTTCAAAATGAAAAGTTGATGCTACTCTTTTCATTAGAACATTTGATAATGATATCCTTGTTGTACAAATTTATGTTAATAATATTATATTTGGTGCTACTAATGAGCTTTTGTGCAAGGATTTTGAGAAGCTAATAAAAGGTGAATTTGAAATGAGCATGATGGGAGAACTGACATTCTTTCTTGGATTTCAAATCAAGCAACTCTTAGATGACATCTTTATACATTAATTAAAGTACACCAAGGAGTTAATCAAGAAGTATGGAATCGAAAATGCAAAAGGAATGGCAACACCTATGGCCACTACAACCAAGCTTACATCAAAAGATGTAGCTAAACCTATTGATCAAAAGTTGTACAGAGGCATGATAGGGTCACTACTTTACCTCATTGCAAGCAGACCAGATATTTTATACAACGTATGTTGTTGTGCCAGATATCAAGACAAGACTAAAGAAACTCATATGCAAGCTATTAAAAGGATAATCAAATACTTGGCTGAAACTAAAAATGTTGGATTATTGTATCCAAAGAACTAGTACTTTGATCTGGTTGCTTATACAGATTAAGACCATGTTGGATGCTTGATTAACAGAAAAGGCACAAGTAGAGGATGCTAGTTTCTGGATAATGCCTTAGTAAGTTGGCAATGTAAGAAGCAAACAAGCGTATCAATTTCTACTATTGAATCCGAGTATATTGCAACTGGTCAATATTGTGCACAAGTTCTATGGATGAAGCAGTAACTTAGAGACTATGGAATCATCCAAGAATGTACTCCAATATTCTGTGACAATACAAGCACCATAAATATTGCAAAAAAAAAACCAGTACAACATGCAAGAACTAAACATATTGATATCAAGCATCATTTCTTGCGAGATCATGTGCTAAAAAATGATGTAGAACTTCACTTCATATGCACTAAGGAACAAATTGCGGATATGTTCACCAAACCATTGGCAAAAGAAAGATTTTACATTTTAAGGAGTGAATTAGGTATGATTTCTTCACCTTTAATATCTGAAAAATTTTTGCTTGGTTGCAAAATTGGATAATTATTTGAAATAAATATAATGGTTGATCATTTAATATAAATTTATGTATATGGTTGCATAAATAATTTCTTTGGTCCTATCTGAATCATCTCCTCTTCCAAGATAGAGTATCAAGCTTCAAAAAGAAAGTGTGACAATAATATACCAAGAATTCTGTGAGGGAAAAGAACGTCTAAGTTAGAATAGAATAGGCCACCGAAAATGAAGCTAAAGCAGATTTCCACTTCAAATTCCTCAGACGCAACCTCAAAACTAAATCGAAGTACACCTGCTACCACTTCTGCAGGTGGTGCGTCATTCGAACTACCTTTATCTGTGTCTGAAATGTCTGCTGCTAAGCTCGTAGAATTCCTACGTCTCAGTATATTGAACAAGCAAGGATCCTCTTCTAGTGTTCAACCTGTGACAAAGAATGTTGCTAAGACTCTTCCAGAAAACCTAATCGAAAATCCACAGATTGCTTCTAATACTGATACTGTGCACCGCCACGTGGCCTCATCAGGCACTAAAAGCATAAAAATTTCTCTTGCTCACAACACTGAGGATTAGTCAAAGTCACAAAGGGAGCCAGGGGATGGTAGCGATTCCTACAAAAAATCGACGCCACTTAGAAAGACAGCTAAATCAAAAAAGAGGAAGAAGAAGATAATGGAAACCCCTCTATCATCATCTGATGTGGAATTAGTTGGTGAAAGAAAGGGGTCCCCACTATACCACATACCAAGATGCCAAGCAAGAAGCATGAGAGCAGACTTCTTTTAGCCTATCAAAAGACTTCACCAAAAATGGAACAAATGTAAAGACAAAAAGTAGCTTTTGGGATGTTGGTGGACTTCAAGGTAGACGAAATGAAGAAAATTGGAAAGAAATTGGCTACAATTGGCTGGAAGAACTTTTTCTAAATCTTTGAAAATGATATCTTCAAAAGCCTGGTACATGAGTTCTACTGTAATTTAACTCATGATTATTTAGAAGAAAAGGAAATTTTTGAGATAAAATCTTCAGTAGCTGGTCATTCCATTGTTTTGACTAGAAATTCCCTTGGAAAAATGCTGAACATTCCTTCTGAGGGAAACAAAATATATTGTTCAAAAAGATAGGACAAAAAATTGACTGGGATTTCATTTGCTCAAGTTATGTCTGAGATAGTTGATCATGCCATTGACCCACTATCGACGCCTACTTCGAGCCTGCTGTTCTGCAACAAGATAACCAAGACTATGGCTAGAATTATCAAGGTCCCAATTATGCCCAAACTGGGTAATTTTTCTAGACCTAATTATATTGAAATGACCATTCCCTATCACCTCAAGAAAGGAATCTCGCTCAACCTTCCCCTTCATCATATTGAACCGTATGATCAAATTAGCAAAAGAAACCAAGCATCAACTTGTCTTGCTGTATGGGATGCTGCTCACATGAATTTTTCATCGAGAGACACCTATTGACATGAGCAATTATACTTACACCCCCATGCCAAGGAATAATGTAGTCAAGAAACTGCTCACTGTGAAGATTGCTGGCTCACACAAACGAAAGGTAGAGACAACTCTACAAAGAAAAGAGAAAAGGGCACCAAGTGATTACAAGTTAAATTTTGAACGATTTGAAAGTTCCCGTCTAGCTCTTACCAAAGAATATGATCACTGGTTGGAATATATGCTCAATTGTGCATTGACTCATATTGATGTTATGGTTGATCTAGTAGCTGAAATTCCCCTTCTCAAAAAGCAGATTTCATATTTGAAGTCCCAACTTAATGGTGATGATAGTGAGACAGAGTCGGATGATGACAATTCTACGACTGAAGAAGAGGATGAGGAGAGCTCAAATGAGGATTGAAACCTGTTATTTGAATCACTTGCTTAGTTAACTATGATCTTTTGGCTATTCTGTTATGTTATGATCTGGGTTTATATTTTTATATGTCTAGTACTTTTCATTTGGTAACTCCTATGATTGTCACTTGGTACATTTGATATTCTAGATTTAATTTGCCAGTTATGTTTAGATTATTTTTGATATATATATCTGGTAGTATGACTATTAGCCTCCCTTGATGATGCCAAAACAGGGAGATGATTTGCACAATTTTCTGTTACTATATATTTGCTTGAATATATATATTGCATCTGTTCTGCATGAATATATTTGTTGAACCTCTTACCTCTGCTATTGTGTGATTTGAATATTGTCTGTTACTATTACATATTCTAGTTATACTTGTTTCGGGTCCTCTACCTATTTTTTATTCAAATTCTTAAGTAAAATGCCCAATAGGGGAGCTTTTAAAAATTTATCATGTTTTTACACCTATATATATATACTAAGTTTTTCATGAAAAATTATTTTGGAGAAGCATTTTTTTAGGGGGAGATTATTTTAAACAAATCTCAAAACATTTGTTATCATCAAAAAGGGGGAAAATGTTAGCTCAAGACAATTTTTATCAATCCCTTAATTGATTTTGATGAAGAAAAATATTTTACATTTGTTGAAAAATTTATATCTTGCAATATGCATATTTTTTATGATTCTTATATTAAATAAGAAATGTCTCCCTAAATAAAATGAGTGTTGTATGTTTCTCTTTGAATTCTAAATGTTTTGGTTACTCTAACTAAACCAATGAGTATTTTGGTTACCTATTTTAAAGGCAAACATTTTTTAATAATTTTTAACCTCTTTTCTTCATTGTCATGGAAAAGAAATCTACAAATACTACATATCTATTTTTTTTCACAAGCAATTTTTCAATCATTTTGTTTTGCATTGAAAAAGATGATTTTTGGGTTAAATAAATCCCCTTTTACTGTTAATGCATTTTATGCATAATTGTCCAAGTTTTAAGCTATATTAACAGAACCTTCTAATCTCACAATTCAACCATGTAGACTTTATTAGAAAAGCAAAAATGCAAAAGCTACAGACTTCATTTGGTCTGCCTCACATGTTGCAACAGAAGCCAACATTATTAATTACTTAATGAGATAATTTTATATTAATTGTGAGTTATTTACTTAATCCATTGGACAACGAAATATCAACCCACTTTATTAAGCCACAAAAACAGTGAAGCATAGGTTCCAGAAAATCTTCTAACAGTCACTACACCGTTGCACACTATTTTGGAATCCAGTAAACAGGACATCCAACTAGCCCATATCTATGTGTGCATGATAGAAAGAACTAATGGGCAACCAAGAAGGCCCTACGTGTATAAACTCAAGGGAGCCTACCAGAAGATTTGTCACGTGGTCCACACTAAAACACAAAAGACAATTGCTGCAATATCAAGTAAATAAAGAAGAGAAAATCCCCAACAGCAAAATCTAGGTTGTTCTCTATTTGTTCCCATGTGTGGTTTCGGTTATTCTTTAATTTATAGAGAAATGCTATAAGTACAATCATTGGGGTACACCCTAACGTAAACCTTTGCTTTTTTTAGTTATGTTGTAGGGGTAAAATTGTAAACAAAAAAATAAGAAAGATAAATAAAGAAAGAAAAATATAAAAAAAAAGTGGGTGTGGAAAAATTAGCGTACTTATAGTACCTCTCTAATTTATTTTCATCAATTTTCAACAGTGAGTCAGAACTTTGAAATGGCTACAAATGGGTTTGTTAGAAATACCAATTAATATTGGTCTATAACCCATGTGGAAATATAGCTTGTGCTTCGTCCAAACCTTACTTTACTCATCCTCTTTGGCAATGTCTGATCCATGTACTATTTTAATGCATAGGTTTGCTATGATCGAAAATTTGTTACTACTCCATAATAAAAATTGTATTTTTTGTTTCTATGTTTGTCATTCGTTGACTTCACTTACCCAAATTTTAGAGAATATTTTCAAAATCCTAATTATATACGTGATATGATCTATTCAGCCAGGGCCGTGTAAATGGGTAGGGAACTAAGGCAACTGCCGTAGGCCCCCAAATCTTCCTAGGCCCCACTTATATATATATATATATATATATATATATATATATATATATATATATATATATATATATATATATATATGTATATGGTCAATACACAAGTGATTGAATAATAGAAGCGGGCATTCTTCTCCAAGACTCTGACATACTACACACGGTTATCAAGCCTAATTAGCTTTAGAATGCTAGCTTTTGTGTAACTTATTAAGGAATACAGTCATCACGAGTTAATTAATAAGCTTTTATGCACACTTAATTTAGTTGCATATTTTGATAAGTTATTAAGGAGTTATATGTTAGTAATCTAACAGTAATACTCTATCCACATTATTATTGAGTAATATTTTCAATGTCATCATAGTTATTCTAATAATTATTCATATTACAATATTTTAACATTTTCTCTTCAGATTTTTAACAATCACATTGTTTCTCTCTTACACTTATTTTCACACTCTTTTGAAGTGAATTCTCAATTTGAATTGATATCAAATTGTTGCAGTAAATAATACAATGTATAATTTCTCTTTGTTTTCAAATTCTATCATTTTATCATTTTTTTGATTTATTTTGCAACATATATTTCATTTATATTGTATAGTTGTTTTTTTACTTTATTTTATTTTTGTACTATGTAGCAATAGAACATTTTATATTTACCTAGTTTTACTTGATTAAAAAACTTTGATAAATGATTTCACAACTCAAAAAACTTAAAGAATAATAAGAATTAATTGATGATTTATATTACATCAAGCCTCTCTAATAATTTTGTTAGAAATCAAAATGTCCAGACACAACACTATATGGAGCATGAAAAATCAAACTTAACATTAAGCTGCAGCATCTTTCTTATAGGGAAATGAAGATAGATTGCTGCAACAGAGCCCTTTCTATGTTATTATAGAACCTGAGCTAAGTCATTATGCTTTTAGAATAAGAAATTAAGTTTCGACATGCATTGTCTTGGAAAATCCATAAAGATGACTATGCTATATAGTTATACTCCTTGAAGATGTTCCAAACCTAACTAACTCCTTTTTTTTTTGCTTGTGTCATTTTGTTCCACTCTTTTTTGGTAGAATGCTATTATGCTAGTCCTATGTGAAAATCATATTCATATTGTAGCATGAGAGGTTTCAATGTTTTTAATTTTTTTTCTTTTATGGAAAATACGTAACCATTCACCTTAATCAATTCCCGGGGTTTCTGGTATTATTGGATGATACCTTATGGTTTCTAGTATTCTGTATTCCTTAGTACTCAAATAACAAGTATGATTTCTGAAAGATGAGGATATTTTACATTGCTTGTGATAATGTATAAAGAGCCTTTTTAGTTACATCTTGTTGTATGTATGTCTTATGTTGTTCACTTGATGGTTGACTACTAGATATTTCTCTTAATGTACATGAATTAGAAGACTTGAGTGTTCAAGCCTCTATACACCATTTCAAGTAGAGACAAGGTTGTTGGTTGGATGCAGAGAACCCAACACAATGATGACAATCAAGAGATTAAGATCTGAATATGGCTATTGGATATGCAGAAATGAAACAAGTAGTTGTGATCTTTGGGAGATGTATATTTTACTATTTGTCTTAGGGCATTTAGGATGCTTGTTGTACTTTGGGTTAGATGAATTAAGGGTTATGTGTAATGCTATATAACAGTTATAAACTAATTATACTTGGTTTAATTAGATTTTGTTCGAAATTTACTTGGTTTAAGATTGATGCTCTTTTGAAGCTTATGAAACCTAGAATTTGCTTGCTTTCGTGGTAACTTACAAGCTCATATATAATGAGTGCATGTAATAGCTATGCAGATAGCATCATGTTTATATAATACACAAATTATAATATTCATTAATCAGAACTTCAAAAGGGAAAATTAGTTGATAATTTACAAGTCATTACTAGTTATAATTGCATGAAATTGAGTACAAAAAAACCATAGCCACTAAAATATTACAAGTTTCATATTTAAAAAATTAAATAAATTGTCCCATCAATAAAAAAATGCATAACAAGGGACATAGAGAGGCACAGTTCCAATAAGTAGTTTTTTTAATTTTGTTTTAGGGGCATTTTAATCATTTGTGTAATTTGTTTATTCTATTCTAACACTTTTTCTCACATACCCAACAATAGAATGCCATAGGGATTCCTTACTCTAATTGTCATATCAAACAATGTAATTGGGCTTCCTTACCTTCTTCCATTATCACTTCATTTCCTCTTTCCATTCCCACCTAGGCCCATTCCATCAAACCAAACAAGCACTAACTATTCTCGCATGGTATGCTCTATATTATGCATGGTGAATTTTTCTAGTATCTTCTTTGACGTTCAACTTAACATATCAGAAACTGCAATTTCTTAATTTGTAATGTTTTGGATTGATTTCAACCTGAATGCTTGCTTTATTTCTTCTACTCCTATCTATTTACGGTCTTAACGATTAGAATATGGCATCTAGTCTATCATACTTAATCTACATTGCTTGTTGGTGCATATGGGTGATCTATTTGACATTATCATATATCACGAGAGTCAAATTTTGAGAAATTGTGATAGCATTATGCTGTAGATGGCAGAGGTAACACTAGAGGCTTGTGATATTGAAAAGTGATCAATGCAAGAGATATGTCCCACATTGAAAGAACTTGGTAGTGAAGGGAACATTTCATGTGGTTTAAACCTAAATTATGTTATGATCAATTGGGCAAGGGAATGGTTGAGAATAAAAATGGTGATGATTGCGTTAGGATGGCCAAACATTGTTTGTCACAACACTATCATGTATATATTCTCCATGGTGGTAGAGTTGAAAGTGGTATTAAATTAACATTATCTTCTCCAATAACAATGCATAAAGTAGGCAAGGGGGATGTAGAGATGCACATTGCATGAGGGGATGATGAACAAGAGGATAATGTACAAGGGAACGATGCAAAAGGAGATAATGATAGGATGATGAGAAGTCTAGTTTAGATGTGGACATTGTGGAGAATATTGTATTTGACAATAGAGTTGACGATAAAAATGATTATGACTACTTTGAGAAGGAATTAAATAGTAATCATACATTTGGTGGAGTTAACTTACTTATTGCAGCTAACCCATCTATATTTGAACTTAAGGAAAGTAACCGGCCACCTTCTTCTGTTAATGATACAATTGCTAAAGTTGACCCACAATATTTCAACAAATTGGTGATGTAGGCTCTGACTATGAATCTAAAGGGTTATAAGAGAATGATGATCAGTTTTCATCAATTGATAAATTCAAAGAGGCTATCCAAGAATGGGCATTGTTAAATGATGGAGGTATAACATTCGTGGAGAATGACAAAGAAAGGTGTTGTGTTACATGTAAAGCTAAAAATTGTGGTTTTCATTATTTTTGTTAGCAAAGTGGGCACTTCTGAAACTTATAGGTTGAAAAGGAATGATTGGAAACATAAACGTGGGCGTACATTCAAGGATAGCATGGCTAAAATAAAGTAGATTGCTAACAAGTTAGTTAATAATATGGGAATCATAGTTAATACAAAAATGAAATTACGGGATGTAATTGAGGGAATAAGAAAATGTACATGGCTGATGTTTTTGCGAGTAAGACATATTGGGCAAGGCAAAAAGCTATTGAACAACTAGAAGGGCAACATGCTAAACAATATGAGAAATTTTGGAATTACTATGAGGAAGTTAGGAGAACAAATCAGGGGTCAACACAACAAGTATTGTCTGAGACCAACTTTGACTCACCAACTAAAATTTCCCATATTTTATATGTGCATATGTATAATTAAAATTGGATTTATGAAAGTTTACAAGCTTATCATTAGCATAGATGACCATTTTTAAAAAAGTCAATATGGTGGACAACTCTTAGCAGCAATGGGGAAGGACCCAAATGATCAATATTTCCCTCTTGCAGTGGCTGTAGTGGAAAAGGATATAAATGATTGATTTAGGGCTGATTCATGACTAGATTGTTGGAAGACCTTGAATATCAAGATTGTGTATTTTTATTCGATAGACAAAAGGTATATACATCCCACCAATGTGCATTTGGAGGAGGGACAAGAATTAGAGACCTAGTTCTAGGTGCATCCAAGGCACCTATCAAGAAGAATAGAAAAAAGAAAAAAGAAAAAAGAAAATTGAGGAGTTTAAAAAAGCCTCTAAAGGAGATTATGACAAGTTTGATTGTGGTTATTTTGTTTATAAATTTTTTGCAGTGGTTGTCATGATTAATTAGCATACATATTTGGTTGTGTATGGTGTAGGTTGATGGAGTTGGATACAAAATTATGGTGTAGCTATCCATTTTCATTTTTTTTCCTAAATGTTACATGATCATGAACAATATTGAAAGTCATTCAATGGGACACTTGTGGAAGCTTGAGATAAGCTGATACTTAGTTTAATGGAGTGGATAAGGTCATATTGGATGACCAAATTTGCAACTAAAAGAGTTCAAGGAGAAAAATATAAAGGCAAAGTTATGCATAAGCCTTAAAAGAGATTGGACACTAAAATTTAAAAGAGCAAAATGTGGGGTTGTAAATGGGCAAGAGGCCTAAAGTTTGAAGTGAGGCATATAAACTCTCTTGTAACTAACAAGTTTGTTGTGGATTTACTTACTAGTTCTTGCAGTTGCAAGTTTTGCGAGCTGAGTAGGCTTCCTTGTAGGCATGCTATATGTTGCATTGCATTCTAGGGTGATGACCCTGAGATTATGTGAGCAACTACTACTCTAAACATGTGTCCCAAGCATGTTATGAGCTTATTGTCTAGTCAATTAATGGAGAGAACATGTGGCCAACAACTAGATATGAAAAACAACAACCACCAAGGTTTCACAAGTGAGTGGGCAAACCCCAAAAAGTCAAAGTTAAGAAACCAAATGAGCCTGCACCAAGCAACAAGTTAAGGAGAGTGAATACAATTTTAAGGTGTGCCAATTGTATGTGTTATGTCCATAACAAACGTACTTGTAAGAGGCCACCAGTAAGAAAGGCCAAATCTGGTACTATTGAAGAGGGCAATGGCAACCCATGAAGAGGTGCATACTCCAATATCTCAAACACAAAGAAGTGGGAGAGGAAGAGGAAAAGGCAGCCAAGAAGCATTCAAAACTAAATTTCCCATTAAAATGATGGCAATGGATCTAAGGCATCTGAACCTACTTTGAGAACCATATCTCCTATTAATTCTTCACATTCATGAACTGGGCAACATCTCAGCTAGTCCTAGATGCTCACTTTTATTAGGAGTGCCACCTTTTTTGTATGTACACGCAATTGTTGTCTTGGTTTTTTTTTAAAATTTGTTGTTGAATACCTCTACTTTTTGAAATGGTCCCATCTTAATTATGACACTACACCATGTGCACATGTTGGTGATAGTCCCAAATAGTAATGTGAATGGAGTTGTGTTATATGCACATCTGTTCATATATTCATTTTTTACACATCTTTTCTCTTTTTGCGTCTCTCCTACTATTTATCTCTTTTACTTTTTTGTTTACAATTTTACCTCTACAATCAACTACAAAATGTGAAGTGTACACACAAGTGTACAACAATAGATGTGAAAGTAACATTTCTCATGTGCATGTGCCATGCATGACTTTAATATTCTACTCATCTACTTTTATGAGAAAGACCTTTAATATCATATTTTAATTTTCCCTTTGAATAGCTATGTCTTTATGCGTATTGTCTATATATATTTTATTTTCCTTTGTATTATAATATCGGATTAGTGATAAATTGTGATGTATTGCAGCTTGTGATGAATTATAATATGGGAATTACACTTTGGTGATATAGTTTGGTTAATTTTGACTTTTTCTAGTTTGCTACAAGGGTGGTGAGAACACATACTTAACATCCTTTGCCATTTATACTTACCTTTTGAGAAATCTTCTGTTTTTTTTTTCTTGGTAAATTCTAGAAATCTTTTATCAACCCCCATAATTTGAATAATAAAAGACCTATGTTAGCAAATTCCTGAGATGTGAGACAGAGCATGAAAATAATCAAGAGGGTATATTGGTCTTGAGAGGAAGCTTAAGGCTTTCCGTTTTATTTGGTGTTGTATGGTCTTACATATGGGACAACATCCTCTGCCACTTCTTGTCCCAAACCCTATCCCATGGCTATACCAATCATAAGTCAATGGGACAAGAATTAGGATAGAGAATTTTTTTTCTCATAGGCCCTTGGACTAGGTGAACTTGCCATTTCATAGGCATTTGTCATTGCATAAGTATTGCCATTTAAAGGTGGGTTGGGTCTAGCAAAAAGGGATAACCCCCATAACATGCTGAACCTAGGTTCAAATCCTTGTTGAGAGATGTATTCATATTTAGAACTTGACAATGCCTTGAATAAAATTGCCTCCAATGAGAGAATACATATGGAAAACCAAAAAAAAAAAAAGAGGTATTTTTTTTTCAAAATATCATTTGCCCTTCATTTTGAAAATGGACTTATCACTTGGTTGTAAAAAGTAGTTGTATTAATGTCATCTTTTCTTATAAGAGGCAAAAAGAAGCTTAATTTTAGAAGTTCAATTTACTATTATGCTCCAAAGGCGAACTAACATACTTGAAGTCATGATTCAAAACCTTATTAAACGAAACTAGATAGATTAAAACATAGAAGAAACAACTAGGGTGACCATATTATCATATAAATAAATTCATGGAGGTACATTTATAAATACAAACTAAATGCACTTAAAACTTCTTTAACATATGGACTCCAACAACAACCACAACAATTAAGAGAGCTGTTATAAATATTTTAATTTTTGGATGCCCATGGAATATTCTCTTAGGGTTTCAATTACTTTGTATATAAATACCCCTTAGTAAATGAATAAAGGACTTCTTTCTTGGAGGCATTATACTTTCTCTCATTCTTTCTATCTATTTTTTCACAATACGTTATCAGCATCATGCTTTACTCCTACTACCACTTTCCCCTCGACCCTCACAACAATGCAACCTTGGCCTTTACGTCTTCAACTTCTGACAAGGCCATCACTAAAAAACAAACGAGGCTATCACTAAAAGGCAAACAAAGCCATCACCTACCTTTTGTGTCAATCTAAAGGTCAGCTTTTCAACCTTTATTACTTATTATTCATTGAACCACTTGATTTATTTGTTTAATTATTTTGAAAAAAATTACATTCTTTTTTTAAATTGAAAGAGATGATGCACATTTAGTATGTAGACTATTTAATCTATTTGTTATTTGATATGCCTCATCCTGAAGTATGAAGGCAATTAATTTTTGTCTTATGAGAACAATTTAATTCATTTGATACACCCTCATCCAAAAGTATGAGGACTTTTATTATCAACAATTAAACAATTAATTTGATATAAAGTAGATCCTCAAGTTATCCATTTAAATATGAGAAATTATATTATGAACAATTAATTTTCTATGAAATGGATCCTGAAGTTATCAATTCAAATAACATAAAGTGGATCTTAAAGTTATCCACCCAACTAGTAAAGAGTTATCTACCAAATTAATTTAAAATAATAGATCCTAAAGTTATTTACGCACAATTTTTTTTGGTTTTGCTTTTTCCTCTTCTTCTCCTTTTCTTTTTGGGAATTGCTTCCAGGCATATTCATAAATGAAAACCATGTGACCTTAGTGGGAATTGAACCCACGACCTTCTAATTCAATGTCAGATGCACAACCACTATGCCATAGATACATTAATGTTTCATAAACCATTGGTTAACTACTTATTTAATAAAACCAATGGATTATTAGTTTAGTGCATTTTTCTCTTGTAATATAAGCAAATTGAATTATACTTATACATAGTAAATTTTTTTTTTCTTTTGTGAGCATGCTTATTGATATTGTGATCGTTACCTAATTTATTTTACATTTTATAATGTAAATATGTCACATTTAGCAAAACTTGACTTGATAGCATTGGACATAAATTGGACAAATTACTTATCTTGGGTATTAGATGTTGAAATCCATTTATATGCAAATTTTCTTGGTGACACAATCAAAAAGGATAACCAAACAAAGAAAGCAAAAGCAATGATCTTTCTACGTCACCACCTCCACAAAGGACTAAAGGTTGAGTATCTTACAATAAAAGACCCATTTGTCCTCTAGACAAGTCTTAAAGAAAGGTATGACCATCCAAAAACTGTAATTTTCCTAGTAGCTCGTTATGAATGAATGCACTTGCACTTACAAGATTTTAAAACTATAAGTGAATACAATTTTGCAATGCTTAGAATTAGCTCTAAATTAAAACTATGTGGAGAAAAAATTACTAATGAAGGTATGCTTGAAAAAACATTCTCTACCTTTCATGCATCAAATGTGTTTTTACAATAACAATATCGAGAAAAAGGGTTTAAGAAATATTTTGAATTAATTTCTTATCTCTTGATTGCTGAGCAAAATAATGAGCTATTGATGAAGAATCATGAGTCACGCCCAACTGGTAGTGCTCCATTCCTGAAAGTGAATGTAGCAAAATATGACCACCATACCTATGTACAATCTCGTGGTTGTGGTCATAGTCGTAGCCGTGGGTAGTTTCGTAATGGTAATTCTCTTAACGCATATGATCACCCAAAGTGGAAAAATGCTGTGAAAAATGGTATTGCAAAAGGTGGGCAAGATAATAAGATTGTTGAGAATACATGCTATCGCTATGGAGGGAAAGGTCATTGGGCTTGTATCAGTCATGCGCTAAAGCACCTTGTTAACTTTTATCAAGAATCCCTCAAAAATAAAGAAAATAAAGTGGAGACAAACTTTGCATCTTATGATAGTGATTCTAATTATAGACACATCGATGTCTCTAGTTTGGATGTTGTTGATTTTTCTGCTAACACAGATGGAAAGATTGACCATTTAATTGGTGATGGAACAGTTAAAAAATAAACTTTTGATGTTATTATATTTTATGCTTTATTAGAACGTTAAATGTTTTATGGACTTTCATTGGACTTAATATGTTTTTATACACTCTCATATTTATTTATTCTTTTTTATGTTTTTTGAAGAATGGATATTCCATTGGCTTTTGCCAACATGAATTATGAGGATATATGTCTTGTGAATAGTGTTATGACTCACACATCCTTAAGGATAAGAAATATTCTCACATTTGGTGATGCAAGAAGGCAGTGTGAAGGAACTGATGAGTATCTCTACCTTACGAGAATTATCTTGAACAAAAGATGTATCTTGGAGAGACTGTCTTCATTTTATTCTAGTTTGTACTATACTTATATTAGTACAATTGAATCATATACCATGGTAAACCAGAAGTTTACTAATCATAATACATTTCATGTTTGGCATGAGTGGTTGGGCCATCCCGAATTAATTATGATGCAAAGAATAACTGAAAATTCATGCAGATATAAATTGAAGAGCTAACAAATTCTTCAAACAGATAGATTTTCATGTGCTGCTTATTCCCAAAGGAAATTAACTATTTGACTATCACTAACAAAAGTTGGGAATGAACATATCACCTTTTTAGAACGTATACAAGGTGATATTTGTGGGCCAATCCACCCACCATGTGGACCATTTAGATATTTTATGGTATTAATCGATGCATCAACTAGGTGGTCACATGTTTATTTATTATCAACTCCCAACCAGGCATTTGTGAGATTGCTTGCTTTATTAATTTGATTAAGAGCACATTTTCCTAACTATTCAATTAAGAACATACACCTTGACAATGCTGGTGAATTTACATCCTAAGCTTTTAATAATTATTGTATGACCATTAAGATTGAGGTTAAACATCCTGTAGCACATGTTTATACACAAAATGGACTTGCAGAATCATTTATCAAACGTCTAAAATTAATTGGAAGACCATCGCTTATGAAAGCAAAACTCCCAATTTCCTCTTGGGGGCACGCAATTCTGCATGCAACAACATTAATTTGCATTAGGCCAACAAGTTACCATAAATTCTCCCCTTTACAAATGGTTTTGAGTCAAGAACCTAATATTTCCCATCTAAAACTTTTTGGGTGCGTGGTTTATATTCCAATAGTTGCACCACAATGCACCAAGATGGGACCCGAAAGAAGATTGGAAATATATGTTGGATATAAATCTCCATCAATAAGAAGGTATCTTGAACCATCAACAAGAGATCTATTCACAGCTTGATTCGCTGATTATCATTTTGATGAATCAATTTTTCCGACATTGGGAGAAAACAATAAGCAGTTGAAAAAAGAAATTAACTAGAATGAATTATCATTATCTTATTTTGATCCTTGCACAACACAATTGCCAGATGCATTTACTAACCCAAAATTTAGCAAATCAATTGCCAGATGCATTTACTAACCCAAAAAGTGTAACAAAATCTTACATTCTAGCTGTTAATGCTCCAGTAAAAATTGATGTCCATGTCAGACAATCAAGGTCTGAAACACATATAAAGCGTGGAAGACCTATTGGTTCCAAAGACAAAAATCCTCAAAAAAAAAGAAAAAGCTAAAAGTCAAGATGACCTAACTGAGGATAGGATAACTCTATAAGAGTGCCCAAATGGAGGCCTAGAAAGGCCTTTAGACAAAATTAAAGTTTCTATTCCAAAGGAAACTCAGGTACCTAAATTTTGTGAAAATGACGAGATCTCAATAAATTAGGTCATGAATGAAAAATGATGGAACCGAAGTAAAGTCAACGTTGACGATAATTTGCATACGATGTAGTGTATGATATACATAAAAATGAGGATCATGAACCAAAATCTATCAATGAATGTCAACAAAGGAATGATTGCCCAAAGTGGAAAGACGTAATGGAGGTAAAACTAAATGCGCTTGCAAAGCAAAAAGTTTTTAGACCTATAGTCCGTACACTTGAAAGTGTAAAGCCAGTTGGATATAAATGGGTTTATGTGCAAAAACTAGATGAAAATGGTAATATTGCAAGATACAAAGCAATCTTGTTGCCCAAGGGTTTTCACAAAGACCTAGCATGGATTTTGATGAAACATACTCACCAATGGTGGATGCAACTACCTTCAGTTATTTCATTTGTTGAGCAATAAGGGAAGGTCTCAATTTGCATCAAATAGATGTTGTTACAGCCTATTTGTATAGCTTACTTGATAGTGACTTCTATATTGAACTCCCTGAAGGATTTAACTTGCCTGAAAAATGCAATACAGGTTCTAGTGCAAACTACTCAATCAAACTGAATAAATCCTTATATGGATTAAAACAATCTAGATGTGTGTGGTATAACCATCTTAGTGAATATTTATTGAAAGAAGGGTATAAAAATGACCCTATTTGTCCATGTATCTTTATAAAAAGATTTGCTATAACTGCGGTTTATGTTAATGATATAAATATTATTGGAACTCCCAAAGAGCTCCCAAAGGCTATGGATTGCTTAAAGAAAGAATTTAAAATGAAAGATTTGGAGAAGACCAAATTTTGTCTTGATCTACAAATTTAGCACCTAGAAAATGGAATTTTGGTGTATCAGGAAGCCTATATAGCCAAAGTGCTAAAGAGGTTCTATATGGACAAAGCACATCCATTGTGCACCCCAATGGTTGTTAGGTCATTTGAAGTGGATAAAGATCCTTTCAAGCCTAAAGAAAAGGATAATGAACTACTTGGTCCCAAAATACCATATCTTAGTGCAATTAGAGCACTATTGTATCTTGCTAGTTATACATAGCTAGATATATCATTTGCTGTTAATCTACTCGCAAGATTTAGTTCTTCATCTACACAAAGACACAAGACTGGGGTTAAGCATATATTTCGCTTCCTTAAAGATACTATAGGAAATTAATTTTTCTTTCATTGATATTTGAAAAGCATTTAAAAGATGTTTAGACGCACAATAGATACAAACTTAATGGCCTTTTCATATCAAAATAATAATGGTTTTCCAAATATCCGTTTATCACTTTTCTTCACTACTCTCTCACTTCTGGTAGGAGGCATTTATAGTATTATAACTAATACTATATTTGCCAAGTCATAGTCGTATTTGTGCTCATATTTCTTGATAGCTTCTCTATTCAATTGGGAGAATAGAGAAAAATCATTATGAGATAATGGTCTATGCATCTATAATATCAAACAACATGGGGCCAAAAATTCTTTGACCTTTATAAGTTCCAAATAAGCCATAAATTAAAACCATACAACAAACATCAGGGGAAAAAAGCTAATGATGGAAACAAAACCCAAATCCAAATACTGTAGCATTTATGAATGAAGAATATATATATATATATATGAAAAATGTTGTGAAAAACCCTAAAGTGAATGCAAAAATATGCAGAAAGGAAAGCTATTGATTCATCATATTTCTAAAAACTAATATGATCTTCTTAGCAATCTTTTCATATGTCATAAATAAATTCATTGGACCGTGTCAATGGGGAAGTGATCATCTTCATGCCTTCATGTTTCTCATCCGAAAGCAACAATAGTAAAACTAGTCATGTATTGACTAAACGAACTTATAAGTTGTACAGAAATTCATGATTGAAAGGTTCATCTTAATCCCAATTACATGCACCTATCCTGGATCCAATAAAGTACCATTCCTCAGAGTTAAGGGTTGTAGTGTCATGTCACATGGAATTCAAATGTACAAAACTATAATTCAAAACTGTTGAGGCACACAATCAAGAAGATCAACATCCAACTGCTTAGCATTACATAAACAGTGCCCACTTCACACAAGCATGTTCTTCTCTTATACACATTGAAAAAGTTATCACACTGGTTCAGGGTTATTGGTGTCAGAAATCAGTCTTAAAAATCTATTGAATATATGAACAATTTAAATGAAGATGATGTAGAATTAAATGAAAATTTTTATACAACCAGCAATTATACTAAACATATGACAAAGGGGATGTAACCTGAAGTACCAAACTTCATAAAATTTATGAGGCAATTGATCAAATTTAGTAAGTATTAGTCTTTGCAAATGCAAGTAAACAAAAGAATGCAACCTAATAGGGATTTAGAAAGTGAAATATACGCATGTTTGAAAAAGTAAATCCTGAGGCAGATTGGGGAAGTAGCTTTGATCTAATACATAATATTAGCAGCATTTCCAATAAAAAATAAATGTTGTCACCTCTTATATTTTTGCATATTTTGAGAGAGTTGGGGGCCATAATATCAAATCACCTACTAACCAGTTTTCCAAAAGAACATGCATTTCTTTTGATAATTTGGCAGCATAATAATGCATAAGCAGTGTTGTTCAATATCATTACAGTGTGAGCTAGATATGGAATTAATAAGTGCGGCTAAATCTGCCGTAGCACAAGCTGCAAAACTGAATTAATAAGTGCATCCCAGAAGCATATAAGTCCAAGAACAAAGAAGGGGAAAAAAAAAAGGGAGAAGAAGTGGAAAAGAAAGCATATCCAAACAGTGGAAAATTTGAGATAACTTTGTACCAAAATTCTACGACTTACTACACGGTAACAAAAGGGAAAAGAAAAGCCAAAAAAATTGGACTTTGAGATTAAGAAAAGAATAAAGAAAAATAAAAAAATATACATAATTATATTCCACAAATTAATTTGAGTATACATAACTTCAAGCTATGTTTTGAGTGTAGATAAATTCTGGATCTATAATTTTATATCAATCAGGTGGATAACTTTATCAATTAAGTGGATCCACTTCATACTATTTGAATGGATAACTTCAAGATCCATTTTATAGAAAATTAATCGTTCATAATAAAACTCTTCATATTTGAATGAAATAATAGATAGCTTCAGGATTCACAAAAATTAATTGTTTATAATAAATTTTTTTCGTATTTAAATAGATAACTTCTAGATCCACTTTATATCAAATTAATTGTTTAATCATTGATAATAAAATTCTTCATACTTCTAGGTGTATCAAATGAATAAAATTATCTCATACTTCTGAAGGAGACAAATTAAAAAAATTATCTCATACTTCTGGATAAGACAAATTAAAAGAATTATCTAATACTTTTGGATGAAACAAATTAAAAGAATTATCTCATACTTCTGAATGAGACAAATTAGAAAGGATTCAAAAATTTCTTTCTCATACTTCTGGATGAGAAATATAAAAGAAATTAAATTGTTCTCATAAGACAAAAATTAATTGCCTTCATACCAACGATAGAAACCAATTAAACAATTAAAGCACCATAAAGTTCAATAAACATTTAAAACTAATTAAAATAGTGTAGGGAGTGCACACCTAGCTTAACAAGAAAATAACTTCACAGTGGCTCTTTCTCTTAAAAATCAAAAGCTACAATACTCAGATGGTTGATAGAGTCTAGTGCTAATAATGTGTTGAGAAAAAGAGAATAAAGTAGAGAAAATAGAGCCTCCAAAAGAGCTAATTTTATTTATCCGCCAAGGGGATATATATACACAATGAAAGTGAAATCCTAGCCCTAAAAAAATAATGTTTATTTAATAAATTACAAATAATAAATATTGAGTCAGCCTTAATGAATATTCCATTAAATGGACATCCAATCAAAATATTCATAACAAATATGCTTTTAATTTCCTTTATCCATGTCTCCATTTATTAAAAATAACTTCAAATTCTCTCCGTTTATTTATTTAAAATATATCTATGTATATATTATATTAAATTTCTATTTCTGTATCCCATCAATCTGCGCCTTTTTTATAATTAAATTAATTATAAATATATTTCAACTAAATTTTATAAAAAAATTAATTATAAGTAGATTCTGCAATTTTTTTTAAAAAAAATTGGCAAATTAATTCACCCATTATCCTCTCAACCGTTTCCTTCCACGGAGTCAACCCTTCCTTAGGTGTCTTATCCAGGTTTTTTTTTTTTTCAACATTTTCCTTATATTTTTACTTTGAAAATTATTTATAAAATACACTTTTTTAAATTTGAGATATTATCATTCATAGAATTATTTTTGTTTCTTTTAACAATTTTTCATCTACGTTCAGTCATCTCTCTCCATTCTCCTCTTTCCAAAAACTCATACGTCTGAATTGTGGCAAAAAAATATTGTTTTGAGCATTTTTTATTTTTTTGGCTGAGTTTGAATAACATGTTTTCCCTCTCATTATCCTTCGTTTCTTGGGTTGGTATAAGAAGTTGTGCTTTTTATTGTAGTATAAAATATATTCATGTTTTTCTCTAATAAGTTGTTTGCTTGCTGAGAAAAATGTAGAATGATATTGAAAATTGGCTCATATTATTTAGTTATGCTACTCTTTCCATTCTATATTGCACAAAAATTTACAATTCATCGTCAAAATCTTTATTTCAAACATGTAGTGGCCTAAATGGCACACAATATAAATTACTGCAGTGAATTTTGTATCATGAAATTCTTCCTATTTTAAATCTATTTTACTTAAATTCATTTTTTTTTTTTTGGATCAGATCTGGGAGATACAACCACTGCTTTATAATCCCTATGATCAAACAAAACATTTATATTTTGTTTATATGTGATGTATATATTTTTTATTTATTCTATATTTTAATAAAATGTGCTATTATAATTTGCCACCACATATTTTCTTAACACAATTGCATTATGTTACAAAAGAAAGATCATAATGTTCTAAATTAACATTATTAATAACATTTTGGAATTAAATATTTTCTTTACTTTAGGCTCCGTGGAAAGGAAAAGAAAGAGTAGGAAACGAAATAAGCCAAAGGAATGAAAAGAAAAATGATAGCCCTTGAGTCTGTTTGGTATGTAATAGAAAGGAAAGGAAATCCATTCCTTTATAATGTTTGTTTTGCATAAAAAATTAAAAGAATGAAATATATATTTTTGTATAAGTACAAATTTACCTTTCTCTTAAAACTTTTATATATATATATATATATATATGTCTTTATTTTCCAATTTGATTACCATAAATTTTATAGTACAAACCCTTTTACCCCCTGACAGTATCCCAAAAAATAAATACCCCTTTGACACTTTAACTTTTCCAAATTAGATCCCGACAAATAAAACGTTTCTCATATCGAACCCTCCATGCCCCTCCGTCACCGCCCACTAACGGTTTTTGCCTACGTGGCACGTTAATGGGTGATGTGGCTAACAGGGAGCAGATGATGTGGCAGCTCTGGTCCAAACATACCATGGGGATGTCGTTTTGGGCATTAGGGCAGCTTCCAATAATCTTTCTCTTCCTCGTCTTCTTCTTCTTAGTCAATCTCCAATAATACCAAAGCCCACCAATTACCAGAAACAAACCCAGTACACAAACAATCACAATGATCGCAATAACAATATTTCGTTTCTTACCGTTGATATCCTTCGACATAAATTTCAGGGAGAATAGGCACTGAACAATACCAAGATCAGTAGGCCCATACTAATTAACGAAGGCAGCAACATAAATTAGTGAATAAGACTTACAAGGGAAGATGTTCCCAATCGAGGGACCAGTCAAGTAGGAAGCTTGCAAGCTCGACAAGCTCGTAAGACAGAGAGCACAGGGCAAATTGTTTTCTAGGGATTGATTGCAATTCCCCTGTACATCTTGAAGAGCACGATTGGGAACCAATTGTTCGAATTGACTTCGGGTTCGAGTTGTGACGTTCACTCATCCTTGAGAAATCCAGCTAGTATTGAAGCCACAAGAGGAGCAGACATTAAAATTGGGTTCGAATTCATTGACGAAAGACTAGAAAGTGTCCCAGCAAGCCTCAGAAGAGTTAAGAGGTGAGAGGAAGAAGCCAATGCATCGTAGATAGTCAGACTGAACAAGACGGAGGGTTTGGCAGATAGACTAGTAGTCATTGCTAGAATCAAACGAGGGTTTTGCCCAAAACGACATCCTCATTGTGCATTTGGACCAGAGTTGCCACATCATCTACTCCTTGTTTGCCACATCACCTATTAACGGCTATGTCAGCACTTAATGTGTCACGTAGGCAAAAACCGTTAAGGGGCGATGACGGAGGGACACAGAGGGTTCGATATGAGAAATGTTTCATTTGTCGAGGTCTAATTTGAGAAAGTTAGAGTGTTAGGGGGGCATTTGTTTTTTGGGATATCGTCAGGGGGTAAAAGGGCCTTTACTTTAAATTTTATGGTTAATATTAAAAAAATAACATTAGACTTTTATAATATAATTTTAATTTTATAACTTAAATTGATATACAAATTTTAATGTAATTTTAATTTTAATTTTATAATATAATTTTATAATTTAATAACTTTTATAATTATAATTTTATAATTTTTATAATTTAATTTTAATTTTATAATATAAAAATATTAAACTTCCATCAATATATAAAGTTATATAAAGTAATTTTAATTTTATAATTTAAACTTTTTTGTAAATAAAAATTTATTTCTTTTCCTTTCTCTTACTTTCTTTCGAATTTAACAGGAAAGTTATAGCCTTAAAGTGATGAAAAGTCGTATTATGAGAAAATGAGTTTTTCTTTACTTTAAAACTACCAAGGAAAGTAAAGCGCATTCCTTTTCCTCCCTCATTTTTTGCGTTTCTCAATAACTTTTTTTTGGATTTTTTATCTAAAAAATAATTAATTTATTTCAATAATTACACATTTGTGAATTTAAAATTAAAATACATGTTACAAATTATAAATAAATAAATAAATTTTACTTGAGAATTTCTTATTTATGTAACTTTGTATTTTTATAATCAAATAACATACAATTAAGTTAACAACCCGTGTTATACACTGGTGCCATACTAGTAATTATATATATCAAAACGATAATCTTTTAACATAAAATTATTTTAAATATTTTCTAAATTGAAAATTGTCAAATTCTATAAATAAATCAAATTAAAAATATCTTTTGCAATTTAAAATATTTTAAAACAATAATTATACACAAAAAAGATAATCATTTAATAAAAAAATATTTTAAATATTTCACATACTATAAAAAACCAAATTGTATAAATAATTCAAATTAAAAACTTATTTTGTGATTACAATTTTTTTTATTAATATAAGGAACCAAAAAAATTATTTTCATTAATTATATAATTACTTTACCATAAAAATACTATAATTACTCAATATCAACAACAATATTAATACTATAAACATGATTGCGTATTCAACTAATTAAATTGGATTCATATATTAATTACTTGGATAATTTAAACCGATAAATGCATAAGATGATAATGTAATATCACTTATATAATTAACTTTGTTGGAGATTCCGTTACTATCCTTTGTTTGTAATTGGTTATTTGAAGCTTAATTTATAAATAATCTTATTTATCATATATTTCAAAAGTTTAAATGAATTGTTTATTTACATTTATTTTCTAATAATATTTATATTTGCAACTATTTTTAGTAATTATTCATTTTATCTATTACCACAAAAGCGTAATTATTCATTTTATCAATTTGTATTTTGTATATTTCATAGCAATGTAAAAGTTGTTAAAGTTTTAAAGTTAATCAATTCTCGTAAGAGGAGAATCACACCAATTAAAACTTCGCATATTGCATGAGAAAAATATTTATTTTAATATAAAAATATTCATTGGAATGAAGTAAAAGTTGGTCCAAGAAAAAGTATATAGTGGATATACAATTTTTTTTGTCATTTTATTTCTTGATTTAGTTTATTTTAATTAGTAGGCACAGTTTTTTCTTGTTAATACTTTAAAAAAAAAAATTGATGGGAATACTTTTTATAATTTAAAAATGAACTACTGTATAAGATCATAAAAAGTATTAAAATTTAATTGTGAAACATATAAATAATTATTTTATAAACAAAATTTATCATTTGAAAACGATTTATATGCATTATATAATTTATCTCAAACACACGGAAAGATAATATAATGGGTCCATTTCATTTGGAAAAAAGGAAATGGAAGTAAAGTAATGTTTTTTTTTTTTTTTTTTCTCTCTCTCTCTCTCTCTCAATTTAGATTGTGTTGAAAATTAATCTTAAAAGTTTAGAGAATTCCTGAAGTGCTTAAGAAATTGAGTACATTAAAATCTAAAGACAAAGTGCAAGACAAAATTATGCAAAAAATATCTGGTATTTGATTTAACAGTTGAATAACTTCATAAAATTGTGAAGTCAGTCAAAGTAAAATAAAAAATGGGCACTAAGAAGTAAAAGCAACAAAAAAATCAAAGTAAAATTTCAAAGGGGAACTTCAAAAACACCCATAAACTTTGTGTCATGTGATTTTGTCTTCAAAACTTTAAATATATATTTTACTCTCTCAAGTTTTTAAAATGTTTACCCTCAGACTAACTTCTATTAAAATTTTAATAGAAAAAATATATTTGTATTATATTGTTTCTCTAGTAATATATTTCTTGTGATAGACAAACAGAAATAGTAAATGAAAATAGAAAAATTGGTGAGATACATATTATTTTTATCTCAAATTTTTAAAAAAAATTAAAACTTGGAAGTGATGTGGACATTTTAAAAGTTTAAAAAAAATTAAATGCACATTATAAAAATTTAAGGAACAAAGTGTACATGACACAAATTAGTTTAAGAGTTGTTTTTGAAGTTTCTAATTTCAAAACTGTGTATAACATCTTACAGAGATCTCAAACTAACTTTACAAGTCTATAAATAGCCATCAAGCATTTAATTGTATCCGGACGGTGAATCAACAAACCAAAAGCAACAATACTAATCTATTATTTTCAGAATTGGATTTTGCTATAGTTGATTGTAGCATGCAAGCCGTTAGTCGTCTGACCAACATACAAATGCATAATCAATCCAAATATATGCTGATCAGATGACTGATAATTAACTGTATATTTGTAATCGATTGTAACAAATTCAATTTTTAACTTTCACTCTCCATTCTTTCTCCCCTTGGTCACTTGCATTAGCCATTATCCAACCATTGGAAGCTAGCAGTAATTAACTTAACCCACATCCTTCCAAAACTAAAGCAAACCATCTAATATAATTTTTAGGGGAAGGTATAAAAATATCTCCAAAAATTTGTGTGTGAAATGTATTTTATCTCTAAAACTTTTAAAACATGTACTTAATTTTTAAAATTTTTAAAATGTATACGTGATTTCAAACTTTAACTTTTATTAAAAATTTGAAAAAAAATCATTTTAAAAAAATTGTCACTATGCGGAGGCGAGCATCAAGGAGGGAACAAATTCCCCGTCAGGAACATGAAAAAATAATCATGAATGAAAATAATAATAATAAAAAGAAAAAATAATCCAACAACTAAATTAAAATCCATTGACTTCTTGAATATCAAATTTATTGTAATGATCACTATTATTCTTTTCTATGAGAAAAAAGTAATTACAATCTAAAAAGAATAACTAACCACAAAATTTCCTAAAAATATTATTTTTTGATGAGCCTAAAATTATTAATATAACTTTTAAAATTATTCCTTACACCGTATTGAAATTCTTTTAAGTTTTCTTATGTAAGATTGTAATAAAATGATATGAGAAAAATATTGTGGTAACTTATCTGAGGTATGTAATTTTTATAGTTGTAGTAGTAACATCTGTTAGTTTTTAATTTTTTAAATTTAACTTAAAAAAAATATAGCTAAAAATGTGATCCATATAAAGATACTTAATTTTGCAATTAAAGAAAAATAAATAATTTTCTTATTGAAGTAAAATGACTAACTTGATTACTTATTTGTGCACGAGGTATATAATATTTAAGTATAAAATATTAATTCAATAATAATTTAAAATGCGAAGAATTAATATGATTTTTAACTCAAAAATATAAATAATTATAAAATTTTAAAAAATATTAATATAACTTTTAAAATTTCTACGGGTCAGTGTTTCAAGTTGCTAATAAAAGATTTTTGGTTTGGGCCAACTGAATTGGGCCTAGCATCACATGAATCAAGCCACTCATCCATGAGGATTTCTTTTTTTGCATCCCCTTTTTGCTATTGGCACAATCCATGCATTACGGAATTAACTTTCCAAACGTAAAATACTTTTTGGAACATAAAATTCTGGAAAACATAAAATGCAAATAGAAATTTTGAGATGTGTTAAAAGAAATCCCTCTCATCCTCTAATTAAATAGCCCAACACACTTCACATAACACGTGGCCCAATCCAACTCAAAGGCCCATCAATTCTAAAAATAATAAATCTATTTAAAAGTGGGTTGCTACAGGTACTCCGAATCATGAAATAACTCACCCAATCAACTTATGCCACCTTTTCTATTAAGGATCTTAACTCTACTTTTGGGTAATTTTTTTTTTAATTTTTATTCTCATTCTAAACTTTATTATTTTTATTTAAAATGACAAAATTATTCTTATGAGTATTTACATTTGTTTTCTTTTCTCTTATTTTTTATTTGTAATATTATGAATTATAAATAATAATTATGAATTATATTTAAAATATTCAGTGACACTGACAGATTATATATAATTTATTTAAAAGACAAACTTAATAAATTTAAATAATTTACTACACTATATAATACTATTATAAATTATATAATAATTACGAATTAAATATTATTTGAAATTTATATATTTACGAATTATATATAATTTATAAGTTTAAAATAAAAACTTAATTACAGATTATTTATAATTTACAAAATTATAAAATTATTTAATAATCTAAAAGCTGCTAAAGTTTGGAATAGGAGGAAGGAAAAAAATGTTTAAATGGTGGCAAGGGTAGTTCTGTTATTTAAAGAAGTTTGAAGGTTAAAATAAAACTTTTAAAGGTAATAAAGGAAATGCCCTACCTGATATATGTCCCGATTCAGCTCTAGTGACTTGATTGAATGGCTCTCTGACTCTGGTGCCACTGCTCACGTGACCCACTCAACTAGTGAAATTTGTGACTCCGCGCACTGCTCCTAACAATGTTCTTGTCGGTAATGATACAACTCTTCCTATAAATTAACATCATCCACACCACGCAAAATACTTTATTTATGTGGTATTTTAATTATTCACGTCTTTCGATGCTACCCTTTCAAAGAAAAAAACGGAAGGGCAAAAATAAATTTGAGTAAGAGGGCCATGTGATTGACATATGATATTTTAGTAAATAGATATCCATTCATTTGGTCCTCTGCAAAACTTAATGGAAAGGACAATTACTTGGTAGTCAATTGATCCATATATTACAGAGGAAGACAAGTCTCAACTCAACTATCTATTTTAAAGTCAAGTCAATATAGGATTAGGTAAAAGTTAACATCATAAATTAATAAAAAGATAAAGAAGTTAATTTGTTTTATTTGTTGGGTGGAAATTAAGAGGTTTTTTTTTAAAGATAAACTAAAATCTTATAAATTATTATCAATATATCATTTTTAAAAATATTTATTAATATATATCATATAATTAGATATTAAAGTATAATAATACTATATCTGAATAATATTACATTACTTAGTTATACTTTTTGATCAAAAAATTATCAATTTACAAATATTATAATATAGTAATGTGATATTGGTAAGATTATACTTTTCAAACTTTTATTTTTTGCAAATAAAACATAAAGAAAAATCTTTGTGAAGTTTTTTTTATACACATTTATAACATTCAAAAAATTATCATCAACATATATCACTTCTATAAATATTTACTAATATATATTATTTTTAATAAAATTACATTACCCTCTTACAACTTTATTTTGTTTAATTTAAATTTTTTACAAGTTATTAATTAATTCCTTATTTAATCACATTAAAAGGTATAATAAATTAATAATGTGTAAAAAATTTAAATTAAACAAAGTAAAGAAGTAAGAGGGTTATACAATTTTATTATAAGTGATATATATTAGTAAATATTTATAGAAGTAGTATGTATTGATGATAATTTTTGAAATGTTGTATATGTGCATAAAAAAACTCTATAGTGATTCTTCTTTATGTTTTTCACAAAATTTTGCACATGATATCTCAATTTACTATCTCTGTAAAAATTTGTATTTTTATGTTTTATTTTATTTTTTGTTTACAAAAAAAAAATTGATTCTCTCTTCTCTCTCCATAAAAAGTTATACAAAAAAAATAATATTATATTACTATATTTGTAAATATTACATTATCGAACTACAATATTTGTGAGTTGATAATTTTTTAGTCAAAAAAATATAATTAAGTGATGTGATATTATTCAAATATTATATTAATATACTATTATATTTGATTATGTGATATATATATATATATATATATATATATATATATATAATAAATATTTTTAAAAAATGATATACATTGGTAACAATTTTAAAGATTTGGTGTATGCCAAGTTAAGAAGAGAACCTAAGCTACTTATTTTTTAAGAAAATATATATTGAACTAAATAGTTCATTTTCCCTATAAAAGAAAGTTCATTTTCAAAACAACGTACAGTTTTTTTCTTTTAGAGAGACGAAAATTACAATTAAGAATCTTAGATAATACAAAGCAGAAACATAATAATAGAAAAATTGTCCTCACCAATAACTATTTGTTGTCCCTCAAGGCCAATAGTCATCTTGTGCTCCAGAATGGTCAACTATTTTCATTCATTGGGTTCATGACTGGTCAAAATCATAAGTTTCAAAGAAATCATGGTAACAAAGTATCGATTATAAGAAAGTCCTGTGAGAATCAGCAGTTTATAAGATTAACATTTGATCCCTTTACATTTTATTACAGATTCTACTTCAATTTCTTTACTTTTAACAGGTTACAACTCATCACTTACAAGCTAAACATGGAAATGTCATGTAATCAAGGACAATACAAACATTGATCCCATTGAGAATACCCGATTGTCATGTCCCCTTTCCATCTAAAAGAAAAACTTGAAAGATTAAAATATTTGATTTCCAGAAAATTTATTCTCAGATTGATGTGAACACAATTGTTTACCTCTCCATCAAGAAATTAAGAGAATAGCTTCAACATCACCAGTCTCTTGAGCTGCTTGATGCAGATGGCAGAGGAGGATGGACTACCAGCCTATCATCGTTCACATCTACAAGGCTCTCAGCCAATGCCGCAGAGGGACACAACACGTGAATCCTACGTAATTCACTGAAGCTCCATAACTGATTAGGGAGCACAGTAAGGTATATGCAGTCCTTTATCATCAAGTTTCGAAGTTTCAGCATTGCATCCTCCCTAAGTTTCCACTCTGCAATGTGTAGCTGAGACATTTGAAGGACTTCGAGATTAGGAAACCCATTAGCACTGCAGTTGAATCCAAATTTCTTCCTATCACGTGAACCTTCAGATCCTACTAACTTCAGTATTTGAAGCTTTGGAAGATTTTCCAATGTAGGAGTGGTATTGTAGTGCAAGAATTCTATTTGCTTTAACGTTATCTTGGTAAGGTTCGATGGAAATGATTGGGGACTTGGTAGCTCAGAGGTGTAAAAAATTTTCAGTCTTTGCAAATTTCTCATTTTGCTTAGATTGCTCAGTGCTTGAGCTGGATTGCAAGTACTATTGGGTTTGTACCACAATCCTAGTTTGCTTATGTTATGAAACATGTCTTTGTCAAACAATTGCACAGTGTTCTCGTCTAAGGCTACTGTGGAGAGACTTTGTAGGTCATCCAAACGTTGGAAAGAATCCATGGAATGGAGATTAGAGAGGATCGCAGGCCCAGAAACGTAGACATGCTGTAGGTCTCTCAGTTTCCATATCTCAGCAGGCAAAAGATTAATGAAAGAGTATCTCAAGTCAACTGTTTGCAAATTAAGAATGTTACCTATGGAAGGTGGAATCGCTTTGAGATCTTCACTTTCTACCTTGAGATACTTGAGAAGAATTAGCTTCTCGATTGAATCCGGAATGGCCTCAATCTTCACTTTACCCAGATTTAAGACCCTGATGAGGCTGAAACTCTTATAAAGCCAATCCCAATCGCTTGTGTCAAAGGGATACGTGTGTGGACCAAAGCAAAACAAAGAATGAACGGAGGAATCGTCAGGAGGGTTTGAACAAATGTACAGAGGCGTTTCACAATGAAGAGACAGTCTTCGTGGTTTGCTTGTAGAAAATTTTTTTGTGTCTGCCCTAAGCTCAAGAAATTTGTTATTCTTGCACTCAGACAAACACAAAAGCCTACTGAGATTATGGATACGACATGTTTTTATGCCACCATCTGTTCTTCTGCTTGAAACCGTAACAAGGCTTTGATCAACAAGCCTCTTCAAGCCATCCTCTGCCATATGTTTATTTTGAAAAAATCCCTCAGCTATCAACATTTGAATCAATTGTCGCACTGGTATCTCAAAGTCTTTAGGGAAAACACCAAGGTATAGGAAGCATTGTTTGGATGTGAAGGATAAATTGTTGTAGCTTAAGGCTAGTACATCCAAGACGTCTGTTTTGTCATGAGTAAGATACCATTCTATATCTTCCACCAATTTTAGCCACATCCCAATGGTCTTCTCACTGCATGCTGCAAGCGTTCCAGCTACTGAAACAACAGTTGGTAAACCACAACAGCGTTTAACAATTTCCCTCCCAAGACCTTCCAGTTCAGAAGGGAATTTTTCTCCTTGGAACACCTTTCTAGTGAAGAGTTCCCAACTCTGCTCCATGTCTAAAAGCGGCATAGAGTTGGAAGAAATGCCTGCTTGCAGTCCCACCTTTTCGATGCGAGTAGTTATTAGTATTCTACTTCCATTTGAATCATCACAAACAGCATTTCTTATCTCATTCAATATATTAGGGCTCCATAACCCATCTATAACAATGAAGAACCTCTTTTCCTTCAAGAATTCTGAGTAAAATTTATCCAAATTGATGCCTGAATTCCCTTCCTTACTCAGATCTGAACTAGTACGAATTTCCATCTCCACTTCCTCTTGTTGATTAGACACATGAAGCCATGCACAGCATTGGAAGTGATTCTTGACTCGAGAATGGTTATATATTTTCTTAGCAAGTGTAGTCTTGCCTGAGCCACCCATGCCAGTGATGGAAACAACTTGAAGCTCTTCACTCCCTCCTACTAACTGCTTCAATAGCACCTGTGTGAGGTTGTCGAGACCCACCACATCATCTTCCTCAACGTTTCTCCTTAACTGTTCTAGTCGTTTCTGTGTTTCTTCTCTTTGTATTCTGCTTCTTTCACTGCTTCTGCTTCCTGTCATCTCCTCTAACTGTGTGATGAAGCTGGTGATCTCTGTGATGAACTCGTTGATATCATCCAACTCTTGCTTCGCGTCGTTGTTGTCGACGTACTGGTTTATAACATCCTCAGCATCTTCAATTGCATCTGTGATGAACTCGTTGGACTCATCAAACTCCAGCTTCACGTCGTTGATGTTTGGTTTGACGACGTACTTGTTTATAACATCCTCAGCATCTTCAATTGCATCTGTGACCTGGGTCAACAACTCCTTCACTATTCTATCTTTCTCTTTCCAGTTTTCCTCAAATTCTATCAGTGGCATGAGTTTATCCAACAATTCATCGCACGTGTCTGCCACTTCCTCAAGGGCATCAGAATTGTCTGAGAGAAGCGCATCCAAACGGTAGTGCAGAGACCTAACGGCCATGGCTATTGTCTTGTCCTCGAATCAGTTTACAGAACAACTATTGGGCTTTCACGAAAAAAAATGGGTTAGGAATCTATGAATTACCAGACAAATAAATTTTTTTGTGACTGCCATGGATAACAATTGAAGAAAACTTTGGACAACATATTTAGAGTAAGGAGATTATTTCCACATCATTCAAACCTTGTTGCTACAAACTTCCACGGGATTTAACGTTCTATGAAAGTCTATTGACATCTCACTTTGCGATTAGGATCCTTTATTATTTTAGTAGAAATGGAAGAATAATATTAGGTGAATTTAAATTATTAATTTTAAATTTAATAGTTAAGATCAATCTCATGTATATTGATGAATTTATAATTTATGCATATATTTATTTTTTAAAAATATATCTATCACATATGTAATAAAATTTAAATTATTAAATTTACAATCAACCGTCTATATTTACTAATATCACTCTATTCTGACCAAAATGACAGAATCCTGATCCCTGACTTTGTTTATGCGGTCCAGCTCCTCTTATGGATTTGCTCAATTATTTCCTTTATCATTTTGCGGTCATGTGAAAGCAATCGTTGAATAGTACGTGCTTTATATTATTTTGGGAGTAAATCTCCTGCCCTACCTTAGTATCCTATCCTCTATATCCGACTTATATTCTAAATAGTTAAAAAAATAAATAAATTACAGCATTACACCACCAACTGCATAAATCACAAAATTTAAAAATACAACTACTTTAAAATTTAGTAAAAATATATTAGTAGTTTATACAAAAAAAAAATTAAATTAGATTAACATCCCATACAATTAACTTATTTTTTACTTACCTTTAGTCTATTTTTAAAACGCACTTAAATCCAATTAACTAACATTGTCAAAAAAAATTCTCTATAGATGCTTTTTCTTTTTTCTTTTTTTAAAAAAATATAATAAATAAACTTAAATGACAAAATTACATATATAAGTAACTTAATTTATTTTCATATGCGTTCTCTAATAAATTTATTTATTTATACTGCATAATCCATATAACTTTTTAAAATAAATTTTGATGTAAATATGAAATTATTTTAAAAATAAAAAGTAATTCAGATAAAAAAAAATTTAAAAATTATTATTATTAATTTAATTATATTGTATCAAAAATGCTTTTGTCTCTTATTTAGAACTAAAATGATATGTAAAATTATTTATGTCACACAAGATAATGTTAAAATTATGTCTCATATATCTCATTGTCAAAGTAGGAGTAAATCAATTTCTTTTAAAACAAGAATAAAGGTAGAGCTTATACTTTTCATTAAAATTCTGCACTATATCTATATTCAAATTTCATTTTTTATTGAATTAATAGTTAAGGAATAGCTTCTTTTACACTGTTCATTTATCTGGATTTATTTATTTTTTATAATTGTCACTTTTATCACACATAAATAACAGTGCTTTTGAACAATACAAACAAATAAAGGATATTTAATTTTTTAAATTTTTAGTATTTAATTTAAATAATTAGCTTATGATATGTTTAACAAGTGAATTCTTCGTTACTTTCTAACATATTGTAGAAATGTAAAACAAGAATATGTAGAAAATAGAATATACAATAGAACATTCATACAAATATATATACACACTATAATGACAAAAGTTTCAAGATCATACTTAAAAAAATTATAATTGGTGTCTTGGTTAGTGTAACTATTATAAGTTGGAATAAAATATCATGTCTTTCAACTATATGGGAGGTATGTGTAAGTTTTAAAAATAGAAAGAGATAATTTAAAAATAAAGTAATTAGGATCAAATTATGAATCATTAGGAGTATTTATGATATTTAAATCTTGTTAATAATTGACTAATATCTCTATCTGTCAATTGATAAAAATTGAGTTTATGTGTGATTCCTTTTTAAACTATAACAAATGAATCTATAATTTTTTAAAAAATAAATGGGGTAGGTGAATAATAAATTAACTAAAAAGAATGTTGACATAATTTTTTATTAAAAATTATAAAATTAGTGGTTTAACTCGTTTAAGCTAATTACAACAATTAGCATAGTAAACAAGACACCAAATACAAATTTGCTCCCTATTGTTTTCCTTATTAACTGATTCATCGGAGCTTTTCAATGCATAAAAAGACCCATTCAATTTTCCTCTAAGTGTTCTTCCTCTAAAGGTTGTTATGGGGCCTACTTAAAGGATGACGTTACATTGAGAATTGACAGGAGTGGCTGAACAGCCTGATCCAATAACCTTTTATATATTTTTTTTTCTGAAAATAAACAAAAATTTAATAATTTCAACCAAGAGGGACATAGGTGAAACAATATCAAAGTTGAGTGTTAAAGCATAATAATTTTGTATATTCACCTGGAGGATAAAAGCTAATAATAATACAAGACATGTTATGCTATGCATAGACTAATGTCTCTAGCTTCTTTTCTTCTTTTTTTTCTTATCTCTTTAAAATTTTCAACACCATTACTATTATAGGGTCAACAGAGCGATTAAGGTGGTGTAGATCAATCGGAGAATGGATCACTGTGGTCCTCCCCAGGGGTAATGCTTTATCCTAGATTGGATGTAAGAACTATGCGTGGTTTTTTTTTTGTTGGTTAAGATTGGTCTCCTCTTCTAGAGGGTTCTGGTCTTTTATACATGGTAATGGCATAGTGGTTGATAGCTGTGGCTCTTGGGATTTTGGGCTTGTGTTTGGGCCCATAGAGCTAGTCCACATCATTAACCTCCAAGTCGGGTGTCCAGTAATTTTGGATGCCCGAACTAACTGTCGAGCAGCGATTATTATTGCAGGTAATCATTTTTATTATAGTTTTTATGAGGGAAATGGTTGCTTTTATTAAGTTGTTCTTAATTACGCCGCCCTCTTTGCCTATTCCGAGTTCCAGTAACAGTTCAAGCATTATTGTATCTATGTGCCTTCTTTATGCCCTATCGCCTCGATTTTACCGTTACCTTTCTAGTTTCACGCTATTATTACTACCCTAATTATTTACTCACTAGTATCATTTATTGTTATTATTTATTACTATTATTATTATTACTGTTGTCGTAATATCTCACCTTTTCCGATGCATCACATTACCGTACCGTCCTTCCTGTGTATACACACACACACACACACACACACACGTGGTCCTAGAGGTCCCACTACCCTTCTACTGTTCTTGTCATCATTCACCCCTGTCCTTGTCTATCTAGTTCTTCTCCGATGCCCCTCTGGTTTTCTGATTTCCTTTCACTGTTTTCTTCTTCCTACACGCCCTTTGCTTTCCTCAGGTTGGCTTCTTGTTCCTACTACTTTACTTATTTCAATTTTAATCGTGGTGAAGGTGTTTAAGGTTGTGGAGTTTATTATTTGTTCACCGTACTATTTTTATGACTTCATCTAGTGGGTTAGGGTTTGTCATGCCTAAGAGTGTTCTTGTGACAAGGAGCACATCGACTGGTGAGCGAGCGCAAGTAACTGTTGCACTTCCTTGATCAGCTCGCGAAATAGACCAGGTTGGGGTAACCTATGCCCATGGTTTTTCAACTGAGATGAATGATCTTAGCTCGGAGGACGCTCCTTACCCGGGCGACCTGAGAGATGCTTGGTGGATCTCTCAGGAAATCATAACCATTCCTTCTATATTAGATGAGTGTAATATAGGTCCTATTAGGGATAGTCTTTGTGGTGCCACAAATTCTGTGTATGGTTTTGACGTAGAGTGTAATATAGGTCTTATTCAGGTCGTTCACAACTGCATCAAGACTGACCAATGCGAGAGCCTTGAACTAGACAGACCTTGGGCCTAGAAGGAAGCCGCCAACGAGAAAATAGCAAAGGTTGAGAAGAAAATTGCAGGCCTGGAAACTGACATAAAGGCCGCCGAGGCTAGAGTGAAGTTTGCTGAAGATAAGGTCTCGATCATTGTGTCCAAATGTGCTGAGCAGGAGTAAACTTCAGGCTTTCGAGGGGGAATTGGCTACGGCCTCGCTGAATGTCCGGGCTACTGAAGATAAATTAGAGAAGGCATTGTCTGAGATCTAGTAGTTGGAGCGAGCTCTAGCCGCTAGTGAGTCCTCTTCTGCAGGTAGCTCATAAACTCAACATTACTAATGATTCCCCCTTTTCCTTAGTGTGAACTAACCTTGATGATATTACTTCAATAATATTTCTCTAAATTGGAGAGAACTTTTCTTGCAGGCAAATCAGATTGTATAAAGTTTTTAGAAGAGTGGGTCGCTACGAATAAAGCTCTGTCCGACCAAAAAATTGTTGAAATTGAGGCCCTTGTAAAGGATCAGGTAGAACTTGCACGGCGCCACAAGGCCAAGAGAGATTGGGTCATAGCGTCGCGGGTCCGCCTAATTAAGTGCACAAAGGAAAAGTTAGTGGATACGTTGATCAACGTCACGAAAGATAGGTTCGAAAACTATTTAGACCAAGTATGTCTCTTCCTTGAGGCACCTTCGAGAGATGCACTCCAGTCGGCAGTGAACTACTTGAAAGTAGTTTGGGACGGCGTTATTGTTAACCTGGACGACGAAGATGAGCCTGACATCTCTCTTGAAATTTCTATTTTGGAGGTCGAGTCAGAGGACAAAAGAGACCCCGCTATTTAGTTTAGTTTATTTATTTATTTTATTTATTTTTTTTTGGATTGGTAAAGTTTTGTGCTTTTTTTGAAAGGAATGTACTCTTGGTCGAATTTTGTCATGTGTTGCTATTCTAATGCATATTATTTTTGGTCAGAAAATTCTTCATTTATGAATATTTCTTCTAGTTTTTTTATGCTTCCCCTCGACTTTAGCCAACTGTCTTCAAAGGATGCATTAGTCTTCCTAGTCGCACATGCTATGCTGATAGTAAAACGTTTTCACACTGTCATTACCAGCTTGGGTCAACCATATTACAAAAGCAGTATCTGTTTACAGGTTCGGGTAATATATTTTTAACTTAGAAACATGCCATGTATTAGGTACTTCACGACCCTAGAGCGTGGTTAGCCAGTATGCTCCTTTGCCTATCACCTCAGCAACAACGTATGGCCCGTCCTAGGTCGGTGCTAGCTTACCAAACCTGAGCACTAGATCACCTTGTCGAAAGTCAAACGTTCCTATTATATTCCCTAGCTAACTCTTTTTTCCCCTTTTCTATCTTGTCATATGCCCTTAGCCTTACTTCTTCCAATAAATCTAGGTTCTCTTCTTCTTCATTAAACGCCATTCTTCATAGCGACGGTTCGCCTACCTCTACTAGTAACATTGCCTCGGCTCCGTATGTCAGGCTAAAAGGCATCGTTGTATGAAGGGTGGTGCGATACGACCATAGTACCCAGGGTAACTTTTCCGCCCATGCTCCCTTGTTGTCATCTAACCTTCTTTTTAACCCTTGCAAAATAGTTTTGTTAACTGCCTCGACCTAGCCGTTAGCTTGTGGGTGTTTCACTAATGCAAAGACTAATTGGATAACCAAGTCGGTACAAAAATCTTAGAAACGTCGGTCTGTGAATTGCCGATGTGTGGGGTACGCTGAACCTGTACAAAATACAATAGTTAATTATTTGTTGTTAGGTCGGGTTGTAGCGGTTTTGTGCTAAGCGTCAAACCTGCACAAAATGTAGTTGACTATAAACTTTTGCATGTAATTAGAGGTAATGGTAGCCAGCACTTGCGCCTCTACCCACTTAGAAGAATAGTCTATAGCTACCATTATGAACCGTCTTTGTCCTGTGGCCACGGGAAAAGGACCCAATATATCTATGCCCCATTTGGAAAACGACCATGCTTCTAACACCGTATACAGCTCTGTTGCTAGATGCAATACGTTGGCTGCGAATATTTGGCATTTATCGCATGCTTGGACCATATTTTTGGTGTCTTCTTTCATGGTCGGCCAAAAGTATCTAGACCGCATTACTTTTGATACTAGACTTTGAGCCCCAATATGGTGTCCACATATTCCTTTGTGCAATTCTTTAAGTATATATCACGCTTAGTCCAGTCCGACACATCTCAATAACGACTAAGAAAAACCCTTCTTGTATATTCTTGTTGATAAACACAATAATATGTTGATATCCGAGCTATCTTTTTAGCGTGATCGTGATCTTGTGGCAAATCTCCGCTCTGTAAATATCTTTTAATTGGCATCCTCCAATCCTCCACCGAATCTTTCAATACCATGGTTTCCACTTCAACTCTTGTTGCTATGTTGGGGGCCGCTAGGGTTTCCTGAATTAAAGTTCTATGGCCTTGCATCGACCTGGATCCTGCTAACTTGGATAATAGGTCAGCCCTCACGTTTTGTTCCCTTGGGATGTTTTCTATTTGGACCTCTTAGAATTTTCCCATTATATCCTTAACCAACTCCAAGTATTTTTTCATGCTTTCCTCTCTGGCTTGATATTGCCCTCTGACTTGATTAGTTATTAGCTATGAATCTAACCGAACCCTTACTTTCTTTGCTCCTATTTCTTTAGCTAAATTTAGTCTAGCGATTATGGCTTCATACTCTACCTGGTTATTAGAAGCTGGAAACCCAAATTTGAGTGCGCATTCCATAGCTATTCCATCAGGTCCTTCAATGATAATCCCTACCCCATAACCTTTACTGCTGGACGATCCATCTACATAGAGCGCCCAAGATGAGTTTTCATTCACTGGAGGCTCTTGGTGTTCAAGGGTGAACTTGGCTACAAAGTCCACCAAGGATTGTGCTTTTATTACTTCCTGAGGTTCAAAGATTACTCCATGCTCTAATAATTCTATTGCCCAGGCTAACATTCGTCTCGACAAGTCTGGCTTCTGCATGATTTATTTCAAAGGTCAGTTGGATAACATAACCACCTGATGGCTTTGGAAATATGGTCGTAATCGCCGGGTTGCATGGATCAGCTTGTATGCTAACTTTTCGATGTGTTGGTATTTTAGCTCGGGCCCGCTGAGGGCTTTGCTTGTGAAGTATATTGGGGTTTGTGTCTCCTATTGTTCTTTGACCAGCGCGGAGGTGATGGCTTGGTTGCAAGCTGATAGATAAATGTAGAGCGTGTCCCCGGGCAGAGGTATAGCTAGAATGGGCGGTGTCGCCAAGTATTCTTTGAGTTCTTCAAATGCTTTCTGAAATTTTGGAGACCAGTGAAAATCCTTCGCTTCTTTTATTGTCGAGAAGAAAGGTGTTGATCTTTGGGGGGCTTTTGACACAAAATGATTCAACGCAGCTATCCTTCCTACCAATTTCCTTACTTTGCTCACATCTTTAGGCGGTCTCATTTTGTATATAGCCTTGCATTTTTTCGGGTTAGCCTCTATTCCCCTTTGCATTAACAAGAACTCTAAAAAAATTTTGGCGGGTGCACCAAAGGTGCATTTCTCAAGGTTAATCGTCATCCTAAATTTCTTTAATGTACCAAAGGTTTCATTCAAATCTCTCATGTGCTGATCGAAACTCATTGATTTCGTAAGTATGTCGTCTACGTAGACTGTCAGGTTCCTCCTGATTTGATCCTTAAACATCCTATTCATAAATCTTTGATATGTAACCTCGGCATTTTTCAACCCAAAAGGCATCACCCTATAATAGTAACATTCTTTTATGATAAATGTAGTCTTATCTTCATCTTGGGAATCCATCATGATTTGATTATACCTCGAATATGCGTCCATGAAACTCAATAATTGATGTCCAGCAGCCTCGTCAACCAATCGATTTATGCTTGGTAGGAGTTATGGGTCCTTAGGGCATACCTTGTTCAAATCCGTAAAATCAATGCACATCCTCCACTTCCCATTCGGTTTCTTAACCATGACCACATTTGAGATCCAAGAAGAATACTCCACCTCTCTAATAAACCTGACTCTCAATAATTTATCCACCTCCTCCCTAATAATAGCCTATCTTTCCGAGCCGAAAAGCCTTTTCTCTTGAGCGATAGGTTTAGTACCAGGTCTAATACAAAGTTTATGAGTTATGAAGGAAGGGTCAATACCTAGCATGTCAGCCGTGGTCCAGGCGAAAGCTGCTGCATTCTCCCTCAACAACTGCTCCAACTGCCCTTATTGTTCCTTGGTTAAGTGAGTTGATATTTGCATAGTTTGACTTGGACTCCCGGTCTATATTTGTTTGAACTCCCTTATTGGGGCGGGTTTTTGTTTTTCGAAGTCGGTTCTAACATCTAACTCTGCTATGGCAACTTCCTCTCGTTGCTCACTCGACTTATCTTTCCTCACTAGTGCCACTGATAAGCTTCTCTAGTACAACTCCCTTGCCACCATTTGGTTTCTCCTGATAACACCCACACTTCCTTGGATTGTCGGGTACTTAATCATCAAATGACGAGTATATACTATTGCTCTCAGCTGGTTAAGTGCTGGACGACCTAATATCGTGTTGTACGACGATGGACATTCAACCACTAGGAACTCAACAGTTTTTGTTACTTAATCGAGGGCTTCATCGAAGGTCGTTTGTAACCTGATTGTTCCTTCCACCGACGTCTCGTTCCTAGCGAAACCAATCAAAGATCCTTTGTATAGTCTTAGCTCTTCCCTGTGTATGGCCATTTGTTTAAAAGTTCCCACAAAGAGTATGTCGGCTGAACTACTCTGATCTACTAGGATTTTCTTTACCAGAAAATTTGCTATCATTGCTTTTATCACAACAGGTTCGTCATGTTCGCACTGAATCGGCCCATAATTGTCATCTGTGAAAGTAATCGGGGGATCTGGTTTCTCTCGCTTGATTTTCTAGCTCTAACCTACCTCTTTTACTTGGTGGTAATGTCTCTTACCATCTCTGTAATGTTTCTTCTGCTCTCCCGCCGTGGCTCCACTAGGGGTGAACCCCTCGAGATCGTATTGATTACCCCTAATGGTTCTTGTGTGTTATAGCCTTCTCCCCTATCCAATCTTCTTCCCTTCGACCTATCGCGTTGCCTCGGCATAGGTCGTCCTTCAACCTTGGGTTGGTGTTCGCCGGTAGTTTTGCTCGACCCTGCTTGTAGCCTAAATTGTTTCAACAGTCCCTTCCTGACGAGGCTTTCAATTAGATCTTTCAACGCCTGACATTCTTCCGTGTCGTGTCCCAACTCGCGGTGGTACTCACAATATGTCCGGACATTTGGCACCGGCCTCAGTCTCATTGGCAATGGTAGCTGGGCTAAACCTGCCTGACAAATCTCATGCAAAATGTGTGATCTTAGCCTGTTGAGTGGGGTATACTGGCTATGATACGGTCGAAGTCTGCTTTCCCTTTCACAGATCACATCTCGTGGTTTGACTTGCCTTGGAATCGCTCCTTCAACCTCCTTTAGGTTCATGTACCTCCCCGCTTGTTGCAACAACTCCCGTAGAGATCTTGGGGGATTAAGAGTAATTCTTTCTCTAAATCTGTCACCCTGCAACCCCGCTATCAGTGTGTGAACTGCCATTTCATCCTTGACATCTTTTATTTGCAATGACAGAGCAATAAATCTTTGTGTGTATGACCGTAAAGACTCATCTTCTCCTTGTCCCAAGGTGGCCAAGACTGCATATGTCTTTTGAGGCGCAATGCTTGTTGAAAATTGTGCTACAAACTGCTCCGATAGTTGGTCGAAACTGGCGATGGACCTCGAGGGCAAGTTATTAAACTATTGTAGAGTTGCCTTTCGGAGAAATGTTGGGAAAGTTCTGCATTTTATTCCGTCTTCTACCCCCGAGATTAACATAACATTTTCTAAGCTACACACATGTTCTACCGAATCCGTCGACCCATCGTACAAATCTAACATTGGCTGCCTAAAGTGACTTGGCAATGGGAAAACCATTATTTCCCTAGTGAAGGGGTGTTTAGGTTGCTTACCGGCATAGGTCAGGACGGTGCACAGACACTGTCAGTGGCTACCACCTCCATTGGATTTAGATCGGGCTCCACATCAAGAGGGTATGGATGAGATGACTGTACTGTTCCTTCCAGCGATACGGATGGAATGTATGTTTCATCCCATCCTGCATGTAACTTCTGGATCTCTTGGGCGTCTTGTTCTCTTTTCTCCTTCAACTCCCGTATTTCCCTTTTCATATCTTCTAGATGCGCTAGCAGCATTGTCACGACAGTTTGGTTTGTCTCCAAATGCGGGGTTGCCTTTTGTTGAGCGGGTATCGAGGGTGAAAAGCAGGATACTGGGTCCCAAGTTATGCAACATGATAATTAATAGTGGAAGTTGTACTGAAATTGAATTTGCCCACATTAAAGCATCGTAATTCATATAGTCTATAGTAATTGAATGATTTTGGAGACATAAGGGTGAGGAAGCAAGTGTTTATTTCATTTTCAATTGGCAAATACAATGATAAAGTTCATGATGTGGACCTATGCATGCTGGACATATGCTTCTTGGTTGTCCATGGCAATTTGGTTAATGGGTTACTCTCAGACTAGATTACAAGAGGGTGTAAATTGAGAGAAGAGCAAATGGGCAATCAAGAAAAGAGAGTAAACATTAAAAAAAAAAAAAAAAAAAAAGAGTCTGACAAGAAGAGAATAAAATTGAGTACAGTGAAGATAAAAGTTCAAAGTAATAAGATAAGTAAAGAGAAAAATAAGAGATTAAATGCATTTGGAAGAAAAAAAGGAAAGAGTGCTTTGTTAGCAAAACACAACTACTTGTACTCATGTGTAAGGATGTTATTTCACAAACAATCTCAATTGTTCTTTGCCTAGTATGATTGTTTCTTTGCTATAGGAGTTTGCTAATATTTTTTGAGAAGGAATATCACATAGATTATCTCCTCAAAGAGGTATTGAGTATTAAAAAGACTTCATTATTGGTTCTTCAATCCCAAATAGAATAACCTTTAGAAGAAATTCTAAGGAAACAAAAGAAATTCAAAGGCAAGTGGAAGAATTGCTACAAAAGGGATTTGTTAGGGGAGCCTTAGCTAATTTTCTGTTCTTGTAATCTTTGTTCCAAAGAAAGATGGAATATGATGCATATGTGCTAATTATTGAGCCATAAATAAAAGAGTAAAACTTCATTTTAGTCCCTCGTGATTAAAATTTCTTAATTAAGTCTTTGATATTTTAAAAATACACCAAATCAATCACTCCGTTTATGTCCATTGTTAGACAAAGTAAGTTGATATATCATGTTAAGTGACGACATGTCCATTATTTGTGCCACATCGCCTAGCCAACTTCTAGTTAAACTAAGTTAACCTAGATCGACACAAACAGTTTTTGGCTAGTTCAAACAGATATTGGAGCAAAATTCTCAAAATGGTCAAGGAGGGATTCAAACCTCGAGTAACAAGGCTAGAAGCCCAACCTTAACCAGCTGAGCTGCTATAAATCCATGTAATAGAAATGAATATTTACTTAAACAACATTTAAGAAATTAATTTACAAGAAGATTATAATATGAGCAATTAAGTCATATTCAGTTTATGAAATAAAATATATATGCCTTGATAATATCTTTTTATGATCCTTGACAATACTTATAAGCAAAGTAAGATTATATATATATATATATATATATATATATATATATATATAAAAGAAAGACTAGGATTAAAATTTGATATTTTGAATATTTAATCTTAAAAATTTGTTCCATATCAATTTTATATATACACACATTATATTTTGTTGGATTATAACTTATCTGTATGTTTCATATTAGTTGAATTGATCTTATATATAATATTATTTTTATGTTGTACTTTTTATTTTCAAAATTATTTTTCAAATATCCAGAACTAATGAACCGTTGACCTCTCCGGGTGAATATTTAGTCTGGTTTTTAAGACATTGAATATAGGTGTGTAAAGGTTGTTGAAAGAGTACCTTTTGAGTGTTCTTTCGAAAATCATAAATGAGATGCGTGGTTCATGAAAGTTTTTTTATACTTTAATAACCTTTGTGAGAGAAATTATACTATAATTTTTTAAAAATAGATGGTTATATGACTTCATTATGTATTTTGATTGGGTTGTTAGTAGCGAAATTAAATTATGTTTTGTTGAAATTGGATTGAGGGCAAGGGAAATTTTCTGGTATCATTTATGTAGAGGCCATCAAGGGTAATGGCAAACTTACGCTCATGTGGTCAAGCTCTGGGTTGAACGCTATGAAAAGGATCCAAAACTTGCAACAATTGAACACTTGAAAATTTTGTAATTTATTGCATTTTCATCAAACAACCATTACAAAATGGGTTAGTAATCTATGGATTACAAACTTACGTGGATTCCTATATGTCTTTTTTCTTAGGTCTGAACCTTTGACAGATTTAAACTTTCATAAAAGTCTATTGACATTTCACATGGTTTACCTAGTCGAGCTCCTATTTTAGATAAGTTCAAATATTTATTTTGTTACTATTCATCGGTGCAATGAATGAGAAGCAATCGTTTTATTCAATGATGTTGATGGCACAACAGTTGGACCTTTTATTATTTTCCCATTAAGTGGTACTAATTGATGAGTGCTTTTCAATGCATAGGGAGACCTATTAAAATTTTCCTCCAATAGTTCTAGGCGTAATGGTCATGATGGGGCCCACTTGAAATAGATCTACATTGATAATTGACGGGGGACTTGGAAGCAAACTTAGAAATCTTTGAACTATAAACTAAAAATTCTTTACTTTCTTTACCATATATTTCCTAATTAAAGGAATTAGGGTCTTGTTAACTTGAGCCCTTAAAAGTAAGAATAAACAATAAATAGATCCTCTACTAATTGTGTCCAAAATTCAAATATTAAGACATCTGTCATTAATTTCTAATATTAATTATATATCTCATTAGTGACTCGTCTTTTTTATATGACTTTGATATAATATCTTTCTTTCATAAATCTCTAAATCCTAAAACATAAATAGTAAGTTCTAAATATAAAATCTAAAGTAATTACTCCATTTGTAAACTCTAAACTCCTAGATATAAACCTAAAGTAAATTTAGAGTTTAATGTTTATATTTAAGCTTTAGAGTATGTGTAAGATTTAGTGTTTAAAAGTTCATGAAAGTGAAAGAGTATTAAAGTTAGAAAAAAAAGTATAAAGCATTAATGAGTCTTATAATTACTGTTAGCAATTACTCCATTTGTTCCTGAATTTTAGCTACTTTGGACAATTATTTTTGTAACAAAATTTTAGATGTTTTAGATTTCTAATGCACTATCTTTATTTTTTAACATATACCATCATTAAACTTAGGGGGAGTCTAATTGACCTTAAACAATAAATAGGGTTAAACTATCTTATCTTATGTGGCTCAATCATAATCATTTATAGTGTAATGAATAGTAATTATCAGCTTACCTTTAACTTAAATATTTAATTTTATTTATTTTCTCAAATTGAACCACGTAACTCTTAAAATTTATATAAAATCTTACTTTCGTTTTATTTTTTTTATTCTTATCCTTCTCAATTCTCCTCACACCCAATTTTCTTTATTTTTTAATCAAAAATTTATGTTCCAAAGGTCCAAGGAGTAACTGATAGGAATAGAGCGTGATTTCTGACGCTTCACAAGATCATCTTTTTTTTGGGGGTAAACTTTAAATAAGTTAAATTAATTCATTAGGGCTAAAGCATGTTTCAAGTCAACCTTAGAAATATTTATAGATTATCATTAATAAGGTTGTTATATATATTTTTGATTTTTACCAAGGCTATAAACCTGTTTTAATGAAGAGCGTAGGAGCTTAGCTAGTTTTTCATCGAAGTTTAAAACCAAAAAAAAAAAAAATAGAATTCCTTTTCTTACTCTTTATTTTTTATTCTCACCCCACCCCTTTTTTTTTATATTATGGATTTATTAAATTGTCCTTAGAAAACGTTATTTTCTCCTGCACAACTTTTTACTTGTTGCAGTCTCCAGATTTGGTTTTAAATTTGGAACGGCTAAAATATTATTTTAGTTGTTGCAAAATAATTATTCTTACAAAATAATTCTTTCGTTATAATTAAAAAAGTGTTTACATGGTATTACATTTTTATACGTGAATTATTCTAAAAAAAATAATGATGTGGTGATTATGATTATGCATATTAAATCTATTTTCTTTTTATTCATACTTTTTTTTTTTTATCTTATTTTACCTTTTTATCCATAATTCTTTATTTTATTTCACAATTTCACTCTTCTGCAAAATTTTTTGGTAGCCCAAAATTTATCTCATTTCTCATTCAAAAGAGAAAATTCTGTGTCACTATTCTTGGCACCATATGAACGAGACTTCTTCCTGTGTTCGAAGACGAAAATGCCCATATGCTAGGCACCTTATTATGACAGGTTATAAACATTATAAAAGACTTTTGTATTCTTATCCTTCTCATGATATCACTTTTATTATTGAAAACATATATTATGTGTGGTCTTAATTTAATTATTTACAAATTGTTTTTTAGAGATTAAGTATCTTAATAAATATTGTATTGGTTGATTTTATTTTAGTTAAAATATATATTTTTTTAGAGTAAATATTTATTTTAGTCCTTCATACTTGAAACTCTTATTAATTTGATCCCTCACACTTTAAATTTATTAATTTAGTCCCTTACATTTGAAACCTTAATCAATTTTATCCCTCACACTTTAAATTTATTAATTTAGTCCCTTACATTTGAAACTTTAATCAATTTTATCTCTTACACTTCAAATTTTCTATCGATTTCGTCCCTTGAATTTATCAATATTTTTGAAGTGTGAGTGATTAAATTGATAAGTTTTACAAGTTTAAGGGACTAAATTGATTAGGGTTTTAAGTGTAAGGAACCAAATTGATAAATTTAAAGTGTGAGGGACTAAATTGATAAACTTAAAGTGTGAATGACTAAATTAATAAGGGTTTCAAATGTGAGGGACTAAAATAAGTATTTACTTTTTTTTTTATTTGTTATTGGTGTCAATTAAAGGATGTAAAATTTTTATCTTTATTTTTATTTTTTTAGAAAATAACTTCTAAGAAAAAAATACTATTGACATAAAAAAATTTGTTAAATAGTAAATTAAAATTTATTGCAAGAAACAAAAGAATGAAGAAGAAATGATAGAAATTTTTTAAAAAAATGGGGGAGGATGAAAATTAGAACCTTAAAAGAAATGATGATTGATTTCTAATAAATGAAAATATTGTTATAGAAATTTATATTAATCATTAATGCTGATAACAAGTTAGTAAATATGTGGGTCTTACTATTATACATTTTTCATAATCTTAGTGGCCCATTCAAAATGAGGTAGTTTAACGAATGGAGTAACTTAGATTTTCCCTTAAACTTATTTATCTCTCACTTAATTACACCTTCAATTAATTAAGGATAATTGACTATTTAATAGTTTGTCTCTCTTTTACATTCTCAATAATCATGGAAGAAATAAAAAAGACATGCACAACTCCACTTATAAAAACTCCAGTTTCCATAAACGCAACCTTTTGTATACAAATTTTGGGGGAAATCTAATATATTTGTAAATTTAGATTGAGTGGGAAACTTTGGTTTACTCTAAAAATGAATTCCATCCTAAATTACCAAATTTTTACTTCCTATTGTGAATGAGTACACGTATAATTCTTGGTGGGAAGTAAAACCAGTTTTTGAACATTAAGTATGCAAGGAAACACAACCCATTGGTTGAATGAAAGGAAAGCAACACATTAATTCAACTATCAGAAAAGCATGTGAGTTAAATAAATATGAGAAATTGTAATATGTCAAATGAATTGGATGAGTGGAATAAATGAATTAAATAGGGGCATTACGATCATTATACTCTACTAATTAATAAAATTTTAATCTATTTGTAGAAACTTTAAACAACTAAAATTTGAGAACGGAGGTAATAGTCAAAGTTACTTTAGTTTTAAAAAAATTATACATTAATTATATTTCTTAATTTGTATAAAAAATTTCAAATGACAATTATAAAGAAATGTAGGTAGTACCACCTATGGCCATCTTAATTAGATATATGTAGTCCAATTGCAGTAGTAATTATTTACTCCCTCTAGTCCTTTCAATAATACATATTTAACTAATTTAAACAAATCAATAAATTTAATTTATTTTTTTATAAAAATATTATAAAATTTCAAATTTATCTTTGTTTAATATAATTTTTCATTAATGAATCACAAACAACATATATAGTCAAACTTCAATTTATTAAAAGCAGATAAAGGAAAACAAAAACAAATGTTTTGTACAAATTGTAAAATACTTTATAATAAGAATCATCAAAACAATGTTTTGGCAATTGATAAATCATCTTTTGATTTCTCGTTATATTCTTTCTGCAGAAGCCATTTTGTGAGCACCCCTGTTGCTTCATCTTTTTTCTTAGTTCTGAGCCGAATTTAACAACCATCACCTATAGTTGCCTTGTAGTCGTAATCATAATTTTCTAATCAAATATGGTATCGCTGAGCTTCTCTTTGGATCACTTGATCCAGTTCATTGCTGATGAAACTGATTTATTTTTGGGAATGAAATATAAAGTGAAATCATTTCGTAATCAGCTCATCTTGATAAGAGAGTACATCCGAATTTCTGGGTCTTCACCGGAGCTGAGTAACATTGAGAAGAAAGTCATCGATCAGATCCGAAGAATAGCTTTTGAAGCAGAGGATCTCATCAGTGATTACACCACTCATGCTGCAAGGCATAAAAAGTGGATTACTCGTCTCAGTTTCTACACAAGGGATCGTCAAGTGGCTTGGAAAATTGACAAACTCAACAATGAAATTAAAGAAATTCTTAAGAACAAGGAGATATATGCAAGTCCAGGTGATCATGGAAGAGAGCCAGAACTACCAGATCTTGATTTCCGGGTAAACAATGTTGTTGACTTTGTCAATGACATGGAAAAACTGGTGAATCTTCTGATCAAAGACGATGGTTTTCCTTATTATCGTGTGATTTCCGTAGTTGGCATGGGAGGGTCAGGCAAGACAGAACTTGCCTGGAAATTATTCGATGATGACAGGGTCAAGGAACACTTTGATTACTGGTTGTGGGTAAATCTTGATCAAGGAGACTCATCCACTGACATCCTGCGCCAAATGGTTAGTGAGCTGAAAATACAAGGCATGAATGACTCGCTGTTGCGTACTATGAATGACGATAATTTGAAGAGTTTACTGTCACAACATTTTGAACAAAAGAAATATCTCGTTGTCATGGACAACATATGGCAAACTCAGACCTGGGATCAGCTGAAAGGGGCTTTTCCAAAAGACTCATACGGTAGCAGAATAGTCATCACCAGCCGCCAATTACCGGTTGTTCGATACACAAATTCTTCCATTCATTATGTCCCTCAGCTTGCTGATTCGGATAGCAGAGAACTTTTCTGTATGAAGGCCTTCGAAAGTGATCAATTTCCATATAATTTGGAAACTATGGTGGGGCAAGTTGTAAGGAGATGTCATGGTTTACCATTTCCCCTATTGGTACTGGGAAGGCTTTTGGCAGAGCAAGAAAGGGAGGAACAACCATGGTCAACTTTTTTAGGCAATCCTTTTTCCTATCCCGATGAAGGGAGGAGGCACTGGAGAGCAAAACTTGCTACAAGTTATGACCAGTTAATGCCTGTGAATTTGAAACTGTGCTTTTTCTATCTTGGCGTGTTCCCAGACAATCATGAGATTCCAGTGAAGCAATTGATTCAATTGTGGATAGCAGAGGAGCTCATCCCACAAAATGATGAAACAAGCTTGGAGAACATTGCAGAAAAGTACCTCCGTGAGTTGATTGATAGATGCTTGGTACAAGTCATAAGCTTGAGATTGGATGGAGGAGTAAAAACATGTTGTGTCCATAATGTTCTTCGGGACCTCTGCGTATGGGAGAGTAGGAACGATGACTTTATTGAGGTTCGTATGGATTCTAACTCAACATCGGAAAGCAAACCCAGAAGACTTTCTGTGCATTTTAGCCTCTTAGATTTCATCAATGTTTCATCAAGAAACTGTGAATGTGCCTCCATTCGTTCTTTCCTCTGCTTTTCCCAACAAAGTTGCTGTATGGATGATAATAACTGGACATGGCTTTGTCAAAAGATGAGGGTGATACGAGTGCTGAATTTGGAAAATGTGCAAGTGGAATTGATTCCTGAGGACATTGATGAGCTGATTCTTTTAAAATATCTGAAGTTGAAAGGAAAGAACCTCAAAGTCCTCCCGGAATCCATTGGTAAGCTTTGGCAACTGGTGACACTTGACCTGAGAGGTTCTGCAGTGAATTGCTTACCAAGGGGGATTTGGAAACTGGAGAATCTAAGGCATTTGTGCTTGTCTAAGCCCACAAAACTACTTGATCCTCCACCAAATAATATGTCTGGGAGTTTGCCTAGCATTCAAGCCATTTCCAATTTAGTTCTAGACCAAGAGAGTACTCATCTCATTACAAAAGCCAAGTTTCCACTTGTGAAAAAATTAGGATTGTTTGTCAACAACGGAAATGATGTTTTCGAAAATGTCTGTAAGATAAGCTCTTTGAATAGATTGAAGATTGAAGCGCCTTCATCTGAGCATCTTGGTCTCCAGAATTCATTTTGCCAGCTTAGACTAACTAAGGTAACCTTGGTTAAGTCTAAGATCAACTCTAACTACCTTCGTGTCCTGGGACAACTTCCAGAACTTCGAATATTGAAACTGCTCGAAGTAAATTCAGATGACGACAATTTGCAATGTGATACTTGTAGTTTCGCCCAACTCGATGTCTTTCAAATGACACGCTTTCCAATTCAAAACTGGATACTTTCTGAAGGAGCTATGCCAAGCCTTCGGCGTTTGATCATCAAGGGGTGCCAGCAACTAAAGGGACTCCCAGAAAGGCAGCGCTTAATGAAATTGAAACAAGTTTGTGTGCATCGTCCATGTAGCTCTGAATTGATCACAACGCTTAACCGAATGAAGAGCAAGATAGGGGACTGGTGCGAAATTCAGATTTGTGATTGATCTCTGATTGCTGGATTAGTGCAAGAAAAGGTTTTTCTCATCCTCAATTTCTGTTTACCTTGAAGAGTTAGTATTAAAAATTTCGAATGAGAGAATTCAGTTCTAACTTTAAAGTAGATGGAATGGGAATAAAAACTTTGTCATGACTAGTGCTGGCTTCTAGCATCTGAAGTTTCTCCCCGTTATACATTGGCAACTACAGATGTTTAGAGTATCTACATTTGCATGCTTGAAGATCTAAACATTTAACAAGATATAGTCCTTGAAAGAGTTCATATCCATAATAAAATATTCTATATTGTTTATTAAATTTTAAAATATTTCAGGACTATTTCGTAGTTAATTTTTTTAATGATTATTTTGTTAAATCTTGAATCTTATGGTAATATGATAAGTTATATGTATTGAGCTCGATTGCATCGTGCTTTTGGCTCTTTTGTTGGGATTATGGTTGATGATTTAGGCGAAATTGTTTTTTCCTGTAGTTTGATAACCAGTTTGGAGCGCTATGGCTAAAAAAGAAGTATTTTCCTAGTGTTTCAAAGAGGTGCAGCGCTGCCAGGGAAAGCTGTGGCGCTTAAGATGAATTCAAGCCACCACGCATTCACAGTCTTATTTGGGGACTTTTGGCTCATAGTGGAGGCTAGAGGCAAATTGCTTATAAGTAGGCGACAATTGGTGTTTCTACAGAGTTTTCTTCTCTTCTCTTCTGTGATGATTGATTGTCGATTTATGATGTGTTCTACTTCCATTTTGAACAAAATTCTATTTTCTAAAGGACATGATGTTACTATAACTGGATGTATTATATTTTGCTTGACTTATAATATAGTTTATTTTTCTTTCAATTGAGTTTTTTACTATTTATCTGTTCAATAATAAATAGGAGGATTAATATATTTCTATAACTTAAGAAATAAATAGCTAATTTAGACTGCAAAGAATAGCGCCATAGGTAGCTTCACATAGAGATACGCCAAATGACCAATGTAATCATAAAAAGTAATCCATAAACCTTAATGTTCTCTAATTAGTTATTTCAATTCACATAGAGATATGATTATATTGATAATTAAGAATAGTTGTGACACTCGGAGACGCTAATTGATAGATTAAAGGGTTAGAATTGTGTTAATAATAATAATCTAATACAGAATGTGACATAATGTAATCAGAAACTAGAGAGTTTTTATTGATTATCTTCTATCCATTTTAGAGCTCCATTTTATTTTCATCATTCAAATTCAATTGCTCAAATAATATTGAAATATTAGTATTTTGGTTGTTTAATGTGCTCATCAAGGGTACAACAACTATGAAATACTTTGTTAGCTATAGATAGTATATGCTTGCACTAGTATTGTCTTATATATTCTGATGTGGTAAAAATTGTGTGATGATGGAATACAGTACAAGTGTACAATATCAATGTAGACGACAGAGTATCCCAGGGTTGTCGTACCTAAGGGGCTGTGTAATCGATTACTAAAATATTATAATAGCAGTATTACCCAAGTGATCGAATTATGATGGAGTCAATGTAAAATGAAGCAAAGCAACAATTAAAATAAGAATGAGAATAAAAGGATAGCAACTCAATATTTAAAGCCTAGGGATTTAGATTTCACCACAACCATATGTATAAATTCTCCTAAATTCAGCAATGCATTCTAATTTTGTCAATTGCTAGCTAGGATCTCCCTAACAAGCCCCTCCTGAGGTTAGATTAAACTAATTTCAATTATCAATCCGAACATATCCCCATGTGAATTACAATAACTGAAATGCTCTAAGTTTTATGCATTCCTTTTAATGGCTACACAGGGTCCTAGGAATATTCTTGCTCTAAGCTCTACTATGGATTCAATTCTTATAGGCTAGATTAACTAATTCCTTCCAGGTTATAGCAATCCACGAATTCCTAACTAATTGGCCAAATCAATTAGAGATTAAAGCACAAAGAATCAAAACTCAATTGAACCAAATATAGAATTTCATTAAATCATTATTTAAATCTATACATAGGTTAAGCTATATCATAGCCCCTAGAAATAAACTTAGAAACTCATAGTCAAGGTTAGATACATCATAGGGTAGAAGAAGACATGAAGAAAACAAGGAGAAGAAGAAAAACTCTTTGAAGTCCCAAGATCTCCTTCGCGTTCACGCTCTCCTTTCGCCTCTTTCAATTACCAAGTTGCCAAGAGATCCCAATTGCTAATCCTAGTAACCTATTTATACCTAAGATACAATTTCTCACTCAAACTAGGATTCCCACTAGTCTATTTGGTCCAAAAGTCCATGAAATCATGTGTTGGGACGTCCAAGATGCCACACGCATGCTTTCTAGTTGATTTCTCCCTTTTTTTGGCGCCATGGCGCCCCATAGCTCAAAATTGGCCTTTGCTAGAATTTTGCAATGCCATGGCGCCAACTTGCTGTTCTCTGCCTCCTGCGGCGCCACAGCACTAGTTCCTTCACACCACGGCTCTAGATTGGCTTCCGATGCTTATATTTCCTTGTCTTGCCTCCTTGAGTGCTTGGTTCCTACAAAATGAATAAATAAGATCAAAAACACCCAATTCTTTCTCAATTTAGGACTTAAATGTGAGGGAATAAGATACAAAATCTCTATACAAAATGCATTCATCATATTCCATTTATCATAATACTATCATAAGTTGAGTCACATCTACTACTTTTCAAGGATTCATTCAAATTGTGTTGTGATAGATGTTCCAATTGGATTACAAAAGTTATTGCAATATGTCCTAGTAGGGTAGTGCAATTGTGGAAAATTCTTCTTGGAGAGGCTATTTTATTGCAGCTTTTTTGAGAGATAGATTTAGTACTTTGAAAACAAACTTAATTAACAAAGAGAAAAGAAGAGGTTTTAGAGAGAAAGTGACCCATATGTGAAATCCAGTTCCTCTCTCTACACTCTCTTCCTTCATCTCTCCAAAGTTATCAACCTTCAAAATTGTAGCTTTGGATTAAAAATACATGAACATGTTTTAAATGAAGGAACAAGAAGGTCATTTGTATCTAGACTATGGCTTCTCTCTTCCTATTTCATTCAAATGAATTTCCAGATGCGTACACACCACCTGTATGAATTTTTAGGCCGCTTAAGTATATTGTGTTGTAATGCGCCTTAGGAGCCAATAATTAGATAACTATAATAGGATACTATTGCATCATGTTTACTTTTGTTAATTCAATTGTTATATTATGTTCTTCCCTTTATATTTGTGCATAATATGTATAAAATGTATCTATGGAAATAAAGTGCAAGTGGACACTACTGTGTAGCTAGCAAGATATTCCAAGATTGTCATACCCACGAGGATTGCTTAATTAATTATTAAACTACTAAGCTTAACTATTATTCAAGTGTTAGAATTAAAGTGAATGAAAAAGTTAAAATAGCAAGCAAGTAAACAAGATAATAAATGATAATAAGAATTCGTTGAGCGAAAAACCTAGGGTTCTAATTTCATCTCAATTATCTATATTGAATTACTTAATTTCATTAATCTAGTTAATTATACTAATTGTCAATCAAGATTCCTACTGCGTGAATAAGTATTTCCCAAGGTCTAATTAACTTAACCTAAACTACTAATCCAATCATATCTCTATGTAAATTATAATAGTCTAAATTGCATTAAGTTCAATGAATTACCCTGTATAATTGTACAGGATCTTAGAATATCCCCTATCCTAAACTTCTCTATGGAACTATTCTCATAGTTTAAGTATCTAATATCTTCCCAATTCATAAACACTTACAGATCTTCATATCAATTGGTTAGACTAACAAGAAGGTAAAAACAAAGAAATAGAACTCGATTATATCTAATAAATTAAATTGATTCAAATAAGAATTCAATACATCAAGTCTAGGCTACATTGTGGCCCTAGTGAAAGATTTAGAAGGCCATAGTTATGGGAAACAAGAAATAAAAACTAGCAAACATAGATTCTGAAAAGGAAAAGAATAGAAGAAAAACTCTTGGTTGATTTCCACTCGATTCCTCTCTAGATCCCATGTATGTGTTTCCTTTAGTTCCCAAAGGGTCAAAAGTCCTAAACTAGTTCAAAAAGATCTATTTATAGTTAAGTTACAATTCTCCCTACAATAGAAGTCCAAAATTTCTTAATACAACCTAAACGGGCCCAAATCCGTAAACTAGGTCGAGCTCATACACTGTGGTGTGGTTGATTGCTTCACTACATATTTGTTTCCTTGTGACCCACGCTGTAGCATGGGGTCTCACGTTGTAGTGTGAGCTAAGTGCTCTCTGCCTCACCTTCATCTTCACGCTATGTTGTGGCTTCCACACTGTAGCGTGGATGATCACTTCTCTACCTCACATTTTTTGCTCCTCCAACCCGTAGCTTGGATATCGCCTATTCTGTTTGTGTGATTTTAGTCCGAAATTCCTTTGGAAAATCAATTCTCTTGTGCCATTCAATCCTTATTGTTTGATCTATAAGAAAAACATAGAATTTGTCAAAGTAATACTCAAATCACAACTAAATTTCTCAAGAAATCGAAGTAACTATATTTATATAAATAGATATTATCAATGCACGTGTTGTAGACTAATATAATAATTGACCCTAGAGTAGTTCTAACTATTCTTATAATGTCCTTGGTTGAGTATTATTGCAAGGGGATAGCAATATTGCATGTGAGACCAGTGTGCACATGATTGATGATTGAATCATGGATATGAGATATGAAGTTAGTGCATGGGTAGATTATTAGATAATATATGTATTGGACTGACCCACTATGAGAATTGTACATGAATCAAATCGTATCATTGGTAATTCTCATGTGACCTTAGTATACGTAGTTCTTCAACTTGCATTTACTATAGTTCTTTGCATGAAGAGTCACACACTTTGTCATTGTCCCATGTTACCTTTAATTGGGTTAACTTGTAGGAAATTGATTGGTGTGTCATGATTCTATAGAGGGATATGAGTGATGTAGATGGGGTTTTGTCCCTCCTAACTGGAGGAGTGATATCTATGGATTCCATGATAAGTGAGACTAACAAATGTATCATCGTGCCCTAATGGGTCAATATGAGATATGGATAATTCATTTAACTAGTTTACTCAACATCAAAAACATGGATTGAACGCTAAAGAGGATGACACATTCCATACCTTAAGTTCAATCTAGATATTGATACAAAGGGGACTGTGTCATGTGATATAAGTCATGATTTAGGTAATGTTGGATCATAGATATTTTTTCTACTTGGGTAGCAATGACGTATTGCAAGATGCCGTTCATTGTCTACGTGTGATGATCACTCAAAATTGGTTGCAATGAGACTGCAATTAATTGGGCCTTAGTTGGACTAAGATTCGATTAATCAAGCTTATTAGATTTACCTAAATATTATTAGGATAATAATATTTGAATAATATGTGTGATGATCATCTAGTATTAGATAATTATGTATTTATTAAAAATGATAATTAAAAGATGTTATGAATATTTTGGATGTCTAATGTTATTTATCTTAGGATGTCTTAACTTTGTATTTATCTAATGTAATTAATTAAATGATAATTATTTTTTCTAGGTTTTTACTTGTATTTTGCTCTTCCCACCTCTTGGAGGATGAAGAAAGTAGTTGATTTTGGAGGCTTTAATTATACTTTTATCTCAATACTCTTTATATCTCTTGTTTCACAATATGCCATCAACACAAAGCTCTACTCTCCCACTACCTCTCAAAGGAATGCGCTGCCCAAGACATAATGAAGAGGGAAATTGTCTCTAGCATCCAACTCTATTTCCTCTAAAAGTACTAAAATTCTATTGGCTTTATCATTCTCAATTTCCCACAAAGGATGAGGGCCATCCATTATTCATGGTCGAGCATTCATATGAGCGATGAATCAATGGCCTCACAAATCTCTTTTCATATTCTTTATACAAGTTGATCAATTTTGTCTAAAGCAATATATGGCTGATTCATTCATTGCTTATAATCAAAAACACCAAACTAATGGCAGAATCATATTGGGTTATACTTACGGATAAGCTTACTTTTTTCTTTTCAGTTTGATAGTTTAAGCAATGATAAATTTGCTTTGCTATAAAGAAATGTTGTATTTCATGGAATTGTTAATTCCTTTAAATAAATAAAAGTCATGCCACATCCTGAAGTATAGAGACAATTTAATCTCTTTGTTGTTTGATATACCACATCTTGGAGTGTGAAGGTAATTTAATTTTTTTCCTTATTTGATTTGCCATTTTTTGAAGAACGAGGTAATTCAATTTCTTTGATGAGCCACATGGTGGATTGAAGGCAATTTATGTTCTAAGTTATTTGCCATGTCTCATCCTCTATGTGATAATTTTTTTTTTTTTTTTAAGTATGAGATATTTTTTTTTATGTTGTTAATTTTTAATGTCTCATTCGAAAGTATGAGATAATTTAATTTTTTTGATAAGTCAAATGAAGTAAATAATAAACCAAATAATATACTTATATGTGAGAGTGAAAGCCCTATAGATCAGAAGGATCTCCAATCATTGGAAGGCCTCGTTCATTGTGGGTTTCTTGTTTCAACTTTTCAGGTATGAGTTTGCATTCCTTCTTTCTGTTAGAGTGCCTTCTGTTGTCTCTGCTTTGTTTTGGTATTCGATAATTTGGGTATCAATAAGTCCCTGTTTCATGATTGTTCAGGCGTCTATTCTAGCTATGAGTGTGTAATAGGGTAAAATGTTAAGGGTTCTTGCTATGTCAAGCATGCTATTAGTGCCTTATGAGTTCTTGACAATTATAAGCGTTTTGGTTAGGATGCGGAATGAATATTTTTCGAATACTTGGTGATCTCGAATGCCCTGTTTTACTAATTTATTACTTGCTTAGTCGAGGAAATAATGAGATTTATCACTCTTGGATACATGGCTTGGGTGTGTAAGTTTTAACTGACAACACTTTCGCATGCATGCATGAATGGAATTTCTTGAAAGAAAGGAAATAGCTTATCGTCACCCCAAATGCGTGTTTTCTTGTGAATTATAAGAAGTCTAGATCAGTCAAAAAGGGCAAAATTCATTATTGTGGTGGATTGTTCATATAATAATGTTTTCTCTTCCAAATGGAGTGCACTTGCTATTGCTAGTGTTTTTGCCGTCCTTGTTGAGGTACTTGCCTCGATGGAATTTACATACTGTATGAAGTCATGCTATAGGGTTTGGTTCTGCATGCTACTCTAATTGAAGAGGTCTGGGTTTAATGTGAAGCTTTGGGTCGTTATAGTGCTCGAGCTTCTAACTTGCTATACATAATAGGTTCAGTTTAGTTGCTTTGCCATGAACGAAGTCAATATGCGAGTTTCTGGGTCTGTTTTCTGGGTTCAGGGTTGTCAAGTTGATGACCTCTTAGTTTATAAGCTTTCGGTTCTAGGCTTGCATAAAAGTTTGTCAAGTTTGCCATACAAATCATGTTTATATTATACACAATTTTAGCTTGGTTTTTGAGATTACTCGATTAACTTTGAATCAACCCAAATAAACTAATGTTTCTTTTGATAAGATTTTATAATTACTGTAAAATGTATAATCAATACATTCTTCTTTATCAAATATTACATTACTCCACATTATATTTTATGAATTAATATTTCATTAATTTTATTTGTTGGAAAGTTGAGTGGGGATTTCGTGGGGCTTCACTCCCACCTGCAATATAGCTGGAGAATGGGTTGATTGGTTGTATTCCGACGCCCAAATTAGAAAAGAATTTCCTCGCAAAGGTCCAAACTTCTGTAATAAATGACAAGGGTCCAGATTTCTTTAATAAATATCAAAGTCACGAGGATAGCATATTTTTTTCACCCTTTTTTATAGTGTTAACTATATTTTGGTCTTCATCTTTTTTATAGGTACTGATAGGATGATGGGCTTCTTTCTTTTTTAAGCCTGAGCCCATTTGTCTTGTCAAAGCCTTATTGAGCTTTGTCTATATCATTATTTAACTTATTTTTTAAGGAATTGATTACTTATTTAATTAAACTATTCTCTAATATATAAAGTTATGTATAAACTAATTCAATTGTTTTATGGTTAGTTAAGCTTCAGGCTAGGGATTTATCTTGCATAAATATGTTTGATTAGGCTATTTCATTCTTTGAATACCCTTGGAAAAGGAAAAAGGCAATTCAATATCAGACTTGGACTTAATTTTTTTAAAATATGGCTCATCCATTACAGTTTACATGCATGCGTAACATGTAGCAGCCGGCAGGAAAACTGTATATAGAGCTGAACCCACTTCAGCTCACTTCAGCTTCAAGGTCCCATTGTATCCAATTGAGATCCTAACTAGATCTGGCATTAGCAAGGGCCTTTTCCTCAGCATTCAACTCGCTGCTGGTGCTACTGCCAGAGCATGACATGAGAGTCCCGTAATAGCCAAGCCCGCCGCTATGAGCCCAAACTGTGCATAGTTCTGCAAATGGTGCATATAAATTTGTCTCTGCTGCTAAAGAAATTTTTGAGTATTACTCTGCTATTTTGTTCGTCTTAGTTCTTATTTAGTATTTGAAACAGTATAGCAGTAAAAGAAAATAATTCTTTTACGAGAAATATAAGCCAATACTAGATTTGGTCGTAGATATGGTTATGATTAGGCAAATCAAGTATTGGCTATAATACTAGAAGAAGTACTCCTACTAAAAGTGGGAGAGCAATGAAGAAAAGTGATAAAGGGGTATTTAGAAAACTGTTGTCATTTTAGTATAAATAGGCCATTAAATTTGCACCTATCATACACCTACACATTTTTTAAATACTTTTCAAACATCAATAAAAGAAAAAATATTAACTGTTGAAGGAGATTATGTTTGAATTGGAAAACCAAGAAAGCAGAAACACAGAGCTCCAGAGAATGACACGAGAGAAAACAGAATCAGAATTTTCATTACCTAATAACTAAAGAGTGATTACATCAAGGGTTTATATAATCATATACAGGGCGGTGTCTAGAGCTTTTTAGGCTTGGCAAAATTATTAAAAGAGCCAAACATAATGTAACTTACATATTTTTATATAATTAGTTGAAGTTTTATAATTTTCAATTTTTCTTTAATTTTTAAACAATTTTATACTTTGACATCTACCATTATAAAGTGTAAAAGTAAAATTAAAAATATATAAATAAAATAACAGTTGCAAAGTCAATACAAAAAATGAATATCAATAGTTAAAATAAAAAAGATGAATATAAAAAATGATAGAAAGTGAAAACTTAGAAATGATGAGAATTATTGCAAATTTTTATTAGTAATAATTTAATCAATTATCCTTCAAACAATTAATAACTCTTAACATTTAGTCTAGTGATTAATGATGCAACTAAATTATCATCCAAAATTTTCACTATTTTATAATAAATATACTATTGATATTTGGTAGTAACTTTTTGGGGTCTAAGGCTATTGCCTTAATGGCATTGGGGCTCCCGCGGCCTGATCATCTATGAGACTTATTACAATAACTAATTCTTCTAACTAATTGAACCTAATCGGCGCCTATGAGGCCCATAAATATATATGAACAATACCCCCCTCAAGCTGGATGTGGACACAATCCAAGCTTGGGAAGAGTATTATGAAGGGTCAAACCAGGAACAAACTTAGTAAGAACATCAGCCAACAACTCCTTAGTTGGAAGGAAAGAAACAGAAAATAGTCCTTTAAGCAGCTGTTCTTGAACAAAATGGGAATCTATCTCCACATGTTTGGTCCTTTCATGAAAGACCGGGTTTTGAGCTATGTATATTGCAGCGAATTATCACACTTTAATGGAACTGGAGTGATGTTTTCAATGCCAAGACTATGAAGCAACTTGCTGAGCCAAGCCAATTCTACAGTCACATGCCTCATGGAACGGCATTCTGCCTCTACAGATGAAAGAGAAACAATTTGTTGCTTCTTTGACTTCCAAGAAATAGGGCTTCCACCAAACAAAATAACATAGCAACTAATAGATCTTCTAGATACTGGAATAAGGTCCAATCTGAATCACAATAGGCCACCAAATTCATGTCAGATGAGTTATTCATCAGGATTCCCTATATTGGATGGGAGTGGAGATACTGTAAGACATGGAATGCTGCTTGAAAATGAGTTTGGCAGGGAGTACCGTTAAATTGGTTCAAGTTTTTTCACAGCAAAGGTATTATCTTGCCTTGTGTGCAGCAAAAACTTCAACCGTCTAATGTGCCCACAATACTGTGAGGGATCTGATCGAGGTTCTGAAGTATCCAGTGCTAACTTGATGTCACAGGGCAGTGGTGAAGCAACTTGTGGTAGAAAAGAAACATTAAAATCATTACACAACTCAACAGTGTATTTCCTCTGGCTTATGAGAAGACTTGCAGGAGTATAGATGAATTTGAGGCCTAAAAAATATTGCAAAGCACCCAGATCCTTAATCTTATATGTATCATCCAGAAACTGCTTTAAAGAATGAATCTCAGAAGCATCATCACCAGTTACCAACAAATCATAAACACACAGAACAACTATGACAATAAATGTAGTAGGTTTCATGATGAACAAAGAATAATCAAAGGGAGAGTCGATGTAACCTCTGCCACACAGTGTAGCTGACAGTTTTGCATACCATTGGCGTGAAGCCTACTTTAAACCATATAAGGACTTCTTTAATTTGCAAACTAATGAGGAATCAGAAACATTAAGACCTTGTGGCACATTCACATAGATCTCTTCATGTAAATCACTATGGAGAAACATTATTAACATCAAATTGATGCATTGACCTGCCAAACTTGACCACAAGGGCAACAATGGTTCTAATGGTAGTAAATTTAACAACAGGATAGAAGGTTTAAGTGAAATCTTGTCCTTCCTTCTGAGTGAATCCTCTGACCACAAGGCCAGCCTTGTATCTTTCAATGGAGCCATCTAAATTCCTCTTTATCTTATAAACCCATTTACAACTAATAAGTTTCTTTCCCTTGGGTAATTTCACCACGTCCCAAGTGTGGTTTGCATCCAAAGCTGCAAATTCCTTTGCCATAGCTTCGTTCCACAAAGAGTTCCCTGCTACCTCTTTTGAAGTTTGAGGCTCATAATCACTCAGAATAATGTAAGTGCTCTGTCAGTGACTGAGAATGTGCTGAAGCAAATAGATTGTCTAGCAGTGCAGACATTAGTTATGGTATGTGAGCATACTACAGTAAATGTGTCATCAATAGTATGAGTAACAGAAGTACAGATGTAGTCTTTAAGATGTGATGGTATCTTAATAGGTCTGGTAGATCTCCTAATTGGCGGATTGTCATTATTAAAAGTAAATAGTGTAGATGGAGGTAACGAAGGAATATGATTAATGTGATATAGACCAGAAGGAATAGCATGAGGTGCATCATACACATGACTAAGAAAAGGGGAGGAAGTATCTTCAGATAGGGTCAAATAATGAAAAGGATAAATGGATTCATGGAAAACTGTCTCTAGAAACCGATAACTGTTTGCTCTGAAGATTTAGAACTTTGTAGGACTTTTTACCAAATGGATATCCAAGAAAGACTGCTGGAAAGGTTTTGGTTTTGAATTTGTCTGGATTAGGAAGGATGGAGTCATAGCATAGACACCGAAAGGGTCTGAGATGGGATAAAGAAGGAGGTTGACCAAACAATATTTGATAAGGAGTTGCATTACCAAGGACTTTAGATGGCATTCTATTGATAAGGTAATAGTGGCTGTGATGAAACTTTCCCCCTTTATTTGACAGGTAAACTTGACTGAAATAGAAAAGCCCTAGATGTTTCAAATAAGTGCCGGTGTTTCCTTTCAACCACCCCATTCTGTTGAGGTATATGGGGACAAGAAATTTGATGTACTATACCTAGAGAAGAAATCTAAGCTATTTCCAAGATCATATGCATTGTCAGTGCGAATTATTTTTATTGGAGTTTGGAATTGTGTCTGCACAAGATGAATGAATCACTTTTAGACAGTGAAGACAGAGGCTATAGTACGGAGTAAGTGCACCTAGGTATTCCTATTGAAATCATCAACTGCGGTAAAAAAATATCGATGTCCAGCATGAGTTTGGACCTTGCAGGGTCCCCAAACATCAACATGAACTATGTCAAATGGCATCTTTGTGTTGATGTGACTAGAGGGAAAGGATAAACTTGCTGCCTAGATTGAGAGCATACCAAACAAGGGACATTACGGGATTTGGAATCAAATTTCACTTCACTTTCATTTATTGGTAACAATCTGAATTTATCCAAAGTAATATGCCCAAGCCATAAATGGCATAACAGAATTTTGATTGTATTACAAATGGTATCAGAATCAGTACTACATATTGAATTGGAAAGATGACTTGATTGAGTAGCAGGGACTGAGGTTGAATTGAGCAGGTACAATCCATCATTTCTTTTACCAAGTAGTAGATGCCTCTTCATTGAAGGGGCCTGCATATAGCATTCCTAATAAGAGAATATCACATAGGATTTGTATTGTTTAACAAGTTTGTTTATGGACAAAAGATTGAATTTAAAGGAAGGGATGAATAAAACATTGGACAAGACAATATTAGGAAGGATAGCAACAGTACCTACAGATTTAACAATGACATTCTGACCACTAGGAAGACAAACAGAATAAGGCACCACAACATCAATAAGACTAGTGAAAGCATTTCTATCACAACAAATATGATCTGAAGCTCCTGTATCCAGTATCCACACAGATGCATTGTCATAGAAATTGTGAGAAGTAATATTACCTGCGAAATTAACACTCGCCGGATTTACAAGCCCCATTTGATTCGTCTGATCTGCAGGTTTGAGTTGAGAGAGTAAAGGCAGTATTTGATTGTACTGCTCAGTGGAGATTTGAGGCTGAGATTATGATTGCACTTGATTCTATGAATCATCAGGTGTATCTCCTTGAACAGCGCCAGAAAATTGCTTTGACCTTTGAAACTTGAAATCCGGTGGATATCCGTGGAGTTTATATATTGCATTTGTTACTGCATAAAAATCTGGAAGAGTTTTTGATCTTCAAGATACTCAGTTAATGCCTCTGCAGATCCACAAGAGCATTCTGGAAAGGCTTGAAAGGCCTTCAGCTCATCCCAGATTCTCTTAATCCTTGTGTAATATGACGAGACAAACTCAGTCCCCTGAGAAATTGAGAATAATCCTTTTGGATTTGGAATATCATTGTTCCAATGGCTTGCTCGAAACTTTCAATCAACTCACTCTCAGCTATCTCCTTGCTGAGAGCGTTCAGAGTCCCGCTAATCACCATGAAGTTGCATGGACTACAAGCAGAAAAAAACAGAGATTTTTCAGCAGGCCTTGGAACTTCACCGCTAATGAACCCTAATTTGTTCCAGGCAAACATGGCTATGATCATTCCTCGCTTCCATGCATTAAATCCAAAACCATCGTGCTGTTTAGAGATGAGAACAGAGCTCAGATTATCATAACAATTCAAGAAAAGACGATTTAAGGGATTGATTTGAGATTCATAGGGGGAATTTGATCCTTCTTTCGAAGAATTTGTTGAAGCTGGTGCCAATCGATATCGACTATGAGAAAGAACACAAAATCCGAGAAGAAGAGATTTAGAAGAAGAAATGCATGGAGGATAAATGTTCGGGCAAATTGCTCTGGTACCATATGAGACTCTAGAGTTTTTTTTTTTTTTTAATACATATCCTACATCTTAAAAATTATTATTAATATATCTTATTTTTATAAATATTTATTAATATATCACATAAACTAAATATTATAGTACAGAATAAAAATATTTGAATAATAATACATTATTTAATTATATTTTTAATTAAAAAATTATTAATTCATAAATATTATAATACAATAATCACACTACATAATGCCATATTATTTATTTTTGCAACATTTTATAGAGAGAGAATAGCGAATAGTCACCTCACCACCCACTTTTTAGATTTTTGTTTTCTTTACAAATAAAATATAAAAGAATAATTCATGTGTTAACGTAGATATCACTTGCCAAAGTTTAGATTTTTTTTTTTTTCAAATAAACAAAAAAAAATGAAAAGAATTGTGATATAATCATATGTCATTTGAAAATAAATTTTATAACTTTTTTAATTAAAATTTAGACAACTTAATCAAAAATAAAAACATGTGATGTTTAAAAAAAAAAAAAAAAACAAAGAAAAGAATCCTTCAAAAAGTTGAAAAAGTGTGATGTACCAAAAAAATCAACAAATAACCTTATTCATCTTTCATAAATAAAAGCAAACACAACCTTATTCATTTTTCATCTACACATCTTCTTCATTTCTCCTTTTTCTTCTTTTCTAGTTTGCTTATATGCTTTCTCCCATGATTTCTCTTTAGTAGTGTCATTTTTTTTAACTTTTACTCTTTGTGTCTTTGAGTCTTCAAGAGGTAAGTTTTAAAAATTAGATGTAGAATTGAATAAAGGCCATTGTAGTTCTATGAAAGAAAAAACTATACTTTCATTTTTCATCTATACATTTTCTTTTCCTCTTTTTTCTTCCTTTATGGTTTGCTTATTTATTTATTTTTTTGCCCCTTAGTTCTTCTCAACTTTCACTCTTTGAGTCTTTAAGTCTTCAACAAATATGCTTATGTTTTAACAGTACATTATATGTAATTTTTTATTATTAATAATCAATTTTATTACTATTTTTGTTATCATTATTAAACTTTTATACTAAAAACTTTAATGATATTATAGGCTTAAAATTATATTTTTTATGTTAGCATAAATTTATATTTGATTATCATTACGTATTTGGTACAATAATTTTAATTAATATTTTTCTTATTAATATTTTACATAATATTTTTGTAGTGATAAAGCGCATTTATATCTACATTAAGACAATTAGGTATATATTTTTTCTATTAATTTGTATTTTTAATAAGATTTTTTTCAGTTAGACTATATTAATACTAGTGATAAGATATTTGTTATATTTATAATAATAAAAGTTAAAAATACTAAATCGTAAACTAGTAATTATTATCTCAATAGCTACTTTACTTTTTCACTACATTTTAGAACGTTTGAATTGCCCAAAAAGAAATTACAAAAACTAATATTCAAATTTATTTAATAAATATTATATTAATTAGAAAAACAATTTATTTATTTATTATATTATTCTATTTGTAATTTAAAAATATCATAAATACTATTTTAATATTATAACAATTTAGTTAGATTATTTTAGTTTAAGCAATAATTAATATATATATATATATATATATATATATATATATATATATATATGATAATATATTTGATTTATTTGTTATATTAATATTTTCTATTTCATATTAACGTTATTACTTGTAAAATTAAATCAACATAATTTTTATAATCAAAGATATTAATTTTAATATTTTAATTATGATTATTTTAATTTTATATTACAATAAAATTATTTTATTTATTTTAAAATTTTTGTAATTTAATAATAGTATATTGTCACATTGATATTAGTATTATATTATTGTAGGTAATTACTAGTATTATTTTATTTTTAATTTATTTTTATTATATATTAAATTAATTAGGTATAAATATATTTAATATTGTCCTGTAATTATTTAAAATTAGTATTATTTTTATAAATTTTTTTTTATAGCATTCTTTTATAAATCATCTTACTATTATGCTTATTATTAATACTCTTCACATTAAATCATCTTACCATAACCGTAAAGTTAAATTAGTATTAATATGATTCTGTATATCAAATATTTTATAGAAAAAATTAGTATTCTATATTTAAGAATATTTACATTAAAATTATTTATGTGATTAAATTTAAAAATGTAATATTGGGGCGACAATATTAGTATTTACGTAATAAGCAGTTTAATCAATTTACATTAGTATTATGATTTAATAATAATAACACTAATATAATTTTGTAATTTAGGGTGCGTTTAATATTAATACTGAATAGCACAAGTAAAACAGTACAGTACAAGGAGTTGAGGTATAGTACAACTTTTTATACTGTTCACTATTTGTTATTTAATGCATTGGACAAAACATTTTATATCATTTGTATCTAATTTATGGTAATACTTTGTATTATTATTTTTTAAAAATATAAAATAAGATTTTAATAATTTATAACAATTAAAGTAATTTATAAAAATATAAAATTTAAAAAAGCGTCGTCGGTCGCTGACCATTGTCAGTACCTTGCCAGTCACCGACCATTGTCAATATCTCGCTGGTTGATAACCATTGTTAGGACTTACCAACATTGATTTAATGAGCTAATGTATAGAGAATTGTAAAATGGTTTGAGAGATAACAAGATTAAAATTTTTGTCCAATACTCTAGATAAATCCTTGTCTCATGATTTGGTGAGTAACAAGAATTTAAGGATTTGTCCAGTACTGTGATTTTTTAAGAAATCAAACAAAGGACAACAAATTTTGTATTGTCCAGCCCCTTTTTTGAGCAAATCAAACAGACCTTTACATTACTTTTATTTTGAAATTTGATATGATTGTGGGTATTATTATTAATATTATTTTGAATATCTTATAATGTACAATTTTCCTTAATTAATAATAGTTGCAGGTTTATATTATTAATAATAACCATGAATGAGATATTTTGTCTCATATATCATGATGGGAAGGCTTATTATGACCCATATAGATATATGTATGATGGTCCATTACCAAAGATGATTCAAATCAAATGTGATGTGACTTTGGAATCCTTTTGGAGAAAAATTCACAATTGTCTTAGGTTAAGATTTGAGCAAATTGTGTCGAGCATGAAGCATAGATTTTTGGTTGAACAATTTCCTTGTCCAAGATACAATATTATAGAAATAAATACACCTCAAAATATGGAAAGTGATGTTATGTCATCATGAAAACAATCCCAACAATAATTACATCGAGTTATATGTTAAGTGTGTAGATGTTGGTGAGCCAAGCTGCACTGTATTAAGGCCAAGCTATAACATTTATTATAATGAAGGATTTGGTGGAGAGGAGCAACAAAATTTGTTTTTGTATATGGCATTAACAGATCATAGCATGGCTGATGCATTTCAGTCAATTTAACTCAGAGCAAAATATTGGTGGTGCGTCATCTTTAGTAGCTCAATTTAATCTTCATGAACCATACGATGAAACTGAGTCACATCTTGATGTTCTATTAAATGAAAATGTACTAGTAGATTCTAATGTGTCATATTGTACTAACGATAAGCATACTGACAGTTTCAAGATAACCATTATCATCTTGAGAATGAAGATTTTGTGTTTCTTGACCCAATCTCAAGCTTTTATGAGTCATCAACTTCATTTTTTAGACAAATTGATTGGGAAGCTATGAACAATATGTCGACTGATGAGTTAGAACAAATATTTCCTCCTCAATTGAACCCTAAGCATGAGCTTGATATAGGGTTATAGTGGCCCATTGCAAAGGATGTTAGCAATGTTGTTAAATTGTATAGTGTCAAACATAACGTTTAATTCAAACTTTAAAAACATACAAGGCAGTGGTACAATATATGTTGTAAACAGTCTAATGCTAGATGCTCATGGAGGCTAAGGGTAGGGAAATTGAAAAAGTGTGACGGCTTGATGATTACAAAATATGTGGCATCTCACACTTGTATGTCAGCCATGCTTTATCAAGACTATTAGCACTTGAACTCTGATTTATTTTGTGATGAAATTATTGGACTTGTGAGGGTAAACCCAAACTTGAAGCCCTTCGACATTATTCAACAAATGAATAACATTCATAATGATATCATCTTGTATAGGAAGGCGTGGATTGCCAAATAGAAGGCCCTTCAAAAGGTGTATGGTGACTATTACCACTGTTAAGCAATATATGCTGGGTAGTGTTGCTGAGTTCATGACAAGGCCAAAGCAATGTGCAGAGGGACAAGCTCTTAAAAAAGCACTATTCTTCCCATGTCTTCTAGGCATTTAAGCCCTACATTGATGCATTCCCACATTTAAATCCATTAATGCAGGTTGATAGAACCCACCTTTATAGGAAATATCGTGGGACATTATTGATCGCATATAGCCAACATGGTAACAAAAAAGTAATCCCACTTGATTTTGCAATTGTAGAAAGCAAAAACACTAGCTCTTGGCCATGGTTCTTAAAGCTAGTATGCCGACATGTGGCAAAGGTTCTTGTACACTGTTAAGCAATATATGTTGGGTAGTGTTGTTGAGTTCATGACAAGGCCAGAGCAATGTGCAAGAGGGACAAATTCCTAGAAAAGCACTATTATTCCGTGTGTTCTAGGCATTTAAGCCTTGCATCGATGCATTCCTACATTTAAATCCATTAATACAGGTTGATGGAACCCACCTTTATGGGAAATATCGTGGGACATTATTGATCACGTGTAGCCAAGATGGTAACAAAAAAGTAATCCCACTTGATTTTGCAATTGTAGAAAGCAAAAACACTAGCTCTTGGCCATGGTTCTTAAAGCTAGTACGCCGACATGTGGCAAAGGTTCTTGTACACTGTTAAGCAATATATGTTGGGTAGTGTTGTTGAGTTCATGACAAGGCCAGAGCAATGTGCAAGAGGGACAAATTCCTAGAAAAGCACTATTATTCCGTGTGTTCTAGGCATTTAAGCCATGCATCGATGCATTCCTGAATTTGAAATCCATTAATATTGGTTGATGGAACCCACCTTTATGAGAAATATCGTGGGACATTATTGACCGTGTGTAGCCAAGATGGTAACAAAAAAGTAATCCCACTTGCTTTTGCAATTGTAGAAAGCAAAAACACTAGCTCTTGGCCATGGTTCTTAAAGCTAGTACGCCGACATGTAGCAAAGGATAGGCAAAGTATTTGCCTTATATCATATCGCCACTAAGGCATATTGAAAGTTGTGCATGATGAGAGATTGTGGTGGAACGAACCATAAGGATACCTTATATTTTGCATTCATCGTCTTGCCTCCATTGGAGGTGATCCTAAGTACAAAATTCCTAACACATATATGGTTGATCTTATTAGAAGGACTTGTACATGTGAGAGTTTCAAGCTTTACACTACCATTGCTCTCATGTGTTAGCTGTTTATGCGTCCATTTTGATTGATTATACCTTATTTGTACACCCTACACTTGAAAGTTAGTTTGTTTTTCACTTACCTCCTTTTTAGTTTAGAAAGGTGTTTTAGTTAAGTCCCTTTTATAATAGTTGAATAATGGATGTCTTAGTCAACAATTAACAATATTGAATTACCATAAATACTCCTAAGGATTCATAATTTGACCTCCCTTATAGTTACTTTATTTTTTACTTACCTCTTTTTATTTTCAAAACTTACACATATCTCCCATATAGTTAAAAAATATACAATATTTAAATCCAACTTACAACAATTGCAATGACCAAACTACTAATCATAATTTTCTTTTAAGTAGGATCTTAAAACTTTTGTCGTATTTTATTTTCTATGGTATATTGTGGTATGTTGGAATGCAAGAAAATAACTCGCTTGTTAAACACTTCAGAAATTAGTTATTTAAATTAAATACAAAAAAATTAAGAAATTAATTATATTCTGTTTGTTTGTATTATTTTAAAAGCATCCCTGATTCGTGTAAGATAAAAATGACAATTAAAAAAAAAAAAAAAAAGATAAATGAACAGTACAAAAGAGACTAAGCTTTAAGTATTAATTCAGCGCAAATGAAATATGGATGTAGATATTGTGTATAATTTCTGATAAAAAATACAAGTTATTTTTTTATTTTAAAAACTAATCTTACACATAATTTGACAATAATTTACGTGACACAAATAATTTTACACATTATTTTAGCTCAAAATAAAAGACAAAGACATTAATGATACAATTTAAATAAATTTTATTTTTATTTTTAAAATAATTTCATATTTACATCATCTTTTATTTTAAAAAGTTTATATGTATTATGAAGTATAAATAAGTAAATAATTTTAGTAGTGGAAGTAAATGAAAATAAGGTGAGGTACTTATAGGAAATGTTTTAATTTAAGCTTATTTTTAATATTTTTTTAAATATTTTTAACTGTATTAATTAACTAAATTTAAGTGTAAATTTTGAAAATAAAAAAAGATAAATAAAAATAAATTAACTAAAAAAAAAATTATTGTATATTTGCCTTAGTGAGGTCTGGGGCCGAAGCGGCACCGCACTAAAAAGGGCAGTTTGCAAAAATCTGAAACCGACAATGGTCAGTTTGGGGTTGATTTCAAACTAATGATTTGAGTCAGTTTGAGACTTCAAGGTTGAAAAAATCCAGGCCCAAACAAGACTCAGCCCAATAAAAAAACATTATTTCAGAAATAAAGCATGCCCATTTTAAACCTATATGTGCAAGAAAACAAAAACAAGACTTATCAAATTAAAATTATGGATTAAAATTCATCAAGTTAACAAGCTTACCTATGATAGAAACATTCACTTCCTAGTTCCAAATTCCAACAGACTGCCAATCGTACAAAGAAAATTAAGCAAATCACAAACAATGCAAAAACGAAGATGAAAGGATTTATTTATTACCAAATTAAAAGATAAATCAGTACAATTTTTTTCTAAGTTGTGGGTATTGACTACTAATCTGAAGATAGTTATTAGGAATATTTATGATATTTTAATTTTATTAATGGTTGACTAAGATTTCCCTTAATCAACTTTTAAAAATTAAATTTAAGTATAATATGTTTTTAAATTATAAGAGAAGTATGTGTAGATTTTCAAAATAATAAAAAAGTAAGTAAAAAAACAAGTTAATTGTAAGGGAGGTTGACGTGATTTTCTCCTAAAAAATCTTTTAAAACTAAATTTTTTTAATAAAACTCAAAATCACAATTACATGAAATAGGAAAGTTTAGTCAATTAATAATTTTAATTACATAAGAAAAATTCAAGATTCAAAAAAAATATAATTAATTGCCATTAAAATGGCTGATTTTCCTAAAATATGGGAGAAATCTTCTCTTATCTTTCAACGCTCCAATATAATATTCTCAAGTTGCAAAAATAATAACTACATCCAAATAAGAATCCAAAATATCAATTTAAGAGCTATAAATTCTAATACAAAGGGTGTAAAACACATATATAAAATTGATTTATCAACTACCATAATATATATGTGTGTGTGTGTGTATATATATATATATATATATATATATATATATCATATTTTATTTTCAAAATAATGGCTATAAATGAGTTTTTTTGTTTTTTTTTACATGAATAGAATATTGCATAAGACTGCTATTTTGAATATGATAGCACAAGCTGGACATCAAATAGATAAAAGAAAAGGAGAGAAAATGTCGCCAACCTTGCTTATAATTACTTTATTTTTCGCTTATCTTTTTTTCTAATTTCAAAACCTACACATACTTTTCCATGTGATTTGAAAAGACATTACATTTAAACTTTATTCTTAACATAATTGGCTAACAATGGTGTTAGTCAATGGCTAAAAGGATTAAAATGCCCTACCTACCTTTAATTGAGTCATAAATTTGATCATCACTATAATTGTCTTATTTTTCACTTATTTCCTCTCAACTTTTTAAAATTACAGTACCTTTCTTATAGTTTAAAAAGAAACAACATTTAAATCCAACTTATAAACTTTTTAAATAAAATATTTGATACTCATATCACAGTTTAGATTATATATATATATGAGAGATCCATTTACTCTAAGAATAAGAAAAAATAGTTACTCCTCGTCCTAAGCGGCTATTTTAGTTAAATCTAATGGGTACTATGGATTCATTAAAAAATCATAGGACATGCACGTGATCCTTTCTACCCTAATTCCTCTTTTACCCCTACCTCTCTTTCCCAACTTCCTCCACCGTTGCCAACCCACAGCTTCATCATTTGTACTATCTGTGCCATGGAAATTAAGTATTTCTTCTTTCTAGTTATATAAATTACTTCGAATCCGGTAAATGTTCATCTAGATATAAATAAGTGAAATGACTGTCACCTATATATGACCCTCAACAAGCAAAAGGAGAGAAGGCAAAATAATCAAGAAAAGTTGACACGATAACTCCAAGTTTGAAGGAACAATATTGAGGTTGGGGGTTGCGTCCATGGGAATGGAACTCTTCAAGCTGTGGATTGCGTCCACGAACCAAACAAGAATGATATATTTTAAATTCTACTTTTTTCATTCTATTTTTTCAAATTACATTAGAATGCAATGAAAATTTTACTTTCGAAATGCAACTTCACATCAAAACAAAAATGAATAATATTACACTTATCTCTATTTTTTTAATTATTATTTAGATGTTTAATTTAATTTATGCTTCGAAATTTTAATTAATACAATATTTTATTGGACACAAAACTGGTACTTCTAAGATAAACAAAAAGTACTTTACTATTTTATTATATGGCATATAAGTAAATGGATAATTTGGACAATGAAAGAGAATATTCTATAACAATGAAAGTTAGTTAAGTTTAAGTCTAAGTTTTTAAAAAGATAAGTGTAAAATAAAATAACTACAAAAGAGGTTGACATAATTTACTCATAAACAACATGGCCATAAAAGGCACAATACTTTTCTAAGTTGAAAAACTAGAGACGTGTGTGTCTACTGAAAGTATCCAATCAAATGGAAAAAAAGGAAAAAGAAAAATTGGAGACAAATCCAAAAACCAACTTACTATTTTCTTGAAATTTCCAATAGTATGAATTATTCAAAAAATGAATTTTATAATTTTTTATTTGATTAAAGATGAGAAAAATTAGACCTCATGATAGACGTTTAATTATGTGATAATTGTTTTAAAGATGAAATATAATAGTATTTTATTGATTTTAAATGATTGATTTATGATAAATTTTAGTTTTGGATCCCACTTAAAAAAAGTCGGTTAACATAATTGTTATAAATTGGATTGAAGTGTCACGTCTTTTTAAACAACAAGAGAGATGTTTATCGACTTTGAAAATAAAGGGGAAAAAATTAAAAAAAAAAGTAACTAAAAGATAAGTAATTGTTGATTAATACCTTTATTACTCAATTGTTAAGCATTAGATTTAATGTAACGTTTTTCAAACTAAAAAAAAATACAAATATGCAGGGTTTGAAAATATAGTGGTACATAAAAAAACAAGGTAATTTATAAAGGAAATTGATGCCTATTACATCTTTCAAATTACAACTAATTTCCAGCCCAAATAACTCATCTATGTCACCTTTCTTTTTCTCAGAATTTTAGAATTTTTAAAACCTTAAAAACGTACATATGTCCAATAAAAAAAAAAAAAAAGGTACATACAATATGCACGTAATGTATCAATAAACACAAACCCTTCTGGCAAAAACATTACTTACACTTTTTTGCATCTATTATTGTTTCTTTAGGATGGATTTCTGAGTTGCACTTGAGTGATAAAGTAAGTTTATCTTCAAAGCACACTTTAACATACATATGTATATTACAAGTCTTTTTTTTTATTTATTTTGGTACTGTGTTATTGCTATATGGTGCTAGAATTTATTTAAACAGTCTCTCCTTAATTGTCATTTCTTACTTTCAATAAGTTTTTGGTGCAAATTGTTGTGTCTTTTAATTAATTTCAAGATGTGATTATTGTACTAAATTCATTTTAGATTATTTGTTGCAGCTACTTTTATATTCTTATGATACTTTTTTATTATTTATTTATCAATGGATATTGGTTTGTCTTATATAATTTGTTGTTTAACTTATTGTTTTCCGATTTCTTTTTTCTTAGGCAATTTAAAACATCTTGATATACACCACATGGATCTCTCAGAAAATATTTATTGAATATTTGGAGGTAATTTAAATATGTGATTATGTTTTTTGGAAATATTTCTTCATAATATTATGTGTCCTGGTGTAAACTTTCCATTTATTTTTATAGATTATACCCTACTAATAAAATTATAATGTTAATAGAATATGAACTACTTACCTAGGACAAATTTGTAAAGAAATCTAATCTTCCTCTAATGATACTAAAAGATCAACTATAATTTAGATTTTACTATGTTAATAGAAATCAAAATAATTTATTTCTTTATCCTTCATGGTTAAATATTAAGAGGTCTATATTGCCATCTCCATCTATGTTACTTTTATGGTATAAACTTGAGAATGTAAATATCTTTCTATTTATATATAAGCCTGATTATATTTACATTAATATATTTGATTTCTAAACTTAATGTATTCCACCTTCACACATAAATTTGTCATATAATTCTCTAAAATTATATTAAGTTAAAATTGAGTTAATATCAACATAGAAAAATCCACGAAATTAAATCATATTTAGCTAGTAATTTTCTTTGGGAAAAAAAAAAAAAACCATTGTAAAAGAAATCTATCTGATGATACTTTGGGGTTGGTATTCGATAAAACTTAAATGTCATATGGGTAGGCTCAATTAGAAGAAGTGTTTATAAGAAGGTATGAACGTGAATTCTTAAAAAAAGCAGAAGAAGCAAGAACCAGCAATAGCATCTTAACCAGAGAGAATAGTGATTATATCTATGCTAACAACACAATTTACTGAGGGTGTATTTGATATATAATACTGAATAATACAAGTAAAACAGTACAGTACAAGTAATTAAGATACAATATAACGTTTTGTATTGTTCACTGTTTGTTACTCAATGCACTGGTAAAACATTTTATATCATTTATGTCTAATTTATAATAATAATTTATATTATTGTTTTCTAAAAAATATATAATAAAATTTTGATATTTTATAACAAGTAATTTATAAAAATATAAAATTTAAAAAAAAATTGTTGGATAGTTAACTATTGCCGGTACCTTGTGCATTGATAGTTGTTGTTAAAACTTATCGTTGGTAATTTAATAAGTTAACGGATGCTGACAGTGTTTCAGTGATTAGTTGGGTATAGATTAGGCATTGCGATGGAAGTTAAGGCCTACGTACCAGCCTCTGCCGTCCGTCAAAGCCATTTTTATTCGAAAGTCCATGGGGAAGACGTCAGTGCAAACTTCCGGAAAACTCCAGACAGATACATAAGTATAATTGTAATGTAGAGTTACCATATATACCCTCATTTTTGTCCCCGAATATATTCTAAAATGCCATTTTAATGCATGATTTATTTTTGGTATTATTTTGGTCACTTAAATACTTACTTTACCTCCTAAATTAGTTATTTTAATTGATTACTTTTAGCGACATAACAAGATAAGAGAAATAAATAAGAATAGAATATAAGATAAAAATTTAATAAGCTTTTATTTTATTTTAATGTTTGATCCATACTAAATAATTTTTTAGATATAGCACTTTGTTATTTTAACATATATTTGAAGTGAATTTTATAATGACATGATATAATATAAATTATATTTAACTGACAAAATTATTCTTACAAGAAGATTAATTTTTGATATTTGGAATATTTTATGAATATTAAACCATGTTTTATATATATATATATACACACACATACAAGTTTAACTATGAAAAAAAAAAAAGACATTTAATTTATGACAAATAAAGAAAATTTGAAAATCAAAATTATGGATATACTCAATTTCAATTTCAATACAAGGAAATTGACATTTTCATTTTACAAAATACTATGGTATGCAGCTCCATACCAAGAAACAATTGGGAGTTGTAGTGGTGGTGATTAAAAAGAATTCTAGTGTCTCTATTGAGCAAGAGGGGAGATAGTGACGGTAGTGTGGTGGTGCTAACAATGTCTATCTTCATGGCTCCGTTGAGTGAGGGTGGTGGTGCTGCTAGCTACAGTGCAATGGTGTTGGGCAAAAGAGGTGTGATAGTGCTGATGTTGTGGTGGCTTTGTTAAGTAAGGGTCGCGGTAGTAGTAGTAGTGTAGCAATGATAGTGGAGAGTTGGAGACAAATTAAAAAAGTTGGGTGGGTGAAGGTGGACTTATGATAATTTTTTTTTAATCATATTCGATCCTCTTCTAATCAAACTCCATGTAGACAATATGATCATTTTATCATATCTCATTATCTCACTAAACTAAAGATAAAATATAATAGAATAGCTTATCTTGTCATATCTCTTTTATCATGTGCATCAAATGGGTCTACTTCCTAAGTAAAATTTTGTCCCTCAAACTGTATTTTATGACTTTGATTTGTTAAAAATTTTAATCAATACAATTTGTAATAATATTTTATTATATTTTGACTATTCCCAAAATCATGAAATAGGAAGTGAAACAAAGGAATTTATCCTATTAAAGCTAAGAATAGGCCAACAACCGGCTGACCTTTTGTTTTGTTTGAACAGCCGAAGGGAAAAAGTCAGTGCCAACCTAAGAAAACTCGTAAATAGTCAACATAGGGTTAAATACCCTCTTGTTTTTTTTCCCCAAATAGTTTTTTCTTTCTTTTTTTTAATGTCACTACAATTTATGATTTATTTTTGGCATTTAGTCTCTAAATAATTACTCTACCTCCTAAACTAGTTCTCTAAGTGATCACTTTTAGTGCTTACTGAGAATTGAAAACTAATTTGGTCTGCAAATGATTGTTCTGATGTAAAATGACAGTAAAAACAAATCCGGATAAAGTAAAGTAACATTTGACCGATACTCGCAGAACTCAAAAGCCTTAAGCTGGACCTTTGTACCACTGGACAATGTTTAAATTGGAATTATCATTTTATATTATATTTAACACGTATTTGTATAAAAGGGTCTTTTAAGTTTGAAGTATGAACAAATTACATTCTATCCTTGGTGAAATTTTAATTGATTATAATGTAATTAAGAAAGTGGTGGCAAAAGTTTGATTTCAAAGAGACTATGATATCATATCAAGAATTAATTTATCTTAAAAACTAAATATGTTAGGAAAAAACTTATGAATAATTTTATATTATATTCCAACAACTATGTCTTTTCTTTTTTAGTAACTCAAGTTGGTACCTCTAGGTGTGTAAATATATATATATATATATATATATATATATATATATATATATATAGTTGTGCTATATGCATAATTATTTTTATACACTCTTTTATACTGTACATATAATTTCTCATATATATATATATATATATATATATATATATATATATATATATATATCACACCTCCCCAAGCAACCATCGTATATCAGCCATTATTTAGCAACTTCAAATTGAAGCAAATCCTTATCTTCACCTCGAAGAGGGGACAGAAATGGCAACTCATTTTCTTATTGCTTTTCTCGTCATTGCTCTCTGTTCTACATTCATTCATTGCTCAAGCAGTGAGGCTTTGAACCTCACCATTGGTTTCACTGAAGTGCCACTCAACTCTTAAAGTTTTCACAATCACTATCCTTTCAATTTAAATGTATCCGATCGATACAGTTTTATAGATGGTATACATGGATTTTGGATATACGCCGATGATGAGCCAATGATAAACAAACCCAAGGCCGGTCCTCGATCAGAAATCAGAATGCAAGTAAGATATCTGATCTCATTGCTCCAAATTTTACATAATTATATCAAATGAGTGAATTAATGTACAGAGAGATGGAGTTTCTTTTTTTTTTTATTTCTTTTCAAGAAATAAACTCAAAAACATTATACTTTTCTCTTATTCTCATTCATATCCTTTTATTTTGAGTTGTATTACATACACAATTATTTCTGCACACTAATTTTTATATATTTTTTTTCTTCTCATACTTTTTTTTATAAATTCTGGGTCTAAATGGCTTAAAATTTTCCCATTCTTAGACTTTTTGTTGGCACATTTCATGTATGGTTATATTTATAAATTTTCGAGGGAATTAAGTATCATACATGGTGTCTAAATTTTCAAGATTTTCAACACAGTAAAGAAATTATGGGTTAGTCCCATCTTGAACTAGCATGGAGGCAGCGAATGCATATTATAAATATTGTTTATTTGTTTTAGCGAATGCATATTGTTTATTTGTTTTGAATCTTCTTTTGTTCATAGTGTATAAGGATGATTTAAATTTCAAAAGCTAAAAGTGAGAAGTTCTCTTTTCAACGAGTGGAAGATGGGCTTGAGGTGTATGGAGTTTTCTATTAAATACTCCATCTGGTCTTATATAAAACCTATTTTAAAAACTTTTGATGATCCCTAATAAAATTTGTTTGTAAAATTTCAGAAGTATTATTATTATTATTTTCATTAGATTTGGCCTTCAATATTGTTGTTTCTTTTTAATTTTAATATTTTGATTAATATAAAATTTAATTTTAAATAAAGATAAAATTAAAAAGTAACGATAATTATTTCAAATATTAATATATTAATTAATTTTAATAATTTTTCTTAAATTAATTGATTTAGTTGTAGGGTCGGCCTTGGGCATTGGCTGAGAGGGTCATGGCGTAGGGGCCCTAAAAACAAAGGCCCATTTTTTAAGTAATTTTATAATAATATTAAAAGAAATTATAATAGTTAATGAATATTTAATTTAATGGATTGAACTTTTGTTTATATGTAGACAAGACCCATTTCAATCCCTAAAAATTACTCTCTCCATTTTATAATTTTTCTTTTAGTTCTTCTTATTATTATAAGACGTAATTAACTAAGTTTTAGTGATTTTTCTATAATATTACAATTTTATCCTTAATTAATATTTCTCATTAATGAAGAAGTAGAAATAAAAATAGTCAAAGTATATATTACGGGCAAATTATGAAAAATAAAAATTAATGTTTTATTGGAATTGTAAAATGCCTTGTAGAAAGAACTTTCAAAATCTTTAAGAATGTGTCTTATAATAGAACTAAAGAGAGTACGTGTTATTTAAGATTATTGCATAAGCATTAAGAAATTATTAATATTTCTAAAATTCATTACTACTTAATTAAATTATCTTTAGTTAATATATCTATTAACTATTTCATCAATTTTTTAATATCTTATTCTCTTTGTTTTAAAATAATTGTATTTTTAAAAAGAAAATTCATTTGTATTATTATTGTTCATTTACCATTCCGTTGCAACATTAATTATTTCTTTTTATCCTTACCCTCAACATTTAATTAATACCTATGTGTTTCTCTCTCCCACCCACTCACCGTTCTCTTTTTCTTCAAAAGAATAAATAAGGACAATTTATTAATTTTGCATCATTTGTGAATTTCTTTATTGCATTTCTTAATTTCTGTGCAAATCCTTAAAAGACAATTATTTAGAAACGGAAAAAATATTAAATAAGGATATAAAATGAACAAAACTTTTCAAATTCTAAAACAACATATATCTTAGAATAAAACAAAATTTCTAAAACAACACAAATTATAAAATAAAAGGTGTGGTAACCATAGTACATAAAAAAAAAAGTCTTTGAATAATTTTTTGCTTTGTCCTATGGCCCATAAAATGTCAAGACGTAAAACCAAAAACAAGTCTATTCCTTATAGTGAAAGATGGCCTTTTCATTCCTTATTAATTTCATCTTTTTGGTTATTGCCTACTATCCCATTTATAATATTGTAGATTTGGCTATAACTAGTCTCATTAATTTAATTACCTTCCAGGGCTATGATTATTCCCATGGAGTATGGCAATTTGAAGGACATGGATTGGTGCCCAGCGGTTCATCTGGTGTGAGCGTCATGCAACTTTTCGGTTCAGACCCACCCCGTGCTACAACTCTCATGGTTCGGACATATAATGGCTCACTCACATATTATCGGCGACCAGTTCTGGTTCCAAACATTTGGGATAGATGGTTCAAATTAAATGTGATCCATGACGTCGAAGCTTCCAAGGTGAAAATCTATATTGATGCGGTAATGGTTTATGAGGCACAAGGAAATGGCGGCACCTCCCACTATTTCAAATTTGGGGTTTACAAACAAAATGATCCATCTTATTATATGGAATCACGTTGGAAAGGAATAAGGGTCTTTACTAAATATGGTCTTATTTAGTCTAGCTAGTTAGAACCTATGCTTCCAATTGCAAGCATGTGGAAAATTGTGAAAAATAACAAAATAATGGTTCTAAAATTTGTTGAGAATGTAATTTCTTGTTGACTTCCATCATTAAGAATCCCTAGAGGTAGAAATTAATAACCGTTTTTTAATGCCCATGGGTACACAACAAACATTTTAAAAATTGCATTAAAAAAATGAAATTGCAATAAACAAATGCATTATTTATTGTGATTGTAATTAATACATCCACTAGTATTTATATAATTCCTAAATTACCTTTATTCTTATACTAAAATTTACTGTTTAAGATTTTTAGGGTTTAAGATTTAGATGTTAGAATTTATATTTTAAGATTTACGGTTTATGACTTAAAGCTTAAGGTTTTAAAATTTATGTTTTATGGTTTAAGTGTAGGGTTTAAGATTTATGTTCTAAGGTTTAATTTTTAAGTTTAGAGATTATGTTTTTGACTTAGGATTTTACAGTTAGTATTTAAGGTTTGATGCCATAAATCCTAAAACATAAATCTAGACTCAAATTCTAGGTTATAAATCCTAAACCCCATAGCATAGTTTAAAAAATAGGACCGAACATTGACTCCAAGAGACCATTGGTTTACTGGTTCAATTGACAAGTCATTGGTTGAATTAGAAAAAATTAAAAATATTTTTAAAACAAAATTATATTATATAAAAATAAAATTATTATGTAATATAAATATAAATTCAATTAATATATAAAAAACTCATAACTTGCAACTTAAAATCCAATAAAATTAAAATAGTTGAAATATATAACTTACTAAAATTAAAATAATTCAAATATATTAAACTAATATTGAATTGTTTTAAAAATTAATTCAAGTATATTATCAAAATTTGTGCCATTTATTTTTATATTATTAAGCCTATGGAGAAAACTAACTTAATTGGTCATATTAAAAGATAATTTGATGAATTAACTAGAAGTAATATGCCAATGTTATAATTATTTATATCAAGTATAAAAATGTCTATTTTATAAATAAGAAAAAGTTGCAGCATTGTTGGTTTTCAGTGAGAATTAAAACGCCAGTGCAAGGGGTTCAAATCCTCACATATACTCAATTTCATCCTATTTTAACTTATGGCCCGGATCAATTACCTAGCTGGTTCCCGTTGAACCAGCCGGGTCAGTCCACTTTTTACAATACTAACCTTAAGTTATAAACCATAAATTCTAAGTATAAATATTAAACCTTAATTTAAAAAACTTAAAATCTTGAAACATAAATTCAAAATCTTAAAAAACTTACTCTTAAACACTACTCTAAATTAAAAAATTTAAAATCTTAAAATATAAATTCTAAACTTTAAAAAACTAAGTTATAAACACTAACTTTATAGTAAGATATTAAACCTAAGATTTCGATTTCATCTCAACTATCTGTATTGAATCACTTAATTTCCTCAATCTAGTTAATTATATTAATTGCCAATTGGGATTCCTAATATGTTAATAAGTCTTTCCTCAAGTTGAATTAACTTAACATAAACTACCAATCTAATTATATCTTATGTGAATTGTAGTAGTCTAAATTACATTAAGTTCTGTGAATTTTCATTTAAGATTGCATAGGACCCCAGAATATCTTTATCCTAAGCTCCTTTATAGATTTAATTCTCATGGTCTAAGTATCTAATTCCTTCATAGTTCATAAACACTCACAAATTTTCATATTAATTGGCCAGATCAACAAGAGGGTAAAAATAGAGAAATAAAACTCATATATATATATATATATATATATAATAAATTGAAATGATTCAAATAAGAATTCAATACATTAAGTGTTGGCTACACCATAGCCCTAGTGAAAGATTTAGAAATTCATAGTCATGGAAAACAAGAAATAATAACTAAAAGACATGGGTTCTAAAGGAGAAAAGAGTAGAAGAAAAACTCTAAGTTGATTTCCCACTTGATTCCTCTATAGATCCCACGTAGTGTTTCCTTCAGTTCCTAAAGCAGAAAAAAGTCCTAAAACTACTCAAAACAACCTAAATGGACCCAACTTTGCAAACTGGGTTGCACTTCACGCTGTGGCGTGACTTCCACACCATAGCATGGCTGATCACTCCTTTGCTTGCGCTTTTTCCCTTCTTCCACGCTGTAGCGTGGCTCTCACACCGTAGCATGGGAGATCACTTCTTTGCCAAATGTTTTTCTCCTTCTCTAAGTCGTAGCTTGGACTTCAGGCTGTAGCTTGGATACTATCACCTCTTTTAAGCTACAAAATTGTTTCCTTCTTAGCAATTCCTTCTCAACTTCTTTGACTTACAAAAACCATAGAATTCATTTTAATGACACTCAAAACAGTGTTGCAATTCACAAGAATTGGAGGTAAATATATCTATGTAGTTTGCAATCATTAGATGGATAACGAGGCCAAAAACAAAATCATATAAATCATAAAAGCCTTTAATGACCTCATCTTGAAAAATCTAATCAAGGTGATTTACAAAAATCAAGGATTGAATTCTCATCTATGCATGTTCCTAGAACGTTAAAGGTGATTGCCCATGTGAGAAGGTGTTGGGAGAAATGGGCTAGTTATCATATTAGAGGACTTACACAGACGAAGGCAGATTTGTTAAATAAATAACAAAATAAACGAAAATAGAAGGTAGCAACCAAAATCAAATAGAGACACAAAAAATTTACGTGATTCACCTCCCAAAATCAGAGTGGTTACATCTATGGGCAGCTGCAGAATACACTATGTGAAAAATAGTATAAAAAACAATATAATCAATGAATTAAACAGTTTAAACTCCATTAGAAGTCTCCCAAAAGCATATGGGCTCTCTCTCAGATGTTGATGGAGATTTCCTAGATGGATAATGTTGCCAGAGATATAGAATTGCCAGCATAACTATGGATGTACCAACTAAATCTACTACAGAGTAGTCTCCCAGACTACAAGTGAGACACTCACTGTTGAGTGCATTTTCTATAAATATTTTGAATCCCAAATCTTACTGTTTTGGTGTCTTTTTGAGCTTGGATGCTATTTTTTGAGATTAGCATGAAAGAATTAATTTTTACTAGAAGTGGGGTTGATTTGCTATTGTGAGGAGCTTGAAATCTTGTGGTAGATGAAAAGACCAGTACCAAGTGACCAAGAGCTGCTGCACCAACGATGGAGAGCTGCTGCATGAAGACAGAGCTTACTATTTTGCATTTGCTGAAGGTAGAACAGATGCGGCCATGAGCCAGTTTCTGCCCAATCTGCATTCTCTACAACGGAGCACTTGCTGCCCATGGTTGAGCAGCTGTGCCGGTCCAGAATTTTTAGGAAATTGTTTTCATGTTTGTCAAATTATGTGTCCTAGTTCCCTAAGGCTTTTTCCCAAGTACAAATAGCTCTTTTAGAATTAGGTTTAGGAGATCTCTTTGGCACTTTAGGAGGCAAGAGGAGAGCTTGGGAGTGAAGCAACTTGGAACTTCAACCTTGAGTTTTTCTTCTTTCCTTCTCTTTAGTTTGATGTTTATTTTGAATTTGATGATGCTTTCTTTCGCTCGCTCAAATACAAGAAAATTGCTATTTCAAAAAAATAAAAAAAAGTATTAAAATAATGTCACCTTCAAACATTTTATCAAAATACTACTTTTTTTTACTTTCAGTGTAAAGAACGTCAATTAAACTAGCACTCTTCATGTCAATTGGCATTCTTTAGCCTAGAATTCCTCTTTGCAATAACTTACTAGTTTTTCATCTTAATCCAAATTTGGTAACAATTTTGGGATAATCATGAAACACCTGCATAATATTAGGAGATAATGATATTATTTATTTATTTTTGAATTTGTAATATATTGTAACTAGAAGATATCATGACTCAATAGTTTCTCACCATAATTTAAATCTAGTAACAACTTTGGAATAAGTAAGAAACAATTGCATAATATTAGAAGATAATGATATGATCTATTTATCTTTGAATTTGTAATATGTTATAACCAGAAGATATCATAACTTACTAGTTTTTCATAATCCAGATCTGGTTACAATTTTGGGATAAGCAAGAAGCACCTGCACAATATTAGGAGATAATTATGTTATCTATTTATCTTTGAATTTGTAATACTATGTAACTAGAAGATATTGTAACTCACTAGTTTTTCACCATAATCCAGATTTGGTAATAACTTTGGAATAAGCAAGAAACTAAATATAGAGTATGCCAAAAATAGTATATTTTGATATTTTAGTATTTTAGTAAAATGTTTGAAAATGACAATATTTTGATATTTTTATTATGAAAAATTATTTTTTCTGGTATTTTTGCCTTCTTTTGTTATTATGTTCTAATTGCTTTATGTTGATGATTTGATTTTTATTAGGAGTAACACAGATGATTGAATAATTTATGGAGGCTATGGTAAACTCCTTTGACATGACAGATTTGAGTTTAATGTCTTATTTTCTTAGAATTGAGGTAATTCAGAGGATGATGGAATTTTCATTTCTCAAAGGAAATATGCTAATGATATTTTGAAGAAATTCAAGATGAAAAATTCCAAACCAGTTCCCATTACAACTGAAGAGAAATTGAAGTAAATGAGAGAAGGTAAAGGGAGACTAGTAAATCCAACTTACTACAAAAGTTTAATTGGAAGTTTGAGGTATTTAACTACAACTAGACCAAATATTGTTTTTGGAGTTGGATTACTCAGTAGATTCATGGAGGAGCCTCGTACCAGTCATTTACAAGGAGCAAAGAGAATCCTTTGATATATTAGAGGTACTTTGAATTAAGGAATTTTTTATGCAAGTATTAATCTTGTGAATCTTGTTGGCTACACAGATAGTGATTGGGGTGGAGATATAGAAACAAGAAAAAGCATATCAGGATATGTTTTTCATCTTGGGATTGGTACAATATCATGGTCTTTAAAGAAGCAACCAGTTGTTGCATTATCTACAGTTGAAGCAGAATATATTGCAGCAGCTAGTTGTGCTACACAAGTGACTCACGCCCTATAGCATCGCTACTATAGGTTGCGGTCAAATTAAAAATTCAAAGTTCAAGTTTCAAACCAGGGTCATGTTCTCAGAGAACCACTAGTACAAGTTTCAGTTAATTAGACGAAATGGGGAGGGGGTTTGCAGCAATCAAATAGTGAATAAATGCAATAAATAGTAAAATAGGATTATGGAAATGCAATCAACCTAGAGAACTATCAGATAACAGTGATTATATCCTTGACCTAAAGATAAATTTAACTCCAATTATGCCAATTAACTAGATTAACCCCGAAATCTCAATATTAACCTACCTAATTAATTAATTTGGTTGAATCCTCACTAAGCCGGTATCCTTGCACCTAGCTCGGTAATTCCTACTACACAATCGCATAGATTATGGTCATTGGAACCAAATCTAACCCTAACCAACATTGCAGCAAAGGATTAGAGCATCCAAGACCTAAATTCCAAATTTCTATCCAACCAAATCAAGTTTTACTATGTGAAAATTACTCCTAGGATGATCAAGCCTAGAAATCCCACAAACCCATCCAGCAATCATGCATAAAAATCATCATACACAATCATAGAGAAAGAAATGAGAAGTAGAGAGGCATAACTATCATTAAATTCAAAATAAACACAATACAGGTCTCAAGAATCAAACTGATAGTCTTCCAATTATCCCAAATTGACTATAGACGCGCCTAGCCTTCTATTTTCATGGAGGCAACCTTGGGAGAAGGAGAAAATGAAGAAAACTTGAAAGAAATTGTCAATGGTGGCTAGGGAAAGGTCTTGGCTGAATATGCACATGTCTAGGTTTAGAAAAATTACAAAACTGCCAATAATGAGCCCTAATTACAAAAATGTCATTAATGAAGCTTAAATTACAAAAATGCCACTCCTTATGTCGTCAAAAGCCTATTTCGCTCTTTGAGTTGAGAAAATATCCTTGTGCCCTTGCTTCATGAATTTTGCTCCAATCCTAAGCTTGGACATAAATTCCAACCCGGTCTGAGGCCTCCCAGGTCCAGTCCTGAAATTAAAAATCACTAACAAGTAAAATTAGACCTTAAAATGTGAAAATTAATATGAATTACAATACATTCCAATCAGGCCTCAATGATAAAAAAAAGATGCTAATTAAACAATTAAATGCAAGTTTGAAATGCTAGAAGTAAGTATAAGAGTACGCAGATAAACACTAAAAAGTGTTTATCAACAAGTAGTATGGCTAAGAAGAATACTTAAGTGTTACATCAAAAGCAAGATAATCCCATAGAGATATTTTGTGATAATAAATCTGCTATTGCACTATGCAAAAATCTGGTTTCCCATGGCTGATCCAAGCACGTAGACAGTCAGTTTCACAAAATTCGCGAGCTAGTAACTGAAGAGGAAGTAGTGATTAATTATTGTCACACTGAAGAACAAGTTGTAGATATTTTTACAAAGCCATTGAAGTATGAGTTATTTTACAAATTGAAGAAGTTGTTAGGGATAATAAATTTCTACCAACTTGATTTAAGGGAGGCAGTGTTAGAAAAATTAAATCAAGTTGTGGGTGCCAATCTACAACAAGGCTGCGCTGCAGCAAAGCCTGAAGTTGCAAGCCGAAATCCTCCACCTTAGGTAAACACACTTACTTGTAAAGAAAAGGCTGAATTCCACCGCCTATTCACACCATTAACTTTTGCCAACATTATAGCCAATTAATGAGTTTTCTTCATGGCTAAGTTAAGTCCTTTAATGCCTTTTAATACCTATATATAAGTGTAAACCGAGACTTAAAGGAATGAATAAAATGATGAATTAAGTTTTCTTCTCTTCCTCTACTCTCTCTCTATATGTGTGAGTATATCATTCTTCTATATTATATATCACAATTGATGCAATAGATGAAGCTCAAAATGATAGAATCACAGAAGAACCAAGAAGATGACCTAAACGTCTAAGAATGAAGAACGATCTGAGAACAAGAAATGAAAGAAGATTGTGAAATTTATAGTTTGCAGAGGAAGCTCTGCTCTGATACCATATTAGGTACAGAGAGAGATGGAGATGTGAAAAGAAAGTGAACAAAATGAATCTGGATTGATTGTTGATAAATGTACATCAAATGTTATATATATACAATGGACACCACGTGCTTAGCACATGCTAGCTCTAACTAAAACAATAATTATCTAACTAATCCACTAACTGTAAGAATATAAGTTACCTAAAATACCAATTCTAATAAAATCTATGATTGTCTAATTGTCTAATGTAGTTAAAATCCAATCTATTGGCAGATTAACCTCTATCCTAAAACCCAATCTCTTTGTGTAACTCAATTTAGTCTAGACATTAAGTTCAAGAATTATATATGACAAGATGAATTATGTTTACCTATCTATAGGTTTCACTCAATTCACCACAATTAATCATAGAAGCAATTCTACAAAACCACATCTCTATGTGAATTATAGATATCTAGTCATTCTAAAGGTAGCTAATTTATAGAAAGCTTTAAGTACTGAATCAATTGCTCATAGAAAATAGAACTGAGTATGTAACAATAATCAATCCATCAGTAGAAACCTAGACTACATCCCTCTCCCAGTGAGAGGTTTAGCTAGACATAATCAAATTAATAAACACAATAGAATAAAAGTAAATCATTGTTCTGAAGATAGACAAGTAGAAAATATGCTTCTTTATAGTAAAAATCCAAGGTTCTTTAATTTCTTCGCATTCCTCTTTAGTTTCACCTGCAAAGAGGGCTTTCTTATCCTTCCAAACACTTTTGAATACCTAAAATTAGGTTATTAAGCCTTTTATACTAGTTAGCAGGCCCAAAAAGTCAGTCTAGTGTGTCACTAGCGCTGAGCACTGTGTTCCTAGTGCTAAGCGCTAGCCTTGGAGTGGAAATTGGGTTTTTGTCTTGGACATGCTGGCGCCAGGTGCCAATCTACTAGCACTAGGTGCCAGGCTTGCAACATTTCTCCTCCACTTGGGTTTTACCTTATACAGCCCCTCTCTTTAATAATCACTACCCCCAACGCGTGAAATGACCATAATACCCTTGCGAGTTAAAAGAATTCCGCTCATGTCCTTCCCCCACCCCCTGCTGGCATGGTTATAGAACTGAAGGAAACCTAACAATTTCTTCTCATTTCCTTTGTTGTTTTTGTGATTTGCAAGAGTAAAAAAATTGATTTTTGGGTCTGTATTGTTTGTGCGGAGTTTAATCGCATATAAAACAAAGTTTATATATTATATTTTTGTTTCGAATCAGGGAAAGTTTTTTGGTGCGCCAAACACTCTTGCATAGGCGTTAATAACTCCAAAATGCCCATACACAAGCGTTAGGATCTCAAGAATGCCCATGGAAGAGCAGACAATGAAATATGTATATATATATATATATATATATATATATATATATATATATATATATATATATATATATATATATATATATATATATATTAAATTTAAATACATTACATAAGGTTGAAGAAATATATATATATATATATATATATATATATTTTTAAAATTAAATATGTAATAATTAATAATATTTTTAAAATTATATATATATAGAGAAGAAGCATTGAGAATCCTTAACGCTTCTATATCACCGTTTTATATATATATATATATATATATATATATATATATATATATAATTAAATATATAATAATTTATAATTAAAATTATTTTTAACAAAATAAAAATTTTAATAAAAAATATTGTTAGGTAATAAAAATTTATAATTTATATTAATATTATAAATATATGTTTTGTCTTAAGCCGATTGGTGAAATATATATATATATAATTTATAATATTAATATAAATTATAAATTTTTATCACACACCAATATTTTTTATTAAAATTTTAATTTCAGTAAAAATATTTTTAATTATAAATTATTACATATTTATTTTTAAATATATATATATATATATATATATATATATACATATTTCAATGCATGCTCTCTACAAACGTTTTTAAGTAAAAAACGCTTATGTAGAAGCATTTTTACCTCAAAATGCTTGTACATGAGCATTTTTAACATCAAAACGCTTATGGAGGAGCATTCCATGTAAAGTAAGGGGGCTGCGTGAATGCTGATAATAAGGGTATTTTAGATATTTTTGCAAAAAAAATTTAAAGGGGTTGCGGCTGTTAAAATGGGGGGGGGGGGGCTATAGAAGGAAATACCCTCTCCTCTCTAGTACTCTAGCGCTAGGTGCTAGCCACCCAATGCCAACTCCCATTTTTTGCTTGAAATCCAAGTGTTTGAGCCTTTGATCCTAAGTGTTAGACTTCCAAATGTGCATATACCTACAAAAAGTCATCAAAACAACTCCAATAAGTGCTAAATCTCTTCTTCAAGCAATGACACACACACACACACACACTAACTAACTAACTATATAGACTAGCTAAAATTCATAAAGAAACTACTAAAATTACTATGAAAACTCACAGAACTAAGTGTAAACGAGCTAGATTAACTCTACTTTCATAGAATTAAAACACCCACAAACTTGAGTTTTGCTTGTCCTCAAGCAAAGACAGTATCTAAAAAAGAAACAATAACAACTCTACAACCATAACATGCTATAATTTATAATCCCTCAAGAAGCAAATGCCACCAAAGACAATGAATCAAGTGGGAAAACAACATGCATAATGAATTCAACTAATCAAAACCATTCAAAATATAGTGCAACATAGTAGTCCTCCTCTTATCTCTATAGATGTATGATGAAGATCTTTAAGACTTGGCATGGTCAGAGGGGTCAAAATGAAAGAATTAAGCTCAACTAAAAGTTGTTGTCTCTGTAAATCACTATTCCCCAAAGATCCATTTAAGGTGCATAAGTGATCACTCTATTCACATATTTTCGCTCAAGGAAAGCATCAAATCACTCAATTTACTCAAACAATTGCCTAATCTTGTAAGTACTTACACCTAGGATTCCAAAGCTTAGTAATTCATGCAAGTCAAATCAAAAGGGTTTCCTAAGCTTGTAATGTCAAGATAAGGTAAACGAAGGGGTTCAAAACAATTGAACATCAGGCATTCCACTTTTCATACAAATTAACCCCTTTAGCCCATTGCTTGCTAAGTAAGGGCTGGCATAAAACTAGTGCTCGTGCGCTTAATCCACACAACACTTGCTTAGTTCCACTTACTTACTAATATTTTTTTTACAGCTTCTTTTGAACCTATTTGCTCTTTTTGTATTGTTCTATTTTTTTTTTCAACTCAACAAGTTGCTCTCTTATCACATTCACATTGAACCTTTGATCATTGCACTTTTTGCTTTCCCACTTTTAACTTCCCAAGATGTGTATATGTGTTTGTGTAATTCACAACAAGAAAAATATATGCAGTTCATGCACTTGCTAGGCTCAAAGTGGGAAACTAGAGATACATCTCTAAAACAAAAATAAAAAAAAAATAAATCAATAAGGCTCAAAACTAAGAACAATGGCCTACACCATTTCCAACTTCACATAGTCACTGAGCAACGGATTCACTAAATTCATGCCAGACAAGAAAAAGCTATGTCATGCTCACCTATATTGTTTCTTTCCTTCCCTCCTTTCACCTTTTATGTATCCTAGAGAGAATCAATCCACATAAGCATAAAATTAGGGGAACTATGGTTCATCATGGGTTATCATGAAATCACAAGCCAGGCTTCAAGGGTTAGTAAGGGTTCTATCAACAGATATGGATAGAGATAATTCAAAATCACAATAAAGGCCTAGATTATCTCTTTACGTATCATCCAGACTCTATAGAGAGAACTATAAGCACAATTTCATAGTTGAATCCATAATCATTACATTAATCATTTTCAAAATAGTCAAAACACTCCACTTGTATATACTATATTTTGTCTAAGCATTTTCTTTTTTTATCTTTATCTTTATTTTTATTTTTATTTTTATTCTATTTTATGTCTTATTTTATTTTATTATTTTATATTTTTTTTAAAAAAAGAAGGAACAAGGAAAAAAGAAAAAGAGGCAGCAAAGTAAAAAAATTAAAAGAAAGAAAAACAAAGGAAAAGCAACAACGAAAAGGAAAAAGAAAAAAAAGGAAAAAAGAAGGATCGTGAAGGGGAGTTACCTTCTGCCCTCCTCCCCCCCCCCCCGGGGAACTTTAACATCTGCCTCCCCCTTTAAAATTTTTTTATTAAGATACCGAAAATGCCCCTTAATGTGGCATTTGAACGGCGCCCCCCAAATTCCTTCCCCGCCCCTCTCTTTATTCCCCATTCTCTCATCGGCATTACGGTGGATTGCATTAGCTTGGAGAAATTTCAGACATTCAAGGTATGGGTTCTATTATATTTACGGTTTGTTTGATTTGCTAAAAAACAAGGGACTGGACAGCACCAAAATTTTTATCCCTTGTTTAGTTTCTTAAAATACCACAGTACCGGACAAATCCTTAAATTTTTGTTACTCACCAAACCATGGGATGAGGATTTGTCCAGAGTACTAAACAAAAATTTTAACATTGTTATCTCTCAAACTATCTTACAATCCTTTATACATTGGCTCATAAAATCAATGTCGGAAAGTCTTAACAACGGTTATCAACCGGTGAGGTATTGACAACGGTCAGTGACCAGCAAGGTACCGACAATGGTTAGAGACTGACGACGCTTCTTTAATTTTATATTTATATCAATTACTTTAATTGTTATAAAATATTAAAATTTTATTATATATTTTTTTTAAAATAATAATACAAAATATTACTATAAATTAGACACAAATGGTATAAAATTTTGTGTCCAGTGCATAAATAACAAATAGTGAACAATACAAAAAATTGTATTGTACCTCAACTAAAAGTCATTCTATTTTTCATCGTAGTGTTTTACCCCCAAAGGGTATGTTGTGACACCACTTATTATCACAAAGCCATATTGCTTAGTTTGCATCATTGAGATACAAAAAATCATAGCAAGACTTTAGAAAAATATTGCAAGTTCATTTTTTTTTTTTTAAGAGAAAATTGAATGTTAAACTAACTAGACAACTGAACAACTAGGTGCAATATATAAAGATACCATCAATAGTAGCTGTCCCACCCCCAAACTTTGAGGCACAATGTCCTCAATGTGCAATGGAAACATATAAAGAAAATGAAAGAAAAAAAGGGATAACTCCCCTAATATTTCTTTGGAGGTTGTGGCTACAGAGGTCACATCTTCTGCAACTGATGGAGATATCTTTCCACTCAATGCATCCCTAACTCTTTAAGACCTATAATAGCAAAATAACGCTCAAATAAGCACCTAATTGGCAACTGACTCAATTCTAACTATCCTACTAAATAAAATGAAACAAAGAAAAGAACTTGGGTTGCTTCCTAAGAAGCATTAAGTTTATAGTCATTAGCCTAACTATGTCTAGTTCCTTATGGCATAACCAAAGGACTATAGGGAGAGATTATAGACTTCCTGACTCCTTTTTAGCTTTGCTTAGGTTCCCAATAATCTTCAAAATTTTCTCTAAGCAGCTTGGACATTTCAAACAACATCACTCTAGAATATCCTTATCTTTAGCCTTCTATTTTTCATTTTCACAATAGGGGGAGGGTTTACACTAACTTGAACTTCAAGATGAACTTATTCCACAACCTTGACTTCTACTATTTCTTTACTAGTTTCAAGCTTCTTACAAGGAAGGTTGGGGTTCTCAAAAATCTTGAACGTTGCATGGTCCCCATGAACTCTCTACCTTAGTTTTCTAGCATCTATATCAATGACAACTTTCCAAGTGGCCAAGAAAGATCTCCCAAGTATAAGGAGAACATTAGAATCCTCCTCTATATCCAACACAACAAAGTCCATTAGAAAGATAAACGTACCAATCTTGACAAGTATATTTTCTACTATACCATATGGATGTTTGAGAAAGCGATTTGCAAGTTACAAGGTCATTATAGTAGCCTTGACCTCCCCAATGCCTAGCATTTAAACAGAGAAAAAGGCATCAAGTTGATGCTAGCCCCAAGTCACACAATGCTTATCCCACATCAATGTTGCCAACATTGTAGGGAATTGTGAAGTTACTAGGGTCTTTCATTTTTACTAGAAGCTTTTTCTAAATGGTGGCACTGCACTCTTCATTCAATAAGATTTTACCCATAACTTCTAGCTTCCTCTTTCTAGTGAGAAGTCCTTTCAAGAAATTTGCATACGTTGGCATCTTTTTTATAGCTTCTAAAATTGGAACATCAATGCTCAACTTCTTGTTATAGATTGATAAGAAAAACTCTAGATTTGTCCAAAGAGGCTTTGGATGTTTGAAACTTGCATGGTTATCTATGCATTAAGTCAGGAGCCTGGACTTGATCTCCTTATATGCAAAGGAATTCCTTTGAGAGAGAAAAGGTTCTGTAAAGGAATAAATGACTTGAAATCTCTCTTATATTTGACTCCTTGAAGGAGATGACCAAATCTTTTGATTGATTAAAAACATCCATTCCTATTATAACATCTTTCCCTAAGAGATTGTCTCCAATAGTTTATGCCACATGATGCATCTAGGGAAGATCTTAAGACCTATAGGTCGTCAGGTAGCCAAAGTTGTCTTTAAATGGACTTCACTAGATTTGATGAAGACATTAATTTCCTTTTTCTAGCACTCTAGAGGAAAGAGGATGGGTTGATGATAGAGCATTGAGAGCTTGTGTCAATGAAGCCAATTGCTCTATTAGTTTGGCAAATTTTGACGCCAATATCTCAATCTCTATATGAGGGGGATTAACAATCTTGAAGGCTGTTTAGACTCTTTGGATGACGTAATTTTCAAATAGTTGTACATTAGGACTAGGCTCATCATCTCCTTCCCCATCTGAATCCGAGTGCATGAGAGCAAAGTAGGTGTCTTCATCAAGTTCTTCCTATTTAGAATACAAAGACTAAAGATTAGCATCTTCTACCAACATAAGGACTTGGACCATCTTCAGGGCTTTGGCAGATTTTGTTAGGACATCTTTTGGCATAATGTCCCTATTGCCCACAGATGAAGCACTAGTCTGTCCTTTTTCCCCTTTCCCCTTTCTTTTTGGAAAATTTGTTGTGTTTCTTCTTGAATGAGTTTGGATACCTAGAGTAGTGATTTTTCCTTTTTGGTTTGCAGGCACAATCCTTGCCTCCTTGGCATTTGATCTCTAAATAAGGTTTCTTGCACGCCTACTTAAATTTTGAGCTTTGACTAAGTACCCATTTGATAAGTTCTCTTTGCTAACAAACCCAATCTACAACTGGTAAAGTCATCCATTGTATTTCTCCAAGGGATAGGGAGATAATATCCTTTCCTTGGGAGAAAATCATGCGATGTAGTTTAGGCTATATTTTTTTTTTCAGGAAAGGAAGCAACAGGGGTATTTTTAAGGCTCAGGTCATTAATCTCATTCAAAAGATAGAACCTTTGTTGCATTCTTTGAAAGTGATAGTTTAAGTGCTTAGTTTTCAAAGAGCAATACTTCATACTAAAATATTCTTGCCTGAGTTGTTTATCAAAAATTCTTAGATCTCCAATGAATTCCTTGTGCAAGACTCCTAATACAACAAGGACACTTTCAAGTTGGAGAAAGGATTCTCGGCCATACTCTCCTAGGGACTGATACCATTCTTTGAGGAATCCTGTCAAATGAGTAGCAAACTCTATCAAGACTCTTTCTAAGTCTACCCCTTCTTTTAACATGTATGTATCAAGCTAAGATCCAAAGTCTAGTAGCTTATTTCGAACCTTTTCTAGAGAACTAAGGTCCTACAGAAGGTATCCTTGATCTTTTTTGGATGGTATTCAGATTCTACTTCTGACTTTTCATTTTTTGGAAAATTTCTAAAAACTCTAGAGTCAGGGACTTTTGTAGCCATAATATTTTTGATACATTAACTTGATTATCATATTCTTCGTCAAAAGAGGCATGTGTAAACTCCTTTTCACTAGGGCTTGGAGAGGTATCTATTACATATGGCTTTTCTAGAGGTGTGATGCTTAGTATAGGATGGGGATCCTGTGGTTCATCCTCCCGAGCCATTTTCGGAGATGAAGAGGAAGGTGAAGTCTCCATCTTGGAGGAAGGTTTTTTTTTCTTGAAGTTTTGAGGGGACTATAGTGGGAAAATATTTTGTCGAATTGACTTCAGTGTTTAAGGGAGGCAAGTTGTAGTGCGGGACTTTGAAAGGGAATCTTCAAACTATAAAAGGTGCAAATATGGTTGATTGAAAGGAATCTCGCCTTTTAGTTACCAAATATGCTTCCATTTTTCTCATTTCTTCTTGGAGTCTCCTAATTTCTCTCTCCTTTTATTGGAACAATGGTCTAGTATGGTGAGCTGAAATCATTACTTTTAGCTTATAATCTAACTGGGCAATGTCTTCTTGCAGTTGTTTGTAATATATTTGCAACCTTTCAAAGAGCCCTAATCTGTGCTAACAGTTTGGCTACCTTTTCTTCAATTTTCTTGAAGTAGTGATTTTGTACTCTGGCATTTCCAATAAGCCAGTTGAGTACTTCTTCTACTTATGATATGGGCTTTTGGGATCCTTTAGGCGTAATCCCAGAGGATCCTACATAAGGCTTTATGGGGATCCCATTTGGGTCCTTAATCCTTTCTAATGGAGGAAAGTCAAAGTTATATGTAGACTCAGTCTTGTTGCGAATCATCATACAAGGGATTGGCAGTACCTTAGCAAGAGAGGTAGTTGATTCTAAGTCCTTTTAACAAGAAGATTGATGTTTCTCCTTCTTGTTTCCTATAGGAGGGGGCCAAGTGATCAATTTAGGATCATCAAGTGGATTCTGGACTTCTTCCCGTTTGAGGATTTCAAGGGCAGCTTCATAGAATGGCAAAGGGTCAAGAATCTTCTTGATCCCTACCCACGGCCCATTGTCTAGATCCAACCTCCTTTTTTGGAGGAGGTGTTGGTTTACAACCTCCTTTCCTTTTCTTTTTCTTGAATAAGTCAACTTCACAGTGAATTGGATTATCATCATCACTGTCCCATTCATCACAACTACAACCGGAATCACACATAGGGGATCTGCGTCTCACATAAAGTGGCCATTTATCTTGTCTGAATAGATTTCTTTTCCATTAGGAGAGATGGAATGAATAGGACATTTTTCTTCATGGATCAAAAGACAGGCGGAGCTTCTAAGTTGGTTGCTTCAACAGGAGGCTTGAACACTGTCTTGACGGTCCCATCCTTTCCTTTCTGAAAGAAGCCTCAAGGGCTTGGAGATGTTTTTTGTTTAGGAAAGCCTTTTCGTAATTTGCTACCCATTCTAAGTAGATAACCTTGAGGAACTCCTCTTTAAATAGCTCTTTGGAAATCTACAATATTGTTGGTATCTCTCCTTCCCTGGGGGCTAAGATAAGTAAAGCCTTATCATTAAGTCCTGACGGGCAGATCCATACCATGATTTTGTAATCCATAATAGCTTTGATGAAGAAATAGAAGGTTGATTTTAAAGTAGTGCAATGTCGCATCATCTAGAAAGTAGAACACTAACTTCCCATATGTTCCTGTCTAATTGGTTTATCAAAAAAAAATTCAAAAAAAAAAAGAAAAAGCAGAGAAACTAAAAAAATTAGACTGAAGTAATACCTGCATGATACGACTTTTGTTGTGTTTTGACGCAACTCCATTCCTCACGTCATGTCACAATCTTAAGGAAAATAATTTTTTAATGATACAACTTAAAGGATTTAGTATATATCTGTAATATTTTTCAACCTGGCACATGTGGGTAAAAATTTTTCAATGGTGGTATTATATATTGGTATTTTAGCCATTATAATATTGTAGAAATTTGGTTTAAATTGTTGAAAAATTGATGAGTGATTATAAAAGTATTGATAGAATGTGACAAATTTGTCGCTTTAAAACCATTATAGTTGCTTCTCTTTATATTATATAATAAAGGAATCAAAATTCCAGCCAAATAGTTTGTGGTTTGGTAATAATACTCTAATTTGTTTTTTAGGATTTGAGTTTATGTTCAGAGTAGCAAGTTTTACTCTCTTAAAAAGAATACTTTTGAGGTGAAGTTAAAATTATTATTATTATTATTATTATTATTTAATTTAGAGGTGTATTTTTCATAGAAGAATGATTTGTTTAATTTTTGTATAATTTGATAAATTTAAGGGATGAAATTATAAAAAATTTGAAGTGTAAAGGATTAAATTGATAAATTTGAAGTGTGAATGACTAAATTGATAAAAGTTTTAAGTGTAAGAGATCAAAATAGGTATTTACTCTTATTATTATTATACACCACACTCTACCTACATAGCATTTTTTTTTTTTTAAAAAAATAGTTTTCTCCCCTGAGGGTATAAGAAATATTTACATCCTAACCCTTATTAAAAATGAGCAGTATATTTTTCTTTTGAAAATTATAGTGACCATGCACAAGTTATTATTGACTTGTCGCTTAATTGCTAAATAAGTTTTATAAGTCGCAAATCCTAAAGTTATAGGGTCTAGATTAATGTAAACTTAAAAAATAGATTAATTGCCTCCCTTTAGTATAAAGTATTAAAAAGTTAGGTTTAATACTATGGATTTTATTTTTACTGTGAATATTTTTTCTTTCTTTTATCTAAGATTTTGTCCTCTCACGTAACTGAAAAATTAATTTCACAACAAATGTATGGGACCATTTCACAAAAAAAAAAAGAATATATTAGTCTTAGCAAAAACTCACACTAAAATACAATGATTATCAATTGAAATAAATAAAAGAAATTGTTATGTTACCTCCCTTCAACACATGCGTGTGCTACATCACTTTTGGTGCATATTGAATTTGATGTCATTTATGAATATCTAAAAACAAAAAAAAAAAAGTTTTTTAATAGGAGAAGGGGCTTTGTACGATGAGTCAAACACAACTAGTTTTCTCTGTTTAAATAGGTAAGAAAAGATGGAATTAGTAATTGTGGTAAACTTTGATTTTCATTTCACAATTAAAAGTAAATTCTATCATTTTTTTTTTTCGGTACATTGAGAGAAGAAACAGAAAACTAAACCCTGAGGGAAGACACCGCAGAAAAGTCTGCTAACAGCTCATAGTGGAGCCAAGTGGGGGGAGTATCCAGCACCATGAAGGTAACTCCTTGTTTAGCTGCAGTCTCGGCCAGTTTATCCGCATAGAAGTTGGTCTCTATGTAAGCATGAGAAATGTGCACAGTCCAATTAAAACTCAGAATACTGATAATATCACTTAACAGAGCCCCATGTTAGTGGCGTTGGGCTACGTTAGCATCAAGGAGATGAAAGAGATCCTTGCAGTAAATGTTAACCTCCAAATACTGAAGACCCAAACGCAGAGCATCAATCTCAGCATGTATATTGGTTGCTTTACCAATACATCCTATGAAGCCTTTAATCCAATTACCTGTGGAGTCCCGAATGAGCCCTCCCACTGCAGCTCTACCTGCGTTGCCAATAGAGCTACCGTCTCTGTTGAGCTTGAAGAAGCCAAGGGTAGGGAAACACCACTCGACTTGCTTCGGCAAAGGGGTTGGTTGTATGAGGCTTAGTAATGTCGGAGGACGAGCAAATGTGGGCTAAAGCGATGGCCTTGCTGAAAATGACACGATGGTTCCAGATATCACCTTGAAAGACCGCAGCATTACGTGCTCTCCAATTACAACAAAGCTCTTAACCGAACAGTTCTTTATGTTAGCTCAAGGGAATTTTTATCATTCCCTTAATTGATTTTGATGAAAAAAATATTTTAGATTTGTTAAAAAATTTCTATCTTGCTTTTTGTATATTTTCTATGATTCTCAGATCAAATAAGAAATGTCTCTCTAAATAAAATAAGTATTTTATATTTCTCTTTAAATTCTAAATGTTTTGGTTACTCTAACTAAACTAATAAGTATTTTGGTTACTCTAAATTTTTTAATAGGAAAAGGTGTTACCTATTTTAAAGTCAAACACTTTTTTAATAATTTTTAACCTCTTTCCTTCCTTGTTGCGGAAAAGAAATCTGCAGATACTAGAGATCTGTTTTTCTTCACAAGCAATTTTCAATTATTTTGTTTTGCATTGAAAAATATGATTTTTGGGTTAAATAAATCTCTTTTTACCATTAATGCATTTTATGCATAATTGCTGTCCAAGTTTTAAGCAACAGTAGCACAACCTTCTAATTTCACAAGTCAACCATATACACTTTATTGAAAAAGCAGAAATGCAGAAGCTGCAAACTTCACTTGGTCTACTTCATGTGTTGCAGCCGAAGCCAGCATCATTAATTACTTAACTAGATATTTTTTTATATTAATTGTGGGTTATATACTTAATCCATTAGATAATGCAATATCAAGCCACTTTATTGGGCCACAAAAACAGTGAGGCATGGGCTCTAGAAATCTTCTAGCAGTCACTGCACCCATCAACAACACAATGTTCTGGAATCCAGCGAACAGAACATCTAGCTGGCCTATATCTATGTGTGCATGACAGAAGGAACTGATGGGCAACCAAGAAGGCCCAATGTGTATAAACTCAAGAGAGCCTATCAGAAGATTTGTCATGTGGTCCACACTAAAACACAAATGACGATTGCTACAGTATCAAGTACATAAAGAAGAGAAAATCCCTTACAACAAAATCTAGTAGAATGATATTTCCAACAGTCATTTTTTTAAGACTATATAAATAAAGGGGAGCCTCATATAGAAAGGTTAGAGAATACAATAAAGCCTCATTTGCAAATACTCTTTAGAGCTCTCAAGGTTTTTATTTTCTCTTCTTCATCTTCATAAACCAATTATTTCATCTAGAATATAATTTTGGTGTACTGGGCATACTGGGATAACTATTATAAACAACAACAAGCTCTATGCTTGATCAATTCATCTCCAAAATATTCTTTGTAAAGGTTGTTTGCCTTAATACTCTTTGTTGTAACTCTGTTGAGGGTAGACATAGTCTTTAAGAGACAGAGTCATAGTTGTAAAAGTTCTTGGTTTATCCTGAAAAACCAAGCTTATATAGAGTTGTTGAAGTTATAAAAGGTTGATGGAAGCCTATAAACCAGTGAATATAACTCTCTCAAAGGTGATTGAGAGGAGTGGATATAGGTTTTGTTATAACCGAACCACTATAAATCACTGAGTCAATTCTCTTCCTTAAACTCTTTATTTTCAACATCTACTTACTTCTAGGATATTATTTGTGCTTAAGTTTCACTATGAATTATTTTGTTTTAAAACTGTGAAGTTTTCATAATCAATCTTAAAATGTTTTAAGCCAAGCTTAATATACTGTGCTTGATTATGGAAATTAACATTTTACTTTGTGAAATTTTTTTAAGTTTCTTATTCACCCCGCTCTAGGACACATTTACCTACACTTTCATTTGGCATCAGAGACTTAGGCTCTGTAACGTTGGACTAACATCCTTTGAGTTAAAGATCCTAGGTTGTGTAGAAAAATGGAAGACTTCAAGGTGGGCAACTCATGCAACAAGTCTCCATACTTTGATGGAACCTTCTATAGCCATTGGAGAAACTGCATGGAGATGTTTTTAGGTTCAAATCACTTTGAAATCTTAAGCATTGTACGGAATGGAAATGAAGATCCAACAAAAGAAGTTGATGGAGTGAGAGTCCTTAAAGATGAAGCAGAATACATGGAAGAAGAAAAGAAGCGTGCTTCATTTCACATGAAGGCCAAATATATGCTTTCTAATGTTGTATGTTTGAAGGAGTATGAAGTTATTTCAACTTGTAGCACAACAAAAGAAATGTGGGATCGATTGCAAAGCATACATGAAGGAGCAAACGTAGTCAAAGATTCAAGGATAGATATATATGCTTGAGAATATGAATTGTTCCACATAGAAGATGGAGAATCCATAGAGAAATATTTTACTAGATTTCTCCACATTGTAAACCAGCTTAAGATACTGGGCAGAAATCTCACACAAATGAAGCTTCTTAAGTGTCTCTCTGATACAAAAGGCTATATACTCAAGCATTTTGCTAGATCAAAATATGATAGTTGATGAGCTTTGTGGTGACTTGGAAACTGAAGAAATAACAATGAAAAAGAAGGAGAAGAGAGTGACCGAAAGAAAGAAGAAGGAGAAAGTCCTAACCTTTGCTGCCACATGCTCATCCTCGAATGATGATAGTGATGATAATGTAGCACTTCTCTCCAAGAAAGTTGCCAAGCTTCTGTAAAGAAAGAAATTCAATAAATAACCTGTTACATACCAAAACACAATAGAGATGACAGTAGCAAGCATGAGTCCAATAAAGAAGTAGAAAAAGATGAAATAACTTGTTACAAATGCGGGAAACTTAGACATAAAGCACTTGAATGTCCAAAGAAGAAGAAAAAGTAATTAAAGAAGCACAACAAAAAGGCATATGCAACTTGGAGTGATGAAGACACCTCATCAAGTGATGATGAAGCAGAAATCTGCCTCATGGCCATGTCTGATGATGGTGACTCTGAAAATGAGGTAGATGATCAACCCTTATCTTATGATAATTTATTTAGTACATATGATGAGCTTGCTACCAATTTAGAAAAGCTTCTTTCCAAACTTTCTTTTAAAAAATAAAAAAATCAAGGTTCTTGAAAAGGAACTTAATGAAATTCTCCTTATTTCTGATAAAGATAAAATGCTTATTGAGTAGTTACAACAAAAGGGAAATATTTCTGAAAAACTGCTTTTAGAAAATGAAGCTTTAAAAACCAAGCTTGCTGAACTTTTAAACAATTTGGCTAGTTTTGTCAAAGGCAAGTAGAATCTTGATAAAGCTAGTAGGTATGTAAAAGCATAACCTACAAAGATCTTTCTGGAAATATGATTTGGGATATAGAAATCCAAATTTAAAAACTAAGTTTCACAAACTACTTGTAACTATTACAATAAGGTTGGTCATTATGGTTATCAATGTAATTACAAGAAGAATATGAAAAGATACAAACAAATTTGGGTTCCAAAGAATATTTCTATCACTAACTATTAAGGACCTAGACAAGCATGGGTACCTAAGCTTGATTGTTCACTTGGCAGAAGTAGCTTAAGTCAAAGATAGGAAGCTGGTACCTTGACAATGGCTACTAGATTAGTGGAGGAAAATATGCATGTAGTATTTGATGAAACTAATTGTCTTCTTATAAGCAACGTTGCTTTTGAGGAAAATTAAGATTTTAGGAACCAATTTTACCTTATCGGAATCAAGCTTCAAACGATATACCTGATTAAAATTAGAACACCAAAGCTAATCAAGTCTCTATATAACCTGAAGAAACATTAAACATAGATAATGTTCCATACAAACAACAAGTACAATGAGATCATAAGCTTGATGATGTGATTGGAGATATAAATGAAGGAATGAAGACTAGAGCTTCAATAAGAAATCAAATCACAGATTCGTGCTTCATTTTGCTGGCTGAACCTAAGAAGATTGATGAAACCTTGAAGATGAATTGTGGATCATGGCTATGCAAGAGGAACAAAATGGGTGGTCAGAAACAAGCTGAATGAACAAGGAAACGTGGCAAGAAATAAGGCTAGATTGGTAGCTTAAGGGTATAGTTAATAAGAAGGTATTGATTTTGATGAAACCTTTGCTCTAGTTGCTAGACTTGAAGCTATTCGCATACTGCTTGCTTTTGGTTGTTACAAAAATTTTAAAGTTTTTCAAATGGATATGAAAAGTGCTTTCTTAAATGGTTTTATAAATGAGAAAATCTATGATAGACGACCTCCGGGCTTTGAAAATGAAGATTTTCTAAACCATGTTTACAAATTGTCTAAGGCATTTTATGGTCTTAAACAAGCTCCAAGAGCTTACTATGAAAGGCTAAGCACATTCTTGCTGAAAAATGGATTTTCAAAAGGGAAAGTTGATACTACTCTTTTCACTAGAATATTTGATGATGATATCCTTGTTGTACAAATTTATGTTAATGATATTATATTTGGTGCTATTAATGAGCTCTTGTGCAAGGATTTTGAGAAGCTAATGAAAGGTGAATTTGAAATGAGCATGATGGGAGAATTGACATTCTTCCTTAGACTTCAAATTAAGCAACTCTCGGATGACAACTTTATCCATCAATCAAAGTACACCAAGGAGTTGATCAAGAAGTATGGAATGGAAAATGCAAAAGAAATGTCAACACCTATGACCACTACAACCAAGCTTACGTCAGAAGATGCAGCTAAAGTTATTAATCAAAAGTTGTATAGAGGCATGATAGAGTCACTACTTTACCTCACTACAAGCAGACTTGATATTTTATACAGTGTATGTTGTCGTGGTAGATATCAAGTCAAGCCTAAAGAAACTCATCTGCAAGCTGTTAAAAGGATAATCAGATACTCGACTGAGATTGAAAATGTTAGATTATGGTATCCAAAGAACCAATACTTCAATCTAGTTGCTTATACAGATTCAGACCATGCTAGACACTTGATTGACAAAAAAAGCACAAGTGGAGGATGCTAGTTTCTGGGTAATGCCTTAGTGAGCTGGCAGTGTGTAAGAAGCAGACAAGCATATTAATTTCTACTACTAAATCTGAGTATATTGCAGCTGGTCAATGTGTGCATAAGTTCTGTGGATGAAGCAACAACTTAGAGACTACAAAATCATCCAAGAATGCACTCCAATATTGTGTGACAATACAAGCGCCATAAATATTGCAAAAAAATCAAGTACAACATGCAAGATTTAAACATATTGATATCAAGCACCGCTTCTTCTAAGATCATGTGCTAAAAAATGATGTGGAACTTCACTTCATATGCATTGAGGAACAAATTGCGGATATATTCACCAAACCACTAGCAGAAGAAAGATTTTGTATTTTAAGAAGTGAATTAAGTATAATTTCTTCACTTTTAAGTATTTGAAAACTTTTTGCTGGGCAAAAATAAAATTGAGTGAGAGGAGTCAATTGATTGAGATATGATATTTTAATATCCCCAATACATTATCACTTAATCATCGGAAAGTTTTACCTCTCTCCCACTCGGTGGTCACCCATCATCCACATCTACAATACATTTCAAATTATTTCTATTATTTTAATATCCTTCGTATTTCCCTTATCCATGTCTCGATTTATTAAAAATAACTTCAAATTCTTCATTCCTTCTCACTTTACTTATCCACGTCTTCATTTATTAAAAATAACTTCAAATTCTCTCCATTTATTCATTTAAAATTTATACGTGTATATATTATATTAAATTTCTATTTGTATATATAGATTTCTTTCAGTAAACTATCTCTTCATGTAATTTTGTTCCAGATTTAACCTAATTTTAATTCTTAATAACTAATTAAAAACGTTTTCTCATCATTCCACGTCATGTAATTTTTTTTGGATGTTTTCTCTTAAACATTTTCTCAGCCTCTCAAATCTATAAAAATAACATCACCGCAATTCACACATGTGTTTCATTTGTTTTTCGCTTTTCAGTGCTTTTTTTTTTTTTCCAAGAAAAAAAGAAAAAAAAAACTAGAGTCTTCCCATAATTTTCTACTTTTAAACCACCCACACTTCATGTTTCTGTTTCAGATTTTTTTAATTTTCAGTTTAGGTTTTTTTTTTTTTTTTAATTTAGTGGCTTCCCATCAATTTGCGCCTTTTTTAATGATTAAATGAATTATAAATATTTCAATTAAATTTTATAAAACAATTAATTATAAATAGATTCTGCACTTTTTTTTTTTAAATAGCAAATTAATTCACCCCATTATCCTCTCCACCGTTTCCTTCCACCGAGTCAATCCTTCCTTAAGTGGCTTATCCAAGTTTTTATTTTCTTAACATTTTTCTTATCCTTTTACTTTTCAAAATTATTTATAAAATACACTTCTTAAATTTGAGAGATTATCATTCATGGAATTAATTTTGTGCAATTTCTTTTGACAAATTTTCATCTACATTCTGTTATCTCTCTCCAAAAATTTACATGTCTCAATTGTGGTAATCACGTCTCTCTTTAATTTTTTCTTTAAATTAAAAATTGCTTTCGGTTATCCACACAACTCAATTTTGTAATTGTTTTTTTTTTGTTCAATGTATTGCTCCTAATCTATCTGGTAATATGCTTCTATACCATCTATGGTCATAAGAACTTCTAAAATAAGGTTAGTTTCCCATAATAGGACAGTTCATTCTCTCTTTCTTTCTCTCTCGGCTATATTTTTAATGTTTAAGTATTTTGGTTTCATTCATTTGTAAAGATTTTAAGGTGTGCTATTTGTTTTTATGAATAGCTTTCTTGCCAATGTTGTAAAGAATGTGGTTTTTGTAACTCTAACCATAAAGGTAATAGAAAATTATTTGATAAGAAGCAAACATTTATCTTGGTATCTATAATATTCATGCCAGTAAAAGAATATATAAAACTAAAAATTGTTTAGTTGACTTTAAAAGATCAAGAAATGTTATTCTTATGATCATAGACTTCATAGTGTATGCAAAAAGTACCATAGAAGCCCATACTTCAAATAATTCATGGAATCTAAAAATTTGAAAACATAATATGGTATTATCTATTGATTGCTTAAATTTATATATATATTTTCTTTTTGAAGTTAAATGGGATGTGAAATGGAGATTTATTCTTGTGGCAAGAAATATTGTTTTGAGAATTTTTTTGGCTGAGTTTGAATAACATGTTGCCCTCTCATGATCCTTCTTTTCTTGGGTTGGTATAAAAAGTTCTGCTTTTTATTGTAGTATAAAATATATTCATGTTTTTCTCTAATAAGCTGTTTGCTTGCTGAGAAAAATGTAAAATGATATTGAAAATTGGCTCATATTATTTAGTTATGCTACTTCTTTCCATTCTATATTGCACAAAAATTTACAATTCATCGTGAAAATCTTATAAATACATGGTGTATTTCACACATGTAGCAGCCTAAATGACACACAATATAAATTACTGCATTGAATTTTGTATCATGAAACTCTTCCTATTTTAAATCTATTTTACTTAAATTCATTTTCTTGGATCAGATCTGAGAGATACAACCACTGCTTTATAATCCCTATGATCAAAATATTTGGTTTATAAGTGATGTATATATATTTTTTATTTATTCTATATTTTAATAAAATGTTCTATTATAATTTGCCACATATTTCCTTAACACAATTGCATTATGTTACAAAGGAAAGATAATAATGTTCTAAATTAACATTATTAATAATATTTTAGAATTAAATCTTTTCTTTACTTTAGATTTCTCAATAACTTTTTTTTTTTTTTTTTGGATTTGTTATCTAAAAAATATTTAATTTATTTCAATAATTATACATTTGTAAATTTAAAATTAAATATATGTTACAAAATTATAAATAAATAAATTTTACTTGAGAATTTCTTATTTATGTAACTTTGTATTTTTATAATCAAATAACATACAATTAAGTTAACAACCCGTGTTATACACTGGTGCCATACTAGTAATTATATATATAAAAATGATAATCTTTTAACATAAAATTATTTTAAATATTTTCTAAATGTCAAATTCTATAAATAAATCAAATTAAAAATATCTTTTGCAATTTAAAATATTTTAAAACAATTAATTATACATATAAAAAAAAAGATAATCATTTAACAAAAAAATATTTTAAATATTTCACATACTTTAAAAAACCAAATTCTATAAATTATTCAAATTAAAAAATTATTTTGTGATTAAAAATATTTTTTATCAACCAAAAAAAAATTTATTTTCATTAATTATATAATTACTCTACCATAAAAATACTATAATTTCTGAATATCAACAACAATATTAATACTATAAACATGGTTGCATAATCAAATAATTAAATTACATGTAGTATTGGATTCATATATTAATTACTTAGATAATTTAAACCGATAAATGCACAAGATGATAATGTAATATCACTTATATAATTGACTTTACTGGAGATTCCGTAACTCTCCTTTGTTTGTAATTGGTTATGTGAAGTTTAATTTATAAATAATCTTATGTATCTTATATTTCAAAAGTTTAAATGAATTGTTTATTTATTTTCTCATATTATTTATATTTGCAACTATTTTTAGTAATTATTCATTTTATCTATTACCAAAAGAGAGTAATTATTGATTTTATCATTTTGTATTTTGTATATTTCATAGCAATGTAAAAGTTGTTAAAGTTTTAAAGTTAATCAATTTTCGTAAAAAGAAGATCACACCAATTAAAAATTCGCACATTGCATGGGAAAAATATCTAGTTTAATATAAAATAGAAAGACAATATTCATTGGAATGAAGTAGAAGTTGGTCCAAGAAAGAGTATATAGTGGGTATACAATTTTTTTGTCATTTTATTTCTTGATTTAGTTTATTTTAATTAGTAGGCACAGTTTTTTCTTGTTAATACTTTTTTTTTTTTTTTTGATGAGAATACTTTTTAAAATTTAAAAATGAACTACTATATAAGAACATAAAAAGTATTAAAATTTAATTGTGAATATTATAAATAATTATTTTATAAACAAAATTTGTCATTTGAAAACGATTTATATACATTATATAATTTATCTCAAACACACTGAAAGAAAATATAATGGGTCCATTTCATATGTAAGAAAGGAAATGGAAGTAAGGTAATGTTTTTTTTTTTTTTTCTTTCTTTTTTTCCTCTCAATTTGGATTGTGTTGAAAATTAATCTAAAAAGTTGTCGAGAATTCCTGAAGTGCTTAAGAAATTGAGTGCATTAAAATCTAAAATCTAAGTGCAAGACAAAATTATGCAAAAATATGTCTGGTATTTTGTTTAACAGTTAAATAACTTTAGAAAATTGTAAAGTCAGACAAAGTAAATAAAAAATGGGCACTACGAAGTAAAAGCAACAAAAAAATCAAAGTAAAATTTCGAAGAGGAACTTAAAAAACACCCTTAAACATTGTGCCACGTGTATTTTTCCTCCAAAACTTTTAAAACATGTATTTTACTTTCTCTAAGTTTCTAAATTGTTTACCCTTAAACTTCAACTTCTATTAAAATTTTAATAGAAAAAATATATTTGTATAGTATTATTTCTCTATTAATATATTTCTTGTGATAGTCAAACAGAAATAGTAAATAAAAATAGAGAATTTGGTGATATACATATTATTTTTCTGTTAAATTTTTAACAAAAATAAAAACTTGGATGTAATGTGCACATTTTAAAAGTTTAAAAAAGTTAACTATGCATTATAAAAATTTAAGGAACAAAGTGTACATGACACAAATTAGTTTAAGAGTTGTTTTTGAAGTTTCTAATTTCAAAACTATGTAGAACATCTTACAGAGATATCAAACTAACTTTACAAGTCTATAAATAGCCATCAAACATTTACTTGTATCTAGAGAGTGAATCAACAAACCAAAAGCAACAATACTAATATATTATTTTCAGAATTCGAATTTGTTATAGTTGATTGTAGCATGCAAGCTGTTAGTCGTCTCACCAACGTATAAATGCATAATCAATCCAAATATATGTTGATCAGATGACTGATAATTCACTGCATATTTGTAATCAACTGTAACAAATTCAATTTTTTACTTTCACTCTCCATTCTCTCTCCCCTTGGTCACTTGCATTAGCCATTATCCAACCATTGGAAGCTAGAAGTAATTAACTTAACCCACATCCTTCCAAAACTAAAGCAAACCATCTAATATAATTTTTAGGGAAAGGTATAAAATGTCTCCAAAAAATTGTGTGTGAAATGTATTTTATCTCTAAAACTTTTAAAACATGTACATAATTTTTAAAATCTTTAAAATGAGTCCGTGATCTTCAAACTTTAACTTTTATTAAAAATTTTAAAAAATTGTCACTATGCGGAGGCGAGCATCAAGGAGGGAACAAATTCCCCGTCAGGAACATGAAAAAATAATCATGAATCAAAATAATAATAATAAAGAAAAAACTAATCCAACAACTAAATTAAAATCCATTGACTCCTTGAATATCAAATTTGTTGTAATGATCACTATTATTCTTTTCTATGAGAAAAAGTAATTACAATCTAAAAAGAATAACAAATCACAAAATTTCCTAAGAATATTATTTTTTGATGAGCCTAAAATTATTAATATAACTTTTAAAATTATTCCTTACACCGTATTGAAATTCTTTTAAGTTTTCTTATGTAAGATTAGTAATATAATGATATGAGAAAATATTTTTTGGTAACTTATCTGAGGTATATAATTTTTATAGTTGTAGTAACAACATTTTTAAGTTTTTAATTTTTTAAATTTAACTTTACAAACTTTTTTTGTGTTTTGCAAATAAAACATAAAGAAAAATCTTTGTGAAGTTTTTTTTACACATATACAATATCCCAAAAATTATCACCAACACATATCACTTCTATAAATATTTATTAATATGTTCTGCTTTTAATAAAATTGCATTACCCTCTTACAACTTTATTTTCTTTAATTTAAATTTTTTACATGTTATTAATTAATTACTTATTTAATCAAATTACAAGGTATAATAAATTTAATAATGTGTAAAAAAAATAAATTAAACAAAGTAAAGTAGTAAGAGGGTTATGCAATTTTATTAAAAGTAATATATATTATTAAATATTTATAGAAGTGGTATGTATTGATGATAATTTTTGGGATGTTGTATATGTGTATTAAAAAACTCCATGGTGATTCTTCTTTATGTTTTTTACAAAAATTTGCAAAGAGTGATGGTGATATCTCACTTTACCCTCTCTATGAAAATTTATATTTTTATGTTTTATTTTATTTTTTACTTACAAAAAAAATCTGATTATCTCTTCTCTCTCCTTAGAAAGTTACATGGAAAAAGTGATATAGCATTACTATAATATTTATGAGTTGGTAGCTTTTTAGTTAAAAATGTAATTAAGTGATGCAATATTATTTAAATATTGTATTACTGTACTATTATATTGATTATGTGATATATATTAATAAATATTTTTAAAAATAATATATATTGGTAATAATTTTTAAAATTTGGTATATGTCAAGTTAAGAAGAGAACCTAAGCTACTTATTTTTTAAGAAAATATATATTGAATAGTTAATTTTCCCTATAAAAAAAATTCATTTTCAAAACAATGGTACAGTTTTTTTTTTTTTTTTTAGAGAGACGAAAATTATAATTAAGAATCTTAGATAATACAAAGCAGAAACATAATAATAGAAAAATTGTCCTCTTTTCTATACCAATAACCATTTGTTGTCCCTCAAGGCCAATAGTCATCTTGTGCTCCAGAATGGTGAACTATTTTCATTCATTGGGTTCATGACTGGACAAAATCATAAGATTTCAAAGAAATCATGGTAACAAAGTATCGATTATAAGAAAGTCCTGTGAGAATCACCAGTTTATAAGATTAACATTTGATCCCTTTACATTTTATAACAGATTCTACTTCAATTTCTTTACTTTTAACAAGTTACAACTCATCACTTACAAGCTAAACATGGAAATGTCATGTAATTAAGGACAATGCAAACATTGATCCCATTGAGAATACCCGACTGTCATGTCCCCTTTCCATCTAAAAGAAAAACTTGAAAGATTAAAATATTTGGTTTCCAGAAAATTTATTCTCAGATCGATGTGAACACAATTGTTTACCTCTCCATCAAGAAATTAAGAGAATATCTTCAACATCACCAGTCTCTTGAGCTGCTTGATGCAGATGGCAGAGGAGGATGGACTACCAGCATTTCATAGTTCACATCTACAAGGCTCTCAGCCAATGCCGCAGAGGGCCACAACACGTGGATCCTACGTAATTCACTGAAGTTCCATAACTGATTAGGGAGCACAGTAAGGTATATGCAGTCCTTTATCATCAGGTTTCGAAATTTCTGCATTGCATCCTCCCCAAGTTTCCACTCTGCAATGTGTAGCTGAGGCATTTGAAGGACTTCGAGATTGGGAAACCCATTAGCACTGCAGTTGAATCCAAATTTCTTCCTATCACGAGAACCTTCAGATCCTACTAACTTCAGTATTTGAAGCTTTGGAAGATTTTCCAATGTAGGAGTGGTGTCGTAGTGCAAGAATTCTATTTGCTTTAACGTTATCTTGGTAAGGTTCGATGGAAATGATTGGGGACTTCTTGGTAGCTCAGAGGTGTAAAAAATTTTCAGTCTTTGCAAATTTCTCATTTTGCTTAGATTGCTCAGTGCTGAGCTGGATTGCAAGTACTATTTGGGTTTGTACCACAATCCTAGTTTGCTTATGTTATGAAACATGTCTTTTTCAAACAATTGCACAGTGTTCTTGTCTAAGGCCACTGTGGAGAGACTTTGTAGGTCATCCAAACGTTGGAAAGAATCCATGGAATGGAGATTAGAGAGGATCGCAGGCCTAGAAACATAGACATGCTGTAGGTCTCTCAGTTTCCATATCTCAGCAGGCAAAAGATTAATGAAAGAGTATCTCAAGTCAATTGTTTGCAAATTAAGAATGTTACCTATGGAAGGTGGAATCACTTTGAGATCTTCACTTTCTACTTTTAGATACTTGAGAAGAATTAGCTTCTCGATTGAATCTGGAATGGCCTCAATCTTCACTTTACCCAGATTTAAGACCCTGATGAGGCTGAAACTCTTATAAAGCCAATCCCAATCACTTCTGTCAAAGGGATACGTGTGTGCACCAAAGCAAAACAAAGAATGAACGGAGGAATCGTCAGGAGGGTTTGAACAAATGTAAAGAGGCGTTTCACAATGAAGAGACAGTCTTCGTGGTTTGCTTGTAGAAAAAATTCTTGTGTCTGTCCTAAGCTCAAGAAATTTGTTATTCTTGCACTCAGATAAACACAAAAGCCTATTGAGATTATGGATACGACATGTTTTTATGCCACCATCTGTTCTTCTGCTTGAAACCGTAACAAGGCTTTGATCAACAAGCCTCTCCAAGTTATCCTCTGCCACATGTTTATGGTGAAAAAATCCCTCAGCTATCCACATTTGAATCAATTGTCGCACTGGTATCTCAAAGTCTTTAGGGAAAACGCCAAGGTAGAGGAAGCATTGTTTGTATGTGAAGGATAAATTGTTGTAGCTTAAGGCTAGTACATCCAAGACGTCTGTTTTGTCATGAGTAAGATACCATTCTATGTCTTCCGCCAATTTTAGCCACATCCCAATGGTCTTCTCACTGCATGCTGCAAGGGCTCCAACTACTGAAACAACAGTTGGTAAACCACAACAGCGTTTAACAATTTCCCTCCCAAGACCTTCCAGTTCAGGAGGGAATTTTTCTCCTTGGAACACCTTTCTAGTGAAGAGTTCCCAACTCTGCTCCATGTCTAAAAGCGGCATAGAGTTGGAAGAAATACCTGCTCGCAGTCCTACCTCTTCGATGCGAGTGGTTATTAGTATTCTACTTCCATTTGAATCATCACAAACAGCATTTCTTATCTCATTCAATATATTAGGGCTCCATAACCCATCTATAACAATGAAGAACCTCTTTTCCTTCAGGAATTCTGAGTAAAAGTTATCCAAGTTGACGCCTGAATTGCCTTCCTTACTCAGATCTGAACTAGTACGAATTTCCATCTCCACTTCCTCTTGTTGATTAGACACATGATGCCATACACAGCATTGGAAGTGATTCTTGACGCGAGAATGGTTATATATTTTCTTAGCAAGTGTAGTCTTGCCAGAGCCACCCATGCCAGTGATGGAAACAACTTGAAGCTCTTCACTCCCTCCCACTAACTGCTTCAATAGCACCTGTGTGACGTTGTCGAGACCCACCACATCATCTTCCTCAACGTTTCTCCTTAACTGTTCTAGTCGTTTCTGTGTTTCTTCTCTTTCTATTCTGCTTCTTTCATTGCTTCTGCTTCCTGTCATCTCCTCTAACTGTGTGATGAAGCTGGTGATCTCTGTGATGAACTCGTTGATATCATCCAACTCTTGCTTCACCTCGTTGATGTTTGGTTAGACGACGTGCTTGTTTATAACATCCTCAGCATCTTCAATTGCATCTGTGATCTGGGTCAACAGCTCCTTCACTATTCTATCTTTCTCTTTCCAGTTTTCCTCAAATTCTATCAGTGGCATGAGTTTATCCAACAATTCATCGCACGTGTCTGCCACTTCCTCAAGGGCATCAGAATTGTCTGAGAGAAGCGCATCCAAACGGTAGTGCAGAGACCTAACGGCCATGGCTACTGTCTTGTCCTCGAATCAGTTTACAGAACAACTATTGGGCTTTCATGAAAAAAAATGGGTTAGGAATCTATGAATTACCAGACAAATAATTTTTTTTTTGTGACTGCCATGGATAACAATTGAAGAAAACTTTGGACAACATATTTAGAGTAAGGAGATTATTTCCACATCATTCAAACCTTGTTGCTACAAACTTTCACGGGATTTAAAGTTCTATGAAAGTCTATTGACATCTCACTTTGCGATTAGGATCCTTTATTATTTTAGTAGAAATGGAAGAATAATATTAGGTGAATTTAAATTATTAATTTTAAATTTAATAGTTAAGATCAATCTCATGTATATTGATGAATTTATAATTTATGCATATATTTATTTTTTCAAAATATATCTATCACATATGTAATAAAATTTAAATTATTAAATTTACAATCAACTGTCTATATTTACTAATATCACTCTATTCTGACCAAAATGACAGAATCCTGATCCCTCACTTTGTTTATGCGGTCCAGCTCCTCTTATGGATTTGCTCAATTATTTCCTTTATCATTTTGCGGTGATGTGAAAGCAATCGTTGAATAGTAGGTGCTTTATATTATTTTGGGAGTAAATCTCCTGCCCTACCTTAGTATCCTATCCTCTATATCCGACTTATATTCTAAATAGTTAAAAAATAAATAAATTACAGCATTACACCACCAACTGCATAAATCACAAAATTTAAAAATACAGCTACTTTAAAATTTAGTAAAAAAATATTAGTAGTTTATACAAAAAAAAAAATTAAATTAGATTAACATCCCATACAATTAGCTTATTTTTTACTTACCTTTAGTCTATTTTTAAAACGCACTTAAATCCAATTAACTAACATTGTCAAAAAAAATTCTCTATAGATGCTTTTTCTTCTTTTTTTTTTTTTAAAAAAATATAATAAATAAACTTAAATGACAAAATTACATATATAAGTAACTTAATTTATTTTCATATGCGTTCTCTAATAAATTTATTTATTTATACTTCATAATCCATATAACTTTTAAAAATAAATTTTGATGTAAATATGAAATTATTTTAAAAATAAAAAGTAATTCAGATAAAAATAATTTTTTAAAAATTATTATTATTAATTTAATTATATTGTATCAAAAATGCTTTTGTCTCTTATTTAGAACTAAAATGATATGTAAAATTATTTATGTCACACAAGATAATGTTAAAATTATGTCTCATATATCTCATTGTCAAAGTAGGAGTAAATCAAATTCTTTTAAAACAAGAATAAAGGTAGAGCTTACACTTTTCATTAAAATTCTGCACTATATCTATATTCAAATTTCATTTTTTATTGAATTAATAGTTAAGGAATAGCTTCTTTTACACTGTTCATTTATCTGGATTTATTTATTTTTTATAATTGTCACTTTTATCACACATAAATAACAATGCTTTTGAACAATACAAACAAATAAAGGATATTTAATTTTTTAAATTTTTAGTATTTAATTTAAATAATTAGCTTATGATATGTTTAACAAGTGAATTCTTCGTTACTTTCTAACATATTGTAGAAATGTAAAATAAGAATATGTAGAAAATAGAATATATAATAGAACATTCATACAAACATATATACACACTATAATGACAAAAGTTTCAAGATCATACTTAAAAAAATTATAATTGATGTCTTGGTTAGTGTAACTATTATAAGTTGGAATAAAATATCATGTCTTTCAACTATATGGGAGGTATGTGTAAATTTTAAAAATAGAAAGAGATAATTTAAAAATAAAATAATTAGAATCAAATTATGAATCATTAGGAGTATTTATGATATTTAAATCTTGTTAATAATTGACTAATATCTCTATCTGTCAATTGATAAAAATTGAGTTTATGTGTGATTCCTTTTTAAACTATAACAAATGAATCTATAATTTTTTAAAACATAAATGGGGTAGGTGAATAATAAATTAACTAAAAAGAATGTTGACATAATTTTTTATTCAAAATTATAAAATTAGTGGTTTAACTCGTTTAAGCTAATTACAACAATTAGCATAGTAAACAAGACACCAAATACAAATTTGCTCCCTATTGTTTTCCTTATTAACTGATTCATCAGAGCTTTTCAATGCATAAAAAGACCCATTCAATTGTCCTCCAAGTGTTCTTCCTCTAAAGGTTGTTATGGGGCCTACTTAAAGGATGACGTTACATTGAGAATTGACAGGAGTGGCTGAACAGCCTGATCCAATTACCTTTTATATTTTTTTTTTGAAAATAAACAAAAATTTAATAATTTCAACCAAGAGGGACATAGGTGAAACAATATCAAAGTTGAGTGTTAAAGCATAATAATTTTGTATATTCACCTGGAGTATAAAAGCTAATAATAATACAAGACATGTTATGCTATGCATAGACTAATGTCTCTAGCTTTTTCTTTTTCTTTTTTATTTCTTTAAAATTTTCAACATCATTATTGTTATAGGGTCAACAGAGCGATTAAGGTGGTGTAGATCAATAGGAGAATGGATCATCGCGGTCCTCCCCAGGGGTAATGCTCTATCCTAGATTAGATGTAAGAACTATGCGTGGTTTTTTTTTGTTAGTTAAGATTGGTCTCCTCTTCTAGAGGGTTCTGGTCTTTTATACATGGTAATGGCATAGTGGTTGATAGCTGTGGCTCTTGGGATTTTGGGCTTGCGTTTGGGCCCATAGAGCTAGTCCACATCATCAACCTCCAAGTCGGGTGTCTAGTAATTTTGGATGCCCGAACTAACTGTCGAGCAGTGATTATTATTGCAGGTAATCATTTTTATTACAGTTTTTATGAGGGAAATGATTGCTTTTATTAAGTTGTTCTTAATTACGCCGCCCTCTTTGCCTATTCCGAGTTCCAGTAACAGTTCAAGCATTATTGTATCTATGTGCCTTCTTTATGCCCTATCGCCTTGATTTTACCGTTACCTTTCTAGTTCACGCTATTATTACTACCCTAATTATTTACTCACTAGTATCATTTATTGTTATTATTTGTTACTATTATTATTATTATTATCGTTGTCATAATATCTCACCTTTTCTGATGCATCGCATTACTATACCGTCCTTCCTGTGTGTGTGTATATATATATATATATATACACACACACGTGGTCCTAGAGGTCCCACTACCCTTCTACTGTTCTTGTCATCATTCACCCCTGTCCTTGTCTATCTAGTTCTTCTCCGATGCCCCTCTGGTTTTTCGACTACCTTTCACTGTTTTCTTCTTCCTACACGCCCTTTGCTTTCCTCAGGTTGGCTTCTTGTTCTTACTACTTTACTTATTTCAATTTTAACCGTGGTGAGGGTGTTTAAGGTTGTGGAGTTTATTATTTGTTCACCGTACTATTTTTATGGCTTCATCTAGTGGGTTAGGGTTTGTCATGCCCGAGAGTGTTCCTATGACAAGGAGCACATCGACTGGTGAGCGAGCGCAAGTGACTGTTGCACTTCCCTGCTCAGCTCACGAAATATACCAAGTTGGGGTAACCTATGCCCATGGTTTTTAAACCGAGATGAATGATCTTAGCTAAGAGGATGCTCCTTACCCAGGTGACCTGAGAGATACTTGGTGGATCTCTCAGGAAATCATAACCACGAGTGTAATATAGGTCCTATTACGGATAGTCTTTGTGGTGCCACAGATTCTGTGTATGGTTTTGACATAGAGTGTAATATAGGTCTTATTCATGTCATTCACAACCGCATCAAGACTGACCAACGCGAGAGCCTTAAACTAGATAGACCTTGGGCCTAGAAGGAAGCCACCAACAAGAAAATAGCAAAGGCTGAGAAGAAAATTGCAGGCCTGGAAACTGACATAAAGGCCGCTGAGGCTAGAGTGAAGTCTGCTGAAGATAAGGTCTCGATCATTATATCCAAATATGCTGACCTCGGGAGTAAACTTCAGGCTTTCGAGGGGGAATTGGCTACGGCCTCGCTGAATGTTCGGGCTACTGAAGATAAATTACATAAGGCATTGTCTGAGATCTAGTAGTTGGAGCGAGCTCTAGCCGCTAGTGAGTCCTCTTCTACAGGTAGCTCATAAACTCAACATTACTAATGATTCCCCCTTTTCCTTAGTGTGAACTAACCTTGATGATATTCCTTCAATAGTATTTCTCTAAACTAGAGGGAACTTTTCTTGCAGGCAAATTAGATTGTATAAATTTTTTAGAAGAGTAGGTTGCTACGAATAAATCTCTGTCCGACCAAAAAATTGTTGAAATTGAGGCCCTTGTAAAGATCAGGTAAAACTTGCACGGCGCCGCAAGGCCAAGAGAGATTAGGTCGTAGCGTCGCAAGTCCGCCTAATTAAGTGCACAAAGGAAAAGTTAGCGGATACGTTGATCAACGCCACGAAAGATAGGTTCGACAGCTGTTTAGACCAAGTATGTCTCTTCCCTGAGGCACCTTTGAGAGATGCACTCCAGTCGGCAGTGAACTACTTGAAAGTAGTTTGGGACAGCGCTATTGTTGACCTGGACGACGAAGATGAGCTTGACATCTCTCTCGAAATTTCTATTTTGGAGGTCGAGTCAGAGGACAAAAGAGACCCCGCTGCTTAGTTTAGTTTATTTATTTATTTTATTTATTTTTGTTTGGATCGGTAAAGTTTTGTGCTTTTTTTGAAAGGAATGTACTCTTGGTCGAATTTTGTCATGTGTTGCTATTCTAATGCATATTATTTTTGGTCGGAAAATTCTTCATTTATGAATATTTCTTCTAGTTTTTATATGCTTCCCCTTGACTTTAGTCAACTGTCTTCAAAGGATGCACTAGTCTTCCTAGTTGCACGTGCTATGCTGATAGTAAAATGTTTTCACACTATCATTACCAGCTTGGGTCAACCATATTACAAAAGCAGTATCTGTTTACAAGTTAGGGTAATATTTTTTTAACTTAGAGACATGCCATGTATTAGGTACTTCACGACCCTAGAGCGTGGTTAGCCAGTATGCTCCTTTGCCTATCACCTCAGCAACAACGTATGGCCCGTCCCAGGTCGGTGCTAGCTTACCATCTCCAGGATTTTTCCTTGCTGGGGATATGAACCTAAGCACTAGATCACCCTGTCAAAAGTCCCTTGGTCAAACGTTCCTATTATATCTCCTAGCTAACTCTTTTTTCCCCTTTTCTATCTTGTCATATGCCCTTAACCTTACATCTTCCAATAAATCTAGGTTCTCTAACATACTTGAGTCTTCTTTATTAAACGCCATTCTTCATAGTGACGGTTTGCCTACCTCCACTAGTAACATTACCTCGGCTCCATATGTCAGGCTAAAAGGCATCGCTGTATGAAGGGTGGTGTGATACAACCATAGTACCCAGGGTAACTCTTCCTCCCATGCTCCCTTTTTGTCATCTAACCTTCTTTTCAACCCTTGCAAAATAGTTTTGTTAACTGCCTCGACCTGGCTGTTAGCTTGTGGGTGTTCACAAAAATCTTAGAAATGTCGGTCTGTAAATTGCCGATGTGTGGGGTATGCTGAACCTGCACAAAATACAATAGTTAATTATTTATTGTTAGGTCGGGTTGTAGTGGTTTTGTGCTAAGCGTCAAACCTGCACAAAATGTAGTTGACTATAAACTTTTGCATGTAATTAGAGGTAATGGTAGCTAGCACTTGCGCCTCTACCCACTTAGAAGAATAGTCTATAGCTACCACTATGAACCGTCTTTGTCTTGTGGCCACGGGAAAAGGACCCAATATATCTATGCCCCATTTGGAAAACGACCATGGTTCTAACACCATATACAGCTTGGTTGCTGGATGTAATATGTTGGCTGCGAATATTTGGCATTTATTGCATACTTGGACCATCTTTTTGGCATCTTCTTTCATGGTCGGTCAAAAGTATCTAGACCGCATTACTTTTCATACCAGACTTTGAGCCCCAATATGGTGTCCACATATTCCTTTGTGTAATTCTTAAAGTATATATCGCGCTTAGTCTGGTCCGACACATCTTAATAACAACTAGGAAAAACCCTTCTTGTATATTCTTGCTGATAAACACAATAATATGTTGATATCCGAGTTATCTTTTTAGCGTGATCGTGATCTTGTGGCAAATCTCCGCTCTGTAAATATCTTTTAATTGGCATCCTCCAATCCTCCACTGAATCTTTCAATACCATGGTTTCCACTTTAACTCTTGTTGCTATGCTGGGGGCCGCTAGGGTTTCTTGAATTAAAGTTCTATGGCCTTGTATCGACCTGGATCCTGCTAACTTGGATAACAAGTCAGCCCTCACGTTTTGTTCCCTTGGGATATGTTCTAGTTGGACCTCTTGGAATTTTCCCATTATATCCTTAACCAACTCCAAGTATTTTTTCATGCTTTCCTCTTTGGCTTGATATTGCCCTTTGACTTGATTAGTTACTAGCTGTGAATCTGACCGAACCCTTACTTTCTTTGCTCCTATTTCTTTGGCCAAATTTAGTCTAGCGATTATGGCTTCATATTCTACCTGGTTATTAGAAGCTAGAAACCCAAATTTGAGTGCGCATTCCACAGCTATTCCATCAGGTCCTTCAATGATAATCCCTACCCCAGAACCTTTACTGCTGGACGATCTGTCTACATATAGCACCCAAGATGAGTTTTCATTCACTGGAGGCTCTTGGTGTTCAGAGGTGAATTTGGCTACAAAGTCTACCAAGGATTGTACTTTTATTACTTCCCGAGGTTCAAAGATTACTCCGTACTCTGATAATTTTATTGCCCAGGCTAACATTCGTCTCGACAAGTCTGGCTTCTACATGATTTATTTCAAAGGTCAGTTGGTTCGCATAACCACCCGATGGCTTTGGAAATATGGCCATAATCGTGGGGCTGCATAGATCAGCTTATATGCCAACTTTTTGATGTGTTGGTATTTTAGCTCGGGCCCGCTGAGGGTTTTTCTTGTGAAGTATATTGGGGTTTGTGTCCCCTGTTGTTCTTTGACCAGCGCGGAGGTGATGACCTGGTTGCAGGCTGATAGATAAATGTAGAGCATGTCCCCGGGCCGAGGTATCGCTAGAATGGGCGGTGTCACCAAGTATTCTTTGAGTTCTTCAAACGCTTTCTGACATTCTGGAGACCAGTGAAAATCCTTCGCTTTTTTTATTGTCAAGAAGAAAGGTGTTGATCTTTGGGGGGCTTTTGACACAAAACAATTCAACGTAGCTATCCTTCCTGCCAATTTCCTTACTTTGCTCACATCTTTAAGCGGTCTCATTTTGCATATAGCCTTGCATTTTTTCGGGTTAGCCTCTATTCCCCTTTGCATTAACAAGAACTTTAAAAAAAATTTGGCGGGTGCACCAAAGGTGCATTTCTCAAGGCTAATCTTCATCCTAAATTTCTTTAATGTACCAAAGGTTTCATTCAAATCTCTTATGTGCTGATCAAAACTCATTGATTTCGTAAGTATGTCGTCTACGTAGACTGTCAGATTCCTCCCGATTTGATCCTTAAACATCCTATTCATGAATCTTTGATATGTAACCTCGGCATTTTTCAACCCAAAAGGCATCACCCTATAACAGTAACCTTCTTTTATGATGAATGTAGTCTTATCTTCGTCTTGGGAATCCATCATGATCTGATTATACCCCGAATATGCGTCCATGAAACTCAATAATTGATGTCCAGCAGCCTCGTCAACCAATTGATCTATGCTTGGTATGGGGTATGGGTCCTTAGGGCATACCTTGTTCAAATCCATAAAATTAGTGCACATCCTCCACTTCCCATTCGGTTTCTTAACCATGACCACATTTGAGATCCAAGAAGAATACTCCACCTCTCTAATAAACCTGACTCTCAATAATTTATCCACCTCCTCCTTAATAATAGCCTATCTTTCCGAGCTGAAAAGCCTTTTCTCTTGAGCAATAGGTTTAGTACCATGCCTAATACAAAGTTTATGAGTTATGAAGGAAGGGTCAATACCTGGCATGTCGGCCGTGGTCCAGGCGAAAGCTGCTGCATTGTCCCTCAACAACTGCTCCAACTGCCCCTATTGTTCCTCAGTTAGGTGAGTTGATATTTGCATAGTTTGACTTGGACTCCCGATCTATATTTGTTTGAACTCCCTTATTAGGGCGGGTTTTTCTTTTCCGAAATCAGTTCTAACATCTAACTCTGCTATGGCAACTTCTTCTCGTTGCTCGCTCGACTTATCTTTCCTCACTGGTGCCACCGATAAGCTTCTCTAGTACAACTCCCTTGCCACCATTTGGTTTCTCCTGATAACACCCACACTTCCTTAGATTGTCGGGTACTTAATCGTCAAATGACAAGTAGATACTATTGCTCTCAGCTCGTTAAGTGTTGGACAACCTATATCGTGTTGTACGACGATGGACATTCAACCACTAGGAACTCAACAGTTTTTGTTACTTAATCGAGGGCTTCACTAAAGGTCGTTTGTAACCTGATTGTTCCTTCCACTGACGTCTCGTTCCTAGTGAAACCAATCAATGATCCTTTGTATAGTCTTAGCTCTTCCCTATGTATGGCCATTTGTTTGAAAGTTCCCATAAAGAGTATGTCGGCTGAACTACCCTGATCTACTAGGATTTTTTTTACTAGAAAATTTGCTATCATTGCTTTTATCACAACAGGATCGTCATATTCGCGCTGAATCGGCCCATAATTGTCATCTGTGAAAGTAATCGAGGGATCTGGTTTCTCTCGCTTGATTTTCTAGCTCTGACCTACCTCGTTTACTTGGTGGTAATGTCTCTTACCATCTCTGTAATGTTTCTTCTGCTCTCCCATCGTGGCTCCACTAGAGGCAAACCCCCCGAGATCGTATTGATTACCCCTAATGGTGCTCGTGTGTTATAGCCTTCTCTCCTATCCAATCTTCTTCCCTTCGACCTATGGCGTTGCCTAGGCATAGGTCGTCCTTCAACCTTGGGTTGGTGTTCGCCGGTAGTTTTGCTTGACCCTGCTTGTAGCCTAAATTGTTTCAACTGTCCCTTCTTGACGAGGCTTTCAATTAGATCTTTCAATACTTGACATTCTTCCATGTCGTGTCCCAACCCGCGGTGGTACTCACAATATGTCCGGACATTTGGCACCGACCTCAGTCTCATTGGCAATGGTAGCTAGGCTAAACCTGCCTGACAAATCTCATAAAAATGTTTGATCTTAGCCTGTTGAGTGGAGTATACTAGCTATGATACGGTCAAAGTCTGCTTTCTTACCTGCTTTCCCTTTCACAGATCACATCTCGTGGTTTGACTTACCTTGGAATCGCTCTTTCAACCTCCTTTAGGTTCATGTACCTCCCCGCCTATTGCAACAACTCTTGTAGAGATCCTGGGGGATTAAGAGTAATTCTTTCTCTAAATCTGTCACCCTGTAACCCCGCTATCAGTGTGTGAACCACTATTTCATCCTTGACATCTTTTATTTGCAATGACAGAGTAATAAATCTTTGTGTGTATGACCTTAAAGACTCATCTTCTCTTTGTCCCAGGGTGGCCAAGACTGCATATGTCTTTTGAGGCGCAATGCTTGTTGAAAATTGTGCTACAAACTGCTCCGATAGTTGGTCGAAACTAGCGATGGACCTCGAGGGCAAGTTATTAAACTATTGTAGAGCTACCTTTCGGAGAGATGTTGGGAAAGTTCTGCATTTTATTCCGTCTTCTACCCCCGAGATTAACATAACATTTTCTAAGCTACACACATGTTCTACCGAATCCATCGACCCATCGTACAAATCTAACATTGGCTACCTAAAGTGACTCGGCAATGGGAAAACCATTATTTCCTTAGTGAAGGGGTGTTTAGGTTGCTTACCGGCGTAGGTTAGGACAGTGTACAGACACTGTTAGTGGCTACCACCTCCATTGGATTTAGATCGGGCTCCACATCAAGAGGGTATGGATGAGATGACTGTACTGTTCCTTCCAGCGATATGGATCGAATGTATGTTTCATCCCATCTTGCATGTAACTTCTGGATCTCTTGGGCGTCTTGTTCTCTTTTCTCCTTCAACTCCCATATTTCCCTTTCCATATCTTCTAGATGTGCTAGCAACATTACCACGACAGTTTGGTTTGTCTCCAAATGCGGGGTTGCCCTTTGTTGAGCGGGTATCGAGGGTGAAAAGCAGGATACTGGGTCCATGACAAGTTATGCAACATGATAATTAATAGTGGAAGTTGTACTGAAATTAAATTTGCCCACATTAAAGCATCGTAATTCATATAGTCTATAGTAATTGAATGATTTTGGAGACATAACGGTGAGGAAGCAAGTGTTTATTTCATTTTCAATTGGCAAATACAATGATAAAGTTCATGATGTGGACTTATGCATGCTGGACATATGCTTCTTGGTTGTCCATGGCAATTTGGTTAATGGGTTATTCTCAGACTAGATTACAAGAGGGTGTAAATTGAGAGAAGAGCAAATGGGCAATCAAGAAAAGAGAGTAAACATTAAAAAAAAAAAAAAAATGAGTCTGACAAGAAGAGAATAAAATTGAGTACAATGAAGATAAAAGTTCAAAGTAATAAGATAAGTAAAGAGAAAAATAAGAGATTAAATGCATTTGGAAGAAAAAAAGGAAAGAGTGCTTTGTTAGCAAAACACAACTACTTGTACTCATGTGTAAGGATGTTATTTCACAAACAATCTCAATTGTTCTTTGCCTAGTATGATTGTTTCTTTGCTATAGGAGTTTGCTAATATTTTTTGAGAAGGAATATCACATAGATTATCTCCTCAAAGAGGTATTGAGTATTAAAAAGACTTCATTATTGGTTCTTCAATCCCAAATAGAATAACCTTTAGAAGAAATTCTAAGGAAACAAAAGAAATTCAAAGGCAAGTGGAAGAATTGCTACAAAAGGGATTTGTTAGGGGAGCCTTAGCTAATTTTCTGTTCTTGTGATCTTTGTTCCAAAGAAAGATGGAATATGGCGCATATGTGCTGATTATCGAAACATAATAAAAGAGTAAAATCCCATTTTAGTCCCTCATGATTAAAATTTCTTAATTAAGTCCTTGATGTTTTAAAAATACACCAAATCAATCACTCCATTTATGTCCATTGTTAGACAAAGGATGTTGATGTATCACGTTAAGTGACGACATGTCCATTATTTGTGCCACACCGCCTAGCCAACTTCCAGTTGAACTAGGTTAACCTAGATCAACACAAACAGTTTTTGGCTAGTTCAAACAGATATTGGAGCAAAATTCTCAAAATGGTCAAGGAGGGATTCAAACCTCAAGTAACAAGGCTAGAAGCCCAACCTTAACCAGCTGAGCTGCTATAAATCCAGGTAATAGAAATGAATATTTACTTAAACAACATTTAAGAAATTAATTTACAAGAAGATTATAATATGAGCAATTAAGTCATATTCAATTTATGAAATAAAATATATATGCCTCGATAATATCTTTTTATGATCCTTGACAATACTTATAAGCAAAGTAAGATTATATATATATATAAAAGAAAGACTAGGATTAAAATTTGATATTTTGAATATTTAATCTAAAAAATTTGTTCCATATCAATTATATATATATACACATTATATTTTGTTGGATTAAAACTTATCTGTATGTTTCATATTAGTTGAATTGATCTTATATATAATATTATTTTTATGTTGTATTTTTTATTTTTCAAATTATTTTTCAAATATCCGGTTGAACTAATGGACCGTTGACCTCTCCGGGTGAATGTTTAGTCTGGTTTTTAAAACATTGAATATAAGTGTTTAAAAAGGTTGTTGAAAGAGTACCTTTTGAGTGTTCTTTCAAAAATCATAAATGCGATGCGTGGTTCATGAAAGTTTTTTTTATACTTTAATAACCTTTGTAAGAGAAATTATACTATAATTTTTTTAAAAAATAGATGGTTATATGACTTCATTATGTGTTTTGATCGGGTTGTTAGTAGCGAAATTAAATTATGTTTTGTTGAAATTGGATTGAGGGCAAGGCAAATTTTCTGGTATGATTTATGTAGAGGCCATCAAGGGTAATGGCAAACTTACGCTCGTGTGGTCAAGCTTTGGGTTGAAAGCTATGAAAAGGATCCAAAACCTGCAACAATTGAACACTTGAAACTTTTGTAATTTATTGCATTTTCATCAAACAACCATTACAAAATGGGTTAGTAATCTATGGATTACAAACTTACGTGGATTCCTATATGTCTTTTTTCTTAGGTCTGAACCTTTGACAGATTTAAACTTTCGTAAAAGTCTATTTACATCTCACATGGTTTACCTAGTCAAGCTCCTATTTTAAATAAGTTCAAATATTTCTTTTGTTACTATACATCAGTGCAATGAATGAGAAGCAATCGTTTTATTCAATGATGTTGATGGCACAACAGTTGGCCCTTTTATTATTTTCCCATTAAGTGGTACTAATTGATGAGTGCTTTTCCATGCATAGGGAGACCTATTAAAATTTTCCTCCAATAGTTATAGGCGTAATGGTCATGATGCGGCCCAGTTGAAATAGATCTACATTGATAATTGACAGGGGACTTGGAAGCAAACTTAGAACTCTTTGAACTACTAAACTAATAAATTCTTTATTTTCTTTACCATATATTTCCTAATTAAAGGAATTAGGGTCTTGTTAACTTGAGCCCTTAAAACTAAGAATAAACAATAAATAGATCCTCCATTAATTGTGTCCAAAATTCAAATATTAAGACATCTGTCATTAATTTCTAATATTAATTATATATCTCATTAGTGACTCATCTTTTTTATATGACTTTGATATAATATCTCTCTTTTATAAATCTCTAAATCCTAAAACATAAATGGCAAATTCTAAATATAAACTCTAAACGCTAAAACTTAAATATAAATCCTAAACCATGAAATATAAATTCTAAACTCCTAACTATAAACCTAAAGTAAATTAGAGTTTAATGTTTATATTTAAACTTTAGAGTATGTGCAAGATTTAGGGTTTAAAAATTCATGAAAGTGAAAGAGTAAAAAGTTAGATAAAAAGTATAAAGCATTAATGAGTCTTATAATTACTATTAGCAATTATTGTTCCTGAATTTTAGCTACTTTGGAGAATTATGTTTTGTTCCAAAATTTAGATGTTTTAGATTTCTAATGAACTATCAAATTTATTTTTTAACATATACCATCATTAAACTCATTTATCTCCCACTTAATCACACCTTAAATTAATTAAGGATAATTGACTATTTAAGAGGTTGTCTCTTTTTTACATTCTCAATAATCATGGAAGAAATAAAAAAGACATGCACAACTCCACTTATAAAAACTCCAGTTTCCATAAACTCAACCTTTTATATACAAATTTTGGGGGAAATCTAATATATTTGTAAATTTAGATTGAGTGGGAAACTTTCGTTTACTCTAAAAATGAATTCCATCCTAAATTACCAAATTTTTACTTCCTATTGTGAATGAGTACACGTATAATTCTTAGTGGGAAGTAAAACCAGTTTTTTAACATTAAGTATGCAAGGAAAGACAACCCATAGGTTGAATGAAAGGAAAGCAACACATTAATTCAACTATCAGAAAAGCATGAGAGTTAAATAAATATGAGAAATAGTAATATGTCAAATGAATTGGATAAGTGGAATAAATGAATTAAATAGGGGCATTACGATCATTATACTCTACTAATTAATAAAATTTTAATCTATGTGTAGAAACTTTAAACAACTAAAATTTGAGAACGGAGGTAATAGTCAAAGTTACTTTAGTATTTGAAATTTCTATAATTAATAAGGGCTATTTATTAGTTACCCTTAGCCTTAAAGGGTTAAGGTTAACAAAATCCAAATAAGTACTCTTCCATCCCAAATTTTTTGTTGTTTAGGATAGTTGCGCGAGGATTAAGAAAATTGAGTTTATGTGTAATTTCTTTTTAAATTATAAAAAGTGTATGTGTAATTTTTTAAAATAGAAATGAGAGAGGAGAAAGATAGGAGAAAAATAAGTCAAGTGAAAAGGATGTTGAAGTAATTTTTTTATTAAAAATTATAAAATAATATTATAGAATGAGTGGTTTAACTCGTTTAGGCTAATTACAACAATTAGAATAATAAACTAGACATCAAATGCAAATTTGCTCCCTATTGTTTTCCTCATTAACTTATTCATCGGAGCTTTTCAATGCACAAGAAGACCCATTCAATTTTCCTCTAATTGTTCTTCGCCTAAAGGTTGTTATGGGGCCCATTTAAAGGATGATATTACATTAAGAATTGACATGAGTTGCTGAACAGCCTGATCCAATAACCTTCTATATATATATTTTTTTTAAAATAAACAAAAATTTAATAATTTCAACAAAAGTGAAACAGTATCAAACTTGATTCTTAAATCAATAATAACAATAATTTTTATATTCACCTGAAGTATAAAAGCTAATAAAAATACGAGACATGCATATAGACTAATCTCTTTAGTTTTTTTTTTTTTCCTTTTATCTCTTTAAAAATTTCAACACCATTAAAAAAATGGGTTAGGAACCTATGAATTACCAAACATTTAAATTTTGCTGTGATTCTCATAGACTTTGGAATCACATGTGTAGTAGACTTTGGAGTTTGGACAAAATATTCTGTTGAAGGACATTATTTCCACGTCATTCAAATCATGTTGCTTAAAAGTCTATTGACATCTCACATGGCTTACCTAGTCCACGTCCTTGGTAGAGATAATATTTATTATTTTACTATATGTCTCATTTTTTGTATGATTGTATTTTTATTTATAAAAAATTATAAAATAATATTATAAAAAATTTAAATTATTAAAAATTAATTTTTTAATTAATAAAATAAAAATAATAAGATATTGTGAGATAATAAATTTTGAGTCGTGCTCAATTATTATTATTTTTGGGGTAGATGCTCAATTATTTAACATTACCTCTGTGCACTTTGAAAAGATCTACGTTGAGAGTTGACAGGAGTGACTCAACCAATTAACTTTTATTTTAACCAACGAAAAAATGTCTCTATGCCAAAACTTATGTGAGACTTTTGGAAGTAACTTGGAAATTTCTGAACTACTAAGCTAATATGTAATAAAACTATTTTACTCTTCTACCATATATTTCCCTGTTAGAGCAAGTGAAAGTGTAAATTTTTTAGGGGAACTAAATGTGGTTGATAATGCTCAAGTATATCAAACATAGAAAGGGAAAGGGATAAGAAATCTAAGTATTACCAATAGTCTAAATAATTCTACCACTGACTGTGCTGTCTGCAGCGCTGGCTTAGAAAATATCAAACAGGAATAAAAACTTCATCAAATAATGTTGCGACTTCACAAAGTCTACCATCGCCTCTCTCTTCATCCTTTCTCCCCCAGTCCCTCTCTTCTTCACCTCACTCCTCCACTGTGCCTCAGAGGAGAACCGTCAAATTTACTAATATCTCTTCCATGGCTACCTCACGCTTTGGCAACATCGTCCCACTCAGTGCTATGCTTACCGAAGACGGCGGTGATGGAGGCTCCAATGGCTCTGTCTCTTCCTCCACTGCTACCAGTACTTCCATTAATTACGATGGTAGGCTTAAATGCATCTTTTTGTTCTACACGATCATATATGTTTTGGACTTGGAATATTGCAAGGTTGATTTAATAATTGCCTTTCCGGTAACATAGTCTATATGATGAGTTATTGACTTATTGTCGATTTTCTTTTACTACATGTTGATGCTTTTGAACGATAAGAGTATACTTATGCATTGCTTCACTAAATTGTAGGAAGTTGTCATCTGTCGAATGTTGACTCTGTACTTGAAAATTTTGAGTCTTTTTCCTAATCACTGTGTTTGCAATTGGGAACAATCTATTTGATTACCGAATGATTGTTTGAAGTGTATTTTTTTTTTTTTTCAAAAAAAAGAGTGCAATGATGAGAATTCCTTCATCTACTCTGTTATACTTCTTATGCACTGTTTGTACAAATTGAATATTGAACTTCAATATTGTTCTCACATCCCAATTTTCATTAGCATTCCCTCTTTGAATTATGATGATGATTTGTATGGTTGCTGATGTTTATTTTATTGATTGATGATAGATGAGTCAACTTTGGAAGCACAATATCGTATACCTCCCCCTGAGATCAAGGACATTGTTGATGCTCCGCCAGTTCCTGCATTGTCATTTTCACCACATAGAGACAAAATTCTATTTCTCAAGCCAAGAGCTCTACCTCCACTAGCAGAACTAGCAAGACCAGAGGAAAAGTTAGCCGGTATACGAATTGATGGAAACTGCAATACTGAGAGTCGTATGTCATTCCACACTGGCATAGGGATCCATCAACTTCTACCTGATGGTACGTTAGGGCCAGAGAAAGAGGTGCATGGTTTCCCTGAAGGTGCAAAGATTAATTTTGTTACTTGGTCTCCTGATTGTCGGCATCTGTCCTTTAGCATTCGTATGAATGGGGAGGACAATGACAGCAGTAAGCTTAGATTATGGATTGCAGATGTGGATACAGGGAAAGCTAGACCTTTGTTTCAGTCTAATGTGTACTTAAATGCAGTTTTTGACGATTTTGTTTGGATAAATAACTCTGAGTTGTTAGTTTGCACCATTCCATTATCTCGGGGTGCTCCACCAAAGAAACCTTTGGTGCCCTATGGCCCTAAAATTCAATCTAATGAGGAGAAAAACATTATTCAAGTAAGGACATTCCAGGATTTGCTAAAGGATGAATATGATGAAGATTTGTTTGACTACTATGCAACTTCACAGCTTGTTTTAGCTTCTTTGGATGGACAAATGAAGGATATTGGCCAGCCAGCTGTTTATACATCTATGGACCCTTCCCCAGATCAGAAGTACATTATGATCAGTTCAATTCACAGGCCATATTCTTTTGTTGTACCTTGTGGAAGATTTCCGAAGAAAGTAGAATTATGGAGTGCTGATGGAAAGTTTGTTAGGGCACTTTGTGACTTGCCCCTTGCTGAGGACATTCCGATTGCATTCAATAGCGTGCGGAAAGGGATGCGCTCTATTAATTGGAGAGCTGATAAGCCGTCTACACTTTACTGGTACACATCTGAGTTTTTATGTTAAATGTCTTTTAAGGAGATTACTGGTTATTATTTGAAATTCCACTTACAAATATGTCCTTTTTTTCTGATGCGGACAGCTTAATTATGCTACTTAAAAAATCCCAATGGATATTCACACTTTTTTTCACTTTTCAATTGAGGGTTTATTGCATACAAGGTTTGTGGTTGGATGTTGAATTCTTCATTCCCAGCCAAATAGAAGTTTTTCTTATTTGTGTGTACCATGCTGAATGCTTTTCCCTACATTTATAATTATTGGTTGCAAATGCAGCCGTAGAACGGCATAATCCGAAATTTTATGATTGTACTTGTTATATATGGACTTTTCTTATGGTATCCGATTCCTTCATCTGTTTGAATTAATTCGTTTGAGGTCTCTAGGGTAGAAACTCAAGATGGAGGTGACGCAAAGGTTGAAGTTTCTCCCCGTGATGTAGTTTACACACAGCCTGCTGAGCCACTCGAAGGTGAACAACCAGTAGTATTGCACAAGCTTGATCTCCGTTATGGGTATGGATATGGATACTTGATTTTAATTGATGCTACTGTTGATTCTAAGTATTTATCGTTTTTGAAATTGTAATCTACCTGCGACTGCGACGAGTGTGTATGTATATCCTTTATTTTAATGGCCTAGGTTAGCTTAGCATGCGACTTTCATTTTCTTGAAAAATGAACATTTTGCAAAGAACAATTGTGAGTTTGTTCCCTTGGGGCATCTTTGTAGCAGTTGTCAAGAAATTTCCCTACCATATTTTGATAGTTTTATCCGGAGGAGGTAAATCACACAAAATCAGATATTGTAACTAATATTTTTTTAAACCTTCCTAAAGAAATCCTAGAATCTCAGTTGATGTTCGGAATTTCCTGTTTACAGAGGGATTTCTTGGTGTGATGATTCATTGGCTCTGGTATATGAATCTTGGTATAAAACACGACGAATAAAAACATGGGTAATCTCTCCTGGATCTGAAGATGTGAGTCCACGCATCCTATTTGATAGATCATCAGAAGATGTATACTCAGATCCTGGCTCTCCCATGCTGCGGAGAACTCAAGCTGGCACATATGTGATTGCCAAGGTAAAGAAGGAAAGTGATGAAGGAAGCTATATTTTGCTGAACGGAAATGGGGCCACCCCAGAAGGGGACATCCCTTTCCTTGATCTGTTTGACATGTAAGCATCTAAGCCTCTGAAACCACTTCTTTCGTGTATGTTCCCTCAGTTACTCATAAATGCTCGAGGTATCTGAACCAAAATCTTACAGAAATACAGGAAACAAGGAGCGAATCTGGGAGAGTGATAAGGAAAAGTATTATGAGTCTGTTGTTGCTCTAATGTCTGATCAGGAAGAAGGGGATTTGCTGTTAGATAAGCTGAAAATACTGACTTCAAAAGAGTCAAAAACTGAAAACACCCAATATTACATTGTCCACTGGCCAGATAAAAAAGCAGTTCAGATTACAAATTTCCCTCATCCTTACCCTCAGCTTGCATCATTGCAGAAAGAGATGATTAGGTATCAAAGAAAGGACGGTGTTCACCTGACTGCTACATTATACCTACCACCAGGCTATGATCCATCTAAAGATGGCCCTTTGCCATGTCTGGTGTGGTCTTACCCTGGAGAATTCAAGAGTAAAGATGCTGCTGGACAAGTTCGTGGTTCTCCGAATGAATTTGCTGGGATAGGTGCCACATCAGCCCTTCTGTGGCTGGCTAGAAGGCATGCATTATCTTTTGCATTCTTTATGTTGCTTCTTTCTTTGTGATTTTAGTAGCTATAGTATCCCCTTTTCAGTTTATTTGATCGCTTCTTTAAATACTGCAGGTTTGCTATTCTATCTGGACCTACTATTCCTATTATTGGTGAGGGTGATGAGGAGGCAAATGATAGGTAGTTGAATATATTGTTATTTATTGCCAATTAGGATCTTTACCCTATATTTGTCACCAAGTAAATGTTCTTTGGTACACATGCATATCTACCTACTGAAGATTAATGCTGTCAATGATATTATAGAAGGCCCTAATAATTTCCTTAACTGTGTGCTCTGAGAATTATAACAGTTGATCTCATTTATTTCACTCTTTTTTCTCTTCAAATCAAAGTTTCAAGTACTTGAGCTCTCATGTAACGTTTTGATTTCTATAGTGCCTTTGTGCTTCTGCTTGTTCAAAGTTTCTGTCTAATAACATGCCTCTAGTAGGCTTCACAGTTTATCTGGTTTTAATCAAATAATTTATTAAACCAGATATGTTGAACAATTGGTTGCAAGTGCGGAAGCTGCTGTGGAGGAAGTTATCCGGCGTGGAGTAAACTTTATTTTTACAAGAACGACTAATATATGAACCCAATCTAAATATGGTTGGATTAAAATATATTTCTGTTTCGTCTAGGTAGCGCATCCAAGGAAAATAGCTGTTGGTGGACATTCCTACGGTGCATTTATGACTGCTAACCTGCTAGCGCACGCACCCCATCTTTTTTGTTGTGGAATTGCTCGTTCTGGTGCTTACAACCGAACGCTTACTCCTTTTGGTTTTCAGGTACTAGACGACCTAGAATGGCTTGATATCTTGTTGAAATGAATGAGTGTTTTACATACCTACATTTTCGTTAATCTCTTTTCCTACCTTATTCTCTAGTACCGTATGTTACCTTCTGATAATTCAATTTCTTTATGTAGAATGAAGAGAGAACACTTTGGGAGGCCACTAATATTTATGTAGAGATGAGCCCTTTCATGTCGGCTAATAAAATTAAGAAGCCCATCTTGCTTATCCATGGGGAAGAAGATAATAATCCTGGAACTTTAACCATGCAGGTGAGGGTGGAATTCCCATTAGTCAACCTTCCTTCCATACTGCCATGATTAATTCATTATTGCAGTAGTTTGATTAAAAACAATTCCCCTGGAATTGTCCTATATGTCAAATTGTTTTCTTGCTGCTTATGTCCAATTTTCTGCTATGCAGTCAGACAGGTTTTTTAATGCTCTGAAGGGTCATGGTGCTCTTTGTCGACTGGTGATTCTGCCTTTTGAGAGCCATGGTTATGCTTCCAGAGAAAGCATCATGCATGTCCTCTGGGAAACTGATAGATGGCTGCATAAATACTGCGTGTCAAACATTTCTGATGTAGGTGCTGATGATGATACTGTTAAAGAAAATGTTAGCAAAGGAATTACGGATTCTGAAAGCAAAGTGGTTGCTGCCAGTGGAGGTGGTGGCTCAGAGGCGTCTGGCGATCTTGACAATGAACAATTTCACCCTACGCCAAGGTCATCATTGCGGTAATCTCTTAAAGCTTTGCAAAATTTTGTATCCCAATTATTTAGTGTCTCTGACTAAAAGTCGATTATCTTTTGAAGCGACATGAGCATATCCGTTGCCATTTTCGTTTTCGTATCTGTTGCTACGTTATCCAACATGTACTTTTGACTTTCAGAAGTTGTATCTTTAGGAACCAAATAACTCTAAACAACACTAATTGAGCATCTAGATGATACCTCGTACTCATTTTGTCGATAATATTTTTTTTTTCTAACATTGGGGTTTATTATAATGTAGAAAAATTCGCTGATATTTGACTGCCAAGGACCAGAATTGAAGCATCGAAATGACATGCATATGGATGCCAGAGCAATAAGATGCCGTTTGACGCGAGAATTTAACATGATCAAATTATGGCACTGATCACGGATGTCCCAGTCATAGTCACAGTCACGTAAAGTTTTTTCAGCACGGATGGCGTGTTGCTAAAACTTACTCCATAGTCACCAGGGTATTTCATTTTGATGCATTTGTTCTCAGAGGAGTCCTTCACCAAATAATTTGTCAAAGCAATTTTAATATATTTCATGAATAGAAATTCTGATTATTCCTCTTTTTCCTTTTCCCCTTAATTGATCTTAAGTTGTGTCTCTTATGTCTACTACATGTGCTTGACAGCTTATTTCTTAATACCAGATCGACTAGGTTATGGCATAATGCCGGCCAGAATCTTTTTGAAACGGTTATGTTACGCGGTCTTTATGAAACGGTTATGTTACGCGGTCTTTATGAAACGTGGACGTATCTACGACGTTAAACGTTAAAAATATACCTTCTTACTGTGTTGCTTGATTTTCTTTTCTGTTGTAGTTCAACAAATAAAAAAGTTTGATCTTGGAAATGCACGGTCAATTCCCTTGTAACTAAAATAACAATAATAAAGTTTACCACGCGAGGCACAAAACTCCTTTGAGGAGAAATTTACTCACGTATACCACAAAAAAAATATTTTATCAATACATATCACTTTTAAAAATATTTACTAATATATACCAACTTTTCAGATATCGCATTACGGTAATGCGATATCTAAGTAATATTGCATTACCGTAATATGATATTTGACCAAAAAGCTAATAATATTTGAATATCGCACTACGGTAAAACGATATTTACGAAGCTAATGTGATATTCGAATATTGCATTACGGTACTGCAATATTCGAATATCGCATTACTGTACTACAATATTCGAATATCGCATTACTATACTGTAATATTCGAAATTAATTAAAAAATTAATTAAATTATTTATTTTTATTTTTTATAAATAAAAATATAAAAAAATTTATAAATTTTTTTAAACATATATACTAATATTCTAAAAATTATTACTAATACATACCACTTCTATAAATTATTATTATTTTTTTATTTTTAACATATATTATAAATTATTACCAAAAGATTCCTTGTCGTTCTTTTTTTAAAAAAAAATTAAAAAAATATTTATAATTAACATATAGTCATATATAATTTTTTATTTTTTTTGTTTATTTGTAAAAAAATCTAAAGTTGTAATCAATTAATATATAATTTTTTTATGTTTTATTTTATTTTTATTTACACAATTATAAATTTAAAAAATAATATAATAAGGTGAGATGATTATTTCTTCTTATTCTCTTCGCCTAAAATTATTTTTTTTATATTATATTATATTTTAATTTTAATTTTAAAAAAATATACAAAATTTGTATATGAAAGACATAAAGTGTTTTATTCAACATTACCTCTGCAGTGAAGGAGAACCAATCGTTTTATTCAATGATGTTGATGGCACAACCGTTTTCCTTTATTACTTTACCTATCAAATGGTACTAATTCATAAAGTCGACTGCTTTCGTTGCATAAGAGTGATTCAAATATTCCTCCAATAGTTCTAGGCCTAATATGGTCGTGATGGGGCCCACTTTGGAAAGATCTACGTTGAGAGTTGACTGGAGTGACTCAACCAATTAACTTTTATTTTAACCAATGAAAAAATGTCTCTATGCCAAAACTTATGTGAGACTTTTGGAAGTAACTTGGAAATTTCTGAACTATTAAGCTAATATGTAATAAAACTATTTTACTCTTCTACCATATATTTCCCCATTAAAGCAAGTGAGAGTGTAATTTTTTTAGGGGAACTAAATGTGGTTGATAATGCTCAAGTATATCAAACATAGAAGGGAAAGGGATAAGAAATCTAAGTATTACTAATAGTTTAAATAATTCTACCACTTAGAGCATCTCTAATTATGCAATTCATGTGAGTTATATAGATTATTTTTTAATAATTTTTTTATAGATCACACAATGACACATTATTTATTACCTTTTATACAATCTCAAAATAAAATTTTCTTTAATCATGCAACTTATGTTAGTTGCATAAGTGAATCCCATATGTTATTTCACACTATTATTTTATTTTAATATTTATTTTTATAATTTAATATTTTTAAGTCATTTAATTTTATTTTTAACACAAATATGTGCAAAGTTTATACTAAATAAATTTAATAATTTTGCATAAATTAAAATTCATAATGCATAATATATTAATGAATTTTCAAATTGTCAGATTTTCTATATGATACAAACTCTCTTTCCACTTATACAACGAATTATCCTCTTTTTTTTGATTTTAAGCATAATCAATGAACTTTTATTTAATGATATCTAACGGTCACAAATCCATCTCCCCTTGATCAATGACTCATTTTCTTTTGGGTCAAAAGCCCATTTTCTGGAAGATTCATGAAATGTCTTCACGTGTGGCCTAGCTCTATCTGTGTCGCTAACTTTTTTCTTGTCATTCCTATGTCTCTCGATCAAGTGGAAGAAGAATTCTCCGCTTGAGTGAATCCTCCTCGATCTTGATAGAAAATTAGGGCGCCTCAAGATAGTTCTTTGTGAACTAGACAGCTGTTTTGATCAAGCTTGAGAAATTGATTAGGTTCATGACAACGAACATGCTCGGCTTCGCAAAGAAATCAAGTCCCATTAGGAGGATCTCAAGAGAGAAAAAGCTCGAATGAGATGAGATCCAGTTGAAAAAGAAAGGGCCATTGGCCTAAATCTATCGATTTTGTTCTTCTTCTTCTGGTTTGATTTTTCTAGGATTTTGTTTGATTTCTAGTACTGCATGAGGGATTTCTGGTTCGATCTATTCTTTTAGATGTCTTTTTATTTTTATTTTTTATTTTTTTTCTGATTTCTCTTCTTCTTCATTGGACATGTTTTCTAGTTTCTATTTGTTTGGTTTGAGTTTGATTTTTGTTCAAAGGTTTGATTGAGACACAATTTTTTATCTTTGGTTTCATTTTCTATTTGTTGGTTTTTCTTTCCAAAAGAGAGAGGAATTTGGCTCCAAATTCCTTCTATAATTTTTAAGCATTTTCTTACTTTAAGTACAATTTGGGTCTCATTTTTCTCCTATGCATTCGTGGAGATGTCTCTCTACCAACGGAGTGCCAACGTAGAGCTCTCTAGTCATGGAACTATAAATTTGTTCGTTCCGTAGTGCTATGCAACATGGAGTTACCAACCACTAGAGATGGTCTTATAGGCATTGGAATCACATATATTTATATAAAGCTGCATTGGAATGTCACCACCATTGCAATGACAGTTGGATAACATTTATTGAATACCTCTCAAATAATATTTAATTAAAAAATATTTTTTGACGACTTTGACATGCATTAAACATAGTTCATGTGATGAGTTAACACCTTAAAATGACACTTGTATAGGACATTGTTATTTTATTCTATTATTTATCAAAATTTTAGCCAAAATTACCTAAAAAACTTAACATAAAACAATAAAGTTTAAAAGACATTATGAACATGAAGGGGGAAAGAGAAGCAGGGTGTTATAGGGATCTAGTTTTTCCGCTAAGCATTTCCTAGGTAGAAGCCCAAATGAATGGTTAAAGAAGACTAAATCATTATACGGGACATCTAATGGGAAGAAAATGAATGGCTTAGTCGTGCCCAACAACAATCTAGTAATATACTCTTTTTCCTATTAGTTAACGTTTTTGTGTCTTTTGGACTATTGTGCTTATTAGGTGTTTCCTATTTTCAATTGGTTTTCTAGTACATGAGAAGTGTTGATAACAACAATCTTGTGCCTTTCGATCCTGAAATTGAAGTTACCTGTAGGTGAAACAACAAGGCTAGCAAGTTGGCATAAGCAATGGCTGAAGAAGGCAACAATAATAATAATGGAGGAGGCAAAAGGGATTAACCACTTAATTCCTTCTCCAAACTCACTATTGTTGAGTTCACTTTTGGGATTCGAAGGCTAGCATTACAAACTAATACCTTTGATATTAATCCAATAGTGATTCAAATGGTTTAGATGAATAAATTCAGTGACTTGACAAGATCCAAATATGAACATAGCCACTTTCTTGGAAATATGCAAAACCTTTAAATATAATGTGGTGTTTGCTGATGCTATCAAACTAAAGCTCTGCCCTGTCCCTCCCAAGGAAGGAGCCAAATGGAAGTTGAACTCTTTGCCAATTAGATCTCTCACCACTTGGAATGACGTGGCCTAGAAATTTTTGAATAAGTTCTATTCACAAGCAAAGACTGCAAAACTATACATTGATATAGTAAATTTCTCTCCAGCAGAAAATGAAGGATTATATGATACTTGCAAAAGGTTCAAGTAGATGCTTAGAAAGTGTCTTTACCATGGCATTCAAGAGTGGTTTGTCATGCAATTATTTTATAATGGGGTGAGAGACAACATTAGGATATTGGTGGATGCAGCTTTAGGAGGAATGACTGTTAATGTAAACGAGTGATCTTCTAAGAGAGGAACTTCTAAGAAGAGTGCAAGGGTATATGAAGTAGAAGCTTTGGCATCTATTCACGCCCAGCTTGATGCTCTAACCAAGCATGTGTTCACTCAAAAGCCTGAAAGGTAGTATAAGGAAGATTGTGAGGTTGTGGATTTTGTGAGTAATCGCCAAAATAATCCCTTCTCTAATACTTACAACCCAAGATGGCAGAACTACCCAAATTTTAAGTGGGGGAAGAACCAAAACACTGTGAGACCTACATAGCAGGCATCACAATAGCAACCATCACAACAACAATAATAACAATAACATGTGAGTTTGGAGGATGCTTTAGCTTAGCTTGCTACTGCTTAGGTTAGTTTCATAAAGAAGACAGAAGCTTCTATTAAGAATTTGGAGACATAAGTGAGTCAGATCTCTTAGATATTGAGTATTAGGCCTCAAGGGGCTTTACCTAATACTACAAAGCCTAACCCCAGGGCAGATGTTAATTCTATTACCTTGAGGAGTGGAAAGACCTTTGAAAATCCTAAAAGGTCCACTCCAGCTCTGGTTGTGGTAAGGAAGAAAAAAGGGGGCCAATTATTGTAGAAGAGTCATAACCAATAATAGTTGAAGTTTCAGAGCAAAAGAAGGAAGAGAGACCTAAATCTAAATTTTTTCTTGACAATCCTCCTCCTTATGTGCCACCAGTACAATTTCCACAGAAGCTATAGAAGCATTAAAAGACAAGTAGTTTACTAAGTTCTTGGAGATCTTCAAGAAGCTCCACATAAACATTCTTTTTGCAAAGGCCCTCGAGGAGATGCCTAACTATGTGAAATTCATGTAGAAGATTCTTTCTAGCAAGATGAAGCTACAAGACTATGAGATAGTTGCACTTACTGAGGATTGTAGTGCTATATTTCAAAAGAAGTTACCACCAAAATTAAAGGATTCAAGAAGTTTTACCATTCTATGCACTATAGGGAATGAGCACTTTAGCAAGGCCTTGTGTGATTTGGGTGCTAGTATCAATTTAATGCCTCTCTTTGTCTACTACAAGTTGAATTTGGGAGAAGCCAAACCTACTACTATATCTTTGTAGTTAGCTGCTAGATCTATTAAATACCTAAGGGGAACTATAGAAAACATGCTAATTAAGGTAGAAAAATTTATATTCCTTGCAGATTTTATGGTTCTTGATATGGAGAAAGACTAGGAGATTCCCATTATATTATGGTACCCATTCTTAGCTATTGGAAGGGCTTTAATTGATGTGTAAAAGGAAAATTTTATTCTAAGAGTACTTGATGAAAGGTCTCTTTTAATATCCTCAAAGCTATAAAGCATTCTATAGACGATGAGTTTGACTTCATAATTGATTTATTGGAAGAATGTGCCAGAGATGTTTCTTTCTCTACCACTTATTATGAGTTCCTTGAGGCTTCTTTAGCTAGAGTTTATTTTAAGGAAAATTCTAAAGTGCAAGAGTGCATCAATTAGTTAGAAGCTCACTCTCTTATTTCTATCAAAAGACCATTTGAAGATTTAGAGAAGAGAAAACCAAAAGCTCTACCTTTTAGTGAGCAGCCACCAAAGCTAGAGTTGAAGCCGCTACCTAGTTCTGAAATATCGTTACTTGGGTGATACTAAAACACTTTATATAATTTTATTTGTTACATTAACTCTTGAACATGAAAAAAGCTTCTTCGAATACTCAGGGATCACAAGAAAGCAATTGGGTGGACTACAAGCCATCTATAGAACATTAAAGGAGGATGAATCCTAAAAAGATGGTTAGAGTTGAGGTGTAGAAGTGGCTTGATGGAGGTATTGTTTACCATATCTTTGACAGTCCATGGGTGAGCCTTGTATAGGTTGTTTTAAGAATGATGGTATGAAATCATTAAAAATGAGAATAATAAGTTGACCCCTATTAGAACTGTCATTGTTTGGAGGGTTTGTGTAGAATATAGGAAGTTGAATAAGGCCACCAAAAAATATCACTTCCCCTTACTTTTCGTGGATCAGATGCTAGGTAGATTAGCTGAATACCCTTATTATTAAATTCTAAATGGGTATTCTGGCTATAATAAGATTTCTATAACTTTAGAAGACCAAGAAAAGGCAACCTTCACCTACCCCCATGAAACTTTTGCTTTCAAGTGCATGCCTTATGGGTTTTCAATGCCCTAGCCACTTTCCAAAGGCTAATAATGGCTATCTTTTCTGACATGGTGAAGCATTTTATTAAAAATTTTATAAATGACTTCTCGGTCTTTGGGGATCCTTTTATTCATGTCACCATAATTTATCTCTAGTGTTATAAAGCTGTGAATATACAAATCTTGTTCTAAACTAAGAGAAGTACCATTTTATGGTCCTTGAAGGGATTGTTCTCAAGCACAAGATCCCCATTGAAGGAATCCAGGTGGATAGAGCCAAAGAAAATCTTATTTTAAAAATCCCTCCACCTATTACTGTCAAGGGAGTGAGAAGTTTCTTAGAGCATGTAGTCTTTTATAGGAGATCTATCAAAGACTTCTAAAAAATTACTAAGCCGTTGTGCAATCTGCTACTAAAGGATGCTCCTTTCAAATTTAATCAAGAGTATCTAAAGGCCTTTGAGATACTGAGGACAACATTAGTTACTACAATTGTGATTGTAGCATTTGACTATGACACCCTTTGAACTTATGTGCGATGCTAATAATTATGCCATTGAAGTAGTTTAGGGGCATACTAGAGAGAAGGTATTCCGTGCTATTTACTATACTAATAAAACTCTAGACCTAGCTCAAATTATTTATGCTAGTATTGAGGAGTTATTTGTTGTGGTCTATGCATTTGATAAATTTAGACCTTACATAATTAATAGCAAGACTGTGGTTTTCACTGACCATTCTACAATCAAGTACTTGTTAGAGAAGAAGGATGCAAACCCTAGGCTTATCAGATGGGTTTTTCTATTGCAAGAGTTTGACCTTGAAATTAGAGACAATAGGGGCTCTGAGAATGTGATAGCAGATCACTTGTCCAGACTAGAAGCTTTTACTAATGATGAAATCTAGTGAATGATGACTTCCCAAATAAGCAAGTATTCAAGGTGAAGTCCTTTCTCCATAAATATGCTCCTTGGTTGGTTAAAGATTCTCTCTAGTATGTAGATTTTGTGAATTATCTAGCTTCTGATATTATGCAACTTGACATTGTATATCAACAAAAGAAGAAGTTCCTCTCTGATGTAAAGCACTATCTATGGGATCACCTTGTACTTTATAGGAAATGCTTGGATCGCATTATCAGGAAACGTGTACTAAAGTATAAGTAGTTGGATTTTATGCAAGCTTGTCATGCTTTTGATTATGTAGGTCATTATGCAAACAATAGAACTACTAGTAAGATTCTGCAATTTGGTTTTTATTGGCCTACTATTTTCAAAGATTGTATGAGCTTTGTATGTACTTGTGAAAGATGCAAGAGAGTGGGTAACATCTCCTAGAGGAATAAAATGCCCTAGAATCCTATATTAGAGGTTTATATATTTAATGTATGAGGCGTTGACTTCGTGGGACCTTTCCCTCTATCTTATGGGAATCTTTACATACTTGTAGTTGTGCACTTCGTGTCTAAGTGGGTGGAAACGACTATGTTCCCTACCAATGATTCCAAAGTGGTGCAAAAATTTCTAAGGAAAAACATCTTTACTCACTTTGGAGTCCTGAGAGCTCTCATTAGTGATGAGGGAACACACTTTTGCAACAAGCATTTGGAAACTCTTCTATCAAAGTATAGGGTAAGGCACATGATTGCAACCCCTTATCATCCCTAGACTAATGAGCAAGTAGAAATATCTAATAGGAAACTCAAAAGAATCCTAGAGAAAATTGTGAGTTCCAATAAAAAAGATTGGTCTTTGAAGTTAGATGATGCTTTATGGGTATACAAAACTACCTTCAAGACTCCCATTGGGCTTTCACCTTACAATTAAGTGTTTGGGAAGGATTGTTACCTTTCTGTAGAGATGAAGCATAAGACATATTGGGTGGTCAAAATTCTCAATTTCGATTTGAAGATTGCCAATGAGAAAAGATTTCTTAATATCAATCACCTTGATGAAATGAGGTTGCAATTTTATGAAAATGCTAAAATCTACAAGGAGAGAGCTAAGAAGTGGCCCAACTAGAAGACTCAGAAGAAATAGTTTTATTTGGGACAACAAGTGTTGCTTTTTAATTCAAGACTCAAGTTGTTCCTTGGAAAGCAGTCTAGGTGGTTAGGTCCTTTCACTGTAGTTGGTGTGTCTCCCTTTGGTGCAGTAGAAATAAAGAAAGATATCTATTAGTTCAAAGTCAATGGCCAGAGGTTGAAACCATATCTAGATGGCAAAGCGATGCTCAAATACTCTGCTAAGCTTATAGATCCATAATAGCATATGAGATAGTCATGTTGAGGACTATAAATCGAACGCTTATTAGAGGCAACTGAAACATCTTCTTTCTTCTTAATTTTAGTAAATTGTGTTTTCTTTGATTTTTGTTTTTGTTAATTTCCTTTAGATTAAAATTTTCAATTTTTCTTCATGATTGTGAGTCATTCCAATAGTACACTGTGTTTTTGTAGGCTTAGGAACAAGTTTTGGAAGCTTAACTACGGCAATAGGATCAGTGATTGCCGAAAAAGAAAAAATTTTCCAAGCTATAGCTTGGAATCCACGTGATGGTATAAAAGCATCAATCTCAGCTAGGCAGAAGCACCACTCGCAATGCTGAAGCACCAAACTATAGCATGAGGTAGCTTCTCACAAGTAGGTAGCAAGCATAAGGGCCACACTATGGCATGGTGATCCACACTATAGCGTGGTGCTCGTTTATAATAGCCCAAGCCCACCATGTCTCACTTTCACACGACCATCACTGAGTTCATCTTCTCTCTAGTTCTTTCTTGCATACTCCTTCAAGCTAGAAAATCTCCACAAATCCACCACCAGATTGCTAAGGATTTATCACTACAACATCTTATAAGAGGATTGGAAGTAGATTGCACAAGTTTGAAGGTGAGGTTCACTAGTTCTTGAAGCTTTATCTCTCCTCTATGCAGCTTTCTTTCTCTAGAAAGTCTTGACTTTCTAAGCAAATTGGTGACACATTGGAGTTCCCATGTAGTTTCTACGGGCTTTTGGAGGTAAATTCCCACACACTAGAACTAAGGGTGCTAAATTTATGGAATTTTTAAAGATAATCTAGTTTATTTGGAGCAATTAGCTTTCATTGAATGATGCATTAAGTCTCTTGGTTGAAGTTGACTACTAAGTTGAAGTTTTTGGCTAAAGATTGAGATTTTAGTGATAAAATTTGAAGTGTTTGAAACTAAGTTGGAGGGTGTGAAAATTCAGATTTTGTGCATATTTGAAGATCATTGGTGTTTGTTTGAAGTTATTGAAATTCATTGTTAAGTTGCACAATTCTTGATATATAATCTTTGCTCATGGGAATTCTTGATTGTTGGGCCTTTTTGTGAATTTCTTGATTGGTGGAAAAGGGTGTGAATTGTCTCGTAGGTGGATTGCAATGTTTTTCTTGTCTAGGTGGTCTTTGTAGAAATCATGCCGAAGAAAACAACAATTACCAAGCAACTTTCTTCTTCCAATTATGAAGCTTATAAGGCTTTATTGAAAAAGCCTATGACTGCCAAAGAGAGCATTGATCTCACTATTGATTGCTATGGTCCAATTGTTAAGGAAATGGGGGAAGAGAATGAACTAAGATGGCAAGCCCACTGCTTTCTACTATACAAAACATTGTGCTATTCTAAGATAATCTTCCAGATTGTACCCAATCTCACCTTAATTGTAGCTAGGTAAGAGAGAAATTGGTGCACTTTAATATCAACTCCATCCATAAGTTGTATGGGATCCCTTACCACCATGAGAAGGGAATTGACCTTATTAGGTAGTAGCAAGGAGGGACTTACAATGATATCACTAGAGTGCCTTGCATCATTGGAATTGAGTGGGAGGAGAGGACTGGGGATATCTATCATTTTTCGTTTACTAGACTACATAAAATTCAAAAGATCTGGCTCTATTTTATCGCTGCAAAAGTTCTTCCATCCACTCACCCATCAGAAGTAACCAAGCAATAGGCTGAAATCTAGTGGGCTATCCACAATCAGTGGGGATATAACATCGATTATATCATATACAAAAATATTAAATAACTGTGGGCTTGTACTAAGCATATGGTGATTCTCTATCCTCACTTGATTACTACCTTGTGTAAGAAGGCTAGTGTTACATAGGAGAAGATAGACCTACTTTGGTCCCTGGTAGGAGAATGGATGCTTAATTCTTCGCCTGTTTGAAGAAGCCATATGTGCCTCAACGGAGAGGACAAGCAACACCACCATCACCTTCACAATAGCCCTTCCCTCCTCATGAGCAGCTGCCTAAGAGGTACGCCAGACAAATAGAGTAAAGAGCATCCTCCTCTCCACAGTTAACTTTTGCACCACACACAACTGATTACACTAGCTAGATGCAGAGCTTTATGACATATGGGTGCTAGTGGTTTGTTGTTGCTAAGTAGTACCTTCAACACATTTTCGATATTGATCACACCTTTCCAACTTTTCTTGTTTAGCCACAATGGCCACCATAGTTACCCCCACTAGCAGAGCATGAGAATGGTGATGTTGTAGAGGATGATGGAGAGGACATTGAGACTAGTGGTACTAAACCCACTGAGGATGTTGAGGACTCATGATCCAAGGAGCCTTCTTACCCTTCTTTTTATCTATTGCATCGAGGACAATGCTAGATTCTAAGTTTGGGGGGTGATTCCTTGACTTTCAATAGCAATAGTATTTGTTTACATGCCTTTTTATGCAATGATGAGAATTGAGCATGTTCTATGATTATTGAGTATTGAAGATTATTTTTCTATGCATATGCCAATGTTGACTTCACATACGTGATTGCGAAGCTTATGTATATCTTATCTTGATTATATTATGAAAGTTTGTTGTTCAAGCACTCTAGGAAATCTGATCAACCCTTTCATGTGTAATTCTCTACTTGCTTGATTTATGATTCTTATGGTTGAAATTATGTGTGCACATTGAGTGAATGGTTTTAAGTGAAGTGTTTGAAAGTGCTTGGGAGTGAATTGTTTGCCCTCTATGTTTGCTTTTGAGCACTAGAGCTACATTTGTAAAGCATCTTAACCTTCTAGAACTTGCTTTATTATGCATGTTAAATCACAAAAGGACTAGTGCACTAAAAGGATTAGGGCACCTAGGATGAGCCTTTCTTTTAGCCTTATTCATAGCCCACCTTCACATTTTGACCATTAGTAGCCCTCTTTGAGCCTTACCCTTCCCATTTGTTTAATTTCACCACATTACATGCCATATACCCCTTCTTTTGGTAAGTTTTCCCATAATTCTTGCACCTTATACTTTGAAGGTTTATAGGAGTTCCTTGTAGTTGGAAACTATTGTGCTATGTGTGGGATAGTGGACTGAATAGAACCTTGAGTATGCGTATAATCCCCATGTGAAAATAAAAGAATGTCATGTGTCAATTGAATAAAGAGAGATCAAGAGAGAGAAATATGAGTTAAAAGCCATTACACGAGAAAAAAGGGGAATAAGATGGTGTCAAAAATGAGGCTTAGAAGATTGGAAAGTGATTGAACTCATGGGTAAGCAAGGAATCTCAAAAAACCTTCATTTTATACTTTTCACCTTCCATTTTTCTCCTAGCCTTCATCCAAGCCCCATTACAACACTTTTCAAATTCCCTTTAATTGGTGCATCTAGTCCTATTAAGTGGTCGAGATGTGATATACAAGCAAACATATGAAAACATTTGGTTGCATTGACTTGAGTGAAATAATTATCCCTACAAATGCTTTGAGTGATTTACTTCTGTGTGAGTGCATTCACTTCTTTTGCATTGGATTACATGGAATTTGATGGCTATTTGCTTGTATGTGCATGTGTCAGTTATACCTTACTCTATCAATCTCATGAATTTCATTGCCTTGCTTCACTGGTGGGAGTTTTGGACTTAAACCTTTCCTTGTGAGTGACCTTTGGGTATGGGTTTGTCCATTGTACAAGAAAGGGAGTTGACTTTCTGCTATGATTACTTTTCATATTTAGACTCCAATGATCACTCTGATGCTCTATGAGGCTTGTATGGTTCGTAGGTATTAGTTTATGTGCGATTCTCTTCCTTGTTTTCCTAGAGGATGAGCAAAATCTAAAGTTTGGGGGGTTTGATAAGTGCTATTTATATAGATGTGTTAACCTCTATTTCTTGAGAATCAAAGCTATGATTTAAGTACTATTGAAAGAAATTCTATGGTCTTTCTATGTTGAGGAAGTTGAGGATGAATTGCACAAAAGGAAGATTTCTATAGCCTAAATGGGTAGTAGATGAGCACTTAATTAAAGAAGTACCAAAGTACCAAGGAATGATAGCTGAAAAGCACACAAACAAAAGAGGTGTTGTCCAAGCTATAGCCTGGAAGTCAAGCTACACCTTGGCAGAGTAGAAAAAGCAAGGCAGAGAGGTGGATCACCATGCTACAACATGGAACCCATACCACAGGGTGGAGCTAAAGAAAATGGTGAGGCAAAGAGCACACTAGCCATGCTATATCATAAGATGCCATGCAACGTGGGTTGGCAAGAAAATTATTGGCAGTTGGCCATACTACAACATGAGGACACAACCAATTCATAGATGTGGGCCCAATTAGGTTATTCTGAGTGGTTTTGGACTCCTAATGAAGGGAGGAATGTAACCTAACTATAAATAGATGATTACAAACTAGTTTTAAAACTTTTGACACTTTGAGAACTAAAGGAAACATTTCGTGAGATCTAGAGAGGAATCAAGGGGAAACTCTTGGTTCTTCCACTCTTTTATCTTTTAGAATATATGTTTCCTAGTTTTTATTTCTTGTTACCCATGACTATGACTTTCTAATCTTTCACTAGGGCTATGATGTAGCCAAGACTAGATGTATTGATTGCTTATATAATTCAATTTAGTTTTATTATATCTAATTGAGTTCTATTTCTTTACATTTACCTTCTTATTGATCTAGCCAATTAGTAGGAAGATTTATGAGTGGAATTAAAAATGGATTAGATACTTAAACTATGAGAGTTAGATCCATAGAGGAGTTTAAAATAGGGATATTCTAGGACCCTGTGCAATTATAAAGGGGGAATGCACAAAACTTAGAGCAATTTAGACCATTACAATTCACCTAGGGATATCATTGATTTGGTAGTTTAGACTATTCTAAGACCAATGTGACAATATCTTTCATAGTAGATGCCAAATAAATGACAAGGTATGCAAAAAGATAATTAATAGTGGAAGTTGTACTAATGTTGCAAACACCTTATTGGTTGAGAAATTGAATTTGCCCACATTAAAGCATCGTAATCCATATAGACTATAGTAATTGAATGATTTTGGAGACATAAGGGTGAGGAAGCAAGTGTTTATTTCATTTTCAATTGGCAAATACAATGATAAAGTTCTTTGTGATGTGGACCTATGCATGCTGGACATATACTTCTTGGTTGTCCATAGCAATTTGATTAATGGGTTACTCTCAAACTAGATTACAAGAGAGTGTAAATTGAGAGAAGAACAAATGGGCAATCAAGAAAAGGAGTAAATATTAAAAAAAAAATAAAATGACTATGATAAGAAGAAATAAAAGAATAAAATTGAGTACAATGAAGATAAAAGTTCAAAGTAATAAGATAAGAAAATTAAATGCATTTGGAAGAAAAAAGGAAAGAGTGCTTTGTTAGCAAAACACAACTACTTGTACTCATGTGTAAGGGTATTATTTCACAAACAATCTCGATTGTTCTTTGCCTAGTATGATTGTTTCTTTGTTATAGGAGTTTGCTAATATTTTTCCAGAAGAAATATCAAATAGATTACCTCATCAAAGAGGTATTGAGTATTAAAAAGACTTCATTATTGGTTCTTCAATCCCAAATAGAATGACCTTTAGAAGAAATTCTAAGGAAACAAAAGAAATTCAAAGGCAAGTGGAAGAATTGCTACAAAAGGGATTTGTTAGGGGATTTACCGTCAAGTTGCTTCGCTGATGGGTCTCAAAGTGAAAAGCTCTAACTCTCTCCCTCGCATCACTTCTAAGCCAAGCTACTCTTAGCCAATGACTAATAATGTTTTACCATTCATCTCCTCACTTCTCTATTACCAAAACTTAGGAATTTTATTCTATATGACCAAAACCTATGAAATACTGAAAGGGAATAATCAGAGAAAGATAGAAGGAAGAGGAAACAATGAGGGAGAAAGAGGAAGAGGATGAGAAGGATCAATATGGCTGAATTTTAAAACATGGGGACTAAAATAGTGAATAATGAAGCATAGGTGCCAACATGGCACAAGTCATCACTTAACGTGACACATTAGCATGTTTCGTTTAATAACCCTATATTGGACATGGACAAAGAGATGAATTTATCATGTTTTAAAAATGTTTGGGACTAAAATGAAGTGTTACTCTAAATAAAATCATTGTAAAGTACATATGCTATTCCTAGATTGAATGATACACCATCAATTGCATGATTCATATGTGTTTTTAAAATTAATTTGAAGAATGACTATGTTCAAATTCACATGAAAAAAGGTGATGAAAGGAAAAATACTTTCAAGATAAAACATAGATTGCATGAGTGGCTAGTGAACCATGTCTTGTGTTCTTTGTACTTGAGTTTGTGAGAGCTTTTGTTTTGTTTTTGGGTTAATAACTAAGTTTTATAGTGTTGATTTTATCAGCAAGTTGAGGTTAGGGTCAAGTTCCTCATATCCTTTGCTTAGTTTAAAGACAGTCCTAACTGATTGCGTATCATTAATTAGTTTATCAGCAAATGTTGCAAGACAATTTTTGGGCTTTTCATCAAACAACCATTACAAAATGGGTTAGTAATCTATGGATTACAAACTTACGTGGATTCCTTTTTTCTTAGGTCTGAACCTTTGACAGATTTAAACTTTCGTAAAAGTCTATTTACATCTCACATGGTTTACCTAGTCAAGCTCCTTTTTTAGATAAGTTCAAATATTTCTCTTGTTATATACATCAGTGCAATGAATGAGAAGCAATCGTTTTGTTCAATGATGTTGATGGCACAACAGTCGGTCCTTTTATTATTTTCCCATTAAGTGGTACTAATTGATGAGTGCTTTTCAATGCATAGGGAGACCTATTAAAATTTTCCTCCAATAGTTATAGGCGTAATGGTCATGATGGGGCCCACTTGAAATAGATCTACATTGATAATTGACAGGGGACTTGGAAGCAAACTTAGAAATCTTTGAACTGCTAAACTAATAAATTTGTTATTTTCTTTACCATATATTTCCTAATTAAAGGAATTAGGGTCTTGTTAACTTGAGCCCTTAAAACTAAGAATAAACAATAAATAGATCCTCCATTAATTGTGTCCAAAATTCAAATATTAAGACATCTGTCATTAATTTCTAATATTAATTATATATCTCATTAGTGACTCATCTTTTTTTATATGACTTTGATATAATATCTCTCTTTTATAAATCTCTAAATCATAACACATAAATGGCAAATTCTAAACATAAACTCTAAACTCTAAGACTTAAATATAAATCCTAAACCATGAAATGTAAATTCTAAACTCCTAAACATAAACCTAAAGTAAATTAGAGTTTAATATTTATATTTAAACTTCAGAGTATGTGTAAGATTTAGGGTTTAAAAATTCATGAAAGTAAAAGAGTAAAAAGTTAGATAAAAAGTATAAAGCATTAATGAGTCTTATAATTACTGTTAGCAATTACTCCATTTGTTCCTGAATTTTAGCTACTTTGGAGAATTATTTTTGTTCCAAAATTTAGATGTTTTATATTTCTAATGCACTATCAAATTTATTTTTTAACATATACCATCATTAAACTCATTTATCTCCCACTTAATTACACCTTAAATTAATTAAGGATAGTTGACTATTTAAGAGGTTGTCTCTTTTTTACATTCTCAATAATCATGGAAGAAATAAAAAAGACATGCACAACTCCACTTATAAAAACTCCAGTTTGCATAAACTCAACCTTTTATATACAAATTTTGGGGGAAATCTAATATATTTGTAAATTTAGATTGAGTGGGAAACTTTAGTTTACTCTAAAAATGAATTCCATCCTAAATTACCAAATTTTTACTTCCTATTGTGAATGAGTACACGTATAATTCTTAGTGGGAAGTAAAACCAGTTTTTTAACAGTAATTATGCAAGGAAACACAACCCATTGGTTGAATAAAAGGAAAGCAACACATTAATTCAACTATCAGAAAAGCATGAGAGTTAAATAAATATGAGAAATTGTAATATGTCAAATGAATTGGATGAGTGGAATAAATGAATTAAATAGGGGCATTACGATCATTATACTCTACTAATTAATAAAATTTTAATCTATGTGTAGAAACTTTAAACAACTAAAATTTGAGAACGGAGGTAATAGTCAAAGTTACTTTAGTATTTGAAATTTCTATAATTAGTAAGGGCTATTTATTAGTTATCCTTAGCCTTAAAGGGTTAAGGTTAACAAAATCCAAATAAGTACTCTTCCATCCCAAATTTTTTGTTGTTTAGGATAGTTGCGCGAGGATTAAGAAATCAATCAAAATTGTCATACATTTATTATACTGCCCTTCTTTAACATATTTTGTATCATTTATTATACTTACTAGTATTCAATTCATACAAATTCCAATATTACTTATTGCATCTCACGAATGAAGAGAGTTATATTTTCTATTTATTCATATAATGGAGTCCTTTAGGTGTTAGTATGAAAATGTCTCTTTGTAAAATATATGTGTATTGAGAATATAAAAGAGAGAGACAACACATTAATAAGTTACTTTTCCCATTTAATGTATGGATGAGTTGTGTTTAATTAATAAGGGATATATATGAAAAAAAGATTTGAGACGGAAGGAATAATACTATAAATTTTAGAGGAACTGAACAAGGTTATAAAGTAGAGAAAGGGATTTGAGTAGTAAGCAAAAGGGTAGTGGTTAAATTCTCCTTATGGTCGTGTAACAATATATATGTCTGTATATAGAAGGGGGAAGAAATCTAAGAATTACTGAACATTTAATTTATTGTACTACCTCCATTTCTTTTTAATTGTATATTCTTGTTTTTATTTATTTGTCATTTTAAAAGTTTAAGTTCATATTAATCATTATTTTACTAATAATTATACCCCTATCTCTCAGTAACTTTACTTATTCATATAATTGTCTTCATTGCCGAACATAATAATAATTAAGGGTATATTGAGAAGTTTAAAAAGAAATTATATATTAATTATATTTCTTAAATTGTATACAAATTTTAAATGACAATTATAAAGAAATGTAGGTAGTACCACCTATGGCCATCATAATTAGATATATGTCCAATTGTAGTAGTAATTATTTACTCCCTCTAGGCCTTTCAATAATACATATTTAACTAATTTAAACCAATCAATAAATTTAATTTATTTTTTATAAAAATATTATAAAATTTCAATTTTATCTTTATTTAATATAATTTTTCATTAATGAATCACAAACAACATATGTAGTCAAACTTCAATTTATTAAAAGCAGAAAAAAGGAAAACAAAAACAAATGTTTTGTACAAATTGTGAAATACTTTATAATAAGAATCATCAAAACCATTTACAAGCTGTCTTGTAAAAAGAACTAGAGAAAGTATTATTCAACAATGTTGATGGAGAGATGGTGGTCCTCCCCTCATATGAAAGGTATTTTTCATTACCGCATATTTATCAAAGGAAAAGAACCATAATTTCAATAGGCATTGGTACCAATTTCACATTTGCTAAAGGAATTAGTCGTAGGCTTAATGGTCTTGATGCAGCCAATTCAAATGATCTATATTTACATTAAATGAGGAGATTGAATCAACCAATATAATTCTATGTTAAATACTTACACCAGAACTAAGAGAAGACCCTAGAAAGTAATAACATGAAAATCCCTGAATTACTATTGGGCAGGACTACTTTAGTCTCTTTACTAGACCTAGTAAAACTCTTCATTTTATGGGGAATTAAACATAGGTGAAATATGAGATTGAATTTTGATGTGTAGAAAATATAATTATTGAAATTATAGTGCAAGTGTATATATTATCATTGCAATTGGCAAAATATTCTAAGGTTGTCGTAACTATAGAGATTGGCTACTAATTACCAAAATACCCTAATCTAAATATTATTTGGGCAATCAAAAGCAATAACTAAAATTATAAAACATATAAAAGAAAAAGAAGGAAAATATAAAAGAAAACAATTAATATATAAAAGTTCTAGGGTTTTTTATTTCAACTCAACCTTTTGTATTGAATAACCTATTTTCCTTAATTTGGATTGATTATATTAATTGTCAACCAAGATTCCTAATGTGTCAACAAGGCTTTGCTAATATCAAATTAACCTAACCTAAACTACCAATCCAATTATATCTTTATGTGAATTGTAATAATCTAAGTTACATTAAGGTTTATGAATTTCCTTTTTATGGTTGCATGGGGTATTCAAATATTCTTATCATAAACTACTCTATAAAACTATTTCTCGTGGTCTGAGCATCTAATCCCCTCCTAATTCATAAAAACTCACAAATCTCTTTACTAATTGGCCAGATCATAGGCAGTTGAAGAACAGAGAAACAAAACTCAATCAAATATAATAAAATTGAATTAATTTATATAAGTATTTAACACTTTGAGTTTTGGCTACATCATAGCCCTAGAAAAGAAAACTAGAGCATAAAAGAAAAGGAAGAAAAATAGATTAAATCCATGATTGCCCTGGTGCCTCTTCTCAGCCAAAAGAAAGTTTAGTGGACTAATTGCTACACAACTATTTGAAAATCTAGAAATATTAATTTTTTTTTTTTTGTTTTAATGCTCCAAATTATCATTTAGCTTCAAAAGTAGGAAATCAACTTACATTAGAGTCAAATATATAATAATAGAGATAAAACTACTAAGAAAAAGGAATTACAAAATATAGATATAAGATCCAATTATCAAATTTTGTCACAACTTCACAAATCCTCTAATAGCAGCTTCTGTTGGCAATTGATTAATCATCTTTGGCTTTCTCGTTATATTCTTTCTGCAGAAGCCATTTTGTGAGCACCCCTGTTGCTTCATCTTTTTTCTTAGTTCTGAGCCGAATTTAACAACCATCACCTATAGTTGCCTTATAGTCGTAATCATAATTTTCTAATCAAATATGGTATCACTGAGCTTCTCTTTGGATCACTTGATCCAGTTCATTGCTTATGAAACTGATTTATTTTTGGGAATGAAATATAAAGTGAAATCATTTCGTAACCAGCTCATCTTGATAAGAGAGTACATCCGAATTTCTGGGTCTTCACCGGAGCTGAGTAACATTAAGAAGAAAGTCATCGATCAGATCCGAAGAATAGCTTTTGAAGCAGAGGATCTCATCAGTGATTACACCACTCATGTTGCAAGGCATAAAAAGTGGATTACTCGTCTCAGATTCTACAAAAGGGATCGTCAAGTGGCTTGGAAAATTGACAAACTCAACAACGAAATTCAAGAAATTCTTAAGAACAAGGAGATATATGCAAGTCCAGGTGATCATGGAAGAGAGTCAGAACTACCAGATCTTGATTTCCGTGTAAACAATGTTGTTGACTTTGTCAATGACATGGCAAAACTGGTGAATCTTCTGATCAAAGACGATGGTTTTCCTTATTATCGTGTGATTTCCATAGTTGGCATGGGAGGATCAGGCAAGACAGAACTTGCCTGGAAATTATTCGATGATGACAGGGTCAAGGAACACTTTGATTACTGGTTGTGGGTAAATCTTGATCAAGGAGACTCATCCACTGACATCCTGCGCCAAATGGTTAGTGAGCTGAAAATACAAGGCATGAATGACTCGCTGTTGCGTACTATGAATGACGATAATTTGAAGAGTTTACTGTCACAACATTTTGAACAAAAGAAATATCTCGCTGTCATGGACAACATATGGCAAACTCAGACCTGGGATCAGCTGAAAGGGGCTTTTCCAAAAGACTCACATGGTAGCAGAATAGTCATCACCAGCCGCCAATTACCGGTTGTTCGATACACAAATTCTTCCATTCATTATGTCCCTCAGCTTGCTGATTCGGATAGCAGAGAACTTTTCTGTATGAAGGCCTTCGAAAGTGATCAATTTCCATATAATTTGGAAACTACGGTGGGGCAAGTTGTAAGGAGATGTCATGGTTTACCATTTCCCCTATTGGTACTGGGAAGGCTTTTGGCAGAGCAAGAAAGGGAGGAACAACCATGGTCAACTTTTTTAGGCAATCCCTTTTCCTATCCCGATGAAGGGAGGAGGCACTGGAGAGCAAAACTTGCTACAAGTTATGACCAGTTAATGCCTGTGAACTTGAAACTGTGCTTTTTCTATCTTGGCGTGTTCCCCGACAATCATGAGATTCCAGTGAAGCAATTGATTCAATTGTGGATAGCAGAGGAGCTCATCCCACAAAATGTTGAAACAAGCTTGGAGAACATTGCAGAAAAGTACCTCCGTGAGTTGATTGATAGATGCTTGGTACAAGTCATAAGCTTGAGATTGGATGGAGGAGCAAAAACATGTTGTGTCCATAATGTTCTTCGGGACCTCTGCGCATGGGAGAGTAGGAACGATGACTTTATTGAGGTTCGTATGGATTCTAACTCAACATCGGAAAGCAAACCCAGAAGACTTTCTGTGCATTTTAGCCTCTTAGATTTCATCAATGTTTCATCAAGAAACTGTGAATGTGCCTCCATTGGTTCTTTCCTCTGCTTTTCCCAACAAAGTTGCTGTATGGATAATAATAACTGGACATGGCTCTGTCAAAAGATGAGGGTGATACGAGTGCTGAATTTGGAAAATGTGCAAGTGGAATTGATTCCTGAGAACATTGATGAGCTGATTCTTTTAAAATATCTGAAGTTCAAAGGGAAGAACCTCAAAGTCCTTCCGGAATCCATTGGTAAGCTTTGGCAACTGGTGACACTTGACCTGAGAGGTTCTGCAGTGAATTGCTTACCAAGGGGGATTTGGAAACTGGAGAAACTAAGGCATTTGTGCTTGTCTAAGCCAACAAAACTACTTGATCCTCCACCAAATAATAGTGGTATGTCTGGGAGTTTGCCTAGCATTCAAGCCATTTCCAATTTAGTTCTAGACCAAGAGAGTACTCATCTCATTACCGAAGCCAAGTTTCCTCTTGTGAAAAAATTAGGATTGTTTGTCAACAACGGAAATGATGTTTTCGAAAATGTCTGTGAGCTAAGCTCTTTGAATAGATTGAAGATTGAAGCGCCTTCATCTGAGCATCTTGGTCTCCAGAATTCATTTTGCCAGCTTAAACTAACTAAGGTAACCTTGGCTAAGTCTAAGATCAACTCTAACGACCTTCGTGTCCTGGGACAACTTCCAGTACTTCGAATATTGAAACTGCTCGAAGTAAATTCAGATGACGAGAATTTGCAATGTGATACTTGTAGTTTCGCCCAACTCGATGTCTTTCAAATGACACGCTTTCCAATTCAAAACTGGATACTTTCTGAAGGAGCCATGCCAAGCCTTCGGCGTTTGATCATCAAGGAGTGCCAGGAACTAAGGGGACTCCCAGAAAGGCAGCGCTTAATTAAATTGAAACAAGTTTGTGTGCATCGTCCATGTAGCTCTGAATTGATCACAACGCTTAACCGAATGAAGAGCAAGATAGGGGACTGGTGCGAGATTGAGATTTGTGATTGATCTCTGATTGCTGGACTAGTGCAAGAAAAGGTTTTTCTCATCCTCAATTTCTGTTTACCTTGAAGAATTGTTGTTAAAAATTTTGAATGAGAGAATTCAGTTGTTCTAACTTTAAAGTATAGAATGGGAATAAAAACTTTGTCATGACTGGTGCTGGCTTCTAGCATCTGAAGTTTCCCCCCATCATACATTGGCAACTACAGATGTTTAGAGTATCTACTTTTGCATGCTTGAAGATCTAACATTTAACAAAATATAGTCCTTGAAAGAGTTCATATTCATAATAAAATATTCTATGTTGTTTATTAAATTTTGAAATATTTCAAGGACTACTTAATTTTTTTTAATGACTATTTTGTTAAATCTTGAATCTTATGGTAATATGATAAGTTATATGTATTGAGCTTGATTGCATAGTGCTTTTGGCTCTTTTGTTGGGATTTTGGTTGATGATTTAGGTGAAATTGTTTTTTTCTGTAGTTTGATAACCAGTTTGGAGCGCTATAGCTAAAAAGAAGTATTTTCCTAGTGTTTCAAAGAGGTGCAGTGCTGCCAGGGAGAGCTGTGGCGCTTAAGATGAGTTCAAGCCACCATGCATTGACAGTCTTATTTGGGGACTTTTGGCTCATAGTGGAGGCTAGAGGCAAATAGCTTATAAATAGGCGACAATTGGTGTTTCTACTGAGTTTTCTTCTCCTCTTTTGTGATGATTGATTGTCGATTTATGATGTGTTCTACGTCCATTATGAACAAAATTCTATTTTCTAAAGGACATGATGTTACTATAACTGGATGTGTTATATTTTGTTTGACTTATAATTTAGTTTATTTTTCTTTCAATTGAGTTTTTTACTATTTATCTGTCCAATAATAAATAGGAGGATTAATATACTTTTATAACCTAAGAAATAAATAGTTAATCTAGACTGTAAAGAATAGCGCCATAGTTAGCTTCACATACAGATACACCCAATAACCAATGTAATCATAAAAAGTAATCCATAAACCTAATTAGTTATTCCAATTCATATAGAGATATGGTTATATTGATAATTAAGAATAGCTGTGACACTTGGAGAAGCCAATTGATAGATTAAAGGGTTAGAATTGTGTAATACAGAAAGTTACATACTCTAATCAGAAACTATAGAGTTTTTATTGATTATCTTCTATCCATTTTAGAGCTTCATTTTATTTTCATCATTCAAATTCCATTGCTCAAACAATATTGAAGTATTAGTATTTTGGTTGTTTGTTTCACTCATCAAGGGTACAACAACTATGAAATACTTTGTTAGCTATAGATAGTATATGCTTGCATTAGTATTGCCTTATATATTCCATTTATTATAATACTATCGTAGGTTGAGTCACATCTGCTACTTTTCAAGGATTCATTCAAATTGTGTTGTAGTAGATATTCCAATTGGATTGCTATAGTTATTGCAATATGTCCTGATAAGGTAGTGCAATTGTGGAAAATTCTTCTTAGAGAGGCTATTGTATTGTAGCTTTTTTGAGAAATAGATTCAGTACTTTGAAAACAAACTTAATTAACAAAGAGAAAAGAAGAGGTTTTAGAGAGAGTGACCCATATGTGAAACCCACTTTCTCTTTCTACACTCTCTTCCTTCATCCCTCCAAAGTTATCAACCTCCAAAATTGTAGCTTTGGATAAAAAATACATGAACATGTTTTAAATGAAGGAACAATAAGGTCATTTGTATCTAGACTACGGCTTCTCTCTTCGTATTTCATTCAAATGAATTTCTAGATGCATACACACCACCTGTATGAATTTCTAGGGCCACTTGAATATATTGTGTTGGAATGTGCTTTAGGAGCCAATCTTTAGATAACTGTAATAGGATACTATGGCATCATGTTTACTTTTGTTAATTCAATTGTTATAATATGTTCTTCCCTTTATATTTGCACATAATGTGGATAAAATGTATCTATTGGAATAAAGTGCAAGTGGACACTACTGTGTAGTTAGCAGGATATTTCAACGTTGTCATACCCATGATGATTGCTCAATTAATTATTAAAGTACTAAGCTTAACTATTATTCAAGCGTTCGAATTAAAGTGAATGAAAAAGTTAAAATAGCGAGCAAGTAAACAAGATAATAAATGATAATGAGAATTCAATGAGAGAAAAACCTAGGGTTCTGATTTCACCTCCATTATCTGTATTGAATTACTTAATTTCATTAATCCAGTTAACTATACTGATTGTCAATCAAGATTCCTAATGCGTGAATAAGTATTTCCCAAGGTCTAATTAACTTAACCTAAACTATTAAACTAATCATATCTCTATGTGAACTGTAATAGTCAAAATTACATTAAGTTCTTGTATGATTGCATAAGATCTTAGAATATCCCTATCCTAAACTTCTCTATGGAACTATTCTCATGGTCCAAATATCTAATCTCTTCATAATTCATAAACACTTACAAATCTTCCTATCAATTGTTTAGATTAACAAGAAGGTAAAAACAAGAAATAGAACTCAGTTATATCTAATAAACTGAATTGATTCAAATAAGAATTCAATACTTCAAGTCTTGGCTACATCGTAGCCCTAGTGAAAGATTTAGAAGGCCATAGTTATGGGAAACAAGAAATAAATACTAGCAAACATAGATTCTAAAAGGGAAAAGAGTAGAAGAAAAACTCTTAGATTCCTCCCTAGATCCCACGTATGTGTTTCCTTCAGTTCCCAAAGTGTCAAAAGTCCTAAAACTAGTTCAGAAAGATCTATTTATAGTTAGTTTACAATTCTCCCTTCAATAGGAGTCCAAAATTGCTTTAAACAACCTAAACGGGCCCAAATCTACGAACTAGGTCGAGCTCTTATGCTATGGTGTGGCTGATTGCTTCACTACATATTGTTTCCTTGCAACCCATGTTGTACTGTGGGGTCTTACGTTGTAGTGTGAGCTGAGTGCTCTCTGCCTGGTGGTGTGTGAAAATTGTGTGTGATGGAATACAGTACAAGTGTACACTATTAATGTAGACGACAGAGTATCCCAAGGTTGTCGTACCCAAGGAACTATGTAATTAATTACTAAAATACTATAACATCAGTATTACCCAAGCGATGGAATTGTAATGGAAGTAATGTGAAATGAAAGTAAAGCAACAATTAAAATAGGAACGATAATAAAATGATAGAAACTCAGAGATTAAAAGCTAGAGGTTTTGATTTCACTACAACCATATATATAAATTCTCCCAAATTCATCAATGCATTCTAGTTTTATCAATTACTAGCCAGGATCTCCCTAATCTATTAAAAAGCCCCTCTTGAGGTCAAATTAAACTAATTTCAATTACCAATCCAATTATACCCTTATGTGAATTGCAATAATTGAAATTGCCCTAGGTTCTATGGATTCCTTTTAATGGCTACACAGAGTCCTAAGCACATTCCTGCCTTAAACTCCACTATGGATTCAATTCTGATGGTCTAAATTGACTAATTCCTTCCCAAGTCATAGCAATCCATAATTTTCCTAACTAATTGGTCATATCAATTAAAGAGTAAAGCATAGAGAATCAAAACTCAATTGAATCAAACATAGAATTTCATTAAATCATCATTCAAATCTATACATAGGTAGGGCTACATCATAGCCCTAGAAAGAAGTTTAGCAACTCATAATAAAAGTCAAATACATCAGATGGGTAGAAGAAGACAAGAAGAGAACAAGGAGAAGAAGAAAAACTCTTTGAAGTTCCATGGTCTTCTTTGTCTTCATGCTCTCCTCTTGCCTCTTCCATTTCCCAAATTGTCAAAAGATCCTAATTGTCAATCTTAGTTACCTATTTATACCTAGGATACAATTTCTCACTCGAACTAGGATTCCTAATAGTTTATTTGGCCCGAAAGCCCATAAAATCACTTGTTGGGGGACTCCAAGGCACCACAGTGCCATTTGCCTCACATTTGGTTGAATTCCTCCTCTTCCTGGCACCACGATGCCCCATAGCATGAAACTGACCTTGCTGGATTTTCATGGCGCCACGGTGCTAAGTTGCTGCTTGTTGGAATTTTGGGCACCACAGCACTAAGTTGCCTTCCAATGCTTATAATTCCTTGCCTTGCTTCCTTGGGTGCTTGGTTTTTGTAGAATGAACAAATAAGGCCAAAAGCATCCAATTCTTTCACAATTTAGGACTCAAATGTGAGGGAATGAGATACAAAATCTCTAAATAAAATGTATTAATCAAATTCCCCCAAACTTATCATTTTGCTTGTCCTTGAGTAAAATTAAAGAGAAGAAAATAGGCAAGACACTAATTCAATCACCCAAAACCTACTAACCACATTGGCCTCAAAGAACAAGCACATGGAATACATTGGAGACTAAGATGCAATACAAGATCAATTAAACAATATGAATAGTCCCAAACCCCCAAGGTAACTCTCAACATAGATGAAAGGTCAAGCTCAAGTTCTTACTCAGCTGGACATTACAAGTCACCATGTGGATAGTTCATCCAACCATGAAAAGCCATCGTTATCAAAGAAGTACAAGTCATAAAATGAGGTGCACATACACAACAACTCATCAAGTTTCATGAAATCAAATGCAATGAAGATGAATTCCTTCACATGGATGAAAATACACTCCAATCTCTTAAGAGTCTAGAGGGTTGAACACACACTCAAGTCAATGCCATTCAAAGTTCCTTCATAGGCTTGCTCATCTATCATATCTCCAACACCAAGTGATGAACCAAAAACACCAATCACAGGGGCTTTTATGGGTTGTAATGGGCCTTTAGGAAGGTAAAAAGGGTCAATGGTGGTAAGGATTAAGGTAAACACACCATGAAAGGACTACGTGAATCCAAAGCTACAGCTTAAGCTCAATGACTTTCCAGTACCAAGCCTCACACTTACCCCTTTCTTCTCCCTTATTTCATAGGCTTTTGCTTGTCTAGCTATTTTTATTTTCAAATGTCTATTCTCTTTTTCTTCTTTTCCATTTTTATTTTTCCAGATTTTCTCTTTCCTTTTTTTCTTTTTCACCTTGCCTTTTTCTTGGTGGAATTTTTGTACACTTTTGAGGCTATCTCTTTTCCACTTTCCTTGAAATAGACCAAGCAACATGTCCATGCAGTGAATTCACACAATCCAGGTGTTAGTGCAATCCAAGGAAGGGTATATGGCTTAAAATGTGGTTAAATGAAGAAAATGAAGGGCTAAGGCTCAAAAGGAGTCAACTAGTGGTGATCATGCAAGGTTGGGTTATGAAAGGCTAAAATGGCTAATCCTAGGTACCCTAATCACCTTAGTGTCCATGATTCGAGTGTGGTCTCAACATATATAACAAAGCAAGTTCTAGAAAAAACCAAGAATGCATGACATACTCAAAAATGATTCAAGAGCTTCAAAAGCTCATAAATAGCTAATACTCATCCTCATGCATGTTCATTCACTTTACTATCAAAGTGTTCGTGCACAAAATGGGAATTGACAATAAATATAGGATCACATAATATAAGGGTTGGCTTAGAGTTTCTAGAGGTTTTCTAATCATCAATTCAACAAAATACAACAAATCAAGCTATTAGGACATAATAGATAATCATGCATTGCAACTCATCAATTCAAGTCTCCTCATCCCAAAATATCACATATAAAATATAGTTTTTATCATCAGCCATGGTTTTCAGTCAATATTTTTTTTTTTTTTTGAATCTACAACTAATTAAACAAAACGAAACCTACTCAACTACACATAATCATGCAAGAATATAGGAAACATGCAACATGAAAAGCACATGCTAACTACTAAATACTAAACTACTTAGACCAAAATAAGGCATCCCCCCCAAACTCAAATTATGCAGTGTCCTTAATGCAAAACTAAAAAAGAAGGGGAAAAGGGTACTCCCTGGTAGAAGCAGCTTAATTAGGGTTGTAGGGGTCTCAATGATTTATCCTCCTCCTCGGGTTTTGGTGCAGTAGGTGGTGGTGGGTGGCTAACCTAGGAAGGCAGGCAGTCCAAGATGCGCTCCAAATAAAGCGGTTAGATATTGCCCCACCACTTGAAACCACTAGTATCCAAAACTTATGAAAGCCTCCATCTACTGAGCTAAGTCAGCCTCAATGTGCCCAGGGATATGTTGGGATGTAAATGAAGCACCTAGGGCCATATGTGGATGTTGCTGCTGATGGGGTGGCTACTGAGGGTGCCAGGGCTAGGGGCAAGATGTGGAAGAGTTACAGAGCTGGTTGGGCATGATGGGCAGGGGCACCCTGCAGTGTTAGGGGTTTGAGCTGATAGAAGAATTTCTTGTCAAGCAAGCATCCAGGCTACAATAGGGGTTCCTCAAGGCCCCAAATGACACCAACCTTCTGGCATAGAGTAGAGATTAAATAAGGGAATGACAGGACTTTCTTATGCTCGGACATCCCCGTAGTTTGGATGGCTTCTTCTATGGTGATAACTATCTCAAAAGACCAGCAGTTATGAATAGCCAAAAGGAATTTAGCCCTCATTTTGGTAACATTTGATATGTGCGTAGATGGCAGCAAGAGCACAGAGACGAAGTGCAACCATGTCTTGTATATTTTGCCTAGCTAGGCCTTTGCAAAGTGGTATAACTCGCCATGTTTAGTCGTCTAGTGTGCCTTCAATGCACAGTGTGCGAGTGATGTCATTGTAATCCCCTTCTGCCAAAAATTTGTTCAATGAGGGTTCCCTATTCGAACTCCACAGGATTTCATAGAGAGCATAAATGGGAGCAGCGGTGAAAGAGATGATAATGCCCCTCACCCAGCTTTCATAAGGAGAATCTTGCTTTGACAGATTTGCATAAAATTCTCAGACAATGTTCATGGCTGCCAGAGCAAGTTGCTGCACAAACTTAAGCCAATGCCCCCACGCCATCTTGTTTGCAATTGGGGCTTAGGATGGCAAGCTCAAGCCAATACCAAATTTCGCTATAAAAGGCTTAGTGAGCAGCTCTTCATATCTATCTTGTGCCTTTTTGTTGAGGAACCCCACCGGGTCATATTCCGGCGCCTTAGAGGAGGATGTCTTTCGCTTTGCTAGCCTTTTAACAGGCATGGTGCCTTGCAAAATACTCAAACAACTATTCATACAAATATAGTCACACAATTAGCCCCAAAAAACTCCAATGCAAATATGTGAATACCCCCTTCACACTTTAAGGAATTGCATGCAAGTAAATAATGTTCAATTAGATTCCAATACTAACTAGACACACCAATCAAGTCTCAAATATCAACAAATTGCAAGCCTAGCCATCCAACTTCTCATTTTCGGCCTAAGGGTTTCAAAGAGAGCAAACTCAAAATGTTTCAACACCCATGAATGAAAATGGAGTGGGTTAGATGCCATTTACCTCTAGGAAGCTCTCATATATATTAGTGAACCTCAAACTAGTGCCAAAGCTTGCAAATAGTCTTCAATATGAGGAGAGAGAAAGTGGCACACCTAGAGGTAGAAAGCTTGCCAAATAAAAATTTTCTCATTCAATCTTGCTAACCACAAGTTTAAATGCCTTTTAGAAGTGATTGGAGGTGTTTTATTGGCTACCCATAGTGAGATTTTGAAGAAATTTGAGAGTTTGGGAGGTGGGTGTGGAGGTTTTTGAGAGAGTGAAATTGAAAGAGGTGAGGAAGATGAAGAAATGGCCTTTTCACACACAAGAGGGCTTTCTATAGGTAGGTTGGTGCTGTGGTGCCAATGGGAGCCTTGCTAGAATTCTTTTGTGTGTTGGTGGCACCATGGCACCAAGGGGGTCTCATTGCAGTGCCAAGTGTATGTCTGCTAGTTTTTTTCAAGGACGTGCCTCCAAGGGTAAGGAATGGGCGCTTTGGAGTTGCAAATCTTTGAAATATTTCCCGCTTCTACAACCTGTATAAGTTCAATCAATTGTCTAAATATCATTAAAAACCAAAAATAGAACAAGAAACTAAATTAAAAATGCAAAAACTTTAAAGAAAGGGAAAGAAACAATTGGGTTGCCTCTCACCAAGTACTTCGTTTATAGTTATCAGCTCTACTATCTCAGGTTCTACTTGGGATCAATGAGGACGGCAGAGTACTGGGCACCTCTCCACCTGCAATGTAAGGCTTCAATATTTGCCTATTCACTTTGAAAGTTTGTCCATCCTTCTCTATTTCTACTGCTCCAAATGGTGAGACACTGGTCATTGTGAAAAGGCCAGACCACCTTGATTTGAGTTTGCCTGGAAATAGTTTCAACCTTGAATTAAACTGCAACATCGGTTAGCTGGGATAAAATCCCTTTTTCTTAAATTTCTTATCATGCCAAGCTTTAGTTCTCTCTTTGTAAATGTGAGTATCCTTATAGGATTCTTGCTTGAACTCATCTAATTCATTGAGTTTGAGTAGTCTCTTTTCTCTAGCTGCTTGTATGTCAAAATTCAGTATCTTCACAGCCCAAAATGCTTTATGCTCCACCTCTACAGGCAATTGACACTCCTTTCCAAAGACTATGTTGTTGGGTGACATGCTAATTAGAGTCTTGAATGTTATTCTATAGGCCCAAAGTGCATCATCAAGCTTCAAAGACCAGTCCTTCCTATTAGAATTTACACTATTCTCTAGGATTCTCTGTAGCTCCCTATTGGATACCTCCACTTTCTCACTAGTTTGTTGGTGATATGGGGGAGTAATTTTATGCTTCACTCTATACTTGACCAATATTGCCTTGAGCTGGTTGTTGCAAAAATGCCTCCCTTCATCACTGATCAGTGCTCTTGGCACCCCAAAGTAGGTAAAGATATTTTTTCTTGAAAATTTTTGCATTATCTTGGAGTCATTGGTAGGAAAGGCAGCTGCTTCCACCTATTTGGAGACATAATCCACAACCATGATTATATAGAACTTCCCATAGGAAGGAGGGAAGGTTCCCATGAAGTTAGTGCCCCACACATTAAATAAATCTACTTCCAAAATTAGATTTTGGGGCATTTCATTCTTCTTAGTTATAGTGCCAGTTCTTTGGCACCTATCACATGCCTTCACAAAAGCTTGAGCATCTTTGAAAATGGTAAGCTAGTAGAACCCTTCTAGCAGTCTTTTTAGCAACATAGTGACATGTATAGCCTGTAGAGTGACACTTCTCAAGAATAGTAGATTGTTCTTCCTTAGGGATATACCGTCAAATGACATGATCACTACACCGCTAATAAAGAACCAGATCCTCCCAGAAATAGTGTCTCACTTCAAATAAGAATTTCTTCTTCTATTGGTAAGTCATATTAGGAGGCAATTCATGACCGGCTAAGTAATTCACATAAGCAGCATACCACGGCCAGTCATGCACTTGCTTAGGCCATCTCTTCTCCATGAAAGTGTTGATAGAGAATACTTGTTCATCAAGGAAATCATCAGCCATAGGAGTATCATCAAAGACATGAGGCTCTAATTTGGATAAGTGATCTGCAATGAGATTTTTTGTCCCTTCTTGTCCCTTATCTCTAGGTTGAATTCTTGAAGCAGTAATAACTACCTAATGAGTCTTAGCTTGGCATCCTTCATCTCCTACAAATACTTAATTGCAGCATGATTAGTAAACACCATAGTTTTATTCTTAATGAGGTAGGGTCTAAATTTTTCAAATGCATAGACCACATCTAACAGTTCCTTCTCAGTGGTAGGATAATTAGTTTGAGCAAGGTCTAAGGTTTTGCTTGTGTAGTAAATGGCTCTGAAGATTCTCTCTCTTATTTTCCCCAAAACAACTCCAACTGCATAGTCACTAACATCACACATAATCTCAAATGGGGACTTCCCAGTCTAGTGTCACCATTACAGATGCATTCACAAGATCTTTTTTCAAGGCCTCAAATGCAGCTACGCACTCTTCAACAAATTTAAATGCAACTTCCTTCAACAAAAGATTGCAAAGAAGCTTGGTAATCTTGGAGAAATCCTTGATGAATCTACTGTAGAACCCAACATGCCCCAAAAAGCTTCTCACTCCCTTAACATTAGAAGGTGGAGGGAGTTTCTTAATCAATTCCACTTTAACTCTGTTACTTGAATGCCTTCTATAGAAATTTTATGCCCCAAGACTATCCCTTCAGGTACCATGAAATGACACTTCTCCTAATTCAACACCAAGTTGGTTTCTTGACACCTTTTTAATATTAAAGCCAAGTTGTGGAGATAAAAATCAAAAGAATTCCTAAAAACTAAGAAGTCATCCATAAAGATTTCAATGAACTTCTCCACCATGTTTGAAAATAGAGTCATAATGAGCCTTTGGAATGTAGCAGGTGCATTGCATAGCCCAAAAAGGCATCCGCCTGAATGCAAAAGTTCCATATGGGTAGGTGAATGTTATCTTCTCTTAGTCTTCAGGGGATATGATAATTTAATTGTAGCTAGAGTACCCATCCAGAAAGCAATAGAAAGGGTACCCATCTAACTTGTCTAGCATCCAATCTACAAATGGTAAGGGAAGTGATCCTTCCTTGTGACTTTGTTCAGTTTTTTATAGTCAATTCACACTCTGCACCTAATCACAGTTCTAGTGGGGATTAGCTTATTGTTGTCATTCTTCATGACTATTATCCCACCCTTTTTGTGTACTACTTATAAAAGGCTCACCCATAGGCTATCTGAAATTGGGTAGATGATGCCTATATCTAGCCACTTCTGGACTTCTTTTCAAAGCACCTCCTTCATCTTTGGGTTGAGTCTTCTTTGGTGCTCCACTGATGGTTTGTAGTTCTCCTTTATGTGGATTCTGAACATGCAAAGAGTAGGGCCTATGCCCTTGATATCAATAATGGTCCACCCTATTGCCTTCTTGTATGCTCTCAACACTCTTAACAACTTCTCTTCTTGCTCTTCAGTTAGTGTAGCAAACATGATCATTAGGATTATCTTAGAGTCTCCTAGGTAGCTGTATTTTGAATGGTTAGGTAGATGTTTTAGCTTTAACTTGAGAGCTTGCTCAGTAGAAGGAGTATATTTCACTTCAGGTTCCCTAAGTTCTTTAGCAGGTTTCTTGATGAATACAAGTGGGGCTATTTCTAGTTGCTTAATACAAAGTTCAATCTGTGGGTCTTCTACAAGAGTTATCCCCACTAGGCAGGCTTCAAGAGGTTCTGAAAAGTTAGAGGTTTGCTCCATCTCCTTAATACACTAACCTAAAATGTCAATCCTATAGCAAGAGTCGTCATCAGCTGGGTGCTTAAATGCCTAGAGTATGTCAAAAGAAACTTCTTCATCTTCAACTTTAACAAGAACATCCTCTACCATATCTCTAGGATATTTTATAGATTTATCTGCTAATTGCAAGGATACAATAGTGGGCTTAGCTTCTCCCAAGTTGAACTTCTTGTACACAGATAGTGGCATGAGGTTTATGCTGGCCCCCAAATCACACAAGTCCTTGTTGAAGCGTTCTTGGCCAATTATGCGTCGTATAGTGAAGCTTCTAGGGTTTTCTATTTTAGGTGGTAGCTTCTTCTAAAAGAAGGCACTGCACTCTTTAGTAAGTGCAACTGTCTCATAATCTTACAACTTCCTCTTATTAAACAATATGTCCTTCATAAACTTCACATAGCTAGGTATCTGCTCCAGTGCTTCTACAAAAGGGATGTTGATATGTAGTTTTTTAAACACCTCCAAGAACTTAGCAAACTACTTATCCAATTTTTGCTTCTGAAATCTTTGAGGGAATGGTAGTGGTGGCTTGTATGGTGGAGGGTTATCAAGGAAAAGCTTAGGTCTTAGGTTCTTCACTTGCTTTGGTTCAGGCCTCTTTTTAGGGGTAGTTTCAGGTATCTTCTTAGTTTCAAGTTAGGGTTCTTGCCTCTTTATTTCCTCTTTAGGCGTGGGCTCCTTTGTTGCAAGCTTAATAACCCTACCATTTCTCAAGGTGATGGCTTTCAGCTCTCTAGGATTTACTTCAATGGTGCTAGGTAGTGAACTAGGTTGTCTAGTGGTCAACAGTTAAGAAACTTGCCCCACCTAATTCTCTAGCTGCTTGATAAAGGCATTGATGTTGCTCATAAACCGGTTAATCCTTTTAGGGAGGTATGCTTAAGAAGTTGCTAGCTATGCCATTGCCTTTTCTAGGTTCATCTTGGGTGGCTATTGTGGTTGTTGTTAAAATGGAGGATTCCCTTGACCTTGATTCTTCCAAGAAAATTTGGAGTGACTGTGCCACCCAAGATTGTAGGTCTTGAAGTATGGGTTGTTGTTACCCACATAATTCACCTCTTCAATTCCTTCTTCCATTCCTTCCCCAAGATCTCCTTTGAGTATTGCAGCTTGGAAAGAAAGCACTTGGTCAAGTTAAGCTGATAGCATGGCCAATGCATCAACATCATGGATGTCAGCTACCTTCTTATCATTGTCTCTCCTAGAACTCTAGTCAAAAGCATTAGTGGTGACCTCTTCTAGTAGTTCATAGGCTTCAGCATAATCTTTTTTCAAAAAGACACCTCCAGTTGCTACATCCACCACTATCTTGATTTGAGATCCCAAGCTTCCATAGAATACTTGCATCACTAGCCAGTCTTGCATACCATGATATAAGCATTTCCTCAATAGTTCCTTAAATTTTTTCCAATCATCATAGAGGGACTCTCTCTCAAACTAAGTGAAATTGACTATCTTTGTCTACAGCTTAACTATCTTCAGAGGAGGGAAGTACTTTGTTAAAAAATTTTAGGCTAATGAGTCCAAGTTCTCAATAGAACCTAGTGGAAAGGAATTGAGCCATTGCCTAGCTCTATCTCTTAGTGAAAAAGAGAACAGCCTGAGTTTAATAGCCTCATCAGACACCCCATTGTACTTGAAAGTATCACATATCTCCAAAAAGGTAGGGAGATGAATATTGGGGTCTTCATTTGGTCCTCTTGAGAACTAGTTATTTTGCACCATTTGAATCATTACAGGCTTGATTTCAAAGTTATTGGCCTCCACAACTGGTCTTTGAATATTAGACATTGCATTTTGAATTCTCGATACTACAAACTTCCTCAGAGCCATATGCTTTTCATTGTGATGGTTTTCAACTGCCATTGTCCCTGAGTCTTGTTGCAGATTTTTAGTTATTCTTCTCTCTTTTCTATTTCTTCTACAAGTCTTCTTTATTTTTGGGTCCAAAGAAAGTAGAATGTGAATTCCAACACTTCTCATACACCAGAAAAATCCTCATAGCAAAGTTTAGAGCTAATAGCACCTGAGAGTGGTAGCAGTTTAATCACTAACACAAAAAGAAAATAAAACAAAATATTGCATGAGTTAATACCTAGTTAATTCTTTTAATATCAATTAACACAATCCTTGACAACAACGCTAAAAACTTGGTGTGTGAAAATTGTGTGTGATGGAATATAGTGCATGTATATATTATCAGTATAGGCAACAGAGTATCCCAGGGTTGTTGTACCCAAAGGACCATGTAATTAATTATTAAAATACTATAATAGTAGTATTATCCAAGTGATCGAATTGTAATGGAAGCAATGTGAACTGAAAGTAAAGCAAAAATTAAAATAGGAATGATAATAAAATGATAAAAACTCAGAGATTAAAAGCCTAGGGGTTTTAATTTCACCACAATCATATATATAAATTCTCCTAAATTCATTAATGTATTTTAGTTTTATCAATTGCTAGCCAGGATCTCCCTAATCTATTAGAAAGCCCCTCTCGAGGTCAAATTAAACTAATTTCAATTACCAATCCGATCATATCCCTATGTGCATTGCAATAACTAAAATTTCCCTAAGTTCTATGGATTCCTTTTAATGGTTACACAGGGTCCTAGGCATATTCCTGCCCTAAGCTCCACTATGGATTCAATTCTCATGGTCTAAATTGACTAATTCCTTCCCAAGTCATAGCAATCCACAATTTCCCTAACTAATTGGCCAAATCAATTAAAGAGTAAAATGCAGAGAATCAAAACTCAATTGAATCAAACATAGAATTTCATTAAATCATCATTCAAATCTATACATAGGTTGGGCTACATCATAGCCCCTAGAAAGAAGTTTAGCAACTCATAATAAAAGTTAAATACATTAAATGGGTAGAAGAAGACATGAAGAGAATAAGGAGAAGAAGAAAAACTCTTTGAAGTTTCATGATCTTCTTTGTCTTCGCACTCTCCTCTTGCCTCTTCCAATTCCCAAATTGCCAAAAGATCCTAATTGTCAGTCCTAGTTACTTATTTATATCTAGGATACAATTCCTCACTCAAACTAGGATTCTTAATAGTCTATTTGGCCCGAAAGCCCATGAAATCGCTTGCTGGGGACTCCATGGTGCCACGTTGCCATTTGCCTCGCCTTTGGTTGAATTCCTCCTCTTCCTGGCACCACGGCGCCCCATGGTGCGGAATTGACCCTTGCTGAATTTTCATGGCACCAAGTTGCTGCTTGTTGGAATTTGGGGTGCCATGGCTCTAGGCCCTTCATGCTCAGTGCCAAGTTGGCCTCGTATGCTTATAATTCCTTGCCTTGCTTCCTTGGGTGCTTGGTTCTTGCAAAATGAACAAATAAGGTCAAAAGCACCTAATTCTTTCTCAATTTAGGACTAAAATATGAGGGAATGAGATACAGAATCTTTATATAAAATGTATTCATCACCTCTATTTGCCTTCATCTTCACGCTATGGTGTGGCTTCCAAGTTGTAGCATGGATGATCACCTCTCTACCTCACATTTTTTTGCTCTTCCAAGCTGTAGCTTGGATATTGCCTATTCTGTTTGTGTGATTTTAGTCCGCAACTCCTTTGGTAAATCCATTCTTTTGTGCCATTCATCCTTCTTCTTTGACCTATAAGAAAAACATAGAATTTGTCAAAGTAATACTCAAATCACAACTAAATTTCTTAGGAAATAGAGGTAACTATATCTATATAAATAGCTATTATCAATGCACATGTTATAGACTTATATAATAATTGACCCTTGAGTAGTTCTAACTATTCTTATGATGTCCCTAGTCGAGTATTATTGCAAGGGGATAGCAATATTGCACGCGAGACCAGTATGCACATGATTGATGATTAAATCATGAATATGAGATATCAAGTCAGTGTATGGGTAGATTATTAGAAAACATATGTATTGGACTAACCCACTATGAGAATGCACCATGAATCAACTTATGTCATTGGTAATTCACATGCGACCTAAGTATATGTAGTTCTTCAACCTACATTTACTGCAGTTCCTTACATGAGGAGTCACACACTTTGTCATTGTCCCATGTTACCTTTAATTGGGTTAACTTGTAGGACATTGATTGGGTGTGTCTTGATTCTACAGAGGGATATGAGTGATGTAGATTTGGATTTTGTCCCTCTTAACTAGAGGAGTGATATCTATGGATTCCATGAGTGAGACTAAGAGATGTATCGTTGTGCTCAAATAGGTCCATATGAGATATTGATATTTCATTTAAGTAGTTTACTCAGCATCAAAAACATGGATTGAACGCTAAAGAGGATGACACATTCCATACCTTGAGTTAAGTCTGGATATTGGTACAAAGTGATGAAGGTCACGATTTAGATAATGTTGGATCACAAACATTCTTGCTACTTGGTTAGCAATGATGTATTGCTAGATGCCACTCACTATCTATGGCTCATATTGGGTAATGGCCAATATAGTAAGAACCTACAAGGTCACACAAAATTAGTTGTAATGAGACTGCAATTAATTGGGCCTTAGTTGACTAAGATCAAATTAATCAGGCTTGTCAGATTTATGTAAATATCATTAGGCTAATAACATTTGAATACTATGTGTGATGATTATCTAGTATTAGATAATTATGTATTGTTAGAAATGATAATTAAAAGATGTTATGAATATTTTGGATGTCTATCCAAAATGTTATTTACCCTAGGATCAATCTTTACTTTATATTTATCTAATGTAATTAATTAAATGATAATTATTCTTTCTAGGTTTTTACTTGTATTCGACTCTTCCCACCACTTGTATAAATACCCTTGGAGGATGAAGAAAGTAGTTGATTTTGGAGGCTTTACTTATACTCTTCTCTCTATCTCTTGTTTCACAATATGTCATCAACAAGAAGCTCTACTCTCCCACTACCTCTCTTACCATGTTCTACAGCCTACCTTATTATCAAAGGAATGCGCTGCCCAACACATAATGAAGAGGGAAATTGTCTCTAGCATCCAACTCTATTTCCTCTAAAGGTACTAAAATTCCATTGGCTTTATCATTCTCAAATTCCTATTGCAATTCTCGGACAAAGGATGAGGACCATCCATTATTCATGGCCATGCATTCATATGAGCCATGAATCAATGGCCTCACAAATCTCTTTTCATATTCTTTATAGAAGTTGATCGATTTTGTCTAAAGCAATATATGGCTGATTCATTCATTGCTTATAATCAAAAACATCAAATTAATGGCAGAATCATATTGGGCTACACTTACGGATAAGCTTACTTTTTCTTTTCAGTTTGATAGTTTAAGCAATGATAAATTTGCTTTGCTTTAAAGAAATTGTTAATTCCTTTAAATAAATAAAAGTCATGCCACATCCTAAAGTATAGAGACAATTTAATATTTTGGTTGTTTGATATACCACATCTTGGAGTGTGAAGGCAATTTGATTTCTTTTTTTTCCTTATTTGATTTGCCACTTTTTGAAATATGAGGTAATTCAATTTCTTTGATGAGCCACATGGTGGATTGAAGGTAATTTATATTCTAAGTTATTTGCCATGTCTCATCCTCTATGAGATAATTTATTTTTTTTCAAGTATGAGATAATTTATTTTTCTATATCAAAGACAATTTAATTTTTGATATATCTCATCCAGAAGTATGAGATAATTTAATTTTTTTGATAAGTCAAATGAGGCAAATAATAAACCGAACAATAAACTTATATGTGAGAGTGAAAGCGCTATAGATCAGAAGGATCTCCAATCATTGGAAGGCCTCGTTCATTGTTTCAACTTTTCAGGTATGAGTTTGCATTCCTTCTTTCTGTTAGAGTGCCTTCTGTTGTCTCTGCTTTGTTTTGGTATTTGATAATTTGGGTATCAATAAGTCCTTGTTTCATGATTGTTCAGGCGTCTATTCTGAGCTGAGTGTGTAATAGGATAAAATGTTAAGGGTTCTTAATATGTCAAACATGCTATTGGTGCCTTATGAGTTCTTGACAATTATAAGGGTTTTGGTTAGAATGTGGAATGAATATTTTTCGAATACTAGCTGATCTCGATGCCCTGTTTTACTAATTTATCACTTGCTTAGTCGAGGAAATAATGAGATTTATCACTCTTGGATACATGGCTTGGGTGTGTAAGTTTTAATTGACAAGACTTTTGCATGCATGCATGCATGAATGGAATTTCTTGAAAGAAAGGAAATAGCTTACCGTCACCCCAAATGCGTGTTTTCTTGTGAATTATAAGAAGTCTAGATCAGTCAAAAAAGGCAAAATTCATTATTGTGGTGAGTTGTTCATATAATAATGTTTTCTCTAGCAAATGGAGTGCACTTGCTGTTGCTAGTGTTTTTGCTGTCCTTGTTGAGGTACTTGCCTCGATGGAGTTTACATACTATATGAAGTCATGCTATACAATAAATACTAGTGTTTGGTTCTGCATGCGACTCTAATTGATGAGGTCTATGTTTAATGTGAAGCTTTGGGTAGTTAGTGGGTCATAGTGCTCGAGCTTCTAACTTGCTATCCATAATAGGTTCAGTTTAGCTGTTTTGCCATGAAAGAAGTCAACATGAGAGTTTCTGGGTCATTTGTTTTGCGCGCTATCTAGGTTCAGGGTTGTCAAGTTGATGACCTCTTAGTTTATATGCTTTCGGTTCTAGGCTTGCATAAAAGTTTGTCAAGTTTGCCTTACAAATCATGTTTATATTATACACAATTTTAGCTTGGTTTTTGAGATTACTCGATTAACTTTGAATCAACCCAAATAAGCTAATGTTTCTTTTGATAAGTTTTTATAATTATTGTAAAATGTATAATCAATACATTCTTTTTTATCAAATATTACATTACCCCACATTATATTTTATGAATTAAAGATTTCATTAATTTTATTTAACTTATTGTTCAGGGAACTGACTACTTATTTAGTTAAACTATTCTCTAGTATATAATGTACAAAGTTATATATAAACCAAATTGTTTTATGGTTAGTTCAGGTTCAGGCTAGGGATTTATCGTGCATAAGTTTGTTTGGGTTAGGTTATTTCATTCTTTGAACACCCTTGGAAAAGTAAAAAGGTAATTCAATGTCGGACTTGGGCTTAATTTTTTGAAAATATGGCTCCTCCATTACGGTTTACACGCATGCGTAACATGTAGAAGCCAGCAGGAAAACTGTGTAGATAGCTGAATCAACTTCAGCTTCAAGGTCCCATTGTATCCAATTGAGATCCTAACTAGACCTGGCATCAGCAAGGGCCTTTTCCTCAGCATTCAACTCGCTGCTGATGCTACTGCCAGAGCATGACATGAGAGTCTCGTAATAGCCAAGCTCACCGCTATGAGCCCAAACTGTGCGTAGTTCTGCAAATGGTGCATATAAATTTGTCTATGCTGCTAAAGAAATTTTTGCGAGTATTACTCTGCTATTTTGTTCTTCTTATTTCTTATTTAATATTTGAAATACAGTATAACAGTAAAAGAAAATAATTCTTTTACGAGAAATATAAGCCAATACTAGATTTGGTCATAGAAATGGTTATGATTAGGCAAATCTAGTATTGGCTATAATACTAGAAGAAGTCCTCCTAGTAAAAGTGGGAGAGCAATAAAGAAAAGTGGCAAAGGAATATTTAAAAACCTACTATCATTTTGGTATAAATAAGTCATTCAATTTGTACCTATTATACACCTAAACATTTTTTAAATATTTTTCAAACATCAATAAAAGAAAAATATTAGCTGTTGAATAAGATGATGTTTGAATCGGAAAACCAAGAAAGCAGAAACACAGAGCTCCAGAGAATGACATGAGAGAAAACAGAATCAGAATTTTCATTAGCTAACTAAAGAGTAATTACATCAAGGGTTTATATAATCATCTACAGGGCGGTGTCTAGAACTTTTTGGGCTTGGCAAAATTATTAAAAGAGCCAAATATAATGTAACTTATATATTTTTTATACAATTATTTTACTTGAAGTTTTATAATTTTAATTTTTTCTTTAATTTTTAAACAATTTTATACTTTGACATCTACCATTATAAAGTGTAAAAGTAAAATTAAAAATATATAAATAAAATAATAGTTGCAAAGTCAATACAAAAAATGAATATCAATAGTTAACATGAAAAGATGAATATAAAAAATGATAGAAATTGAAAACTTAGAAATGATGAGAATTATTGCAAATTTTTATTGGTAATAATTTAATAAATTATCCTTCAAACAATTAATAACTCTTAACATTTAGTCTAGTAATTAATATGCAACTAAATAACCATCCAAAATTTTCACTATTTTATAATACATATACTATTGATATTTGGTGGTAACTTTTTGGAGTCTAAGGCCATTGCCTTAATGGCTTTGGGGCTCCCACGGCCTGATCATCTATGAGACTTATCACAATAACTAATTCTTCTAATTGAACCTAATTGGGGCCTCTACGGCCCATAAATATATATGACCAATACCCCCCTCAAGCTGGATGTGGACACAATCCAAGCTTGGGAAGAGTGTTATGAACAAACCAGGAACAAACTTAGTAAGAACATCAGCCAACTACTCCTAAGTTGGAAGGAAAGAAAGAGAAAATAGTCCTTTAAGCAGCTCTTCTCGAACAAAATGGCAATCTATCTCCACATGTTTGGTCCTTTCATGGAAGACCGGGTTTTGAGCTATGTATATTGCAGCGAATTATCACACTTTAATGGAACTGGAGTGATGTTTTTAATGTCAAGACTATGAAGCAACTTGCTGAGCCAAGCCAATTCTACAATCACATGCCTCATGGAACGACATTCTGCCACTACAGATGAAAGAGAAACAAATTGTTGCTTCTTTGACTTCCAAGAAATATGGCTTCCACCAAACAAAATAACATAGCAACTAACAGATCTTCTAGATACTGGAATAAGGCCCAATCTGAATCACAATAGGCCACCAAATTCATGTCAGATGAGTTATTCATCAGGATTCCCTATATTGGATGGGAGTGGAGATACTGTAAGACATGGAATGCCGCTTGAAAATGAGTTTGGCAGGGAGTACCGTTAAATTGGTTCAAGTTTTTCACAGGAAAGGTATTATCTTGCCTTGTGTGCAGCAAAAACTTCAACCGTCTAATGTGCCCACAATACTGTGAGGGATCTGATAGAGATTCTGAAGTATCCAGTGCTAACTTGATGTCAAAAGGCAGTGGTGAAGCAACTTGTAGTAGAGAAGAAACATTAAAATGATTACACAACTCAACAGTGTATTTCCTCTGGCTTATGAGAAGACTTGCAGGAGTATAGATGAATTTGAGGCCAAAAAAATATTGCAAAGCACCCAGATCCTTAATCTTGTATGTATCATCCAGAAACTGCTTTAAAGAATGAATCTCAGAAGCATCATCACCAGTTACCAACAAATCATAAACACATAGAACAACTATGACCATAGATGTAGTAGGTTTCTTGATGAACAAAGAATAATCAAAGGGAGAATCGATGTAACCTCTGCCACACAGTGTAGCTGACAGTTTTGCATACATTGGCGTGAAGCCTGCTTTAAACTGTATAAGGACTTTAATTTGCAAACTAATGAGGAATCAGAAACATTAAGACCTTGTGGCACATTCATATAGATCTCTTCATGTAAATCACTATGGAGAAACGCATTATTAACATCAAATTGATGCATTGACCTGCCAAACTTGACCACAAGGGCAAAAAGTGGTTCTAATGGTAGTAAATTTAACAACAGGATAGAAGGTTTAAGTGAAATCTCGTCCTTCCTTCTGAGTGAATCCTCTGACCACAAGGCCAGCCTTGTATCTTTCAATGGAGCCATCTAAATTCCTCTTTATCTTATAAACCCATTTACAACTAATAAGTTTCTTTCCCTTGGGTAATTTCACCAAGTCCCAAGTGTGGTTTGCATCCAAAGCTGCAAATTCCTTTGCCATAGCTTCGTTCCACAAAGAGTTCCCTGCTACCTCTTTGGAAGTTTGAGGCTCATAATCACTCAGAATAATGTAAGTGCTCTGTCAGTGACTGAGAATGTGCTGAAGCAAATAGATTGTCTAGCAGTGCAGACATTAGTTATGGTATGTGAGCATACTCCAGTAAATGTGTCATCAATAGTATGAGTAACAGAAGTACAGATGTAGTCTTTAAGATGTGATGGTATCTTAATAGGTCTGGTAGATCTCCTAATTGGCGGATTGTCATTATTAAAAGTAAGTAGTGTAGATGGAGGTAAGGAAGGATAATTAGTACGAGGAGAGAAGGGTGGAGACATACATGAAGGTGTATGATTAGAGAAGGAGGAGTCACTGTATCACATTGGGTAGAGGAAGGAATAATGAGATCAATATGATTAATGTGATATAGACCAGAAGGAATAGCATGAGGTGCATCATTCACATGACTAAGAAAGGGGGAGGAAGTATCTTCAGATAGGGTCAAATAATGAAAAGGATAAATGGATTCATGGAAAACTTTCTCTAGAAACCAATATCTGTTTGTTCTGAAGATTTAGGACTTTGTAGGACTTTTTACCAAATGGATATCCAAGAAAGACCGCTAGAAAGGTTTTGGTTTTGAATTTGTCTCAATTAGGAAGGATGGAGTCATAGCATAGACACCCGAAGGGTCTGAGATGGGATAAAAAAGGAGGTTGACCAAACAATATTTGATAGGGAGTTGCATTACCAAGGACTTTAGATGGCATTCTATTGATAAGGTAATAGTGGCCGTGATGATACTTTCCCCCTTTATTTGACAGGTAAACTTGACTGAAATAGAAAAGCCCTAGATGTTTCAAATAAGTGCCGGTGTTTCCTTTCAACTACCCCATTCTGTTGAGGTATATGGGGACAAGAAATTTGACGTACTATACCTAGAGAAGAAAAGAAGGATTGACCCTCTAAGCTATTTCCAAGATCATATGCATTGTCAGTGCGAATTATTTTTATTGGAGTTTGGAATTGGGTCTGAACAAGATGAATTAATGACTTTTAGATAGTGAAGACAGAGGCTATAGTACGGAGTAACTGCACCTAGGTATTCCTATTGAAATCATCAACTGTGGTAAAAAAATATCGATGTCCAGCATGAGTTTGGACCTTGCAGGGTCCCCAAACATCCACATGAACTATGTCAAATGGGATCTTTGTGTTGATGTGACTAGAGGGAAAGCATAAACTTGCTGCCTAGATTGAGAGCATACCAAACAAGTGACATTATGGGATTTGGAATCAAATTTCACTTCACTTTCATTTATTGGTAACAATCTGAATTTATCTAAAGTAATATGCCCAAGCCATAAATGGCATGACAGAATTTTGCTTGTATTACAAATGGTATTAGAATCAGTACTACATATTGAATTGGAAAGATGACTTCATTGAGTAGCAGGGACTGAGGTTAAATTGAGCAGGTACAATCCATCATTTCTTTTACCAAGTAGTTGATGCCTCTTCATTGAAGGGGCCTGCATATAGCATTCCTAATAAGAGAATATCACATAGGATTTGTATTGTTTAACAAGTTTGTTTATGGACAAAGATTGCATTTAAAGGAAGGGATGAATAAAACATTGGACAAGACAATATTAGGAAGGATAGCAACAGTACCTACAAATTTAACAATGACATTCTGAGCACTGGGAAGACTAACAGAAGGTACCACAACATCAATAAAACTGGCGAAAGCATTTCTATCACAACAAATATGATCTGAAGCTCCTGTATCCAGTATCCACACAGATGCATTGTCATAGAAATTGTGAGAAGTAATATTACCTGCGAAATTAACACTCGCCAGATTTACAAGCCCCATTTGATTCGTCTGATCCGCAGGTTTGAGTTGAGATAGTAAAGGCACTATTTGATTGCACTGCTCAGTGGAGATTTGAGGCTGAGATTATGATTGCACTTGATTCTATGAATCATCAGGAGTATCTCCTTGAACAGCGCCAGAAAATCTCTTTGACCTTTGAAACTTGAAATCCGGTGGATATCCGTGGAGTCTATATATTGCATTTGTTACTGCATAAAAATCTGGAAGAGTTTTTGATCTTCAAGATACTCAGTTAATGCCTTTGCAGATCCACAAGAGCATTCTGGAAAGGCTTGAAAGGCCTTCAGCTCGTCCCAGATTCTCTTAATCCTTGTGTAATATGACGAGACAATCTCAGTCCCCTGAGAAATTGAGAATAATTCCTTTTGGATTTGGAATATCATTGTTCCAATGGCTTGCTCGAACTTTTCAATCAACTCACTCTCAGCTATCTCCTTGCTGAGAGCGTTCCGAGTCCCGCTAATCACCATGAAGTTGCATGGACTCCAAGCAGAAAAAAACAGAGATTTTTCAGCAGGCCTTGGAACTTCACCGTTAATGAACCCTAATTTGTTCCTGGCAAGCGTGGCTATGATCATTCCTCGCTTCCATGCATTAAATCCAAAATCATCGTACTGTTTAGAGATGAGAACAGAGCTCAGATTATCATAACAATGCAAGAAAAGACGATTTAAGGGATTGATTTGAGATTCTTAGGGGGAATTTGATCCTTCTTTCGAAGAATTTGTCGAAGCTGGTGTCAATCGCTATCGACTATGAGAAAGAACACAAAATCCGAGAAGAGACTTAGAAAAAGCAATGCAAGGAGGTTAAATGTTCGGACAAATTGCTCTGGTACTATGGGAGACTATATGGAGTTTTTTTTTTTTTTTTTATTTTAATACATATACTACACTTTAAAAATTATTATTAATATATATTATTTTTATAAATATTTACTAATATATCAGATAAATTAAATATTGTAATACAGAATAAAAATATTTAAATAATATTACATCATTTAGTTATATTTTTTAATTAAAAAATTATTAACTTATAAATATTATAATATGATAATATAATATTTAAAAATAGCACACTACTATAATATGATAGTATTTATCTTTGTAACTTTTTATAGAGAGGGAATAAGAATCGTCACCTCACCACCTACTTTTTAAATTTTTGTTTTATTTACAAATAAAAAATAAAATAAAACATAAAAAAAAAAATTCTACGTTAATGTAATATCACTCACCGAAGTTTAGATTTTTTTTAAAAAAAAAAGAGTTGTGATATAATTATATGTCAGTTGCACATAAATTTTATAATTTTTTAATTAAAATTTAGACAAATCAATCAAAAATAAAAATGTGTAATGTTTAAAAAAAAAAAAAAGGAAAAGAAAAGAATCCTTCAAAAAGTTGAAAAAGTTGAAGGTGTGATGTACGAGAAAAATAACAAAGAACCTTATTCATTTTTCATATATAAAAGCAAACACAACCTTATTCATTTTTCATCTACACATCTTCATTTCTGGTTTTTCTTTCTTTTTAGTTTGCTTATATGCTTTCTCCCAAGATTTATATTTAATAGTGTTATTTTTTTAACTTTCACTCTTTGGGTCTTTGAGTCTTCAAGAGGTAAGTTTTAAAAATTAGATGTAGAATTGAATAAAGGCCAATGTAGTTCTATAAAAGAAAAAACATACTTTTATTTTTCATCTACATATTTTCTTTTCCTCATTTTTCTTCCTTTATGGTTTGTTTATATATATTTTTTTCCCCTTAGTTCCTATTTAACAATGTCATTTTCTCAACTTTTACTCTTTTAAATCTTTAAGTCTTCAACAAATACACTTATATTTTAACAGTATGTTATATGTAATTTTTTTATTATTAATCATCAATTTTATTACTGTTTTTTTTTATCATTGTTAAGCTTTTATCCTAAAAAATTTAATGATATTATAGGCTTAAAATTATATTTTTTATGTTAGCATAAATTTATATTTGATTATCATTATGTATTTGGTATAATAATGTTAATTAGTATCTTTCTTATTAAATATTTTACATAATATTTTTTTAGTGATAAAGTGCATTTATATCTACATTAAGACAATTAGGTATATATTTTTCTATTAATTTGAATTTTTTATAATATATTTTTTAATTAGACTATATTAATACTAGTGATAAGATATTTGTTATATTTATAATAATAAAAGTTAAAAATACTAAATCATAAACTAGTAATTATTAACTCAATAGCTACTTGACTTTTTTCACTAAATTTTACAAAAAATAATATTTAAATTTATTTAATTAATATTATATTAATTAGAAAACAATTTATTTATTTATTTTATTATTCTATTTGAAATATTTGTGTAATTTAAAAAATCATAAATAATGTTTTAATATTATAACAATTTAGTTAGATTATTTTAGTTTAAGCAATAATATATATATATATATATATATATATATATATATATATATATATATATATATATATATATATATATATATATATATATATATAATGATAATATATTTGATTTATTTGTTATATTAATATTTTATATTTTATTACTTGTAAAATTAAATCAATATAATTTTTATAATCAAATATATTACTTTTATTATTTTCATTATGATCATTTTAATTTTATATTACTATAAAATTATTTTATTTATTTTAAAATTTTTGTAATTTAATAATAGTATATTGTCACATTGATATTAGTATTATATTATTGTAGATAATTACTAGTATTATTTTATTTTTAATTTATTTTTATTATATATTAAATTAATTAGGTATAAATATATTTAATATTCCTGTATTTATTTAGAATTAGTATTATTTTTATAAAAATATTGTTTTATAGCATTCTTTTATAAATTAATAGTACTATTATGCTTATTATTAATATTCTTCACATTAAATCATCTTACCATAACCGTAAAGTTAAATTAGTATTAATATGATTCTGTATATCAAATATTTTTTAGAAAAAATTAGTATTCTATATTTAAGAATATTTACATTAAAATTATTTACGTGATTAAATTAAAAATTTAATTTAAAAATGTAATATTGGGGCGATAATATTAGTATTTAGGTAACAAGTAGTTTAATCAATTTACATTAGTATTATGATTTAATAGTAATAAATTATGATTTAATAATAATAACACTAATATAATTTTGTAATTTACATTACTTTTATTTTGAAATTTGATATGATTATGGGTATTATTATTAATATTATTTTGAATATCTTATAATTGTACAATTTTCCTTAATTATAATAATAGTTGTAGGTTTATGTTATTAATAATAACCATGAATGAGATATCTTGTCTCATATGTCGTGATGGGAAGGCTTATTATAACCCATATAGATATATGTATGATGGTCCATTACCAAATATGATTCAAATCAAATGTGATGTGACTTTGGAATCCTTTTGGAGGAAAATTCATAATTGTCTTAGGTTAAGATTTGAGCAAATTGTATCGAGCATGAAGCATAGATTTTTGGTTGAACAATTTCCTTGTCCAAGATACAGTATTATAGAAATAAATACACTTCAAAATATGGAAGTGATGTTATGTCATCATGAAAATAATCCTAATAATAATTACATCGAGTTATATGTTAAGTGTGAAAATGTTGGTGAGCCAAGCTACACTGTATTAAGGCCAAGCTGTAACATTTATGATAATGAAGGATTTGGTGGAAAGGAGCAACAAAATTTGTTTTCGTATATGGCATTAACAAATCACATCATGGCTAATGCATTTCAGTCAATTTAACTCAGAGAGCAAAATATGGGTGGTGTGTCATCTTCAGTAGCTCAATTTAATCTTCATGAACCATACGATGAAACTGAACCACATCATGACGTTGTTAGATTGTACTAACAATCTGACATTTTCAAGATAACCATTATCATCTTGAGAATGAAGATTTTGTGTTTCTTAACCCAATCTCAAGCTTTTATGAGTCGTCAACTTCGTTTTTTAGACAAATTGATTGGGAAGCTATGAACAATATGTCGACTGATGACTTAGAACAAATATTACCTCCTCAATGGAACCCTAAGCATGAGCTTGATATAGGGTTATAGTGGCCGACTGTGAAGGATGTTAGCAATGTTGTTAAATTGTATAGTGTCAAGCATAATGTTTAATCCAAAGTTTAAAAACATACAAGGCAGTGGTACAATCTATGTTGTAAACAGTCTAATGCTAGATGCTCATGGAGGCTAAGGGTAGGGAAATTGAAAAAGTGCTACGGCTTGATGATTACAAAATATGTGGCGTCTCACACTTGTATGTCAGTCATGCTTAATCAAGACTATTACCACTTGAACTTTGATTTAATTTGTGATGAAATTATTGGACTTGTGAGGGTAAACCCAAACTTGAAGCCCTTCGACATTATTCAACAAATGAATAACATTCATAATTATATCATCTCGTATAGGAAGGCGTGGATTGCCAAATAGAAGGCCCTTCAAAAGGTGTATGGTGATTGGGCCGATTCATACAATTTGTTGCCGAGGTTCTTGTACATTATTAAGCAATATATGCTGGGTAGTGTTGTTGAGTTCATGACATGGTCAGAGCAATGTGCGGAGGGACACACGACAAGAAAAGCACTATTCTTCTGTGTGTTATAGGCATTTAAGCCATGCATTGATGCATTCCCGCATTTAAATCCATTGATATAGGTTGATGGAACCCACCTTTATGGGAAATATCGTGAGACATTATTGATGGTATGTAGACAAGATGGTGACAAAAAAGTAATCCCACTTGCTTTTGCAATTGTAGAAAGCAAAAACACTAGCTCTTGGCCATGGTTCTTAAAGCTAGTATGCAGACATGTGGCAAAGGTTCTTGTACATTGTTAAGCAATATATGTTGGGTAGTGTTGTTGAGTTCATGACAAGGCTAGAGCAATGTCCAGAGGGACAAGCTCCTAGAAAAACACTATTTTTCCGTGTGATCTAGGCATTTGAGCCATGCATTGATGCATTCCCACATTTAAATCCATTAATACAGGTTGATGGAACCCACCTTTATGGGAAATATCGTGGGACATTATTGATTGCACCCACTTGCTTTTGCAATTGTAGAAAGCAATAACACTAGCTCTTGGCCATGGTTCTTAAAGTTAGTACGCCGAAATGTGGCAGAAGTTCTTGTACACTGTTAAGCAATATATGCTAGGTAATGTTGTTGAGTTCATGACAAGGCCAGAGCAATGTGCAGAGGGACAAACTCCTAGAAAAGCACTATTCTTCCGTGTGTTCTAGGCATTTAAGCCATGCATTGATGCATTCCTACATTTAAATCCATTAATACAGGTTGATGGAAGCCACCTTTATGGGAAATATCGTGGGACATTATTGATCACATGTAGCTAAGATGGTAACAAAAAAGTAATCCCACTTGCTTTTGCAATTGTAGAAAGCAAAAACACTAACTCTTGGCCACAGTTCTTAAAGCTAGTACGCCGACATGTAGCAAAGGATAGGCAAGGTATTTGCCTTATATCATATCGCCACTAAGGCATATTGAAAGTTGTGCATGATGAGAGATTGTGGTGGAATGAACCATTACCATATATTATGCATTCGTCATCTTGCCTCCATTGGAGGTGATCCTAAATACAGAAATCCTGACACATATATGGTTGATCTTGTTAGAAGGACTTGTACATGTGAGAGTTTCAAGCTTTACACTATCCTTGCTCTCGTGTGTTAGCTGTTTATGCGTCCATTTTGATTGATTACACCTTATTTGTAGACCCTACACTTGAAGTTAGATTGTTTTTCACTTACCTCCATTTTAGTTTAGAAAGGTGTTATAGTTAAGTCCCTTTTATAATAGTTGACTAATGGAGGTCTTAGTCAACAATTAACAATATTGAATTACCATAAATACTCCTAAGGATTCATAATTTGACCTCCCTTATAGTTACCTTATTTATTACTTACCTCTCTTTATTTTCAAAACTTACACATATCTCCCATATAGTTAAAAATATACAATATTTAAAGCCAACTTATAACAATTGCAATGACCCAACTACTAATCATAATTTTCTTTTAAGTAGGATCTTAAAACTTTTGTCGTATTTTATTTTCTATGGTATATTGTAGTATGTTGGAATGCAATAAAAGAAGTCACTTGTTAAAACATCAGAAAATTAGTTATTTAAATCAAATACTAAAAAATTAAGAAATTAATTATATTCTGTTTGTTTGTATTATTTTAAAAAGCATCCCTGATTCGTGTAAGATAAAAATGACAATTAAAAAAAAAAAAAAAGATAAATGAACAGTACAAAAGAGGCTAAGCTTTAACTATTTATTCAACGCAATTGAAATATGGATATAGATATAGTGTATAATTTCTTATAAAAAATTCAAGTTATGTTTTATTTTAAAAACTAATCTTACACTTAATTTGACAATAATTTAAGTGACACAAATAATTTTACACATTATTTTAGTTCAAAATAAAAGACAAAGACATAAATGATACAATTTAATTAAATTTTATTTTTGTTTAAATTATTTTTATTTTAAAAATAATTTCATATTTACATCATTTTTTATTTTAAAAATTTTATAGGTATTATGAAGTATAAATAAGTAAGTAATTTTATTAATGGAAGTAAATGAAAATAAGGTAAGTTGCTTATAGGAAATTTTTTAAAAAATATCTAAAGAAAATATTTTTAACTGTGTTAAGTAACTAAATTTAAGTGTAAATTTTGAAAATAAAAAAGATAAATAAAAAATAAATTAACTAAAAAGAAATTAGTGTAATTTACACTATTGTATATTTGCCTTAGTGTGGTCTGGGGCCAAAGCTGCACCGCACTAAAAAGGGCAGTTTGCAAAAATCTGAAACCGACAATGTTACAAACCGACAATGGTCAGGCCCAAACAAGACTCAGCCCAATAAAAAAGCATCATGCCAGAAATAAAGCATGCCCATTTTAAACCTATATGTGCAAGAAAACAAAAACAAGACTTATCAAATTAAAATTATGGATTAAAATTCATCAAGTTAACAAGCTTACCTATGATAGAAACATTCACTTCCTAGTTCCAAATTCCAACAGACTGCCAATCGTACAAAGAAAATTAAGCAAATCACAAACAATACAAAAACGAAGATGAAAGGATTTATTTATTACCAAATTAAAAGATAAATCAGTACAATTTTTTTCTAAGTTGTGGGTATTGACTACTAATCTGAAGATAGTTATTAGGAATATTTATGATATTTTAATTTTATTAACGGTTGACTAAGATTTCCCTTAATCAACTCTTAAAAATTAAATTTAAGTATAATATGTTTTTAAATTATAAGAGAAGTATGTGTAGATTTTTAAAATAATAAAAAAATAAGTAAAAAAAAACAAGTTAATTGTAAGGGAGGTTGACGTGATTTTCTCCTAAAAAATCTTTTAAAACTAAAAATTTAATAAAACTCAAAATCATAATTAAATGAAATAGGAAAGTTTAGTCAACTAATAATTTTAATTACATAAGAAAAATTCAAGATTCAAAAAAAATATAATTAATTGCTATTAAAATGGCTGATTTTCCTAAAATATGGGAGAAATCTTCTCTTATCTTTTGATGCTCTAATATAATATCCTCAAGTTGCAAAAATAATAACTACATCCAAATAAGAATCCAAAATATCAATTTAAGAGCTATAAATTCTAAGACAGAGGGTGTAAAACATTTATATAAAATTGATTTATCAATCATTTATTTTCAAAATAATGGCTATAATATGAGTTTTTTTTTTTTTTTTTTACATGAATAGAATATTGCATAAGATTGCTATTTTGAATATGATAGCACAAGTTGGACATCAAATAGATAAAAGAAAAGGAGAGAAAATGACCCCAACCTTGCTTATAATTATTTTATTTTTCACTTACTTTTTTTTCTAATTTCAAAACCTACACTTCCTTTCCAAGTGATTTGAAAAGACATTACATTTAAACTTAATTCTTAACATAATTGACTGACAATGGTGATAGTCAATGGCTAATAGGACTAAAATGTCGTACCTGTTATGAATATTTTGATTGGATGCCCATTTAATAGAATATTCTTTAGGATTGACTCAGTATTTATTTATTTATAATTTATTAAATAAACATTATCTTTTTAGGGCTAGGGTTTCACTTTCGTTGTGTATATATACCCCCTTGATGGATGAATAAAGTTGGCTCTTTTGGAGGCTTTATTTTTCTCTCATGTTAACTCTCTCAACTTATCCTCTGTATCTACTTTTTCATAACATGTTATCAGCACGAGACTCTATTAACCAACTGAGTACTGTAGCTTCTAATTTTCAAGAGAAAGAGGGAGCCGCTTCTAATTTTCAAGAGAAAGAGCTACTGTGAAGTTATTTTCTTCTTAACAAGAAAAAGGGTTTCCATCGCCAGGTGTGTACTGCCTACACTATTTCAATTTGTTTTAAATGTTTATTGAACTTTTGTTGCTTTAATCGTTTAATTAGTTTCTATCGACGATATGAAGCAATTAATTTTTTTCGTATCAGAACAATTTAATTTCTTTTATATTTCTCATTTAGAAGCATGAGAAAATTTGAATTCTTTTAATTTATCTCATCCAAAAGTATAAGATTATTCTTTTAATTTGTCTCATCTAAAAGTATAAGATAATTCTCTTAATTTATCTCATCTAGGAGTATGAAATAATTCTCTTAATTTGTCTCATCCAGAAGTATGAGATTATTCTTTTAATTTGTCCTATCCAAAAGTATAAGATAATTTTTTTAATTTGTCTTCTTAAGAAGTATGAGACAATTTTATTCATTTGATACACTCTCATCTAGAAGTATGAGGAATTTTATTATCAACAATTAAACAAGTAATTTGATATAAAATGGATCATGAAGTTATCCATTCAAATAAAATAAAGTGGATTCTAAAGTTATCCATTTAAATATGATTTATTATGAACAATTCATTTTCTATAAAATGAATCCTGAAGTTATCCATTCAAATAGTAATTAAAGTGGATCTTAAAGTTATCCACCTAACTAATAAATAGTTATCTACTAAATTAATTTAAAACAACAGATCTTGAAGTTATCTACACTCAAAATAGATCCTGAAGCTCTCTATGTTATTATTCTCAAAGTTATCTTCGTCATACTTTCAACATGTTATTATGACAAATGTTTGAGCACTTTTAAGTGTTATTTGAGGTTATTTATTCTCAAATTATCAATGTATTTCACTATTTTAAATTATGGAAGGATTATGCACTCAATTTGAAATATTCAAAAGTGTAGGGTGTCTTTCAAATATTATGTTTAATGTAATACATATTTGGTTATGCATCAGCCTTCAAGGAAAGGGAATTTATGGATATTATTCATTGTTATTTTGCTAGATATATCTCTAATTTTGTGGTATTTGGAATATTATATTGCAATACAGAAAAATAAATCGTTTACTAGAAATCATAAGTCATTATCTCAAAATGATTTTTCTTTATTACCCTTTTCTCTATTCCCTAAAGTAAATAGAAAAACTATCAAGAAATATGAGCACATATATGGCTATGACTTGGCAAATATAGTATTAGTTATAATACTATAAATACCTCCTACCAGAAGTGGGAGAGTAGTGAAGCAATGTGGTAAAAGGATATTTGAAAACCCACTATTATTTTGAGGCCATTCAGTTTGTACTTGTTGTATATCTAAACATCTTTTAATACTTTTCAAGTATCAATGAAAGAAAGAAATTAATTGTTGAGACAATTTTGCTCAATGAGATGATGTTTTTTATTTTGGCCATGTTAATATGACAATTAAATGTGCCAAATTTATTTTCCTTAAATGTGATGAGATTATGCATAAGAAATTACTTTTTTTTTAGTTCATTTATTTTACATTTAATAAATTTAAGTTATTTGCTCTCTTGTTTAAGCTATATCAATTTCACATATTATATGATTTTACATTTATATTGTACAAAGATAATGTTACTACTATATTGAGTAGTGCAAAGATAATTGAGAGCTCCTGAAGAGCTAGAGGAATGAAAATGATGATAAAATGCTCTTGAAGAGCTAGTTAATGTTTGCATTAAGAAATTATTTGCGTCTTCCTCTAGTTTGTACTACATATATACAATTGAAACATATGTTGTTGCAAACTAGAAGTTTAAAAGTCAAAATAAGTTTGTTTTATTTGGCATGACCGGTTGAGCCATCCTGAGTCAATAATGATGCAAAAGTTATTGAAAAAGATCATGTGAACTTTCATTGAAGAGCCAAAAGATTCTTCAATCAAAATACTTAGTTTCCCATATGCTATTTGTTTCCAAAGAAAAATTTATTTGCATTAGCAAAAGTAAGAGTGAATCCCTCATCTTTTAGAATGTACACGAGGTGAAAATATTTACGGGCTTGTAGACCTCCAAGTGGATCATTTAGATACTTCTTGATTTTAATCGATGCATCGACTAAATGATCACATATTTACATTAACTCATAACCAGAAGTTTATGAGATTACTTGTTCAACGGATTGAATTAAGAGTGTAATGCCTTAATTATATCTAGTTGAGCAACAGATCTAGTTAATACTAGTGAATTTACTCTTCAAGATTGACTATTGGAATACATAAAATAGACTTGCAGGCGCCTAAAATTAATTGCAAGACCATTACTTATGATTGATTTGGGAACATCTGATTATTCATGTTGTAATATTGATTTGCATCATGCTAATAAGTTTGAACTCCCTCTTATAATTGGTTTATGGTTAGGAACCAAGTATATCCCATCTATGAAATTTTGAATGATTTGTTAATTGCTCCACCACAATGTACTAAGATGGGACCTCAATAGAGGTTAAAAACATATGTTGGATATAAATATCTATATATTAAGTTACCAAAATGATATTTATTTGTGGCTTGGTTCACCGCTTGTATTTTTGATAAATCATTTATCCCAACATTAGGGGGGAGAGAATAAGCAGTTGGAAAAGTATAATATTTAGAATGAATTATCACTTTGATCCTCATACAAAGCAAATATAAACCAGAAGTTCATATGATAATTCATTTGTACAAACTGTCAGACGCATTGCCTGACTAGTAAGAGTTATTAAAATCATGTGTACCAACTGCTATTGCTCCAATCAAAGTATAACTACAAACACACGAAGAGTGACAAACACACTAGTTCCAAAGATAAAATCCTCGAAAAGAAAAAAGGAGCTCAAAATCAAAGATGGCCAAATTGAGGATAAAGTAACTCCAGAAGAGTTACCAGAGGTAACTCTAGAAGAGTCATCGGATATAACTAATGTTTTAATTTCAAAGGAAACTCAAGTACCTGAAAGTGATGAAAATAAAGAGATCTCTATAGATTATGATGGAACCAGAATGAAATTGATATTGTTGACAATGTTCACATACAATGTAGCGTGCTATGTGATATAAAATATTAAGGATCAGTAGTAAAAGTCTACAAAGAAAGAAATGATTAACTAAAATTTGAAAAGACGCAATTGAGGTTCGCTTAAAAAGTAAAAAATTTTGGACCTGCAGTCCAAATACCAGAAGTAAAAAGCCAGTTATGGATAAATGGGCTTTTGTGTGAATACAAAAGAAAAATGATACTCAAGGGTTTTTGGAAATAACTGGCATTGATTTTGAAGAGATATACTTAATTTTGGTGGATGTAAGTATCTAATGGTACTTATTTAGTCTGGCAGTACATGAATGATATTATTTGCGTCTAATGATTATTGTTGTAGTCGACTTATTTGATAATGACATCCCTGAAGGATTTGATTTGCCTGAAACAATTTATACGATTGTTTGAGTTAAAGTTTTGTGAAGGAGATATATATAAAAATAACCCATATGTCCGCATATTAGTAAATTTGTGTCGATGATTTAATATTAGAACTTTTGAAGAGCTTCTAAGGCTATGAATTACTTATAGAGAGAACTTACATTAAAATGCTTATATAGTAGAAGGTTAAAGTGATTTTATATGTACAAATTATATTTAATGTGATCGCTAAATGCGAACATATGTTTTTTTTAGAACCTGTGAGAATGATAAAGAAATATTTGGTCCGGAAGTACCAAATCTTGGTACAATCTAATTAGTTGTCAATATGACAATCTAGCAAATTTGTTACCTTGGTATTAACTTCTACAATATTTGAAGGATCTTGTACAATATTAGAGTTCATCGACACAAATAACTTCATTGATACGCACTGCATTCTTTTTCCCTTCACCATTGTTTTTTTTCCCATTGGGTTTTCCTGGTAAGGTTTTTAATGAGGCATCATTTGATTGCGTATACAAGAGAATTGTGTACTCTTTTCCTCACTAGGTTTTATCCTAGTAAGGTTTTTAACAAGACACATTCTTTGGTAATGGGCATCCAAGGGAGGAGTGTTATGAATATTTTGATTGGATGCCCATTTAATGGAATATTCCTTAGGGCTGACTCAATATTTATTTATTTATTTGTAATTTATTAAATAAATATTATCTTTTTAGGGCTAGGATTTTACTTTCATTGTGTATATATACCCCTTTGGTGGATGAATAAAGTTGGCCCTTTTGGGGGCTCTATTTTTCTCTCTTGTCAACTCTCTCAACTCATCCTCTGTATCTACTTTTTCACAACAGTACCTACCTTTAATTGAGTCATAAATTTGATCACCACTATAGTTGTCTTATTTTTCACTTATTTCCTCTCAACTTTTTAAAATTACCCGTACCTTCCATATAGTTTAAAAAGAAACAACATTTAAATCCAACTTATAAATTTTTTAAATGTATAAAGAGAGATCCATTTATTCTAAAAGTAAGTAAAAATAGTTACTCTTCGCCCTAACCAACGATTTTGGTTATATCTAATGACTATTATTGATTCATTAAAAAATCATGGGACATGCACGTGATCTGCCTACCCTAATTTCTATTTTACCCCTACCTTTCTTTCCCAACTTCCTCCACCGTTGCCAACCCACAGTTTCATCATTTGCACTCTCTATGCCATGGAAATTAAGTATTTCTTCTTTCTAGTTATATAAATTACTTCGAATGCGGTAAATGTTCATCTAGATATAAATAAGTGAAATGACTGTCACCTATATATGACCCTCAACAAGCAAAAGGAGAGAAGGCAAAATAATCAAGAAAAGTTGACACTATAACTCCAAGTTTGAAGGCACAATATTGAGGTTGGGGGTTGCGTCCATGGGAATGGAACTCTTCAAGCTGTGGATTGCGTCCACGAACCAAACAAGAATGATATATTTTAAATTCTATTTAACTAAAATAGATAGTTAGGACGAGGAGTAGCTCTATACACTTATTCTTGGTGTAAATAGATTCCTCATATATACAATATTTGCATGAATGATATATTTTAAATTCTATTTTTTCAAATTATGTTAGAATGCAATGAAAAATTTCATTTCTAAATGCAACTGGACATCAAAACAAAAATGAATAATATTACACATATCTCTATTTATTATTATTATTATTATTATTATTATTTAGATGTTTAGTTTAATTTATGCTTCGAAATTTTAATTAATTTATTTAATTAATACAATATTTTATTGGACACAAAACTGGTACTTCTAAGATAAACAAAAAGTACTTTACTATTTTATTATGTGGCATATAAATAAATGGATAATTTGGACAATGAAAGAGAATATTCTATAACAATTAAAGTTAGTTTAGTTTAAGTCTAAGTTTTAAAAAGATAAGTGTAAAACAAAATAACTACAAAAGAGGTTGATATAATTTACTCATAAACAACATGGCCATAAAAGGCGCAATACTTTTCTAAGTTGAAAAACTAGAGAGGTGTGTGTATACTGAAAGTATCCAATCAAATGGCAAAAGAAAAATTTGAGACAAATCCAAAACCAACTTACTATTTTCTTGAAATTTCCAATAGTATGAATTATTCAAAAAATGAATTTTATGATTTTTTATTTGATTAAAGATGAGAAAAATTAGAGCTCATGATAGACGTTTAATTATGTGATAATTGTTTTAAAGATGAAATATAATAGTATTTTATTGATGTTAAATGATTGATTTATGATAAATTTAAGTTTTGGATCCCACTTAAAAAAATTCGGTTAACATAATTGTTATAAATTGGATTGAAGTGTCACGTCATTTTAAACAACAAGATAGATGTTTATCGACTTTGAAAATAAAGGGGAAAAAATCAAAAAAAAAAAATTAGGTAACTAAAAGATAAGTAATTGTTGATTAATACCTTTATTACTCAAATGTAAAGTATTAGATTTTAATGTAACGTTTTTCAAACTACAAAAAAAAATAAAAATATTCAGGGTTTGAAAATATAGAGGTACATAAATAAACAAGGTAATTATAAAGGAAATTGATGCCTATTACATCTTTCAAATTACAACTAATTTCCTGCCCAAATAACTCATCCATGTCACCTTTCTTTTTCTCAGAATTTTTAGAATTTTTAAAACCTTAAAAACGTACATATGTCCAATCAAAAAAGAAAAAAAAAAAAAAAACGGACATACAATATGTACGTAATATATCAATAAACACAAACCCTTCTGGCAAAAACATTACTTACACTTTTTTGCATCTATTATTGTTTCTTTAGGATAGATTTCTGAGTTGCACTTGAGTGATAAAGTAAGTTTATCTTCAAAGCACACTTTAACATACAAATGTATATTACATGTCTTTTTTTTATTATTATTTATTTTGGTACTGTGTTATTGCTATATGGTGCTAGAAATTTAACCAATCTCTCCTTAATTGTCATTTCTTACTTTTAATAAGTTTTTCGTGCAAATTGTTGTTTCTTTTAATTAATTTCATGCAGTGATTATTGTACTAAATTCATTTTAGATTATTTGTTGCAGCTACTTTTATATTCTTATGATACTTTTTTTATTATTTATTTATCAATGGATATTGGTTTGTCTTATATAATTTGTTGTTTAACTTATTGTTTTCCAATTTCTTTTTTCTTAGGCAATGTAAAAACGTCTTGATATACACCACATGGATCTCTCACAGTAAATATTTATTGAATATTTGGAGGTAATTTAAATATGTGATTATGTTTTTTTAGCAATATTTGTTCATAATATTATGTGTCCTAGTGTAAAATTTCCATTTATTTTTATAGATTATGCCCTACTAATAAAATTATAATGTTAATAGAATATGAACTACTTACCTAGGACAAATTTGTAAAGAAATCTAATCTTCCTCTAATGATACTAAAAGGTCAACTATAATTTAGATTTTACTATGTTAATAGAAATCAAAATAATTGATTTCTTTATCCTTCATGGTTACATATTAAGAGGTCTATATTGCCATCTACATCTAATTTACTTTATGGTATAAACTTGAGAATGTAAATATCTTTCTATTTATATATAAGCCTCATTATATTTACATTAATATATTTGATTTCTAAACTTAATATATTCTACCTTCACACATAAAATTGTCATATAATTCTCTAAAATTATATTGAGTTAAAATTGAGTTAATATCAACATAGCAAAATCCACGAAAATAAATCATATTTAGCTAGTAATTTTCTAGAAAAAAAAAAAAAACACCATTGTAAAAAAAATCTATCTGATGATACTTTGGGGTTGGTATTCGATAAAACTTAAATGTCATATGGGTAGGCTCAATTAGAAGAAGGTATGAACATGAATTTTAAAAAAAAGTAGAAGAAAGAACCAGCAATAGCATCTTAACCAGAGAGAATAGTGATCATATATATGCGGACAGCACAATTTAGTAAGAGTGTATTTGATATGTAATACTGAACAGTACAAGTAGTTAAGGTACAATACAACTTCTTATACTGTTCCCTGTTTGTTATTCAATATATATAAAAAAAGATATTTTATATCATTTAGGTCTAATTTATAATAATAGTTTGTATTATTATTTTTTAAAAAGTATATAATAAAATTTTAATATTTTATAACAATTAGAGTAATTTATAAAAATATAAAATTAAAAAAAAAAATCGTTGGATCGTTAGCTATTGTCGGTACTATTCGATTGATAATTGTTGTTAAAACTTATCGCTGGTGATTTAATAAGTTAACGGATGCTGACAGTGTTTCAGTGATTATTTGGGTATAGATTAGGCATTGCGATGGAAGTTAAGGCCTACGTACCAGCCTCTGCCGTCCGTCAAAGCCATTTTTATTCGAAAGGCCATAGGGAAGACGTCAGTGCAAACACCCAGAAAACTCCAAACAGATACATAAGTATAATCGTAATGTAGAGTTACCATATATACCCTCATTTTTGTCCCGGAATATATTCTAAAATGCCATTTTAATTCATGATTTATTTTTGGTATTATTTTGGTCCCTTAAATAATTACCCGACCTCCTAAATTAGTTCTTTTAAGTGATTACTTTTAGGGACGTTGCAAGATAAGAGGAATGAATAAGAATAAGATATAATAAGAATAGGATATAAGATAAAATTTAATAAGCTTTTATTTTATTTTAGTGTTTGATCCACACTAAATAATTTCTTAGATATAGCACTTTGTTAGTTTAATATATATTTGAAGTGAATTTTAAAATTACATGACATAATATAAATTATATTTAACTGAAAAAATTATTCTTACAAGAAGGTTAATTTTTAATATTTTATGAAAATTAAACCGTGTTATATATATAATACGCACACATACAAGTTTAACTATAAAATAAAGAAAATTTGAAAACCAAAATTATGGATATACTCAGTTTCAATTTCAATACAAGGAAATTGACATTTTCATTTTACAAAATACTACGGTATGCAGCTCCATACCAATAATTGACAATTGACTAGAAACAATTGGGAGTTGTAGTGACGGTGACTAAAAAGAATTCTAGTGTCTCTATTGAGCAAAAGGGGAGATAGTGATGGTAGTGTGGTGTGCTAACAATGGCTATCTTCATGGCTCCGTTGAGGGAGGGTGGTGGTGGTGCTAGCCACAGTGTAATGGTGTTGGGCAAGAGAGGTGTGATAGTGGTGATGGTGGTGATGTTGTGGTGGTTTTGTTAGGTAAGGGTCGCAGTAATAGTAGTAATGTGACAATGACAGTGGAGAGTTGAAGACAAATTAAGAAAGTTGGGTGGGTGGGGTGACTTATGATGAGTTTTTCTTATCATATTGGATCCTCTTTTAATCCAGCTCCATATTAGACAATATGATAATTTTAATTGTAAAATAAGGATATAATAGATAATTTTATCATATCTCATCATCTCACTAAACTAAAGATAAAATATAATAGAATAACTTATTCTACCATATCTCCTTTATTATGTGCATTAAATGGGTCCACTTCCTAGGTAAAGTAAGCTTGCAATTGAAGTTGGGATAAAATCTTATTTTATGACTTTGATTGGTTAAAAATTTTAATCAATACAACTTATAATAATATTTTATTGTATTTTAACTATTCATATGAGATAAGAACCGAAACAAAAGAATTTATCCAGTTAAAGCTAGGCACTAGCCAACAATTGGCTTACATTTTGTTTTGTTTGAACAGCCGAAGAGAAGAAGTCAATGCAAACCTTAGAAAAACTCGTAAATAGTTAAATACCCTCTTGTTTTTCTCCCCAAATAGTTTTTTTTTTTTTTTTTAAATGTCGCTACAATTTATGATTTTATGATTTATTTTTGGCATTTAGTCTCTAAATGAAAGCTCTACCTCTTAAACTAGTTCTCTAAGTGATCACTTTTAGTACTTACTAAGAATTGAAATTTAATTTGGTCGGCAAAGTAATTATCTGAAGTAAAATGACACTAAAAACAAATCCGGATAAAGTAAAGTGACATTTGACCGATACTCGCAGAACTCAAAAGCCTTAAGCTACCACTCGACAATGCTCAAATTGGAATTATCATTTTATATTATTTTTAACACGTATCATTACAAAAGGATCTTTTAAGTTTGAAGTATGAACAAATTACATTCTATCTTTACAACTAGCTAGGTGAAATTTTAATTGATTACAATGTAATTAAGAAAGTGGTGGCAAAAGTTTGATTTCAAAGAGACTATGATATCATATCCAGAATTGATTTATCTTAAAAACTAAAGTTATTAGGAAAAAACTTATGAATAGTTTTATATTATATTTCAACATCTACGGCTTTTCTTTTTTGGTTACTCAAATTGGTACCTCTAGGTGTGTATATATATATAGTTATGTTATATATATAATTATTTTTATGCACTCACTATATATATATATATATATCACCTCCCCGTGCAACCATCATATATCAGCCATTATTTAGCAACTTCAAATTGAAGCAAATCCTTATCTTCACCTCGAAGAGGGGACAGAAATGGCAACTTATTTTCGTATTGCTTTTCTCGTCATTGCTCTCTGTTCTACATTCATTCATTGCTCAAGCAGTGAGGCTGTGGACTTCACCATTGGTTTCACTGAAGTGCCACTCAACTCTTCAAGTTTTCACAATCACTATCCTTTCAATTTAAATGTATCCGATCGATACAGTTTTATAGATGGTATACATAGATTTTGGATATACGCCGATGATAAGCCAATGATAAACAAACCCAAGGCCGGTCCTCGATCAGAAATCAGAATTCAAGTAAGATATCTGATCTCATTGCTCCAAATTTTACGTAATTATATCATATTTAGAATTCTTACCAAAAGAGTGAATTAATGTACAGAGTGATGGAGTTTCTCTTTATTCTTTTTTATTTCTTTTCAAGAAATAAACTCAAAAACGTAATATTTTTCTCTTATTCTCATTCATATCCTTTTATTTTGAGTTGTATTACATGCACAACTATTTCTGCACACTAATTTTTATATATTTTTTCTTCTCATACTCTTTTATAAATTTTGAGTCTAAATGGCTTGCAATTTTACCATTCTTAGACTTTTTGTTGGCACATTTCATGTATGGTCATATTTATAAATTTTTGTGGGAATTAAATATCATACATGGTGTCTAAATTTTCAAGATTTTCAACACAGTAAAGAAATCATGGGTTAGTCCCATCTTGAACTAGCATGGAGGCAGCGATGCCCTGTTGGGGGTAGCTTTAGCGAATGCATATGGTTTATTAGTTTTGAATCTTCTTTTGTTCATAGTGTATAAGGATGATTTAAATTTCAAAAGATAAAAGTGAGAAGTTCTCTTTTCAAATAGTGGAAGATGGGTTTGAGGTGTATGGAGTTTTCTATTAGATAGTCGCTTCAGTCTTATATAAAACCTAATCTAAAAACTCTTGATGATCCCTAATAAAATCTGTTTATAAAATTTTAGAACCGTTTATTTATTTTTTTCATTAAATTTGGCCTTCGTTAGTATTTTTTTTTTTCTAATTTTAATATTTTGATTAATATAAATTTTTAAGTTTAAATAAAAATAAAGTTGAAAACTTACGATAATTCTTTTAAATATCAACATATTAACTAGTTTTAATAATTTTTTTTTAAACTATGTGACCCGGTTGTAAGGTCAGCCTTGGGCATTCGCCGAGAAGGCAATTAGCCTAAGGCCAATTTTTTAAGTAATTTTATAATAATATTAAAAAAATTATGATAGTAATTACTGAATATTTAATTTAATGTATTGAGCTTTTTGTTTATATGCAGACAAGACTCATTTTAATCCTTAAAAATTACTCTCTCCATTTTATAATATTTTTTTAGTTCTTAATTAATCAAATTACATATACTAATAAAATTAGTTAATTTTATTATTTTTTTTAAAATTTTTTGCAACATTACAATTTTATTCTTAATTAATATTTTTCATTAATGAACAAGTAGAGATAAAGATGGTCAAAGTATATATTAAGGACAAATTATAGAAAATAAAAATTAATATTTTATTAAAATTATAAAATGTCTTATAAAAAAGACTTTTAAAACCTTTTAGAAGATGCCTTGTAATAAAGACCAGCGGTATGTGTTATTTAAGGTTATTTCACAAGTATTAGAAAATTATTAATATTTCTAAAATTTATTACAACTTAATTAAAGTTTCCTTAATTAATATATTTATTAACTACTTCATCAATTTTTTATATCTTATTCCCTCCGTTCTAAAATAATTGTATTTTTAAGAAGAAGATTTTATTATTATTATAATTGTTCATTTACCATTTCGTTGCAACATTAATTATTTATTTCCACCTTTACCCTCAACATTTAATTAATACCAATATGTTTCTCTCTCCCACCCACTCACCGTTCTCTTTTTCTTCAAAAGAATAAATAAGGACAATTTATTAATTTACACCATTTGTGAATTTCTTTATTGCATTTCTTAATTTCTGTGCAAATCCTTAAAAGACAATTATTTAGAAACGGAAAAAATATGAAATAAGGATATAAAATGAACAAAAAAAATGAACAAAACTTTTCAAATTCTAAAACAACATATATCTTAGAATAAAACAAAATTTCTAAAACAACACAAATTATAAAATAAAAGGTGTGGTAACCATAGTACATAAAAAAAAAAAAGTCTTTGAATAATTTTTTGCTTTGTCCTATGGCCCATAAAATGTCAAGACGTAAAACCAAAAACAAGTCTATTCCTTATAGTGAAAGATGGCCTTTTCATTCCTTATTAATTTCATCTTTTTGGTTATTGCCTACTATCCCATTTATAATATTGTAGATTTAGCTATAACTAGTCTCATTAATTTAATTACCTTCCAGGGCTATGATTATTCCCATGGAGTATGGCAATTTGAAGGACATGGATTGGTGCCCAGCGGTTCATCTGGTGTGAGCGTCATGCAACTTTTCGGTTCAGACCCACCCCGTGCTACAACTCTCATGGTTCGGACATATAATGGCTCACTCACATATTATCGGCGACCAGTTCTGGTTCCAAACATTTGGGATAGATGGTTCAAATTAAATGTGATCCATGACGTCGAAGCTTCCAAGGTGAAAATCTATATTGATGCGGTAATGGTTTATGAGGCACAAGGAAATGGCGGCACCTCCCACTATTTCAAATTTGGGGTTTACAAACAAAATGATCCATCTTATTATATGGAATCACGTTGGAAAGGAATAAGGGTCTTTACTAAATATGGTCTTATTTAGTCTAGCTAGTTAGAACCTATGCTTCCAATTGCAAGCATGTGGAAAATTGTGAAAAATAACAAAATAATGGTTCTAAAATTTGTTGAGAATGTAATTTCTTGTTGACTTCCATCATTAAGAATCCCTAGAGGTAGAAATTAATAACCGTTTTTTAATGCCCATGGGTACACAACAAACATTTTAAAAATTGCATTCAAAAAATGAAATTGCAATAAACAAATGCATTATTTATTGTGATTGTAATTAATACATCCACTAGTATTTATATAATTCCTAAATTACATTTATTCTTATACTAAAATTTATTGTTTAGGATTTTTATGGTTTAACATTTAAATGTCAGAATTTATGTTTTAAGATTTACGGTTTATGACTTAAGGCTTAGGGTTTAAGATTTATGTTTTAAGGTTTAATTTTTAAGTTTAGAGATTATGTTTTTGACTTAGGATTTTACAGTTAATATTTAAGGTTTGACGCCATAAATCCTAAAACATAAATCTAGACTCAAAGTCTAGGTTATAAATCCAAAACCCCTTAGCATAGTTTTAAAAATAGGACCGAACATTGAGTCAAAGAGACCATTGGTTTACTGGTTCAATTGACGAGTCATTGGTTGAATTAGAAAAATTTAAAAATATTTTTGAAACAAAATTATATTATATAAAAATAAAATTATTATATAATATAAATATAAATTCAATTAATATATAAAAAACTCATAAAATTAAAATAGTTGAAATATATAACTTACTAAAATTAAAATAATTCAAATATATTAAACTAATATTGAATTTTTTTTAAAAAATAATTAAATTATATTATCAAAATTTGTGCCGTTTATTTTTATATTATCAAGCCTATCGAGAAAACTAACTTAATTAGTCATATTACAAGATAATTTTATGAATTAACTTGAAGTAATATGCCTATGTTATAATTATTTATATTAAGTATAAAAATGTCTATTTTATAAACAAGAAAATGTTGCAGCATTGTTGGTTTTGAGTTTTGAGAATTAAAACGCCTGTGCAAGGGGTTCAAATCCCCACACAGGCCCGATTTCATCCTATTTTTACTTGTGGCCCGGATCAATTACCTAGCTGGTTCCCGTTGAACCAGCCGGGTCAGTCCACTTTTTACAATAGTACCCTTAAGATATAAACCATAAGTTTAAGTTATAAACTATAAACTCTAAGCATAAATGTTAAACTTAAATTAAAAAAGTTTAGATCCTGAAACATAAATTCTAAATTTTAAAAAACTAACTCATAAACTCTACCCTAAATTAAAAAAAATTAAATCTTAAAATATAAATTCTAAACCTTAAAAAACTAAGTTATAAACACTAACTCTAACTTTAATGTATAGTTTTTTAGTACGTTTAAAACTACTTTAAACCTTTTTTTTTTTTTTTTTTTTACTTTCTCAAAAAGTGTTCTACACTAGTTAAGAAAACACAATGGTTCAAAAACCAATCCACTAAGACTTACTATAGCTTGCTATAGCTAGGCGTGTTCTATTGTATCAAGTCCAAAAAATTTTAATTCCTCAAAATTCAAAAATACAATCTACCATATTAAGCGCATACATGACTTCTATCTCTTTTAAGATATATACATAATTATGCACTTGTCCTCATGGACAACATAATCTTTTGGTTAGTGAACATATCGTGAGATGACAACAAACAACTTTGCCTTCCCTTCGCATTCACGACTTACAACATCAACTCGACTGCTTTCCCCAACATGCTCCACTATATTGAATCATTCATGGCAATAGGTAACATAAAAATGTAAGGAGCAATAAGATTAAAGTTTCAAGCTTGAGTCAAAAGTTAATAAGGGTACATACGAGGCATCTAAGATTGGAGGGTCTCACGCAGTGAAGAAACAAAGATCAATTCTTTCACTTTCCTTTTAATGGTTGATCATGCACATGCGATGTCAATTGCATGCTACAATGTTCTTTTTCTCAGATAAAGAGAGCACATCTCTATTGCTAATTATTCAACATACAATTCTTAGTTGAGAGACTATTGTATCCAACCCGAACTCAACTTGCTTTCTAATGGTAAATACTCGTGAATTGATGTCTCGCATAACTAAAATAGGCATAGATGGTGATGTTTATAAAATGTGTGTACTGAAATATAGTGCAAGCAGTACTATTATGTAGCCAGTAAGATATTCTAGGGTTGTTGTACCCACAAGGATTACTCAGTTAATTACTGAAGTACTATAGTTCAATTGTTATCTAAGCATGAGAATTATAGGGAATGAATAAACAAGAACAACAAACAAATAAAAGAGATAGCAAGTGGTGATAAGAAATCAATAAGGGTCCGTTTGATTTGCTAAAAAACAAGGGACTGGACAGTACAAAAATTTTTGTCCCTTATTTGATTTATAAATGACCACAGTACTGGACAAAAACTTGTCCATGGTACTGGACAAATCCTTGAATTTTTGTTACTCACCAAACCATGGGACAGGGATTTGTCCAGAGTACTGGACAAAAATTTTAACATTGTTATCTTTCAAACCATCTTACAAGTCTCTATATATTGGCTCATCAAATCAATAGCGGTAAGTCTTAACAACGGTTATCAACTAGCGAGGTATTCACAACGATAGGTGACTAGCAAGGTACCGACAATGATCAACGACCAACGACGCTTTTTTAAATTTTATATTTTTATAAATTACTTTAATTGTTATAAATATTAAAATTGTATTATATATTTTTAAAAAAATAATAATATAAAGTATTACTATAAATTAGACAAAAATAATATAAAATTTTTTGTCCAGTACGTTAAACAACAAACAATGGACAGTACAAAAAATTGTCCTGTACCTCAACTCTTTGTGTTGTGCTGTTTTACTTGTACTGTCCAGTATTAGTATCAAACGCACCCTAAGAGAAAAACCTAGGATTCTGATTTCATCTCAACTATATGTATTGAATCACTTAATTTTCTCAATCTAGTTAATTATACTAATTGCCAATTGGGATTCCTAATGCATTAATAAGCTTTTCCTAAGGTTGAATTAACCTAAAATAAACTACCAATCTAATTATATCTTATGTGAACTATAGTACTCTAAATTGCATTAAGTTCTATGAATTTCCTTTTATGATTGCATAGGACCCTAGAATATACCTATCCTAAGCTCCTTTATAGATTTAATTCTCATGGTCTAAGTATCTAATTCCTTCCTAGTTCATAAACACTCACAAATCTTCATATTAATTGGCTAGGTCAATGAGAGGGTAAAAATAGAGAAATAAAACTCAATTATATATATATAATAAAATGAAATGATTCAAATAAGAATTCAATACATTAAGTGTTGGCTACACCATAGCCCTAGTGAAAGATTTAGAAATTCATAGTCATGGAAAACAAGAAATAATAACTAAAAGACATGGTTTCTAAAGGAGAAAAGAGTAGAAGAAAAACCCTAAGTTGATTTCCCACTTGATTCCTCTCTAGATCCCACGTAGTGTTTCCTTCAGTTCCTAAAGCAGCAAAAAGTCCTAAAACTACTCAAAACAACCTAAATAGGCCCAACTTTGCAAACTGGGTTGCACTTCACGCTATGGCGTGACTTCCACACCATGGCATGGCTGATCACTCCTTTGCTTGCGCTTTTTCCCTTCTTCCACGCTGTAGCGTGGGTCTTACACCGTAGCATGGGAGATCACTTCTTTGCCAAATGTTTTTCTCCTTCTCCAAGTTGTAGCTTGGACTCCAGGCTGTAGCTTGGATACTATCACCTCTTTAAAGCTACAAAATGGTTTCCTTCTTAGCAATTCCTTCTCAACTTCCTTGACTTACAAAAACCATGGAATTCATTTTAACGATACTCAAATGACTGTTGCAATTCACAAGAATTTGAGATCTATATAGTTTGCAATCATTAGATGGATAATGAGGCCAAAAAAAAAATCATATCAATCATAAAAGCCTTTGATGACCTCATCTTGAAAATTTTAATCAAGGTGATTTACAAAAATCAAGGATTGAATTCTCATCTATGCATGTTCCTAGAACGTTAGAGGTGATTGCCCATGTGAGAAGGTGTTGGGAGAAATGGGCTAGTTATCGTATTAGAGGACTTACACAGATGAAAGCAGATTTTGTTGAATAAATAACAAAATAAACGAAAACAGAAGGTAGCAACCAAAATCAAACAGAGACACAAAAAACTTACGTGATTCACCTCCCAAAATCCGAGTGGTTACATCTATGGGCAGCTGCAGAATACACTATATGAAAAATAGTACAAAAACAATATAATCAATGAATTAAACAGTTCAAACTCCATTAGAAGTCACCCAAAAGCATATGGGCTCTCAGATGTTGATGGAGATTTCCTAGATGGATAATGTTGCCAGACATATAGAACTGCCAGCATATCTATGGATGTACCAACTAAATCTACGACAGGGTAGTCTCCCAGACTACAAGTGAGACACTCACTGTTGAGTGCATTTTCTATAAATATTTTGAATCCCAAATCTTACTGTTTTGGTGTCTTTTGGAGCTTGGATGCTATTTTTTGAGATTAGCATGAAAGAATTAATTTTTACTGGAAGTGGGGTTGATTTGCTATTTGTGAGGAGCTTGAAATCTTGTGATAGATGAAAAGACTAGTACCAAGTGACCAAGAGCTGCTGCACCAACGATGGAGAGCTGCTGCATGAAGACAGAGCTTACTATTTTGCATTTGCTGAAGGTAGAACAGATGCGGCCATAACCCAGTTTCTGCCCAATCTGCATTCTCTACAGCGGAGCACTTGCTGCCCATAGTTGGGCAGCTGTGCCGGCCCAGAATTTTTAGGAAATTGTTTATGTGTTTGTCAAATTATGTGTCCCAATTCCCTATGGCTTTTTCCCATGTACAAATAGCTCTTTTAGAATTAGGTTTAGGAGATCTCTTTGGCACTTTAGGAGGCAAGAGGAGAGCTTGGGAGTGAGGCAACTTGGAACTTCAACCTTGAGTTTTGATTCTTTCCTTCTCTTTAGTTTGATTTTTATTTTGAATTTGATGATGCTTTCTTTCGCTGGCTCAAATGCAAGAAAATTGCTATTTCAAAAAAAAATAAAAAATAAAATAATGTCACCTTCAAACATTTTACCAAAATTAAAATAGTATTTTAGTAAAATGTTTGAAAGTGTCAATATTTTGGTATTTTTATTTTGAAAAATCATTTTTCTGGTATTTTAGCCTTCTTTTGCTATTATGTTCTAATTTCTTTTTCGAGGGCTAAAATGAAGCCAAGATTGATGTATTATATCTCTTTCTAAATTAAGTCAGTTTCAATTTATTTTCAATTGGGTTTTACTTCTATGTTTTACTCTACTATTAATCTGGCCAATAGATAGGAGAATTGGTGAGTTACTTCAACTTGGGATGGAAGTTTTAATAGAACTCATGTTTATTGAAATGGGATGAGTGGTAGTTTAGACACAGATTATTATTTGCAACATTTGCAAAAAAAAAAAAAAAAAAAGGCAAAAAGAACATCATCTCTTTCAAGACATGCATGGGTAAAAGAAGTAAAATGAGGAAATGATAATCGGTTTTTTGAGTAATTTAGAATGAGGAAGCATGTTTTTAAGCATTTGGTAAGTGACTTGACCCAGCAATTTGGATTGAAGCCAACACAACACATTGGCATAAATGAGGCTGTGGCTATGTTTTCATACATGATTCGCCATGGAGCACCATATAGAGATGTTGAGGAGAGATTCCAACATCCTGGAGACACGGTATGAAGACAATTTCATCGTGTCCCAAAGGCTATAAGGATTATTGAAGCTGTTGATTTGTATTCACTAAAAACAAGTATACATGGATATATGAGGTTTCCCTAGCTAGGGTTTAGTCTCGAGATCAGGCTTATACGTATAGAATATAATTCAAATACAAATTTTAGTATACTTAGAGATAAAGACAAGGTTAATTGAAGATAAGTATGATTATGTCTTGATACGCCCCGGTAAGATGGAGGTCCCATCGAAGACTCCCATCTTGGAACATAATTGGTGAAATTGAGCATGAACCAGAGATTTGGTGAGGACGTCGACGAGCTGATCCTTGGAGTTAATGTGGAGGACACGCAAGGACCTACCTGCCACTCCTTCGTGGACAAAGCGGTAGTCTAAGATGACATGTTTCATTCGAGAATGATAAATTAGGATGGCAGAAAGATAGGTGGCCCCAGTATTGCCGTAGAACAAAGTGGGTGGATGTTGTAGCTGGATACCGAGCTCCTTTAGGAGGTGAAGGACCCATGTGACTTCCAAGGCAACATGAGACAGAACCTTATATTCGGCCTCAATGGAAGATTTGGACACTTATTTTTGGCAGAAAAACTTCTAGGAAATGATGTTATTGCAGGTACAGCAGGTATGCAATGGTGGACCTACCGTTGTCGAGATCACTCGCCCAGTTAGCATTAGAGAAAGCAATGAGAGCTAGAGGAGAGTCTCTGTGAAGAAAAAGGCCATGATAGACAGTGCCCCTGACATTCGAAGAACCCTCTTGAGAGCTTGCATGTGTTGAGTAGTGGGAGCATGCATGTACTAAGATAGTTTGTTCACTGCAGAGCAGATGTCAAGTCATGTGATAGCCAAGTATTGAAGAAAGCCCACTAATTGGCAACACCCCTTGGTGTTGAATAGGGGAGAACCATTAGTGAGTGAGAGCTCGGTGATGGAGGCGAGTGAATTGGTAACTGACTTGTAACCTGCCATTCGAAACCTTTCAAGAATGTTAGTAATATGATGATGTTATGAGAAGAACATGCCAGATGGCAGAGGGATAACTTTAACCCCCAAGAAATGTCCAAGTAGCCAAGGTCTTTGAGAGAATCGGATGGCCAACTGTGTGATAAATTCGACAAGAAATTCTGCATTATTCTTGGTCAAGACAATGTCATCAACATACACAAGAAAATACAAGATGACTCAGTGATTGTTGTAGATGAAGAGGGACGCATCTGCTGCAGATTTCTGGAACCCATACAAGATGACTCCATGATTGTTGAAATAACTTTCTTTACCAAATACTCCACATGCACTTCAGACTTCTGTCTATGATGATTATTTGGTTGCCTTGTTGGATGGGGTCCTTCCTCCCTGGTGCTATTCAAATGAACAAAAGAATGCATACACAATATATATACACTTTGTTTCACCGGTTTTGTGCTAGACTCCGTAGAACATCAAGGAGAAACTACAGTTAAAGAAGGGCATGGGCCTTTGGGTGGCTTGGAAGCAAACGAGTCAAGCACTCTGTGCGATTGAGAGGGTCAAGCATTGTTAGGGTGAGCAATCTTCCTTAGAGCTGGCTTAACATCAGCAACTCTTCCATCGGAGCTTCTGCAACACACTTTAGGTCAGACAATTGGGTGTATGGAAGCTTGAATGTTAATGGTTAAGGCTTGAAAGATGATAAAGAACAAAGAATATGAAAATGGATTTTAAGAGTGAAAAAAAAGAAAAAAAAAAAGGATGAGAGAAAAAATGGTGTTATTTTGGCAAAATTATGGTGTAGTGTGTTAACGGTGGGGTAAATGCTAGTTTGGGAAGGTATTTATAGAGAAAAGTAGAGAGCACATGGGTTTGGTTAATTGGACAAGTTGAAGGCCCATTGCGGGAAGTCAAGTTACAGTGGTATGAAAGGTTCTAAAAGTCAATGGGTGCAGTTGTTTTGGTATGGGATGATTGACGGTGCTATTATGCAGAATGTGTTTGGCATGGAAGGTGAGCTTAAGTTGTACTTCCTATGAAAAGGTGCTATGGAAATTGAACCTTCTATTAAGTAGTGGGAGTTGGTAAGTCAAAAGCATAGGGAAATGTGGTGTTAGTCAAGGGTCAAGAGTCTTAAACAGGTTCAAGAAAAGTTAAATGAGGGCAAAGAAATTTTATCAAGATTATGGTTGTGATTAAGGAGGGATTAATTATGTGCCACGTCATGAGCATGCTGGAGTGGAGTCCCTCAACCTCACTCAGATCACTACAGAATGAGAGGTCATTGAGAGAAACCTCTATGGTTTAGATTCCTTGACTCAAATCCATCTAGGCCGCTTAACCCAAAAAAGTTCTTGCAATGAAGAGTTGCTTCATGTAAGCTACCAAAGACTACTAGGTGCATATATGGGAAGTGCTTCGTTAGGCATTAACTCACAATACTGGGTGCTTATGAACCTAAGATCTTTGATCCAGGGTGCGATCAAGGAGGTGCGCTAGTCCACACTATGAAGCTACCTTAGGAGAGTAAGGATTGTTGCGTGAAGAGCTAGGCGCTTCTTTTGGAAGGGCCACTTTGGCACATTGCGTCTGGGAATCAATGAAGAGGTACCATATGGGATGCTTCCCCAACAGTAACAGCTACCTTGCAACACAGACATAAAAGAGATAGAAATAGACATGCACTTTTTGAATAAAGTATATTTTGTCTTAAGGAAGTCAATATGTGTGCTTCCTTTGGTGGTCCATCGTATTTCCTTTGGAAAGTGATCATTGAATATGTTTAAACTTAGAGAACTACTTGTTTCCCTAAGAGTATCGATGGGCCATCCTAGGACCTCTTCCTTGGAGGGGGCTTCCTTAAGCTCACCTAAGATATTCTTGTTAATAAAATAGTAAATGATTGTGAAATATGTGCATGATGAGCATTTGTTATTTTATTCAGTTAGACTTTTCTCATGGTGGGCTATGGGTCTCACTTAGCTAAGTTGGCTATGTCTACATGGACTTGGAGAAGTCTAGTTTTTATGCACTTGTTTTGTAAAATATAGTGCCTTGAAACCAATACTGTGCCATCTATCATTCTCAGTCATTTTAGAACCACTCCCTCCTGTTGTTCTGGTTAACAATGTTAAATCAACCTCTTTAGTGCAATCCATATGTCTGACAAAGAAATGAGAATGTCTTGTACTTATATTCTGGACTCTAATTTGCTCATTCAAACTAGTAATTAAGAAATGAGTATGCCTTTGTAGTTATATGTTGGGATGTATTATTTGATAAGTGGTTTTGATCAAATATTTTTAGTAGGTGCCTGAAAACAGATGATAATGAAATTATATTAGGTGGAGAGGAAGACTGATAATATAAACCAATTGGAGGTGGACTATAAGCAAGGCGAATTTATATCTTGGTGGCTACTCCAGGTGTGAGAAAGAAGATGAGGACCCAAATGACTGGAGAGTCTAGCACAACACCTCAATGACAACCTTTATTGTGTATTTTATGATAGGTTACAATGTGTACTCGCTTTCCTATGTATTGAATTGATGTAATGGTCCTTTTCTTGACTCTTATTAATGTTTGGAGTAGTGTTTATTTCAATCAGTTATATATACTAGTCTATAAGTTTAAAGTTTCACAACTACGGATTATATGATAATCTATAGGTATATAAGTTTTTATAGTGTATAGAAGTCAAAACCCATTTATACAATTTATGTTGTATATTATAATATAATTATTAAGTTTTTAGTTTCACTACTATGGACTATATGTAATCCTTAGGTATATAAGTTTGTATACATTTATACAAGTCAAATCCCACTTGGGAATTACCTTTGCCTCCCCCCCCCCCCCCTCTTAACATTCACCACCCCCTACTAAATTTTTTTTTTCAAAATGCCAATAACCCTTAGGTATATAAGTTTGTATACATTTATACAAGTCAAATCCCACTTGGGAATTACCTTTGCCCCCCCCCCCCCCCCCAAACCCTCTTCATTCATGAACCCTAGCCCCCCCATCCCATCCCCACTGCAGCTGCTTTTTTTCTTCCCCATTTCTTCATCGGCGTTATGTTGGATTGCACTTCCTTGGACAAATTTCAGAAATTGAAGGTATGGGTTCTCTTCCATTCATCTTTTTCTATGTAAAGTTATTTTTTGAATGAAAATTGGAGGAGAAATGGTGAAAAATGGAAGTGGGTATTGGGCCATGGGGTGTCCAAAATGGTTGTCCATAGCCGTTTGCTCCTTGAGATGGCTTTGGACAGCCGTTTTGGCCACTATACGCATGCATTGAATGAAATGGCTCTGTAGGTCCAAAATGGTTCTCTATGGCCGTTTGAAGGAGAAATCAGCCATGGAGAGCCGTTTTGGTCCCAATTTGGACTTGGAAAGCTGTTTTTGTGTGTAATTGTCGGTTTAGCTAATGTGAACTTAATTGTTTGAATTTGATGTTAAATTAACACTTGTACTAAATTGTTGGAATTTGTTTGAGTTAGAGTAAGCTGTTGAACACCTGTTGAACTAATGTTTGCATTTATTTGATGTTAAATTGTCTATATTAATATTGTTGCAGCAAAAATGGTGAGGACAAAAAACCCAATAATCAGAGATGTAGAACCATCATAGCAGTCAAAGCTAGTTGATCGTCGTCGACCAACGACCTTTGAAGGTAGAGAACGTGTGAACCGGAGGCAAGCACAAGGTGATGCTGAACCTCATCCAATTCATGATATACGACCTGCCGCTCGCTCTGATGACTTGGATTTTACTAAAGATGCAGAGGGAGTAGAACGCGAGGCGGTAAGGGAGGTTATATGCAGGACTGACCTCTTGACATCTGCAATAAGAGGTGGCCCATATGATATCTCAATACTGAGGAGATATGGAGGCCATACAGCACCGCACGTATGGGCGGGTGAACTAGTAAGTTGATATAGTTACCTAATTTATGTGTAGATTAAAGTTTTCTTTGCTTTGTTATCATGTAAAACTAACAAGTTGTTGTGCTCAAAACATGACCTGCCACTGATCAAATCGATAATTCATATGAATAAATTAAGAGTGTCATAATATAAGGCAATGCCTAAGGAGGTGCGCTATATAGTCAAGCATTTAGGGCTGGAGCCATTAGTATTTTTAAAGTACTACATGGTTGACAAGGCTCTGGTAGCTGCATTCATCGAGCGGTGGCACTCAGATACTAACATATTCCACCTATTGATCGGGGAGATGACCATCACACTTGACGATGTGACATCACTGCTGCACTTCCCAATGGGAGGTAATTTTGTTATTGTGCCTACCTTGACCATGGAGCAAGCAGTTAGGCCGGTTGTGGATGTGTTGGGAGTCCCACCATAAACTATGATTGAAGAATTTGAAGGGTGTAGGAAACCAACTTTGAGATTTGAGCAATTGCTGACTATCATTGTCGCTTAGCTGAGTTATCATGTTGGATCAAAGCAGCCAGGGCAATAATGCTTTTTGTGTTGGGTGACACGGTCTTTGCAGACAAATTATCGACTGTTGTGCAAACGGACTATTTGGAACTACTTCGCTACATCAATGGTATTCATGAGATAATTCTTGCATGTCCAATCGATTCCCCCTCCTCCCATGCATGCAGCTGATGGCCCCATCTACTTGGCGAAGGTTGATGCCATGTGGGAGCATTTTGATGAGCACGTCTTAAGTGCTGAGGCACGTGGGCCAACTGTGATTGTGCTTGACTAAGTCATGCTAGGGTACATGGAGTGGTATCACATAATATCACATCCAGACCTGCTACCCACATTTGTTCGTGTGATAAACCCTCTTACATGGTCAGACCCTCAGAGGAGTAGAGGGTGGACAGACAGACCCACAACCGTCGATGAATTGCTGGTATGTACTCAGATTCTGATTAGATATTTTTTGTTATTTATTAGCTATTTAAATGATAATGATAATGTTTGTAATAACATTTTTTTAATGGAATATGTAAGAGCATTTAGAGACGATAAATGGATACATCCGAACAATCTTTGGCAGCAGATTAGCACATGAGCATTCTGAGCTTGGATGGTTGTTACATCTTATTTGTAATGAGACAAATCGTGAGTCGAACGATGCTTATCAGAGTCACAACAGTCATCATTTAGTCATGGTGCTGACCCATCTAGGGGTCGACATCATTCGTGAGATGACAATGTTTTTTTTTTGTCCCAACTAATTTCATGTATTGACTAGTACTTGTAAAACTATATTGTTTATATAAATGAACTTTTTATATTTGCATATTTTATGTGTATATGCCATTAAATTATATAATTATGTACTGCGTTAATGTTGCTCAAGACGTAAATATATATTTGGCAAAGGACTATGTATAAGCAAAAAAAACCAAAACGGCTGTACATAGCCGTTTTGGTTGGTTTTTGGTTGTAGATAGCCATTTCAGCATGCACACAGCAATGGAACAAGCAAACGGCCTTCCAGCTCCATTTGGGACCAAAAAAGGTTGTTCACAACCGTTTAGGAGATCAAACGACTGTGTAGACCTATTTCACATCCCAGACAACTGTGGGCAACCATTTTTGGTCCCAACTACACTTATGGATTAATTTAAAAGGTTGCTTGTAATTTCTTACAATTGTGGAGTGAAAATTAGTTTGCTTGGTATGAAACACAATGAAAATCTATTAAGTACATAATTGTCTTGTGAAAAAATGTACATGTTTCGATTGTTGCATAAATGAATGAATATTATTTACAGCAATACATCTAAGGATGACATTGTTGTGCCAACACCTCAAATTGTCTAATGCATCCCAAGTACGGTGTTATCCACGCACGTGATTTAGCTGATGCTACATACGCCCACTGTGGTGCAACAGGTGGCAGGGGAGAATTATCCTTTAGCTTGACTTGTGACATCATAAATGAAATGAATCAAAACTAAACATAAGCAAAAAGATTCCCATGAACATATGCTATGACGAGTTCTTCCTGGTTTGATAGACTAAATGAGGGCTGAGAGTGAAGTGGAAGATATGTTTGCAACAATTGTGGGTGCAAGATAACAATGACAACATTAAATCAGGATGCAACAACATATGACATATCTGGTATAGACATCCACTTATCAGGCAACACACCAGACAAAGTAGAATCCACCGCAAGTGATGATAGAAGTTGTCTATATCCTCGTGGGAGAAACATTTCAGTATACAGTGTTTGTCATGTTGTCATCTCTGTAATGCATTCTTGGCATATTTGAAATCACTCATCCATGGAAAGACCAAGGCCTAAAACAATTGCCCGATAGCCAAAATTCTCATCTAGTCGGACATCAATGACATCATCCACGAAGGGATTGATACATATTGGTAATTGGTCTAGCAGAGGAATATTTCTACTAGTGCCAACAGTGACAAACACCTGAGATTGCATGAGCCATGCTGATTCATCAAATGTACCTACACGTGCATTGCAGTCTTGGTTGGATGGGTCTTTGCTAGGTGGCTTAAATGAACCTCTACCAACTGATGATCTACTATGTGTATGAGAGGGCTTAGTATGTGTTATTAAGTTTATTGTTTATGCCTCTACATACTCAAAATATGAAGGGTCACACTTTGTAGATGTTTTTGATCTCTTGGTCATCTTCTTTTTGTCGCCCTTTGTTTTGACCTTTTCTGGTGGTGGCTTTAATGAATAGGCTTCTGGACATGCTAGTTCAACTGTCTTATGGTACAAAGACCACTGCTCCTCCTCAGTAGTCAATTTGTTGAACATACCCCATAACATGTCCATGGCTTCCTGATAAGAAACCAGCCCTTTACCTTTATGCTCAACCTCCCATGTCAGAGTCTTTCAATGAGGGTGAATTAAGGTCAATCGAACAAACACATTCAAAATATTACATTGTCCAAGCTCATGCGCACATGGTAATCCATGAGTAGTCTTAATGCGACAACCACATATTACCATGTCCATACCAACATACGACTGGGCTCTCTTAAGCTCTTTCGACAAATGTATAATTGTAGCAACTGAAACACAATGATGTAAACCTCTGAACAAGGAACAATTCATCTTGTGATCTACTTTTAGAAGACTGTGTTAAAAGGATTTTTTGATCTCAGTGTGCTACAATGTTATTATTAGAGCATTTATTCCTTCCCAGTAACTATGAAGATCTCCCTGTAGATGATTGCAAAATTCTTTTGAGGCTAGTATGTGCACCCTCCACCCTATTATCACAAGAACAATGACACCATCAGATATGTAATACACAAATGGAAGTTACATATTAAGGAGAAAAAAATATCCTCATACCTATTTGTCATTGTGTTGCCTAGATGCATGAACCTGTCAGTCCAAGCTGGAATAAATCTCTCCTTGTGCGGGTTCAACCACGTATCGTCTGCATATGCAACAAAGTTATCGAGTGTCATGCATGTGGTCCGAAACACCCCATAAGCATGATGGTACTCTTTCTCATCGGAAGCATCAACAACCATCTCCCACGCATCCATCACCCTTTCATCCTCAGCATAATTGCATTTTGATTCCACATTTTTATTAATGTGATACCAACACAACAGATTCATTGAAGTAAGAAATACAACTCCCACGACTCTCATCAATGCAAGATCCCTATCATCACAATCACTTGTGGACACAAGTCATTCTGCCAAATTAAGCCTCTCAACCTCCCAAGAGCCTATTCAAAATTGTTGGTACATTTAGACTCCATGTATGAAAACCCAACTGAAAATTTCAATTTTGTCGATGTGACACTGACAATCTCAAGTAGTAGAAGATGATACCTATCGGTCTTGTATGTGCTATCCATCAATAGAACAATAGAAAAGGCATTCAACAGCTTCACTGAGTTAGGGTGCGTCCAAAATATGTCCTTAATGACATTTGACCCCTCATCACTCCTATACCAATACAAAATATCTAGATTCATCCAAACATTTCATTAAATATTGTACTGGAGTTCGTGGACCTCTAATCTTCACCTTATATTGTTGTCTGGCATAATATATATATCTTATAGTTGTCACGTTTTCTGTGTTTTTTTTCTTCAAAGAAAACAATATATCTAGAGGAGGAACCCTATTTTGCGTCATCTCTTCCACCATGGTTAACTCTTCCTCATTCATACATCCAGCATATGGATGCCCTTATGGTATCCACATTACACTCGCACCTTCTATAAACCATTTGCCCATTGTCTTCCCTTCAGTCTAAATGGACATCTACGTTTTCTTATTGCAGTCTTGGGCACTGTATGGATTTTCCTTAAAGGCTTATCTTTACCGCCGCGTTCGCACGCTAATATGACTTGTGTACACTTTCCTTCCCCTCCTATCTCTAATTTACTAATTACAATAACAAAGTTAGGCGTCTTTTCAATATCTCTTACCCATTTCAAAAGGTCATCCTTTGTGGTAAATATCTGTAGACAAAGAAAATCATTCTCAGTTAACGATCATTAATCAAATTATATATTGTGTTTGTGTAGTTCAATAAAAAATACATACCTGATCGGTGCTAAAAGATGAGTCAAGTCTTCTCCTAGAAAAAGCCATTACCATTACATATTTCATCTTCATTAACTTGTGAATAGAAAATTTCATACCAAACATTAAATAATTAAAAATATTCAATTCCTAGTCTAACAACAAAGTTTTAACATACCTCCTCAACTAAATTTGGGTCGGTTGTTAAATCCACTTCTTCATATGGGATGTATTCACAGTTGAAGTATAGATCCTTATGCATGTTGCAAGTATAATCAATCTTTCTTTTCCTACATTTATAAAATTAAAATATTAGGGCCTAACCATTCTAATTTCCATTTAAAAGTTGATATTCAATCACAAAAATGTCCTTGCACAACTATCTAGGGTCAAAAACAGCTTTACACATCCATTTATAGTCAAAAATGGCTCTATACAATCATTTTGCCACAAAAAAATACTGTGCACAGTAAATTTCAACAAAAAAGGTTGCTGGTATGAAAAACGGATGTTCAGACAGCTGTCAACAGTCATTTTCTCCTTCAAACAGCTCTCTACAACCATTTTTCATACCAGCATCCATTCCACTAATTATACAAAGTGCAAACCTCGTTTTATACTGCGATTGAACTTCAAACGAACAACGCAGACCCAAAAATCACTTCCTCTACTCTTTAAAATCACAAAAACAACAACAACAATGAGATCAAATGGTTAGGGTTCACAAAGGATGGTTGGAATGGCTTTCGGGGGGGGGGGGGGGAAGGAAATTCCCATCCCACTTTATACATTTTTGTGTTATATATTATAATATAATCCATAAATTTAGACTATTCCTATAGTGGACTATTCAATAATCCGTAAGTTCAAAGTTATGTGTTATTGATTATAATATGATTCATAAGTTTAAAGTTTTATTATTACGGATTATATTATAATTCATTGTTATTTGAGTTTTTATACGTTTTATACAAATCAAAACCCATTATGAATGAGCTGCAACAAGATTCTATATAAAAAATTTACCACATTGAACTCTTTTCTAAAAAAACTAAATCATGTAGTTTAGGGGTGATAGGGATGAGATAAAACAAGAGACAAATAGAGCGAACAAGGTTTGGGGTGAATGAAGATAATAATAATATTATGTCAATATGATATTATATATACTTTTTAGTTATTTAACATATTTCATCTAATTATACAATTAGTTTTGCTAAACAACTCTAATTCAATTAGTTAGTTACATGATTATAAAACTTTTAACTACATCTCATAGTCTTCAACTAGCTTCATAGCTACACGCTACAATCTCGTAGTTTTCTGCTAATTTTGTTAAACAGACCATAGTTTAAAAACTCGGGAGATTTACCATTGAAAATTGAAATTTTTATTTTTTTGCTCTTAAGTGTATATACAATGGACAAGAGATTTTGTTTCTATTATGGCTTTGAAACTAGTGGTGTGACATGTAAAGCACCAAGCAAGGGTACCCCAAAAAAATTAGAAAAACCAACCCATTTTTCTCATGTAATTTAAGGTCATTATAGTATTTTGGTCATACTCTATTTCATTCTTTTAGTTAATTCTCATACAAAAAAAAACACTAGAATATCAAATTAATGCATTATTTTATTGGATTTATCAAACTAAATAAAATAGGCTTCCATATTATTAATTTTTATTTCCACTGCCTTTCCTCTTTTCATCTCCACCAAAATCATTTCAGCCAACCAAATATTATATTAATTGCACAATTCTCTTACTTCAAAAAATCCGCCAACATAAATTAGCTGACATAGGTTTGATCCCCTATAAAATGCAATAAAATCTGCGGTCATCTTGTCTCTTTCTACCTATAACAAAAAAAATCAATTCAATTCAAATATAAAAAAAAAAAAAATCCGATTTAGTGCTAAAGTTATTTAAAAATTTCCTCTTGGACAAACTTTAATATTGATTTCATAAACAATTTTTACATATAAGAAACTCTTTTTACTCGGTTTTACAGTTAAGGAAAGCGGACGTGACTTTCATGCATTATATAAGCAACATTTTTTAAGAGAAAAGTGGGATGTGATGCCAAGAAATTGCAAGAAAATTGTACTAGGAACCATACATGAAAAAACAGAGCAACAATGGCATTTAAGGTGATAAAATAATAGAAGATGAAAGATAAATAATGATAAGAAATAAAAATGTAAATAATACGTGAGATCCATTTAAGAAACATTTGAGAATTGCATAAGTAAAAAAAAAAATTGTCTAAATTATATAAAATAAAAATATATTATAGTGAAACCATAAAAATTATAAAAAATTAAGTTTAACGACTCATCAAATAAAGGGGGAAAAAAAAAAGAGTTACCGACGGCCTGTTGGTTTAGTGACACCTCTTTTAGTCTTAAGTTTGATATAACCCGAGTTCTATTTTCACCATAGACTTTTCTCTTTTCCAGCTCTTTGCGCTCTTATGTAACCGAAAAAGTTAACAATTCTTAAAAGTTACAAGTTGTTCGCGATATGAATTTAATTAGTATGTATATACATCACTCCTTTTCACATTTGTATAAAGAAGCCAATTATTTGCTGACACCCACCCATGCAAATTGCAAACAAGCCCACATCTTCACACCCTACTCTCTGCTTTCATTGATTATTCCTCAACGCACAACCCAAAAGTTCTTCCCAAAGCAGGACAAACCTTTACACACCCAGTTTTACCAAACCATGGCTATGCTTCTGCTTTTTTAAATTTTCCTCGTCCACTTAACTGCGGCGGCAGCCACTGATCTCTGTCCCTGCTATTACCGGGATACATGCCCAAATGCAGAAAACATTGTCCAAGATGTCATGAAGAGGGCATTTGTGAGAGAACCCCGCAGCGTTGCTTCCCTAATGCGTTTTCATTTCCATGATTGCCTAGTCAATGTAAGTTACATGAAAATAATAATAATAAATAAATGACTGAATAAATAAAACTTACTCAAAGATTTTAATTTTCTCTTCCCTTTTGGGGTTTCCTTCTTTCATATGAATTAAAATTCAAAATGCCCAGTTTTTGATTCTGAATTTTGAGTTCAATTTTTGAAGGGTTGTGATGCTTCTATGTTGCTGGATGATGCATCAACCATGCTTGGGGAGAAGCTTTCTTTATCAAATATAGATTCGCTTAGATCATATGAGGTTGTTGATGAAATTAAGGAGAGTTTGGAGAAGGCTTGCCCAGGAGTTGTTTCTTGTGCAGATATCATAATTATGGCATCTAGAGATGCTATCGCACTGGTAAGTGGATACTTTGTCTTCTTCTAAACTCAAAATTTCTATCTATGGATATGTTGTCTGTGCTGCTTCGTCACCACGAAATTGGCAGATTTGAATTTAACTGAAAATTTTATTTATTTTTAATATTGAATTGAATTTAAAGGATTTATCTACTTCATTAATGCAGGGTCACTCGATTTTTTATTAAATAAATAAAGAAATCAAAATTATTTAGTTGTGATATGTTATTCTTGCTTCACGGAAATTATATGACAAAGACATTCTGGCTCAAAATTTTGTTATGCTATCTTTACATAATTTGAACTTTGAACATATGTGGTTCAATCCCCAGTATGGCCACATTAAAATTTGTGACAGTTCCGCCGCTCCTCCTATCTTGCACAACAAAAAAAGAACTTGAAACATCATATCTCATCTCCTTTATTGGTGAAAAGACCATTTCAACCTTCAACTAACCACAATACTTTTACTGCCACTAGTTTTCTACTTGATATATCTCTATAAATGCTTACCTCATTTGTAAAGTTACATACTTATACACCTTTGCAAATTTTTCATTGACTTAAACATTTAAGTGAGTCTCAAACTACCTTGGTCTGAGACCTAGTCTACAGCTTGACAATGACAAATACTATAATTACCAAATATTCAATTAATAAAATATCCTGATGTGCAGAAAAGTATTTCATATACCCTCCTGTCAAAGAAGTGTCTTACTTTTCATTCCCCTTTGTCAACTTGCAAGTGAAAGATTAAAAAGTGAGTTGGGGGCAAAACGGTAAGGCAAGAACCAAAATGTATGTTTTGTTTGAGCTTTGGCCTGTGGTTCCGGATATGGCAAATTTTTAAATGAACCCATACAAAGATAGTTTATAACCCCTGGGTCCCCACCAAGACGATTCTTCAAGAAAAAGTAAAAGAAAAATTGATTATAAAATCAAATATTTAGAGAAAAGAGACAACCGAATGTGGATTAGAGGGTTTGAAAGCTCTACAACTTCTCAAGTTATTGTTTAAAAAAAAAAAAAAGTAGGAAAGAAAGAAAGCTTTATACGCTCTAAACTAATGTTTTTTTTTTTTTTTTCTAAGACATTAGATATGATATAATAATAAGGGATTTGAGTAGTAAGTAAGAATTTTAGATTGGATTTTTTACTAACAAAATTAATTGTTATTTTTACTCCTTCAATTTAGGACCTAAGAATGTACAAAAGAAATATTATGAGTATTCATGGCAGAAGCATATTAAAATCATTTTAAGAAATGATTTATACGCATTTAAATTTTATTACATGATCATGAACAATAGTTCAAATAAGCCAAGGGTAATTGGGTGCTAAAGCTTTATATTTGAGGGTTGTACTAATACACCAAACCACTTTCTCATTACAATTTCGAGTTTGAATACAACAATTAAAAAATCTAATCCAATTTCTATACAACTAGTGTATGACAAATTACTGGATGGATAACGAATAATACACGCAGATATTTGATAAAGGGATTCTTTTTTAAAATCTCAAATATCTTAATTTAGGATTATTTATTTGTGTATTTTTTTTTAATAGAATCCTCGTTCATTGTGATTCTTTTTTAATGAAATTTCCTGAAAAAAGAATTCCATACGGGGTTTGAGATTCTTTGTTTCTTTAGTTTACAATTTTTTTTTAAGCAATCACAGAAGGCATAATTAAGAATTTAGGCTTACCAAATAGATTTTAAATGTCTTGATTCATGATTGTAAGTGTAGAAGTAGTAATAAACGTGAAAGATATATCAATTAATCAATGAATGAATGGTACACATATAGGCCAATACAACTGGTGCAACAGATTTTAAATAGAAAATATAAGAATAAATTAAAACTGAAGATAAAGATAACCCTAAGACTTATCTGTTAGCATTCATATTTTTCATGATTCATGAATCTTAAGATTAAAAAATATGTCCATCTACCAAACATCTTTTAATTGTATATTTTATATGCATATCTTTTCTACCACAGAAAAAATAAATACGTGCCTGATTTAAGAACTAAACTTTTGGATTTTGTAAAGAAGGGATAAATAGTCTTAGCAAATAGCTATATTTGAAGCTTAAAAATTGTATGGTGACATTCTAATTAAATGGCAATAACTGGATATTAGATTATGCATTTAAAAATCTGTTTGGTTATTAAAACTTTTTAAAGTATTCATAGCATCTTCTAAAACCAAGAAAAGTAATCCATAACCGATATAACATAATACCTACTTCTTCTTGGTAAGTACTCACTGATGGAGTTGTTTTGGGTTTTCACTACCATGGCGTTAATCCTATTTGCTGAGGAGAACATTAACATTGCGGTTATTGAGGTTGATTCTTTTTCCCATTGGCTTATTCTTCTATTTTGATGTTGAATTTTCTATTGGATTTTTCTCTATTAGACTAAAGAAAATTTTAAGATGGAAGACTACTACTAATTTGTTTTTAGATTTTCTATTGACAAGATGGTTTGGGTGACTGCTCTTGGAGGTTCTTTGAAAACTATAGCAATAGCAAAGTCAAAAATTATAAAACAGGGTTTGAAGGGTATTCATTTTAGTATTTAAGCATTTAGATCACTTAATGGCTTAGATAGAGCTACTGGTTTTGTTTCTTTTTGATAGATATGGTTAAGATGACAAGAAAGCTATTACATTTAACAGTCAAAACATTTTATATATATATAAAGGGAAGCAGGTTAGAACAAAACTTTAAATACAAATAAAAAAAACTACAAGAGACTTTATAAGATGACAATGTACTATTAAGTTAATTTTACTTCTTTGGGTGATATTATTGTTTGATAGTTGATTTATGAGATTATAAGTGGTCCAAACCTCTCACGGATAGTGTGGATTGGGAGGTGGGTGGGAAGCACGAGATAGCATTTGGATGATGGATGATGCAAGCATGAGGTAGACATCATAGTTAATAGAGAGAGAAGTGGAATGCTCTAATAAATTTTCATCCATCTCCTCTTTGCCCATTGGGATTATATTTATAACTTACAAGCTACCTTCTGTCCTCAATAATTGCTTCATCAAACTTGTAGTTTCTTTTAATATTTACGTAACTTACCTTGGATAGCAATTTTCTGCCAATGCCAATCAGACTTTTCTGAAATGTAAATTCCATGGCAGGGAGAAGGTTTTCAAGCTGGAAAAAAGAATGTTATCAAGTGAATTTTTGGGAAATTTGACTTTTTTTCTGCAGAGGCACAACAAGAATATGATGGGAATTGCTCAATTCAAGTATATAGTGTGCAAGCTAGCATCACAAAAGATCCAGCTGCGCTTTGGAATGTTTTATGATCATTAATCTGTTATGTTTGTCAGGTTTTGTGGGGTTTCTGATTCTTCTGTTAGGCAGCTTGTGGATGGTACCTGACATCAGTGGTTACTACATTTCCACAGACAACAACTGCAGGATGCCTGGGACAAACAAAAAGCATATTGCAAGCCAACATAGTGCACTTCCTTGATAGATTATCAACTTTGTTTACTCCAAAACAATAAACTTCAGAACTTATATATTTTAATTTAATATAAGTCATGGCTAGTTCTGATTTACTAATATATTAATCTTACACATAATTTTTGCATACTTTTATCAAGACTTTATGTGATTTGTTTTGCCAGAGATGAGTTCTTTTTATGTTACATATTTGCATTTGTCTCTTGTTTACATGTAAACCTTTAGTTTAGTAACTGAAGTAGCTTGGAAAGAAAGCTTTTTTTTAAAAAAAAAAAAAAATTGTGACTGTCGATTAACTATTAACCTACCGAAACCAACTGCTTAACCGACTAAAACCGAACCGTCAATTTTAAGGTACAGTCGATCAATTATCGGTTTGATAAAATTACATAATCCGTTAGTGTCGGTCGATTAAAAATATAGTTAAAACTGATCGTAACCGACCGATGCTTACCCCAAATTTCAGGGTAGGGGCGCACTAAGTAAAGTGTGGGGCTCCTTAAGCAGCTTCCTTCCTCTTTTCATCTCCACCAAAGTCATTTCAGTCAACCAAATATTATATTAATTGCATAATTCTCTTACTTCAAAAAATCTGCCAACATAAATTAGCTGGCATAAGTTCGATCTCATATAAAATGCATTAAAATCTGCAGTCATCTTGTCTCTTTCTACCTATAACAAAAAAAAAAAAAATCAATTCAGTTCAAATAAAAAAAAAATCCGATTTAGTGCTAAAGTTATTTAAAAACTTCCTCTTGGACCAACTTTAACATTAATTTCATAAACATCTTTTACATATAAGAAACTCTTTTTACTCGGTTTCACAGTTAGGGAAAGCGGACGTGACTTTCATGCATTATATAAGCAACTTTTTTTAAGAGAAAAGTGAGATGTGATGCCATGAAATTGCAAGAAAATTGTACTATGAACCATACATGAACAGAGCAACAATGGCATTTAAGGTGATAAAGTAATAGAAAATGAAAGACAAATAATGATAAGAAATAAAAATGTAAATAATACGTGAGATCCATTTAAGAAACATTTGAGAATTGCATAAGTAAAAAAAAAAATTGTCTAAATTATATAAAATAAAAATATATTATAGTGAAACCATAAAAATTATAAAAAATTAAGTTTAACGACTCATCAAATAAAGGAGAAAAAAAAGAAAAAGAAAAAAAAGAGTTACCGACGGCCTGTTGGTTTAGTGACACCTCTTTTAGTCTTGAGTTTGATATAACCCGAGTTCTATTTTCACCATAGACTTTTCTCTTTTCCAGCTCTTTGCGCTCTTATGTAACCGAAAAAGTTAACAATTCTTAAAAGTTACAAGTTGTTCGCCATATGAATTTAATTAGTATGTATATACGTCACTCCTTTTCACATTTGCATAAAGAAGCGAACTATTTGCTGACACCCACCCAATCAAATTGCAAACACAGCCCACATCTTCACACCCCACTCTCTGCTTTCGTTGATTATTCCTCAACGCACAACCCAAAAGTTCTTCCCAAAGCAGGACAAACCTTTACACACCCAGTTTTACCAAACCATGGCTATGCTTCTGCTTTTTCAAATTTTCCTTCTCCACTTAACTGCGGCGGCAGCCACCGATCTCTGTCCCAGCTATTACCGGGATACATGCCCAAATGCAGAAAACATTGTCCGAGATGTCATGAAGAGGGCATTTGTGAGAGAACCCCGCAGCGTTGCTTCCCTAATGCGTTTTCAGTTCCATGATTGCCTAGTCAATGTAAGTTACATGAAAATAATAATAATAATAAATAAATGACTGAATAAATAAAACTTACTCAAAGATTTTAATTTTCTCTTCCCTTTTGGGGTTTCCTTCTTTCATATGAATTAAAATTCAAAATGCCCAGTTTTTGATTCTGAATTTTGAGTTCAATTTTTGAAGGGTTGTGATGCTTCTATGTTGCTGGATGATACATCAACCATGCTTGGGGAGAAGCTTTCTTTATCAAATATAGATTCGCTTAGATCATATGAGGTTGTTGATGAAATCAAGGAGAGTTTGGAGAAGGCTTGCCCAGGAGTTGTTTCTTGTGCAGATATCATAATTATGGCATCTAGAGATGCTATCGCACTGGTAAGTGGATACTTTGTCTTCTTCTAAACTCAAAATTTCTATCTATGGATATGTTGTCTGTGCTGCTTCGTCACCACGAAATTGGCAGATTTGAATTTAACTGAAAATTTTATTTATTTTTAATATTGAATTGAATTTATGGGATTTATCTACTTCATTAATGCAGGATCACTCGATTTTTTATTAAATAAATAAAGAAATCAAAATTATTTAGTTGTGATATGTTATTCTTGCTTCACGGAAATTATATGACTCAGATTCTTGCTCAAAATTTTGTTATGCTGTCTTTACATAATTTGAACTTTGAAAAGTATGTGGTTCAATCCTCTGTATGGCCACATTGCAATTTGTGACAGTTCCGCCGCTCCTCCTATCTTGCACAACAAAAAAGAACTTGAAACATCATATCTCATCTCCTTTATTGGTGAAAAGACCATTTCAACCTTCAACCAACCACAATACTTTTACTACCACTAGTTTTCTACTTGATATATCTCTATAAATGCTTACCTCATTTGTAAAGTTACGCACTTTTACACCTTTGCAAATTTTTCATTGACTTAAACATTTAAGTGAGTCAAACATTTAAGTGAGTCTCAAACTACCTTGGTCTGAGACCTAGTCTACAGCTTGACAATGACAAATACTATAATTACCAAATATTCAATTAATAAAATATCCTGATGTGCAGAAAAGTATTTCATATACCCTCTTGTCAGAAGTATCTTAGTTTTCATTCCCCTTTGTCAACTTGCAAGTGGAAGATTAAAAAGTGGGCTGGGGGCAAAACGGTGAGGCAAGAACCAAAATGTATATTTTGTTTGGCTTTGGCCTGTGGATCCGGATAAGGCAAAATTTTAAATGTACCCATACAAAGATAGTTTATAACCCCTGGGTCCCCACCCTACAAACAGGGAAGATATTCAAGACATTGTTATGACTCTTCTGAAAGACGATTCTTCAAGAAAAAGGTCAAAGAAAAATTGATAATAAAATCAAATATTAGAGAAAAGAGACATCCGAATGTGGATTAGAGGGTTTGAAAGCTCTACATCTTCTCAAGTTATTGTTTAAAAGTAAAAAAGTAGGAAAGAAAGAAAGCTTTATACGCTCTAAACTAATGTTTTTTTCCAAGACATTAGATGTGATATAATAATAAGGGATTTGAGTAGTAAGTAAGAATTTTAGGTTGGATTTTTTTATTAACAAAATTAATTGTTATTTTTACTCCTTCAATTTAGGACCTACGAATGTACAAAAGAAATATTATGAGTATTCATGGCAGAAGCATATAAAAATCATTTTAAGAAATCATTTATACACATTTAAATTCTATTACATGATCATGAACAATAGTTCAAATAAGCCAGGTTTGATCTAAGGGTAATTAGGTGCTAGAGCTTTATATTTGAGGGTTGTACTAATACACCAAACCACTTTCTCATTACAATTTCGAGTTTGAATAAAAAAAGTAAAAAATCTAATCCAATTTCTATGCAACTAGTGTATGACAAATTGCTGGAACAGATATTTGATAAAGGGGTTCTTTTTTAAAATCTCAAAAATCTTAATTTAGGATTATTTATTTTGTGTATTTTTTTTTAATAGAATCCTCGTTTATTGTGATTCTTTTTTAATGAAATTTCCTGAAAAAAGAATTCCATACGGGGTTTGAGATTCTTTGTTTCTTTAGTTTACAAATTTTTTTTAAGCAATCACAGAAGGCATAATTAAGAATTTAGGCTTACCAAATAGATTTTAAATGTCTTGATTCATGATTGTAAGTGTAGAAGTAGTAATAAACGTGAAAGATATATCAATTAATCAATGAATGAATGGTACACATATAGGCCAATACAACTGGTGCAACAGATTTTAAATAGAAAATATAAGAATAAGTTAAAACTGAAGATAAAGATAACCCTAAGACTTATCTGTTAGCATTCATATTTTTCATGATTCATGAATCTTAAGATTCAAAGATATATCCGTCTACCAATTGTATATTTTATATGCGTATCTTTTCTACCACAGAAAAAATAAATATGTGCCTGATTTACTTTTCCTTGTTTTGGTATTTACTTCGCTAATATTTTAATTTATTAATATATTCCGAAAGATAATTACTTGTTATTACTCACATATAAAGATGAGTTGTTGAATGGGAAGTAACAATGTTACTACTATTTTACTCGTTATGCAGACAGGGGGACCCGATTGGGAAGTTAAACTAGGAAGATTAGATAGCTTAACTGCTAGTCAAGAAGATTCAAATAACATAATGCCAAGCCCAAGGGCAAATGCAAGCTTCCTCATTGAACTCTTCCAGAAATTCAACCTTTCCATCAAAGATCTTGTAGCACTTTCAGGATCTCACTCTATTGGCAATGCTCGTTGCTTCTCAATCATGTTCAGGTTATACAGTCAATCTGGGACCGAAAAACTTGACCCTGCTATCGATCCAAAGTTCAAGCAAGAGCTAAACAAGCTATGCCCTCTTGGTGTCGACCAAAATGTGACAGGGAACCTTGATGCCACGCCCTATGTGTTTGATAACCAATACTTTAAGGCCTTAATTGCTGGGAGAGGTTTCCTTAACTCAGATCAAACCCTTTTCACCTTCCCTGAAACGCAACAGTTTGTGATATTGTATAGTAAAGATCAAGATATGTTCTTTAGTGATTTTGTGGAAGGGATGTTGAAGTTGGGTGATTTGCAGTCTGGTTTTCCAGGAGAGATTAGGAGGAATTGCAGGGTTGTCAATAGCCCCACAAGTCATCTTTCGTTTGAGTCTCAAATGCTGATGATGGATGATGTTAAAGTAATGTAGGCAAAATTTGTGTTTGAAACTTGAGTTATTATATTATAAGATCGAATAATACAACATTATGAGAGCAATGAATTCATAGAATATTAATTATTCAAACTGTGAAGCTTTAGAAATGGAATGATGAATTAAGGTTGTTTGAACTGAGATTTTGTCTTCATTTTAGATTTTTATAGTATGAAGGAAATATACTAATACATAACAAAAATAAATTGAGTTATTCTTGTCGTTTGAAGAACAGCTCCATTTAGTGGTGCGTACTCCCATTGAAAAGGTTGGCTTCTTCACTTTTCTCTCCATTATAAATGTGGTTGTTATTTACCAATAGCGAAAAAAAGAAGAAGTCATTTTTGTTATGAAGGTAACGTAAATTGGAATGCAATGCACAGGGTTATGAGTTGAAAGTATGAATAAATAAAAGTGAATTATACAATAATATAATTATTCAATCACTTGAATTTTATTAGTTTGCGTAAAACTTCCTTATATACCACATCATAAGGGTAAATCTATTTCTTTGAGCTATATCGGATTTGAATTTTTTTTTTCTCATAAGAACTATAAGGCAAATCTATTCCTTATATTTTCTTAATTCGCATTAGTCTAACACAAGAACATAAAGAGGTTTTGATTATTCTAAATTGATGCATTATTGTTTCTTTGTACATGCTTTACTCGGCATGTAAGCCCATTATACGAACACCCACTAAAAGCTTCAGTGTATGCCAACATGGACTAAATTCAATAATTTGCCTCATTACTTACTCTAATAATCTTGAAAAGGGATAACCATCACTAGTGCAGAAAATGCTCTTCACAACAGGATTTAAGATTGGTTATGAAGAAAACGATGTAAAAAATGAACGTGGTGGCATTTTTGAAATTTTCACATGAAGAATTAACATTGGTTGAAGGCTAACAGATGTAAAAAGTAGAAAATCGGTTGTAAACCTAACTGAGGTTGAAACATGAAGTACCCTAGGGTTTTAACATTAGTTGTTTTGTAATCGATGTAAAAAGCTTTTATTTAATTGGTTATACACCTAACTAATGTTGAAAATGGAAGCATGCTAGGGTTTTTAACATTAGTTAAAAACTAATCGAGTTCAAATACTGATTTTAAATCGGTTCCTTTAGTAACCAAGGTGGAAATTCTTTATATTCTTCCCGGAGCTCCTTCTCAAACATATTGAAAAGAAGAGCTAGCTTTGGTCATATCAAAGAGGAGAGTTGGGAGAGGTTCTGCCACTTGCTGCCACTATCTCTTACCAATGAGTCTCTGTTCGCCGCTTTCCTTGCCATTTTCTGAGCTTGTCTTTGATGTTTGCTGCCACAATAGTCCATATTTGTTTCTGGTTTTTTGTCCTACTCGCTGCCATCTAGTTGATACGAACCCTGCCAACATTGTGACGAAACCCGTAACGAAATTGTTTAAGGATCGTTTCTACTTCAGGTTTGTATGGAAGAACCGCAACCCAACACCTATATTGAGGTGTGAACCTTGGTATAGTGAAGACGCCACAATCAAGGATGGATGCTTGATTGATAAGTAGAATAGCTCACAAAGAACTAGAGAGAATATGAAAAACTCACAATTTGGTTTAAATGCATATTCTAAATATTATTGAATCAAAGAGGCCTATTTAAAGGCTTTACAAGAATAGGAAATCTTGTTTAAACAGAAAAGGAAATAAAATAAAAGTAATCTAATGTAATCTAATCAAATCATATTACTTCTAAAATTAGGAAACTAAATAAAGTAACTAATCCTAATACAATCAGCTCTGTAATTTCCTAATCAAATACAATCAATTTGTTGGCCAGCTTGACCATGGGCTTCCACGAATTAGCTTGTTCCAATGCTTCTTGCACCATCCCATTTAGGGCTTCCTTGAACCTCTTTGCCCTAGCTCTTGTAATGGGACCAAGTGGCACTTCAAGTGGGTCTCTACTCCACTTGGCAGCAACATTTCCATGTGCAGTGCTGGCAGCAACGTCTCCATTGGCAGCAGCAACGTTCCCATTGGCAGTGCTGGCAGCAATGCCTCCATTGGCAGCAGCAACGTTCCCATTGGCAGCATTAGTGGCCATGTTTCCATCATTCCCCTCCTCTTGAAAAGGATTTGTCCTCAAATCTGCAAGGTATACATAAAAAAAGGAATATATATTAGAAACAAGAGTTACATTACCCAAACTGGACTTACCTTGAAGCTCTAATATATTAACTTCAGTATTGATATATTCAAAAACTTGGATCAAATCTTCTTCTCTTGTTTTCAGCTGAAATCTTGTTGGAAACATATTTATCTTCTTTCTCTTGTGTAATAATCCTCCATGATCAAATATTATCCTTTGGACAGCATTGTGTTGAACTTTCTCATGCAATTTTACTACAAAGAAAACTTTCAATTTTCCACTTAAGCTAGTATACTTATCAACATGTGATAGTAATCGATTCATATGGGTTAATGAATTATAACCAAAGTGAAATAACAGCATATCAGTAGTCAACATAAAAACTTTTCCATTTATGGGCCATGTGAATTTCACTACATATGCCATAGGATCACCACACAAACTTGCAAAAAGAGAATATGAAGTTTTAGAATGAACAAACCTATCACACTCAAATTCTCTATGCAATAGCAAACACAACAATGATGCATTAGAAAGCTCCTTGAAAGTATTGAAAACTCTCTCATGCACATTATTCAGCTTATTCATTTTGGCCTCATAATTGATTTCTCCAAAATTTCTCATGTTCATGGATTTGCACAAAAGCATTTGCCAAACAAGCATTGGGCTTTTTCTGAAAATCAAGATCAGCATGTAATCTTCTACTGGACTTACATCCCAATGACACTTCACATAAAAGAGGAATAAGAATGTACCTTAAAGGAAGAGTTTCAACACCTGCACGTTCTTTTTCATGCTTGCATTTGATCGCATATAGCAAGGGCTCCATGAATTCAAGCCACTTCTCATGCCATTTCTTGAAATTTCTTTTTCTCACATTAGTTAACACATTTTGCAGATGCTCAAGTTCAATGAAATTTCCATTATAGACCAAAGCATCTCCAAAATATTCAACAGCAAAATTACACAAAAGAAACTATGAATCACACACAACGGATTTCCTTTTAAGAAAAGACTATCATGTTTATCAAGCTTGTCAAATGTAATTCCACATTCATTGAAGACACGAAAATAGTTCAACTTAGCAGTACTTGAAGCTTTAACGAAATCCAATTCCAATGAATTCAAATCAAGTGCAAAGACAAGTATATTCCTTGGTGATACTGAATCAAGAATGAAACAACTTTTAAAATCATGCAAGAAAGACATAGAAGCATAGTAGTCAAATCCCAACTTATTTGCATTAAGGATTGATACTTTCCTTTGACATGAAGAATTAAGAACCATATTATCCTTAAAGTGCAGCAAGGAATCAATAGCACAAGTCAAGAAAAATTCATCACTCCTTTTCACGACAGTAGGATCATGACAATAGGATTTACATATGTGACCTTCATGCATATGAGTTTCAAGCTCCCCAATCAAGGAATTAACATCCCTATTGACAGATTTATGTTCAACAGTTCCAATTGCATTCAACATGTTAGAACAAGTAACATGATCCTCATACAATGTATTAGCATGCTCAAGTCCTAAAGATTTTGCTCTACTACGAGAGAGTAGAATAAAATCGCCTATGTAGAAATTTTTATGAGCTAATCCACCACACACATCAATCGTAATGATAATATTATGATCATACTCAAACAAATATTCAAATTTCTCAATCAATTTAGATTTACCTCTAGGATCCATTGGAGTTTTCTCCTTTATAACACATGATGATCCACTAGGCAGTTCCTTTGAGAAATCTCTATGAAAATTCTGTAAGAAAGAAAAATCACTAGAACAAGAGTTAGGAGATCTAATTATGAAATCATGAGAAAAATTCCTTGTGCACTCATGCAGGAATTTTTCTTTTATCTCAAGCACTCTCTCATTTTTGCATTGCTGTCCACCTTCTTCACTCTTATTTTTCTTAATTACACTTACTTCTTTTTCAGACTCATATATAGTTTCTTTTCTCTCAAATTTTCTCTCTATTTCTTTTTCCTCCTCATTCTTTTTCTCCTCATTCTTTTTCTCCTCACTTTTCTCACCACTCTCACACTCAATCACTCTATTCTTTTCTTCTGGACTCTCACTTTCATTTTTAGCACTATTTTCTTTTTCAAAAGCTGCCTCATTTTCTTTTGCACTCTCATTCACTATTCTTTCAGAATTTTGCCTTTGAATCCTCTTTTGATCTTCAAGTGCCTCTTCTAGTTTGAGAGAACTAACTTAAATTTTTGGTCATTCATGGAAAGAATGTATCTATCCTTTTTATCATGAGTACCCTTTCTTCCAACCTCCCAAGGATGCCCCAAGAGTAAGTGACAATCATACATTGGTGCCACATCACAAAGCACTTCATCCTTATATTTGCCAATTGAGAATGCAACTAACACTTGCTTTGTTACCCATATGTCTCCACTGCCTTCCAGCCACTTCAACCTATAAGGTTTAGGGTGCTTTAAGGTGGGTAAACTTAGCTTCTCAACCATATAAGTACTAGCAAAGTTAGCATTCTTCTCACCATCAATGATCAAGCTACATACTTTTTCGTTCACATGGCATCTAGTTTGGAAATACTTAGGTTGCCTCTCACCACCAACTCCCTCAAGCTGCCTAATGGGTAGGGCATCTTCATGAATAGGTTCTCTAAATCCTCTGAACCGTCCACCATACCTCCTAGGGTCAATGGTTGAACCCCGATCATCTTCATCATCAAAGCCTTCTCCTTCATACTCCTTGAGTTCAGCTCTTGCTCTCCTTGGTGGAGCTCATCCTCCTCTAGGTACACGAGGCGGCTCCCTTCTGGCATTTTCTCTGCGGTCTATTCTGATATGTAAGGCTTCCAGCTCTGCTCTCATCATTCTCCTCACCTCTCTTGTCACTGCCTCCATCATCGGTTGTGGATCTACACCACCCTTGCACCTATCGAAGCACTTTCATGAGACATGCTTGCTGCAAGAAGAAAATGTTAGTAAAAAAAAATCCTCACTTCACAGAACTCACGTGTTTCCTCTCAAGGATTGGCACTCTAATTCACTCGTGTTTACAAGGAGAATAATTTGGCTTTTGCTCTCCGTAATGTATGTCACTCCTGCCTTTTTCCACTCCTAATCCTCTCAAGAGTTCTTATTAAGCTACTCAACCCAAAACAGAATTTTCTGGGCAAGTTTCTCAACCGAACAAGGTCAATCAATTCTTGAAAATTGTAGAATTTTCTGGGCACAATTCACACCCAAAAAAGATCAATTAATTCTGGAAAATTTAAGAATTTTCTGGGCACAATTCACACCCGAAACAAGACAATCAAATTTGGAAAATTTTCAGAATTTTCTGGGCATAAAGGTATAGAATTAAGTGGCCAATTCTGGAACAATTAATTGGCAACACAACAAATCTGAATTCTGGAAAAACAAGGATGCAGAATTCAAGCAAACAATTCAAATCTGAAAGATATCTTGCAATAAACCAAATCTGAAATCTGGGAAACAAGCATGCAAGACACCAATTCGAAAATTCTGGAATATACCAATTCAAGACATCAATTCGAAATTCTGGACAATTCCAGACAATAACCGAATCTGAATTCTGGAAAGTAAGAGTGCAGAATTCAAATAGTCAAATCTGGAAACCAACAATGCAATAACCAAATCTGGACAATTTTTTTTTTTCGTTTTTTTTTTTTTTTTGAATATGGGAAAACCAAGAACACGTTCTCCCCTTTGCTGTTTCTATTTTCTATTGTTGTTCTCTCTTTTTTTATCAGATTTCTGAATGGAGAAGAAGTTCATAATTGAAATTGTTTAAAAGAAAGCAATTAAAGATAAGCAAACCTGAGACTAGAAGCAGTCTCTGATACCAACTGATATGAACCCCGCCAACATTGTGACGAAACCCGTAACGAAATTGTTTAAGGATCATTTCTACTTCAGGTTTGTATGGAAGAACCGCAACCCAACACCTATATTGAGGTGTGAACCTTGGTATAGTGAAGACGCCACAATCAAGGATGGATGCTTGATTGATAAGTCAAATAGCTCACAAAGAACTAGAGAGAATATGAAAAACTCACAATTTGGTTTAAACGCATATTCTAAATATTATTGAATCAAAGAGGCCTATTTAAAGGCTTTACAATAATAGAAAATCTTGTTTAAACAAAAAAGGAAATAAAATAAAAGTAATTTAATGTAATCTAATCAAATCATATTACTTCTAAAATTAGGAAACTAAATAAAGTAACTAATCCTAATACAATTAGCTCTATAATTTCCTAATCAAATACAATCAATTTGTTGGCCAGCTTGACCATAGGCCTCCACGAATTAGCTTGTTCCAATGCTTCTTGCACCATCCCATCTAGGGCTTCCTTGAACCTCTTTGCCCTAACTCTTGTCATGGGACCAAGTGGCACTTCAAGTGGGTCTCTACTCCACTTGGCAGCAACATTTCCATGTGCAGTGCTGGCGGCATCGTCTCCATTGGCAGCAGCAACGTTCCCATTAGCAGTGCTGGCAGCAATGCCTCCATTGGCAGCATTGGTGGCCATGTTTCCATCACTAGTTGAGGTATGTATCTAATATTTCTTGTAGCATTTAGAGCTCTGAATCATATATATGACATAGTACTTGGTTTCTTCAGCTTATGTTTAGATTTTGTAAGCTATGGTGGAGTAAGTTAAGGAAGATAAGATATCAACCCCGATTCTTTAGTTAGAAGAGATAGAGTCCATGACTCTCAAGACTTGTTACACTTGATAAGATCTTTATCTTATATTTGAATTTGTATTTATATATATCTTCATCTAGTCAACTATATCTCCTTTCTTTACAGTTATCTTCGCTATATATATATATATATATACATTCAGTATCAATGGGATGACATATATAGCCTTATAAACTCAATAGCTTCTTATATATTAATTTTATCTTGGTATCAGAGCTATCTAGCTCATGCAATGGAGGCCTTGGGTTCATCTATCCCTAAAAATGCTTTCTCAGCTCTATGCTTTGTCAAGTTGGATAGAAAAAAAAACTATCTCTTGTGGAAGTCCGTGGTACTGCCACTGCTAAGAGGTCACAAAATCGATGGCTACATCCTCGGAACTAAACCATGCCTTGAACCATTTATCACCAATGAAAAAAGTAGCCAACCTAACCGAACCTATGAAGAATGGGTTACCATTTATCAACTACTACTTGGATGGGTATTTAGTTCCATGACTTCTGACATTGCAACTCAGTTGCTTCACTGTGAGACCTCACAATAGCTATGGGAGGTGGCTCAAAGCTGAGTTGGTGCACACATAAGGTCCAGAATCACACTTCTCAAAACTGAGTTCCATAGATCGGAAAGGAGGCTTAAAGATGGAGGAATATCTAAGCAAAATGAAGGGCATAGCTGACAACCTCACACTTGCAGGAAGTCTTGTATCCAATTTGGATTTGTTCACTCAAACATTGTCAAGCTTAGAAAACGAATACAATGCTATTGTTGTCCAATTCTCTGACAAAGAATAGCTCACCTGGGTAGAAATGCAAGCTCAACTTATTGTCTTTGAGAATAGACTAGAGCAGATCAACAACCTATCCAAGTTGATAGTAAATCCATCAGCCAATATAGCAACCAAAGGAGATGGCAGAAGTGGTAGGTCTAATACTCAAGGTGGAGCATACAAGAGAACACCAAAAGAAGGAAAAGGAAGAGGAGCATACCAAAGAACACCAAGAGAAGGAAAAGGAAGAGGCAGATTCTCTAGAGATAGAGTTATATGCCAAGTGTGCTATAAATTAGGTCATCCTGCATCTCATTGTTATTACAGATATGACAAAAACTACATGGGACAATCAACTAATGAAAGACAATCAAACAAGATTGATCACCACAATTACAATGCTTACATTGCCTCACTAGCACTGTTTAGGATCTATATTAGTATTTTGATAATGGAGCCAGCAACCATGTCACGTATAAATCTAACAAATTCTAGGAACTGAATGAGCATGAGGGTAAGGATTCCTTAATTGTTAGTAATGGTGCAAATCCTATAACCCTTGCTTTTGGTACTACTACCATTCATACTCATCAGAAGTCATTAAATCTTAAAGATGTCTTGTATGTGCCTAAAATCACAAAGAATTTATTGAGCATTTCTTGACTAACATCTAATAAAAATATCTACGTAGAGTTTCATGATTCTTGTTGCTTTGTGAAGGACAAAATAACAGGGAATGTTCTACTAGAAGGGAGAATTAAGGATGGACTTTATCAATTACCTAGTACTTTAGCTTCCTTAACTAAAGGTTTGTATGTCTTCTTATCAACTAGAGAAAGCTAGCACAGGAAACTTGGACATCCCAACAAGGTGTTAGGTGAAGTATTGCATAATTGCAATGTAAAGGTTCTTACACATGATGAATTTGAATTTTTTGAAGCCTTCCAGTTTAGAAAGGCTCATAATCTACCCTTTGAAAGTTTATCTTTACATGCTTTGGAACCTCTAGATTTAATATGTTATGATGTGGTTCAGCACCAATCATTTTTGTTTCTGGCTTTAAATATTAGGTGCATTTTATTAATGATCATAATAGATTCACATGGGTCTATCCACTAAAACAAAAATTAGAGGTGCTACAAGTGTTTACTCAATTCAAAAGTCTAGTAGAAAATCAGTTCAACAAAAAAATTAAAGCCTTTCAATGTGACGAAGGAGGAGAGTTTAAGGCACTACACAAATTAATACAAGAAGCTGGAATTCAATTAAGAGAATCCTGCCCATATACATCACCTCAAAATGGTGGAGCAGAAAAAAAAAGCATAGACATATCGTAGAGCTAGGTTTAACACTTCTAGCTCAAGCTAAAATGCCTTTAAGCTACTGGTGGAGGCTTTCTCTATTGCAATGTTCCTAATTAACAAACTACCAACTCCAGTCTTAAAGAATAAGTCACCTTACCCACAGTTGTTTCATAAAGCACTGGACTACAAGGCAATGAAACATTTTGGTTGCGCCTGTTATCCATGTCTAAAGCCATATAACTAGCACAAACTCCAATTCCATACTGCCAAATGTGTTTTTATTGGTTATAGTGGCTCACACAAGGGGTACAAATGTTTAAGCTCAATGAGAAGAATATTTATTTCTCGGCATGTGGTGTTTAATGCGCACCAATTCCCTTTCCTTGAAGGTTTTCTCAATACCAAGAAACCTACTGAAGTTGTTCCTAATCCTAATCCTATTTGTTTTCTTTATGCCCTTCCTAATGCAGGTTCTGTACATGACAAATTGACACTCCAACATGATAGAGAAATCACTACAGAAGCCACTATTGTTAGTACTCCAGCATCTTTAGCTCTTGGATCACAAATGGATACCCCAAACAGCAACAAAAATATTCAGCAAGTGCCTACTGAACACAATAGTGAATCTCAAGCAGAATCGCTAGCAAATACAAGTCATAACAACAACATCAGTCCCAGATCAATAGTTTAAGATGGCCTTATAAATTCTCCTCGTGACCTACTAGAGCTTGTCAATCAACAAATGGTGACCAGGAGTAAAGCTAGGATTTTAAAGACAAAACACCCATATGTAGGTTCAGTAGAAAGGAAGCATGTAGAACAAGAACCTAAAAGCACACAAGAAGCGTTAGAGAAGCTAGAATGGAAAGAGACAATGCTATTTAAGTTCAAGGCATTAATACAGAACAATACTTGGACTCTGGTACCCTACCACGGACAAGAAAACATCATAGACTCAAAGTGGGCGTTCAAGACCAAGTTTAAAGTTGATGGAACAATTGAAAGGCGAAAGACAAGATTGGTGACTAAGGGGTTTCAACAAGCACCTGGACCACACTATGATAAAACCTTTAGTCTAGTTGTTAAGGCAAACATTGTGAAGATTATATTGGCTAATATAGTACAGTTCAATTGGACAATTAGACAAATGGATATAAACAACACATTTCTTAATGAAGAACTCAAGGAGACAATGTTCATAAGACAACCTGAGGGTTTTGTAGGTCCTGCCAAACCTCAGCATGTTGCAAACTTACCAAAGCTATCTATGGCCTAAAGCAAGCCCCAAGATCATTGTATGAGAAACTTAGAATTGCTCTTCTCAGATGGGGATTCAAAAACACGCAAAGTGACTCATCCTTGTTTGTTCTCATGTGTAAAAGTCACATCACATTTGTGTTGATTCATGTTGATGAAATTATAGTCATTGGAAGTAGTAGCCACTTCTTGAGAGCATTTATCAAACAACTAAATAATATGTTTACGCTAAAAGATCTTGGGAGCTTGCATTTCTTCCTAGGGATTGAAGTAAAAAGAGATGCTAGTAGGATATATTTAAAACAAACCAAATATATCTCTGACTTATTAAAAAAATTCAGCATGGAGAAAACCTCCTCATGTCCCACACTAATCGTGACTAGCAAGGTTATATTGTCAAAAGGAGAATTGATGAAGAATCCAACCATTTTTAAAAGAGCAGTTGGAGCATTGCAGTATTGATGAAGATTACATGCATGCCCCTACCATGCTTCATTGGCAACTTGTGAAATGTATTTTTAGATACTTGAAAGGAACATGGAGTATGGACTACACATCAAGCCATCAATTGACCTTGACATCTCAGGATTCTCTTATGCAAATTGGGCCACAAATGTGGATGATAGAAAGTCAATTGTTAGTCATTGTGTCTTTCTAGGAGAAAGCTTCGTTACTTGGTCCTCCAAGAAGCAAAGAGTAGTCTCCAAGTCAAGCACCGAGTCAAAGTATAGAGCACTTGCTGATCTTGCAGTAGATGTAGCTTTGATCAGATCTCTAATGTAGGAAATAAAGCTGTTTATACCCAGAACACCAATCTTGTGGTGTAATAACCTTAGTGCAAAGGCTTTAGTATCAAATCCTGTGTATCATGCCATATCAAAACATATTGAACTGGATGTGCATTTTATAAGGGATCAAGTGTTAGACAATCGAGTAATTGTTGCTTACTTTCCATCTTCAGACCAAACAACAAATTGTCTCGCCAAGACATTTACTCACACATGGTTTAGTCAGTTAAGGGACAAGCTAGTGTTTGTCAATCCCGACACTTTAGTTACATGAGATAGAGTCCAAGACTTGTTACGCTTGATAAGATCTCTATCTTATATTTGAATTTGTATATATATATATATATATATATCTTCATCTAGTAAAGTATATCTCCTTTCTTTATAGTTATCTTTGTTGTGTATATATATATATATATATACATTCAATATCAATGGGATGATATATACAACTGTATACACTCAATAGCTTCTTATATATTTATTTTATCTGAGAAGATATTTGGGTTGTGGTTATGGGTATTTCATTGCCGTCATTGTTGCTTTCTCTTTGTTCATGGTTGGTACCATTTGTTTGCAATTGATTTCCAAACTCTACTTTGATGATTTATGGTCTGCATTGATGGAGACATGGTTGCGGCTCTTTTTTTTTCCTCTTCAAGACTTCTTTATTATTATTATTATTATTATTATTATTATTATGGTTTCTCTGTTTTATTTTTCAAACTATCTTGTTAAAGCTTGAATTTTTCCTTTTTTTATAGGTAAATATTAGTTAATTTTTTTGAATATATATTGATTTTGAATATACATTTCAAATTTTTAAAAAATTCGTAGTTTTTTATGCATATATTTTGTATTTTATTTTTTTGAAAAATTTATAGGCTTTTTTTTTGTAGATATACATGTATTTTATAATTTTGGTTGTAAATACATATTTTTTTAAAATTCTTTAAAATTTTAAATAGATTTCTTAAACTATTTATATATATATATATATATATATATATATATATATATATATATATATATATATATATATATAGAACCATGTGAATTTTTAATCTTCAATTTAAAAAAATTATATGTAGCTTATGGATTGATGTTGTATATATAATTATGTTAGATTATCTTTAAAAATATTGGTCATAAATGATAAAAATAGTGTATCCTATCGGAACTAGGTTATATAGTGGAGGTAGGTTTTTGGGAAGGCAAATTTGATTGTGAATCTTTACTGTTTATTTTTCGAAATTAGGTTATTTAGTGGAACTAGGTTATTTTGTGGAGGTAGTTCGTTTTCATTTTAGATATATTAACCTTGAAATGCTTCATATATTAAAAAAAGAAAAGAATGACATGAACAAAGAGAGGAACAAATAGTGGCAAAACAAAATGAATAACAATAATTAATGAAATAATGGAAAAACAACTATTTAGAGTGTATGTTTAAGTTGAGGTCTACGTTTAAATTAAATATCTAGAAAATGGGTTTACGTTTAGGTTTAAACTATATCTATAAGTATGGATTTAGGTTTAATTTAAAGTAGATTTTTTCTTTTTATGAACTTGAGAGTTAATTTTTGAATGCCTTTCATTGGTAATTAGGGTGGTTGTTTAGCTTGAATTTTTTCTTTGAGAATGGGTCACAAGTTTTCCTAGCATTGCAAGATGAAAATGGTTTTAATATGCGTTTGTGATTTGTAATGTCCTTTTAGACAATTATGGGTTGTAGTTGGATAAATGTTCTGTGCACGAGTGACAAATATGAGAATGGGGTCGAAGAGTTTTATGGAATTTGCTAAGAGAAACAATCCTAGTAGTCATGGGATTTTCTGTTGTCCTTGTGTAAATTGTTTGAATGAGAGGTGATCAACTGTGGATGAAATTAGAGAGCATGTGATATGTGATGGATTCTTGAAGAACTATACACGATGGATATGGCATGGTGAATTGTTAGACATGCCAACAATGTCTCCAAGGGATGAAGTTGATGTGAATATGGATGATCAAGCGGAGGATGTGATCCGTGATATTGGAGTAGTCTTTTGAGCAAGCACAAGTGTATGATAATTTATGTAATGATCATGAGAAAGCTTTATACTTAGGGTGCTCTACATTCACACAGTTGATTACGGTGTACAGATTGGTTAACTTGAAGGCGAGAAATAGGTGGAGTGATAAAAATTTCACATAGTGCTAGGGTTGTTGAAAGACATGCTTCCAGAATCTAATACATTGCTAGATCCCAATTATGAGGTGAAGAAAATGTTGTGTCCAATGGGTATGGAGTATAGGAAAATACATGCTTACCCCTAACGATGGCATATTGTATTTAGGAGAGTTTGAAGAGTTGCATGAGTGCCCAAAATGTAGCTTATCACACTACAAAGTCAAGGATGGTGATTCTAGTTGTGACGTGAGCACTAAGGGGCCTCCCGCAAAGGTGTTATGGTATCTTCCAATAATCCCAATGTTAAAGCGATTGTTTGCTAATGCAAAGGATGCAAAGAACATGAGATGGGAAATAGATGAGAGACTACCTTATGGCAAGCTTCATCGTCCGGTAGATTCTTTACAATAGAAGAAAATCAATAAGTTGTTTCCTAAGTTTGGCAACAAGCCAAGAAACCTTAGGCTTGGACTTGCTACGGATGATATGAAACCTTATGATAACCTTAATAGCAAGCATAATTCATGGCCTGTTCTCTTAGTGATTTACAACTTATCTCTTCAATTATGCATAAAGCAAAGGTACATCATGTTGTTTATGATGAATTCAGGCTTGAGACAACGAGGGAACGACATAGATGTTTTTTTATGGCCTTTGATTGAAGACTCAAAGATGTGAGAGGAAGGCGTAGATGTGTTTGATGAATGATGTTTAGAAAAAATTTTGTGATAAATGGAATACAATGCAAGTGTACACTATCATTGTAGATGACAGAGTATCCTAGGGGTGTCGTACCCAAGGAACTGTGAAATTGATTACTAGAATACTATAATAATAGCATTACTCAAGTGATCGAAATATGGTGAGAACACTGTGAAATGAAGTAAAGTACAATGGAATAGAAACGAAAATGAAAGGATAGAAACTATTGATTAAAAGCTTAGAGGTTTAGATTTCACCACAATTATATGTATAAAACTCTTCTGATTTCATCAATGAATTATAGTTTTATCAATTGCTAGCCAAGATCTCCCTAATATATTAAAAAAGCCCCTCCCGAGGTCAAATTAAACTAATTACAATTATCAATCCAATCATATCCCTATGTGAATTATAGTAATTGAAATTGGCTTGAGTTCTATGGATTCCTTTTAATGGGACCTGCCCTAAGCTTTACTATGGATTCAATTCTCATGGTCTAGATTGACTAGTCACTTCCTAGTTCATAGCAATCCACAAATTCTCTAATTAATTGGCCAGATCAATCAGAGATTTAAGCACAAAGAATTAAAACTCAATTAAATAAAACATAAAATTTCATTAATTCATAATTCAAGTTCATACATAGATTGGGCTACATCCTAGCCCCTAGAAATAAGTTTAGCTACTCATGATAGAATTCAGATACATCAAAGGGATAGAAGAAGACATGAAGAGAATAAGGAGAAGAAGAAAAACTCTTTGTAGATCCACTGTTTTCTTTGCCTTCACACCCTCCTCTTGCCTCTTCCAATTCCCAAGTTGCCAAAAGATCCGAATTGCTAATCCTAATTGCCTATTTATAGCTAAGGTCTAATTTCTAACTAAAACTAGGACTCTTAATAGTCTATTTGGCCCAAAAGCCCACAAAATCATGCGTTGGGACCTCTAGGGTGCCATAACGCCAATTGCATCAATTATAGAATTTTTCTCCTCTTCCCAACACCACCGTGCCAGTTGGACCACGCCACTGCACCAGGCTGCTTCCAAATGCTGACTTTTCATTGTTTTGCCTTCTCCATTGCTCTGTTCTTGCAAAATGAACTAATAAGGTCAAAAGAACCCAATACTTTCTCAATTTAGGACTTAAATGAGAGGGAATGAAGCACAAAATCTCTATATAAATTGCACCCATCAACGAGTATCACATGGAATCTTTCAAGATGTGTGTCATGATCTTCTGTACCATTATTGACTTTCCAACATATGGGAAGTTGTGTGGATACAGGGTTAAGGTGCACAAAGCGTGCCATATATGTGAAGAAGGCACTTGCCACCATCAATTGCAATATAGGAAGAAAATAGTTTACCATAGGCCTCAGAGATTCTTGAGACGGGATCACTCGTGTCATAGTTTATGAAAGCTTTCAATGGCTTTCTAAAGAGTAAAATTGATCTTGATGCATTAATTGGAGAGGAAGTTTATCAATGGGTGAAGGACATCAATGTTATATTTGGTAAGACCCAGATGTGGGCACATGAAAAAAGCTTTTGGAAGAAGAGGTCTATCTTGTTTGATTTTCCTTATTGGCCTATTCTTGATGTGAGAAATTGTGTTGATGTGATGCATGTGGAGAAAACTTGTGTGATAGTTTTATCTAAACACTTCTCAACATACCGGGCAAGAAAAAGGATGATGTGAATGCCCAACTTGATTTGGTTGTGATGGGGATACAAGAGGAGTTAGCTCTGCAACCGAGGGGTAAACAAACTTATTTTCCTCCAACCTATCATACATTGTCAAAAAATAAGAGAAGTTTTTGCAAGTGCCCACATGGCATCAAAGTGTCATAGGGCTATTCTTTGAATGTTAAGAGTCTTGTTTCAATGAATGATCTCAAGTTGGTTGGCCTAAAGTCTCGTGATTGTCACATCTTGATGCAACAACTACTACCGGTGACTATTTGTGACATTTTGCCCAGAAATGTTAGGCATGTCATAACTAAATTGTGCTTCTTCTTCAATGCTATATGTAGTATGGTCATTGACCTCCAAAATTGGATGAGTATGAGAATGATGTTATCTTGTGTAAATTGGAGATGTACTTTCCTCTATTTTTTGACATCATGGTACACTTAATTGTTCACTTAGTGAGGGGCATTGGGTTGTGTTTCATTTGCAATGGATGTACCCAGTTGGGCGATATATGAAGATTCTTAAAGGGTATGTGAAGAATCCACAATGACTTGAAGCTTCTGTTGTTGAAAGATACATTGTCGAAGAAGCCATGGAGTTCTGTACAGACTACTTGTCAGAAGTGGAACCTATGGAGCTTCCTAAGTCTCATCATGAGGGGAGATGTACAAGTAAGGGTGCACGGGGTTTAACAGTGAAGAGCATGGGTCGTGAGGAAGTAACACAAGCATATTTGTACATCTTGAATAACATTGATGAGGTTCAAGCTTAATTATCTCATCATAGTAGCATTATAAAAAAATAAAAATAAAAAAACCCTCAAATGAATGAGAAGTGGTTGTTAAATAACAACTTTTTTGCTTGGTTTAAAGAAAATGTTGCTAAGGATAACAATGCTTCTGACACAGTCAAATGGTTAGCAGCTCAACTATGAAGTTATATGTTGGGATGGATATGATATCAATGAGTATTCCTTCTATACAAAGTCTTAGGATGACAAGAGTACCATGCAAAATAGTGGAATTATGGTAATGGTTGAGTCAATGCACTTTGCTAGTTCGAAAGAAAAAAAAAATCCCATATTGGCTTCTATTTCTTATTTTAGAGTCATTGAAGAGATTTGAGTGGTCAATCACACTAAATTAAGAGTGCCAATTTTTAAATGTAAGTGGGTTGACTGTAAGAATGGTGTACAAACTGATGACTTGGAATTTACACTAGTGGATCTTGACAGAGTGGGCTGCAAGGTTAAGCTTTTCATCGTGGTTGTTCAAGCAAAACAGGTGTTTTACGTCACTAAACCATCTAACATAAGGTGGTCAATGGTCCTCCATGAAAGAATGATGCTCAATAGAGATGAAATTCAAGATTCAAGTCTTGATATTTATGAGACACTTTCTTTCTCATCAAGGATGCCCGTTTTCAATGAGGATAATGACGAGGATAATGTACATGCCACTCAGGATGATCATCATGAAGGATATAGGAGAATATTCCTCTATATGACAAGTCTCGATAGTAACCTTAGTCATCTTCTTGTGAACTGTGAACTTTTTTACTTTGAATTGTTTAATATTTACTTGTGTTTAAACTTATTAAAGTTACTAACCAATTGATTGGTTTTATTGTCTCCACAAGCACATGGATCATGTAGATAGCAATCCATCCCATCTACAGAGGGCAAACAAGATAGTTAGTCTATTCGGAAGAAGTGTGAACATGCCACACAATTGAAGCAGTTCACAATAAGGATGAGCAAAATTGGACAACACGCTCAAAACCAATCAACCCGTGCAGTTTAGGTAGGCATAGGTCGATTAATAATGGTCTAACAAGTTTGTATCGGTTGAATAAAATACATATAATGGTTTAGAACAATCAGTGTCAATTATGCTAATTGTACACCATCGGTACACGTCAAAAACCAAGTCTGGCTATGGAATTAAAATTTTCTATAATATTGTGTTGTTTTGGGTTTAACACACATAGTACCTAGACCCACTTCCTTATTACCTTCCATGATTACTTGTTTTCAGCCTTATTCTTCAAGATACTTAGGCTCTTCTATCCCCAGATTTTCCGTGCCCTAACCCTTTTCTCACATCCTCGATTGCTTGTTTGCTTCGTATTCCACTCAAATTCACACTTGCACACACTACACATCTCGTACTCTTTTCTATCCCATTCGCAACTTCTAGTTCTAGAGTAGAGAATAGTAAGCAGCGGCAATGGAGTTTTAACTTTTGAGACTTTCGAGTTGAGACCTAGGTATGAGTATTTAGCTTTGCTTTGTGGGTTTTCATTTTTCAACAACTAGCTTGCTAATAGATGATACACAACTTTGCATATGAGTTTCAACAAAGAAATAGATAATGAACTTACTTCAAAAAAAACTTGTAACTATTTGTCTTCACAATCTCGTGTCTTGCATATATACTTCAAGATGATGGGTCATGTACCTTTATAGTCAGTTTCCACCATTGACTTCAACAATCTTCATTATAAACTGAGTTTTATTATCCATTATTTTTCCAATTATTTTCTTTTCGTTGATACCAAACAAAGTGTTAAGTTTATCTCTTGGCGGGCCTCTTCCCTTTACTCTATTTCAGTGTTTTTTGTCTATTCAACCTTGTTATAACAATGGATAAATCAAATAACTCAATGTTTTTTTTTTTTTTTTTTCCTTTTTGGTCATGAAAATTACTCAATCTTGACAATGCTTTACACATAGAAAAAACAAATAACATGTTCCCCAATTCACCAACATAGAATGAGCAGTAGAAGGAAAGCTATTGAAAACAGGAAGATTACTGGGAAATTCTTATTTACAGGGATGGATGTATTTACAATATAACATTTAGCAAATTAGAAAAAAATTAGCCAAATTGGCTTGGTTAAAACATGAAGATTACAGGGAAATTCTTACTTACAGGGATAGATGTATTTACAATATAACATTTAGCAAATCAGAAAAAATTAGCCAAATTGGCTTGGTTGGCTGAACATATAGTATATGGTTTACTAGTTGGTCACTAACACATCCCTCCCTTGTACAAAAAAAAAAAAAAAAAAGGTTCTAGTAGTGAGGTATGGAAAAAAAAAGTTTGTTTCTTTTTTCAAGGACTAGACTTCAGGCAATCATAAAAGTTTTTAATTACCATTATTTTATTAATATTACAAGCATTTCAAGGACTATACTTCTATTACTTTCTTGTTTTTTTTGTTTTATTTTTTCATCTTTTATTTCTATCACAAATTAAAATATAATAATAAGTTTATGTTTAGAATTACACTATTAAATTTGGTTTGCTATTTGTGTCATTGTAGTTATGGAAGGATCTAGGTTGAGTGGGACTCACGCTTGAGTCTAATTGTCTATCTTCATTGTGCATGTCTCACATCAGTGGGATGTCTTGCATTGATGATAAATATTGTAAAACTTTTTTAGCAGCAATTCAATTTTCAAGTTAGTTTTTCCATCGTTCTGGTTTAGTAACGCAAGACACATTCTGGTCATCTTCATCTTACACGAATGACAACAATGGTTGGGCTTTGTTTTTTACAAAGTTGTGTTTTTCATCATTTTTGTAACTTCCATTGACTATGATAATGTAGCAAATCTGTAAACAAATTTATTGGGTAAAGTTGTTGTGAGGCAATCGGAGTTCTTTCTCTAGGTTATGTGTAGGCTTGATACTGTTTATCATCATTTCAAGATAATCTGCAAAGGTGATTTCTTCTTCAAAAATTGGCAGTTGGTTAAAATAAACTCGATTGTCTTCTTTTTCTTCAAGAATTTCTTGGACCCTGCCTTTTGTTTTTCTTTCATTATGTATTTGCATTTGGCAAGGTTTGCTGTACGTCAAAGGTTCATTTTAGGGGTTGAGGGGCAAAACATAATTCTAAGAGGTTTGGGGTGATTTCATGATTTAGCATAAAAATCTTAGGGGTAAAATTTAATTTTATGAGAGTTGGTGCTGTTTGGTAATTTGTTAAAAGTCTAGATGAAAGTATGGTTTTGGAAGCTTAGGGGCTAAAATGTAATTTTAGGAAATTTAGGGTTAAATTGAAATTTTGAAAAGATTTAGGGAAAATATATCATTTTAAAACAATTATGCTGACAGAGACAATAATGTGGCAAACTATTGACATCAAATGATATTGTGATAGTGCTGACATGGCAGGTGGTGACACGTGACAAGCAAAGAGGTGATATCTAGAACATGTGCTGCATCTAGAACATGTGCTGCTGATGTGGTTTGTCTTCAACCTCACATGAGGATATTGGCAGTGTATGGCCTGTGCGTAGACTTCCAGCACCGGCTTGTGATGGTGCATGACTTGTTGATCGCAAAGTTCTCTAGTCCTAGGTTTTTCAACCTCCCAAACATGATGGTGGCGTTAGTTTGTCCAAAACTTGACCGGAGGAGGTGGTTTCGATGGTGGCAGTGGCTTGTGCACAATACCCCTCTTAAATTCAAAAACTAGACCAAATTCCTATCACTTTCTGACTCAAACATGATACAAGAACTTGAAACCGGCTTCTGATGCCAAAATGGCTCATAAGCCAGGGGACAAAGACATAAAATTGTAACAAATAATTCAATATGAAACTCAACTAAAGGATGCTCAATACACAATGGGAAAAAGGGTATTTATAATTGTATATATAAATAAATTTAGGTCACTAGCTTTATAAATTTGATATTATTGAGATTCTAGAACTTTCTTAAAAATTTCTTATACAATTTTGCACATACGTCTCTTTAAATTAACTCTTAAAATTAAATTTTTTTTTAATTCTCAAACTGGGATGGGCTTAATACTTTATTTTATATCATAAAACATATTATTTATATTAAATATAAAATAGTTTAGTATATAAACTATTGAATAGAACCTTAATTTCATTCCTCATATTTAATATGTATCAAATGGATCAACCATGTTTTAAAAAAGGCCAAGTTTAATCCTTCCATCAATCCTAATTATGTTTGGTTAATAGGCCTTGCTGAGCTACTAAATGCTGGTTTGTCTAGTTAAAGGCCATACTGGCTAATGCCCTTTGTCTGACATGTAATAAATATTTTTTAAAAAAATCTTCACTTACTTAAAACTATGTGGTTTCATTAGGGGTGGGCATGGGATGTGACAGGCCGAAAATATAACTTTCTTGATTTTGTCCCGAAAAATTATTTGAGATAAAGGTTTTGTCTCAAATTTTTTTTTGTCTCGTCCCGTCATGCCCTGATTTTATATAGCCTTGTCCCGGTTTTGGCCTAGTCCTGTCCCGATTCTGGTCCCATTTTTTTTAAAAAAAAAAAAATTGAGTTGTAAAGTGGGTGTTTAAAGTAATAAGAGGGGCGTTGAAAGCATGTAAAAAAGAAAGAAGAAAAAAAGTGGTGTGTAAATAATAAAAATAGAGGTGTAAAAAGTAATAAATAATACAAATATATATACTTATTCGGACAGGATGGAATGGGACATATTTATATAAAATTTGAGATGGGACTAGGATGAGACTGAGAGGGGATTTTACTTGTCTTGGTCCTGTTCTGAGAATTAACCGAGACACAAAATTTCGTCTCAGTTTTGTCTCGAATCCTAAATTGTCCCGTCTCAAAATTATCCTAAATCTTTCTAGCTGTGACAGAGTACCCAACGTCCTGTCTCGGGCCCACACCTAGGTTTCATGCCTTCCACAAAAGAAAAAAATAAAAATAAGTAATAGAACCTCAAAATGGGATTGTGGCCCATTCAAAATTACATTATTGCCACAGCTGTGCCTCTCACTTTCTCTATCTTACATTTCTAAAGTGAAGAGACCCCAACAAACAATTGAAGTTGTCATGAAGCACCGCTTATATATGGGATTCAAGTTTAGAAATTTAATCCTGTTAAATAAGTGATTTTTTTTCTTTTGTTTTTTTTCTGTCAACTTGTGGAAGGGATTAAACGGTGTAGTTTTGGGCAAGTGAGAATTTTTTTTTTTTTTCTAATATTACATGTTAGACTAAGAGAGTGTTTGGTAGTTGGATTCATTTTCAAATCTAAAAATTTATAAATCATGAGAAATATAAATTTTATAATTTATGAATCTTAAATTTTTAAAATGTGTTTAATTGATTTTAAATATTCATAAGAAACTTTTAAAAAATATTCTTAAAAAGTCAAGAAATTAGAATCTCACATTTTTTATAAGATTCTTTTTAATAAAATTTATATTAAAAAAGAATTCTGACAAATATTTTTTATGGGATTTTTTTTTTTTAAAAATTATGCCAAACATAAAAAAAATAAAAATTTTAAGTTAAGATTTCAATAATTCTAAAAAGAATCCTTCTATTAAACACCTAGCATGACATTTGACTAGACAAATTAGCATTTAATGGGCACAACTCAGCAGGCCATTAACAAGCCATAACTGGATTTGATAAAAGGATGAAAATTGGCTTCTTTTAAAATGTCCAGTACCTATTTGATATGTCTAAATCAAATTATCTTGATCTCTAAATTTTAAGGGGCTAAATTGAAACTTTACTAAAATTTATATAAAGTTTTATCTCTTCTATAAAATTTTTTCTTTTATTTTTTTTGCCATTTATAAATTTTTGTAAGAAATTTTGTTTTGGCATGTTCTATCACTTCAAATTAACACTAATTCATTAGGAAAACATTTTTTTATTGTGTTTTATAATTATTTTTACTAATAAAATTATAAACAAAAATTGAAAGAGATTAAAAAAAACAAAATAAGATATACAAAAAGTTTACGAGTGTACACAAACAGTGATGAAAATCTGTTGTCCAAAAAAAAAGTAAAGCATCACTCTTAGATTACAAAAAAAGGTTTAAATCTTATGGTCCTTTACGCGGCATAGAACTAAAGAGCTCTCTTCTAGTGAGAATGAGTACAGATCTTCAGCCTCCACTGTAACCGGAGTTCTCTGGTTGCAGCAACAACTCACAATATTTCTCTAAGCTTTGGTCATCGTGAGTGACAAAATCGGTGGCGTTTTAACTGTAACTGTCTAGACACTTAATTTTATGTGATATAGACCAAGAATAAAAAGCTCAACTTGTGGCTTCATAAAGGGAAGCCGCCCAGCCCAATAACCATGAAGGCATAAAGTAATTGCGATGAATCCCTTTATCACCAAAACACTATAAATATGAGTGTCATTAATAAAATAAATATTTAAAATGTTCATCATATTTAATTGTTATTTTTTAAATACATATTAATTTAGGTGTCGGAGCTTTTATATTTTATCAATCTCTTATCCTTCTTGCAAGTAACCCACGACCTACTAATAAACTCAAGACTAACTGACTCGTTCAAAGCCCAACCTAACATTTTCTTGTTGACCCATTGTTAATATGTCTCACCAAAAGATCATAAATAGGCACACCCTTCTGTGACCAAACAGCCAAATACTAGTTCAAACACTATTATAGAAATTGAACAACCTTATAAAAGTTTAAGCATAACAGGTTCATTTCATTATAAACTCTACAAAGCATAAGATATAAACCATAGTCTTTCTTGTTTCAACCAACAACTCAAAATAACCTCAAGAAAACATATAGCAATTACCCATTATTTAAACATAACTTATAAAACAGTTTAATTCAAACTTTGGATTGCCCTAATTTCTGGTAAAACTGCATATACCATCTCATTTAAGGTGAGCAAAGGGATCAAAGTTAGCCGAAGTATCAAGAAAAGATGAACTCCCAACGCCACCCGGAAAGTTGCTCATAGCCACAGGATCGAAAACACTGGAATTTTGATTTGGGCCCATAGAAGATGGTGGCCCATAAGTACCCAACATTGTTAGAGGAAGACCATTTTGAGGCCCATAACTAGCTTCCAATGTTTGAGGAAGCCCAGTTGGAGGCCCATAGTCATCATGGTAGCAGCCCCTCTTCCCGCCATTCCCATGCATGCAAGAGCTGTTATTCTCATTTTCACGGTAGCGAGTGAGGAAAACTTTGAGAGGATCCACGTACTGGTCCAGTTTAAGTTCCTCCATTGCCAGCAGCACATCCTCAGCCGTTACCTTCACACGGCTATCGTCGAAGCACCGTTTGTTGGCTTTAGCAGTAATTATGTTGATGTACTTAGAAACACAGTCTTGAATTGTTTCTTTGGCGTCGTCTGATATTTTTGCATGCGGTGGAAGAACTTGACGCATTATCCTCGCCACGTTGGCCAGTGGCACACGCTCGTGGTCATCCTCCGGCATAGTTAATTGACACGTCTCGTTTTCATTTTGGTCGCCATTACCATCTTGTATCAGGTTTTGAACATAAAACAAATAAATTTTAGAAAAATAGGCAAATAATGCCTTAATTCGTAATATTCTATTAGTTTAATTATTCAGTTATTCTCTATAATTTTACATAAAATTCAAAAAAATTTCTATAGTTTATGACGTTGAAAATTCGCCCTTATAACTTTTCAAACAATATAAATAGGTCTCTGTCATAAGAATTAATTCAATGGGCTTTGAAAATTGTAGGAATAAATTTTTAATGTTTTGAATTATAATTTTTTAAAATTTTATGTAATATTATAACCACCTAACTGAATAACTAAACCAATTAATTCTTTTTCGATGAAAAATGCATTGACATAGGTAAGTATAAAACATTAAAGAACTTGTATTCAAAAGGACAGTTAATATTTTTGCGAGAAATCTTTGTTCGGCTTCTCTAAAATTTATTTCCACCCTTTTAAGTTGTCTTTTTAAGATTTTTATATAAGAATTAAGGAACGCAATAAAAAAATTTATAAATTATACAATTTAATTAAATTATCTTTATTTATTCTTTTGAAGAAAAAAAATAGTGAGTGAGTGGAAGAAAGAAACATATAAAATATTAATTAAATAATGAGGGCAAAAGTATAAAAAAATAATTAATGTCGCAGAAGACAATTACAATGAAATAATTTAAAAAAAAAAAAGACAATTATTTTAAAACGAAAATAATACTATAAAACATAGAAAGGGTCATGCAAGAACAAAAATGTTAGAATATCAGCATCCAATGACTAGATATTTTATTTTTTTTAGAAAAAAAGGTACAACAATCGATGCATTATTCCAAAGAATCATTACATGTTAATTAATAGCCAGCAGATTATGAATTGATTAAGGACCAATGGCAAGAAGAATTTTTACACAAAATGTGTAAATACAATGAATCAAGAATAAATCGATTCCAAAATGTAATGAAAGAGAAGAGGGTTAAGTGAATGGAAAGAAAAGCATGGTTGTTTATTTCTACGATCACATCATTAGATCAACTCAGATATCTCTAGACTGTGGCAACATCAAGTGAATTAATAAGTTGTTTTTGTTTTGCTTAAAATTTGGAATATAAGAATTTATATTCCACTGACAACCTAAGCCTTGAGTTAAGGTCTTTCCTATTCTAAAATTTCACCTTTTAAAATCTTCCACTATAGTTTGTTTCTTTTATTTATTTTTCCCATTAAGACAGTCCCCCGTAAAAATTTAGTTATCATATAAAATATTCCGAGGACGGCCAATTGACTCTCCACTTATGAAAGGGGAAGAAAAGAAACAAATAACATAAAAAAAGGTGAAAGATAGTATCAAGATAATGAATGTAGCATTATGATGAAAACAGAACATGGTATAGATCAAACAGAAGGATCAAATATGTTTATGCCCTATCTTCACTTTCATTTCTCACCCACTAAGAAACACAATTGAAACTTTTATATGCACAAACCAAAATCAACATGCCATTTAGTTTGTCTACATTTCAAAGAATATCAATAACACAGGATCTAACCAATAAGAACTTGGATCCTCTAAATAGGCAGTATACTTCAAAGAGTAAAGTTAGAAAAATACCCTTTAATCCAAAATAATTTTGATAACACTCTGCAAGCACTTTATGATATTCAATAGAGTTTTGATATCCAATCCCCTAATTCTCTTATTAGTAGCTACTCATGTGTACTTCACACTTTATGGTATCTAAATCTAACCAAAATTTTCTTTTTTTAATATTTGACTATAGATATTTATGAAACACAAACTTAATTATTTTAACCAAATCTTTCAACTCAAACGGGAACATAGCTTTCCCAAAGACAATATCATATCATGGGTATACATTGCATTTACTAGATGGTGGAAACTGCTAAAAGCAAGGAAACTATTGATAAGATATAAATTTTTAGACATCTTAGTTGATGTGTGTATTGAGCAACATTGATGTCATTTTATGGATCATGGGAATTATAAGTTAAGTATTTGAACCTAGAGTTTTTGCCAAAAATAGCAAAGAACTCGTGTATATATTTTTATATACTAAAGAGAAGATTGGTGATCAAAATGCGCCAAAAGAAGGATTATCCTGATGGTTGAACTTTGTGAAAATAAGAAATACAGGAAAAAGAACTAGATAAGAACATTGGTAAAAAATCAACAGAAGGATACAATGGATAATAATCAAAATCTAAAAACACTCTTTTTTTTCTGGTTTAGAGCATACCAAAGGTTGATTTTGCATTGCTCTTTCTGTGAAAGGAGGAAACTCCTTGTCCCTTAGCTTCATGGTGAGTAGACATCGATTATGGGGAGTGTGATAATCTCAGTGTAGAGCACAAGGATGAATTTATAGAGGGGAACACAGGAAAAATCTAAGCGGCATATTGGCATTGTAATCAAGGCATATCTTATTTGCCTGTTTGAAAAGCTACTTTCTAGTTGGATTGAGTTTTACTTTTACTAGGATGGAAAGTTGTTGGTCAAGCAAAGATGGATCTATAAAGTCAAATTAGTAACAAAGATAAGGAAAATGTTATATCTACCATTGTTTGTGTGTACTCTGCATTTGTTAGTTAATTGCAGGAGCAAAATAATATAAAAAAAAAAAAAAGTATAAGAGATATAAAATAAAAATAAAAAGTGTAAAAAGTGAGTGTATTTGTAGCATATCTTAATAAAGAAAATGTTATATATGTCATTGTTTGTGTACATCTTATATTTGTTATTAATTGCAAAGATAAAATTGTAAATAAAAAAATGAGAGATAAAAAATAAAAATATATAAAAAAGATGTTAGGTGTGAGTGATGTCCCACATAAGATAAATTAAAGAAAGGTGAAGAATATATATAATTGAGAGACCCCCGTTATCTGGCCATCTCCCAGGCCCAACAAGTGGTATCAGAGCCGAGGTTCAGCTTTGGGGCAAAGATGAGCGATGGGGTCCAGGATAATGGACAAGTTGTGGGGTGAGTAGTAGATCCACCTAGTGTTAGCCGCTCGAGCGGGAGATGGCCCAAAGAGGCGAAAGAGGCTCACACTTGAGGGGGAGATTGTTAGGAATTCAAGTGTGAGTGATGTCCCACATAGGATAAATTAAAGAGAGGTGAATAATATATATAATTGAGAGACCCCCCGTTATTTAGGCTTCTCCCGGGCCCAACAAAGTGAGATTCACTCACAAGAGAAAATCTAGGCAGTATATAGACTCAGGCACACAGTATTTGCCCATCTTAAATTCACTTTTATGTTTGGATTGAGTTTTACTTTTTTTCTTTGGGCGGGCGGAGGGGGTAGAAGATTGAGTTTTACTTTTACAAGGGTAGAAAGTTGCTGGTCAAGCAAATTAGTTCTTCTTTTTTACGTGTGACACAAGATTCTTAATGTATTCTCTCTCCCTCTCTCTCTTTTTCTTTATTATTTTTTTTAATTTTTTGCCCTCAATGTTTTTAAGTTTTTCCTTCTTTTGGAAAAATGAAAATTATATTTTGCAGGTACAAGCTTTTGTTAGATGCATGCATTGCAACATAACTAAATTTCTTAATATAACAATTTATTAATAATAAATTTTTAAAATAAACTGCAATAACAAACATATAAAATAAATGACTTGCTTCACTACAAAATGAAATATTATTTTTCCAATGGAAAAATATGTTTTTCTTGGGAAATGCCAGAAATCAATTGAAATTCTTAATCGCAACAAAAAATGTACTATTAAAATTGGTAAACTAATTGAAAAGTAATACTGTTAGAATTACCTAATGGAAACACCAATTTGGAAAAGATGAATGAGAAAACTCATGATTCGGTGAGAATCCCTTATACTCCAAGCTCCCCTTGCACAAGGTAGATGATTTAGATCCACCACCAAGGGTCCTTAATCATCGTTGTTGCTCTAAGTGCAATCTAAGGTCGAAATGATCCCCATATTAACCTTGCAATTCCCTTTAAATAAATAATCGTGATTTTGTCTACAAAGCATGACCAACGGACGAGCGCGCAGAGGGCATGAATGCACTTAAAATTCCTTTTAACAAATGCGTACATGAATAGAGGAATCTTGAAGTATCTTTAGATAACTATAATACCGCAGAAACACAGGTGTGCAGCTCATGGGAGGAATCATGCTCCAAAATTCAGCTTCTGTTAGAGATCGCTTTGGCAGAATGTAACACCTTAAGAAAAATCATATATAAATTGTTAAAATTAAAAAAAATAAAAAATAAAGGCACATTTTGAGTGTATCAAACTATTACTTATTATTTATAATTTATTGTTCATTTTAATTGTAGTAGGTATAATGTTATCAAATATATTCAATCATAGGTTACCATTAATGTTAACCACTAAGTGATATTATGCATTTGCTATTTTAATTAGTTTTATTAATTAATAATATTTATCCTTTGAGAAGGTCTTTCTCTGTGAAGAATGTGTCTAGCGAGACCAAGTCTTCACAAGGTCTCAAATTTTTTTTTCTCTTAGCTTTCGGCTTGATGATGTTCTTCACTTGTGATATTGATTTCTTTTTAGATTTCTATTTTAAATCAGCTTCAATTGTTTGATAACGAAGCATAGCATTACAATTATGTTGAAACTTCACTGTATTAAGGGTAAGTCCAAAGAATAATATATTATCAAATATTCAGTAATTATCCTCACAAGAGTTCATCTCCATCTAGAACTAACCGAGATTCCTAGCTGTTGTATTTCTCTCCTATAAGAACGCCTCTCTTACAGGAACGCTCCTATGGGAACGCTAACATTCATGTATCGACATCAATATATATGTACCTCATGATCAATGAATAAAATATAGCAATTTAGTATTCATTATATGGCATCAGAGAGCCCTACACTCTCACGAGCTTCCTTCGATCCTCCCCTGACTACAACAACCATTGATGCTAAGCCTTCCTCCTCGATCATCCAACTCACTGTTCTTGCAAATTTCCTATCAAACTCACTTCCAACAATTTCCATATGTGGCACAAACAGATCCAATCCACTCTCATTGGCCTCAATTTATTGCACCATATTGATGGCACAAGCACTCCTCCGTCTCACTTCCTCACTGACAAGGAACACTAGGTTAATCCTAAGTATCTATTGTGGTATCGACATGATCAAATTCTTCATAGCGCAATTCTTGGTAGATGCTCAAATGTTATCTAACCCATTATCTTTTCTGTAGATCCAGCAAAAGAAGCATGGCAACGTTTAAGCCTTAGCTATGCAAACTCCTCTCGCCCTCAAATCATATCCTTGAAAGCTAAACTAGCACAGAACCCCAAAGGATTCAAATCCATTGTTGATTTTCTTATGAAGATGCGGTCTATTGCTGATGAGTTAGCTCTCATGCAAAATTCAATCAATGGAGAGGATCTTATTGTCCATATTATCACTCAATTGGGAGACGAATATAGTCCTATTGTGGCAGCCATCAAAGTTGAACTCTGACAAACTTATAAACTTTGAAAGAATGCTTAAGGACAAGGAACCTGTAGCTGCACTACTCCAAGCCACAACAAATGTGACACTGAGGCAGAACCCTTGACACTCTCAACATCAATGCTCTCCCTAAGGCTACCAACAACCCTCTTAGGCTCCCATGTCCTCTTGCAAGAATCACAGAGGTTCTCGCTCCCAAACCCCTCAGCCCTAGCAGCCCCAGCAACCTCACTTGTCACCTTGCAGTGACTTGTATTGTCACATGTAATATTCCTGGTCACGATATCATGTTTTTTGCGATCAAACATATCCTTATTATAAACTCTAAGTTTTACTAGTTAAGTAGTCTAAAAATATGGCTTCATCTGATTTTGCATTGAACTTGCCCAAGGCATTCTTGTCATTGTTGTGAATGTAGCAAACACAACCAAAGGCACAAAAATAGCGCACATTGGGCTTTCTTTCCTTCCATAGCTCATATGGAGTTTTCTTTAAAATAGATCTAACGAAGCAACAATTAAAAACATAGCAAGTTGTATTTATAGCTTCGGCCCAAAAATGTTTTACAACATTGTTTTCACAAAGCATTGTTCTTATCGTTTCAACAAAAGTTCTATTTTTCCTTTCAACAATCCCATTTTGTTGAGGTGCCATAGGAGAGAAGTTATGGTAGATTCCATGGTTTTCGCAAAGGCCATTGAAAGCTTGATTTAAATTCCCCATCATGATCACTCCTAATAGAAGCAATTTTCAAATCCTTTTCATTTTGAACCCTTTTTGAATATCTCAAAAGTTTCTTTCTTATGATATAGAAAATATATTCATGTAAACCTAGAAAAATCATCAATAATAACAAAGTCATATTTCTTTCCTCCTATGCTCAGGACATAGGTCCAAACAAGTCCATATGAAGCAGTTCAAGAGGTTTTTTTGTAGAAAGATCATTTTTACTTTTGAAAGAGGACTATATTTGTTTTCCCTTTTAACATGCAGCACAAATAGTTTCATTTTCTAAATGAAGCATAAGAAGTGTAGAAACAACCTTGCTTTTTGACAATTTTGAAATAAGTTGCATATGGGCACATAGACATCTATTCCACAAAGAAACATTTTCAACTTGAAAAACCAAACAAGTTTCAATTTTGAAAACTAAATCCTTTGTAAACATTTGAATGTCTATTACCTTAAAAAAGGATATCCTTTCCATTTAGATCATAGATAGTGCATTTGGAGGCTGGAAAACATATCTCATGACTTGGTCATAAAGCTGATTAACACTCATTAAGTTGTGTTTCTAATCTTTTACATAGTAGACATCATTGACAACAACAGTGGGAATAAACTGGATCTTTCCCATGCCATGAATTCTTCCTTTACTATCATCACCAAGCTGCACATTCTTCATGTCTTGTTCATGGAGTTCTATAAATTTCTCTTTGACCCAAGTCATGTGGTGCGAGCACCCACTATCAAGGTACCAGCTTCATTTCTAGAGCTTTCCTTGTCTCTGTCATTTGAACAAGTAGTTTTAGGTACCCTTACTAGTTTGGGTCGTTGTTGGTTAGTTATAACAGTACCTTTTTGTACCCAAACCAGTTTATACTTAGTCACATTTTTCTTGTAGTTGCATTGATATGCATAATGACCAAGCTTGCAGAGCTTTAGTTTAGCTTTCACATTGGGATTTTTGTATCCCAAGCCTACTTTCATGAAAGAATGCTCTAGATCACTTTCTTGCATTCCAATAAGCTTATCAAGATTTTTCTTTCTTTTGACAAAATTGGCTAAATCATTTAAAAGCTTATTAAGTTTATTTTTCAAAGCTTCATTTTCTAAAAGCAATTTTTCAGAAGTATTTTCCTTTTCTTTCAAATCCTCAATAAGCTTCTTGTCTTTTTCAAAAATGATTCAAATTTCATCAAGCTCTTTTTAAAGATTCTTGATTATATCCTTTCTAGAAGAGAGTTTAGAAAGAAGATTTCTACATTGTCAGCAAGCTCATCATATGCATTAGATAAATCTTCATAAGATAAAAGTTAGTCTAGATCATTTACCTCTTTTTTCAGAGTCATTCTCATCCAAGATAGCTAGCTATTAGGCAGATTTGAGCTTCATCAGTACTTGAATCCGAAGAGTCATCTTCATCACTCCATGCAACATAAGCTTTGTCGTGTTTCTTCTTGTAATATTTCTTTTTCTTCTTTAGAAAATCAGGAGCATTTTATGTCTAGGCTTGTTACACTTGAAGCAAATTATCTCATCTTTGTCACCTTCCTTCTTGGGTTTACACTTCCTATTCTCTCCTTTGTTGTATTTTGGCTTGTAGCTTTCCTTGTTGTAGGAGGATCTCTCTTTTTGAACTTCTTTTTCTATAGCAACTCAACAATATTCTTGGATAGGATAGCCATATCATCATCACTATCTTCCTCCTAAGATGATGAGGCAACAACAAAAGCAAGCTATTTTTCCTTCTTGTTTCATTCCTGTGCTCTTTTTTTTTTCTTCTTTCTTTTTAATCATCATTTCTTCAACTTCAAGTTCTCCATGTAGCTTATCAACCGTCATCTCATTCTTCTTGGCATATTGTTAAAATACATAGTCTTTAGTATCCCACCAATCAGAGAGATATTTGAGCCCTAAAAAGCCGACGCTAATGGCCAAATTAGCATCAACTTAGCGGCAACCTCAACCCAACACTAAAACGCTTGAAGCTAAAATTAGGGTTGGCTTTTAAGAAGCCCATGCTAATTAGCGTCAGTCAAACTAATGCAAATTGGTCGTTATTGTCAATGATTCACAATCTATATGGTTGATTTAGCGTCGACTAGGTCAATGCTAAACCTAGCATCCGCCAGGCCTACACTAATATTGGGCACAGACAAAAAAAATTATTTAATTAATCCACTCCACTAATAATCTCATACTTATATTAAGCCTATTACACATCCAACTATAGTCCATTTTGCCACATTTAAATATCTAAATATATTAGATTTCTAGAGTGCTGGACAAACTTGAAAAAAATTCAACAATATAACCTTTATATCATGAACAATTCCAAACAATTAATTTTCTCAATAATGTGATATTTCAAAGTAAACAAGATTCCCATACAAAATCCAAACAACCTATTGAGCTTTGCTCTCCACTAACATAACATATAATTCATAAATTTCTCACACGTCAATAAATATAACATATCTAAATTCAATCAGAACTAACATAAACATATTAACTAGTCAAACAATAACAACAAAAATAAGATACACTAAAATTCTCAATCATACAATCAATGTTCATTAAACATATTTACTAAAATTACATTTTAAAATACAATTTAAATTAAACATACTCACAATGCATATTGATTAAACAATTTAAATTAAACATACTAAAATTACAATTAATATAACAAACCAAACATACAACCAACCAAAATTAGTGTAGCCAAGGATACTAGACATACTTGGACAATCAAAGGTTGCTAATAGAGGTAGAGGTACCTGAAATACACAAAGAGAATAAATTAGATAACTAAAAACAAGATTAATCATGTTAGAGAGAAAATTCAAAATAAAAAAAAATAATTAAACAAAAAAACTATTTGATTAAATTGAAGCTAATGTTACAGGGAGTTGATTACAACTCCAAGAATACAGTGGAAGGCTCAAATGCACAAGAAAATCAAGTTTGAGGTGAGAGATAGAGGGAGAACCAAGAAAAAGAAAGGAGAAAGGAAAATAAAGAGAAAGAGGAGCGGGATGAAGATATCACGGCGTTAGCGTTGGCCATAGCCAACACGAATCTCTACAATTTGTTTTTTTTTTTAAATTAGTGTTGTCTATGGTTGACACTATTACGACAAAACTGACCAATGAGTGAGTGATATTTTGCAACATTAGCATTGGCGTCAGCCTAGCCAATGCAAAAATACCCCGATCGACTTAGTTTAACTAACAACATTAACTTTTGTGTCGGCTTGGCTGATGCTAATACACGTTCAAAGTTGGTGTCAATTATGGCCTACGCTTGAAATTTTTTCTTTGCTATGAGTAAGCGTTGGCTTAGCCATTGCTAACTTTTGCATCTTTTTACAGTCTTTTTTGTAATGAAGCTTCTTTACTTGCTCCCTTTGAGTAAGATTTCTACCGAGTATTTTGTGCTAGTTCATAATATGGAGAAATCTAGTACAATATTTGTTATGGATTCTCCTTCTTTTATGTGGAACATCTTATATTCTCCAACAAATTTAAATATCAATCATTGATTATTTGACTTTCCTTGTTCCTTCATGTATGCTTTGTACCTTATCCCACATTTCTTTTGTGTGCTTTTCGTTGCTATTATTTCAAACTCTTTTGAGCATACAACATTAGCAAGCATATATTTGGCCAAGGAAATGTTCATATATCCATGCCTGTAAATATACACAAACAAGTTAGTCAAGACAATAAGACAAACAATTATATAGGCTAAACTTACATCCATAATTGTCATACCAGTACAAGTGGTAAGTAGCTAGCCACCTGCTTCACCCTGTGCCTATAAGGAAAACCTAGATGCATGTACATATAAGTAAGACATATGGGCCCCCAAGGAATATCACCAATGGCCTCAAAGTCCCATAGCAGCTCTAGATATTTTACCCGCACAGAGGTAGAGGATTTGTCCACGAAGATCATGCATCCAAGCACAAATAGCATGATTGCGCTCGCTGCATCAGTAGACCGTTGAATCTAAATGTTGGCTTATTGTTGGCATCCAACTCCTCAATTACAAGTGCAAGTGGGAGCCCTAGGAGATCATAAACAACTGCTAGTGTAGTCTCCAATGTCAAGGTAGATATGCCTACAAAATTACCTTTGCATTGGAAGGTGCAGTAATGATGCTACATTATCTAGTGTGATGGTCATATCATCTATTGGTAGGTGGAATTTATTAGTGTTTACGTGTCACCATTCTATAAATTTGGCCATCATTGCCTTGTCCAGCATAGAATAATTGAGCCTAATAAGTGGCTCCAACCCCAAATACCTGATGATATGGCAGACCTTCTCAAGCATTGCCTCGTACTACAAGCCCCTTAGTCTATTGACGTGTATGACCATCTTCAAAAGATTATGATCTTTTATTATCAAAACAACCTATTAGATTCATATTTTAACATAACAATAATGAATGATTATACATGCATCTTTTACAATTGTAACTTACCGACTCCTTCATTCATACATGTCATGCAATGTGACCGCCATACTTCTTGAGCACTAAAATATCATAAGGACCAGCTGGTTTTGAGCCATATGGAGGTCGTGTCTCTGAATCATGTTCGTTGATTGATCAAGTCCTGCTCTCTCTTCGACATTTGCACTATCTGTGTTATCTGAGGGAGCCGCCGAACAAATATCATGGATAGGATCCTCATCAGTAGCAACCTGTGGCATATTTTGACTCACCCTCTCTCTGTGTTCAAAAGCGATTAGGTGACAATGGTCCAAATTTTGAGGCTCCTCCTTTGGTGCTACATTTCTATAGCTTGGTTTTTTAGTTCTTGTCATATTTATCTACAACAATGCCCAGTAGTAAATTTTTATAATAAACATAAAATTGAAATCTAATGCGGTTATAGTGCCAAACAATTGCGAATAGCCGTTGGGTGCTTCATGGAGGGGAAAATGGCTCTACAGGTGCATTTGGAGTAGGAATGGCTTTACAAGTCAGTTTGGAGCCCCAAACATCTCTATAGGTTTGTTTGGAGTGTCAAACAGGTTTAGCCTTCAACCAGCATGCATGGTCATTTTTACATCAATAGAATCAATTTAAAAATTAATAACCAAGAAAAAAAAATGTGTGAAGAACTTACATGAAGGATTAGAGAAGAGAACCACTTAAAATGGAAGAAAATTTGAGTTTGAAGACCTTGATATAATGGAGGTTGGAGGTTTGGGAAAAGTGGTGGAGGTGGAGTCTCGGCTAAGAGCTAGGAGGAAAGAAGAAGAAGAGATGAGAGGGGGAGTATGCAGCAATGGAAATGTTAAGAGGGAGGTACGTGGCTAGGTTAAAGGGTATTGTTGGTAATTAGTTGGGATAATTTTATGAGATGGGTGGGTTGATTAAAGTGGGGAAGTGATAAAATTAACTCCCTTTCTCTTGTCTTTGCGTCTCTTCATTGCTTGCGTCCTTTTTTCTCTTTTATTTTTTCTATTTTCCTTTTTTTCTTTTTTTAATGTGTGATGTTAGTTTTTTATTTTTGGATTGGGCTTCGGTTCATGGGTTAGGGATATGAGATTCAATTCAATTAAAAAGAAAATGGTCTCTAGAAAATAGATTTTAAAGGAAACCACAAAATTCATTATTATTCTTTTTTTCAAAAATGTAAATTAATTTTAATTCAACAAATAATAAATTAAGAAAACTTTACATGAGAACAAAAACATTAAATTAAAATTTTATACATCTATGGAATAAAAATAAATAAATAAATAAATTTTTATTTTTTTATTTTACAAAGAGAAACAATTTTATGGATAATGATTTTTTTCACAAAATATTCTAAAGGTCACTTTTATTGTCATTCTAATTCATTTTTTAATTTCTTTTTAAAAATGATAGGACAAAATATGGTGTCTACACCCCTAACTCCCATACATCATTCTATCTCAAAAAGTAATTCTTCATCCATGGCATTTTTCCACTAAGAAGAGCTAGGGCTTGTCGTAGCTTCTTGAAAAATGCAAGGATCATTTAAATCACCAATGTTAAACTTGTGCTCCTCTAAGTAAACATATCATTCCCTTTGAGTGGATCTACACACTCTTTCAGATCTTACTAGTGGCATCTGCTCAACTACTTTGGTTGGTTCTCCTACCGTTACAAGCTCTACTGTAGGAATATCAACTTTTTTGAGAGTCTTACCAACATTCTCATCAACTGAAATGGTGTGAGCTAGGGGTGTCAAACCAATGGGCGTGCAAAAGTTGATGCCCTCCACATTAATGGAAACATCATGTGGCTTTGTACTCCCATTGTCCAAGACATCTTCTAGAAAGACAGCTTGATCGGACTCAATCACTCTGGTTGAGTGAGTTGGACAGTAAAATTTGTATCCTCTAGAGCCAACATGGAAAGTATAATGGTCCTAGAGTCAAGCTTCTTCAGTTGTGGATCATAGTGCCTCGCCTTTGCTTTACAAGCCCAAACATAAAAATAATGTAAACTTGCTTTCTTCTTTGTAAATAACTCATATGGAGTCTTAGGAACAGATTTGCTAGGGACTTGATTTAGTATGTAGGCAGTAGTCCTCAAATAATTGTCCCAAATAAACTCAAGTAAAGTAGAATGTGTGAGCATACTCCTCACCATCTCCATGAGAGTACAATTACGTCTTTTAGCAATCCCATTTTGTTCATGTGTACCAAACATTGTGTATTAAGCTTCAATTCCATAATCTTATAGAAATCTAGCAAACGGCCAAGATTTCTATCAATCTAATCATATCGACCATAGAACTCTCTCATGGGATTCCTTTCTCTCATCTTTTTCCCTATCTCCCTCTTATGAAAATCCCACTCCCCCATTACCCCCTTTGCTTTTCTTTTTTCAAATTTTGAAAATTTAAAAAAATAACATGAAAAAAATGATTCTCTTTTAAAAATACCTGTAATTGTTCTCCCATTTTCTTTTCTTTTCTTTTCAAATTTTAAAAATAAAGGAAAAGAGTGGCAGTGAAACATTACAATCATCACCTTTTTTTTTTTTTTTTTCTTTCTTGGTAAGACAAAGAAAGTACACCATCTTATAAAAAATGTTCAAAATAGAGTGCTTAGGAGGTCCAAAAAGTAAGCCAAAAGCAACATTTACTTAATTTCATAGTCACATCACAACCAAATGATACAAATCTTCAATTTATTTTGGCTTACGTTAGCAAAGTGCCACATGTCAATTATTTTTACCATACAATAAAGGACATATGTCACCAGCGGAGACATAGTAGTGGCTCATATTAGAAAACACAAAACAATCTTTTTTTTACTTAGTATTTGGATTGAGATTCTATTTCAGAAAACAAACAATCAATGTTAATTTTTAAAGCTTGGCTTAAGACAAAAAAAAATGTAAAAATACTGAAAAGATAAATTAAACTACCAACATTTCCTTATACAGCAATACTTCAATTTCTTAGTGGTTACTTCGAATATTATACACTTTTAACATGAAAAAAAATTAAACTTGATAAAGAGTGCACATTTTATTCCCTTTGTAGTTTTATATTGTTTAAATCAAATTAATTAATATTCATGTAGTGTTAAATATCAAATTGCTTACACCACAAAAAACAAAAAAAAAAAAAATATTGTACACTTTTGTCAAATTATATTATGTTACATAAAAAAATATTATACACTTTTGGCCTCATTTAACATATTAACAGCAGAAAGAAAACTATAAAAATCATTTAAACATCATTTTTCTTTTAGTCTTTTTCTTTTGCATTACAATGGAAAAAATAAAAGAAACAAAAGGAAGAAAATATAATTTTGGGTATCTAGACAGCTCAAACTGGGTAGAAACTTTGCATAGATCTCGAGAGAAGTCTAGATATCATTAAAAAAACTGAAAGAAAAAAAAAAATTAAAGATCAAGAGTACTATGTATGGTCGAGATAAACAAAAAAAGAAAAAAGAGTACTATATACAGTCAATTTACAACACTGTACTTGTCCCATACGAGGTAGGTTGTGATTTTGGATGAATTTATATGTCTTATTTTGATGTTTAAGGATGAAATTATTTTCTTATAAAAACTAAAATCTTTATATTAGCTGAGAAAGTTGATGTTGTTTAAGTCAAAGTAGAAGTCTAGAAATATTCCAAACTAAATTGAGTTTCTATTTTTTAAAATTTTTTCCACTGTTTTAAAGATGATAATATATCAATCAGTTTACATCAATACTCTTGGTCAGTTTAAAGTTTTGGCACGGTGTTGTGGCTTGTGATTTTCATGTCTTTATTTGGTGCCTCGGAGCTCTCCCTGACCACGTCAAAGAATTGATGTATTCTAATCTACTCTACAGAAAGTGGCACACTCTACAACAGGGAGCGTGTCCAACGCAAAAGTGAGATAGCGAAATCTACCTCTTGAAGTGCAAATTTTAAAGAAACTATATTCTACCTTTAAATAGGCTAAAATAGTCTTTATTAACTGATCATTATAGACTTTGCTGTTGCATCTTACGAGTATAATACTGATGTGGCACCCGAAGTACAATGCTAAAGCTTCACTTGCTTGATTAGACATTGAGGATGTCAATTTCATGTCTCTGAGCGTGGGATTTGTTGAGAATTTTCCATTTGAAGTAGGATTAAAGACTTATTATCCTCTGCTAAGTCAGTGGTAAAAACAGATGTTTTTTTTTATAAATATTTGAGTAAATATTTATTTTGATTTCTCACACACTTAAAACTCTTATTTAGTTCTTAACATTTTAAATTTATCAATTTTATCATTTACATTTGAAACCTTAATCAAATTTATTATTTTTTATTTAAAATCTTAATCAATTTCTTCCCTCACATTTCAAATTTATTAATTTAGTCATTTACACTTTAAATTTTTTTATCAATTTCGTCCTTTAAATTTATCAATATTTTTGAAGTATAAGGGGTTAAATTAATAAATTTTACAAGTTTAAGGGACTAAATTGATTAGAGTTTTAAGTGTGAGGGATCAAATTGATAAACTTGAAATGTGAAGGACTAAATTAATAAACTTAAAAGTGTAAAAAATTAAATTAATAAAAATTTTAAGTGTGAGAGACCAAAATATATATTTATTCTTTACAAATTTAAAAAGTGAGGATGAGAACACCACTTCTCATCTATATTTATAATTACTAAAATACTTTTATTTATTTAAAAAATCTATATGATAGGAGAGGTAATACAGTGTCTATATATATTTAAAATTAAAAATAATAATTATATATTCAATAATTATAAATTAAAAATTAGAAATCATAGAATATCTATGTGTCCCGGGAATCTCGAATTTCTTGTGGGGATTAAGGATGGAAGAAAATTTTTTCCCACATGATGAGTTGAGAATTAAAAATAAGTGAAATTCTGGTCAGGTCGGAGATAGTGACACTACTTGTCCCTTCTACAGAATGAATTGTAATCACATGGCTGCCTTGACTCGGTTTCTCTTTCTTGCGATCATATTATACTATATAATTTAATTTGTTGACTTTAGACAGCTTCCAATACGATGATGTTATTTACATTTATACTCGATACAAACCTTTTAAAAATGTACGGCTTATCGCAATTTAATGATAAAATGAGGTCATTCCGTCCAATGCCCGGAAATCATGGAGGTGTTAGCAATTTTGTCTTTCTTCACAAGGTCAAAGGGTTTTCAACTAAAACACAGTCAATCTAAGATTCTACAGTGCTAGTGCCGGTTATCCCGTTCGAAAATTTTGACTTTAATAATTGGCTTATGTTAACCTCAGTTCTTAAGACTGGAAATAAAACATAATTATTAACTTTTTAATATTAATTTTTCTCTCATATTAATTTTCATGTTTATATATTTCCTCTCTTGTAATAATTGTAACAATTATAAATATTCTCTTTCATGTTAATTAAATTTAAACCCTAAATTAAAATCTTAAATTCCAAAATTTGAAACCCTAAATATTTAACCTTACCTCTTAAAAATTAAAATTCTAAACATCAAAACTTAAACCCTAAACTATAAAATATAAATTTTAAAACTTAAAATTAAACTCTAAACCTTAAATATTTAACTTTATCTTCTAAATTCTAAACCTAAAAATTAAAACCCTAAGCACCAACACTTGAAATCTTAAACCCTAAATACTAAAACTTAAACTTTAAATTTAAAAGATTAAATCCTAAATTTTAAATACTAATCTTAAAACACTAAACCCCTAAATTCTAAAATATAAATTTAAAATTTAAAATGCTAAACCCTAACATTTAACCTTAATTCCTAAATTCTAAAACCTAAAACACTACACCCTAAATTATAAATTATAAATCCTAAAATTCTTACAAAATGTAATTAATACTAACATTAATTACATTGAATTACTAAATATTTGTAATGGGATAATAGTAAAAAGCATTAAATGAGACACATTCTCTTATCCTTAGCCCTTAGTTATTATTGTGCTTAATAATTTAGAACAAAAATATGCCATCTTATATTGGGTTTTATAGCTTTTCTCAAACCATTTTATTGGTCAAACAATATTAAAATAGTGTGCATTTAATATTTATATTATTTTTTTATTATTTTTTTACACTGAAAAATAAAATAATTTTTTCCTTGAAAGCAACTAACTAAAAAGAAAAACAAAAAAAACTCTAACAATCACAGAAAGCCAAAGTTCTTTTATCAAAACCTATTCAAGAAACTAAGTGGACGTTACCTATCTCCGTAGTACTATCCATCCTCTTGAGGAGAGATTTTCTCTGTTACAAAGAACTAGCTGTAAAGTTCGTGTTTAAAAAATAGTTATTTTTTACATTAGATAGTTAACTAACTCTTTTTATAAACATTAAATCAGAAATATTAGATAAATACGTAATTGGCCTTTTTAAAAAAATAAATCAGAATCATTTTTAAATAAAATTAGAAATCATTTTTGGTTTTAAACATGCAAAAAATTATTAAAAAAATCAATAACGTGGATAAGCTCTTTAGCAAGAAAATCATTCTCAATTTTAAGTGTGCAACACTAGTCTCCTGTTAGGTAACTTGTGATTTTGGATGAATTTATACTCCCTCCATCTTAATTTGAATGTGGTTTAACGTTTGGACATAAGAGTTAAGAAACTGAGTAAATAACTTAACGACTAGTATAATTTTATTAAATTGTTCTTAAAAGTAAATGCTTTTATTATTTCCTTTAAGAAAAAATAATTTTTGTTTTCTTGTATAATCGTTAATTTTAAAAATAAATTCTCTTATTTTAAATTAAACAAAATAATTCTCGTATTTTAAGCTAAGAATAAACGTAAATCTTATTAAGATATTTTTTATCTATACGAAAAATCTACTTTTGTTATTAACTTAAAATATAAGAGTTCATTTTATCTAGTTTAAAATATAATGATCTTTTTCAAAATTAATAATAGTGTAAAGGAATAAAAAAAATTTCTCTTAATTTTAAGTATTCAAAAGTCATACATTAATTAAGATAAAAAAAAAAAAAATTTAACTGTGCGTTGGTATTGTAAAAAAGCTCTTAAATTAAGACAAATTTTTTACTAGACGTTTGATGTTCCAAACAAAATTGAGTTTCAATTCATCATCGTTTATATTTTTAAATTTTTTCCCTTTTCTTAAAGATGATATAAATAATTCAATCAATTTACATCACCTAGTCAATTTAAATTTTTGGCACATAGAGGCGTGGCTCGTGATTTTCGTGTCTTTATTTGGTGACTCCGTGTTCTTGACCGTGTCAAAGAATTTGATACATGCTAATCTACTATACAAAAAGCGGCATGCACACTATTTTAGAGAGCGTGTGCCCAACGCGGAAGCAAAATAACGAAATTGTCTCTTCTAATACGCGGAAGAATCAGTCGTGGACCGTGATAGTACCACCGGTTGGGCCACACAGGCCGCCAACGCTTTTTCCAAGTTATTTACAATTATAGACATGGTTGGCCTCTCCCTACCTTCTAATCTCACACAATCTCCAGCTAAATAACCCACATATGCCACTGCTTCTATCTCATATGGTGTTGGTGGTGGAATTCTTGGGTCTAAAACCCTGTGAATTTCAGCATGAACAATGTAAGGTACCATGAAATCCACCAGATTTCTTGGCACCCCCTTTTCATTTTTGTGGATGGCTTTATTCCCGGTTAATAATTCTAACAAAACAACACCAAAACTATATATATCACTCTTTGTTGTCAAGTATTGAAGTCTATAATACTCGGGGTCCATGTATCCAAATGTGCCAACTGCATGGAGTGAAAGATGTGACTCTTTATCTTCTGAACCCATTTGTGATAGGCCAAAATCAGACACTTTGGCTGTAAATTTGGCATCGAGTAATATATTTGACGACTTAATATCGCGATGAATGATTGGTGGAGTTGCGTATTCGTGAAGGTATTGTATGCCTCTTGCTGCATCTAAAGCTACCTTAATTCTCCCTATCCATGACATGAGAGGAGAATCATGGTTAGGGAGCTTGTCGTTGTGGAGATGATCAATTAAGCTACCATTATTCATGTACTCATAGACCAAAATTCGTTCGCTGCTGTCTTCAAAAAAACCCAACAAACGAACGAGGTTCTTGTGGTTGAGTCTTGATAGGGATTCAAGCTCATTGACAAAGGCACTGTCTTTGTCTTCTTGGCGATTGGTGCCACCTAAAATTGCATATGATTGAGAGGTGGAAGAGATTTCAGCTCTCTTTATGGCAATTTCTTTCCCATCTTCAAGTGTGGCATGGTACACTGAGCCAAAACTACCTGTCCCAATTTTGTGCTCATCTGAGAAATTGTTGGTGACTTGTTGGAGAAGTTTCAAAGGAAACTCCTCTAAATGGCCTCCACCATTTCCCATGCTGATTATATGGCTCAACCTCTTCTCTAGAACTGCAGGCACTGGTTGAGCTTGTGGCACTTCTGGTAGATTTGCAGCATCCGCTGTCTCGTCTAACCGGCCGGAATTGTGGACCCGGCATACTCTATCCTTGCAGTATTGGTAAAGGAGGAAAGCCACAATGAGTAACCAGCAAATGGAACCGACACACCCAACAACTACAAATACCACCATTTTCTTGCTCCAGCCATTGTTTTCATTTTGGCATGGTGCTGGACCTGTAAGAGTGTCATTGTCACAAGGCTTGCAAATGACACCCTGGTCACAGAATCTTGCAGAACCTGGAATTGCTTCACATGGACATTGATCTTGGTTCCTACATGGACCAGGGAGGACATTATCAAACACCGTGTGATTTGGATTAATAATCTCACTACCCCAACATTGCAGAGAATAATCATCATATAAAATTCCACAGAACACTCTCTTCTTGGCTTCAATTGCTAAAAATTTGGTACCCTGCAAGCTCTGTGGCATGCTGAAATTATTTTCTGCCCCCCAACCCCAGCAAATAACTCTTCTATCAAGCCCAAGAGCACAACTTCTATTCTCTCCCAAAGCCAATGAACTGAACTTTTCTTGGGGTATTTGCCCTGACATGTTCCCCCAACAATCCAATCTACCATCAACAGAAATGGCGCAAGCATACCTTGAAGCAGCACCAATTACTGTGTAATTCCCCTTTGGTTCATTGCCAATAACACTGCCATTCCTAGTCATGCAAGCAATGTTTCCCCATTCCAATATCCCACAAACAAAATCCTCTCCCACTGCTATGCTGGAAAACCTCAGATCCATGCGTTGATTGAATCTAGGCCATTGCCAACATTTAAGGCGATTAGTAACTCTTTCTAGGCCACATAAATGTGAGTAGGAAGAATCGAGATTTTTGATAAGTGGCCCATGATATATACGCTTATAGGTAACATTACTAGCAACTTCATTGAATCTCCAGCATACCATGACTGATTCGGAAGAGGAAGATTTTGGTGTTAATGCGCATAGAAACCCATTTCCTCCAACAATCTCAGAAAATCGCGTATTGGGGTTCAGGGGAATTTGAATTGACGAAGAAGGAAAGCTTGTACAGTTGAGAAAATGGGCTCGTGGGTAACTTTGACCTTGTAATGCACAGATTAATGTTCGATTCGATGTTTCAGAAATGGAAACAGTAGAGAGTGAATTTATGGTTAGAAAAGAAGCAAGAAAGTAAAAGGAAATAATACAGAGGTAGCGGAAGCTTGTGTGATTAAAGAGAAAAGCCATAGAAATTATTATGATTCTGAGAAATCGATAATTTCATGGTGGGATTTGAATTGGAAAGAGGAAGATTGGAGATGAGTGTGGCCACCATCAGGAGAGGGTTTTATGAGAAAGATATGAAGAGAAACGATAGTTGACGCGGTTTGAGACTTCTTTGAGGACCATAGACCAAGTCCGTGGGAATGGTTCTATTATTTTAGAAAGTATTAAAGCGTGTACTCTTCCATTATTGGTCCATAGTATAGTTTTGCCTCCGACATGATATACTTTTGAAAGATAAATAATAATAATACCATTTAAAAATAGTAATAACGATAATAATAATTATATTATTAATATATATTTTTCAAGTGATATAACTCAGAATTTTTATTTGTTTCAACAAGAAAATTTTTTTTTTTCTCTTATATTATTATTATTATTATTTAAAAAAAATTTATATTTTAAATTAAATAAATTAAACTCTCACATTTTAAATAAAGAAAAAAAAATTTTATATAAATAAAAAATATTTTAATAAAATTTATTTTTTTATTGATTTAAAATGTAAGAGTTTAATTTGTTTAATTTAAAATATAAATTTTTTTAAAAAAAAAATTAATAATAGCATGAAGAAATAAAAAAAAAATCTTAAAGTAATTAATAAAAACTAGCTATTCCAGCCGTGCACATATCATTTGGGAAGATTTTTTATTTTCATTATTTATTATTCATTTTAATTTAATAAAGTCTAAACTTGCGCTTTGGATAAGAGATGATTTGTCCAGATATTTTAGCATTGTTATACGGGATGTATTTTCTAAGAAGGTATTTTATTTCTATTGATAGTCGAGTAAATAATAATTGTTATAAAAATAATATAAGAAAACATAAATAAGAACTGGAGAGTTTAGCCTTATAAATGTCCACTTTTGATATAGTAGCAGCAATTATTACTAAATAGGAAAATGCAATTAACAGGAAAATTAAGGAGTGAAAAGCAAGGGAACTTGAACAAAATAAATGGTTCATATTTGGGTAAAAGAAAGCGACGACCTGAGAGTAAATGTGTAGAATAGCCAAGCTTTGCTCTCTTAACTTCTCTCAAATGCATGTGGATGGCTTAGTTTGCTTTGATTCCTTTTCGGCCATTAAAATCGATAGAAGATTAGATTTTGTTTTGGAAAATAAAAAAATCAATTTCTGAGTTGGGTCGAGATAGCTTTTTTATTGGTATGGGCCTCAAGTATTTTTGTAAACAAAAGAAATGTTAGACCGAGCGTAATTAAATTTGATAAAATTTTTAAAATATTATTTATCTCATAAATGACATTATGATTTATTTATACTATCTCTAAAACAAATATATTCTTATAATTTGATCCTAATTTTATTTTTTGGGCCGAGTCGTCGGCCTTGGTCTATATCAGGAAGTTTAACTAACTATCGTCTTTGCAGTGGAAGAAAGGAAGGTGCCAAGAAAAGAATGGCAACAGAGGGTGCACAAAATATCATCACATGCTCTTAAAGTTGAGGAGATAAGAAACCAACCTGAGGAGTGGAGAGAGGATATCTCAACTGCTTTCTAGAATGTGGCAAAAAAAATCAAAATATAAGAATTTGTTATAATTACTAAATTAAAATTAATCAAAATAGGAGAAGTTCGTATAAAAAGCCTATAGAAGCGTGAACATTTTAATTATCAAGAAGTTGTTGTAAATAGAAATATTTTATTTTATTTAATTATCTCACTATTTTCTGGTAATTTTAAAACCTAAATAATCTCTAAATCTTTTCCAATCAAAAAGAAAAATCCATAAATCTTACTATTTTCTCCTAATTTTAGATTATCTCCTCTTTTTTTTTTTTCCAAAATAAGATAACTGCCTCGTGTCTTAAAACAGTTGTCTTTAAAGAAAAAAGGAAAACTCAAAATTGATTTTATTTATCTTCTTATTTTTTTTCATGTACTAAAAAAAGTCACATTAACTCTTTTTTTAAATAAAAATCTTTTATTCTCCTCACAATATCATCAATTTTAAAAAATATTTTAATATTTTAAATTAGACAAAATAAACCATCACATTTTAAATTAAGAATAAAAAACAACTTTAATAAAATATTTTTTGTTTATATAAAAGGTTCACTTTGATTTTATTCTTTAAAATGTGAGAGTTCATTTTATTCAATTTAAAACATAATTTTTTTTAAAATTTACAATATTGTGAGGGACAAAAAAAAATTAAAAAAAAAAACAAAAACAAAATAACTGCCACCTATCCTATGCTCACACTCCTTACAGTTATCTTTAAAAGAAAAAATAAAAATAAAAATTGAACCGTGTGTTTTTAAGAGAATGCTGTTAGTTACAATGTTTTAAAAAAAAAAACAGTGGAGTCAATTACTTAATTGACTTAAGTCAGTTACGATTTTTTTTTAAAAAAAAAAAATGAAGTAAGTTATAATAATTTTTTTCTCAAATAGTTCAAAATAAATTATGTAACTAATTTAAAAAAAATTAAGAATAAAAGGTAAGAATGTAACTGTTAGAATGGCGTGGAACTCTAGAATGCAAGGAATTTCCCTGCAATTAAGATAGTAGATATATCACTAAATATCTTATTTTTAATATCTCTTTTATAGCAAGACAACCTATTTAGCTAAGCAAATATATTACATTACATAACCTAATTGTGAATATTATACTTGAATGTAAAATTGTTTACGTCATTCTTAGAATTGTTAGGATTAGCTTTTTTAAAATAATTTTTTATTTAATTTAAAAATAATTACTTTTATTCTATTCAGTTTTCATGTAAATTAATTTTTATGCGGAAGAAAAAACACATATGGAAGTCAAAAACCTCTCCTTTTTTAGAAATATATGGGAATACTTATAAAATAAAAAGAAACAAAAGCTAATTTAATTAATTTTAAATTACAAAAATACCCCCAATTAAAATAGGTATTCATTAAGCCCCCACTCTACCATATGCCCTCTTTAAAATTTTTTTCTAAAATGTCCATTTTACCCTTAATGTGTTAACCCCCTCTACCCTTCTCATTTCCCTCACTCGCCAAAACCCTAGTAGCACCATCCCTTTACATTTTCTCTTCTTCTTTGCACTTTCATCCCAAAGTCGCGAGGTCAATCTTCACCTTTCTTGGATTTTCAACACAAACCTTTAGGTATAGGTCTCAATCTAAGTTTATTTCTTAATATTATACTCTTAAAAACTTGAGTTTGGTCATCTATGGAGGAAAAATGGGTGGGCGATGTCACGGAATGAAGTTGTTCCTCATTGCAAAACGTGTTTTGGAGTGGAAAATAACTATGGAGAGCTATTTGGAGTGCCAAACGGCTCTGTAGAGCCACCTAGACTACAAAACGGCTCTAAAGAGCCATTTGGCACTCCAAACAGCCTTATAGAGTCGTTTCACACTCCAAACGACCATACACAGCTGTTTGGCACTTGTTTTGGCACCCAAAATGCACTACCACCTCACCCAACTTGATTTGTTTGAATTAGGTGATAAATTAACTATTTAACATTGTTGTAGAAAAATGGTTATGACCAAAAATCCAAGTTACATAAGTGCTGAAGTAGACAAAGAGCCTAAGCATGTGGAACGTTATCATTTGATGGCTTCTAAGTATAGACAACAGGTCAATCACAAGCAAGCATAAGGTCTTATTCAAGAGGATTTGATCCATGATGTTCGTTCGACAGCTCCCTTAGATGACTCCGATATTGTAAAGAAGGACGAGGGAGTAGGATGTGATTAGGCAGTGGAGGGGATCTAGAGAGCTTACCTTTTGATGGCTCCAACCCTGGGTGGCTTCTACGATATTTCAGTGCTGAAAAGGTATGGCGGGCACACTACACGACATGTATGAATGAGTGAGCTAATGAGTTGCCACAAAATTTATGCGTATATTCATTTATTGTTGTTTTGTTAAAATATAAATCTAACAAGTTGTCATAACAACACAAGATTGTCCTCTATTGAAAACAGTCATTCATGGCAAGAAATTGAGGGCCCTACAATATAAGGCAATGCTTGAGGAGGTCCGACATATTATCAAGCATTTTGGGCTAGAGCCATTGATCATCCTAGATTATTCTATGGTGGACAAGGCATTGTTAACTGCGTTTACTAAACGATGGCATGCAAACATGAACACATTCCACCTACCCATTGGCAAGATGACCATCACTCTAAACGATGTCTCATCTCTACTGCACCTCCCTATAGGAGGTAATTTTGATTTTGTGCCAGCACTGACACTAGACAATGCAGCTGAGGTCGTGTGTGATGTCTTAGAGCTCCTACTTGCAATTGTAATTAAGGAGTTTGAAGCCAGCAAGAAGGTGGCATTTCGATTTAATAATTTGCTAAGGGTAATCAACGATGACATTAGAAATGGTAGGTGGGTGCATATAGTGAGGGCCACCATGTTGTTTTGTGTTGGGATGCACGGTCTTCTCTAACAAATCCTCCACGGCTGTATGTGTCGAGTATTTAGAGCTGCTACAAAACGTGGATGTTATTGCTAATATTCCGTGGGGAGCTATTTGTCTCACCCACGTGTATAGGAAACTAGGATTTGCTTCCAAGTATAGGGCGAGGTAAGTGGTTGGATGCTTACCACTTATATTAGTATAACTTATCCATTATAAATTTAGGTTATGTATTTGTTTGTTTTGTCATATTTACTAACTTATTTGTGCATATTTACAGGCGTGGATATATGAACACTTTTCTGGCTTTCGCCACGGTTGTCGCCTCAATGTGTCGTATTGTGAGGACTTCCCACGAGCAACACAGTGGATATCCCGTCGAGGGAATGGAGTGGACTCCTTATGTGGATGCTCGCGCCCATCATCCACTTCACCTAATCACACTCTTTTCTAGCATATTGCGATTTAGGATGTGGTCGGAACCTCATCAGCCAACGCGGGTGCTTCGTCAATTATCCCACATCCAGTTGATCCCCTACCTTTCTATCCTTACATTAGATGGTGCTATTTATTTGGCAGAGGTTGATGCAATATGGGAGTACTTTGACGAGCATGTGTTGAGTGCTGAGTTATGGGGGCCCATTATGATGGTGCCAGGTGAAGTCATGCCAAACTACATGGAGTGATATCACAGGATATCATATCCATACTTGTGTGCCCAGCTCCACGTGTCATGGAGCCTCCCACTTGGTTAAACCTGAGGAGCAGAGGGTGGTATCAAATACCGGCCACATATGACGAGTCATTGATATGTCTATTATATCTTAATAAACTTCTTTCATTATTTATTAGTTATGTTGATGATAATGCTTGTAAAAATATACATTCTTTCTTCATGTAAGAGCATATCGCATCTATAGTTGGACAAATCCATACAATGTTTGAGAGAAGAATAGTAGATGAAGATTCTGAGGCTAGACAAATATTGCATCAGATATACGCTAAAAACTAGTCATGCGTGGGACTATCCTACTCTTTATCGTGGTAGCCTTCAATTTAGTCCCAGTGCAGGCCCATTTAGGGGTCCATGTAGGTAGTTACATTACATTGCACATTTGCGGGTGTAATATTTCAATGTAATGACTAATTATTGGTTGTTTTGTGTTATTCACTCTTACCTCTAGGCAAAATCATGAAGCTGACAAATTATCTATAAATGATCATATGATGGATGAAATACTAGAAAAAGGTCGACGTTGGTATTCATGCAAGTTTGCACATTTTTGGCAAATGTATTTTTGTTGTAATCAACCACATTTTACGTCTTCTAAAATATGATTAATCAAATTATATATGCTCATGTGTTTAAACAAAAAATGTTGTCAAGCGAATTAGGAGTAGAGTAAATATACCAGTAGTAAGAAAACAGTCTAAAATGAATTGTGCAGAGAGAAGCCTAAAACGGCTCTCTAGGTCCATTTTAAACCCAAAACGGCTCTATATAGTCGTTTTTAGAGGATGTGGTGATATATATTAAGAAATAAAAATACACTTATACTTATTTGTCATCATGTTTCCCAAATGCATGAACATATCAGTTCAAGCTGGAATAAATCTCTCTTTGGGTGGCTTCAACCACGTATCATCCACATATGCAACAAAGTCATCGAGCCCTACGCATGTGTTACAGAATGCCCCATAAGCATGATAGTATTCTTCCTCATCGAAAGCATCAACAATTGCTTTCCACACATTTATGACCCTTTCATACTTTGCATAATCTCGCACCGACTGCTTGTATTTCAATATTTTCTTAATGTGATACCAACATAACATATTCACTGAAGTAGGAAATACAATTTTCACAGCTTTCATCAATGCAAGATCCTTATCAGTCACAATAACTTGTGGACACAAGTCACTCTACCAAAATAAGCCTCTCAAGAGCCCATTCAAAGTTGTCGATACGTTCATACCCAATGTATGAAAATCCCACTGAAAAAGTTAACTCTATTAATATCATACCGACAATCTCAAGTAGTGGGAGACGATACCTATTGGTCTTGTATGTGTTGTCTATCATGAGAACAATAGGAAAGACAATCAACAAATTCATTGAAACAGGGTACGTCTAGAATATGTTCTTCACAATATCTAACCCTTCATCACTCCTATACCAATATAAATATTTGAAATCATCCAAAGATTTCATTAAATGCTACATTGCCATTTGTAGACCCCTAATCTTCAACTTTAATTGTTGTCTAATATTGTATATCTGTCTAATTGTAATTACATTTTCTGCATTTTTTTCTTTAGAGATAGGAGTATATCTCTAGGAGGAACCCTACTCATTGTCATATCTTCCACCATGGTTAACTCTTCCTCATTCAATCATCCCACGTATGGATGCCAGAGCAACGACCTTGCTAGAGGATAGTTATGGTATCCACATTGCACTCACACCTTCCATAAACCATTAGCCCATTGTCTTCCCTTCCTTTTAAATGGACATCCACATTTTCTTATTGCAGTCTCTACCCTGTATGGCTTTTCTTTCGAGGCCTATACTTCCCGCCTCATTCGTACCCTAATATCACTTGTGTATGCTTCCTTTCACCTCCTATCTTAGATTTAGTAATTACAATAACAAATCAAGTCATCTTTCCAGTATCTCTTACCCATTTGAGGTTATATCTTGTGGTAAACGTCTATAAATAAAAAAATCACAGTCATTTAACGATCATGAATCATGTATTGTGTTTGCATCGTTCAATAAAAAATACATACTTGATCGGTGCTAAAAAGATGACTCAAGTCTTCTCTCACAAAAGAGTCATCACCATCACATATTTCAGTTCATTCACATGTGAATAGAAAATTCGATACCAATCATTACATACTCAAAAATATTCAACTGCTAGTCTAACAACAAAGTTTTAACATACGTCTTCAAGTAAATTTGCATCTGTCATTAAATTCACATCCTCATATGGGATGTATTCACAACTAAAGCATGAATCCTTATGCATTCTACAAGTATAATCAATTTGCCTTATTCTACATTTATAGAAATAAAATACCAAAATCAATAAATCCAATTTTCATTAAAATGACTATAAAGGGTGAAAAGGGAAAATCAATCATCAAAATGGCTATAGAGAGACGTTCAACCACTCAAATGGCTCTACACAGCTATTATGGAGCAAAAGTGGCTCTATAAAGCCGTTAATGACAAAATGGCTCTAGAGAGCAGTCCAAAAGGAAAAACAACTCTACACAGCCGTTTCAGCGTTTCAACGGCTCTGTAGAGCATTTTTTCCTTTTGGATTGATCTTTAGAGCACTTTTGATACCAAATTGCAGGCGAATATTTTTCACAAAATACTAACTACACACCTAATTTCTACTACGGATCAACTTCAAATGAAGAATAAACACCAAAGTCTCTCGCTTTGATCAAACCTTTCAAACAATAAATGACTGAAATGTAAAAGGAGATGAGTTAGGGTTTGGATAGTCGAAGGAGGGGAAGGGGATGGTGCTTGGCGTCGAGACAAAATGAGGGTTGGGGATGTTTTGTTAACGCATGGGTGTTTTGGTCATTTCCTAGGCATGGGGTGGTTTCTGTAAAGTGGGGCGCCTTAATGAAATTTTAATTAAAATTAAAAATATATTTTTCTACCAATTAATTTTAATTGGACTAAGGAGCTACTCCTTCTACTTTCATGTGAACTACGACCCCTTATAATAATTTATTTTTATTTATAAATTCATTAATTATTATATATTTAATTTAATTTAAAATAGAAATAATTTAAATTCATGAATATAATCAACAAATAAATATTATTTATTTATAAATAAATTTATAAATATATTAATTATTTTATATGTTTAATTTTAAATTTAAATATAAATAATTAAAAAATAGAATAAAGTGTCTTTTCATCTAAACTCTCTTAAAAAAAATTCTAGCATGTCATTTCTTGTTATTTTAAACATATTAAAAACACTTTTACACTTATACATCTAAATAACTTTTTTTAAAAATAAAAATAATTTTTTATTAGTTAATTTAAAAACAAAATAATTTATTTATTTTCTTTAAATTTTTATTTCTACTTCCTTTTTTAAGAGGCCAATCCAGACAGTTTTTACTCTTCTTATCAAAATTTCTTTGTTTTTAGTTTATTTTAAATTCATTTTCTTGAATTCAACCATCTCATACTTTTTCTCTTTCATATTAATTATCTCATTTATATAGTAAACATCGCATGCATTTTTCTTTATATCTTTTCTTTCGAATTCAAAATTTTAGATTTAAACCAAATACAAATTTACAGATTCAAATTCATTTTCTATCTGTATCATATTTTTCTCTTATGAATTTAGTATAGTGGAACAAGGAGCTCAAAGTTAATCTGTGGAAGGAATTAACTTACCTAAAAAGAGTAAGTCATACACACACACATAGATATATCATTTGTATAAAATACTTAAGAATTTTAAATTCGAGTAAATTTTAACTAAATAATTTATGTTATAAAATCACATGATTTAACAATTAGATCAGTTTTTTCTTAAAAAAAATTCGAGAATTTTAAAGACTTACTCTTGTATTTTCCTCGTATGTGTATATATATATTCAGCATTTAAATTGTTATATAACAAAATTGATCTAATTAAAAAAATATTAATCCCTTTTTTTTTTTTTTTAACAAAAGAGTGAAGTCTGTAAAGATGAGTCCAAAAATATATATCTCATCTGGCCATGTGGTTGGCAGATAAAAAAAATAAAATTAATAAGGATTATATATTTATTCAAGAATAAATATGAATCTACAACTATTTTATATATATGGTAACACGGAACTATACAAATTAGCTAAAGGCCGAAATTTAATAGAGACAAGAGAAGGCGTATAAAAATTTAGGAATGGAGGTAAATATACAAAGTAAATATATGTATATAAGCATATGAAAGCAGGACAAAGATATAAAATAAATAGTAAATGTTTAGAAAAAAAAAATTCCTTTGAGGAGTAATTGCTCTTAAGGGTTCATTTGATACATTAGAAAAGGAAAGAAAAATAAAGGAGTGAACTTTATTTTCTTTTATTTTACATTATTTGATAGTTCTAAGATAAAGTAAATTTTAATTTTCTATGATTCCACTTTTCCTCAAATTAAGGATGCACCTTTTCTTTGAAATTGGAAGTAAAGCAAGAGAAGGAAACTGAAAGAATTTTTATCTTCTAAAAAAATCCAACTTTTATTTTTCTTTAACATTGATTTTTTTTTTGTTAAATACTATTATAGTTTTTTCTTCTTTTTTTTTTTTATATTCTGGTAAGGTGGAGATTTTTTTTTGGAAGTATTGTTATTTTATTTTATTCTTTTATAGATTTCAATGTGATTTCTTTCTGTTGATTTTTTTTTTGTTGATTCTAGCAATGTTGGTAAATAAGTTTGTTGTTATTATGTAATTCTATTATTTTCGTATGTTTAAGTTATATAATAATCTAAATTTAAATGACTATCATATAAAAAAAAAGTGATATATTAAATCTGTAAAATGCTAGTGTAATTTTTTAAAAAAAAAAAAAATTAGTGTGAATATTAACCATGAAATCTTATAGTAATCAAGTTGAGAAATTGAGGTATTTTTTTAAGTTTTAAAATGAAGAGCAATTTTATACTTACAAAAAATATATATATTTTATTCTTTTAATTTTTTATGCAAACTAAATATTACAAAAAAAAATAATTTTTTTCCTTTCTACGTACCAAACAAATTCAAAAATTATTATTTTTCTTTCCATTTCTTTCACACATTTTCTTTCTCGCTCTTTTCTTTCCATTACTTTATACTAAACGTACCCTTTCTAACACCTAGATCCGTCCCTGAATGGTAAATCTACAGCATTTTAGTAGCAAGTTTTGGCCTAGTCTCTTTTCCATTTATGAATATTAGAACTTTTATTAACGAAAAAATAGCAACAATTAAAGATTGTATCTTCAAATCCACGTATTAAAGTGTTACATTCATTCATGACTTAATATTGTGAGAATCTTAAAAACTTCTTTGTTTTTTCATCTTGGTTACAAATTGGATAACATTTTTAAATTTATCAATATACCCTAATTTATTTTCTCATAATTATCTTTGTGCATACAATTTAAGATAAAGGAAATGAAAAATAAAATAATAATTAATGTTATAAAACATAAAAGATAGTAATATAGAGTTAGTTGTTGCATCTCACTAGCCAATAGTACTCAAGTGGTACCCTAATAAAAAAAATAAAATTATTTGCACAATCATTGAGTATATTTTAATGTACACTTTACTTTTTATTTATTTATTTATTTTATTTCTATAATATAACTAAAAAAGGATAAGGCTTACATTGAGATGTACTGTGGAAATAGCTTTTCTCATAAAACAATTCCAAAGCGTGTAAGAATTTGTTGGGGGGTTAGAAACTTGACTTGCTTGAGTAGATGGTGGCTTATTGCTTTGCCTCTGACTCAGTTTCTCTTTTTTGCAATGATAATTAAATTAGACTAATTTTCTTTTCTCCAGATACAATACAATATATTGACTTACTGCTTTGCCTCTGATTCAGTTTCTCTTTTTTAAAATGATGATTAAATTAGACTAATTTTCTTTTCTCCAGATACAATACAATATATTGACTTTAAATGGTTCTCAATATGATGATTTTTTTTTTGTTATAGGTAGGATTGAGTGTGGGCTTTTTTAATATTAGTCTAAACGTTTTAAAGAAAAGATCAAATTTGATCTTGAAATGTGAAAGCAAACATAAGTATTAACAAAACAGGTAACATTACCACTAGAATAAATCCTACTTCACCCAAATATAACGATGTTACATGGCTCTCAACAAACACATTAAATATTGCTAGAGCAATCAACATGGCTAAAAAATGGCTTATCACAATTTAATTTTTTTCAAAAGAGGTTGATATAATTAATAAAGACGCGAGTTTGAGCTCCACTACTAATATAAAAAAAAATTTGTCCTTAATTATTAATATTTGTAGAATATAAACTTATTATTACATCTTTTAATTCAATTAATTATTTAAAAAATAAGTGTAAAATATAAGGACTCAAATATGAATTAAGCTCTCTCAAAATTATTTTTGAATAATGTAAAAATTTTGTTGATAAGTAATGCATATATATATTTATACACCACAAAGTACATATATTAACTAATATGACATTATTCTAGTTAAACTAATGGTCTTAAGATAAAATTTTAAGAATAAAATTGTGTTAAAATTTAATAAAAAAATATTTTTTTTGAAAAAGTAAAAAAAATTATTATTAAACAACTTGAATCTCCAGTGATTTTGCTCTGAAAAAATTTAGACTAATCCTACTTGTTGATGGCTCGAACAGAGCTATATGCATAAAGACAAAAAACAAAACAAAATGAACTATCTGATCTGATTCGGCCCAATTCGGGCTCTAGGCTTGGGCTCAATTGGGAATTATCATATTTGGGCTACTAAAATGGTACCAGTAAAAGAAGAGTGATTTCTTTATATACCACTAATATCTCTATTCTTGCTCATTCTTCTAAATTTATCAAAATATCCCTTAAATAGAAACACAATCACGTTGCAGCCCACTCTCTTTCCACGTTTGGGTTACTGTTTGGATCCTCAACTTTCTATTTCTTGAAATTTACCTAACAGCTTATCTAATCATATATTATAAGAGTTGCACAAGTTATTTTTTAATTTTTTTGTGGGTTTTACAAAAACACACAATTTGTTACATCTTATACAACTTAAAAATAAGATTTTTTCTAGTGGTGCAATTCATATTAATTGCATAAGTAGATCTCACAAGTTACTCTATATTATTATCTCATTTTAATATTTATTTTTTTAATTTAACATTTTCATGTTAATTTAATTTTATTTTTAATACACTCCATATGTGCAAAATTAATACTAGACAAATTTAATAAATTTACGTATATTAAATTTCATGATACATAATAATATAGTTTTTGAAGAACATTCATATCATTTTTCGATTCATTTAGGTTCATTTTTCAATAAAGCACCAAGCATGCTCAAACTTGAACTGCTCACCATTTTTGTTGTCTTTAGCTCATACCATTTTGGTGTTAGCTATGATGTCATTCTCGAAGTTTTTGCTTTTTTTTTTTCCTCTAATTAGTTGATTTGTAACATCCAACAAATTTTGAAACAACATGATTTATTCTATGTCATCGAGATTTTAGCGGGATTGAATCTTTTTCTCGTAAATTGTCATGATATTTGTTATAATGATTACTGATCCTTAACCAAAAACTTTTTGCTTTTTGATCAACTCTCACAAATGGATCCTTCAAAATGTTGAGCCATGATTGAATGAGAAGTTTATTTTCTGCCATGTTAAATCTAACTTTGGAATTTTTTTTTTACTGGTAGATCCTCTTCTTCAACTTGGGTGGAGAACAGTGGCACTTGAGACTCAAACATAGACTCGACTAGTGTTTCAGGTTCTTTATCAATGGAACAAGTGGCTATTGAAGTCTCATAGTGAATGGGATGGTTACTTGACGGTGGATAAATTAGATAATAATAAGGAGAATTTTGATATGAATATTGATGCGAATAGTTACTTGGTGGTGAATACATTAGATATTGATATAGAGGATTTTGAGAATTTTGAGAAGGTGGAGATGAAAAATTTTACATATAATCTAAAAAATATAGAGGATTTTGAGAATTTGGATAATTAGGAGATGAAGAATTTTACATGTAATTTGATAAAGGTAAAAAATTTTGATTTGTAGAAAATAGATAATTTAAATTAAAGTAAGTGAAATCCATATAAAAATAAAATAAATATTTGAGTAAACAAAAGAGGTGAAGAAAATAAAAAATTAATGATTTAATTGAGTTAAAATTATCACAAATATATGTATATATATTATTGAAAGCCAAACGGCTCTTTATGGTTAAATTTTATGACCATTCTCTCCAAACAAACGACTAGTTTTTGTGCTGCAAATCTTTCTTCTTTTTTTTTTTAATATCCCCATATCTAATAATCAGATTGTGGCCATTGATATTTGATTTTTTTTTAATATCCCCATCTAACGGTTAGATCCTCCACCTCCAACATCCATTTTTTTTAATGGCATTTTGATTGACGGTTAGATTTTACCTGCTCTCACTCATCAAAGGTGAGAAATCATTTTGGGCGTACTTCATCTTTCCATGCGCGTTGGCAATTCTAGAAGCTCCCAATTTTATTTTTTTTTCCTTTTTCCACGTGTGTTGCCTTTTCTGCTTTCTCTGCTCATGCCACTTCTTCTTTCAACCATTTTATCCTTTCCCGTGCTCATGCCTCTTTGCTTTCAACCATTTTCTCCTTTCCTCTTCTCCTGTCCCTACTTCTATGGTTCTAGCTTCCTCGATGAACACTTTAGTTTCTCCGTTGCTCTCACCTTCTATTTTTTTCCAAGCGATTCCCATATCATGTGAAATCGGTGCTAGTTCCGGCATTTCCCATCATCCACCCACACCAACTCATCGGTGTTGTCCAAGGTTTGCCTTTTTTGTTTGATTTTTGGTAGGATTTGAGATTTTTATTTGTATAATTTGGTTCAATTTTTGTTTGGATTTCTGGTTGGATTTGTGATTTTTGTTTGTTTAATCTAGTTCCATTTTTGTTTGGATTATTAGCTAGATTTGGGATTTTTGTTTGGATTTCTGGTTTTATTTCTTGGATTTCTAGTTCAATAAATCTAGAACTCTTATGCTGTTTTTTTTTTTTTTTTTTTAATTTCACGGTTTAATATGATTTCTGTTCCAGCATGCTTTCAATTTCTGTTGACAAGTTGTTTAATTTGAATAAGAGAGGGATTTGCCTCCAAATTTCTTCTACAATTTCTCACTTTTTAGCTGCTTCAAGTACAGTTGGAACCCTCAAAACTCCTGTGCTCCCGTCCTTTGGTTGATTGCTGCATCTTCCTTCTCTCTACCAACAGTGCACCCTTTAGTCATGGAATTGCTCTCTTCATGGTTCCACAGTGCTATGCTCTCTTCAAATGTCGACCATTAGAGATGATCTAATAAACTCTCTCGTCTCTCTTTTACATGTGAGTTTCTTTTAGTACAAGAATACTTTCTCTGGTATAAAGGAAGCCATTGGTGTCATCCAGCACTACGGCATGGACACTAGCCATTGGTGTCTTCTTGGGCTTCTAAACAAGGTCATGGGAACAAGAAGACAACTAAGGTAGCTTTCCCTTAGGACCTGTTTTGATAATTTTTTTTTTTCATTGTATATATACAAAATGAGGTTTAAGATTCAAAATAAGAAATGTTCAAACAAAAGAAAACAAAGAACTTCTCATAAAAAAGAAGAAGAAGAAATGAGCATTACAGATGAAAAAAAATTATAAAATAATATTCCATTATTATTACTATTTAACAATTTTCCAAAAATATATTATCCCCTAATCCCCTAATACCAAGTATAAAACCCCCTAATATCCCTAATCTCTCTAATACCAAGTATAAATGGTTGACATGTGTCCACTTTAGGCCTTGTAAAGTGTTGACACCTAGTTATTTTTTGAAAAATTGGGTGATGTTTATCATTCTCCAAATGGGGCAACAAGGGAAACTTGGAGAGGAGAGAATAGAAGATAAGAAGGGGGGAACAGGGAGATAAAAAGGAGAGAGAATGGAGGGAGAAAGAGAGCGAAAGAGAAGGGGAGAACGAGAGGGTCAAGCAAAGAAGGAGAGGGAGACCGAGAGAGTAGAGATCAATTTTTGGGTTTGAGATGAGAAACTAAAGAAGGGAGAGAGCAGAGGGAGAAGAAGAAAAAGAAAACCTATAGAAGAGATGGAGGAGATTGAGAGATGAAGGAGAGTGAGAGAGAGGAGAGCTTGTAAAGCTACCAAACCTTTATTCACTAGAAAAGGTTTGATAACCAAGTATATACCAAGGTTGGGTTTTGGTAATCCAACCAAGGCCCTCTAAATGGTTGACACATTTTCTCTTTAAACCTTGTAAAATGTTGACACTTGCCTATTGTTTGAAAAATTGGATGATGTTTATCATTCCGCAAATGGGGAAATAGGAGAAACTTGGAGAGGAGAGAAAAGAAGATAAGAAGCGTGGAGACAGAAACGAGAGAGAACGGGTGGATAAAGAGAGGGAAAGAGAAGGGGAGAATGAGAGGGGCAAGCAAAGAAGGAGAAGGAGATCAACAGAGTGGAGATCAATTTTTGGGTTTGACACGAGAAATCAGAGAAAGGAGAGAGGAGAGGGAGAAGAAGAAAGAGAAAACCTAGAGAAGAGATGGAGGAGATTTAAGAGATGAAGGAGAGTGAGAGAGAGAGAGAGAGAGAGAGAGAGGAGAGGAGAGGAGAACTTGTAAACCTATCAAACCTTTTCTTACTAGAAAATTTGACGCATTCTCACTCTTATCCACTATGGATTTGAAGCAAAAGAAATTTGGGAGAGAAGTAGAAGCTTTTGTCTGCATACTTGGATGGTGGAATGCACTCATTGCTTAATTGGAGACGTCTGAAAGGGAAGCCTTTGTCCTTGCTACTACTTTTGGCAAAAAAAAGGCCTCTGCTGCCTCCAATCTCGCATTTCCTTGTGGTTAACTTTGAAAAGGTCCTTCTTTTTTTTCTTTTCATTTCTTTTCTTTTTATGCATGTGCTGCCTCAAATTTGATATCAGGAGATTGTTGAATGCTATTTTGCTTCTATTTTGAATTGATTTTATATTTTACATCCACTAATCTATGTAGGGCTTGCTAACTTTGTAATGGTTGATAACTCATGTCAGTATGTTTCATATTTATAATTTTAGGTTTCCTATCCTTTTGCACGTCAAGCTACTTGTAATTTGTTTATGATTGTGATTGGTTCATGGCCATACTGGCTTCGTGTTTGTAACTTATCTAAGAACTCTGTTACTGGCTTGCTTTGTTAAAATTTCCATAATCGTCCTTATCTAAGATATGCATTTAGTTGTTTTACTGGTGTTTTGTGGATGAATTCTCAGTTTGTCTCTTTTCTATACCTTTGTGCCAATTTTTGGGTATGCCTTCACAAGTTTAATTGAGTTTCTTCCTGTTCTAACATCTAAACAAGGAGGGTTATGGGTTTATTAAAAATGAAAGGATAATGTCGGGTAGTAATAGTTGTGGGTAGGAAAAAATTCATTAGTAGATTAGAAAGAAAGACAAGACTATTAGAATGAGACAAGAATTAGAATAAATGAAAGTGTATGGCATTGTTTGAAAAAATTCATACCAAAACAGCCCTGTTTCTTTCAAATGTATAGAATAGAATTTGTTTGATCAAAATAGGGAATAAATTGTGTTGAATTTTGTTCCTTCTTTCTGTATATGCTAGAATTCTTACTGTTTGCTGACCCTTGGTGCAAAAAGTTATTTTTGAGGTTCACATGCTGGGTGCTAATTTACTAGGGTGGTGGTTGTCAAATGGAGGGAATTACAAATGACGCATGCCCACTTGCTATGCAATGGGGACTTTGGAAGCTTATTCAATTCATTTGAGATATGATAATATATTTTTTAATCTATTTTGGATTTTATCTTTATCGTGAGGTATCTATCGTGGTGCCGTATATGCATCAAAGGCATTGAAAGTTGGATGAGTAGATATAGTTGCTACTTTATTGTGTTTATAGTTATGGTCAAAGTTCATTGATATGGAAATTTTGTAGTGTCAATTACAACTTTTTTAAATTACATTGTGAAACCAGATTTCCAAACAGGTTGACTATGTTTCTTTTATCTTTCTTTGTTTCTCACATCAAGTAATAGTATGCAAAAGTGGCATAATTGACTATTTTCATAAAGTAACATGGGGGAACGCATTCTGCAACTTGGGCAGCTAAGTGCCATACCCGTGCACATACACAGGCCAATATGGGGAAACACATTCAACAGGTTGGGTAGCCAAGTGCCACGCCCATGCACACATGTAGGCCAACGTTGGGGCTCAGTTGCAGCACCTTAGGAAACCAAATGCCACACTCATGCATGCACGCAAGCAAGCCAACGTGAGAGAACACATTCAGTAGCTTGGCCAACCAAGTGCCACTCCTATGCACACACGCAGGCCAACATTGTGGCTCACATGCAGCAGCTTAGGTAACCATGCCACTCCTGTGCGCGAACACAAGACAACATGGGGGAACGTACTCAGTAGCTTGGGCAATCATGTGCCATGACCGTAAACATATGCAAACCAATGTTGGGGCTTATGTGTAGCAGCTTAGGAAACCAAGTGCTATGCTCATGCACGTACACAACTAAACATGGGCAAATGAATTCAGTAGCTTTGGCAGCCAAGTGCCACTCTCATTCACATACGCAAGCCGATGTTAGGGATCACATGGAGTAGTTGAGGAAGCCAAGCGCAACGCCTGAGCACACACACAAGCCAACAAATGTCATTATGTATTTTTCCTTTGTACATTTTATATGCAATTGAAATTAGATAGAAACTAGTTTAGAACTTATGCTATGCATATTCAATCTTTTACTAAAATGATATACTTAAGAGGTTTAACATCTTTTTAAAAAGTTTGAAACATTCGTAATTATTTTTGTGATATATAAATTTATGTTCTCTCTATAAATTGAATTTGATAAGATCTATTGAAAAAGCACTTTGAAATGGGTCAGGCCCAACTGGCATAAAAGGAAGACAAGGCCCAGACTAACACCTACGAGATTAGGGAGAAATTATGACAATGCCTTCATTATAAAAATACTATAAATAGGTAATGCTATTAATGAGATAAATATTTGAAATACTCATAAAGTTCACTAGACTTTGTCGTAATTTTTATTAAAATTTAAAACTTTCACTTAAAATTTAAAACTTTCACTTGAGTGTTAGAGTCTTAACACATGACCATTCCTTCTCTTTTTTGTAAATAGCCCACAACCTACCGTAAAGTCTAAGATCCAACCAACCCCTTTAAAGTCCAGCCCATTCCCATTGTTGACCTACCAACACACTTTGACTTGTGAGAATAATAGGATTTGGACTCTCTTAGTTTTCCTGTCTTCTTGTAAAGGTCAGCAAGGCAAATGTACACTGATGTCACACCGGAGCAAAAATCAAACCAATGCTTCACACAGTTTCCACATATTTTCAAGGTCTATTTTTGTAATAACATAAGTGTGTGATATTCCCGAGATATATGTCAAGAAGACCCAACTTGGATATAAGACTGTAAAACTGTGTTGCAGAAACAGGTTTGGTCATCAAATCAGCAAGTTGATGTTGACTCTTAGCATGAATCAGCTTTAGTAATCCAGATTGCACATATTGTCTTATAAAGTGATAGTTCGATGATGTCTACATGCTTTGATCGTTCATGGGACAGTGGATTGGTAGCTAAATGAATTGCAGACTGCTTGTCACAGAACAACATAACTCATGACACTGGTATTTCAAATATCCTGCAAAGTTGTCTGAGCCATAATAGCTTGCTTGTGACATATGCAGACACAGTGCTCTATACTCGGCCTCTGCTGATGATCTAGAATCTTTGAGTTGCCTTTTTGATTTCCATGATATCAGTGAATCTCCTAAGAAGACACAGTAACCAGTTGAATTTGCAGAATCTGCACCTGCATATGCAGACATTTTGAGAGTTGAATTTGCAGGGAAAAAATAAGCCTTGTCCAGGATTTTTCTTCAGATATTGCAAAAGGTGATGTACGGCCTACAGGTGAATATCCGTGGGGGAAGACATATAATGACTCAATTTATTCATTGCAAAGCTAACATTAGGCCTGGAAATGGTTAAGTACAGTGATCTGCCAATTAATCTCCTATAGACGGAGATATCTGTCAAGGGTTCGCCTATACTTTTCTTGAGCTTAATTCCCGGATCCATTGGAGGATTCTGAGGCTTTGCTGCTGAATAACCTATGTCCTCAAGCAACTACAGAGCATATTTCCTTTGAGACAAATGAATGCCTTTTGTAGAGCACGCAATCTCTAAACCCAAAAAATACTTAAGGTCACCCAGCACTTTCAATTTGAACAATTTTTGAAGAAGCAGTTGAACCTTATTTACCAGTTCAATATTTGGTCCAACCACAATTATATCATCCACATATACTAGGAGGATCACCAAAGTTTGTCCCTTGCCAATGTAAAAGAGTGAATAATCACTCTGAGATTGGTGAAAACCATGTTGCAACAAAGCACTAGAGAACTTTTGAAACCACTGTCTTGAAGCTTGGCGAAGCCCATAAAGTGATTTGTTGAGTTTGCACACCATGTTCTCCCCCTGCACTTTATACCCCTGCGGCAACTGCATGTCTGATTCAGCTGAACATTGAACACCTGAGGTTCACTCCCAGATTAAATCATTCATCTGGAAGATAATATCTATAACTCTATAAAATTTCCAATTACCAAATCCCGCATGAATATAGTCTAGTTCAAATATATATCAGCTGAATGGAGTAGTTCTCAATACTACTTAATTTACTAGGGACACGCAATAATAAAAGACACACTTCTATAACTAAAATTTTATTCATGTCAAAAGTTCATAAGTCCTTATGTTACATGAAAAAGAAAAAAAGATTAAAAGGAAGAAGAAAGTACATGCTAGCACATCAATAAGACTTCATTGGAAACAATTCCTTAGCAACTAATGTTGCCACAACCATGCTACGGATTGAAATGGAGGAGACCAAATAGGTCAAGATATTTACAGCTTGAAATGCCACAAGATCTTTTAAATTTAACTTAATTAAAGCAAAAGTTAGTTGTCAAGGATGAGCAGAGGAGAGCTACATGTCAAGGATACCAAACAGAAAAAATAGAACAAAATAAAATATAGAACAGGAAAATAATTAAAAATAAATATATATTAACAGGGCATAAACAAATAGTACATAGCAAATAATAACTACCATGGCAGAAAGAAATAGTATTTGGCAATAATTACCAAGGCATCAAGAAATAGAGGGTGGAAACAGATCTTACTACCAATCCTTGTCAAGATGACCTTCTAAAAACTGTTTGGTCATGATATCTTCCTCTCCATGCACCAAATTTCACATGTTAGAGTCCTCTTTTCATGCATGAGTTACTAACATCAATGAACGGCCCAGATTTTATATAACAGATTATCTTACTCAAGCATGAGATTGAGCAATGCCTTGTTACAAAGCTTGAGTCATGGAGGGATCTATGTTCCTGCGTTCAGCTCTCTGTCTTCAAAATTCAAGATTTTAAAGATAAGGTAATAGAAAGTGAAGGTAAACAAAACGCCCAGTAAAATAAATCTGAACACCAAGTTAAAAAAGAAAACACAGTAATTAAAAAAACACACATTTTGATGTGTTGAACAGTTTAATCCCTTTAATCTATACCGATAAAATTAATTAACCACTTACACTGCCTTGTATGAGAAAATTCACCTGTAATGATAGAAGTAATCCAAAGAAATCACCTGGCAGAGCAGGTACCAGATTATCAATGTAAGCCAACCCGCCAGCCACACCTGATGCAATTTGAAGCCACACATTTAGCAAATTACTAAATAATGTAAAGGAAGGAAAGTAAAGAGGAGAGTATAAAAAGGTTCATTTTTCCTATATTTAAAATCATCCAAAAAGTTGTAATAATGAGTTAAGCAAACCTCACCCTGTAGATTGGAATTCTTTAATTTGGATCAGTAATCACCAAGTAGATAGGATGTAGCTTAAACCTAGAAAAAAAATTTTGGTGTTAACTGAAGCAAAGCATTCGTGTAACACAGAATAGCACAGAGTAATAGGTTAGAACTAAATGACCATCCCCACGTTGATCAATATATGTAACAATTTTCTATATTCTTTACATTGACTGAGGATACGAATATTGAGATGCCAACTCAAACTCTTGTTTCTCAAATCATTAAATTCAAAGCAACAGAATAGGGAATAGACAAAAGCAAGTACTCAAATCATTAAATTAAAGCATTCATTTATGTTTTTTGGTGCCAAATTACAGTGAGCATAAGTACTATGTTAAGAGACTACCTCTTCATCAATAAGCACCATGTTCAAAGAGTAAATATCAGTAGAGTCTTCTCCAGTGTGAGTCCATAGTCCAAAGACCCTCACCCTAATCTTTCAGTTATCTTTCCTAGGGTGTAGTTCCTTCAAGAGATTCAATGCCATATTCATAGTCTCTGTGGCAGAACAAAACATCAAAAGAAAACCATTTATTCATTGGCCCGGAATGTAAAAATGTTGTGTTCAAGAAGCACACATGCGTAAATACCGATGTCTAAACATATTCACTATCTTGCCTTCAATATAAACAGACTATACAGAAATAAAAGAAACACAAGCAACCAAACACCTTGCTGAGCCCAAGTTTCTTTGTTTCACTGAAATTTTCCAAGAATATGTTGGGGCTGATGGTATTTAAATACATGTGGCTGAAGTTCCATCTTCTCTAATGTCTGTCATCATTCAAAATCAAAATGGCAGGAAAATGTGTTGAATTGAGTTTTTGAGAACCATCAATAGTGAAATCAACTCAACCGGCTTAAAATGTGGAAATGGAACAAAAAATGGAATGAGCTTACCTAATGTGATATGAAGTGAAATTGTATTACTATCTAACCTACTACAACCTACCACCAGTAATACAGGCGCCTCCATACACCTCCAACCCCCTGCTACCTGGGAACAAGGACAGCTTCCTTTTGATATGAAGCATTAAAAAATGGACCCAACCAGATCGATGAACAGTAACCAAAATCTTCTTCCCGAACTGCCTGTTCATTGCCATCCCGCCTAGAGCTTTGCTCACCCCGATACTCCACCATCGATCCTGTGATTGCTTCGAAGAAGAAATAATATAAACCTCTACCATCCTAACCTGATAAAAGGGAATTGGGTATGGGTGTTCATTAACCCCCCCTTACATTTCCCCCTCATTAAATTTTTTTCAATATTCGGCTCCCCCCCCCCCCTTCTCTCATTTATTTCCCTCAAACCCTAACCTGCCTTCTCTTCTCTTCTCTTCCAATTTCCTCATAGCCACAAGCCTAGTTGGTATTTTCTTAGAGTTTCAAAACAATTTTAAGGTATGGGTGTCTATCTCTTCTCTTCTATTCATGTTTTATTTGAAAAATTTAAAGTTTGTTCATGGAAAAGTAGAGGAAAAATGTTGAAAAATGGTGGAAAAATATGGAAGTGTAAAGGGCCATGAAAAGCCAAAGAAAGGCAAAAAATGTTGTACACATATGTTTTTGCCTTGAAAAAAAACTTACTTTTGTGTGAGGGTGGGAAACGGCTGTGGAGGGCCAAGTGAAGAAGAAAATGGTTATTATAACTGTTTGAAGAAGCAAACCACCATGCGAGTCGTTTTCATCTTCATTTGGTCCTCCAAGGCCGTTTTTGAAACGAAACAGCTATTTTTCAACTGCAAACGGCTGTGTAAAGCCGTTTTTGTCCCCAGACAACTATGCAAGGCCGTTTTTGCAGTTGAATGTCTATTTTTAAATGAAAATTGGATTCGTTGATTTTGATATTTTATTTCTGTAAATGTAGAAGAAGACAGATTGATTATACTTAAAAAATGCATAAAGATCCATATTTCAATTGTGAATACATCCCATATGAAGAAGTGAATTTAACAACCGATACAAATTCAGTTGAGAATGTATGTTAAAATTTTGTTATTAGACTAGTAGTTGAATATTTTTGCGTATTTAATGATTGGTATGGAATTTTCTATTCATAGGTTAATGAAGATAAAATATGTGTTGGTGATAGCTTTTTTTTGGGAGAAGACTTGAGTCATTTTTTTGGCACTGACCAAGTATGTATTTTTTACTGAACGACGCAAACACAATACATAAGGTTCTGGTTGATAAGGTTTAAACCACAACCCAAATCATTACCTGTCAGAGAAGAATGCAACTGGGTACAATGGATGATAGGCGCGTGTATCCGCATAGGGTGTCCACTCCACATCCATGTGTCTCAGACAATCCAGCGGGTGTTGTATCGGAGGTAGCTGACCACTCCCTCTACGAGATGTCCAATATGCTGCTTGTGGGAGGTCTTCCAAATACGACACATTCAAGCGACATGACTGGCGAAATCCAAGAAAATGTTGATATATCCACGCCTGTAAATATGCAAAAAAATAAGTAAGTAAATACGGCAACAAAAAAAAATACATAACATAAACTTACAATGGATAAGTCATACCAGTACAAGTGGTAGGCACCCAGCCACTTGCCTCGCCCTCGAAGCAAAGCCTAACTGTCTATAGATGTGGGTGAGATAAATAGCTCATCACGGAATATCATGAATACCATCCACGTTGCGTAGTAGCTCTAAATAGTCCGTTCATACAGTCATGGATGATTTATCAACAAACACCGTGCAACCCAACACAAATAGCATGATTGCCCTTACTACTTGCAGCCACCCACCATAACTGAGCTGAGCGGTGATGATCATCAACAATGACTCAAATCGTAATGCAGGCTTCTTGAACGCTTTTAACTCTTGAATTACAATTGTTGGTGGGACCCCCAACACATAAGCAGCTGGCCCAACTGCATGCTTCATTATGAAGGTTGGCACAAAAACAAAATTACCTCCCATAGGGAGGTGCAGTAGTGATGACACATCATCCAGAGTGATAGTCATCTCTCCTATAGGTAGGTGAAATGTGTTGGTGTCCGTGTGCCACCACTCAATGAATGTAGCTATCAGTGTCTTGTCCACCATCGAGTAGTCTAGTATGATGAGTAGCTCCAGCCCTGAATGCATGATTATATGTCGGACCTCCTCAGGCATTGCCTCATAGTGTAAGGCTCTCAATTTATTTTCGTGAATCATTATTTTTGATAGAGGACGATCTTGTTTTGAGCATGACAGCTTGTTAGTTTTACATTATAATAAAACAACAAAAAGTTAATCTACAAATCAATTTTCTAACTGTGCTAACTTACCGGCTCACTCGCCCATACATGCAATGTAGTGTGGCCATCTCCTCAATACTGAGATATCGTATAGACCACCTAGGGCTAGAGACTTCAGAAGGTCAGCTCTCTAGATCACCTCCACTACCTGATTGCATCCTGCTCCCTCGCCCTCATCTGCAGAATTGGAGTCATCCGAGGGAACTATCGGTCGAACATCCTGAATCAGAGGCTCTTGAGCAGGACCTTGTTCATACCTGAGGTTCACTCGTTGTCTCTGCTCATATGCTGTCGATCGACGATGTTTAACCTGCTCAGGCTCTTTTAATGGTTCGGCATTTCTAAAAACTAGGTTCTTGGTCCTCACCATTGTTTTCTGCAACAATGTTAAATAGATAATTTAACATCAAATAAATTTAAACAATTGGTATCAAGTGTTAAATAGATAATTTAACATCAAATAAAATTAAACAATTAAGGTCAGGTGTTAAATAGATCACTTAAAATCAAACAATTTAGTTTAGGCGTTAAACATATAATTTAACATCAAATTCAAACAATTGAGGCTAGGTTAGGTGCCAAAAAAAGTGCAAAAAGGCAAACACAGGCAATAGGATAGCCAAACGGCCTTGCAAAGCTATTGGATGGGCCAAACGGTTGTGGAGAGCCGTTGGGTAGTCCAAACGGCTCTACACAACTGTTTGGCCCATCTAACAGCTTTGCAAGGCCGTTTGGTTCTCCATGGTTCACCTATCTGTCTTTGGTGTCATAAACGGCTGTGAAGGGCCAAATGAAGAGGAAAATGGTTGTCTATAGCCGTTTGAAGTAGAAAATAGCTCCCCATGGCCGTTTGCTTCTTCAAACAGCTTTAGATAGCCATTTTCTTCTTCATTTGGCCCTCACAGTCGTTTCCCACCCTCACGCAAAACTAACTTTTTTTTTAAGGCAAAAACGACCGTTTCCTTCTTGTAGCCCCTTTTTTTTTTTGCCTTGTTTTACCTTTCCAAGGCTGTTTAGCATTTATTTCCATATATTTTCTACCATTTCCATCATTTTTCAACATTTTTCCCCAAACAAACTTCAAATTTTTCAAATAAAATATAAATAGAAGAGAAGAAATAGACACTCATAACTTAAAAATTGTCTTGAAACTCCAAGAAAATACTAACTAGACTTACAACTATGAGGAAATTGGAAGAGAAAAGAAGAGAAGGCTTGCGACTAGGGTTTGGGGGAAGGAAATGAGAGAAGTGGGTGGGGGAGGGGAGTCGTATAGGCTTAGGGGTATAATAAGAATATTTAAAAAAAAATCTCTTTGATCTACACCATCCCCTCCCTTCTTATCAAACCCTAACTCATCTCATCTCCTTCTTGGTGTTTGAATGATTTGAAAGTGTAGATCAAAGAGATTTTGGTGTTTATTCTTTGTTTGAAGTTCATCTGGAGTATAAATCAAGTGTGCACTTAGTATTTTGTGTGAAAAATGATCATTTGCAAGCTGGTACCCAAAAGGATTGTAGAGAGCCATTCGAAGGGAATACTCAAATGGATGTGTAGAGCAGTTTTTCCCTTTATTACAGCCATTCTTGACATATACGACTTTATAGAACTGTTTTTTCTTCAAAACGGCTGTGTACAATCATTTTTGACCCCAAACGGCTGTATAGAGCTATTTTCATAGTTGAATGTCTACTTTTAAATGAAAATTAGATTTGTTGATTTTGATATTTTATTTCTGTACATGTAGAAGAAGGTAGATTGATTATACTTGCAGAATGCATAAGGATCCATACTTTAATTATGAATACATCCCATATGAGGAAGTAGATTTAACAACTGATACAAATTTAGTTAAAAATGTATGTTAAAACTTTGTTGTTAGACTAGTAGTTGAATATTTTTGCGTATGTAATGATTGATATCAAATTTTCTGTTTACAAGTTAATGAACGTGAAAAATGTGATGAAGACGACTATTTTTTGGGAGAAGACTTGAGTCATCTTTTTAGCACTAATCAAGTATGTATTTTTTATTAAACGACGCAAATACAATATAAAATTTGATTCATGATCGTTAAGTGACTATGATTCTTTTGTTTACAGACATTTACCACAAGAGATGAGCTTTTGAAATGAGTAAGAGATATAAAAAGATGACTGGATTTGTTATTGTAATTAGTAAATCTAAGATAGGAGGCGAAGGAAAGCACGCACAAGTGATATTAGTGTGCAAACGAGGTGGGAATATAAGCCTCGAAGGAAAAGCCATATAGGGGTAGAGACTACAACAAGAAAATGTGGATGTGACAATGGACTAATGGTTTATGGAAAGTGCGAGTACAATGTGGATACCATAACCATCTTCTAGCAGAGTCGTTGTTTGGGCATCCATACACGGGACGATTGAATTAGCAAGAGTTAACCATGGTGGAAGATATGACAATAAACAGGGTTCCTCCTAAAGATATACTGTTATCTCTAAACAAAAAAAAATACAGAAAACGTAACAACTATCAGATAGATATATAATGTCAGGCAATGGGAGAGCCAAATGGTTGTGCAAAGCCGTTGGATAACCCAAACAGCTGTGGAGAGCTGTTGGGTGTAGAGCCATTTGGGTTACCCAACGGCTCTCCACAGCTGTTTGGGTTATCCAACGGCTTTGCACAACCATCTTACACAGCCGTTTGGGCTATCCAATAGCTCTACAAAGCTGTTTTGGTTCTCCCAACGCCTATACACAGCCATTTTATTGTCAAAAGGGGTTCACGGGGTGGAGTGGAAGGCCAAACGATTGTTTATAACTGTTTGAAGAAGAAAACGGCCTTAGAGAGCCATTTGCCTGTCTAAACGGCAATCTAAAGCTATTTTCCTCTTCAAACGGCTATAGATAGTCGTTTAACCCACCCATGGCAAACCAAGCCATTTTTCCTCTATTTTATGAACAAACTTAAACTTTTTAAAGTAAAACATGAAAGGAAGAGAAAGAGATAGACACTCATACCTTAGGATTTGTCTTCAAACTCCAAGAAATCCTAAGTGTGACTTGCGGCTATGGATGAAAATGGAAAAAAAGAGAAGAGAGTGATGTGCGGCTTGGGCTCGGAGGGGGATTATAATTAAATCTTAAGGGAATAATTATCTCCCTCCTTTAATGAAACCACCCACATCCCTATGAAATTAACAAAATAACCCCATATTAAAAAACCACCCCAACCCCTCCTCATCTCCTCTCTTACCCACAGCAAACCATCTCCCTCCCTAAATCCTTTCGACCACCCCACTTAAACCCTAAACCATCTCCTTCTACCTTAAATTGTAATTTATTATTTCAAAAGGTTCATCAAAGTGTTGGATTTTAGTGTTTATTCTTTATTTGAAGTTAATCCGTAATAGAAGTCAAGTGTTTATTCTTCTAAATAATTTATTTGTATACATGCCCACACAGAGGGCCAAACGGCTCTAGAGGTTTATTCTGGACCCAAAACAGCTCTCTACAGCCATTTGGTCTTCCAAGCAATTGTAGAAATTTGTTTTAGGTCCAAAATGGACCTCTGGTGCCATTTGGCCTTCTAGGCCACTCTATAAAGCCGTTTGCCTTCTTGAATATTAGAGAATTTGTCAATATGCAATACCGAATGCATTGAGACATTATTGGTTTGAATCTAATAAACATTATGTGGTCTAGTTTGGATATTATCTACTTGTTTAAGTTACAGTTTGAAAGTCTAGAGGTATTAAGGAATACATAAATTTTACAGTGTTAGTTGTCTTGTTATTCATTTGCCTGCGACACCCAACAATCATATAAACTTAACAAATAAATTTCAAATATGTAAAACACATAACAACTAGTACATAATATAAGATTGATTAAAGTATATTTTGGACCCAAACAATACAATCAGTTATACAATAACTAGTGATTACATTGAAATATTTCAACAAACATACAATGCAATGCAATTGTAAGGACTAGCTATATGGAACCCTAAATGATCTTGGATCAGGACTAAATTGATGGCCACTACAATAGGGATTAGGATTTTCCCACACATGACTAATCTTAGCGTATATTTGATGCAATATCCATCCAGCCTTAGATGCCACACGTTCTTACATGACAAAACAATGTACATTTTTACAAGCATTATCATTAACATAACTAATAAATAACAAGAAAATTTAAACAAACATACCAATGACTCATCATATGTGGCTAGTCTCTAACACCACCCTTCGCTCCTCTTAGGGTCAAACCAAATAAGAGGCTTTATAACACGTGAGGAGCTGGGCAACAAGTATGGATGTGATATCTTGTGATACCACTCTACATTGTCTGGCATGACTTTGCTAGGCACCATCATAATAGGTCCACGACTCAACACTCAGAACATGCTGGTCAAAGTGCTCCCACATTGCATCTACCTCTGCCAAATATATAGCCTCGTCTGATGCACGGATAAGAGGGCATGGGATTGATTAGACATGGGACAACTGGCAAAGCACCCGCTCTGGCTGATGAGGTTTGCACCACATCCCAATTCGCAATTTGCTAGAAAAGAATGAGATAGTGTGAAGTGGATGATGGGCGTGAGCATTGGAGTATGGTGTTCATTACACATCCTGACATCTCAGCCAATATAGCTAGTGATGTATCGGAGGTAGCTGTTCACTCCCTCGATGAGATATCCACCAAATTACTCATGGGTGGTCTTCACGGTATGCCACATTTAGCAGGCTGGCATGGTGAAAGCCAAGAAAGTATTCATATATCCACGCCTATAAATATACATAAATAAGTTAATTAACATGACAAGATAAAACAATTACAAACTGTAAGCACCCAGTTACCTACCTCGCCCTATGCTTGGAAGCAAAGCCTAGATGCCTATACAGTTAGGTGAAACAAATAGCCCCCCACGGAATATCAGCAATGACATCCAAGTTTTGCAACAGCTCTAAATACTCTACCCGCACAGTGGTAGAGAATTTGTCTACAAACACCATATATCTCAACACAAATAGCATGGTGGCCCTCACTGCATAGACCCACCTACCCTGTCTGAGGTGACTGTTGATGACCCTCATTAGACTGTCGTATTGGAATGCTAATTTCTTGTTGGCATCCAACTCCTCAACTACAAGTGTAGGTGGGAGCCCTAGGACATCACACACTATCCCAAGTGCGGTCTCTAATGTTAAGGTTGACATAGATACAAAATTACCTCCAATAAGGAGGTGCAATAAAGATGCCACATCATCTAGGGTAATGGTCATCTCGCTAATCGGTAGGTGGAATGTGTTGGTGCTTGCATGCCATCGTTTAATAAATGCAACCAACAATGTCTTGTCCACTATAGAGTAATCGAGCATAATCCATGGCTCCAACCCAAAATGCTTGACAATATGCCACACTTCCTCAAGTATTGCATCACACTATAGGGCCCTCAATTTATTGCCATATATGATGATTTTCAAAAGAGGACGATCCTATGTTGTCACGATAGCTTGTTAGATCCATAGTTTAACAAAACAATAATAAATGATTATACATATATATATTTTATAATTGTGGTAACTTATTGACTCACTAGTCCATACATGCCATGTAGTGTGCCCGCCATATCTCTTGAGCACTGAAATATCATATGGACCACTAGGGGTTGGAGCCATCAAGAGGTCAACTCTTTGGATCAAGTTCACCGTGTGAACACATCTTGCTCCCCCGTCCTCCTTTGTAGTGTTTGAGTCATCGGAGGCAACCGCCATACTAATATTGTGTATTGGATCCTCTTCATCAATAGCTTATGCCTGCCTGCGACTGACTCGTTTTCTACGCTCAGAAGCAGTTGGTCGCCAACGTTCCACATTCTCAGGCTCCTCAACGGGTTCAACATTTCTATAACTTGGGTTTTTTGTCCTAGCCATATTTATTTGCAATAATGTTAAAAGATCAATTTGCATAATAAACATAAAATTCAAACAAATGAAGTTAGGTGCTGTGGTGGGCTAATTTGGAGTCCCAAATGGTTTTGTAGGACAATTTGTAGGGCCAAATGAATTTATTGAGCCGTTTTTCAATCTAAATTGATTTATAGAGCTATTTTTCAATCTTGCACCTCTGTTGCCATTTTTTTTTCTCTATGGACCACCTTACTAACTTTTTTAACAGAAAAAAAAAAATAACATTGAGACCCATATCTCAAGATTTATGTTTTGGCAACTAAAAATGGAAGAAGAAAATGAGGTAGCGGGGATGGGGATGGAGATGGAAGGAAGAGGAAGAAGGTGAAGGGGGATGGGCAATGGCACGGGTTATGAAGGAAAGGGGGCTTATAGGTTTAGGGTAAAGGGTAGGTTTGGTATTTTGGGTAATTTTTTTAAAGGAGAGAGGGTGCTTATTAAAGGAGTGGGGTAATTAAATCCCTTGATAAAAAATTAACTGCACCAAATAACATTTAATGCCCCAGTGTGACATTGTTTGGGAGATGCAGAGTTTTATTTATTTTTTTCTACTCTACCAGTAATTAGGCCTTAAAAGTTTTGCTCAGCTCAACGTGTTTTTTTAATTGCAATAAAAATAATGGGGTAGCTAAATGATATAGTTGGTTGTAGACCAGTCTAGTTGAGCTTGGTATAGATGTTTGAATGGGATAGTTGATGGTGTTGCCATCTGACTTTGGGAGGGTAATATTGGAAACACACAATTGTCAGGAGGGTAATATGGTCATGACAATGGTCAAATGCTGAAGTGTCAACAACAAATTGATTAATACTCATTAGGAAAGTAAGATAAGATAAGATAATAAAAAGTCATATGTATATTTCTCAATCAAAATCATATAAGAGGAACAACTAGCTAGATGACCCAAACAACAATTTTTCTATCTATCTCATCTTATTTATCTCATTTTATCTATATATATATTTCTCATCAATGAGCTTCACTACTATTCAACTTTTAACCACAATTTGACATATCATATTTTTTACCATAATTTTTTTATTTTGTTTTTGATGTGCCATGTAAATTTTACCATTATCCTTCCTCTACTCACTTTTTTACTTTTTATTTACTTTTACAAAATATTTACCTTTCTATTTATTATTTACTGATAAATGTATTATTAAAATATTATAAATTTATTACAAAATATTTTATTATAATTTTTAGATATTAATATATTATTAAAATAAAAATAATTATATTACTTTTTAATTATTATTGAATTGAATTATTTTATTACTTTTAAATTTTAAATTTAAATACTTTGTCGTGTGTGCGTGTGCGCACTTGAGTAGTGTTTCTACGCATGCGAGTATACAATCCAGTACTTGAAAAGCACAAGTCTAAGTGGATGGGCTTAACTTGAGAAAAAAAAAAAAAAAAGTCTTCATTTTTTTTTTAAAAATACTTTTGCAAAAATATTGTTGTTTAGATGAGTTTTTCAAAAAAAAAAAAACTAAAGCACCAAAAAAACCAAAATGATATTATTTTTTTTGAAGCAGGTTATTTGTAACTTTAGAGAAAAAAAAAAAAAAAAAAACCCAATGCTGTCAATGAAAGAGAAGATTGGGCAGTCAAAGGTTTATGATTTTTTTCTAGAAAAAATTACCCCTATAATTTTTATGTAATTATACTTCATGCTCTTTGGTTCCTCGATCATTAACTGCGCTTCTCCCTCTTTTCTTCATTACTTGTTAGCTTGAATTTGAGGAGCTCCGTTGCTTGTGAGGAAACATCACGGTGTCATACATGTCTTGCAAGAGAAGGTGTCATTCGAGTATGTAAAGTACAAAAATTATGAGAGGAGGAGAAGGAAATTTATCGAAAAAAGCGATTTTATTTTTGTGATTATTTAGTAAGGTCAAGGGCAAATAGGAAAAATGAGCCAAATTTTGTTGAGTTGTCAATAAAATAAGTGTTCTACTTGGTGGCTCATTATTGGTCCATGTGACCGTTCATAGATGAGAATTAAAGTAAAATAAGATTAGAATATTTTCAATTATGTGAACTGAATTTAAAATTTGAAGACATGAGAATTTTGATGTGAGTTTTGTTATACGTTCTAAACAAAAAAAACTATAGGAAGCTTTAGAAGAAAAAAAAAATTCTATTTCAAATACTATTCCATAAAATAACAATTAATTAAGTTATAATAAAATAATACTATAAATTATATAAATTAAATTTTTTAACAAATTATTACACATGGAACAAGATTTTGAATAAAATATGGGACAAAAAATTTTGTACTCAAAGTTTTATTTATATTACTATTCACATTACTTTGATTTTGTTTATATGACTCTAGTTTTTATTCATTTATATTCCCTATTATGGGGTAAAAAATTTACTTCATTCAACTAATTGACAATTTTCTGCTTGTTTTAATATTTTGTATTTGCTATGATTCTTCTTGGGAGAACACAAACATTGGAAGGGAAAAGATATAAACTCAACATAATAGAAAATTAGAAGATTTTGTCGGCTAACTCCAGAGGTGGAAAATTTTTCTCCAAGCTCTTGATTTTCCTCTAATAACAGTAATTTTCATTGCATCTGACGACATTAATGGTTAGAAAATTTGTCTTTTCTTCAAGCTCTTGGTTTTCCTTAATCAAAGATATATTTCAACTCTACAAAATTTCCACTTGTACAACATAACTAGTTTATTCTTGAAACAATGTTTGTGAAAGCCAGATGGTTTTCATCCATATGCAATAACTTATGTGTCTTGATTTAGACCAACAGTTATCCAAGTTATATTTATGGGCTTAGAGTAAAAGGGTTCGTGGACCTATATTCCTCTTATCCCATATAAAGAGGAGGGGGGAACCTTCGGAAAAAAAGGAGGAAGTTCATTTTATCACCTCTACAGAGTGAATTCCCTCCTCTACCCACATAAGAAACCTTAGTTTGAGCAACAAGAGGTTATCCGATCAATACCATAACCTTGAAAATCTTTAGATCTGAGTGAATCCATTGTTGACCAACCAACATGTCCAAAATATAATATTTGATTGTGAAATTTGTTGTAATGTTGATATTTGACTTCAATAAAAAAAAATAAAAGCGGATAAATAACTCTCTAATTTAAAGAGTTTTATCATTATACATTATAAATATATATAACTAGCTACCACGCCGTCCATGGCATGGGCAAGATTTTTTTTTTGTTCTTTCATGATACAATCCTTTGTTTATATCATATAGTATATAAATGCACTGTTAGAATACGTGAAAAAAGTTTAGCCAAGACAAGAAAATTCCTCACTAAAATAAACAAACGAGGAATTGAATTGTCCTCGCTAGTTACCGAATAATCTAGTGAGGACAATTAAGTTATTCGTAAGGGTGAATATAGATAAGGACAAATTGAAAATTTGGCCGTTTTGGTCTCATCTTAAAAAATTAATTAAAACAAAAATTTTGTCTCAATCTTATATTAATTTTTTTTGTGTTGTTTTAATTTTATATAGTATTGTTTCAATCCCGTTTTAATTGTGTCTTGATTTCTATCCAACTCCTATGTCTCATTTTGGTAAATTTTAAAAAAATAAAAAAAGAATATTGAAAGTGAAAAGAATGAGTAGAGTGTATAAAATAATAAAAATGTATTAAAAATATATAAAAAAAAGAAAAATAGTGTGTAAAAAAAAATATAAATATAAAAATAATATTTTATTAAAATTTTATTTTAAGATAAGACAAATATATATATTTATTGAGATAATTTTAAGACAAAATATGATAAAATATATTTATTCAAGATAAAAATAAAACAAAATTTTACTTATTTTATTATTATCTCAAAAATTAATTTAAACATAAAATTATATCTCAATCTCATATCGAATCTCAAATTTTTTGTGTTGAAAGAGAATAGCGAACATTCTACCCCGTGCACACCTCTAGTTATTCGTCAGAACGATCATGGAAGTAATTTAGCAATAAATAATTATAAAGCTTTGCTGAGTATTTTAATTTTGCGATGAATGACTTTTTCCTCTCTAAATCTCCTCGCTAAAACATCAAACTTTTTTCCCTTTGGCTCAAATACTGTCGTTTCAAATTAGCTAAATTTGCTAGCTCCTCACTTGGGCGAAAACCTCAAACATCTCCATCTGAAGTGCTTCGCACCAAAATCCAAGGGATTTCTCCTTGTCGTAGTCCCTTCCTCCTCCTCTTCCATCGCTGTCCAGCTGAGGCTTCCCCGCCGTTTTTGCTCCGTCAAAATCCTTAGTTTATCTGTTTTGTTCATCTGATCGCACTTTCTCTGTTGGAAAGAAGAAACGCAGGCAGAATTGCATTATCGAGTAAGTCCACCTCTTTCCTTCTCTGTTTTATTTTCTTAGCATGAATTACTTTGTCCAATTTGAGTATAAATTTCTATTGATGTAAATGAACTATGCTCTGTAGAAAGAGTAATAAATTTTGTTATAAGGGTCCTAAAATTAGGGAAAGGAGAATTTGACGCCACCCATAGTGTCATCATCTTTACATTCACCCTCTTCCATAAATGTTTCATCTTCTTGATCTAGCATTATTTTCTCAAGTTCAATTGGATCTAACTCAGCAAGTTTCTCACTTCTTCTGAGCTTGTATAATAGCTGCTGTTTAGTTCCTGTAAAATCAACACAGAAAAGAACAAGAAAATCCATTTAATGACTCCAGTAATAGTTATTTCACCATCACAAAATCTTAAAAGACGTTTTAGTACAGAGATAGACGTGCAGTAACCATAAGAGTAATGGCAAATTGAGGATGCCTAAATTGATTGTACTCTCTAGTTTTGACATCGTTAAAATGCAACACATGAGTAGAGAGCAATACTCATATGCACTCCGCCACAGTCATTCAAGTAGTAAAAATTGATTAGAAATCGAAGTGAAAAGTACCACAGAAAGTGAAGAACTGTTCACACAATTTATATTGCTGAATTCCTATCCACCGTAAAAAAATCTAGTGAATTCTAATTCTGAGCACTCCCCTCCCATTTTTTTTTTTTGAAGATAAAGGAGTGACTTTTTGAATTCATTACCTAAGTTTCTCGTGAATCATAGAGTAACTGTATTCTTTATCTTTTTGTTGTTTATTGATAGAGCATATAACCAATTTGAACCATGTAATCAGTTAGCAATTATTGTTGATTTGTCTTTGTTGAAAGTAATATCTATCTGATATGTGTGTGTGTCTATATATATATATATCCATTTGTATAATTGTAAAACTGTTTTTGCAGCTTCTATTACTCCCTCCCTAGGATGATATGCAGATATATATATGGATATATTTCTTCATTAATATATAGTTCATATATATTTCTTCATTGACTGCTTGTGTTGCTTTCTATCTGGTTATCTTGATCTATGAAAAGATCCAAAATTGATAGCGTAGGATTTGTGTACGGAGGAAGAGGCACTTTGAAGGCAATAAGATGCTTTGGTAGAGTCAATTAAGGACTGTTTAGGCTGTGAATAGTTGTTGCTAATGTTAGGATTTTGGTTTTAGTGAAGACTTGAAAATAAGTACGAAAGGGCATAAAAAAATTAGAAGAAAAAGAAGAAACCTTGGAGTAACATTAAGGTTTTGATTGCATCACACAATCTAAAAAGGGAGCATTGCTGTAACATCTCATAAGACTAAACTCTTCCATGAAATATACAATGTAAATCTGTTCTAATTTAAAAAATTCTTGTTTGCATACTGATGCCGAGCATGACTATGTTGATGGGAGATTTTTCCTATTGTGCGACATTATATATTACTATGTTGTAATCCTCCTAACCCCTTCCCTTCGCCTCCTATGCAGAAAAGTAAAGATATTATTTCATAGTGTTTTATTCCTTATGCAGATTCAAGCTAGTCTCAAGAAGTACAACATTCTTTTATTGTGGATGAGGTATCTTACTATATCTGTTCTTAACTCTTAAAAAGCTGTTATATAGTAAATTTACATCTAATATAGACATTAAAGACAACATAGCTTTTGTGATATGGCTCTTTGAAGGTGATTTGTGCCTTCGGAAGGCTTGGAACGATGCTTGGATGTGACAAATACAATATTAAGCCAGACCTTGCGTCTGTAGCTAAGGTAAATCCACTTCCACTATTATAACAAAAATGTGGAATCCTTCCCAACACTATATTCTTGGTGGGTGAAGATGAAAACTAGTCATATTCTTGGTTTTATGGATTATTAGATTCTCAATTCTGTGGAGGAATCAGTTAAATTGTACACAGAATTTGATCCGATTTTTCCTTTTTTATATATGTATTTTTCATAGGAAGGTACCTAGTTAATATAGGTGGCTCATTATGCCATGTAGAATATAGAAATTGATGAGTTTTTCTATGGCTAATTTCTGAAATATTTTATTCTTCAAATTTGTCTAGAATGTAACTGACTGAATAGAGCAAAGCCAAGGGAATCTATGCCATTTTATTGTCTTGCACATTTTTTTTATTTCATTTCTATCCTTATATCTTCTTTTCTGAAAAGACATACATCACATTTATTAATCAATTCCATGCAAGTCCAAGCTATATGCAAGTCGAGAAATATTAGATTAGCAAAGATATCAGAATGCATCAATGGGAAATTAATCTTCTCATTAGTTAAGAAATTATGCAATAATAACCATCATCATTGGAATTATCTCCCAATTGCCTTTGAAGATCATGTAATTTATCTTGACTATCAAAATGACTATTTGAGCATTAAATGAACTATTGTATGATGTAACTAAACTATCTTCTTCTAATTTAAGTTCATCAAAATATTCTTCAGGGAAATGATTTTCAAATTCATTTAATTCAACCATCTCATCCTCCAAATTTTCCATCTTAGTATCCACATTATATGCAGCATGATCATATCCTAGAAACAAATGTCTTATACATGGAGGAATATCATTTAAATAATCCATAGAGAAATTTTCAGATTCAACATGGGTTTCAGGGTCAGGTGCAACATATGAATACCCATTATAATCATCCACACAAAAATAAGTTGACGTGACAAGTTAAGTAGAGGCTTAACTAGTCGAAAATACATAAAAATTAGACATGCTTTAAAATTGTATAAACTTGATTGGTCGGATGGGGTAAAACCAATATTTTATTTTATTTTACCTTTTCTTCTCATAAAAAAGGTTTAGTAAAAAGTAAATATATGTGTGTGCATGTGTGTTTTTTATTAGATTAAGGAAACTTTTCAATATTAATCATTAAGTAAACATATTATGCACTAAACATAGATTATATATTTCTTCATTATTTTTCTTTCTCCTCTTGAAAAATGAGTTAATAAATTTAGAAAACTCACAATGTTTTCTCAATATATTAGCCCAATAAGTTATAAAAATTGAAGATTATAGTTACATTGAAATTTTTAACTAAAAGAACACAGTTTGAAAGCAATTGAACTATAAATTAAATTAATAAAACTTATCACTTGATACTAATAAGAAGTTAAGAAAGATCTCTCTTATATTCTCATTAGCTCTTGTAAATTTAAGTGATGCTAAATTCTAATTTTACAATAATTTTAGGGGGCCAAATATATAATATCTATATAATGCTACCCTACTCCCTCTGCCCATGCTTAGAAGGACTCAAACAAATTTGGGTACCTAAATTTATTGATCTTTTGAACATGTGTGCTTCAAAGCTCTTGCCAAAAGGAAGTGGTACTTGACAGTGGTTGTTCAAGGCACATGACTGGAGACAAAAAGAGGTTCACAGAATATACGGATGCTAATCTAGGTCTTGTCACTTTTGGAGATGATGAGAAAGGGTATATCATTGGAGTTGGTAAGGTCCAACTAAGTGAAACTCTTTTTGCTAATAATGTTTACCTTCTTGATGTTCTCAAACACAATTTGTTGAGTATTAGCTAGCTTTGCGACAGAGGTTATAATGTATCTTTTGAAAAACAAGAGTGCACCATTATTATGTTGATAGGTAAAACGTATTTTTTCATGGTATCTGAAATGACAATGTACTGTGTCTGCTAAGAACTTTGCACTGTCCTTCAAGACTTGTTTAGTCTCTAAGACAAGTGATGCATGGCTATGATATATGAAGTTGGGACACTTAAACATGCATCTTTTATCAAAACTTTCTAAACATAAATTGGTTTCTGGTTTACCTTCGTTGTAGTTTGAAAAGATCATATTTGTGGATCTTGTCAAAAGGGGAAGCAAAGGAGATAATCTTTTAACGCTAAAAATGAGGTTTCTACCCAATGACTATTACAAATGTTGCACATGGATTTTTTGGACCTATGTCCACAGTAAGCCTAGGAGGGAAAAAGTATGGCTTTGTTGTTACAGATGATTTTTCAAGATACACTTAGGTGTTCTACCTTGCTCACAAGGATGAAACTTTTAAGATTTTCAAAAAGAAAAGGATTTAAAAATTGCTTCCATTTGGAGTGATCATGGTAGAGAGTACATGATAACTTTTCCTATTATAGAACTCCCCAACAGAATAGGGTTGTAGAAAGGAAGAACATGTGCCTATTAGATATGGTGAGAACTCTGCTAGCTAATAGTGGCATATTCAAATAGTTTTGTGCTGAAGTTGTTAACACAGCTTGGTATATCTAGAACAGATGTTTGATAAGGCCAGTTTTGAATAAATCTGTTTATAAGCTATGGAAGGACAAAAAGCTCAATGTTAGCTATTTCCATACGTTTGGTTGCACTTGACTTATACACAACAATGGCAAAGATTATCTTGGCAAGCTTGATGAGAGATCAGATGAAGGTATTTTTCTAGGCTATTCTTTAACAAGCAAGGCTTTTTGAGTTTATAACAAGAGAACTTGAACTGTTCAAGAATCTATGCATGTTATATTTGATGAAACTGACCCTCCCTTGAGCAAAAGCTCTTGAGGAAAATGAAACTTTTCAGATAAACAGCTTTCAAGATCTTCTAGTAGATCTTACTGAGAAAAACAGAAAAGCAAGAGGAAAAGCTCTCTAACTCAGCACCAAGAGTAGAAAAGAGTACAAAGTGCCTTATAAGCAAGAGGTGCAGAGAAATCATTCTCTAGGTGAGGTCTATGGTGATGTTCATGAAGGAATGAGAACTAGAGCCCTAAGTAGAGTCATATATGCAAAATTTGCATTTCTGTCCTTCCTAGAACCTACCAATGTGAGGGAATCTCTTCAAGATGAGGCATGGATTATAGCTATGCAAGAAGAGCTCAACTAGTTCTAGAGGAAAAAGGTATGGACTCTTGTGCCAAAGCCCACTCATCAATCCATCATTGGGACAAAATGGGTCTTCAGAAACAAATTAGATGAAGATGGTATAGTGGTAACGAACAAAGCTCATATTGTAGCACAAGGGTATGATCAACATGAAGGTGTTGATTTTGAGGAAACTTTTGCTCATATTGCTCGAATTGAAGCTATTAGGATCCTCCTTGAATTTGCATATTTTAAGGGTTTTAACTATTCCAAATGGATGTCAAAAGTGCTTTTCTATTAGTTAAGAAGTATATCAAACAGCCTCTTGGTTTTGAAAGAGATAAATTTTCAAATCATGTTTATAAACTTACAAAAGCTTTTTATGGGTTAAAGCAAGCTCCAAAAGCTTAGTATAATTGCTTGAGCAGTTTTTTTGATTAAAAACAATTTCCAAAGAGGCAAGATTGACGCAACTCTCTTCACAAAATCTCATGAGAATGACATTGTTGTGGTTTAAATTTATGTTGATGATATAATTTTTAGTTCTACTAACGAGATTTACTGTAAGAATTTTGAAGCTCTCATGAAAAGCGAGTTTGAGATAAGCACAATGAAAGAAATAAATTCGTCCTCAAATTACAATTCGAACAACTCCCAAATGGTATTTTTGTTAATCAAGTGAAATACACCAAGGAACTATTGAAAAGTACCAGATGAACCCCGCTCTTATGTTATTTGGTTCTCCTCCACCTATTACCTATGCTTTGCCTCTCTCCATCATCCCACCTTTAACTAAACCCTCTCTCACTAGCCCTATTCCCATTGACTCCTAGAGCTCTGATTGTCCTGACTCTAGTAATACTATTGCCACTTTTCAGCTTACAACAAAAGTTGCCTAGAAAACTCCACCTTCTTCACAAAAACCACCCAATAGCCCTCCATCTCCCATGATTCATGTAGCTCCTTTCTTACCTAACCCTTCTACACCACCTCCTTCCCCAAAAACAAAAACCACCCAATAGCCCAATCCCTTGTGAAGTTTCTCACAGCTTCTTGCTTTAATTCTCACAGCTTCTTGTGGCTTTTTGACATTGCAAGGTATATTTTCAACATTATATACACAAATGATTCATATATATATATATATATATATATATTTGAATCACAAAGTTCCAAATGGCCACCGTGCCAAACCAAATCATCACTATTTAGGACTAAATTGCAATTGTCACACATACTGCTCGTGGCCAAATCCCAAATCACCACTTATGCTGTCTTAGTTACCACAATGGCAATTTGGATAAAATTACTTAGAAAATACAAAAATTTGAAGTATTTATCAAAGTATTACTAAGTTGAAATTATTTCTCAAACTGTCACTAATTTTTAAAAGACTGAAACACCAGACGAAATGGCATCTTAATGTTGAAATTCTACTGGAAGTGGCGTCTTCAAGCTAAGAATTGATAATGATTCTTGTGGATTGTGCCGTCTTTTGTGCAAATTTCTTTTTGCAATATGCCAAAGTGTATGACTTTTTCTGGGAAAATTGCAACATTAAAATATCTCTTAATTTTTTAAAAAGTAGTGGTAAATTAAGAAATAGTTTTAATTTAATGGTATTTAAAAAATACTTTAAATTTTTGTATTTTTTGAGTAATTTCAACGGTGATTTGGTCACTAGGAAATGACTTATCAATGCTAAATGACATAAAAAATTAAATTGGTAGCTGTTTGCTAAAATAGGAGTTCTAGGACTAGGATGCTAACAACTTCATAACCAACTCCTCTCTATCATAGTCTATACCAAATCTTGACAGGCATAAGGCATCTAGCCACGTCTTAAATCACAATTTAGGAAGTTTTGAGAATAATAGGAGGATCGATAAGTTAAATTACCTCGATTCCTTGTAACAATTTTTCTAAAGCCCCAAAGTTTAGACACAACCCTTAGTCCAAGTGCAATTTTGTTTTGTCTTTTTCACTACTTTGGTTAGTGCATTTTGGTCACTTTGCTCAATATTTTGGGAAAGTGACTATTATGGGTTCATATAGAAGATTATTTTTTAAAATGGGTTCAATTTAAAACTATTTATAAAAATGAGTTTCTTTTTAAAAAAAGAGAATTAAAACGTCAAAAAAAGAAAAAACAACAAAACGCTATAGGAAAATGACACAACACCAAATTTCATGTCATTTTCACCAAAATGTCATGAAATTTGGTGCTTTGTGATTTTTCTATAGCGTTTTGTCTTTCTTTTTTTAAAAAAATAATTTTCATAAATAATTTTAAATTGAACCATTTTTATAAAATATTTTATACAAAAGCCCATTTTAGTGAAAAACCCCAGCTTTTGGGGTGTTTATGAATTGAAAGATAATTCTGAAAGTGGAAAAAACTCTGCCGGATCGATTGCGTTCAAACATCCCGTTCACCGTCCCATTTTTAGCATACACTGACCGAGTCGAACAGAAGTGCGGGCGGATGTTTTTACGTGGGGACAGGACAAGAGATAGTTTTGTGGTTTAGAAAGAATTGTACTGGCATTCTTTGTGGTTTAGACAAATTCAGCAAGAGAATTATCTGTTTTTACGTGGGGACAGGACAAGTGATAGTTTTGTGGTTTAGAAAGAATTGTACTGGCATTCTTTGTGGTATAGATAAATGCAGTCCAACAAATTCAGCAACCCTATGTCTCTTGCTACATGTGACAATAGTGCATGCTTTTCTCAAGGAGATGACCCACTACTAACACCACTGTCACGTATAGCATTCTCTATAAACCTCAGTTTTGAGCATGTGTTAGATATAGTATATAATATGATAAGTGGTCGTCTGTGAACTGTAGTGTAAAAATTATTGATTGAACTTTGTTTTATTTAATTTTATTAATTTCGCCCTTAATATTTTAAAATTATAATAAATTGATCTTCCTGTCTATTTTTTAATAGATTGTTAACAAAAAAAATCTGACATAAAGCTTTTTTTTTTTTTCTTTCTACTTGTATAGTTAAGTGTTTAACTTATATCTTAATACTTTAAAGTGTGTCAATTTAATTTTTAACAATTCAATGTCAAATTGGTCATTCTTATTTTACGCCGATAAGAAATATAAAATATATTATCCAAACAATATAAGAAAGTTTAAGATGAGAAAATGCTACCCATTTTAAATATTTTTATATTCTTATCTGCAAATATTTTTTTGAGAAATAAAGTTGTAAAATAATTGACAGATATATATGATTCAATTCTAAAGTTTATTTGCAGGATGCATTTTCACTTTTTTTTTTCCTATCATATTTCTTATTTATAAAATTGTCTTATTTAATTTTCAAAAGTTTTTAATGGATCAATTAAGAATACCTCAAGCACCAAACATCATCTTGGAAAAAATTCCTTAAGAGTTTCATTGACATATTGCCTAACACGACTAAGGAGCGACTACTAGATGTGAATGAACACATTGTTTCATTGAGTTGAAGAGGAAAAGCGAAGAAAACAAAAATAAAGTCTGGGGAGAAAAGAAAAGGAGAGAAAGATTAAGATACGAACATACCAAACTTTTTATATTGTATGGATAGTACACACCAAACCATGTGAAAGTTATATTACTTATTAACATGAAATAAGAATGATCTATTTGATATTGAAATGTTAAATACTAAATTGATATGCTTTTAAATTGTTAGGGATTAGATTGACATGTTTTTAAAGTGTCAAAGATTAAATTGACATTGATTAAACACTTACTAGTACACGTGGGTAGAAAACATTCAATGTCAACATTTTCGGTTAACGGTTTGTTACAGAGGCAAACGAAAAGACTATTTTGTCATGATTTTAAATTGTTATGAACTAAATTGATAAAACTAATGTGGGAGGGACTAATTTGTCACAATAAGTAATTGCTAGGGACCAAAAAGTAAGTTTCCTCTTTTAGTTTGTAGTTTTTGAAAAAAATTTACTGGTAGAAATTTTACTGTATTCTCGGCCGTTTAGATCAATGCAGAAAGCATATTCTGTAGTCCGACAAACTCAGCAAGATTCCTCTGTCTCTAGCCACATGCGAAATAGTGCATGCTTTTCACACGGAGAAAACTAAATAATATGATAATAAAGGAACTTAAAACATGGTCAAATTTTTTGTGGTTGGAAGTGCATCGCATTTAGAAAATGGAATTGTTATTACGTAGGGTGTCTGGCAAGGTTGTCTGGTAATAACTAGTATTTATGCAGTGCAATACATTCGTAGCAGGGAAGAACATATATCAATCAAATTCTGTGCCTATTTTCCTCTGTTCTTTCTTGGTTTATATCATGGCTCTACTAGCAACACCACTGAAGCCATTGCTAAATGAACCAGTGCTCTATGCCTGTCCCTTTTCTCTTCTTGTTTGCTTCATCAGCATCTACTGTGTCTTTAAGCTCAAAAGAAGAACCAAATACAATCTGCCTCCATCACCAACGAAGCTACCACTTATTGGCCATCTTCATCAGCTTGGCGCTCTCCCACACCACTCTTTGACAGCACTCTCGCACAAGTATGGCCCTATAATGTGGCTGCACTTGGGCCAAACTCCAACCCTTGTCCTTTCTTCTGCAGATTTGGCCAGAGAGATGGTCAAAACGCATGACGTTGTTTTTTCCAGTCGGCCCCAGACTACCGCCGCCAAAATCCTTCTCTATGGAGGAAAGAATGTGGCTTTTGCTCCCTACGGAGAAGAGTGGAGGCAGAAAAGGAAAATCTGTGTTCTCGAACTTTTGAGCCTGAAAAGGGTCCAATCATTTAAGCCCATCAGAGAAGAAGAAGTTGCAGATTTGGCTCAGAAGATACGTCAGGCATGCAAAGGTAATGATGGTTGCTATGTGAATCTAAGTGAGATGCTCATTGAAACATCGAACAATATTGTGTGTAAATCTGCTTTTGGACACAAGTATAGTACACATGATGGTAGCAGTAACCTTGCAGAGCTAGCAAGGAAGTTGTTGACTCAATTTACAGCTTTCAGTGTTGGGGATTTCTTCCCTTCACTAAGTTGGCTTGATGTTATCACAGGCCTAGTTGGAGAATTAAATACCACTTTTCAAGAACTAGATGCTTTTTTTGATGTGGTAATTGCAGATCATAAGAATGTAAAGAGAAACGATGTCAGTTCTGACAAGAATGACTTCGTAGATATTCTCTTACAACTTCAAGAGGGTGGCAATATTAACTTTGAGCTAACCCGAGAAACCTTCAAGTGTTTGCTACTGGTCAGTTTCCATCTCTTGTCTATTTCTTTTTCTTTCTTTCTTGCACCCAACAACGTACCATATTCACTTTAATCAATATGAGGAAATGAATATTTTGGACTTGCAACATTTCAGGACATGTTTGTGGCAGGAACCGATACCTCTTCAACAACTCTGGAATGGGTTTTTGCAGAGCTCTTGAAAAATCCAATTTTGCTGAAGAAAGTCCAAGAAGAAGTAAGAAGAGTTGCAGGGAATAAATCTCAAGTCCACGAAGATGATGTAAATCAAATGAAGTATCTAAGATGTGTAATCAAAGAAACTTTAAGATTACATCCACCGGCTCCACTTTTGGTACCTCGAGAAACAACAACTAATGTTAAACTAAGTGGGTATGATATTCCTGCCAAAACAAGGGTTCTTGTCAACATATGGGCAATCCAAAGAGACCCTAAATTATGGGATAGGCCTCTAGAGTTTCTTCCGGAGAGATTTGAAAATAGCGAGATCGATTATAAAGGCCAACATTTCCAATTTACACCCTTTGGAATTGGGAGAAGAGGGTGCCCTGGACTTTCCTATGGGATTGTTAATGTTGAGTGTATACTTGCTAATCTGCTGTATTTGTTTGATTGGAAGCTGACTAAAAGTGGTGACTTAGACATGAGTGAGAAGCACGGTCTCACTGTCAACAAGAAAGTACCACTTTATGTCGAAGCAATTCCTTACTCGTTTGAATCTAACCCTTAGATGTGGATTCACTTCATTTTAATTTTTAGTTTGCTGTGAAAGAAGTTGATGAAGTGATCTTGTCTTTGTAGTTCAACTGTTGACAGCTCTAGGCATAGTTATGTTTGTGTTTATGGCGCAGTTTTACTTGATCCTCTGATAAACATTGGTGTAGTAATGAACCCTGCATTCGGTAAATGAAGCATAATGCTTTGATAATATGCCATATAAGTATTATTTGCATCCCTTTCTTTCCATTTTTGTTGTTAAACATTGAATGTGAATATTTAGAGGGCGCTTACCAAAACTATATATAAAAGAAATGGGTGGAAATTGGTTTACGTATTCTTTTTCACTCTTAATTAAATATACAATGATTTTATAATACTATATGAGTATATGCCATACCACAGTGGCGTTGCAACCTTGAATAAATAAAATGGGCTATCTAACTAATCCTAAGTAAAGTTTGAGCCAAAATACCACTCTAATTCTCACAAATGTTATGATATGCGGGTCCACATAATTATTTAACCTGCTACAAGCATTAAAATAGTTAATGTAAGTTTTGACAACAACATTTTACTTATTATAAATCAGCCCCAACTTCTTTGAAAGTTCCATTTTTCTGTCCTTCCTCTCATTTTTTGTTCCCCTTTCTTTTTCATTTTCTCCCCTTATCTTTCCTCGTAGTTAAATTTAATTTAGTAGGTAATCAATCTCTTAGGTTAATAATATGCTTTAACATAAAAAATTATTTATCATTCATTTGATATCAAAATAAAAAAATACATAATTTAATTAAAATGATGTCATTTTCTCCCCTATCTTTCATCATAGTTAAATTTAGAGAAAAATCCTTTTTACCTTCTCACACTATCACAAATTTCAAAAAAGACCTTAACGTTTTAAATATAATAAAATAAATTATCACATTTCAAACCAAGAATAAAAGTTGACTTTATTGAGGTATTTTTAAACGTGAGAGTCTTTTTTGAAATTAACGATAGTGTGAGGGAGTAAAAAGGAATTTTTTTCTTAAATTTAATTTAGTATGTAATCAATCTCGTTAGGTTGATAATATACTTTTCCATAAAAAATGATTTATCATTCAATTGATATCAAAATAAAAATACATAATTTGACTAAAATTAAGTCAACTAAAAATATGATCACATGTAGTTGTTCAACCAAGACCACACTTGCTATATGTTATCTATTATAATAAGTGTTTGGAAAAGGAAAAAAAAAGTAATTATTGAACTAACTGATACATATAAAAATGATATTAAAAGATTATAATTTGGAACATCTAAAAATAAATTTTTAAAGGAAACTTTTTAATTTTGGATTAAATTCCTTTAGGAGAATTCTTATGATATTATAATTTTACTGTATTATTAAGAAATCTATAACTCAGTATAATAATTTAATTAATGTGTAACTGATTCTTGTCTAGCTTCTGTAATAAAAAATAACTCTTAAAATTTATGAGTAATTCCAACTAAATTTTTTATGTGGCTTGAATTCAAATGAAAACAATACATAAAATATGTGTATACTATGTCAGGTCAAAAAAAAAGGGTATGCTATGAACGAAAGGCCAAGGTCAAGTTTAAGAATTGATTCCTAAAATCAAATAATTTAAGGATCCCTTATTATACATTATGATATTACAATTAGATCATTTCCATTGGATGTCATCACCTTACTGACTTATTTTATTTTATTTTTTTATGTGAGATTACTTTACTGACTTTTAATTCAAAAGTTTTCAAAGAGACAAAAATCGTACATTTATACTTGAATAAGATTTATAGTACCCATGAACTAACACTTATAACTTGAATAAAGTTTCTTATTGAACTAATTATGTTTTTGTTAAGTTGCCTTAACTTTAATTCTAAAAAAGCATGAATAGTATACCTACAACCAAAATAATATGATTAAGAAAAATCAGTATTTCTTTTCATTAAAGGACAAAGCCTATGAAATTATATGGAGCATAAATCTATTACAAAATTATAAACCTAATCTAGCTTAAATTAACTGGAGCACGAAACTCTCCCAAACACGCGCTTTGATCATAGCTTCTAATATCTTTTTTTTTTATATGAATTATAATATTCCATCTTACACTCCATATGTTAGCATGTAGTCTAGACTAAGAATTACTTGTTATATCTTAAAGATTTTGACAAAATTTTATTCATGACTTTTGACTTTGTATTTTATATGAATTTGTGTAGCTCGAATTATTAAATACCAATTTTTATTTATTTATTTTTTTGTGTAATGGAAGACTTTTTTTATGATTTTACCTGATGATATAAATGAATATTTTTATGATAGAGTATGTCATAAGGTTTCTTTGAAGTTTGAACACATTAATTAATATGTTTTGATTTATGTCTATCTATTTCTATCATTATTTATAAGTATAATTTTCTTTATTTTATTTTATATAGTTTTAATTTAATTTTATTTTTTTCACAAATGTTAACCCCAGCCCTTAAGGTGAGTATAAGAGTTACATATTAAATACACTTCTTCTATTGGTCAATGATAAATATCAGAACACTTATTAAATATGCTCTTATTTATTATGTCACTTAGTAATAAATGATTTTTCATGCAATTGATAAAAATATTAAATGGTATTTAATTATTTAGTAATTTTTAGATTTTTAAAATTTAGGGATTTACAATTGTAGGGTTAATGTTAAGGTATTTGGTGTTTAGATATCAAAGGTTTTAGGGTTTTTGTGTATGTTTAGGGTTTATATTTAGGAGCTAGGGTTCATGTTAAAATTTAGTGTTTATATTTTTAGAGTTTAGCGTTTTGGCAAACTATACCTGTGTTGACTGGTTGGCAAACTATAGCGTTTTGCGGGAGCTGAGAGTCTCAATTGTGGCCTTCCTTCCATCAGGAACTATTCCTCTATTGATAGTTGATGAAGACCACAGATGTAGGGGTCCCAAAGGGTTTTAGATTGTTCGTTCTTCTTTCCTTTTTGGCCTAATTGCCCTTATGTTACCAAAATAATAAAAAAAAAAGATTTATGCATAGGAGATAAAAAAAAGATTTATGTATAAGGTTCAATAAGAAATGATTCATGATAAAAAGAAATAAGAAAATGATTAATGGAAAGTAGATTTTGAATAGCTTTGTTGATACAATTCTCTAAAACGTGGTGCCAAAGAGTAGACCCCAATTTGTAAATCACAGAAATTATACTCCAAAATCAAGCTATGCCCTAGGAAGATCTTTAATTCCTAAAACGTAAAATTCAAGAATCTTGATATAATGGATCTCAACCTATTGAAATTTGCGGAGCAGGGATTGATTTTGGTAGTATGTCACCCCCTAATAGGTCTCTGTTGGCTTTTACACTCGAGTTCAATCCATTCTTCTCTTCCCAAGTTGAGATCCTTATTCCATCTTTATCTTAAAAAAAGAAAAAAGAAAATGTTAACTGGGCAGGATAAGAGCATGTGCTTCCTTCAATGTTTTTATACTATTAGTTAATTGAAAATATTTATGCTAATAGTAGTAATTAATACAGTCAAATAATTAATAGTGTCTCAATGTAATTATATATATCATGTAAAAATTTTAGTGTTTAAAATTTACAATTTAGGGTTTTAGAATTTAGGATTTACTATTTTAAGATTAGGGTTTATCTTTTAGGTTTATGGTTCATATTTATATTTAGGGTTTAAAAATTTAGGATTTATATTTAAGGTTGAGGGGTCATATTTAGAATTTAGAGTTCATATTTAAAATTTAAGATTTATATTTAATGTTTATGGTTTATATTTAAAATTTAGGCTTTATATTTTTAGGGTCTAGGGCTTAGTTTAGGTTTAAGTTTAAGAAAAAAATTAGGGTTTAAGATTTTAGGTTTAAGTGATGCGAGAGAAAGAAATTAATATAAATGTAATAATTAGAGAAAATATATATCTAATATAATTAATAGGAGTGAGAAAAAGAGTATTAATATAATTAACCGGACAAATTTGTAAAAATCCACAACTCTACATGGATAAAGAGTAAAGTCAAGCATCTCGAGTTCCCTGGAGAAGCGATGGTCAAATGTATCCTTTGAGCTTCAGTCATCTTCAGAAGTTCCATCCAAATGTAAATGTATCTTATAAGAACTACATTCATAAAACTGTGGGAACAAAAATAAAGTTTTGAAGCAATTTTTTTATGTATTTATTTATGTGTGTGTGTGTGTGTGTATATATATATATATATATATTTTCTGTCAGAACTGTCATCTCAAAAATTTATAAGATGACCTATTTTGTTGGCTTTTCTAATATGGTATTTGTCATATTTCTACTCATTTAAACTCAAATTTTTTCTTGTCATATTTGTTGTCTGATTCATAAGTCACCCTTCTATTATTATCTAAATAAAATCTTACCAGTCAATTCATTTACATTACTTGCCTTCTTTAATAGGGAATCTACATCTTTTTGTCTCCTTCCCTACTAATTGAAAAGTATGAGACATGAAATGAAATAGATAGTAAGATAGAAGATGTAGAACCTTTTAAAGTCATCTTTCCATAATAATGAAGTTTATAACTTCAAATTCCTCTTTGGTGATGTTAAAAAGATGTATTATATATTATATATCTTATTAAAATCTCATTAGTCAATACTTTTTCAAAAATTGCTTTGTTTATCTTTCCACGATTACATAACTTGTCTTCTTTAATAAGGTATCTAATCTTTAAACTCATTTTCTATTGATTAGAAAGTATGAGATATAAAATGAAATAGAGAAAGGGATAGAAGATGTGGATACTTTAAAAGTCATATTTCCATTAATGATGAAGTGATGTTTCTTTTTTGAGTAAATTACACCAACCTAAACCCAATTACTCCCCCTGGTTCTAAATATTGGGTGTACTCAACTAATTCACGCATCTTAAAAAACTTTTTTTTATGCTTAGTTTTCACAAAAAATAGCATATATTTCTAATTTTACCCTCATTTATTGCAATAATTAAACATCATATTTCAATCTCTTTCTTTAATCAAAGATAATGGAGGCATTGTAACATCTCAAATTTTCTAAGAGAAGAACATAAATCTACACTAGAATAATTAAATTACTAGTATGTTTGTTAAATGCAAATGTAAAGTGTGAGAATATTAAGGATATGTATAAGGGTGATATTTATGTGTACATGCACATATAGCTAGGAAATTAATGTAAAATTCCATCTTAATTGATGAAGTATGATTGAAAGCGAATGGTGAACTCTTGGTTCATTTCTATTGTATGTGCTTATATAATTGTGATTCTCATTATCCTAAAAATGAAGTGAACTAAGAGGAATGAACTTTGAATACTTAATTAAGGAATTAAAGAGTTAGAAATGTGGTATAAACTAGTGCAATTAAATGACATGACTATCTAAGTGAACTACTAGTTAGGGAGATGGTTAGAATGTGACTAAATTGGTCCTAATTTGACCAAATGAAGCAGCAGCTGACCTCCCCCAAGTCCCACGCCACTTGCATGCTTTTAGCCTCTAGAAACTCTGTAATTAGAGAGGGGACACTCCCACCAATCATAGCTTGACAAAATGCCATAGTATGATAATGGCAATTTGATATTTTTGTATGATATTTTGGTGAGGCTTGCGCATGAAGGAGTTCAGCTGAAGACTTGTTCAGCTGAAGATGGGTAGGTCGGTTAAGGGAAGTGGTGACTCAGTGAAGACAACCAATCACCAAGCCACACTTGTCCATGCTATTAATTACCCATAATATTAACTAATTTAAGGAAATAATTATAGAAAATAAATTAGACGAAAAGCAAATAAATAAAAGGGGAAGAGGGGGAGAAGGTCGGTGACCTCAAGGCAAAGCTGCAGCATGCTGGAAAGAAATAGAGGAGCTGCAGAGGAAAGGAGGAAGAGGAGAAAAGAAAGAAGAGAAACAAAGCTAGGAGTTGAGGTAGCTAATGACTTCCTTATACTCTTCTTGCATGCTATATAATTGCCTATGGGTGTGAGCACTTGTGGTATGTAATTATCTATGTTCTTTGCTGTGTTTAAGTGATATTCAAGAGGAATATCATGTTGTGGTGCTTAGAGCTGCCAAGGAGGTAGTTCTAAGTGAGTATGTGCTATTATATGCCTCATGGTGTTTCCTTTGCATTCATATGCCATTTAATGAGATTAGTAACTATTACCAATTATGTATATTCATTTATGGACTCATTAGCTACTGAGACTTGAAGTCTCCTATCCCTTTTTGTGGGAATATCAATGATTTCCAGGTGGAGAAACACCAAGGGTGGCTGCGAAGCTTCAAATAAAGTGTGGTTGTGATTTAATTTGTAAAATACATGATTAATGTATAATTATTTGTTTTAGTTGAATATTTGATGTATAAGGATGTATTGCTATGCTCATGAATGAGAAATGAACTAAATAGATGGAAGAGGAGAAATTGATAGAATTCTCCTCAAGTGTGTACGATAACCCTAAAACCAGTTTTCTGGCAGTTAAGAGGATAAATCAAGTAAGGTGCTTTAAACCCTCAGTTTTAACTTGAAAGTTTTACAACAAGTATTTGACATATTTAATTTTATCCATACCAATTATCGTGGCAATTGAAGTACAAATTCATGCCCAAATGATTTTCCAAAATAGCTAAACAGTGTCCTCGCAATACACAGGGTAGTGTATAAACTTTGCTTAATTAACCCACCAAACCAACGAAATTTTGTATGAAATTTTTACCACATGTTCTAGACACATTAAAGTTGTAATCTGGAGCTTTTCATGATTTTCTGACCTTTATATGTTATGTTTTCATATTTTAAAAGAACAGGGCAGCAAGCTATCTAAACTAATAAGCTGTCAAATTGAGACTTAAACTTCTAATTGGTATTTGCCTTTTTGAGTTGAGTCAAATGAAAGGTATTTCATGAATATAAGAGTTAACATAAGGTGTTACAAGCATCATACTGTATATTTCCCATACTTCATTGTGTCTATTCCCCATATGTAACAATAGGGGTAACATTCTAGGAAAATTTTTTAGGTAAGAAGTATACTCTATGACTTTATTTATTTTTTTATTCTATGTGGAATTAGCCTTGATCTAAGCTTTTAACTCTAGTAGAAGAAAATAGAGATAATGTGCCCTATGGCCCTGTTTGGCACAACACACTAGGCCCTTATAGGATAAGTGTTTGATAAAAATTTAATATTATAATGTTTATTGTGACACTGTATAAAATTTTCGTATTTTATAAGAACTAATCTTTTTGATAGAAATAAATTTGGATCATTAAATTCTATTTTCTACATTTTTTTACATCATGAATTTCATTATTTTTTTTTCTTGTCTATCATCACTGATTACATTTACATCTTTTCAATATTTATTTGTTATAATTGATCAAAGGAGTGGGACATTGTAAGTTATAATGCCATTACCAAGAATTTTCAATGACACTAATCAACAACAGTTTTGGTTTAATTTTATTCTTTCTTATATTTAATCTACAAAAGTTAGAAAGGGACTTTAAACTGATTTTTTATTAATATAATTATAGCAAGGGAGATCAGATTGCTAATACGGTGATAAACCATGTTAAGTGGTGTTGACTATAGTTGATAGTTTGAGGTTATTCAATACAATGTGTACACTAAACACCATATAAAGGTGAATCGTATTGGATAAGCCTTTTACGGTTTGCCAATATACCCTATATTTTTTCCTACTTTGTGTCGTGGTATTAGTATTAGAATTAGTCATACTTACCATTTTTGACAATTAATGAATTGAGCAGTTTGGTAATTTTACCTTTCACTTTTTATTTAATGGAGGTCCGAGGTATTGATTTGTGCTCCTCTTTGCTTTCTCTTAATAGAATCACATTAGAAGAAGTATTTTTAAACTAAAGTAACTTTGGCTAGAGAAATGGGTGGGCTAGAGAAACAAGCGGGTGTTGTCATCATTGGTAGAGAAAGGTAATTAAATAATTAACCCACCAATATTTAATCAAAAAACACCTATAACTTATATGATTATATGGTTACATGTATTAATTAATTAACCCCCTACAATTGCACAACCTCTTATCAAAATGACTTGTGTTTGATACAAATGCAGAACTGCACAAATAGAATAGTACAAACACAGACAGTTGAGTTACAATAGAAATTTTTGTTTTGTTCAATGTTTGTTGGTGGATGCACAAAAGAAGAAATTTGGGCTAAAATTTACTATACTAACTTTTGTATTGTGTAATTTTTTTACTACAAGAATCATAAGGCAGTTTTTATATTTTATAAAAATTAAATAATTAAAATCAAAAAGTTAAGAATAACAAAATAAACTATAAACATTTGTTAAAAAATTGCTGTACTATGCTAAATTTCAAGGGAAATAAAAAATAAGATTTTATCCTGTGAAAACTATCAGAACTTCAAGGTGAAGGAAAGAGAGATCGTGACAGTGAGGAAAATTCTGAATGCATTCTATTACAATAATGAGAGAGTACAATATATAATCACCTTTACAGAATGAATCTAGACTAGTATTCAGGAACAATACATAGTAATTAAGTTAAAACTAAATCTGTTATTCCTAACTAACTATGAGCTGTCATTGCTTGGGAGTGGATCAGATGGATTGCAGGAGCATGGTTGTTATTGTGGTCGTTTGTAGCTTCACACCCCCCCTCAAGTGGAGCATAGACGTTAATCATGCTGTACTTGTCAGTTAATTCTGTAAAACGACCAGGGGGCAAGGACTTTGTGAATGGATCAGCAACCTGCAAGTGAGTAGGTAGATGACGAAGGAGGATGAGACCAGACATGACTTTCTCTCTGATGAAATGGCAATCAAGTTCAATATGTTTGGTGCGTTCATGGTAAATAGGATTTTTGGCAATGTGTATAGCGGAAGCAGAATCACAGTATAAAATGGCAGGTGAAGGTGACTTGAAGTAAAAGTCAGTGAGAAGATAGGATAACCAGGTAAGCTCTGCAGTGGTGTTAGCCATAGCTCGGTACTCAGCCTTAGCTGAGCTTCTAGAGATAACTTGTTGTCTTTTAGATTTCCAAGATACCAAGGAAGATCCAAGGAAGATGCAATAACCAGTGATAGATCGTCTGGTTTCAACACAGGCACCCCAATCACTATCACTAAATGCTATAAGCTGCAGGTTGAGGTTCCTTGGAAAGAACAAGCCACGACCAGGAGCCTGTTTAATATATTTTAAAACTCTATGGGCAGCAAAAAAATGAATTTGAGCTGGTTTATCCATAAACTGACTCAAGTGTTGGACTGCAAAGCTAATATCTGGGCGAGTAAGGGATAGGTACAAGAGGCGACCAACAAGACGTCTGTAGATAGAGGGATCAGAGAGCAAGTGTTCATCAGTATGTGTGATTTTAGTGTTGTAATCCATGTGAGTTGAGTTCGGTTTACAACTAGAAAGGCCATGTTCCTGCAGCAAATCTAAAGCAAACTTTCGTTGAGAAAGTGAAATGCCTTTCCTGCTAAAAGCAAGTTCTAAACCAATGAAATATTTGACCCCTCCAAGATCACGAAGTTTGAAATGATGCTGTAACATATCCTTAATGTGAGTGAGAATGTCAGGAGAAGAAGCGGCTATCAATATGTCATCAACATACACAAGCAAGGCAATGAAGTGAGTGGAAGTTTTCTGAGTGAATAAGGAGTAATCTGCTTTGGATTGAGTGAAACCATTAGAAACTAAACAGTTAGTGAGTTTTAAGTTCCACTGGTGAGAAGCCTGCTTCAATCTATAAAGTGATTTGTGAAGTTTACAAACCAACTTCCTGCCTTTATAAACCCCTGACTTGCAACCTGCAAAAGGACCTGTGATGGTGTAACCTTGTGGCAAGGACATGTACACCTCCTCATGAAGATCTCCATTGAGGAAGGCATTATGAACATCAAACTGTGCCAAAGACCAATTGAACATTGCAGCAAGAGCAAAAAATACTCTAACAGTAGTATGTTTCACTACAGGACTAAAAGTCTCCTGAAAATCAAAACCCTCTCTCTGGTTGTAGCCTTTGGCTACAAGTCTAGCTTTGTGTCTGTCAAGAGATCCATCTGGATTATACTTGATCTTAAACACCCATTTGGCACCGACTGGTTGTCTACCAAGTGGTAAAGGTACAACTGCCCAAGTGTTATTGCGTTCAAGAGCCTCTAATTCAGCCTTCATTGCAGATTGCCAAACTGGAGATTGAGCTGCTTCCTTGAAAGAATGAGGTTCAGAAGAATGTAGAATAGGAAGGGAAAAAGATTTATGAGCTGGAGAAAGGTTGTGGTAGCTGGTGACATTGGATAAAGGATGTTGTGTGGAGGAATTGGCATGGGATGAGGGTAGATCAACATAGTAATCTTTAAGGTGAGCTGGTAAACGAGCTCTTCTAGCAGGTCTAGAAGAAGGGTGAATAATAGGAGGACTAGGAGATAGCAAAGGTGATGTTGAATTAGGAGGGTATGAGTGGGATGAAACAGTGGGAGAAAGATTGTGAGTATTTGGGAGTGGAGAATTATGATCAAATATGGTAGTGTCAACTGGTTCAGGGTGACCATGATCAATAAGTGGAGAACGTGGAGGATAGTCAAAAGTAGAAATAGGTGCATTGAAAGGAAGAGGAGAGGAATCAGATGGAATTTCAAGAGCAGAAAAGAATGATGAATCATTAGTACAAGAGGAAAAAGGGAATATATGTTCAAACCAGTGAATGTCTCTGGTGATTATGATCTTTTTGGTAGCAATGTCATAGAGTTTGTATCCTTTAATTCCCACTAGGTAGCCAATAAACACACAGGGTGAAGATCTTGGTGCAAATTTATGTTTATGAGGAGATTTATTTAAAGCAAAAGCAAGAGACCCAAAGACACGTAAGTGGGAGTATGAAGGAGGCTTGGAAAATAATTTTTCAAATGGAATAGGCAATCTATTGACCAAATATGTAGCAGTGAGGATAGCATCTCCCCAGAAGTGTAGAGGAAGGGAGGCTTGAAATAAAAGGGATCTAGCAGTGGTCAAAAGGTGCTGATGTTTTCTTTCAACAAGTCCATTTTGTTGGGGTGTGTAAGCACAGCTTTTCTGGTGCAGGATACCTTTGTTAGTGAGGAAAGTAGATAAAGGAAAGAACTCAGTACCATTATCAGTACGAATGGAAGAAATTGATGTATGAAAATGCTGAGATATGAAATTATAGAAGGCTATGAAAGTTGCAGGAACTTGAGATTTGGTTCGAAGAAGATATGTCCAAGTTACTCGTGTGAAATCATCAATAATGGACAGATAATAATGATTACCATGAAGATCAGCTTGGGAATATGGACCCTAAGTGTCCATATGAACTAATTGAAATGGTGCAGAAGTAGAAGAAATATGAATGGGAAAGGGCTTTAAAATGATGATCTGAGACCGAAGTGATTGATAATTGTCACTTAATCCATTCAGGAACTTAAAGATGTAGTCCTTTTGTTGAATTTCAGCAAACTTGTGGAAACAATTGTAATTGCATTCTCCGCATTGACAATGAGGCAAGGGCCTATATTGTCTTAACTCTTCCCATACAGCACTCAACTCAGAGAAATATGTATCAACTGTGTTGGAACCTTGAACGAACGTGCACAGCTTCTGTTGCAGGTGACAGATACGGACATCATCTGCTTGACCAAACCTCTGCGCTAGCTTATTCCAGATCTCGTAGGCATTGTCTAGATAAAAAATTGTTGCCGAAACAGAGGAAGAAATGGATTTCAAAAGCCAAGAAACAAGCAAATCATTACACCTTCTCCACTGAGTAGCCACATTGGAATCGTCAGATGGTTTGGTGATCTCACCAGTCAAGAATCCTTGCTTGTTCCTGATAGAGATGGCTAGCAGAAAAGATCTCTTCCATGCAGAATAATTTGCAGCTGTTAATTCTGGAGTTACAGATATAGAATTGCAATTATCCGAAGGATGGATGAAGTACGGTGAATTTGGATTATCCATGGACGAAGCAGAAGCTGAAGCTGCAGAAGTGAAGGAAGCTTGCGCCGCTCTGAGAAGAAGAAAGGTTGAAGAGAGGTGAAGTAATCAGAACCAAAATGTCTCTGATACCATGTGAAAACTATCAGAACTTCAAGGTGAAGGAAAGAGAGATCGTGACAGTGAGGAAAATTCTGAATGCATTCTATTACAATAATGAGAGAGTACAATATATAATCACCTTTACAGAATGAATCTAGACTAGTATTCAGGAACAATACATAGCAATTAAGTTAAAACTAAATCTGTTGTTCCTAACTAACTATGAGCTGTCATTGCTTGGGAGTGGATCAGATGGATTGCAGGAGCATGGTTGTTATTGTGGTCATTTGTAGCTTCACATATCCAAAAGATATATTTATTGAGCAAAAGTTAGAACTGGGTTTTCGTTTTTTAATTTTGGTTCCAGTTCCAACGTGGGAAACACATAAAATAAGATTTCTTTATCAAGCAAAAGTGAACTTTGATAAACAGTGAGTGGCAGAGGTGGGAACTTGAGGTAATATTTTGGTTAAAAATGTCATTTTGTATTCTTATATCATAGACAAAACTTTGTCCCATAGTTTAGTGGATGTTGGGACAAGCTTTTGTCCTGTATATGAGTCACTTTTAAAATCAAATAAGGAATAAAATTGTTTTGTATTGTATTGTTCCTCATTTCCTAACAAATCAATCGCACCCTTAATAAATTCCAATAACAAAAACTTCCTATGCAAAGCATGGGGACTATAAATATATATTAATTGTGAAGAACTTACTAAATAGATATACTATTCCCGTCATATTTTATCTTTTTAATAATTTTAAAAGCAGTTATTTTAAATAGTTGTTTTAATATCTTACCTCTGTTCTATGTTTTTCAAATTGTCGTTCTAAATTTGTTGAAGTATTTATTTTTGTGTGCTTATTACTTTTTCGCAGTTTCAACTAAAAATAATCACATTTTAACATTAGTTTTTTTTTTTAAAAAATAACTTATAGTAAACAAAATGTATTAAATTTTTTGAACTCTATTTTTTTTTTTGCTTATGATTTTATTTATAGTTTGATTAAAAAAATCATATTTTAACATTAATTTTTTTTAAAATATACCTTACTGTAAAAAAATTAGAAAAATGTAAATAAAACATATCTTATAAAAAAAATGTATTACTTTTTTGAACTATCTATTTTTATTTGTTTATTGATTTTTATAATTTGAACTAAAAAATAAATAAAATTGTGATCACCTCAAATGTGTTTATTCAAATTAAAATAAATATGTTGATTACATCTTTAAATTATTCTGATTTCTTTATATATATATATATATATATATATATATATATATATATATATATATATATATATATATAATTTTTGTAATATTGAAATTCATTTATATGAAAAAATCCATTTATTCTATTTCTTTTCTTTTCATCCCGTTTTATTATTTCTCAATTTTTCTCTTTCTTTTAATCCAAAAGTCCACAAACATATATGAATTACCATTCATAATATTTTATTTAGAATTTTTATTGCCCTTATAAATCAATAGAAGTCGTGTTTCCATATGATATTTCTAATTGCATATTAATGAGGAGATTTCCAAACATCTAAGTAATCATAAAATTTACTTATTTATAATTTAAATTTTAGAAATAATTAAAATTTAATGCAATGCCACTTGTCATTCAATTAGAATGTGAAGTCTCATTAGAACAATTTGATTTCCTATAAAACAATGATTTGAAAGAATAAAGAAAATTTGGAGAAAAAATTAGGAGCATCAATTAACTATTTTATGAAGATTAGAAAAAGCATATTCAATTGAAAATTTGAAAAAAAAAAAGAAGGAAAATCAATTAAGTATTTTATGAGGATTAGAAAAATCATATTCAATTGAAAATGTGAAAAAATAAGAAAATCAATTAATTATTTTATGAGAATCAAGATAATGACATCGAGATAACAATCAACTAATATATCTAGATTTATTATAACTCAAATTGTAATTTATAATTTATATGATTTAAATGATATAATTTTATTTTTAAAATTTTAATTTAACATTACCACGAATGACAAATCGTCAGCACAACAGCTTTGTAACCTACATTTATAATATAAGAATAATAGATAGATAATAGTTTAGATTAGATAGATATATTAGATTACCTAATTTTCATATCATAGAAATATTTAAAATGTATGAGAACATGAATAACCCTCTAATTTAATCTCTCACATATTTTCAAAGTACCCTATAATTGAAGATTAGAAAAGTCAACGTAAACTTTTATTGTATTAAAATTTTAAAATAAATTTTATTTCTCAAATATTTTTTAATTACCGTATAATTGAATATCATAGTTTTCATCATCCAATCAAAGAAGGACAAATCTCAACCCAACTTTTATAATATATCAGATTAAATTCCATCTTTTCATAAAAGGACACATGAGCATGACGATCTATAAAGTTTTTACACTCTTCGTAGATCAAAGTAAATAATAAAATTTTATTGAGATACATCGTTAATTGAATATTAATATTTTATCATAGAGGTAAATATCATTCAAATCTTAGTAGAAAAAATATTGAGGTGAAAATAAAAATCTTCTTACATATTTACATGCTTTTATGTGTGTAATAAATGCTAAAACTTTCCTTTTTGTTCCTAAAATAAACATCTCGCTTTGAGAAATGGGAATATATTGATGTGTGCATGTCAAGGTACCAATATAATGTACTGATTGAAAATCTTTTTGAAGCACTAAGGGCCCGTTGGAATAGACTTTTAAAATAAGTATTTTTAAAGTACAGAAATAAAAACCTAAGTTAAAAGTAGTTTTAACTTCAAGAAGTGTTTTTTTTTTAATGAAACTTGTGACATGCTTCTCCTTATGCATTTCTTTTTTCGAAAGCATCTAAAATTGCTTCCCTTTTTTTTTTTTTTTCTAAAAACTAATTCAAACAGTCAAAAATCATTTTTTTTTCCTTGCCATGACCTCTAATGGAAAACAGAAAAAGAAATTCAAACAGGCTCTAATTAATATAGATGTATGTCTTCAAATTATATCATAAATGATTTCATTTTTATTAGATAAAATCACCTTATTTTCCCTTGACCACTAAATCCTAAACATGAAAACCATGGATTTTGCTTTTCAGCATTCTTGAATAATACGATTAAAACCTAACAGTTACAATGACAGACATGAAAACCATGGCGAATCTTGCATTCCCCTCCTCCGCAGCTCTCGACACACTTGGAGGTGCATGCGTCTGAAACACAGTTAGGCATATGATAATCCCAGCAACAGTCTTCGCCAGCTACTTCAATATTCCCTGAAATCATAAAGTAATTTTTGTTTTTTCAATATTAGTCCACAATTAATATAACAAATTTTAGGCAACTTTATATGAGATTGAACAAATTTTGGATAAGAATGAAATTTAGACCAAGAAGAAGAATTTACCTGCTGATAGAAGGATGACCATGATGAACACAATGGAAAGAACATTAGAGGAAGGCATCGTTCTTAAGATTTTGGCAGAAAAGTATTTGGGTTCTTGTGTTGGCTACTGATGCAATCTGTATTTATAACTAAATTGGGTAATGTGTGTTAAATGGTATTCTTAGGGCTGAGTCAACAATTTACTTATTTATTTATAATTTATTAAATGATTATTATCCTTCCTAGGGTTAGAGATTCACTTACCTTTGTATATATAACCCTTAGTGAATGAATATAAGAACTTTTTTGAGAGGCTCTATATTTTTCTCTTATTTCAATTCTCTCAACCCATTCTCTATATCTCTTATTTTAAATAGCCTTAACTTTAATTTTAAAAAAGCTTTAATAATATACCTACAACCAAAATAATGATTAAGAAAAATCAGTATTTATTTTCATTAAATGACAAAACCTATGAAATTATATGATTTTAGGTACTTGACAATCAATGTCTACAGAGCACAAACCTATTACAAAGTCTCACAACTAATCAAACTTAAGCTAACTAGAGCACGAAACTCTCCCAAACATGTGCTTTGAACATAGCTTTATAATTTTACCTGATGATATAAATAAATATTTTTATGATAGAGTATGTCGTAAGGTATTCTTTGAAGTTTGAACAAATTAATTAATATGTTTTGAGTTACGTCTATCTAATTTTCTTTATTTTATTTTATATATTTTTAATTTTTTTTCGCAAACATTAATCTCAGCCCTTAAGGTAAGTGTAAGAGTTTGTTACTTATTAAATGCATTTCTTCTGTTGGTCAATGATAAATTTAAATATGGTCTTATTAATTATGTCAGTTAGTAATAAAAAACTTTTCATGCAATTAATAAAAATATTAAATGGTACTTAATTATTTAATAATATTTAAGGTTTTAAAATTTAGGGATTTAGAATTTAAGGGTTAATGTTAAGGTATTTAGTGTTCAGATATCAATGGTTTTAGGGTTTTTGTGTATGTTTATGGTTTATATTTAAGAGTTAGGGTTCATGTTAAGATTTAGTGTTTATATTTTTAAAGTTTAGGGTTTATGTTTAAGGGTTAGGATTTATTAGGATTCAGTTTTTATATTTTTAGGTTTAAGGGTTTATATTTAAAGGTCAAGGTTAATGTTAGATTTAGGGTTTATATTTAGATGTTGGTTCATGTTAAATATTTAGGGTTTATATATAAGATTTAGACTTAAGTTTAAGATGTAGAGTTTTAGTGATTTAGGGTTTAGAGTTATTGTTTAGTAATGAAAAAGAAATGAATTAATATGAGTGAGAAAGGAAAGTATGAAAGAGAATGTATACTTATTTAATATAATTAATGAGTGAGAAAAATAATCAATGGCTTTTTAATATAATGAATAACATTTAATATATTACAGATTATTAGTCTCAACCCTAAGGATTGAGGTTAAGAATTTTTTTTTTATTCTTACAAGTGGCAAAAAGGAGGTTTAAACTCCAGATCTCCCTAAAATTATCAAAACTTTTTACAACTAAATCACTCCTAAATCTTAGTGACTTTTTTTTATGCTTGTTGATACATCATAGCGTGAACTTATCAAATTCTTAATTAATTTGGATTTGAAAATTTTAATTTTATTATCTAAACAGTATAAAATGAAAATAAAAAGTAAGAATTACTGCATCTGTTTAATGAGTGCAACACATGAAAAGTAGTGTGATAACTAAACTAATATTCACTCAATTTTTAAAAAATTCTCACCATAACTCTAGCTAAGCTTAAACAGAATTCATAACCATAATAGTGTCTTCTATTCCAAGACAATGGTGGATAAGCAAAGATAATGGGATGGACGGAAAGTTTTCTTCTCTTTTCTTGTTTTCTCAACTTTCTAAGTTATTAATTGATTAAAATCATTAGTAACAACTAAAAAATTGTTGATAATTTTTTATCTTAACAAAATTATTTTCATTTATTCTTTTGAGTTCTAACAGATTAACACTTTTTTGCAAAAAAAATGGATAACTTTTTTTAATCACACAGCTTCGTTGTTTTTTTTTTTAGCATATTCACTATATCCTTCCGGCCTCTTCAATTTCTATGGGTTTTCTAGAAAAACGAAAGCATGAAAAAAAAGAAGAAAAAAAGCAACCATCTTCTCCACTAAGGCACACCAGAAACACGAATAAAGAACCTGGAGTCATACCCACTATTACATAGATTAAAATTTGTTGTTTTATTTTTTAATTCTATTGCCTACCCAACCTTTTATGATTAGCTAAAATACAACAAAAATAATAATTTATAATAAAGTTCTCATTTATATATATATATATATATATATATATATATATATATATATATATTGACCAATATATTATAATAGAACTATGTGTAAGACAACAGATTTCGATTTCGTCTTCTGTTACACTTGCGTTAACCCAGTACATTATATATTTTGACCAATATATTATTGCATAACCCAGTAATTTACAAATGCAAAGCTTCTAGAAAAAATATTATTCAAATAGAGTTTCATCTTTTCGGTATCTATGTATTTGGACAAGTTTAATGCATATCATGAAAACTTCTTGTTGGTGTCACTAATATAAGAAAATGCTAGATTTTTTTTTTTTTATTTAAGCATGTCATTAATTTATTTTCTAATTTATTTCATTTGATTTTTGTTTTATAAATAAAATAATACTTGTGTCATCTAAATTTGACCTTACCATATGATATAAGTTTTTTGGGGCATGTTTAGATTGACTTTAGCAAAAACACTTTTAAGGTGTAAACGTAAAAAATAGAAATTAAATGTAACAATTTTAACTTTTAAAGATATTTTTTAAAATAAAAATTATGACTTATTTTATTTCTATTTTTTTTTAAAAAAATATCTTACTACAAAACTTCTCTTAAAAGGTGCTTCCACATTTTTTTAAAGGTTAATTCAAAAACTATAATATTACACAAAAGGACTTTTCTCATACTAGAAGGACCTTTAATAGAAAAAGAAATATAATCTAAAGAGTGTATTTATCTCTAAAATGTTAACATTTTTAGTGTAAAATGCTAACCTTTTTAGTCTAAAATAAAATGTTTGTATAATTTAAAATTTACACAACCGTATAATTTAATTTTGAGAATATATAAATAAATTTGAAAAAAAAAATTTAAAAATAACCAAGCAAAGATATTTAAAATTGAGCATGACCCAATTTAAATGAGTCAGGTCATTTAAGGATATTTTTAAATGAGTCGATAAACAAAGGTCATTTTAATTAGGTTAAGATTAGTTTTTAAATAAATTGAGCTTGATCTTGACAATACTAAAAGAAATAGTTTTAATTTATAGATATTTTTTCAAAGAAATGTAATCCCAATATGACAATAATTTATAGATAAAACTATAAACAGAAAATGCACAAAAAAAGTGAAGTGAATGTGTAAAAATGATGGTGCATGTAGCATAAATCAATTGGAAATATGAACTATATATACATCTTAGGGAAGAATGGATTTTTTAAGCTTGAAGTCTACTTATTGTTTGGGGATAAAATTTTCTTGTGGAGTTTATTTGGTTATCAAATCTCTATCTTATGCATGTTGAATTTACACACTAAATCAGTCACTCTCATACATTATCTCAATATAATAAATTAATAAAAGATATAAAGAAGTCCAATATCAATATTAATTTATATTTTTTTAATCCAGGTAAGCACTCAGCCCTCTTGACGTCCCTAACTTCTTCCCTAGTTACTAGAAAAGGTTGTCTTATGATCTAAGGCTTCTCCATGCTTTACTCAAACATATAATGTAGGTTAGTCCTATTGCAACACATGATACAGTTTTTTAAAAAGAAATGTCATAACTCTATGTTCCACACTTAAAAGTTCAAACTTCTATTTTAATTGAAATTAGTTAACATATATATAGAGCTTCTTTTCTTTATATATATATATATATATATATATTGCTTTTAAAGAAAAGTTTATTTCCTTGTGTAACTATTATTTTACAGTTTTAAGATAATATTTATTACTAACTTTCAGTTATAATTTTATCTTAATTTTTTTTGTTAGACAAGAAAATTAAATTTTAAACGGATATATTGAAAAATTAGATGCAAATGTCCTTTCAAATAAGAATTTGAGTTTTAATTTGTCGTATTATGTGGAACTAACCTTTTACACTAAATCTAATTATTATTGATCATATTATCTTATATTAAATGTCTATTAAGGGAAATAGTGATAAATAAAATTAAAGATTGAAGATAAATTTCAATAAAAAAAAGCAAAAAAGATTTAAGAAAAACTTTAAATGCATAAGCTAAGTTTTTGAACATGACATATAAAGAAAAAAAAAAACTGAAATAAAAGTAAATGACATATTTTTACTTTTAATTTTCAAGACATTGATAAGAGAATATATTATTGTTATAAATATATTTAAATGTTTATTGATGGATAAGAAGTTCAAAGTTGAATTTTCTAACTATAAAAAAAAGGTTAAAATTTTTAAAGCGCTAATTTACTCTGTTTTTAATTTTCTATTAAATTATATAACTTGTTAGTACTTTTATCTTTATTTTTTTAAAAAAATTAAAACCTTTTTACAAAAATAACTTCTTTTTCTATTTGATGAAAATGGCTTCTTCTTTTTTTAACAATATTTTAAATGATAGAATTTACAAAATTAAAGAGAGATTTTTTACAATACCGAGAGAGGGATTTTGATGTAGCCAAAAAATGTGTTTTTATCTAATAGCATTGATATATTTTTCTTTTCTTTTTAATTAAGGTATTCAACTTTCTTTTTTTTTTTTTTAAAAAAAAGTTCACCTTCTTCTTCCTCCCTCTTTATTCTTCAACAGCTTCTCCTTCATCAGTAGATACCTTTTTTTTATTGAATCTTATTCCCACATTTATATTCTCCTTTATTGATTCAATTAATAAAAATTATGAAATAAATCATATAAACACATAAACAAATAAGTAGATGATGAAGAATGGTGAATTTGAACAGATGATTTTCCCAGCAACTGCGAACATTGATGGGAGGAATTCAGAAATTAAAAACCAAAAAAAAGAAAAAAAAAATCTTCTTAAATGGTGTGGAATTAGAAAATTTGAATAGAAGGGAAATTTTGGCAAATAGACGATTGGGTTTCCATTGGTGGAGGAAGGAAATTTGTGAAATGGGATTGAAAGAATGGGCAAGGAAAGTTGCAAAATTTAAAACTGGGATAGAGAGGAAAAGAGGGTAGGATTTGATTACTTAAAGTTTCTGCTATGATTTTCTAACAAACCCAGCATTATTTCTGCCTAATCTCCTTCAGTTCTTGGTCATCAGTATAAGAAGCTCCACGTTCTCATCCCAAAAACTGTGTTTTTGTCTTATAAACAGGAACGAAGACAGGGAAGGGGGAAAACAAAGGGACAAGGATGAAGAAAAAAATGAGCGACAAACAAGAGGTGTCAAGCATAAATTCAAATAATTACGTGATCAACTTAAGAAAAAACACAAAACCCAATATCGTAGATTTGGTTGAGAGAAGAGATAAAAGGTGTATATTTTGTCACATAGGATGAGGTTAAATAACCCCATATTTGTACTTGGGGTAAATTATAAATAAACACATGGGTAGATGCTTTGATTACTCAAGTTGCCATTGGAGAAACAAAAGGCGCTTTACAGAGGTTCAGCTCCTATTCTCTAGAATCATTAAATCCCACCAAAATAAAGAGATTGAGGCATTAAAAATCGAAAAATTAGTGCAATTAGTAAATTAAAAAATTTAAGTGAGTTAAGTAATTAAAAATCAGAAAATCATTTATATAAGTTATGAGTAATCATTTCTCAACCGTAGATTATTACAGTAAGTGAAGAAATAAATGGTCAACATTCTACCACGTAAGATAGGGTTAAATAACCCATATTTTTATTCCGGGTAAATTAGACAAGCCTAAAATAACATATAGTTTATCTTATTTTCTCAAACAAACTTTAAAACAGTTCCCATAAAAAAATTGATTTATACACATGTCATTCACATAGTTATTCTTAGATGCATCTTAAATTTTATATACTCTTTTTAATTTGGTTTCACCACCAGAGGTGATAATATGCACATCTAAAATAAGATGTGGTGAGAGATAGGAGATAATAAAGGATGTGGAGAGGGAAAGGAACTAATAGAAAATGTGAGTCTCAAATGTAAAAGTAAAGAGAGAGAGAAGATATAAAAGTAAAATAATCTGTGTAATCCCACTACAAGAAAAATAGGAATTAGCACCAGCCAAAATCCCACGCTAAGCTCAAAAAGCCGACGCTAATTTTAGTGTCAACTTTTAAGAAGCCTACACTAATTAGTTTCAGCCAAACCAACACAAATTGAACACTATTATTGACAATCACAGTTTGCATAGCCAATGCTTAGCGTTAGCCAGCCCACGTTAATATTAGGCAGAGGCAAAAAAAAAAAAAATTTAATTCATCAACTCCACTAATAAACTCATATTTCAACCATCTCATATCAACATTAAGCATGTCATACATCCAACAACAAATCATTTTGCTGCTAATGGATGTATAGAGTACTGCATGAAATTTAAAAAATTCAATAGCATAACCTCTATATCATGCACATTTCCTAACAATTAATTTTATCAATAACGTAATATTTCAAACTAAACAAGGTTCTTACATTATACCCAAAAAACCTATCGAGGTTTGCTTCTCCACTAACATAATATATAATTCACTAATTTCTAACATTTGAATAAATATAACATATCTAAATTGAATAAAAACTAACATAAACATGTCAACCAATCAAACAATAACATTACAAAATAAGATACACAAAAATTCTGAATCATACAACCAATATTCACTAAACATATTTACTAAAATTTCAATTTAAATTACAATTCAAATTAAACATACTAAAATTATAATCAATATGATAGACCAAACATACAACCAACCAAAATTAATGTAGCCAAGGATATCGGACATACCTGGACAATTAGAGGGTACTAATAGAGCTAGAGGTACTTGAAATACAAAGAGAATGAATTAGATAACTAAAAACAAGAATAGTTGTGCTAGAAAGAGAAAATTCAAAATATAAAAAAATAACTGAACGAGAAAAAACTCTTCAATTAAATTGAAGCTAATGCAAAGGGGAGTTGATTACAACTTCAAGAATGCAGTGGGAGGCTCAAATGCACAAGAAAATTGAGTTTGGGGTGAGAGAAAGGGAGAAATGAGAGAAAGAAAGAAGGAAAGGGAGAGAAATGAAGAGAAAGAGGCATGGGATGAAGATATTGCGGCATTAGCATCCATGGCCACTAATTACGGCAATTTTTTTTTTTTATAATTAACATTGGCCATGCCCACATTAATACCACAAAACTGACCAATGAGAGGGCAACATACTACAACATTAGCGTCGGCTAAGGCCGATACAATATCTCGGTCAACTTAGTTTGACCAACAATGTCTATTTTCGTTGTGTTGGCTATGGCCTAATTCCTAAAACTCTAAACCCTAATACACTTTCAAAGTTAGCATCAGCCATGAGCTACGCTACTACTCTTTTGAAATTTTTTTTTCTTTGTTGCGAGTTGGCATGGGCTTAGTAGACGCTATTTAGGATCTGTCTCGAAGCCGACACTAACTTTCACAACTTTTTACAGTCTTTCTTGTAGTGTCCATTTAAGAAACTATGAAAATTTGTGAGAGTAAAAAAAAAATTACTTAAATAAAAAAAAGATTATGTGTTATGATAAATATAATATAAAATGAAGATAAGAAACTTTAATGAGTAACACTACTAAGGTATGAAAAGAAACCACAACTAAAAATGGGTTGATAAAAGCAATATCTCTTAAAGTCCAAATAAAAAGATACCTCTGACCAAATATAGTATCATTTTACCAAAATTAAATGAAATAACATATAATTTAATACAATCAAACTAACGCAGCACACCATTCAAATCCTTGTCTACCCAAACCCCATTCACAAATGACAATCAAGACCCATCGGCAACGCAAGCGTTAGGGAAAGAGTGAAGGAAAATGATAGAGAAAAATTGCCAAAGAGAGAAAAGAGATGAAATGAACTGCTTTTGATGATCTATTCCCATATTCCTTTTCTCTCATCAACGAGGATTTGAAGGACACAAGTTTTGCCATTTCCTCAAGTTGAATGCAGGGAATGGTGCTTCAACCCCTCCAAGCATTTCAACAGAGCCAAATCAGTTGTCAACTTGCCATTGAATGTGATCCTTCGCTTTGGTTCATCTAGGTTTGTTGTAATTTTTCTATTTCTCTCCATCTGTTGTTTCTTTTCAACTTTTTTTTTTTTTTAAAAAAAAAAAAAACACCTCTAAAATAAACTTCATCGTCCTATACCCACCTTAACGGTATCAAAAATTAGGCATAGTTCAAAAGAACAAAAAAATTCATATTTGCAAATAAAAATGGTTAAAAGAAATATCTACAACATTATCAATAGAAAAAAAAAAAAACACTACAGATAAGTAATTGATAAAAAGACGAGTCCATAAAATAAGTAACCCTGAATAAATTTCAGCCTCTGTCAATTTGTTCATCTATTATTTGTGGCTGGAAGTTTTCATTTTCTAATAAAACTATTTTGTTTCTTTTATTCTTTTAATTGGTTTTGCACAAAAAGAAATTAAAAAGTACCTATGGATTAGTTGGTTGAAATAACAAAATTTATGAGGAAAAAAAACGAGAGTTAATGATGTGAGAGAGAGGGTTTTTTTAAATAATTTTTAATAATTGATTAAGTTTTGAAAAGAGTGAATGATTAGGATTTTAGTAATATGACCTTGTCATGTTAAGTACTAACATCACCTGATCCAGATCCATATATATATATATTTCGTGGGAAGGATCACATTACAGACCAAATGAAAAAAGTTTAGTTTGGTCAATTCACTAGACTATAGATTAATTACTCATAAAGTTCCCTTAGTAAAAAAGATAGTGTTTTGTTAAACGTTTCTCATTGACAATAAAGGTCTTAAAATTGCTTCCACACAAAGTTACAAATAATAGTGATTTGACAGCGAAAAAAAAAAAAAAAAAACTTAATACTATACTAGATGTCAAATGATGTTAAAGAAAAAAATTTGACTAATGTGAAAAAAAAAAAAAAAAGCAATTGAAGTGGTCAACTCATTCCCATGGTTTGTATTGTCTAATTTATAAAATATCTACCTTCCCCTTTTAAAAGAATTTGGGGTAGTTAGACAAAAGATAATATTTAATTTCCACCAATATTTCACTATTATTTAAAGCATAGTAATTAGATCAATTTGATTGCTATTTTGAAAGGAAAAAACACAAAGCTATAGAACACATAAATAAACTAAGCACTATGCGTAAATAGTATGCACTAAATGTCAAAAAAAAAAGATGATTTCTTATCAAAAGAAATATAAAATAGATGATTTGAATCGTAATTTCTTTTGTGATATTATGAGTACATCATATGTTAACATGAGATTTTGATTGAAATTGATGGTGTATGTCTATTGATATTATGAGTACGTCATATGTTAAAATCATATTAACACTAAATTGTTTTACTTTTTTGTAAAAAAAAAAGTTTAGATGAACTGTGTTTTAGGGGCTCACTAGGATAAAAGTAGACACCAAGAGTACTTATAAAGATGTTTAGAAATTATTTATCAATGAGGTCCATATAGTGGTAGTATGACTCAAATCTACATCTTTATAAAATATAGTTTCAATCCATACCAACAAGATTGATCTTCATTAACTTATACTAAATTGTCTTTAATATATACCACAATTTTCTTTTTTCACGTGTATACCACAATATTATGGGTAGGGGCGTAAGCAAACCGCACCAAACAGCATTAAACCGCTCAAACCGCACCAAACCAGGCAAAAACTAACAGAAACCAAACTGTCATAACCTTAGATGGTTTCAAAAATTTTTAAACTAATGGTTCAGTTTGGTTTGACGGTTTAAAAAAAATAAACCACAAGGAACCAAACTGAATGGATAATAATTAATATAATATTTTTTTATATATTATAAATTATATATAAGTATAACTATATATATGTTTATTTATATTTATATGAATTTATGGAATTGAAGTATTTATATATATAAATATTAAAGAAATAGGACATACGAAAAAAGAAAGAAACTTACGATATTAAATATATATATATATATATATATATATATATATATATATATATATATATATATATATATATATATATATATATATATATATATATATAAACTTATAGAGTTAAGTCACTTGAATATCTAACCTTTTCTTTTTTTTTTTTTTCTAATTCTTCCTCTTCTAAGGGACAATATTACTTACATGCTAAATGTTGTAGTATTTAATATGGTTATTGATTTGTCTTTCCAATTTTTAAATTTCACATGTATATTTGATTTTGGTGTTTTTATGTGCTCTTTGTTTGATTTTTTGTAAATTTTTTAATAGAGATTTTTGCAGCAAATATTTGTTTTTAATTAATTAAGTTTATATTATGTGGGTCTTTGTTTACTCAAACCGCCATAAACTAACGATTTCAAAACACCTTTAGAATGCACCAAACCATCTCAATTCTCAAATCTCCAAAGCAATGTTGATTTGTGTTTTTCTCAAACCACCTATGTCGGTTTGATGCATTTTTTTACTCAAATCGCACCAAACTGAACTGTTTACACCCTTAATTTTAGGCATGCATTATGTAGGGATAACCATGACTGAACTCAACGTAGCCCAACCCAAAATTGTATATACACTAAAAATAAATATATCACATTGATATACAATAGCTCAAAAATTGTATGTACGCTTGTATAAATATATAATAATCTTTTATGTGCTAAGTTTGTTTATCTATGATGGTGTGTCTTCTTTCATTCTTCAAAGTTGAGTTTATTTTATTTTTTATGTGATTGAAAGTTGAGTTTATTCAATCATTACTTTGTTTATCTTAATTAAAAAAGTCTATAATATATGTTATCCCCGCTTTTCAATGTTTCACCATCACAAGCTTTACAATTAATTTATTTTGTTTAGACTAATTTTTTTTTCTCAAACTGTATACATGCTTTTGAGTAAAAAAAAAAAAAAAGAAGCTTTTTTATGCTAACCCCATTAACCCAACCGAACTTCCCCTAAGGGTTATCAATTCTTTTTTTTTTTTTTTTTTTTTTTTTTTGTATGGGTTAGGTCTAAAAATTGGCCTCAACTAAACCCCAAACCAACCTATGAACATCCCTAACACTAACACTATGGGGATAAATATCCTATTTTGTATATTTATATAAAAGTTTCAATTTCTACCACAATTTCATAATAACTTTTTTTATTACCATGATTTCACTATAACTAATATTAATCATGAAACATATAAAAATATCATAACTAGAAAATTGTATGGTATTCATATTATTTAATTTATAATTTTATGTATGATAGAATAGTAATTTTTAAAGAATATAAAAATTGAAAACAAAATATAAGATTATGAAAATTGGTACATTCAAGTTATCTCTGATTGAGCTGAAACTTGACAAGATGTTAGTATTAATTAATTGTACAAAGCATTGCTATAAGCTTTAATAATATACTTACATTTTATCATCAAAAGAAAGTAATATATTTACATTTTGTTGTTTTGGTAATAGAGATTGCATGGGAAATGATTGAAGGTATAAACATAGAATTGAATATTAATAGAAGTAAATTACTAAGATATTAGAACGAATAATTGTTAATGTGAAGTGAAGAAAAATTAAAAAATGAATTCATAAATTAATAAAATGAAAATTACTAAAAGAGGAAAGCTTTGTCATTGTGTTAAAAGCATATCAAATTTTTAAAATTCTATTAAGATGACACATGGCATAAGTTTTTAACCATGGTTTTTAGTGTATAATATATTTGATGTTAAAATTATTATTATTATTTTGGTAATAAGCTGGTTGCATAAATTTTAAAAGATAAAAAGTAGCAATAAAAAAATTGACCTAAATAAACATATTGTTTTTTTTTTTTTTGGTAGATACATGGTATCACGCCAAAGAAGAGAGAAAGAAAAGAAAACGAAACTTAAGCACACTGTGGCACTAGGACCTCCAACTTGTCAGCCTATAGAATACCAACCAGCTCCATCGGTGGTGTATCCAATGTCTCCAGCCCGATATCTCGACCCACTCTGGAGTTAGCCAACCAGTTTGCACTCTTATTGCCCTTCCTCATGGTATGGATGACTTCCACCTCCCAATGTCTATCCAAAAGCTCCAATATTCTCAACCATAACAGGCTTGTCAGAAAACTCCCTATCCTGTTGTTATTAATCCATTGTACCAGTACCAGTGAGTCACACTCCACAATGACCTTCCGAAACCTCTCGTCCAACACCACGATAAACCTATCAAGGAGGCCCCATTTCTCATTTGTAAAGGTAGTGGTTATCCCTAGCCTCCTACTAGTACCAGCTATCCAATGACCCCTCTCATCCCACAAGAGTGCACCGCGTCCCACTCTCCCTGGGTTGTCCCTAGAGGTGCCATTTGAATTAAGTTTAACCCACCCAGCCCTCGGTTTGGACTAAGTACTACAATCTCGACTACACCATTTATCCCTCCTAATCCTATTTGCCCTGCTAGTAATAACTTCTCTTGCATATTTTAGAGTGTCCTCCACAATTGCTATTGGTCACATGAAGGTGAGAGTAAAGTAACTTTTATTACGCCATTCCCAGATCTTACAACAAGCAACACCACAAATCAGCTTCCAATCAATATCCATGTCACAATAACTAGTTGTCATGTTGCAATCAATCCGTTCCCACAAGCGGTCAGCATAGAAATGTCGTTTAGCTCCCACCTTAACAAGCTCTCTCCATATATCCCTGGCCTATATGCAATCCTGAAGAACATGCAGATTGGCCTCCTCCATATTGGGGCACCACGGGCAATCTATATTACATTTGAACCATTTAACTGGACTCTCATGCATACACTTCCATAGGAAAAGTCTCACTCACTCCGGCCCCAACCACTTCCATATCCTACTCCAGCTTGCCTCCCTCCTATTCCACATACCTTCAGCTAGCACCCTATAGGCTGACAAGGTAGAGAAGCTATCATCTATAGCTTTCAACCAGTGTAACCTTTCATCTTCCATGCCAACCTACGAGGGAATAATGATAGCAATCTTAAGCCTCAACTCAAGCGGCAGGCAATCTTCCATGGCATTCCAATCTCAATTATGGTCACTAATTGCATAATTTGCCACATTTTGACTGTAGATCTCAAACTGTAGAAGTAGAGATCCAGCTTGAATAAGCAAGTTACCTCTATCCCCCACACACTTATTAGTCTAGAAATTTGCTACTTGGCCATTATACATTGCCATCCTTGATGTTGGGTTAACTCATGCCAGACTTTCTCCACCGCTTTCTAGATATGTGAATCTCTCCTTGTCACTTGGATATCCCGCCATAAGTCCCTACCTCTCCCATACTTCCCTTGTAACACCGTCGCCCAAAGATCGCTTTGACCACACTTCAATCCCTATACAATATTCATAATGCTTGCTTTGTTAGTCAAGTGGAGATTTCTAAGGCTCAATCCGCCCCACTCTCGAGGTTGTTAAATGGATTGCCAACTGAAGTAATGCACCCGATGAGTATCATTGTTATTAACCCAAATAAAATTCCATTGTAATTTTTCCACTTCCTTACAAGTCTGCACTAGGAGCAGGCTTGTTTGGATTATATATTGTGGAATGGTACTCAACACAACTCTGGCGAGAGTAACTCTTCCGACCATAGAGAAGGTACTCACCTTCCAGTGTTCAGCCTTCCTTCGAACCCTTTCAATAACAAAGCTAGTGATTGCTTTATTTACACCCTTTGAGAAACTTAGCACACCCAAGTATTTATCTATATGCGAGGTCAAGGAAAAGCCACTCCCAGCCACAATTTCCTTCTTTATGCTCTTGTACACATTCGGTGAAAGGTAGATAAAAGTCTTTCTTGGCTTACCCGTTGACTACAAATCTCCACAAACCGCTTTAGGCATTTCTCTACCTCATGGAACTGCTCCACACTAGCTTCGGCGAACAAGATTAGGTCGTTTGCGAACATCAAGTGAGAAATGGCAAGCCCCCTCCTACTAGCTTGTAAAGGTCTCCAGTGTCCTTCCTAAGTCACTTATGTTTTGAGATAAGACAGTTTTTCAATGCACATAACAAAAATGTAAGGGGAGATGGGATCTCCCTATCTAATTCCCCTCCCTGGTTGAAAAAATTCTGCCTTCTCTCCATTCCAAAGCATAATAGTAGAAATTGTTTCAATGTACTCCATTATGACCCTGCACAAGTTATAAGGCATCCCTATCTCACATAAAATTGAGCCAATTAAGTCCCAACTCAATCTATTGATAAACACTTTTTAGTGTTTATGTACGTATTGTTATACTTACGTCTAGCATTTTAAATTTGCATTTAATTATTTAATTAACATCTATTTTTATCATTGATGTCTAATTGAAATTTATTGTATTTCATATTAATTTTCTCACTTTAAAGTCCAATTTTACTTCTTAGAGATTTTTTTTTTTTATTTTAAGACTGGACTTAGGAGGCCTCAGATCAGGTTGGGATTTATGTCCAAGCTTAGGATTGAAGCAATAAATCTTCACAAATTCATGAAGCAAGGGCACATAGGATATTTTCTCAACTCAAAAATGGCGAAATAGGCTTCTGGTAACTTAAGGAGGGGTAATTTTGTAATTTAAGCTCCATTAATGGCAATTATGTAATTTGGGGCTCATTACTGGCATTTTCGTAATTTTTGCCACACTTTAACCTAGCATTTTCAGCTAGACTCTCATTCTATTCATTCTAGCCGCCTCCTTCATCTCTTCTCTATAGCTTTCTTCTTTTCTTCTTCTCCCATGGTTGCCTCCATGAAAATGGAAGGCTAGGCGCGTTTGTAGTCAACCTGAATGACTTGAAGACTGTCGGTTTGATTTTTGAGACCATTGTTGCATTTATTTTGAATTTAATGAAAGTTATACTCCTCTACTCTTCATTTCTCTCTCTGGGATTGTGTATGATGATTTTTCCGCATGATTTTCTAGATGGGTTTGTGGGATTTCTAGGTCTGATCACCCTAGGAGTAATTTCCACTAAGTAGAACTTGATTTGGTTGGATAGAAATTCAAAATTTAGGTCTTGGATGCTCTAATCCCTTGCTGTGATGTTGGTTAGGGTTGGTTTGGTTCCAATGACCATAACCTATGTGATTGCATAGTAAGAATTGCCGAACTAGGTGCAAGGATATAGGCTTAGTTATGGTTCAACCGAATTAATTAATTAGGTAGGTTAATCTAGTTAATTGGCATAACTGGAATTAAATTTTATCTTTAGGTCGAGGATAGAATCACCATTGTCTGATAGTTTCCTAGGTTGATTGCATTTCCATCATCTGTTTACTTATGTTTCACCTATTATTGCATTTATTTATTGTTATTGCTATCGATTTTGCTGAAAACCCCCATTCCCTTCACCTATTTTCACTGAGACTTATACTAGTAATTCTTTGAGAACATGACCTTGGTTGAAAACTTGAACTTGGATTTTTTTTAATTTGGCTGCAACCTATAGTAGCGATGCTATAGGGCGTGCTTCATCTATCATAATCCTTCTCCAAGTCAACCTTAATCACCATAAACCTTTTCTTCCCATCTAGCTTCTCTATGGAATGGAACATTTCTAAGGCCATAGTAATGTTATCTTGTATTCTTTACATCGATACAAAGCTAGACTGGTATGGGGAGATGATCCCTTCCATCCAAGGTTTCTGCCAATTTACAATACCTTAGTAACACATTTATAAATGACATTGCACAAAGATATAGGTTTAAACTACTCAAGACATTTTGGATGAACACAATGTGAGTTTGATTTATATCCCTAACCAACTTTGAACCTTTAAAGATTTCCTTGGCCATTTTGATAACTGAGACACCTAAAATATCCCATTGACACTAGAAGAAAGCAACAGGAAATCTGTCTACTCCAGGAATCATATAAGGCTTCATATTAAACATAGCTCGCTTGACCTCTTCCCAACTGATATGCCTCTCTAGTTGTGCCACTGCATTCAACTTCAGCAAGGGAAAAGTGATCGGAGTCTGGGTGTAGGGCCTGGGCACTTCAAGGGTAAATAAATTCCTAAAGAAGTCCACCACCATCCTTTTAACTTGAGATTCATCTTCTACCCATTCCCCCTTTTCATTCTTAATCATAGTAATCTTGTTCCTCCTTATTCTTATGATTGTTTTAGTATGATAGTATCATGTGTTTTAATCCTCATTATTAATTCACTGAGCTTTGGACTTTTGAAACCACAACACTTGTTCCTATTGTAAGATAGCTACAAGCTCTTCCTAGACTCTCTTTTCAAGGCTATCTGACCCTAGTGCCCAGTGGGCATGGATTCGTCTTTGTATATCTTTCAATTTCTTCTCTCCTTTCCTTTTACGAGTAAGGATGTCACCAAACTTCTCCCTGTTCCATTCTTCATCAGAGGCATGAGTATGGCTACTTCTTGATCTGTGAAATTATGTCAGTTCCAATTATCCTTAACAAAACTTCAAAGTCTCTATACATAATCCACACACCTTGGAACTGAAACGGCCTTTCCTTACTCTTGCTACTAGACCTGCTGAGGTACACAAGGATGAGGTGGTGGTCGAAGTACACTTTAAGAAGCGTCTTGGAGTCTGCTGCATGGAAGTCAGTTTGCCAAGCTGCATTAAGGACCACTCTATCCAGCCGCTCGAACACCCTCCACTTTCCAGGGATAATTGGCCCCCTACACATAAACTTGGAGCTGAGGGCATTTCTAGAAGATTGTATTCATTAATCCAAAAGGCAAATCTATCACATCTTTTTCTATTTTCTGGTATCCCCCTTTTTTTCTCCCGAAGACTTTTTTAATCATTAAAGTCCCATTAAAGTAGCCATTTGCCTTTCATGCTCTTGTTGATACTCTTGATACCTTCCCATAGGATCTCCCTTTCCTTAAACTGTGGGCTAGCATAAATTGAAGTTAGGTTCCCTAAAGATATTGGTACTCACTGATTTATTTTTTTTTTTTCCAAATGTATCATTGACTCTTTTAATGACTATTAAAAGAATTTATGCATAGGTTGAGCTCTTTTAGCCAAGTCGTGGGGAGCTATTGAGGGTATGCAGTATGCTTAGACACTGATTTCAAAGAGTCATTCTTGAAGCTCACTCTCTTATTATGATAACTAAGCTCAAGGAAGGCAATGAGGTTCTTGGAGCTGATGGACAGTTGTGGTGGAAACTCATGTGGTTGATCCACAAGAGTTGGGTGGTGCAACTCAATCACGTTTGACGAGAAAGAAATACCTGTGTTGATTGGTTGACAAACTATAGCATTTTGCGGGAGCTGAGGGTCTCGATTATGGCCTTCCCTCCATCAAGAAGTATTCCTCTATTGATAGCTGATGAAGACTACGGATGTGGGGTCCCAAAGGGTTTTAGATTGTTTGTTCTTCTTTCCTTTTTGGGCTAATTGCCCTTTATGTTACCAAAATCAAGCTATGCCCAAGGATGATCTTCAATTCCTAAAACCTAAAATTCAAGAACCGTGATATAATGGATCTCAACCCATTGAAATTTATGGAGCAAGGATTCATTTTGGTAGTATGTCACCCCTTAATAGGTCTTTGCTGGCTTTTACAGTCGAGTTCAATCCATTCTTCTCCTCCCAAGTTGAGATCCTTATTCCTTATTTATCTTAAAAAAAAAAAAATGTTAACTGGGCTGAGGATAAGGGTATGTGCTTCCTTCAATGTTTTTATACTATTGGTTAATTGCAAATATTTATGCTAATAGTAGTAATTAATATGGTCAAATAATTAACAGTGTCTCAATGTAATTAATTATATCATGTAAAAATTTTAGTGTTTAAAAATTACAATTTAGGGTTTTAGAATTTAGGATTTAGTATTTTAAGATTAGGGTTTATCTTTTAGGTTTATGGTTCACATTTATATTTAGGGATTAAAAATTTTAGGATTTATATTTAAGGTTGAGGGGTCATATTTAGAAATTAGGGTTTAGAGTTCATATTTAAAATTTAAGATTTATATTTAATGTTTATGGTTTATATTTAAAATTTAGGGTTTAAATGATGAGAGAGAAAGAAATTAATATAAATGTAATAATTAGAGAAAACATATATCTAATATAATTAATAGGAGTGAGAAAAAGAGTATTAATATATAGGGGTGGACATTGGGCGGTTTGGTTCGGATTTTTAAAAAAGTTTAACTCAAACCGCAAAATAATTTTCGGTTCGGTTTGGTTCAAATTTCTCAAATTTTTTTTAAAAATCCAATCCAAACTAAACCACTTAAATGCGATTCGATTCGGTTGGTTTAATCGGTTTGTGAATAATATTACGGAAAAAACACACACATATATACACAAATACAAAGTCAAAGTGATAATAAAAAATTTAAACAAATTACAATTTTTATCTTAGTAATAAATAAACATAACATACCATTTATATTCATTTTCTTCCTTTTTTTCTTCTAAATTTCATTAGTTAGCTTCAAGTTTCTGCTTCTTGAGTGGTAGTAGATGATATATCTAATTTAAGTATCAAAACCAGCGACCAGCAGCAACTAGCGACGAGTAGCAACCAACATATGATGGTGAGGAAGAGAAAGGAAAAGTGAGTTAGGGATTTCGATTTCGAAAAGAGAAAGCGTGAGTTAAATGTTTATTGTTCACTAGTTTTTATATTTTAATATAAATTTATATTTATAATAAACTATTTCATAAATATATAATAAAATTTAGTTATATTTAATATATTTAAATCGCATAATATATATATATATATATATATATATATATATATATATATATATATAAAATATAATATAGTATAATTTCGGTCGGTTCGGATTAGTTCAGATTTTAAACATCTAAATCCGAAAATCGAACCGCTGTAATCGGATTGACAATTTTGTAATCCAATCCAAACCATTAGTCAATCGGATCAGATCGGTTTCTATACAGTTCGGATCGGTTCGGGCGGTTTAAGCAGATTGGTTCGGATTTTGCCCCACCCCTATTAATATAATTAACCGGACAAATTTGTAAAAATCCACAACTCTACATGGATAAAGACTAAAGTCAAGCATCTCGAGTTCCCTGGAGAAGCCATGGTCAAATGTATCCTTTGAGCTTGAGTCATCTTCAAAAGTTCCATCCAAATGTAAATGTATCTTATAAGAACTACATTCATAAAATACTGGGAACAAAAATAAAGTTTTGAAGTAATTTTTTTATGTATTTATTTATGTGTGTGTGTGTGTGTGTGTATACACACATAAATATTATCTATCAAAACTATCATCTCAAAAATTTATAAGATGACTTGTATTGTTGGCTTTTTTAATATGATATTTGTCATATTTCTACTCTGTTAAACTCAAATTTTGTTATAATATTTGTTTTCTGATTCATAAGTCACCGTTCAATTAAACATTATATTTATTATCTAAATAAAATCTCACCAGTCAATTCATTTTAGGAATCATGTGGTTCATCCTTTTACGGTTACATTACTTGCCTTCTTTAATCGAGAATCTACATCTTTTTGTCTCCTTCCCTACTAATTGAAAAGTATGAGACATGAAATAAAATAGAGAGTAAGATAGAAGATGTAGAACCTTTTAAAGTCATCTTTCCATAATAATGAAGTTTATAACTTCAAATTCCTCTTTGGTCATGTTAAAAAGATGTATTATATATTATATATCTTATTAAAATCTCATTAGTCAATTCTTTTTCAAAAATTGCTTTGTTTATCTTTCCATGATTACAGTACTTGTCTTCTTTAATAAGGAATCTAATCTTTAATCTCATTTTCTATTGATTAGAAAGTATGAAATATAAAAGGAAATAGAAAAAGGGATAGAAGATGTGGATACTTTAAAAGTCATATTTTCCATTAATGATGAAGTGTTTTTTTTTTTTTTTTTTTTGAGTAAATTACACCAATCTAAACACAATTACTCCCTCCGGTTCTGAATATTGGGCGTACTTAACTAATTCACGCATCTTAAAAAACTTTCTTTTATGCTTAGTTTTCACAAAAAAATAGCATATATTTCTAATTTTACCCTCATTTATTACAATAATTAAATATCATATTTCAATATCTTTCTTTTAATCAGAAATAATGGAGGCATCATATTGTATATTTCTCATACTATATTGCATATTTCCCATACTCCATTGTGTCTATTCTCCATATGTAACAATTAATACAAATGGGTTTAGGGGTAACATTCTAGGAAAAGTTTTTAGGTAAGAAGTATACTCTATGAGGAATTAGTCTTGATCTAAGCTTTTAACTCTAGTAGAAGATAATAGAGATAATGTGCCGTATGGCCTTGTTTGGCACAACACACTAGGCCTTTATAGGATAAGTGTTTAATAAAAATTTAATATTATAATGTTTGTTGTGACAATGTATAAAAGTTTTCGTATTTTATAAAAACTAATCTTTTTTATGGTAATAAATTTGGATCATTAAGTTCTATCTTCTACAGTTTTTTTTATCATGAATTTCATTATTTTTTTTCTTGTCTAACATCACTGGATAACGAAAATAGAGATAATGTGTGTATTTTTTTTCTTGTCCCATAGTTCAGTGGATAACGAAAATTGATAGATTTTCCCTGTATATGGGCCACTTATAAAATCAAATAAGGAATAAAATTGTTTTGTACTGCATTGTTCCTCATTTCCTAACAAATCAATCGCACCCTTAGTAAATTCCAACAACAAAAACTTCCTATGCAAAGCATGGGGACTATAAATATATATTAATTGGGAAGAACTTACTAAATAGATAGGCTATTCACGTCATATTTTATCATTTTAATAATATTAAAAGCAGGTATTTTAAATAGTTATTTTAATATCTTACCTCTGTTTCTATGTTTTTCAAATTGTTGTCCTAAATTTGTTGAAGTATTTATTTTTGTGTGGGTATGCAGTTTGAACTAAAAATAATCACATTTTAACATTAGTTTTTTTTTTTTAAAAAAATATACCTTATAGTAAACAAAATGTATTAAATTTTTTGAACTCTCTATTTATTTATTTATTTTTTGCTTATTATTTTGTTTATAGTTTGATTAAAAATCACATTTTAACATTAGTTTTTTTTTTAAAATATACCTTACTGTAAAAAAATTAGAAAAATGTAAATAAAACATATCTTATAAAAAAAATGTATTACTTTTTTGAACTATCTATTTTTATTTGTTTATTAATTTTTATAATTTCAACTAAAAAATAAATAAAATTGTGATCACCTCAAATGTGTTTATTCAAATTAAAATAAATATGTTGATTACATCTTTAAATTATTCTGATTTCTTTATATATATATATATATATATATATATATATATATATATATATATATATACAATTTTTGTAATATTGAAATTCATTTATATAAAAAAATTCATTTATATAAAAAAATCCATTTATATAAAAAAATCCATTTATTCTATTTCTTTTCTTTTCATCCCGTTTTATTATTTCTCAATTTTTCTCTTTCTTTTAATCCAAAAGTCCACAAACATTTATGAATTACCATTCATAATATTTTATTTAGAATTTTTATTGCCCTTATAAATCAATAGAAGCCTTGTTTCATATGATATTTCTAATTGCATATTAATGAGGAGATTCCCAAACATCTAAGTAATCATAAAATTTACTTATTTATAATTTAATTTTTAGAAATAATTAAAATTTAATGCAATGCCACTTGTCATTCAATTAGAATATGAAGTCCCATGAGAACAACTTAACTTTAATTTGATTTCCTATAAAACAATGATTTGAAAGAAAGAAAAAATTAGGAGCATCAATTAACTATTTTATGAAGATTAGAAAAAGCATATTCAATTGAAAAATTTTTTTAAAAAAAAGGAAAATCAATTAAGTATTTTATGAGGATTAGAAAAATCATATTCAATTGAAAATGTGAAAAAATAAGAAAATCAATTAATTATTTTATGAGAATCAAGATAATCACATCGAGATAACAATCAACTAATATATCTAGATTTATTATAACTCAAATTGTAATTTATAATTTATATGATTTAAAAGAGATAATTTTACTTTTAAAATTTTAATTTAACATTACCACGAATGACAAATCGTCAGCACAACAGCTTTGTAACCTACATTTATAATATAATAATAATAATAGATAAATAATAGTTTAGATTAGATAGATATATTAGATTACCTAATTTTTATGTCATAGAAATATTTAAAATGTATGAGAACATGAATAACCCTCTAATTTAATCTCTCAAATATTTTCTAAGTACCCTATAATTGAAGATTAGAAAAGTCAATGTAAACTTTTATTGTATTAAAATTTTAAGATAAATTTTATTTCTCAAATATTTTTTAATTACCGTATAATTGAATATCATAGTTTTCATCATCCAATCAAAGAAGGACAAATCTCAACCCCAACTTTTATAATATATCAGATTAAATTCCTTCTTTTCATAAAAGGACACATGAGCATGACTATCTGTAAAGTTTTTACACTCTTAGTAGATCAAAGTAAATAATAAAATTTTATTGAGATACATCATTAATTGAATACTTAATATTTTGTCATAGAGGTAAATAACATTCAAATCTTAGTAGAAAAAATACTGAGGTGAAAATAAAAATCTTCTTACATATTTACATGCTTTTATGTGTGTAATAAATGCTAAAACTTTCCTTTTTGTTCCTAAAATAAACATCGCTTTGAGAAATAGGAATATATTGATGTGCATGTCAAGGTACCAATATAATGTACTGATTGAAAATCTTTTTGAAGCACTAGGGCCCGTTTGAATAGACTTTTAAAATAAGTGTTTTTAAAGTACAGAAATAAAAACCTAAGTTAAAAGTAGTTTTAACTTCAAGAAGTGTTTTTTTTAATGAAACTTGTGACATGCTTCTCCTTATGCATTTCTTTTTTCGAAAGCATCTAAAATTGCTTCATTTTTTTTTTCCTAAAAGCTAATTCAAACAGTCAAAAATTATATAGAAGTGTTTTTTCCCTTGCCATGACCTCTAATGGAAAACAGAAAAAGAAATTCAAACAGGCTCTAAGTTAATATAGATGTATGTCCTCAAATTATATCATAAATGGTTTCATTTTTATTAGATAAAATCACCTTATTTTCCCTTGACCATTAAATCTAAACATGAAAACCATGGATTTTGCTTTACAGCATTCTTGAATAATACGATTAAAACCTAACAGTTACAATGACAGACATGAAAACCATGGCGAATCTTGCATTCCCCCCCTCCGCAGCTCTCGACACACTTGGAGGTGCATGCGTCTGAAACACAGTTAGGCATATGATAATCCCAGCAACAGTCTTCACCAGCTACTTCAATATTCCCTGAAATCATAAAGTAATTTTTGTTTTTTCAATATTAGTCCACAATTAATATAACAAATTTTAGGCAACTTTATATGAGATTGAACAAATTTTGGATGAGAATGAAATTTAGACCAAGAAGAAGAATTTACCTGCTGATAGAAGGATGACCATGATGAACACAATGGAAAGAACATTAGAGGAAGGCATCGTCCTTAAGACTTTGGCAGAAAAGTATTTGGGTTCTTGTGTTGGCTACTGATGCAATCTGTATTTATAACTGAATTGGGTAATGTGTGTTAAATGGTATTCTTAGGGCTGACTCAACAATTTACTTATTTATTTATAATTTATTAAATGATTATTATCCTTCCTAGGGTTAGAGATTCACTTGCCTTTGTATATATACCCCTTAGTGAATGAATATAAGAACTTTTTTGAGAGGCTCTATATTTTTCTCTTATTTCAATTCTCTCAACTCATTCTCTATATCTCTTATTTTAAATAGCCTTAACTTCAATTTTAAAAATGCTTTAATAATATACCTACAACCAAAATAATATGATTAAGAAAAAGAAGTATTTATTTTCATTAAATGACAAAACCTATGAAATTATATGATTTTAGGTACTTGACAGTCAATGTCTACAGAGCACAAACCTATTACAAAGTCTCACAACTAATCTAACTTAAGCTAACTAGAGCACGAAACTCTCCCAAACATGTGCTTTGAACACAGCTTTATAATTTTACCTGATGATATAAATAAATATTTTTATGATAGAGTATGTCGTAAGGTATTCTTTGAAGTTTGAACAAATTAATTAATATGTTTTGAGTTACGTCTATCTAATTTTCTTTATTTTCTTTTATATATTTTAATTTTTTTTCGCAAACATTAATCTCAGCCCTTAAGGTAAGTGTAAGAGTTTGTTACTTATTAAATGCACTTCTTCTGTTGGTCAATGATAAATTTAAATATGCTCTTATTAATTATGTCAGTTAGTAATAAATGACTTTTCATGCAATTAATAAAAATATTAAATGGTATTTAATTATTTAATAATATTTAAGGTTTTAAAATTTAGGGATTTAGAATTTAAGGGTTAATGTTAAGGTATTTAGTGTTCAGATATCAATGGTTTTAGGGTTTTTGTGTATGTTTATGGTTTATATTTAAGAGTTAGGGTTCATGTTAAGATTTAGTGTTTATATTTTTAAAGTTTAGGGTTTATATTTAAGGGTTAGGATTTATTAGGATTCAGTGTTTATATTTTTAGGTTTAAGGGTTTATATTTAAAGGTCAAGGTTAATGTTAGATTTAGGGTTTATATTTAGATGTTAGGGTTCATGTTAAATATTTAGGGTTTATATATAAGATTTAGACTTAAGTTTAAGATGTAGAGTTTTAGTGATTTAGGGTTTAGAGTTATTGTTTAGTAATGAAAAAGAAATGAATTAATATAAGTGAGAAAGGAAAGTATGAAAGAGAATGTATACTTATTTAATATAATTAATGGCTTTTTAATATAATGAATAACATTTAATATATTACAGATTATTAGTCTCAACCCTAAGGATTGAGGTTAACAAATTTTATTTTAATTTTTATTCTTACAATGGCAAAAAGGAGGTTTAAACTCCAGATCTCCCAAAAATTATCAAAACTTTTTACAACTAAATCACTCCTAAATCTTAGTGACTTTTTTTTTTATGCTCGTTGATACATCATAGCGTGAACTTATCAAATTCTTAATTAATTTGGATTTGAAATTTTTAGTTTTATTATCTAAACAGTACAAAATGAAAAAGAAGAAGTAAGAATTACTGCATCTGTTTAATGAGTGCAACACATGACAAGTAGTGTGATAACTAAACTAATATTCACTCAATTTTTAAAAAATTCTCACCATAACTCTAGCTAAGCTTAAACAGAATTCATAACCATAATTGTGTCTTCTATTCCAAGACCATGGTGGATAAGCAAAGATAATGGGATGGACGGAAAGTTTTCTTCTCTTTTCTTTTTTTTCTCAACTTTCTAAGTTATTAATTGATTAAAATCATTAGTAACAACTAAAAAATTGTTGATAAATTTTTTTCTTAAAAAAATTATTTTCATTGACTCTTTTGAGTTCTAACAGATTAACACTTTCTGCAAAAAAAAAAAAAAAAAAAATTACTTTTTTTAATCACACAGCTTTTTTTTTTTTTAGCATATTTTCAAGTGGATGTCTATATCCTTTCGGCCCTCTTCAAATGCTATGGGTTTTCTAGAAAAACGAAAGCATGAAAAAAAAAAAAAAAAAAAGAAGAAGCAACCATCTTCTCCATTAAGGCACACCAGAAACACGAATAAAGAACCTGAAGTCATACCCACCATTACATCGATTAAAATTTGTTGTTTCATTTTTTAATGCTATTGCCTGACCAACCTTTTATGATTAGTTAAAATATAACAAACAAACTAATTTATAATAAAGTTGTCGCATTTATATATATATATATATATATATATATATTGACCAATATATTATAATAGAACTATGTGTAAGATAACAGATTTCGATTTCGTCTTCTGTTACACTTGCTTTAAGAAAATTGTTTCGGATTGTCTTTGAAATGTACAAAATCTCTAGTTTTGATTATAAATAAACACATGGGTAGATGCATTGATTACTCAAGTTGCCATTGGAGAAACAAAAGGTGCTTTACAGAGGTTCAGCTCCTATTCTCTAGAATCATTAAATCCCACCAAAATAAAGAGATTGAGGCATTAAAATTCGAAAAATTAGTGCAATTAGTAAATTCAAAAATTTAAGTGAATTAAGTAATTAAAAATGAGAAAATCATTCATATAAGTTATGGGTAATCATTTCTCAACCGTAGATTATTACAGTAAGTGAAGAAATGAATGGTCAACATTCTACCACGTAAGATGGGGTTAAATAACCCATATTTTTATTCCGGATAAATTAGGCAAGCCTAAAATAAATATAGTTTATCTTATTTTCTCAAACAAACTTTAAAACAGTTCCCATAAAAAAATTGATTTATACACATGTCATTCACATAGTTATTCTTAGATGCATCTTAAATTTTATATACTCTTTTTAATTTGGTTTCACCACCAGAGGTGATAATATGCACATCTAAAATAAGATGTGGTGAGAGATAGAAGCTAATATAGGATGTGGAGAGGGAAAGGAACTAATACAAAATGTGAGTCTCAAATGTAAAATTAAAGAGAGAGAGAAGAAATAAAAGTAAAATAATATGTGTAATCCCACTACAAGAAAAATAGGAATTAGCATAAGCCAAAAGCCCACGCTAAGCTCAAAAAGCCGATGCTAATTTTAGTGTCAACTTTTAAGAAGCCTACACTAATTAGTTTCAGCCAAACCAATGCAAATTGAACACTATTATTGACAATAACAGTTTGTATAGCCAATGCTTAGCGTTAGCCAGCCCACATTAATATTAGGCAGAGGCAAAAAAAAAAAAAAAAAATTAATTCATCAACTCCACTAATAAACTCATATTTCAATCATCTCATATCAACATTAAGCATGTCATACATCCAACAACAATTCATTTTGCAGCTAATAAATGTATAGAGTACTGCACAAAATTAAAAAAATTCAATAGCATAACCTCTATATCATGCACATTTCCAAACAATTAATTTTATCAATAACGTAATATTTCAAACTAAACAAGGTTCTTCCATAATACCCAAAAAACCTATCGAGGTTTGCTTCTCCACTAACATAATATATAATTCACTAATTTCTAATATGTCAATAATTATAACATATCTAAATTGAATCAAAACTAACATAAGCATGTCTACCAATCAAACAATAACATTACAAAATAAGATACACTGAAATTCTCAATCATACAACCAATATTCACTAAACATATTTACTAAAATTACAATTTAAATTATAATTCACATTAAACAATTTAAATTAAACATACTAAAATTATAATCAATATGATAGACCAAACATACAACCAACCAAAATTAATTTAGCCAAGGATATCGGACATACCTAGACAATCAGAGGGTGCTAGTAGAGCTAGAGGTACTTGAAATACAAAGAGAATGAATTAGATAACTGAAAACAAGATTAGCAGTGCTAGAAAGAGAAAATTCAAAATATTAAAAAATAATGGAACAAGAAAAAACTCTTCAATTAAATTGAAGCTAATACAAAGGGGAGTTGATTACAACTTCAGGAATGTAGTGGGAGGCTCAAATGCACAAGAAAATTGAGTTTTGGGTGAGAGAGAGGGAGAACTGAGAGAAAGAAAGAAGGAAAGGGAGAGAAATGAAGAGAAAGAGGCATGGGATGAAGATATTGCGGCATTAGCATCAGCCATGACCTACGCTACTACTCTTTTTATTTTTTTTTTCTTTGTTGCGAGTTGGCATGGGCTTAGTCGACGCTATTTAGCATCGGTCTCGAAGCCGACACTAACTTTCACAACTTTTTATAGTCTTTCTTGTAGTGTCCATCTAAGAAACAATGAAAACTTGTGAGAGTAAAAAAAAAGAATTACTTAAATAAAAAAAGATTGTGTTATGATAAATATAATATAAAATGAAGATAAGAAACTTTAATAAGTAACACTACTAAAATGCTCTTTTGTCATATAATATAACATCTACTTTTAATTTTTGTCTGTTTGGTCAGGTGATTCTAGTGTAAATCGTTGGGCCCCACATTTTAAAAAGTTGACATCTATCTACATTCAATAAAATGAAAAATTGATAGCTGGTTGCTTCTTATTGTGCATCGGTTCATTGTTGAGGTTTTGCTTATTGTGCGTCAATTTACAAAAGCATACATGGGTACGTTTGACATGTTGCAGGACAGTATAAGGAGAACTATATAGTATAAGTACTTAAGTTACAAGACAATTTCTTTCTCTGTGCAATGTTTGTTTATTGATATACAAAACATGATTCATAATGTAAAATTTATTTTATTACCCTTTATATATATATTTTTCATTTAGAAAACACATAATAAAGTTTTGATACAATAGTGAAAATTAAAATAATATATGAAAATTGAAAATTAATATTTTTATTTTTATTTCCAATTAATAGTTAAATTAATAAAAAAAATCAAACTTTCTTATTCTTATATTTTACAGCTTGTATATGGGAACCATGTACAGTAGGAAAAGAAAAATATTATGAGTAAAGATATTAGATGATTTTTCTTTACTTTTCCAAAAAAATTCTTTGGGGATTCAATTCCCATTCTTGCTCCCCATTATCATTTCCAAAGTAATGAGCCTAAAATAGTTTATGTAATATGAATCGATAGAAACCCTCAAACCTTAGGCAGAGAACTCCCCCTGAAAGTAAATCTAGAGAACTCTTCTAAGGAAGGTACTCTCTTAACTTTGCTCAGATACTCTTTGAATGAAAAATATATATAATATTCAAATGCATGAGTCTAATAAACTAATTATAAAGAGACTTATTTATAGGTAATAGATTTCAACTAAAGGTAAAAGATAAACCCTAATCTAGATAACAATGAATTTCAAATAAAATAATTTAGATAACAACAAAAGTAATAAAAGTGGTATAAGAGTCTAACCCTAACCCTAATTTCTCATAAAACCCTCATATGCTTATTTTACATTATTCCACACGAGTTGGAAGAATGCTCCTCCGGAGAGGTGAAAAATGGTGATGTAGCAGTAGAAACTGGAAGGTGATGATCCAAAACGACAATGTTAGACTTTAGGAAGCTTCAACAACGAACCACAAAGCAACAAAAATTGAACGCTGCTTCTACTTCACGATATATCTAAGAGGAGCAGTGGAAGAAACATTATAAGCATCCTGAGTTGTAACTGGTCTCTCGTTTAGTGGCCGTGGAATAAGAAGTATCTTGGCAACCTCAAAAGACTTGCAATTTGCATACACAACTAAAGACAACACAAGAGGCTGATATGGGCCTTAGTAAGGTGTTAAATGCTCCATATTGGAAACAAGGCTAATACTCAAATCACCAAACAAGTCAAGTAAACATACATTAGACCCACAAGATAGTAAAAAAATTGAAGGCCCAAAAATATTATCAGTGGTGGAGAAAGGCCCAATATCACCGCCGAAAGGGAAAGACCCACCGACAACAGAGCAAGAAACAAAGTAAAGTAAGCATAGTGGATTGTTTGGATCATTGTTTGGGTCAGCCATAATGTTGAAGCTTTTTTTCTTTTTTCTTTTTTTTGCTCTTTTCCTTGCCTTAGCTCTCCTTTGTCTCTTGCAGTCTTTTTTGGTTCTAATGAGCAATATATTGTAAATATGATATTGCTATTAGTGCATGTAGCATGCAACAGTTACGTAAAGCTTGGTTATGCAAAGGCTATAAGCTGCGAACATATAAGGATGGCTTTGTAAATACATATACGAATGTAAGTGGCGTGCGTTATCATAATGAGAGTTTTTTATCTCAGATATATATATATACACAGTCGCAAGGCATATATTGAAGCCAATTTTATTTTTCTGATTCGAGCCTTCGGGCTCAGGATAGACCAAAGGAGGGGAAATGGCTAGACAATCAGATTAAGGAGGCGATGTCAGAAAACAAATTCCTTCTCTGTTTGATCTCAACTCCAACGACAACCTGGGAAATATGATCACATAGGTCCAATTGAAAGGAGAGAATTATGAAGAGTGAGCATGGGCAGTGTAAGACATCACTATGTGCACGAAGAAAATGGGGGTTTGTTGAAGGGACTATTTAGCAACCCAAAAGATGGTAGTCCTGAATTAGAGGACTAATGGATGGTGCAGTTGACGTTGGTGTCCTAGATCCTCAATACTATTGAACTTGGACTGCGATTTACCGTCACTTATATAAAGAACGTAAAGGAGCTGTGGGATGACATTAAAGAGCGCTTTTCAATAGCTAATGGACCTTATGTTCAACAATTAAAGCTGGAGCTTGCAAAATGCAGACAAGGAGGGATGAGTGTGGGTGCATACTATGGAAAACTCAAATTGTTGTGGGATGAATATGAGCAAATCCCAACATGCAAATGTGGTGGGTGCAGTGTAACATTGGTGACAAACTTGAAAAACGAAGAAAGGAAGAAAGGGTACACTAGTTTCTTATGGAAGATCAGTACATTTTGCAGAAGAAACAGTAATAAGAAAATTATGAGATTCAGGAGAGCTTGTTGCTAGAACTCTGTGCTGGTTATGTGATAGCCAAAACAGACCTTCAAGCAAGTTAGCATGTCCAATCATCATCTTGGTTTGCGAGTCCTGAATAAGGCACTTGTCATGAGTAAAAATAAAGGCGAGATGAGAACAACGAGTGACTTGGCTTACTGACAAAAGGTTGTATGTGAAAGATGGAACCAAAAGCACATTATATAAAGTGAGGTGTGATGATAATGTGACTTGACCTTTATGTGTGATAGGAGCTTTTGTACCATTGGGCATATGAACAAAGCAGTCAGTTAATGGTTCAGAATGATCAAAGAGTGTGTGTGTGAATATAATGTGATCTGTTGCACCTGTATCTAACACCCAGTGTGATGATAAGTCTATTTGTTTGATAAGAGAGGACGAAAATATCAAAGGCTTGTGATTAAGGAGGTGTATATTACCAGCCATGTTTACCATTGCAGTAGGATTGATAGGTAGGTCTGAAGAATCTGGTTGAGTTGAATTAGAAGAGCTAGGATTAGAATTATTGAGTAACTGCATCAAACGCTGAAATTGAGACTTAGAGAGTGAAAACTGGGAGCAGTCATCTTGCAACACATTGGTAGAGTTTCCAGTAAGTGCATCTGTAGTGTTGGTTGTTTCTGTCATATTTGCTGCAGAGAATTTCCCTGTGAAGTTTTGTTTAGGAGGATTCTTTGATCCTTTGGTCTTGGTGAACTTGAAATCTGGTGGGAAGCCAATGAGACGATAACATCTTTCTTTAGTGTGGCCATTCTTGCCACAGTGAGAACACTTCAATGGACTTTTTGTTTGATGTGGCTTTCCAGAAGCAATCATAGCAGCAGATTCAAGAAAATTTGGCACGGATTGAACCTTTCGTTGAGACTCTTCTTGGATTACCATGTTATAAGCCTGATCAAGAGTGGGAAAGGGATTTAAAATGATGATCTGAGACCGAAGTGATTGATAATTGTCACTTAATCCATTCAGGAACTTAAAGATGTAGTCCTTTTGTTGAATTTCAGCAAACTTGTGGAAACAATTGTGATTGCATTCTCCGCATTGACAATGAGGCAAGGGCCTATATTGTCTTAACGCTTATTGCTGTATGGGAAGAGTTAAGACAATATAGGCCCTTGACTCATTGTCAATGCGGAGAATGCAATCACAATTGTTTCCACAAGTTTGCTGAAATTCAACAAAAGGACTACATCTTTAAGTTCCTAAATGGATTAAGTGACAATTATCAATCACTTCGGTCTCAGATCATCATTTTAAAGCCCTTTCCCACTCTTGATCAGGCTTATAACATGGTAATCCAAGAAGAGTCTCAACGAAAGGTTCAATCCGTGCCAAATTTTCTTGAATCTGCTGTTATGATTGCTTCTGGAAAGCCACATCAAACAGAAAGTCCACTGAAGTGTTCTCACTGTGGCAAGAATGGCCACACTAAAGAAAGATGTTATCGTCTCATTGGCTTCCCACCAGATTTCAAGTTCACCAAGACCAAAGGATCAAAGAATCCTCCTAAACAAAACTTCACAGGGAAATTCTCTGCAGCAAATATGACAGAAACAACCAACACTACAGATGCACTTACTGGAAACTCTACCAATGTGTTGCAAGATGACTGCTCCCAGTTTTCACTCTCTAAGTCTCAATTTCAGCGTTTGATGCAGTTACTCAATAATTCTAATCCTAGCTCTTCTAATTCAACTCAACCAGATTCTTCAGACCTACCTATCAATCCTACTGCAATGGTAAACATGGCTGGTAATATACACCTCCTTAATCACAAGCCTTTGATATTTTCGTCCTCTCTTATCAAACAAATAGACTTATCATCACACTGGGTGTTAGATACAGGTGCAACAGATCACATTATATTCACACACACACTCTTTGATCATTCTGAACTATTAACTGACTGCTTTGTTCATATGCCCAATGGTACAAAAGCTCCTATCACACATAAAGGTCAAGTCACATTATCATCACACCTCACTTTATATAATGTGCTTTTGGTTCCATCTTTCACATACAACCTTTTGTCAGTAAGCCAAGTCACTCGTTGTTCTCATCTCGCCTTTATTTTTACTCATGACAAGTGCCTTATTCAGGACTCGCAAACCAAGATGATGATTGGACATGCTAACTTGCTTGAAGGTCTGTTTTGGCTATCACATAACCAGCACAGAGTTCTAGCAACAAGCTCTCCTGAATCTCATCATTTTCCTATTACTATTTCTTCTGCAAAATGTACTGATCTTCCATTTAATAATTCTGTCCTCTGGCAAAAACGTCTAGGACATCCATCTGTTAATAAACTGAAGTCACTTTCCTTTATAAAAGATGTTGTTTCTTTTGATTGTATGATATGCCCCTTGGCTAAACAGAAACGCTCCCCCTTTCCCATTCATATTTCTTCTACTTCTGCACCATTTCAATTAGTTCATATGGACACTTGGGGTCCATACTCCCAAGCTGATCTTCATGGTAATCATTATTATCTGTCCATTATTGATGATTTCACACGAGTAACTTGGACATATCTTCTTCGAACCAAATCTCAAGTTCCTGCAACTTTCATAGCCTTCTATAATTTCATATCTCAGCATTTTCATACATCAATTTCTTCCATTCGTACTGATAATGGTACTGAGTTCTTTCCTTTATCTACTTTCCTCACTAACAAAGGTATCCTACACCAGAAAAGCTGTGCTTACACACCCCAACAAAATGGACTTGTTGAAAGAAAACATCAGCACCTTTTGACCACTGCTAGATCCCTTTTATTTCAAGCCTCCCTTCCTCTACACTTCTGGGGTGATGCTATCCTCACTGCTACATATTTGGTCAATAGATTGCCTACTCCACTTTTACACAATCAGTCCCCATTTGAAAAATTATTTTCCAAGCCTCCTTCATACTCCCACTTACGTGTCTTTGGGTCTCTTGCTTTTGCTTTAAATAAATCTCCTCATAAACATAAATTTGCACCAAGATCTTCACCCTGTGTGTTTATTGGCTACCTAGTGGGAATTAAAGGATACAAACTCTATGACATTGCTACCAAAAAGATCATAATCACCAGAGACATTCACTGGTTTGAACATATTTTCCCTTTTTCCTCTTGTACTAATGATTCATCATTCTTTTCTGCTCCTGCAATTCCATCTGATTCCTCTCCTCTTCCTTTCAATACACCTATTTCTACTTTTGACTATCCTCCACGTTCTCCACTTATTGATCATGGTCACCTTGAACCAGTTGACACTACCATATTTGATCATAATTCTCCACTCCCAAATACTCACAATCTTTCTCCCACTGTTTCATCCCACTCATACCCTCCTAATTCAGCATCACCTTTGCTATCTCCTAGTCCTCCTATTATTCACCCTTCTTCTAGACCTGCTAGAAGAGCTCGTTTACCAGCTCACCTTAAAGATTACTATGTTGATCTACCCTCATCCCATGCCAATTCCTCCACACAACATCCTTTATCCAATGTTACCAGCTACCACAACCTTTCTCCAGCTCATAAATCTTTTTCCCTTCATATTCTACATTCTTCTGAACCTCATTCTTTAAAGGAGGCAGCTCAATCTCCAGTTTGGCAAACTGCAATGAAGGCTGAATTAGAGGCTCTTGAACGCAATAACACTTGGGCAGTTGTACCTTTACCACTTGGTAGACAACCAGTCGGTGCCAAATGGGTGTTTAAGATCAAGTATAATCCAGATGGATCTCTTGACAGACACAAAGCTAGACTTGTAGCCAAAGGCTACAACCAGAGAGAGGGTTTTGATTTTCAGGAGACTTTTAGTCCTGTAGTGAAACATACTACTGTTAGAGTATTTTTTGCTCTTGCTGCAATGTTCAATTGGTCTTTGGCACAGTTTGATGTTCATAATGCCTTCCTCAATGGAGATTTTCATGAGGAGGTGTACATGTCCTTGCCACAAGGTTACACCATCACAGGTCCTTTTGCAGGTTACAAGTCAGGGGTTTATAAAGGCAGGAAGTTAGTTTGTAAACTTCACAAATCACTTTATAGATTGAAGCAGGCTTCTCGCCAGTGGAACTTAAAACTCACTAACTGTTTAGTTTCTAATGGTTTCACTCAATCCAAAGCAGATTACTCCTTATTCACTCAGAAAACTTCCACTCACTTCATTGCCTTGCTTGTGTATGTTGATGACATATTGATAGGCGCTTCTTCTCCTGACATTCTCACTCACATTAAGGATATGTTACAGCATCATTTCAATTTCAGACTTCGTGATCTTGGAGGGGTCAAATATTTCATTGGTTTAGAACTTGCTTTTAGCAGGAAAGGCATTTCACTTTCTCAACGAAAGTTTGCTTTAGATTTGCTGCACGAACATGGCCTTTCTGGTTGTAAACCGAACTCAACTCCCATGGATTACAACACTAAACTCACACATATTGATGAACACTTGCTCTCTGATCCCTCTATCTACAGACGTCTTGTTGGTCGCCTCTTGTACCTATCCCTTACTCGCCCAGATATCAGCTTTGCAGTCCAACACTTGAGTCAGTTTATGGATAAACCAGCTCAAATTCATTTTTCTGCTGCCCATAGAGTTTTAAAATATATTAAACAGGCTCTTGGTCGTGGCTTGTTCTTTCCAAGGAACCTCAACCTGCAGCTTACAGCATTTACTGATAGTGATTGGGGTGCCTGTGTTGAAACCAGACGATCTATCACTGGTTATTGCATCTTCCTTGGTATCTTGGAAATCTAAAAGATAACAAGTTGTCTCTAGAAGCTCAGCTGAGGCTGAGTACCGAGCTATGGCTAACACCACTGCAGAGCTTACTTGGTTATCCTATCTTCTCACTGACTTTTACTTCAAGTCACCTTCACCTGCCATTTTATACTGTGATTCTGCTTCCGCTATACACATTGCCAAAAATCCTATTTACCATGAACGCACCAAACATATTGAACTTGATTGCCATTTCATCGAGAGAAAGTCATGTCTGGTCTCATCCTCCTTCGTCATCTACCTACTCACTTGCAGCTTGCTGATCCATTCACAAAGTCCTTGCCCCCTGGTCGTTTTACAGAATTAACTGACAAGTACAGCATGATTAACATCTATGCTCCACTTGAGGGGGGGTGTGAAGCTACAAACTACCACAATAACAACCATGCTCCTGCAATCCATCTGATCCACTCCCAAGCAATGACAGCTCATAGTTAGTTAGGAATAACAGATTTAGTTTTTAACTTAATTACTATGTATTGTTCCTGAATACTAGTCTAGATTCATTCTGTAAAGGTGATTATATATTGTACTCTCTCATTATTGTAATAGAATGCATTCAGAATTTTCCTCACTGTCATGATCTCTCTTTCCTTCACCTTGAAGTTCTGATAGTTTTCACAGTACAACATGGTAAGGTTGAATCTCTTGGCCACCTAATCATTGCCATCGTTGAACAACATCTATGCCATTGTGACTCAAGAGGAAAAGGTGCATGCAATGACTAGAACACGAGAAGAAAGAGGAGATGTGGTGGGTTTGGCGGTGCAGCAAGAGCAGAGGTCATGGCAATTCGAAGGATAGGCATATGTTATGAACCATATGAAATAGAAACGAACATGGGGCACAAGGGTCCAATTTTACTTGTTAGGGATTTTTAATTTCAGAACTAGATCTGAAAGGCCTTAGAACTTGTTGTGATTTATGTCCGAGCTTAGAATTAGAGCAATAATCTTCATTAATTCATAAAATAAGAGTACAAAGGATATTTTCTCAACTCAAAAAGGGCAAAATAGGCTCTTGGCAACTTAAAGAGGGGCAATTTTATAATTTAGGCCTTAGGAATGACAATTATGTAATTTAGGCATCACTAATGGCATTTTCATGATTTTCCTGCACTTAAACCTATGAAACTCAGCTAGCTTGCTATTCCATTCGTCTTAGCCGCCTCCTTCATCTCCTCTCTCTAGTTTTCTTCTTTCCTTCTTCTCCCATGGCTGCCTCCATGAAAATGGAAGGCTAGATGTGTCTGTAACCAACCTAGGTTGACTTGAAGACCGTCGGTTTAATTCTTGAGACCATTGTTGCATTTATTTTGAATTTAATGAAAGTTATGCTTCTCTACTCTTCATTTTGCTCTCTGGGATTGTGTATGATGATTTTTGTGCATTATTTTTTGGATGGATTTATGGGATTTCAAGGTCTGATCACCCTAGGAGTAATTTCTATGGTGTAAAACTTAATTTGGTTGGATAGAAATTCGAAATTTAGGTCTTGGGTGCTCTAATCCCTTTTTGCAATGTTGGTTAGGGTTGGGTTTGATTCCAATGACCATAAAATACGCGCTTGTGTAGCAAAAATTACCAAACTAGGTACAGGGATACCGGCTTAGTTAGGGTTCAACCAAATTAATTAATAAGGTAGATTAATCTTAAGGTTTCAAGGTTAATCTATTTAATTGACATAATTGGAATGAAATTTTATCTCCAGGTCGAAGATAAAATCACCGTTGTTTGATAGTTCTTGAGGTTGATTGCATTTCTATTATTTTTTCACTTTTGTTTTACTTGTTATTGCTATTGAATTGTTTCAAACCCCCATATCCCGTGCCTAATTAACTGAGACTTGTACTAGTGGTTCTCTGAAAACATGACTCTGGTTCAAAACACAAACTTGGACTTTTTTAATTTAATCGCAACCTATAGGGTGCACGTCACCTAGCTTGGCATAGGTAGACTCTCATCCATACACTTCCACAAGAAAAGTCTCACTCTCTCCAGCCCCGACCACTTCTTTATCCTACTCGAGCTTGCATCCCTCCTATTCCACATACCTCCAGCTAGCACCCTATAGGCTGACGAGGTAGAGAAGCTACCATCCTTAGCTTTCAACTAGTGTAACATGTCATCTTCTACGCCAACCTACAGGGGAATAATGCTAGCAAACTTAAGCCTCAACTCAAGTGGCAGGCAATCTTCCATGGCATTCCAACCCCAATTATGGTCACTAACCTAAAGAGTTTTGAACAACTTCGAAATGGGACAAATGGGGACTTGGGATGGAAAGGAAAAAAATCGGAATGGGACTAAGACAAGGGGATTTCCACCTAGATCCTGTCCCAAAATGTCATACCCATGTTCCACCCAAGTACTTATCTTGATCCCAATTAACGTTAGGGAGTGTTTGGTAGAAGGATCCATTTGTGAATCCCAAGATTCATGAATTATGAGAAATTAAATCCTAAGATTTATGAATCCTAAGATTCTTAAAATGCATTTGGTTATTCTTAAAAATTTATGGATTTTTTTTTTAAAAAAATGTTCTTATAAGGTTAGGAAACTAGAATCCTACCCCCTCCCAAGGGATTCTTTTTAATGAAATTTACATTAAAAAACAATCAAAGGAAACGTGTTTCTTAGATATTATTTTTAAAAAAATTCATACAAAATACAAGAAACAAGAAATCCTAAGCTACAAATCTCATGATTTAAAAAGGAATCCTTCTACCAAATGCCCCTTATATTAATTTTTGAGTTTTAAACAATTTGTCGTAACCTTTTTCAGATTGGGCTTTTCAAATGCAAAGCCCTATAAGTTCTTATTGACTTAATATGAATGGCTATTTCTTTTTGTACCAATAATTTTTCTATTCCTACCCACTCTCAAACCAAATTTACGAAAGTATCCTCCTTTAAAAACATTCAACCCCACACCCTCATTCCGCAAACTCTACCGCTCTTTCCTTCTCTCTCTATTTCTTGCTTTATTTGCTTTTTGCTTCGCAACTAGACTGTTTTTTATTTTTTATTTATTGGAATACTTGGAAAAGCTAGGTTAGAGGTAATTGTTTTTTTTTTAAAAAAAAAAAAATTCTCCTTCTACTATCTATTTTCTCATTTGACTTTATTAATATTCTACTTTAATTACTAAGTTTACCTTTCGTTTTTGTATGAATTCCAATAATTTATTTGTGTTAAATATTTTAAATTGACCAACAAGGGTTGGGTATAATGAAAGGGGCTACTATCTCACAATGTGGTGAACTTGGGTTGAAATTCCTATTGTGAGAGAGGTAACCAAATTTTGTGCCTAATAGTGCCTTGAATAGGATTGCCAGCAATTGGAGGATATTTATGGAAGACCAGAAAAAAATATTTTAAATTGAAGTATACTTTTCTTGAAGAAAAAATATTAGGAGAAATGAACATCTATGACTTTACAAAATCTTTAAGTTTTTTGACAATATTCAAATCAAAGCAAAATTCATATTGATACATGATTTTTTTGGACAGTTTTTTTTTAATGCAGGGAATGGTGCTTCAACCCCTCTAAGCATTTCAGCAGAGCCAAATCAGTTGTCAACTTGCCATTGAATGTGATCCTTCACTTTGGTTCATCCAGGTTTGTTGTAATTTTTCTATTTCTCTCCATTTCTTGTTTCTTTTCAATTTTTTTTTTTTAGAAAAAAACACTTTTAAAATAAACTTCATTGTTTGCATTTCGCCAGATATAGTGTGAATTTGAGGGGAAATTTTTTTTTGGAATCAAGACAGGACAAATGTATTCAGGGCAGGGCTCATCAAAGGGACTGAGATGAAACTAAGACAAATCTTTCCAAAACCAAGACGGGACAAGACAATTGTGAATTCAGGATGGTGCCCAGATAAAAATTTTCTATCCTGATCAATTTATGAGATAGGATCGGAATAGGCAAAATCCCATACCGTCCTATACCCACCTTAACAGTATCAAAAATTAAGCATAGTTCAAAAGAAAAAAAATCATATTTGTAAATAAAAATGGTTACAAGAAATATCTACAACATTATCAATAGAAAAAAAAAAACTACAGATAAGCAATTGATAAAAGTCATATTTTTTTTATAATTTTAAATAATTGATTTAGTTTTGAAAAGAGTGAATGATTAGAGTTTTAGTAATATGACCATGCCATGTACTAACATCACCGGATCCAGATCCATATATGTTTTTCGTGCGTAGGATCACATTACAGACCAAATGCAAAAAGTTTAGTTTGGTCAATTCACTAAACTATGGATTAATTACTCATAAAGTTCCCTTAGTAAAAAAGGGAGTTTTTTGTTGTAGATTTCTCATTGACAAGAAAGGTCTTAAAATTGCTTCCACACAAAGTTACAAATAATAGTGATTTGGCAAAAAAAAAAAAAACCTTAATACTATACTAGGTGTCAGATGATGTTAAAGAAAAAAAATTGACTAATGTGAAAAAATAAAGCAATTGAAGTGGTCAACCCATTCCCATGGTTTCCATCCATACCAACAAGATTGATCTTCATTAACTTATACTAAATTGTCTTTAATATATACCACAATTTTCTTTCTTCACGTGTATACGGCAATATTATAGGTAGGGGTAAGCAAACCGCACCAAACAACATTAAACTGCTGAAACCGCACCCACCCAAGCAAAATCCAACAGAAACCAAACTGTTATAACCTTAGATGGTTGCAAAAAATTTTAAACTAATGGTTCAGTTTGGTTTGACGGTTTTAAAAAAATAAACCACAAGGAACCAAACTGAATGGATAATAATTAATATATTATAAATTATATATAAGTATAACTATATATATGTTTATTTATATTTATATGAATTTATGGAATTTAAGTGTATATATATATATATATATAAATATTAAAGAAATAGACATACGAAAAATGAAAGAAGCTTAGGGTATTAAATACATATACTTAAATTCCGTATGTCTATTTCTCTAATATTTATTTATATATATATATATAAACTTATAGAATTAAGTCAATTGAATTTCTAACCTTTTTTTTTTTTTTCTAATTCTTCCTCTTCTAAGGAACAATATTACTTACATGCTAAATGTTGTAGTATTTAATATGCTTATTGATTTGTCTTTCCAATTTTTAAATTTCACACGTATATTTGATTTTGGTGTTTTTATGTGCTCTTTGTTTGATTTTTTTGTAAATTTTTTAATATTCTTTTGCAGCAAATATTTGTTCTTAATTAAGTAAGTTTATATTACTTGGGTCTTTGTTTACTCAAACTGCCACAAACTGACGATTTCAAACCACCTTCAGAATGCACCAAACCACCCCAAACAGTCTCAATTCTCAAATCTCCAGCAATGTCGATTTGTGTTTTTCTCAAACCACCTATGTCGGTTTGATGCATTTTTTTACTCAAATCGCACCAAACTGTACTGTTTACACCCTTAATTTTAGGCATGCATTATGTAGGGATAACCATGACTGAACTCAATGCAGACAAGTTAAATCAACCCCAGCTCAACCCAAAATTGTATATACACTAAAAATAAATATATCACATTGATATACAAAAGCTCAAAAATTGTATGTTTGCATGTATAAATATATAATAATCTTTTATGTGCTAAGTTTGTTTATCCATTATGGTGTGTCTTCTTTCATTCTTCAATGTTGACTTTATTCTATTTTTTTATTTGATTGAAAGTTGAGTTTATTCAATCATTACTTTGTTTATCTTAATTAAAAAAGTCTATAATCTATGTTATCCCTGCTTTTCAATGTTTCACCATCACAAGCTTTACAATTAATGTATTTTGTTTAGACTAAATTTTATTTTTTTTGAAACTGTATACATGCTAACCCCATAAACCCAACCGAACTTCCCCTCAGGGTTAGCAATTCTTTTTTTTTTTTTTTTTTGTATGGGTTAGGTCTAAAAATTGGCCTCAACTAAACCCAAAGCAGCCTATGGACATCCCTAACACTAACACTATGGGGATACATATACTATTTTGTATATTTATAGAAAAGTTTCAATTTCTACCACAATTTCACTATAACATTTTTTATTACCATGATTTCACTATAACTAATATTAATCATGAAACATATAAAAATATCATAACTAGAAAATTGTATTATATTCATATTATTTAATTTATAATTTTATGTATGATAGAATAGTAATTTTTAAAGAATATAAAATTGAAAACAAAATATAAGATTATGAAAATTGGTATAATCAAGCTATCTCTGATTGAGCTGAAACTTGACAAGATGCTGGTATAAATTAATTATAAAAAGCATTGATATAAGCTTTAAAAATATACTTACATTTTATCATCAAAAGAAAATAATATATTTACATTTTTTTGTTTTGGTAATAGAGATTACATGGGAAATATTTGAAGGTATAAACATTGAATTGGATATTAATAGAAGTAAATTACTAAGATATTAGAGCAAATAATTGTTTATGTGAAGTGAAGAAAAATTAAAAAATGAATTCATAAATTAATAAAATTAAAATTACTAAAAGTGGAAAGCTTTGTCATTGTGTTAACTTGGAACACATATAAATATAACATCAATAAAACAAAAATTGATGATTGTAAAATGTCCATTAGTATATGCAAATATAGTAATAGACTACATTGTAATTATAACTTTATTCAGAAGTTTGACAATTGACTAAATTAGCAGTGTCAAACATAAGAATACAAAGATTGAATTTCTAATATTATCTAATCAACAATATAGTTTAATACAAAGGATCTCAAATTAAAGATATGAAAAATCTATCACATATGAAAAACCGAGGTAATATGCTAATCTAAAGGTGCAAAAGGTTCTAAGAAGAATCAATAATTATTTTTTCTATCACTTTCTACACAAGAACAAAAGTATGAAAAGAAAGAAACAAGAAAAACACGATTAATTATCAAGAGAAGGTTCTTACCTTGTGCGAAATAACATTATCAAAAACACTTGCATAGCCATGATTGGCCTTTGGTTAAAGGTCATGTTGATGGGGATTCCTTAAAGGCCAATGTAAAACCTGAACATTTACAGGGCAAGAATGCATCTCTTTGCATAGCTCTATCCTTCATTCCTTCTCTTTTACTAAAGTTAGCAAAATCAAGAAAAATTCAGACAAAAAGATAAGTCACTTACTGGAAACAAAGACAAATGAATAAACATTCAACGTTTAGTTATAATTCCCATAATAATTAACAAATAACAAATAAACCTAAGAACAAAATCTGGTATAGAAACCTGAAAATATTGCAATATCCAAATAGATAGAGAATGACAATTGATAGAAAATAGAAGAGAAGAGAGAGATAGAACTTAGCCTTATTTAGGTGGTTACGTAATGGGGCTATCTATTTATATCCAAATGTGGAGGGATAAAACCCTAAAAATGATTTTTTTTTTCAACTAACCAAATCTTTTTTTATCTCAATTAATTTTAGGGCAAATTAGTTCTAAGAATATCTTAATTTGATGACAATTAATCATATATGCTATATCATCATATTTGATATAAATCATAATTTTAAGTAATTAATTGATTTGAAATTGAAAATTTATAAGAAAATCCAAACCAAATTAGGTTTATTTCACTTTAAGCTCATTATTGTAAATTAAAAAAAAATTAAAAATCTATGTAATCATCAATTATATCATTAATTTTGCTTAAATGTCTAACATCAGTAATATTTAAGTAATTATTAAATTTACTTATTTATAATTTAATTTTTAGAAATAATTAAATTGAATGCAATGCCACTTGTCATTCAATTAGAATGTGAAGTCTCATTAGAACAACTTTAATTTGATTTCCTATAAAACAATGATTTGAAAGGATTAAGAAAATTTGGAGAAAAAATTAGGAGGATCAATTAATTATTTTATGAAGATTAGAAAAAGCATAATCAATTGAAAATTTGAAAAAAAAAATAGTTAAATCAATTAAGTATGTTATGAAGTATTTTATGAGGATTAGAAAAATCATATTCAATTGAAAATGTGAAAAAAAAAATTTCAGAAAATCAATTAATTATTTTATCAGAATCAAGATAATCATATCCAGATAACAATCAACTAATATATCTAGATTTATTTTAACTCAAATAGTAATTTATAATTTATATGATTTAAATGATATAATTTTATTTTTAAAATTTTAATTTAGCATTACCACGAATGACAAACGTCAGCACAACAGCTTTGTAACCTACATTTATAATATAATAATAATAGATAGATAATAGTTTAGATTAGATAGATATATTAGATTACCTAATTTTTATGTTATAGAAATATTTAAAATGTATGAGTACATGAACAACCCTCTAATTTAATCTCTCAAATATTTTCTAAGTACCCTATAATTGAAGATTAGAAAAATCAATGTAAACTTTTATTGTATTTAAATTTTAAAGTAACAAATTTTATTTCTCAAATATTTTTTAATTATTATATAATTTAATATTATAATTTTCTAATCACAAATTTTATCTCTCAAATATTTTTTAATCATCCAATCAAAGAAAGACAAATCTCAACCCCAACTTTTATAATATATTAGATTAAATTCCATGCTTTCATAAAAGGACACATGAGCATGACTATCTGTAAAGTTTTTACACTCTTAGTAGATCAAAGTAAATAGTAAAATTTTATTGAGATACATCATTAATTGAATACTTAATATTTTGTCATAGAGGTAAATATCATTCAAATCTTTAGTAGAAAAATATTGAGGTGAAAATAAAAATCTTCTTACATATTTACACGCTTTTATGTGTGTAATAAATGCCAAAACTTTCGTTTTTGTTCCTAAAATAAACATCGCGCTTTGAGAAAAAGAAATATATTGATGTGTACGTGACAAGGTGCCAATATAATGTAGTGATAGAAAATCTTTTTGAACTACTAAGGGCCCATTTTAATAGACTTTTAAAATAAGTGCTTTTAAAGTGCAAAAATAGAAACCTAAGTTAAAAGTACTTTTTTTAATTTCAAGAAATGTTTTTTTTTTCATGAAACCTGTGACATGCTTCTCCTTATGCATTTCTTTTTTTGAAAGCATCTAAAATTGCTTCGTTTTTTTTTTTTTTTAATTTCTAAAAACTAATTCAAACAATCAAAAATTATATAGAAGTGTTTTTTTTCCTTGCCATGACCTCTAATGGAAAACAGAAAAAGAAATTCAAACAGTCTCTAACTTAATATAGATGTATGTCCTCAAATTATACCATAAATGATTTCATTTTTATTAGATAAAATCACCTTATTTTCCCTTGACCATTAAATCCTAAACATGAAAGAAAAGAACAGTATTTGCAGCAAAATGCAACATGGTTTTTGCTTTTCAGCATTCTTGAATAATACGATTAAAACCTAACAGTAACAATGACAGACATGTAAACCATGGCGAATCATGCGTTCCCCTCCTCTGCAGCTCTTTTCACACTTGGCGGTGCATGCTTTTGAATCATAGTTAGCCGTATGATAATCCCAGCAACAGTTTTCACCAGCTACTTCAATATTCCCTGAAATCATAAAGTAATTTTTGTTTTTTCAATATTAGTCCACAATGTAATATAACAAATTTTGGGCAACTTTATATGAGGTTGAACATATTTTGGATAAGAATGAAAATTAGACCAAGAAGAAGAATTTACCTGCTGATAGAACGATGAACACAATGGAAAGAACATTAGAGGAAGGCATCGTTAAAAAGACTTTGGCAGAAAAGTATTTGGATTCTTGTGTTGTTTACTGATGCAATCTGTATTTATAACTGAATTGGGTAATGTGTGTTAAATGGTTTTTAAGCAATTTATTTGGTATCAAATAGAGAGAAGGTAACTTTGTTTTTGATATCTCAGTGCACAATTTGAAAGATTCAAGAAAATTAAAAGCCATTATGCACAATCAACGGAGAGAGGAAACAAATATTGTTCTTAATTGAGATGAGAAAATATTGGTCATAATACATGACAAATCCTAACTGATAAAGGTTAGAAACAAATGATTTAAGTAATTATGCTTTTCATAATGCCTCCTTAATAGAATATAGTCGTACATGATATAACATGATCCCAAGCATTAAATTGTGTACAAGTATTTCAACTAAAATTGACTCAAATGCCAGTCTGAAAGAGAACAAATTCTATTCTTGATTCGGGCTCAAAATAACTGAAATGCTATAATAGAAGGTATCTAAAAATAAATGAGATGAGGCAGCAGCACTAGATATCTTCTTTATATCTATAGTAAAACGCTTCCACCTCCGTACTGGCTTATTGTGAATTTTTTTTTTATTTTTAAAAATAATTAAACGAAATAACAATTTCTGAAATACGTTTAATAAAAAAAGTCATTAATTGTAGAATAAAATTGCATTGCCGAATTTTCACCTTTCCCCAATTTACTTTTAATAACATTTTCTTAAAATTGCTTTATTCTGATAAAAAAATATTTTTATACTAAGAAATTAAGGCGTGATTGATTCTACATTAATTCGACATCGTACATTGGACAATCATGATAAATGGCATTAAATTTGTCTCTATGGTGTCTTATTTTCATGATCATGGTATTGTCCATGAAACTTCTTTTACCGGCACCCCATAGCAAAATAGGTGCACAGAGTGCAAGTGTACACATATTTTAAATGTGGCTTGTGCCCTCCATTTTCCAAGCAAATTTTCCTATTGAATTTTGGGGAGAATTTGTGCTTGCTGCATGTCATCCAATCAATTGCACACCTATCACAGTTCTACAAGGCAAGACCCCTCATGTACTCTTATATGGTATGTCACCTTCAATTAAACACTTTAGAGTTATTGGTTGCTTTGTGCTATGCTCACATTCAAGATCATAAGGCAACAAGTTTGCAAATAGAAGTAGGGACAGATCCATAACTCAATTGGGGGGAGGGGTCAGTCTTAACCCAATCTTTTTTTCTTTTTTTTTTTATAAGAGGAGTACAAGAGAGATTTATAATTCTCATTTACAATTATGTAAAAATAATTCTCATTTATAGCTATATAAACTGAAGTCTTATTTTAAGTTATAAAAGATATATAAAAAATGACATGAGAGGAGTAGACCCCGTTAACTCCAATCCAAAGAAGTATTGCTTTACCATCTCAACTACATACAAATATTACAATATTGGAGTAGAGTTTTGTTAATATTTAACTTTAATAGGAGGGAGGGAGGCCAAGGCCCCTACTTGCCCCCCTCTGTCTCCGTCCTTGAGTAGAAGCAAAAAGGGTGTTCTTCTGGGTTACCCTTGTGGTAAGAAAGGATGGAGATTATATGATTTACAATTGGGAACAATTTTTTGTCTCAGCAGATGTTGTCTTTGTTGAGGACCAGCTCCCTTTCGCTACAAAGTTTGCCACCAATTAGTCCTTTAATCTAGCTGGAAATTCAGTATGTAAATGTAAAATTGACAATTAAAGTAAATTTACATGCAAAATCAACTAAAGATGCGGATGGAAACAAGCGCAACAACCAATGGAGTGGAGTGTACCCAAATGTGGAATCCCCTATGAACTTCATTGTGCATTGAATCTCTCATCTAGTTCGGTTTACTAGTTATTTAGGCCACAAGAATTCCTAATGCAAGCTAATATCCCTCTTGAGATTACTAACTCTTAACCCTAGGTTGATTAATTGGAATCTCTTCCTAATTAAAACACCAAAGTCACATTAAATAGTGATTAGTGAATTCTTCTTTTAGGTTTGACCCCAATCTCAAACAATAGAATTAGTCAAGAACAATCATCTTGGAAATACCCATCGATGAAAATAGTAAAAAATGCATAAATAGATATTGCACAAATCCATTCATAGGTTCATCCACATTTGGTTACAAAGAATTTAGTGTGAAACATGAAAATAAAAGAGAGCAAGTAAAAGGGAAACAAGCAAATCAAACAAATCATTGAGAACTCTTCAATTTCTTGTTGACTCATCAAATCTTGGATGAAATCCGCGTAGAAATGGATAGGATAAGGTTGGGTTTGCTCCAAAAGACCCCTTTAGATCCCTAGCCACCCCCTTAGAGTCTTAGGTTCCAATTAAGGCAAAAAATGGGGGTGTTTGGCTTTTATATTGTTGTAAATTCACACTAGAAAAAGGTGCACACCCCTTGTAAAAAGTACACGGCTCATGTACTTTGGGTGGTGCACATTTTTTTTGCTCTATATCACCACAACATCAATCCTGCCTTAGCATATAATGCACACCCCTTTCTAGAAAAGTGTATGTTGCATGTACTTTGGGCAGTGCACTTTTTTTTTGACTTTGCTTTGACACCTCATCACTTATGCAATCCATAAAGTACACACTCTTTTTTCTAGAAAAGTGAATGCCTCACAAACTTTGGGTGGTGTACTTTTTTTAAAATTGTAGTAAACCCTCCATTTGCAATTAAGTGATAGTAGAGTGCACACCCTTGTACATGGGGTGTGTACTTTTTTCCTTCATGACTAATAAACATTTTTTAGTGTTTATCTGTGTACTCTTATACTTACTTCTAGCATTTCAAACTTGTATTTAATTGTTTAATTAACATTTTTTTTATCATTGAGGCTTAATTGAAATTTATTGTATTTCATATTAATTTTCGCACTTTAAGGTTAAATTTTACTTGTTAGGGATTTTTAATTTCAGGACTGGACCTGGGAAGCCTCAGAACCTGTTGGGATTTTTGTCCGAGCTTAGAATTGGAACAATAATTTTCATTAATTCATGAAGCAAGGGCATAAATGATATTTTCTCAACTCAAGAAGGGCGAAATAGGCTTTTGGCAACATAAGGAGGAACATTTTTGTAATTAGGCCTCATTAATGGCAATTATGTAATTTAGGCTTCATTAATGGTAAACTTGTAATTTTCTTGCACTAGACCTAGGGAAATTCGGCCAAGCCTTCTCCTTCACCATTCCTAGCTGCCACTTCCATCTTCTCCTAAGCTTTCTTCATTTTCTTCTTCTCCTATGGCTACCTCCATGAAAATAGAAGGCTAGGTGCATCTGTAGTCAATATGGGATAACTGGAAGACTGTCGGTTTGATTCTTGAGACTTGTATTGTATTCATTTTGAATTTAATGATAGTTATGCTTCTCTACTCCTCATTTCTTTCTCTGTGATTATTTATGATGATTTTTATGCATGATTGCTAGATGGGTTTGTGGGATTTCTAGGCCTGATCACCCTAGGAGTAATTTACACAGAGTAGAACTTGATTTGGTTGGATAGAAATTCAAAATTAAGGTCTTGGATGCTCTAATCCTTTGCTGATATCTTGGTTAGGGTTAGATTTGGTTCCAATGACCATAATCTATGTGATTGTGTAGTAGGAATTGCTGAGCTAGGTGCAGGGATACCGACTTTGTGAGGGTTCAACCAAATTAATTAATTAGGTAGGTTAATCTAGCTAATTGGCATAACTAGAGTTAAATTTATCTTTAGGTCGAGGATAGAATCACCGTTGTCTGATAGTTCCCTAGGTTGATTGCATTTCCATCATCTATTCACTTCTATTTTACTATTTATCGCATTTATTTACTGTTGAATTACTGAAAATCCCCCATTTTCTTAGCCTATTTTGACTGAAACATGTACTAGTGGTTCTTTGAGAACATGACTCTGGTTTGAAACTTGAACTTAAAATTTTTAATTTGATCGTAACCTATAGTAGCGACACTATAGGGTGCGCGTCAATGACACACCCCTATACATGGGGTGTGTATTTCAGATGGTGCACATTTTTCTTTCATGAAATAAACATTAAAAAAGCTCTAGAATGTACACCATAAAACTCTAAATGCTTCCAAACATAACATTAAAACCTGAAACCAACATAGAAAGCATCTAAGTACCCCTTTTGCACTTATCACATGCCAAGAAAACATATTGATCCATTTGATACATTTATGCATGAATAAAATGAGAAAGTACAAAACTCATGTTTTCACTTGCACTCCTACTAGTATGCTTTCTCATGATATTGATTTGAATGAACTATGCTTATTTTTATCTCATAATATGTAGAAAATTGATACACAAGGTTCCTTGAGAGAATATCTCTACTTTAAGGAGAAATATTGGGACATTCATGGTGATATTTATTATAATTTCTTTGCTAATATAACAATTACTGACATGCATATGCCTTGGACATATACGGAATTGATTGCTAAATTTGGTGTATGTCGTTTGAAGAAAGAGCATATAGGAATTAAAGTGGCCAAAATACCTTTGCTTGGCACATTCTTATCCATTGAATTTAATGAAACATTGCATTTGCTTTTGGATGAGCCTCTTACTATCCATGAATAAGATACGGTTCCATTTCAAAGTCATTGCATTCTACAAATTAAAAATGAAGAATACATGTTAGCTAGTGTTGGAAATGAGGGACTAGAAAACCATAGTTGTCGTCATGTGTTCTCTCATTTTTGACACATCATGCTTTTGATGATGGTGTGCATGGAGTTTTAAAAGAGAAAAATCATTTGAACATTTTTGACCCTGCAAATGGTGAAATCATGGATAGAATTTTCTGCACCATAATGTCTTTTATTTTCTGTCAATTGCAAAAAGTCGACCCAAAGGCCACATTGAGAGCATACCACTCTTTGCAAGAGAGTTATTGAGATCATTAGGACGAAAAGTCAATTTTCTTTCATTTTACAGCTTTCCTATTTTCTAAATAGCAACATATTCTTGAATAAATTGAATGAATTCTATGGAATTTGCATGAAGAGGAAGAGGGTGTTGCCCTTTCCTAGATATCATCCTTCTTGACAATCCTTGGGATTATAGTCAAGCTAATGACTATAAACGAGTGCTTGTTGGGAGACAACCCAACCAAAATTTTATTTTTATGTTTTCCCGAGGTGTTCTGATCTTTCTCTATGATTTTTTGCATGTTTGAATCAATATATAATAGTAAGAATAAGAGAAGGCGGCAAATAAGAACTAAAATTAAGCACAAATTCATAGAGAAAAAAGAATTGTTAACAAACACATAAAGGAGATAAAAAAAAATCCACATAAATAAAAACGCAATTCATAAGTCATTGGTTTATAAGATTAATTAGGTCTGAATCTCACTGCAAATCATCCTATTTTGATAAATAACCCATAAATATTACTCCTTCTAGCCCTTATTATAAAGCATATTTAATCGAATTACCAGATCAATAAAATTAGTTAGTTTTATTGGCTTTTTAAAAAGTTGTACAACATTCTAGTTCTACTCTTATTTAATACTCTTCTGTTTCATATTGTAAAACTATTTCTAGAAATTTTATGTTTCTTAATATAAGACCCTTTACGAAGTTTTAGAACTATTTATTATTCTTTTCATATTTGTCCCTAATTAATATTGTCTCATTTTAACTATTTTTCTCAAACTATGTCGGTTGAAAGTATCTTATAATATGAAATAGAGGGAGTATCATTTCTCATTATGAATAACCAATAACATAAATAGTTAAGATATTTATTAGGGGTGAACTATGAAAAATAAAAATAAATGCTTCATTGAAATTGTAAAATACTTATCACAAGGACCACTAAAACCTTTTAGAAAGTGATTTGTAATAAGAACCTTGAGATTGCTATAAACTTTCCAAGACTTGCAGTATGCCCTAGTTATAGAACTGAACTAGAATTACCAAGTGTTTGTAAAAAAATTGAAATTATGTCATGAAAATTTTTTGCGTAAAAACTTAGAAAAGATTACTTGATTAAAAACTTGTAAAAGAGGAGTTTGATTACATAAGTAATTTATGCAAGGTAACATGGGTCAATTTTTTAGTAGATGCAACATCTTAGAAAAATCTTATCAATAATTATAAAAGAGAAGTAGACATGTTAACATTATTGGACGTCTATCTATATATTATAAAATTCTTACCAATCATTATAAAAAAAAAAAAAGAAAGAAAAGAAAGTACATAACTACTCAAACTCTATACTTTTGTCAACTAAAAAAATCAAAACCTAACACAGCGTGATTATCCAAATTAAACATTTTTTAACGCTTTCTAGAGCTAAATTATTCACTCACAGTTTATTTATATAATTTTTTGTTGTCCATATATATATATATATATATATAAAAGACACAATATTAGTTTTTTTTGTTCACATCACCATCTTGTTAAGAGTAATTATTCAACTAAACAGCAAAAGCATACATCCAAAAAGAAAAGCCAAAAAAGGAAGAAAAAAATAAGGCATACACAAATCAATGATTGAGCTTATAGATTCATTACTTTGAAGATTCACATGATTCATATTTTCACTTTTCTAGCATCCCTCCAATATAGTTGTATTAAAATTAACAGAAATATTTATTACTCATGTGGACATATTCGGGGTAAATCTAAATGTAGTTCCTTCTTAATACAATGCTAGATGTCAAATGATGTTAAAGAAAAAAATTTGAATAATGTAAAAAAAAAAAAAGAAAACTATTTATAATCAGTGTGAATTTCTGCATATTTGGGCTGTTTAGGGGCAACCGGACAATCTGAACATATTTATCCTTTAGTGGAGATGTCAACACTGCTAGTCAATTCATACGTTCATAGCTGCATAAGTAATGGATAACATTGTCAATGGCTATTCAGGTGATGGATAGCATTGTAGAAAGGACAAGCAATTGAAGTGGTCAACCCATTCTCATGGTTTGTATTGTCTAATTTATAAAATATCTACCTTCCCCTTTAAAAAGAATGTGGGTGCTTTTGACCTTATTTGTCTATTTTGCAGGAACCAAGCATTCAAGGAGGCAAGACAAGGAAATATAAGCATTGGAAGCCAATCTAGTGCTGTGGCATGAAAGGCATGGTGCTGTGGTGCCCAAAATTCCAGCAAAGTGCATTCTAGTGCTGTGTGGCACTGTGGTGGCGCTGTGGCACTAGGAAGAAGAGAAATTCAACCAGAGGCGATGCAAATGGTGCTGTGGCGCCAAAGGGTTTGCATCGTGGCACCCTAGAGGTCCCAACACGCGATTTCGTTGGCTTTTGGGCCAAATAGACTAGTAGGAATCTTAGTTTGAGTGAGAAATTGTATCTTAAGTATAAATAGGTAACTAGGAATAGTAATTGGGATCTTTTGGCAACTTGGGAATTGAAAGAGGCAAAAGGAGAGCGTGAAGGTGAAGTTGGTCTTGAGACTTCAAAGAGTTTTTCTTCTTCTCCTTGTTTTCTTCATGTCTTCTTCTACTCCTATGATGTATTTGACTTTTATTATGAGTTGCTAAACTTATTGCTAGGGGCTATGATGTAGCCCAACCTATGTATAGATTTCAATTTTGATCTAATTAAATTCTATGTTTGATTCAATTGAGTTTTGATTCTTTGTGCTTTAATCTCTAATTGATCTGGCCATTAGTTAGGGAATTTGTGAATTGCTATGACTTAGGAAGGAATTAGTTAATCTAGACTGTAAGAATTGAATCCATAGTGGAGCTTAGGGCAAGAATGTACCTAGGAGCTTGTGTAGCCATTAAAAGAAATCCATAGAACTTAGAGCAATTTTAGTTATTGCAATTCACATAGGTATATGATTGGATTAGTAACTGGAATTAGTTTAATCTGACCTCGGGAGGGATTTTTTAATAGATTAGGGAGATCTTGGCTAGCAATCGATAAAACTAAAATGCATTGATGAAATTAGGAGAATTTATACATATGATTTTGGTGAAAACTAAACCCCTAGGCTTTTAATTACCGAGTTTCTATCCTTTTATTCTCGTTCCTATTTTAGTTGTTGCTTTACTTTCATTTCACATTGCTTCCATCACAATTCACTCGTTTGGGTAATTTTGTTGTTATAGTACTTTAGCAATGAATTACACAATCCCTTGGGTATGACAACCCTAGGATACTCTGTCAACTACACTAATAGTTTACACTTGCATTGTATTCCGTCACACAAAAATTTCACTACATCAACACCCAAAATGAAGCAAATTAGTATTTATGTGAAATTGTGAAGGAACAAAAGGAGTTTAGAGTTTATATCCAAAAACCAACTAGAAAAACAGCATACCAAAGCCATAAGGAACATTCTAACAGTTAATGAATTGACTTTCTACAATCTGCTGTTTTCCGTGTCTTGTTCAACCCTATTAGTTTGTAGTAGGCATCCAAATTCTGATCAAATTAACTTAATCAATGGGTTAAGTAAACACATCGAAAGTTATGGGCAGTGAATTTGCAAAAAGAGGTGATCGACGGTAGCTGCAAACAGTGAACATACATATATAATATATCTGATTTGATATAAAAAAAAAAAACCTGAATTACTTAGATTTAGATAAAATCATCTTTGCAAATACAGAATTTTATCTTAGACTGATTTATACTTATTATATTTGAGCTATACCTGAGACAAAAGCTCAGTGGCATCCATAGCATGGAGATCCAAAAGCCCAGCTCCAACAGACTGCTCCAAATCCTTAGCATCTACAATCTGATTTCAAATTACAAGTAAATTTTAAAAACTAAGTCATTCGAGAAGAAGGTGCTGCCAAACAATAAAATCATACCTTGTAAAGAAGGTGCCGCCCAGAGATATTCAAATACAAATCAAAAAAGAAACTTAAGGCAACACAAAATCATACCTTGTGATGAAGGTGCCACCGAAATCCACAAGAGGAACCATTCTTTTTGGTAACAAAACCACATGAGGCCAGAAAAAAAAAAAAAAAAGAACGAAGAAGGTGTAGAAGCAGTGAATAACGTAATGGAAGTGTTATAAACACTTTTTAGTGTTTAACTGTGTACTCTTATACTTACTTCTAGCACTTCAAACTTGCATTTAATTGTTTAATTAGTATCTATTTTTATCATTGAGGCTTGATTGAAATTTATTGTATTTTATATTAATTTTTCCACTTTAAGGTCCAATTTTACTTGTTAGGGATTTTTAATTTCAGGATTGGACCTAGAAGGCCTCAGAACTTGTTGGGATTTTTATCTGAGCTTAGGATTGGAGAAATAATTTTCATTAATTCATGAAGCAATGACATAAAGGATATTTTCTTAACTCAAGAAGGGCGAAATACACTTTTGGCAACATAAGGAGAGACATTTTTGTAATTTGGGTCTCATTAATGGCATTTATGTAATTTAGGTCTCATTAATGGCAGTTTCATAATTTCCTCACATTTTAACCTAGCATTTTCGGCTAGGCACATGCTCTCCCATTCTAGTTGCCACTTCTATCTTGGTTTTCTTCATTTTTCTCCTTTTCCCATGGCTGTCTCCATGAAAATGGAAGTTTAAGTGCATTTGTAGTCAACCTAGGATAACTGGAAGATTGTCGGTTTGATTCTTGAGACCTGTATTGTGTTTATTTTGAATTTAATGATAGTTATGCTTCTCTACTCCTCATTTCTTTCTCTGTGATTGTGTATGATAATTTTTATGCATGATTGCTAGATGGGTTTGTGGGATTTCTAGGCCTGATCACCCTAGAAGTAATTTCCACAGAGTAGAACTTGATTTGGTTGGATAGAAATTCGGAATCTGGGTCTTGGGTGCTCTAATCCCTTGCTGCGATGTTGGTTAGGGTTAGATTTGGTTCCAAAGACCATAATCTATGTGATTGTGTAGTAGGAATTGCAGAGCTAGGTGCAAGGATACCGGCTTAGTGAGGGTTCAACCAAATTAATTAATTAGGTAGGTTAATCTTAAGATTTTGGGGTTAATCTAGTTAATTGGCATAACAGGAATTAAATTTATCTATAGGTTGAGGATAGAATCACTGTTGTTTGATAGTTCTCTAGGTTGATTACATTTTCATTATCTGTTTACTTTTATTTTACTGTTTAATTGCTGAAACCCCCCATTTCGCCTAATTGACTGAAACCTATTATAGTGATTCTCTGAGAACACGACCTTGGTAATTTTTAATTTAACCGCACCCTATAGTAGTGACGCTATAGGGTGTGCCTCGAAGTGTTTATTAATCAATAAAAGAATGAGACTTCTATACACGTACAACAACTTTGACAGATTTGAGAAAGAGAGAAGATAAGCATAAGATAAGGAAAAGAGGAGTGAAGATAAGCACAAACAACAACTAACCCTAATCCTTATTTCGCCCCCACAAGATGGCGGACCCATCAAGAACACCAATCTTGGTCCTAAGATGGCAAAAAGTGCTGGTTGGGAAAGCCTTGGTAAGTAGATCAGCGAATTGATGATGAGTGGAAATATGATGCACTTTCAGTTTCTGAGATTGAACCTGTTCCTTGACAAAATGATAGTCCAGTGCAACGTGTTTCATTCGGGAGTGGAACACAGGGATTGACACAGGGATAAGTGACACCAAGATTGTCAGAGTAGATAACTGGCAGTGTTGAGACAGATATGCCAACCTCTTTCTGAAGATTAAGTAACCACATAAGTTCCGTAGTAGTAGAGGCTACAGAGCGGTATTCAGCTTCAGTGCTAGATTGACTCACACTACATTGTTTCTTAGAGGACCAGGACGAGGCGTTTGAGCCCATGAAGACCAGATGGGCAAACTTGTAGGTTTGGTCTTCATGGTTACCCGCCCAATCAGCATCAGCAAAGGCAATCAACCGGACTTGTGTTGCATGTTATAGGAGAAGACCATGATGCACTGTCTCTTTCAAATACCGAAGTACTCTTTTAGGAGCAGTGTGTGTGTGACTGGGCCTGTGCATGAACTGAGTTGGTTTGTTCACTACAAAGGCAATATCTGGTCTTGTGAGAGACAAATACTGAAGGCCGCCAGTGATGCTTCTGTACTCATTTGCATCAATGAGTGCCGTGCCATCGTGAAGGAGAAGAGGAGTCGAAGTAGACAGTGGTGTAGTAGCTCCCTTGGCACCATCCATCTTATGCTTGATGAGCAGATCATGAATATATTTTTATTGAGATAAGAAAAGGCCCTGAGGACAGTGAATAAATTTGACACCAAGAAAGTAAGATGGCATACCAAGATCTTTTAATGCAAACCGAGCTGCCAATTGCTAACAAAAAGTACCGAGAAAACCACTGTGATTGCCTGTGAGAAGAAGATCATCTACATATATAAAGAAATAGGCGATGACACCCTGGTGATGATAAATGAAGAGAAAACCATCAGAGAGGGAGTTAACAAAACCACAGGAGAGAAGAAATTGAGCAAGCACCTTGTACCAAGCACGTGGTGCTTGTTTTAAGCCATAGATGGCTCGCTGTAATTTGCAAACCGAAGCAGGCTGAGTGCAATCCACATGACTGGGTGGCTATTTCATATAGATAGTCTCATGTAACGTGCCTTGCAAAAAAGCATTGTTTACATCCATATGTTTGAGAGGCCATTGATGATGAAGGGCGAGGGTGAGAACTGCTTTGATTGTTTGTGGCTTGATACAAGAGAGAATGTGTCATGGTAATCAATACTAGGACGTTGATTGAATCCTTGATCAACCAAGCATGCTTTGGATCTCTCTATGTTGCCATTGGGTTTGCGCTTGATTCGAAATACCCACTTGCAACCAATGATATCTGCACCGGTGGGAGGAGAAACAAGGGTCCAAGTTTTGTTGGTTCACAAGGCGGCAAGCTCAGCATTCATTGCTTCACTCCAATAAGGAGGAGCAAGGGCTTGTGTTACGTTGGTGGGCTCCAGTGATGGGGGAAGCGGATGCTTGGTGTCTGCCAGGTTAAAAGGCTGTTTCGGTTTATGCATTTTGTTTTTGGACCGAGTGGTCATAGGATGAACATTAGTATGAGATTGAGATATAGAGGGATGAGGTGGCGGTTGAAGCGGTGGATTTAATGAGTGCAGTGAGCGTGAAGCAGCGGTAGTGGATGACCATAAAGGTGCAATGTCAGATAAGGTAGAAGGAGGAGTAGAGGTGGGAACTGTTGTATGGTTGTGCGAAAAAGAAGGGATTATTGTTTGTTGGAGCTGGGGTCCAGTTGGAATAAGGACAGGGAATTCGAGTTTGGTAAGGTAGAGGGTATATCTGATGAGTTAAAGTTGAGATAGGGGTATGATGATAAGTGAAGGGCGGTTGAAGAGTGTCCAAGGTTTGAGGGGAACTAGTTGAGTGGGACTTTAGTTGAAGGGGAAACACATCCTCAACAAATTGGTGCACTGTGGCTATTTGTTAAATAAGTAGCATCGGTCACACAAATTGCAATCGTCAATAATAATGTTTAATTTGGGTCGATTTGACCAAGGCTAATTAGTGTGAGCTTCTTAAAAGTCGATGCTAATTTTATCGTTGACTTTTGAGGCTTAACATGAACATTTGACAAATGCTAATTCCTCTTCTTCTTTTTTTGTAGTGGGACTACACAAATTATTTTATACTTTTTATTTTTCCTCTCTCTCTTTACTTTTACATTTGAGACTTACATTTTGTATTAGTTTCTTTCCCTCTCCACATCCTATATTAGCTCCTATCTCTCATCACATCTTATTTTAGATGTGCATCACCACCACTAGTGGTGAAACCAAGTTAAGAAAGAATATATAAAATTTAAGATGCATCTAAGAATAACTGTGTGAATGACATGTGTATAAATCAAATTTTTTTATGGGAATTGTTTTAAAGTTTGTTTGAGAAAATAAGATAAACTATATTTTATTTTTGACTTGTCTAATTTACCCGAATAGAAATATAGGGTTATTTAAATCCCACCATATGTGGCAAAATGTTGACCATTCATTTCTCCACTTACTATAATCTCCATTTGAGAAGTGATTCCCTATAACTTATATCAATGATTTTCTGATTTTTTTATAACTTAACCCACTTAACTTTTTTAATTTACTAATTGCATAATTTTTTTTTATTTTTAATGCCTCAACCTCTTTATTTTGGTGGGCTTCAATGATTTTAGAGGATAGGAGCTGAACCTCTGTAAATGGCCTTTGTTTTTCCAATTTTCTTAAAGCAAGTGTAGTAGGGGACTAAATCTACCTTCTCATATTAAGTTCTATTATAGCAAATTAGTCAAAATATATATATTAAAAAAAAAAAAAAACTGAGACAGCTACATTATAAATTAGTTTGTTTATTGTATTTCAACTAATTATAAGAAATAAGACAATAAATTTTAATCTGTGTAGTAGTAGGCGTGACTCCAGATTGTTTTATACATGTTTCTAGTGTGTCTTAGTAGAGAAGATGGTGCATCTATTTTTGCTTTTCTTAATTTTCATGCTTTCTCTTTTCTAGAAAACACATAGCATTTGAAGAGGGATGGAAGGATATAGACACCCAATTGTCGGGAAGGAAAAAAAAAAAAGAAAAAAGAAAAAGAAGAAGCTGTTTGTTAAAAAAAGTTAGCCAATTTTTTTGAAAAAAAAGTGTTAATCTATTAGAACTCAAGAATAAATGTCAATAAAATGAAAATTATTTTGTTAAGAAAACAATATCAACTATTTTTTAGTTGTTACTAATGATTTTAATCAATTAAGAACTTAAAAAGTTGAGAAAAAAAAAAAGAGAAGAAAACTTTCCGTCTATCCCTTTGTCTTTGCTTATCCACCATGTTCTTGGAATAGAAACCACAATCATGGTTACGAATTGTGTTTAAGCTTAGCTAGAATTATGGTGAGAATTTTTTAAAAATTGAGTGAATATTAGTGTAATTATCACACTACTTTTCATTTCTTGCACTCATTAAACAGACGCAATAATTGTTACTTTTTATTTTCATTTTTATACTGTTTAGATAATAAATTAAAAATTTCAAATCCTAATTAAGAATTTGATAGTTCACGCTATGATGTATCAATAAGCATAAAAGAAAGTCATTAGGATTTAGGAGTGATTTAGTCGTAAAAAGTTTTGATATTTTTTGGGAGATCATGGGTTTAAGCCTCCTTTTGGCCATTGGTGAAAAAAAAAAAAAGAAAAAAAATATTCTGTTATCCTTAGTCTTCAAGGTTGATGATAAGAATCTGTAATGTATTAAATGTCATTTACTACGTTAAAAAACTGTTAATCTTTTTTACTCATATTAATTCATTTCTCTCGTTACAAAACTTTAAATTTTAAACTCTAACTCTAAACCCTAAAATCATTGAAACTTAAAACCCTAAATTACCATAACTTTACATCTTAACTTTAAGTCTAAATCTTATATATAAACCCTAAATATTAACATAAACTCTAACCTCTGAATATAAATCCTAACATGAATCTTGACCTTTAAATATAAACCCTAAACCTTAAAAATATAAACACTATATCTAACATAAACACTAACCTTTAAATATAGACTCTAAACTCTAAAAATATAAACACTAAATCTAAACATGAACCCTAACCCTTAAATATAAACCCTAAACATACACAAAAGCCTTAAAACCCTTGATATCTAAACACTAAATACCTTAACATTAACCCTAAATTCTAAATTCTTAAAATTTTAAAACCCTAAATATTTTTATTAATTGCATGAAAAATCATTTATTACTAAGTGAAATAATTAATAAGAGCATATTTAATGAGTGTTCTGATATTTATCATTGACCAATAGAAGAAGTGCATTTAATAGGTAACAAACTCTTATCCTTACTTTATGAGCTTACTTTAAGGGCTGAGTTTAACATTTGCCAAAATGTTTATTTATAAATAAAACAAAAATAAAACTACATAAAATAAAATAAATTAAAAAGAAAATTACTTATAAACAATGATAGAATTAGATAGATATAAATCAAAACATATTAATCAACGTGTTCAAAGTTCAAAGAATACCTTACCACATACTTTATCATAAAAATGTTTATTTATATCATCAAGTAAAATAAAAAAAAAATCAAATTGGCATTTAATAATTCGAGCTACACAAATTCATATGAAATACAAAGTCAAAATCATGAATAAAATTTTGTGAAAATCTTTAAGATATAACAAGTAATTCTTAGTCCAGACTACATGCTAACATATGGAGTGTAAGATGGAATATTAGAATTCATATAAAAAAGATATTAGAGGCTATGATCAAAAAGTGTCTTTGGGAGAGTTCGATGCTCCAGTTAAGTTGAATTAGTTATAGAATTTTGTAATAGGTTTGTTCTTCATAAACACCTGTTGTCAAATACCTAAAATCATATGATTTAGAAAAGAAATACTGATTTTTCTTAATCATATTATTTTGGTTGTAGGTATCTTATTAATGCTTTTTTAAAATTAAAGTTAAGGCAACTTAACAAAAGAAAATTAGTTCAATAATATTAATTTTACTATAAACTATATTCAAGCTATAAGTGTTCGTTCATGGGTACTGTAAATCTTATTCAAGTATAAGTATACAATATTTGTCTCTTTGAAAACTTTTGAATTAAGTCACTAAAGTAATGACATATAATGGAAATGATCTAAGTGTTATATCATATCTATAATAAAGGATCCTTAAATTGTTTCATTTTAGGAATCAATTCTTAAACTTGACCTTTCGTTCATAGCATACACTTTTTTTTTTTTGTGACCTGACATAGTATACACATGTTTTATGTATTGTTTTAATTTTTAATTCAAACCACGTAAAAATGTTAGTTGGAATTACTCATAACTTTTAAGAGTTATTTTTTATTACAAAAGCTAGACAAGAATCAGTTACACATTAATTAAATTATGATACGGAGGTATAAAATTCTTAGTCATACAGTAAAATTATAATATCATAAGAATTCTCCTAAAGGAATTTAATCCAAAATTTAAAAGTTTCCTTTCAAATTTTATGTTTAGATGTTCCAAATTATATTCTTTTGATATTATTTTTATATGTATCAGTTACTTCAATAGCTATTTTTTCTTTTTTACCAAACACTCGTTATAATAGATAACATATATTAAGCGTGGTCTTTGTTGAAGAACCCACATGTGATCATATTTTAAGTTGACTTAATTTTAGTTAAATTATGTACTTTTTATTTTGATATCAATTGAATGATAAATCATTTTTTATGGAAAAGTATATTATCACCTAACGAGATTGATTACATACTAAATTAAATTTAACTATGAGGAAAGATATGGGGAGAAAATGGAAAAGGAAGGGGAACAAAAAAATGTGAGGAAGGACGGAAAAATAGAACTATCAAAGAAGTTGGGGCTGATTTATAATAACTAAAATGTTGTTGTCAAAACTTATGTTAACTATTTTAATGCTCGTGGCAGGTTAAATAGCGTGGACCCGCATTTCGTAACATTTGTCAGAATTAGAGTAGTATTTTGACCTAAACTTTATTTAAGGTCAATTAGAAAGCCTCTTTAATTTATTTAAGCTTGCCACGCCACTGTGGGGTGGCATATATTCAGAGAGTATTATAAAATCATTGTATATTTAATTAGGAGTGAAAAAGAAAAGTAAAACAATTTCCACCCGTTTCTTTTATATACAGTTTTGGTAAGCACCCTCTAAATATTCACGTTCAATGTTCAACAACAAAAATGGAAAGAAAAGGATGCAAATAATACTTATCTGGCATTTTATCAGAGCATGTTATCGGGAAAAAAAAAAAAAAAAGACAGTTTTTATTAGAGGATCAAGTGAAACCGCGCGCTAAACACAAACATAACTATGCCTAGAGCTGTCAACAGTTGAACTACAAAGACAGGATCACTTCATCAGCTTCTTTCACAGCAAACTAAAAATTAAAATGAAGTAAATCCACATCTAAGGGTTAGATCCAAACGAGTAAGGAATTGCTTCGACATAAAGTGGTACTTTCTTCTCCCATGCTTCTCACTCATGTCTAAGTCACCACTTTTAGGCAGCTTCCAATCAAACAAATACAGAAAATTAGCAAGCATACACTCAACAGAAACAATCCCATAGGAAAGTCCAGGGCACCCTCTTCTCCCAATTCCAAAGGGTGTAAATTGGAAATGTTGGCCTTTATAATCGATCTCGCTATTTTCAAATCTCTCCGGAAGAAACTCTAGAGGCCTATTCCATAATTTAGGGTCTGTTTGAATTGCCCATATGTTGACAAGAACCCTTGTTTTGATTACACATCTTAGGTACTTCATTTGATTTACTTCATCTTCGTGGACTTGAGATTTATTCCCTACAACTCTTCTTACTTCTTCTTGTACTTTTTTCAGCAAAATTGGATTTTTCAAGAGCTCTGCAAAAACCCATTCCAGAGTTGTTGAAGAAGTATCGGTTCCTGCCACAAACATGTCCTGAAATGTTGCAAGTCCAAAATAGTCATTTCATCACATTCATTAAAGTGAATATGGTACGTTGTTGGTTGCAAGAAAGAAAGAAAAAGAAATAGACAAAAAGAGATAGAAACTGACCAGTAGCTAACACTTGAAGGTTTTTGCGTTAGCTCAAAGTTAATATTACCACTCTCTTGAAGTTGTAAGAGAATATCTACGAAGTGTTTCTTGTCAGAATTGACATCTTCTCTCTCTACTTTCTTATGATCTGCAATTACCGCATCAAAAAAAGTATCTAGTTCTCGAAAAGTGGTATTTAATTCTCCAACTAGGCCTGTGATAACATCAAGCCAACTTAGTGAAGGGAAGAAATCCCAACACTGAAAGCTGTAAGTTGAGTCAACAACTTCCTTGCTAGCTCTGCAAGTTTACTGTTACCATCATGTGTACAATATTTGTGTCCAAAAGCAGATTTACACACAATATTGTTCGATGTTTCAATAAGCATCTCACTTAGATTCACATAGCACCCATCATTACCTTTGCATGCCTGACGTATCTTCAGAGCCAAATCTGCAACTTCTTCTTCTCTGATGGACTGAAATGATTGGACCCTTTTCAGGCTCAGAAGTTCGAGAACACAGATTTTCCTTTTCTGTCTCCACTCTTCCCCGTAGGGTGCAAAAGCCACATCCTTTCCTCCATAGAGAAGGATTTTAGCGGCGGTAGTCTGGGCCCGACTGGAAAAAAATACGTCATGGGTTTTGACCATCTCTCTGGCCAAATCTGCAGAAGAAAGGACAAGAGTTGGAGTTTGGCCTAAGTGCAGCCACATTATAGGGCCATACTTGTACGAAAGTTCTGTCAAAGAGCGGTGTGGGAGAGTGCCAAGCTAATGAAGATTGCCAATAAGTGGTAGCTTCGGTGGCGATGGAGGCAGATTGTATTTGGTTCTTCTTTTGAGCTTCAAGACACAGTAGATGCTGATGAAGCAAAAAAGAAGATATAAGGGACCGGCATAGGGAACTGTTTCATTTAGCAATGGCTTCAGTGGCGTTGCTAGTAGAGCCATGATATAAACCAAGAAAGAACAGAGGAAAATAGGAACTGAATTTGATTGATATATGTTCTTCCCTACAACGAATGTATTGCACTGCATAAATACTAGCATTACCAAACAACCTTGCCAGACACCTTACGTAATAATTATTCCATTTTCTAAATGTGATGCACTTCCAAGAACACAAACATTGACGATGTTTTAAGTTCCTTTATTATCATATTATTTAGTTGTCTCCATGGGAAAAGCATGATAGCTAATTTCAAATTTAAAAAATTACAAAATAATATGAGGAATAATAAATTAGATTAAACCAATTCCCTCTAATAATTAAAGCCCACAACTTTTAGGCACAGCCGTGTATCTAAGTGTAATTTATTTCATCTTTTTCGTTATTTTGGTTAGTGCATTTTTGTCACTTTTCACAGCATTTTGGGCTTTTTTATTTTTTTTTAATGAATTGAAAGACTAGCTAGTATATCCCATAAAAAAAAAATATTAATATATACCATTTTTAAAAATATTTACCAATATGTACCAAAAACTTAAAAATCGCAGTACGGTGATGCGATTTTTGAATAAAATCGTAGTACCGTACTGCTATTTTTGACAAAAAAGTTGACACTACAAAAAAATTATAATATTGTACTGCGATATTATAAAAAATCGCAAGATCATACTGCGATTTTAAAATAACAAGACCGTACTACGATTTTAGTTTTAAATCCTCTGCCTTCCGTCTACCCGTGACCCACACTGCCATTGCACGGAGAGGAATATTTTCATCAATTGGTTGTCACCTGTTAATAGTCAATGAATACACTAGAAATGTTCATGTTATTGTCCTGCAAGTTAAATAGGTTGCTCAACGTCCCACCCACTTTGGAAATGCTTTGACGTAATCAGACAAGAGTTAATAGTATTTGAATTTTCTGAACTATGATATGGATCCCTTAAGGCTTTTTTTTAAAAAAAAAAAAAAAGGTCAGAGTGAAGATGAGTTCTTAAAACATATTTTGTTCATTAAACCACAATGTTTTCGCTAAAACATTTTCAAGAAATACATTCAAATTAAAAAACAAAAAAAAGGAATTGTTTTCAGTATTTTCAAAAAAGTCCAAGATAATTTTATTAATTTTTTTAAAAAAAATTAATTGTTCAATAAAATTAAAGGAAAAATTATTATTAGGTATTATATAAATAAAAATTCAATAAACATATTTAAAAATAAAATATGAAAATATTTTTAAATCGAAGAGAGAAAAATGAAGAATGGGCGGAGCCTGTGTCTCCTCCAACTCCAAAAAATTTTTTATTTGTCTCCGTGCAATGGCAGCGTGGGTCACAAGTAAACAGAAGGGAGTGGATTTAAAATTAAAATCGCTGGTTTTTTGATTTTAAAATTACAGTACGATTTTTGATAATATCACGATATGACACTGTTATTTTTTTCAGTGTCAATTTTTTTTATCAAAAATCGTAATATAGTACTATAATTTTTAAATAAAATTGTATTATTATATTGTGATTTTTATTTTTAATATATATTAATAAATATTTTTAAAAATAATATATATTAGTAATAATTTTTTTTATTTGATATATATGTGTAAAATACCCTGGACTAGGATGCCAACAACTTCACTGTTCGTAAGACATACCCAACTCCTCTACGCATGTGATAATGTAGTCTATAATGTAGACCAAATCTTTATAGGCATCTAGTCGTATCTTGAATATTGATAGAATTTTGGACCTTTTTTTTTTTTTTGTTAAATATATCGCTTTAATTTTGTTTTGTCCCTATCACATTTATGTGATTGTGAGACATTTCCACCTTAATGTATGATGTGTTGCTATTTCATGCATCTCGTGTCATTTAACACACAAACTCTCGTCTTGGGTTCTACCAGTTTCACCACACAAAATGATGATATTGTTCCTTGATTGAATTTCGATTTTTAGAAAGTATCATGTTGATCCAATAACAGTCTTTCATGGTTATATGATTATTTAAAATACAAATGAGATGGTTCTTTTTTGTCCCAAGCATTCTTGCTAGTCCCGATATAGATCCAAAAAGGCATAGGGATACCTTTAGGGAAATGGGCTGAAGTTAACAATATGTGTTTCATTTAATATTTTTGTATTATCGGTCAATTATAAATAATTATGTCAAAATAGTAATTAATATGATCAAATAATTAATTGTGTTTCAATGTAATTAATATAAGTATTAATAATGTCTTGTAATAATTTTAGGTTTATCATTTTAGGAGTTTAGTATTTAGTGTTTAGCTTTTTCAGTTTAGTGTTTATGTTTAGGGTTTAAGAATTTTTAAATTTAGGATTTCTACATAAGATTTAGGGTTTAAAAATTAGAATTTAGAGTTTATGTTTAGTGTTAATATTTAGAATTAAAGGTTTATAATTTTAGAATTTAGGGTTCATATTTAGAATTTAAGGTTTATGCTTAAGGTTTAGAGTTTAAATTTAAAGTTTAGGGTTCATATTTATAATTTAGTGTTTATATTTTAGGGTTTAGGTTGATGGTTTATAGTTAGAGTTTAAGTTTTAAGGATTTTATGATTTAAAATTTAGAATTTATGATTTTAGGATTTAGGAAATGAGATAAACGAATAGATATAATTGAAAAAAAAAATGTAATCAATTACAAAATTGTGTATTTATTATAATTAATAAAAGTGAGAGAAAGACCAGTAAATTTTAATGTAACGAGTAACATATACATTGCTAATTCTTATCCTAAGCTAAGCTTAACAAGACGCTAATATTTAATAAATTTTTCTTATTAATTCCCAATGCCATTTTCAATGTCCATTTCAGGCCGCTAAGAAACCATTCCATTTAAAGTGTTTGTATTTTTTAGTTGTGCATTAATTTTGTTCAGATTTTTAAAATTAAATAAAATAAAATTTGAAAATTCCCATCAATAAAGAAAATAGAGAGAAAACAAGGAAATAAAAATACAGACAAGTTTACAATTCCTAATAGCTTTTGAAAAACTATTAAATATATATTTGAGATATCATAACGGCAATTTGGAAATATTTAGGAGATTCTAGTGGCCATGAAGGTTATGATAAAAAAAAAAAAAAAATTCTCAAGGAAAATTTGGAACTATTCGTGAGCTTATAAGGATATTTTATGGCTTTCTTTTCATTCTTAAGTGCATGATTTTTTTTTATTATTTATTTTGTTTTCTCTTTGTTTTAGTGCTTTGGGTTTATGAATACATGTTAGCTAATGGATCTTGGTTATTGCTTATTATTGTGTGTGTGTTGCATTTCTTGTCAATATTCACGCATTTTGTTATTGTGCAAGAGAACTTGATTTGTTTTCTTCATTATTTTGTTGTTTTGTCAATATTTATGGGTTAGCACAAATACTGGGGAATTCCTCAAAAGAAACTAGATTTGCATAGGTATTCTAAATTAAATTATTTTCAATTATTCTCTCATAATAATAATTTATTTTTTCTATAAAGAATATCAACTGCATTGTGGTTATGAATTCTAAATTTAATAATTTTTATTTATTATTTTTTTTGTATAAATCAAAAGTACTTAGAATTAAATTAGACACTAACTAATTTAATTTGAGTCAAATAGTACCTAAAGCTCTTTTTTTTTCAAATTTTAACACAAATGCATTACTAAAGCTCAAATTTGAGTTGTTTGATTAAGCTCGAACAACTCTATCAACTGATTTACACACTCAATAGTAATCATTTATTTTTGTATAATCAATATAAACTAAAATAATTGACATCAATTCAACTTGTAGTTTCAATTATTGAACAATTAATTATTAATAAAATGTGATAATCAAATAACTCAATAAAAAAATTGTTGAAAAAATGTGAAAATCAATAAAATTAAATAATCAAAAATTTTGATAATAAAATAATTAAAATTATTCAAGTTATAAAGCCACATATAATAAAATAATTGACACTAATTCAACTTCTAATTTCAGCTACAGAACCAATAATAATTAATAAAATGTGATAATCAATACAATTATTTTGAAACTAAAGTAAATTAAAAGCAAGAGAGAGCACAATAGATGAGAGGAATAGAATAACCTTGTTATTTGATTTATTGCTTGTGTACAATTGATCCACGGAGCCCTCTATTTATAAGCATATAATCATAATGGTAGGTATATAAAAAGCCAAGAGTTATAATCTAAATTCAATGATATGTAACCCAAAGATTAAGAGTTACGTAGAGCATTCATTAGATTTAGAGTTGAGTAACCAAATGGGCACCACCATGATGGCTTGAGAATTGAGAAGCTAAATAAACATCCACTTCATGAAAATAATAAAATAATTAAACAACTTAATAGTAAAATAATTAAAATTATTTTGCCTTTGTGTCCACCCTAATTGGTCAACTTTTGGGACTCATTTTTGGTTATAGAACCAATAATAATTTATAAAATGTGATAATTGAATAACCCAATAAAACATTTGTTAAAAAATGTGCTAATCAATATAATAAAATAATTAAAATTATTTTGCTGGTGAGTCCCTCTAATTGATCAATTTTTTGGGACTCTTTTTATATTTTGTATAGTATTAAGATACATCACTTTTCAACAAAGTTTTTGTAGCTTGAACCTAGAAATTAAATTTATATATATATATCTATTTTTGGAAAAAAAAATAGTTTTGAAAATAAAATAAAATAAAAAATCAATTTTTTAAGTTTGGAAGCACTGTATTTATGATTTTGTGGATTTCCATTTACTAGAGTATTCACCTAAGGCTAACTCAGCAATTTGCCTATTCATTGTAATTGATTAAAGGATTATTATCCTTTCTATGATTAGGGTTTCACTTATTGCTTGTATATATACCCACTTAGTGGATGAATATAGAATGCTCTTTTGGAGGCTTGGTGTGCGTGAATTAGATGTGTGGATATGGTTGGAAACACAATGCAAGCGTACACTATCAATATAGCAGGCAAAGTATTCCAGGGTTGTCGAACCCAAGAGACTAGTATTGATTACCAGAGTACTGTAACTCTAGTATTACTCAAGCGATCAGAATATAATGATGGAAGTAAAGTAAAATAAAATAAGACAGCATAAAGATAAAGAGAAGTAGAATTAAGAATGTGTGTAGAAGAAATACTAGATGAAAGCCTAGGGATTCAGATTTCACCACAATTCCTATGTATAAACTCTCTTGATTCAGTTTATCAATTCCAGTTTTATCAATTGCTAGCTAGGACTCCCTAATCACATCAATCAGCCTTGGTGTGAGGTCAAATCGAATCTAACTACAATTACCAACCCTGCTATATTCCTATGCAAGTTGTAATAAGTGCAATTGCTTTAAGTTCTATAGGCATCCCTTAGGGAGGTCTAGGGGAAATGCCCTAGTTCCCATGCAGCTACACAAGGTCCTCGGTACATTCCTGTCCTAAGCTCCACTATAGATTTAACTCTCGTGGTCTATATTAACTAATCATCTCCCGAGTCATAGAGAACCCACAAATTTCCCCCAACTAATTGACTAAATCAGTCAAAGTGATGTGCAAAAAATTAAACCTCGATTTAATAAAACATGGAGATTTCATAAAATCCTCAATCAAGTCTATACAAGAAATTGGGGTACATCTTAACCCCTAGAAAAGAGTTTAGTTACTCATGACAAAATGAAAACACATAATGACTGAATAAGAAAACATAAAGAGAAAAAAGTAGAAGAAAGGTGACACCTTGCTCCTTGCTGCCAAGTCTTCAATGGGATGTGGTGTGAAGCGATGCCCCTTCAGTTCCAGCTTACTTGGTTATTTATACTGTAGCTATTCCTAGTTTTACCCAAAATAGGACTCTAATATGAATGACAACTTTAATTACAGAGTCATTCCTAATTATTCTCTAACTAGAACACCAAGTAGTCTCATGCTTCCAAGACTCCAAGTTAGCTTAAACATGACTTCCGGAGAGTCTTCTCGGCTTAGGACTCCCAATCCTTGCTTGACACAGCTTCCCAGAAGTTCACTTTGCTTGAAAGACTTCAATTTCACTCAGGAACAGGTTCAGGGCGCCATGGCACAAACTCAGGGTGCCACGGCGAGCACTGGCAGAATGCTCTCTAGCTTAGGGCGCCACGGTGCTGGTCCTCTCTAGTACATGGCACCACGGCACCATTTCCCTGTGCCATGGCACAGCTTGGCAAAATTGCCATCAGGCCATTTTCCTTCATTTGGCTTGTCTCGATGCTTGTATCCTGCAAAACAATGAATTGACATTAAAAGCACCTTGTTTTACCTTAATTTGGGAATAAAATGCAAGGGAAATCATACCAAAATATCTATATAATTTATACCTATCAAGGCTCTACATTTCTCTCCTCTCAATTCTCTCAACTCCATTCTCTATATCTCTTGTTTCACGACACATTATCAACATGAGGCTTTGCTTCACTTTTGCTTTGGTCGTCATAGACTCTTTTTGCCACTGCAAAGCTTTTCATCCTCACAAGAAAGCCGATGCTTCCCATCCTCCACTTGTTTATGTTGCCTTTCCTTTTACTCCCAGTAATTAATGGGATAAGAAAAGGAATTAGAAATCAAAGTTATGTATCCACACTTTGGTTGAATGAGTATGATGGATGATGGATCCACCATCATGGAAGTGCACCTTATCATACAATTGTGAACAGCTTTATTGTTATACTGTGAATAAAGCATATGATAGAAATCTGCTTGTGTTGTTTGGATATTGTTTTATATGCCTCATTTGGAAATATGCAGGTAATTTTTATTTTTTTTATATGTCTCATCTAGAGTATGAGAAAATTTAATTTTTTTGATATGTCTCATCCAAAAGTATGAGACAATTCAATTTCTTGATGTGCCTCATCTAGAAACATGAAGACAATTTATTTTCTTTGTTGTTTGTAATGTCTCATCCTAAAGTATGACATAATTTAATCTTTTATATGTCCCATCCTGAAGTATAAGAGAGTTTAATTTATTTGATATGTCTCATCCAAAAGTATGAGATAATTCCGTCGCTTTAATTGAATATAAAGTGGATCCCGAAGTTATCCACATAAGCCACAAAGTAGACCCTAATGCTATCTACTTTAAAGATATTCATATAGAAATTGAATTGGATCTTGAAGTTATCCATGTAAATTATATGGTGGATCTCGAAGCTATCCACATAAATTGTAAAGAAGATCCCAAAGTTATCCATTAAAGTATAAGATGGATCTTTAAGTTATCCACTTGCAAGTATAAAGAAATTATTGACTAAAAACTGAATAATGCTTTAATTAAGCATGTCAGTGGATTTTTATTTCGATACTGAAATCTATACTTATAATTAATACATAAAAGTGGTTGAAAATATAGGATATATACATTATGTTTATATTCAGACTTTGTATGTTGGTGGGAGCATGCTTAATGTTGCTGCTTTCATGAATTAAAATCATTTTGAGTTTTAAAATTTAGTAAAGGCTGCTCATTTGTATTACTTTGCTTGTGCATTTGATATATGCTCAATAAATAGAAGAAATGATGTGACTGATTAGTCTTTGGAATAAGTAATTAAAATAATATTTCTTTAAGTTCATTATTGGTATGGATTGGATTTATTTATTTAGTCTTAAGTTGAAAAGTCAATTCCCTCTTGCATGTTATTATTCATTTTTTGAGTATATGAAATTTGATTGCCTAGGATACAAGTGGCCATTAATTTCATTTTATGCCATTGAAAAGTCAAAGAAAATTTATCAGTCAAGCTTCATAAAATTGGGATTTATTTTTGGGGCAGTTTGTTTCTTGGATTAGGCTATTCTCCATTCCCACAAATTGTCATGTTTATTCTCTCTCTCTCTCTCTCTCTCTATATATATATATATTTGGGTCAATTCATTTCTCAAGTTTGATTGTTAATTTTCTTAGAAAGCTACAACTTTTTTTGGAGCTAGCTTACCCCTTTTTCTTAGTTTTTAAAGAAGCTACGGTTCATTTTATTTATGTTAGTTTAGTTTTGCATTATCTTTATTTTAACTTGATTCTCTATGCTACTCATTGCTCTTGTTTGTCATTAACATCAATACATGGTTAATATGTTGTCTTATAAAATTACTTATATGATTACTTATGTAAGTCTCTTACTCAAAATCATAAGCCATTATCCCAAAATGAGTTTTCTCTATTCACTAAAGTGAATGGAGAAGCTATCAAGAGATATGAGCACATACATGGCCATGATTAGGTAAGTATAGTATTGGTTATAATACTATAAAGACCTTCCACTAGAAGTGGAAGAGCAATGAAGAAAAGTGGTAAAGGGATGTTTGGAAAACCACAATCATTTTAGCATAAAAAAGGTGATGCGCGCCCTATAGCATCACTACTATAAGTTGCAGTCAAATTAAAAATCCAAGTTCAAGTTTTCAACCAGGGTCGTGTCCTCAAAGAATCACCAGTATAGGTCTCAATCAAAATAGGCGAAATGGGGGGGGGGGTTCAACAAATCAATAGTAAATAAATGCGATAAACAGTAAAATAGAAATGAATAGATGATGGAATTGCAATCAACCTAGGGAACTATCAAACAACGGTGATTTTATCCTCGACCTAAAGATAAATTTAATTCCAATTATGTCGATTAATTAGATTAACCCCGAAATCTCAAGATTAACCTATCTAATTAATTAATCTGGTCGAATCTTAACTAAGCCGGTATCCCTGCACCTTCTTTAGCAATTCCTACTACGCAATAACATATATTATGGTCATTGGAACCAAATCTAACCCTAACTAACATTTTAGCAAAGGATTAGAGCACCCACGACCTGAATTCCAAATTTCTATCCAACCAAATCAAGTTCTACTACGTGGAAATTACTTCTAGGGTGATCGGCCCTAGAAATCCCACAAACTCATCCAGCAATCATGCATAAAAATCATCATACACAATCACAAAGAAAGAAATGAGGAGTAGAGAAGCATAACTATTATTAAATTTAAAATAAACATAATATAGGTCTTAAGAATCAAATCGATAATCTTTAAGTCATCCCAGATAGACTACAGACGTGCCTAGCCTTCCATTTTCTTGGAGGCAGCCATGGGAGAAGAAGAAAAATGAAGAAAACTACAGAGAAAAGTGAAGTGGCGACTAGGAATGGGTGAAGGAGAGTGCTAGGAAAAAATCCGTAGGGTAAATATAGGAAAATTACGAAACTGCCATTAATGAGTCCTAAATTACATAATTGCCATTAATGAGGCTCAAATTACAAAAATGCCCCTCCTTATGTTGCCAAAAGCCTATTTCGCCCTTCTTGAGTTGAGAAAATATCCTTTATGCCCTTGTTTCATGATTTAATGAAAATTATTGCTCCAATCCCAAGCTCAGACAAAAATCCCAACAGGTTATGAGGCATCCTAGATCTAATCCTGAAATTAAAAATCCCTAACAAGTAAAATTGGACTTTAAAGTGAGAAAATTAATATGAAATACAATAAATTCCAATCAAGTCTTAATGATACAAATAGATACTAATTAACCAATTAAATGCAAATTTGAAATGCTAGAAGTAAGCATAAGAGTACACAGATAAACACTAAAAAGTGTTTATCAAAAGGCTATTAAGTTTGTACCTGTTATACATCTAAACATCTTCTAAATGCTTTTCAAGCATCAATGAAAGAAAAAAATTAATTGTTGAAATAATTTTGCTCAATGAGAAGATGTAGACAATTAAATGTGCCAAATTTTTTTCCTTGAAGGTGATGAGAGTATACATAGGAAATTACTATTGTAGTTCATTTATTTAATTTACTTTTAATAATTTTAAGTTATTTGCTCTCTTGTTTAAGCTTTATGAATTTCACATATTATATGATACTACATTATTTCTATTGTATAAAGATATTGTTACTACTATATTTAGTAGTGCAAAGATAATTGAGGCGCTCTCAAAGAGCAAGAGAAATGGAAATCATAATTAAAAGCTCATAAGGAGCTAGTGAATGTTTACATTGATAAATTATATACATTTTCTCCAATTTGTGCTACATATATAATAGTACAATTGAAACATATATTGTTATAAACCAAAGGTTTACAAGTCAAAATAAGTTTGTTGTTTGGCATAACCAGTTAAGCCATCCCGAGTCAACAATGATGCCAAAGTAATTGAAAATCATGTAGAATTTTATTGAAGAGCTACAGGATTTTTCAGTTGAAAAGTTTAGCTCCTCATATGCTATTTCTTTTCAAAAAAAAAAAAAAATTATTTACACTAGAAAAAGTTGGAGTAAACCCTCCATCTTTTTGAATTTATACAAGGTGAAAATATTTGTGGGCTTGTAGACCTATCAAGTAGATCATTTAGATACTTATTGATTCTAAATGATGCTTCAACTAAATGATCACATATTTATTTATTGTTAACTCATAAACTGAAGTTTATGATATTACTTGCTCAATGAATTGAATTAAGAGCATAATGCCTTATCTAGTTGAGCAACGTACCTAGTTAATGCTAGTGAATTCACTCTTCAAGGTGACTATTGAAATACATAAAACAAACTTACAAGCACTTAAAATTAATTGCAAGGTCATTACTTACGAAATCTAAAATTCCAAAATTTATTTGAGAACATGTGATTATTCATGTTAGAGCATTGATTCACATCATGCCAACAACTTATTCGAACCCCCTTTTGTAATTGATTTACAGTCAGGAGCCAAGTATATCCCATCTAAGAAATTTTGAATGAGTTGTTAATTACTCTACCACAATGCACTGAGATGGGACCTTAATGGAGGTTAAGAAAATATGTTGAATATAAATCTCCATATATAAGTGAAATATATTGAGTTACTAAAAGGATATTTATTTGTGGCTTGGTTCATCAATTATCTTTTTGATAAATCATTTGTTCCAACATTAGGGGGGAGAGAATAAGCAGTTGGAAAAGAAGAATATTTAGAATGAGTTATCACCTTAATCCCCATGCAAAGCCAATATAGACCAAATGTTCATATGAAAATTCATTTGTATAAATTGCAACACACATTACCTAACTTGTAAGAGTGATAAAAATTATGTGTACCAACTGCTACCACTCCAATCAAAGTATAACTACAAATACATGAAGAGTGCCAAATTTTAGAAATTTGTGTTTTGGAGTCACCACCAATTATTTAAGAATTAGGTACAATTGAAAACTCTATTTATTTTCAAATTTGTTATAAATATTTATGATTTTGTGATGCCCATTTACTAGAATATTCTCTTAGGGTTAACTTAGCAATTTACCTATTTATTGTAATTGATTAAAGGATTATTATCCTTCTTACGATGAGGGCTTTGCTTATCTCTTGTATACATACTCACTTACCGAATGAATAAATAACGCTCTTTTGGAGGCTCTATATTTCTCTTCTCTTAATTCTCTCAACTCCATTCTCTATATTTATTGTTTAACAACATACTCTATTTTTTTGTACATTATTTAGTTAAGTTGAAAAGTAAGTTGTTAGAAACAGAAAGAATTGAGAGTGCGACTTGTTTAACAGCATACTCTATTTTTTTGTACATTATTTAGTTAAGTTGAAAAGTAAGTTGTTAGAAACAGAAAGAATTGAGAGTGCGATGGAGACGACTGACGTTGTGCAATCACCACTTGAAGGGTGGCCACTAGAACAGAACAGAGCAGTGAACTATGAAGTGCTCAGTCAAGAAACACTCTCAATCCTTTAAAGAAAAGCTAGTGGGGAAACAAAATGTGGATCCTTTTATTGACATGGACCTTATAGCTGAGAACCTAAATCCAAGTTGAGTACGAGGCTAAGAATAACCTCTTGCCAAAGTTTCTTGTCCATGAGGATGAGGTTCAATACTAATTCCACAGAAAAAGTCTCCTCATTCACATTGAAATTAGTGGAAAGCTTCATATGCCACCTCTATCAATTTGTTCACGGCCTCCAAAGACGACCCATGATTTATTACCGGTTTGATTCACAAACCGGCAATCACATACCACAAAACGTCACTTTTTTCTTCCCTTTTAAAAGTCATATACCCAAACTAGACAGTGCATGGATGATAACATGGTATTGGTACCAAGTGTAAAGAGCTCAACTATGTGTAAAGAATGTGATCAGTAATGGTTAATCTAATGTGGCAAACAACTGATGGTTTAGTGGAGAATGATTAAGTAGGTTTTATAGCTTTTGAGCTATAACTGAACAGAATATCTATAAATACTTTAAATCATCATTAATTATTTAATCTAATTTTCATTCTCTCCCCAAGTTAAGGAGAGTTCTTGCCCTCAGTTTTTCCCTCTGTCTTTCTTGCTTAGCAAACACTTGTTCAACTGTTGAGATCTCACTGTGTGATCTCTGTACAACCAGATTTATTTTCTATCCTTGTTTGTCTTTGAACTTTGGTACCTTTTCTTATAAGAAAAGCCGTAAGACATGCCCGGCTTCACCAATTTGTTAGAAAATCCAGGTTTATCCAGAGAACCCAAGTCGGTGAACGAAATGTCTTAGCATAAGGACACTTCACAGATTTGAGAACCACGTGACATGCACATGTTTCTATTTACCCATATCCCTTTTTAGCCCGTTGTTTCCTTTCTTTCTCCACTCATGATCCATTTTGAGCTCCATGTTCTTGCCATTGTTTTGACATATCCATTCTATACAAGGGTGAAAGAACTAAACTAAAGTTAACCTTATATGCATTTTGACACCCAAAATGAACCAAATTAGTATTTACGTAAAATTGTGAAGGAACAAAAGGAGTTTAGAGTTTATATCCAAAAACTAACTGAAAAAACAGCATACCAAAGTCATAAGGAACATTCTAACAGTTAATGAATTGACTTTCTGCAGTCTGCTATTTTCCTATCTTGTTCAACCCTATTAGTTTGTAGTAGGCATCCAAATTCTGATCAAATTAACTTAATCAGTGGGTTAAGTAAACATATCGAAAGTTATGGGCAATGAATTTGCAAAAAGAGGTGATCGACAATAGCTGCAAATAGTGAACATTCATATATCATATATCTGATTTGATATAAATTAAAAAATGAATTACTTAGATTTGGATAAAATCATCTTTGCAAATACAGAACTTAATATTAGATTGATTTATACTTATTATATTTGATGAATTACAACGATAATGATCCACACAAGTTTTGACTTATTTTTTGTGAAAAGAATACCAAGTAGGGTTTTGGATTTTGTTGTTGACTTCATGCCATGGTGATAGCATGACATTGGAATAAGATAACAATATACAAATCAAAGAACGAAAAGTCACAGTAGTGTTGGAGTTTGGCCCAAGTGCAGCCACATTATGGGGCCATACTTGTACGAAAGTGCTGTCAAAGAGCGGTGTGGGAGAGTGCCAAGCTGATGAAGATTGCCAATAAGTGGTAGCTTCGGTGGTGATGGAGGCAGATTGTATTTGGCTCTTCTTTTGAGCTTCAAGACACAGTAGATGCTGATGAAGCAAACAAGAAGAGATAAGGGACGGGCATAGGGAACTGTTTCATTTAGCAATGGCTTCAGTGGCGCTGCTAGTAGAGCCATGATATAAACCAAGAAAGAACAGAGGAAAATAGGAACTGAATTTAATTGATATATGTTCTTCCCTGCTACGAATGTATTGCACTGCATAAATACTAGTCATTACCAGACAACCTTGCCAGACACCTTACGTATAACTATTCCATTTTCTAAATGTGATGCACTTCCAAGTACACAAACATTGACGATGTTTTAAGTTCCTTTATTATCATATTATTTAGTTTTCTCCATGGGAAAGCCATGCACAATTTCGCATGTAGCTAGAAACAGTGGAATATTGCTGAGTTTCTCAGACTACAGAATATGCTTTCTGCATTGATCTAAACGACAAAAAATACCAATAAAATATCTTCAAAAGCTATAAACTAAAAGTAAAAAAATTCTATCACTTACTTAATTTGATAAATTAGTCTTTTACACGTTAATTTTATTAATTTAATTTTTAATATTTTAAATTATTGAATATAATAGTAACATTATCTATTAGAATCAATTGATTATAAAATTTGATATATGATTTGTTTTGTTAATTACAACTTTGATAGCTAATTTCAAATTCAAAAAAATTACAAAAATAATATGAGGATTAATAAATTAGATTAAACCAATTCCATCTAATAATTAAAGCCCACAACTTTTAGACACAGCCGTGTATCTAAGTGTAATGTATTTCATCTTTTTAGTTATTTTGGTTAGTGCATTTTTGTCATTTTTCACAACATTTTGGGCTTTTTTATTTTTTTTTTTAATGAATTGAAAGACTAGCTAGTACATCCCATAAAAAAAAAAAAAAAAAAAAAAAAAAGATTAGCTAGAATAGGAGTGGACTAGGATGCCAACAACTTCACTGTTCGTAAGACGTACCCAACTCCTCTATGGGTTTTACCAAATACCACCCCCTCCGCGTAAAATGACCATAATACCCTTGCATGCTGAAAGAATACCGCTTGTGTCCTTCCCCCACCCCCGCGCTATGGTTATAGGACCGAAGGAAACCTAACAATTTCTTCTCATTTCCGTTGTTGTTTGTGATTTGCAAGAGTAGGAAAACTAATTTTTGGGTCTGCATTGTTCGTGCGGAGTTCAATCGCATATAAAACGAGGTTTGTATGTTGTATTTTTTGTTTTGAATTGGGGGAAGTGTTCTGGTGCGACAAACGCTCATACACAAGCGTTAATAGCTCCAAAACGCGCACACACAAGAGTTTTTGTCTTAAACGCTCCTGCCCAGGCGTTAAGAGGTAAAGAACGCCTATGCACAAGCATTTTCAGAAATGCCTGTACAAGGGCATTTTCATCCTTCTAACGCCTCTAGAGGAGCGTTTGTGAGTGAAACGCATGTCATTGAGCGTTTTTGTTAGTGTAACGCCTCTCCAAGAGTGTTTCGGTGTTAATTAGGCATAAATGATTTGAAACGCATTTTGCAAAAGCATTTTTGAATAGGAAAACGCCCATCAAGGAGCGTTGTTACGTGTTTTGATGTAAATTTTTACTTAGAAGCTAGTTTAAGAGCTGACATTTTAATTTTGTAAATGTAGAGAAAGAACGATTGATTGTACTTCGAACATGCATAAGGATTCATACTTCAACCGTGAATACATCCCAAACGAAGAAGCAGATTTAACAACCGATCCTAATTTACTTCAGTCAGTATGTTAAAACTTTGTTGTTAGACTAGGAATTGAATTGTTTGTCGTATTTAATGGTTGATATGAAATGATCTGTTCACAGGTTAATGAAGATGAAAGATGCGATGGTAATAACTCTTTTGTAGGAGAAGATTTGACTCATCTTTTTAGTACCAATCAAGTAAGTAAGGCCTTTTGTTGAATAACAAACACAATACATAATTTTATTAATGATCATTAACTTAGAATGATTATCTTTTTGTACAAACATTTAGCACAAGGGATGAGCTTTTCAAATGGGTAAGAGATACTGGAAAGTCGGCTGGGTTTGTTATGGTAATTGCTAAATTAGAGACAGGAGGCGAAGGAAAGCGCACACAGATCATATTAGCAAGTGAACGTGGCGGTAAATATAAGCCCCCCAAGTAAAAGAAGTCATACCATGCCATAGACAACAACAAAAAAAGGTCAATGTCCATTTAGAGTGAAAGGAAGAAAATGGGCAAATGGTTTATGGAAGGTGCGGGTGCAATGTGGATACCATAACCATCCTATAGCTGAGTCATTGATTGGGCATCCATATGCTGGACTTTTAAATGAGGACGAGTTAGCCATTGTGGAAGAGATGACGCAAAGCAAGGTTCCTCCTCGGGACGTATTGTTATCTCTAAAGAAAAAGAACGAAGAAAATGTAACAACTATAAGATAGATATATCATGCCAGACAACAATATAAGCTTAAGATTAGGAGTCCTAGAACTCCAATACAGCATTTATTGAAATGTTTGGATGAATCCAAATATTTGTATTGGTGTAGGACTGACTCAGTGAAACTGTTGATTGCCTTTCCTATTGTTCTGTTAATGGATCCCACATACAAAACCAATAAGTATCATCTCCCACTACTTGAGATTGTTGGTGTGACATCGACAGAGTTGACATTCTCAGTCGAGTTTTCATACATGGAGTCTGAATGTACTGACAACTTTGAATGGGCACTTAGGAGGTTGAGATCCTTAATCTGGCAAGATGACTTGTGTCCACAAGTGATTATGACCGATAGAGAACTTGCATTAATGAGAGCCGTAGGAATTGTATTTCCTAAATCAATGAATCTGATGTGTCGGTATCACATTAATAAAAATGTTGAGTCGAAATGCAAACAGTTATTTCGTAATTATGCCGACTATGAAAGGGTGATGGATGCGTGGGAGAGGGTTGTTGATACTTCCGATGAGGAAGAGTACCATTATGCTTATGCAGCATTTCAGACCACATGCGCCGCACTTGATAGCTTTGTTGCATATGTTAACGATACGTGGTTGAACCCATACAAGGATAAATTTATTCCAGCTTGGACCGATAGGTACATGCATCTTGGCAACATAACAACAAATAGGTCAATGACGAAGACTTTTTTCTCTCTAATATATAACTTGCATTTGTCTATTACATGTCTGATAGTTGTATTGTTGTCATTGCACTAGGGTGGAGGGTGCACATGCTGACCTGAAAAGAATTTTGCAATCATCTATGGGGGATCTTCATAGTTATTGGGAAGGAATTCATTCTCTAATAACATTGCAGCACAATGAGATAAAAAAATCCTATCAATACTATCTTATGAAAGTGGAGCACAAGATGAATTTTTCATTATTCAGTGGCTTGCATCGTTGTGTTTCACTAGCTGCAATTAGACACTTATGGAGAGAGCTTAAGAGATCCCAGTCGTATGTTGGCACAGACATAGTTGCATGTGGTTGCCGCATTAAAACTACGCATGGATTACCTTGCGCGCACGAGCTTGGGCTCTGGAATATGTCAAACTTCTCAGTTCAATTGAGTTTAATTCACCCCCATTGGAAGACTCTAACATGGGAGGTTAGGCGCAATGGTCAAGGGACAGTGCCTTATCGGGATGCCATGGACATATTATGGGGTAGGTTCAGCCTATTAACTACTGAGGAGGAGCAGTGGTCTCAGTATCACAAGACAGTTGCAGTTGTATGCCCAGAAGTCTGTTCATTGAAGCCACCATCGTAGAAGGTCAAAACAAAGGGTGGCAAAAAGAAGGTGACTAAGAGATCAACATCATCCATAAAGCGTGTTCCGTCACTATTTGAGATTGTGGATGCACAGTGGAGTTCTATGAACAAAAACATGTCATCAGGAATAGGACCATCAACAAGAAGCTCACAGACACCTGTTAAACCCTCTCACATACGTAGTAAATCCCCATTTAGCACAACTTCATCTGAGCCACATAACATTGATTCATTCAGCCAGTACAAGAATGCACATGAAGGTACAGATGAACATTTACAACCGTTGATGCAATCTCATGTGTATGGCACTAATAGAAATATTCATCTGCTAGACCAATTACCGACATGTATCCATCCGTTCGTGGATTATGTTATTGATGTTCACCCTGATGGGAATTGTGGTTATTGGGCAATTGCTTTAGGCCTTGGACTGTCTGAGGATGAGTGGTTCCGAATACGCCAAGAATGTATTACAAAGATGACAACATAGCAAAGACTTTATACTAAAATGTTTCTCCCATGAGGATATGACACACTTCTATCATCACTTACGGTTGACTCAGCTGTGTCAGGTGTGTTGCCCGAGAAGTGGATGTCTATACCAGATATGCCATATGTTATTGCATCCCAATTTAATGTCGTCGTTATTGTCTTGCACCCATAATTGTCGTACATATATCTCTCGCTTCACTGTGCACTTGCATTTAGTATGTCCAAGCCGGAAGAAGTCGTTATAACATATGTTCATGGGAATCATTTTGTTCAGGTAAAAGTTTGTCATCTAAGTAAGTATTCGTTATGATTGATTGTATTAAATTATGATGTATTTCTCGTATGTTGTCACAGGTCAAGCTTATAAAAACAACTCTCCCATACCCCCTGTGGCACCGCAGTGGTTGTATGCAGCATCAGTTGAGGCTCGTGACTAGATAACACCGTACTTAGGATGCATTAGACAGTTTGAAGTGTTGGCACAAGCAAGTCGTACTTAGGCAACTGTAGTATTTCAATTCATTCAAACTTAATGTTTAAGACTTTTTTTTTTTTTGTGATTTATTGCTGAAATAGTTATGTATAACCCAAACGATGTTCCTATTATTTATCGTATACATAATTTCCTGATTGACAAAAACATGTTGAGCTAAATTAACTAAGTGACATACACCTGTCAAATGTGCAAAACATAACAAGTACGAATGAAAAGTCAAAACATTAAATTTGTTCGCATAACAAGTTAATCTGTTAAGACATAATCGTTTATAATGAATAGTCATAATTTGAAATTAGTTCGCATAACAACTCATACAGGTACATCATCTAACTAATGATATGAACGATTAGATAGGCCAGCGTCATGACTAAAATCATGACCCGTGCGAATCCGTTTAACATAATCTGACCCACGACGTGTCTCATTACGAATAAGCTGCAACAATCGGCCAATATCTAAATGCTTATGTGCAAATCTGCGGGCGAAGATTGTCCGGACATATCCATCTATTGTCTCGAAACACTCCTACATATTCCATAAAAAAAAAAAAAAAGTTATTACAGACAGCATGATTCAAATAACTAATAGTTATGTAAAACACGTCATATTCAGATTATTATCACATACCTACAACTCATCTGCAACCGGGCATGCACCTGTCTCCCCTCCACTTATATGGGGATCGGACTATGTAGGAGGGTCAATCATTCAAATAGATGTCGGTAGTATGTATGGATGTGATATCATGTGATACCACTCCATATACACTGACATCACTTGGCCAGCCACTGACACATCTGGCCCACATGCTTCCGCACTCAGCATTTGCTTGTCAAAATTCTCCCACATGACATCAACCTCCCTCAGGTAGATCGGGCCATCAACTGAACGCAACGAAGGTGGGGTTATTGACTGAACGTGCAAGAACTGTCTAAGTACCCGATCCGGTTAATGTGGTTCCACCCACAAGCCAAATCGCATCTTGCCCAAGAAGAATGCAACTAGTAACAACAGATGGAAAGCTCGAGCATCATCGTATGGGGTCCATTAGAGGTCCAGGTGTCGCAGACAATCTAACTGTTGTATGATGGGAGCAAGTTGGCCACTCCTTCTGCAAGATGACCATCATGCAGCTTATGGGAGCTCTTCTCGATATGAGACTTTCAGGCGACAGGATTGGCGCATACTAGGAAAGTGCTCGTAAATCCACACCTGCAAATAATGGTGTATGACCAATAAGTTTGATTGTGCGACAATAAATACAAAAACATAACCTAATATAATAGTTCACATACCAGTAAAAGTGGTAATGGCCCAGCTACCTGCCTCGCTCTGTACCGTGCTGCATAACCCAGCTGCCTATACATGTGGGTGAGACATATAGGTCCCCACAGTATATCATGAATGGCATCAACATCGCAGAGCAATTCTAGTTACTCCGTGCGCATAGCTGACGAAAACTTGTCGAAAAATACCGTGCATCCAAGACAAAAAGCATGATGGCCCTGGCAGCATGCATCCACTTCCTATAGCTAATTTGAGCGGCGATGATGGTCAGCAACAACTCAAATCTAAATGTCAGCTTCTTGCAAACTTCAAATTCTTTAATCACTGTTGCAATTGGGACCCCCAACACGTCCACCACCGGCCTAACCTCTTATTCCACAGTCCAACTAGGGACAACAACAAATTTCCCTCCTATTAGGAGGTGTAGCAATGATGACACATCGTTTAGTGTGATAGTCATCTCCCCGACAAGTAGGTGGAAAGTGTTAGTATCTGCATGCCACTTCTCAATGAATGCAGATATCAATGCCTTGTCAACCATGCTGTAGTCCAAACTCAATAGTGGCTCCAGCCCCGAATGTTTGACTATGTGACGCACATCCTCGGGCATTGTGTCATACTGTAATGCTCTTATCTTGTTCTTGTGAATGAATGGTCTAATAAGGGGCCGGTCCTATTTTGTGCACAACATTTGATTAGTTTTACATTATATAAAAAAGACATATAACTTTAATTATGTAGGTATCCATACTTACCTGTTCACCTGCCCATACGCGGAGTGTAGTATGCCCTCCGTATCTCCTAAGTGTGGAGAGAACATTTGGGCCACCTGGTACTATGGTAGTCAAGAGGTCAGTCTTGCTTATGACCTCAATCACCACCTCACGATCTACTCCCCAGGCATCATTATTAAAGTCCGAGTCATTAGATGTGGTAGCCGCTCGAATATATTCAACAGGTTACGGTTCAGCGTGACCTTATGGTTGCCTCTGGTTTACGTGCTCTCTGCGCTCCGAAGCCATCAGTCGACGACACACGGCCTGTTGTCCCTGTTCAGATAATTCAGTATCTCTATAAGTTGGATTCTTTGTTGTCACCATATTTCCTGCAACAATGTCAACTCAAATACTTTCAAATCAAATAAAATACATACATAAATAACATACGTTAAACAATGAAACCAAGAACTTAAGCTATTATCCCCCTTTATTTACTTGTAAGTATAAATGCTGGAAAAACCAAGAAAAAGAGAAAAAACATACCCAATGCCTATGGAAAAGCATTTTCAACCTCCAAATGCTTCTACAAAAGCGTTCTCCATAAACGCTTCTTGAAAGGCATTGATCTGAACCCAACACTTGTATATAAGCGTTCTTCATTCACGCCTCTCCATAGGCATTGATAGTGCGCCAACGCTCCTCAACACACATCACCCCATGAATGCTCCTCCACAAGCGTTGGTTACCCCTCTAACGCCTCTGCACCCGCGTTGGTTTCCCCCTCCGTCATCTACACATTCAATGCCTCTCCTAAATATTTCCGCTACCCATAACGCTCCTTCATGAGCGTTCTACGGTTCAACACCTCTCCATGGGCATTTCCGCATGCGCAAGCATGGTGGAGGTTTGATTTTTCCCCATTCCCACTTAATAAACACCAACAACGCATGCAAACACAAAAATGGAGGATGAATCATACCTTTTGTTGTGAAAATTGCCCAAAAACACTAGCCAACTTCCAATGCGGATGAGAAATGTGAAGGAAGGAGAAAATGGGTGCCGCGGGGATGGTAGGGCTTGTGGGAGAAGAGAGAAGAGATGGAGGGGCCGATTGGGGGGGATGAAGGGCATTTTTGGAATTAAAAGAAAAAAATAAAAAGGAGGGGTGGTATTTGGTAAAACCCCTCCTCTACGCATGTGATAATGTAGTCTATAATGTAGACCAAATCTTTATAGGCATCTAGTTGTATCTTGAATATTGATAAAATTTTGGAACTTTTTTTTTTTTTGGTTAAATATATCGCTTTAATTTTGTTTTGTCCCTATCACATTTATGTGATTGTGAGACATTTCCACCTTAATGTATGATGTGTTGCTATTTCATACATCTCGTGTCATTTAACACACAAACTCTCGTCTTGGGTTCTACCAGTTTCACCACACAAAATGGTGATATTGTTCCTTGATTGAATTTCGATTTTTAGAAAGTATCATGTTGATCCAATAATAGTCTTTCATGGTTATATGATTATTTAAAATACAAATGAGATGGTTCTTTTTTGTCCCAAGCATTCTTGTTAGTCCCGATGTAGATCCAAAAAGGGATAGGGATACCATTTAGGGAAATGGGCTGAAGTTAACAATATGTGTTTCATTTAATATTTTTGTATTATCGGTCAATTATAAATAATTATGTCAAAATAGTAATTAATATGATCAAATAATTAATTGCGTTTCACTGTAATTAATATAAGTATTAATAATGTCTTGTAAGAATTTTTGAGGTTTATCATTTTAGGAGTTTAGTATTTAGTGTTTAGCTTTTTCAATTTAGTGTTTATGTTGAGGATTTAAGAATTTTTAAATTTAGGATTTATACATAAGATTTAGGGTTTAAAATTAGAATTTAGAGTTTATGTTTAGGGTTTATATTTAGAATTTAAGGTTTATAATTTTAGAATTTAGGGTTTAAATTTAAAGTTTAAGATTCATATTTATAATTTAGTGTTTATATTTTAGGGTTTAGGTTGATGGTTTATAGTTAGAGTTTAAGTTTTAAGGATTTTATGATTTAAAATTTAGAATTTATGATTTTAGGATTTAGGAAGTGAGATAAAGGAATAGATATAATTAAAAAAAATGTAATCAATTACAAAATTGTGTATTTATTATAATTAATAAAAGTGAGAGAAAGACCAGTAAATTTTATTATTGGTATGGATTTGATTTATTTATTTAGTCTTAGGTTGAAAAGTCAATTCCCTCTTGTGTCTTATTATTCATGTTTTGAGAATATGAAATTTGATTGCCTGGGATACAAGTGGCCATTAATTTCGTTTTATGCCATTGAAAAGTCAAAGAAAATTTATCAGTCAAGCTTCATAAAATTGGGATTTATTTTTGGGGCAGTTTGTTTCTTGGATTAGGCTATTCTCCATTCCCACAAATTGCCATGTTTATTCTATATATATAAATATATATATATTTAGGTCAATTCATTTCTCAAGTTTGATTATTAATTTTCTTAGAAAGCTATAACTTTTTTTGGAGCTAGCTTAACCCTTTTTCTTAGTTTTTAAAGAAGCTATAGTTCATTTTATTTATGTTAGTTTAGTTTTGCATTATCTTTATTTTAACTTGATTCTTTGTGCTACTCATTGCTCTTGTTTGTCATTAACATCAATACATGGTTAATATGTTGTCTTATAAAATTACTTATATGATTACTTATGTAAGTCTCTTACTCAAAATTATAAGCCATTATCCCAAAATGACTTTTCTCTATTCACTAAAGTGAATGGAGAAGCTATCAAGAGATATGAGCACATACATGGCCATGCTTAGGTGAGTATAGTATTGGTTATAATACTATAAATACCTTCCACTAGAAGTGGAAGAGCAATGAAGAAAAGTGGTAAAGGGATGTTTGGAAAACCACAATCATTTTAGCATAAAAAAGGTGATGCGCGCCCTATAGCGTCACTACTATAAGTTGCGGTCAAATTAAAAATCCAAGTTCAAGTTTACAACCAGGGTCGTGTTCTCAGAGAATCACCAGTATAGGTCTCAGTCAAAATAGGCGAAATGAGGGGGGTTTCAGCAAATCAACAATAAATAAACGCGATAAATAGTAAAATAGAAATGAATAGATGATGGAATTGCAATCAACCTAGGGAACTATCAAACAATGGTGATTCTATCCTCGACCTAAAGATAAATTTAATTCCAATTATGTCAATTAACTAGATTAACCTCGAAATCTCAAGATTAACGTACCTAATTAATTAATTTGGTCGAACCCTAACAAAGCCAGTATCCCTGCACCTTCTTCAACAATCCCTACTATGCAATAACATAGATTATGGTCATTGGAACCAAATCTAACCCTAACCAACATTGCAGCAAAGGATTAGAGCACCCAAGACCTGAATTCCGAACTTCTATCCAACCAAATCATGTTATACTCCAGGGAAATTACTCCTAGGGTGATCAGGCCTAGAAATCCCACAAACCCATCCAGCAATTATGCATAAAAATCATCATACACAATCACAAAGAATGAAATAAAGAGTAGAGAAGCATAACTATCATTAAATTTAAAATAAACACAATATAGGTCTCAAGAATCAAACCGACAGTCTTTAAGTCATCTCAAATTGACTACAGATGTGCCTAGCCTTCCATTTCCATGGAGGCAGCTATGGGAGAAGAAGAAAATGAAGAAAAGTAGAGAGAAAAGTGAAGTGGTGACTAGAAATGGGTGAAGGAGAGTGCTAGCCGAATATCCCTAGGGTAAATATAGGAAAATTATGAAACTGCCATTAATGAGGCCTAAATTACAAAATTACCATTAATGAGGCTTAAATTACAAAAATGTCCCTCCTTATGTTGCCAAAAGCTTATTTTGCCCTTCTTGAGTTGAGAAAATATCCTTTATGCCCTTGTTTTACAAATTAATGAAAATTATTGCTCCAATCCCAAGCTTAGACAAAAATCCCAACAGGTTTTGAGGCCTCCCAGATCCAGTCCTAAAATTAAAAATCCCTAACAAGTAAAATTAGATTTTAAAGTGAGAAAATTAATATGAAATACAATAAATTTGAATCAAGTCTCAATAATAAAAATAGATACTAATTAACCAATTAAATACAAATTTGAAATGTTAGAAGTAAATATAAGAGTACACAGATAAACACTAAAAAATGTTTATCAAAAGGCTATTAAGTTTGTACCTGTTATACATCTAAACATCTTCTAAATGCTTTTCAAGCATCAATGAAAGAAAAAAAAATTAATTGTTGAAATGATTTTGCTCAATGAGAAGATGTTTTTAACTTTGGCCATGTTAATATGACAATTAAATGTGCCAAATTTTTTTTCCTTGAAGGTGATGAGAGCATACATATGAAATTACTATTGTAGTTCATTTATTTAATTTAATTTTAATAATTTTAAGTTATTTTCTCTTGTTTAAGCTTTACGAATTTCACATATTATATGATACTACATTATTTCTATTGTATAAAGATATTGTTACTACTATATTTAGTAGTGCAAAGATAATTGAGGCGCTCTCGAAGAGTTGGAGAAATGGAAATCATAATTAAAAGCTCTTAAGGAGCTAGTGAATGTTTACATTGAGAAATTATATACATTTTCTCCAATTTGTACTACAAATATAATAGTACAATTGAAACATATATTGTTATAAACCAAAGGTTTACAAGTCAAAATAAGTTTGTTGTTTGGCATAACCAGTTAAGCCATCCCGAGTCAACAATGATGCAAAAGTAATTGAAAATCATGTAGACTTTTATTGAAGAGCTAGAGGATTTTTCAATTGAAAAGTTTAGCTCCTCATATGCTATTTCTTTTAAAAAAAAAAAAATTATTTACACTAGCAAAAGTGGGAGTAAACCCTTCACCTTTTTGAATTTATACAAGGTGAAAATATTTGTGGGCTTGTAGACCTATCAAGTAGATCATTTAGATACTTATTGATACTTCAACTAAATGATCACATCTTTATTTATTGTTAACTCATAAACTGAAGTTTATGATATTACTTGCTCAACGAATTAAATTAAGAGCGTAATGCCTCATCTAGTTGAGCAATGTACCTAGTTAATGCTAGTGAATTCACTCTTCAAGGTGACTATTTGAAATACATAAAACAAACTTAGAGGCACTTAAAATTAATTGCAAGGCCATTACTTATGAAATCTAAACTTCCAAAATTTATTTGAGAACATGTGATTATTCATGTTAGAGCATTGATTCACATCATGCCAACAACTTATTTGAACCCCCTTTTGTAATTGATTTATAGTTAGAAGCTAAGTATATCCCATCTAAGAAATTTTGAATGAGTTCTTAACTACTCTACCACAATGCACTAAGATGGGACCTTAATGGAGGTTAAAAAAATATGTTGAATATAAATCTCCATATATAAGTGAAATATATTGAGTTACTAAAAGGATATTTATTTGTGTAATGGTTCATTAATTATCTTTTTGATAAATCATTTGTTCCAACATTAGGGGGGAGAGAATAAGCAGTTGGAAAAGAAGAATATTTAGAATGAGTTATCACCTTAATCCCCATGCAAAGCCAATATAGACCAGATGTTCATATGATAATTCATTTGTATAAATTGTGAGACACATTACCTAACTTGTAAGAGTGATAAAAATTATGTGTACCAACTGCTACTACTCCAATCAAAGTATAACTACAAATACATGAAGAGTGCCAAATTTTAGAAATTTTTGTTTTGGAGTCACCACCAATTATTTAAGAATTAGGGTACAATTGAAAACCCTATTTATTTTCAAATTTGTTATAAATATTTTATGATTTTGTGATGCCCATTTACTAGAATATTCTCTTAGGGTTAACTTGGCAATTTACCTATTTATTGTAATTGATTAAAGGATTATTATCCTTCTTACGATGAGGGCTTTGCTAATCTCTTGTATACATACTCACTTACCGAATGAATAAAGAACGCTCTTTTGGAGGCTCTATATTTCTCTTCTCTTAATTCTCTCAACTTCATTCTCTATATCTCTTGTTTAACAACATACTCTATTTTTTTGTACATTATTTAGTTAAGTTGAAAAGTAAGTTGTTAGAAACATAAAGAATTGAGAGTACGACTTGTTTAACAACATACTCTATTACTAGATAAATATCAATAGTATCTAAGAAATCTCCTTAAATACAATTACTAGATAATTAATATTATATAGGACAGAACCTTGTGATAAGCATGCAATTTTTATTTTTTTTCGAAGAAGAGCATTTGTGGAAAGCTAACATCCCATGGTTGTCTTCACCCAAAGAGTAGTGTTGAGTTAGGAGGTGAAGAATTTCAAATTGAGGATGTATGCTTTAGTTTTTGTTATGGATGTGCAATTTTTTTTTCTTTTTCTAGAAAGTGTTGTTTATGAAATTCCTCTTTGATAATTGATTATATGCTCAGATTGTGAAATTTATAGGTGTTTTAGTATTTTAGGGGTTTTCACAGGGATTGTAATATAGGATATATATATATATATATATGGTTGCGGCATCAGTGAGTTGAAAAGAAAAAAAATGATTTAGTAACTTTGTCTTATTTTAAGTAGGTTGAATGTTTGATAGTGCAATTTGTTTTGTCCTGTTTAGTCACTTTGGTTAATCCTTTTTGGGGGTTTTTGAATTTGGTTCTCTATATTATCATAGGAATAAAGACAAAATTCTTCTCAATATGTTTCTCTAATTTTTAATGCTGTGCACCTTGATTAATACTCAAGATCTTTTTAGAGGAATTTCTTTTGTATCCTTGGATTTGGAGAGGTTTGAGTACCCTCTGTTATGTGACCAAATAGATTGATGCCTACTGTATTAATGTCACATTAAGTAAACATAGAAGTCCTTATTCTACAAATAAGGTAACTTTTCAGAATTTGCAATTTAAGCATTGCATTTATTGAACATCTACCTAATCCAAAAACCCTTCATAACTAGTTAATTTCTGTCGTAGGCGTGCAAGAGAAGAATTATCCTTTTCCCGTTCTTCTTGCATGCAAGGTAGCCTATTGTGGCCATTCTCCAGTGGCTCCCTTTTCTAACTGATCCCATAAACGCACCATCCCATTTTAGTATTGTTTCTAGAGTAAGCATTTAATCTCTATTAGTATCCAAGTCATTACCTTACCTCTTTGTGTGTGTCATATTGTTCTTACTGTAGAGTTTTGAAGCATAATTTGTGGTTGTGGGTCTTGGAATTTCATGTTGGAACGTGTCATCCCACATTGTAATTCCTTCAGAAAATGGTCCAAGTTCATCCCACTTCAAGCAACGTTCCCACAACCCATGAACCTAGCCACAAGTCTCAACTCCTCCATGATGGGCAGAGGAGTATAAAAGGCGTGCTGCTGCTCTCTATTGGTCACCAAGCTTGCTCTTGCTTTTCAGAAGACATCACCATCGAGTTTGTGGGAGTGAAAGTTTGGAAGAGAAACAGAGACACGTGAAGGGTGCATTTGCAATGGCGGGAGGTAAGCCTTGATCCATATGCTTCCGCACTCTATTTGAATATGTTTAATATGTTCATAAGCATGTTTGAACAATACAAAAATAAATATGGTTTTACATTTGGTATTAGAGCCTGGTTGTGCCTCTGCCTTGCTGTTTTCTTTTGGTTTTGTATGCCCGATTCTGTGTTTTTTGTTCTGGATATATGTTGCTTCAAACATGATTAGAAATCATTAGGAAATTTGATTTCAAACATGTCTATAGGCCTGAAACGTGTTGTCTGCCATTGGGTTCTCCATTTCACGGTTTGAAGTTTATATTGGGCACTAAGATTTTGGTGTTGTTAATCGCATGTAAAGATAGAAATTAATTAAATTTCTATGCATTCTGTTCGAGTCCGAGGATCAAAACTGGGTCAAATCGACCTAGCTGGAGGTTGAAGATGACTCAAGCTACAAGTTGTTTTGGGGATGCCGTAAACGACATGTCGTTTTTAGTAAGTGAGGCTCCCATGCGCATAAGCGAAACGACTTGTCATTTTTGTTGTTGCTAAACTACATGCCGTTTGGTATGTGTAAAAGTAAATCCCGTTTTGTGTGGCCACTGGGATTCGAACCCAGGTCCCCTCGACCACGTTGTGGACCCTTTACCAACTGAACCAAAGCACCCTGATGTCTTAGGAATTTAGTTTTTACCGTTAAGTTTTAAATTTAATTTATTTACATAAATTAAATTATTGCATGTTTACTAATTGTTAGTGAATCTTTGATTCCTAATTTAGTTTAATTGCAAAGATTAAATGGCTGTTTGTTTTTCCAAATTTAATTCACTTATGTGTTTAAAATTATTTATTTATTTTATTGAATTGTATGTTTTATTTTGGTGTTTAAGCATACAATTTTAAATTGAATAATTTGCACATTGAAGTTTATGCTTTTATGCAAATATTTAGTTTTTTCATTGAAAATTAATGTTAGGTGATTAATATAATTTTAATTAATTAAGGAGTAGCCATAGCATCTTTAATTAATTAGAATTGTATATTAAGGTTAATGATCACATTAAAACATTAAATTGTAATTAATCATATATGATATAATAAAATTTACCCACAAGAATTTTTATTATATTAGTATGGTTAGTTAGGATAAAATATTAAATTATATTTCTTAATCTACCCACAAGAATTAAGAAAAGGAACATAATTTGATAGTTTTATCATAAAGTTGGGAAATGAATCTAAGTGAGTAGAATTTTAGCCCACATGCAAGTTTTATGTCACTTGATTCATGGATTAGAGCATGTTTTACATTGGTAAACATGACATTTATTTTTAAGGCCTCAAATTTTAGTTAATACGCATGTATATTTGAAAATTTGCAACTATTCAATCTGCGAACATTTATGATATTAAGTGTGACATTCCCGAATTAAGGGGTGATAATTATAAAGTGTGGAAAGAGAGAATCCTTCTCCATTTGGGATGGATGGATGTTGATTATGCCATAAGGAAAAATGAACCACCTGCTATCACTATAAATAGCACTCCAGATGCTGTTGATCTTTATGAAAAATGGGAGCAATCTAATCGCCTCTCAGTTATGTTCATAAAGACTAAGATACCAGATGGCATCCGGGGTTCTGTCGAACAACATGATAAGGTCAAAGACCTTCTGAAAGCTATCGACGAGCAAATCATAACATCTGACAAGGCTCTTGCCAGCACTTTAATCATGTAATTTACATCCATGAAGCTCACCGGAATTAGAGGCGTGCTTAATCATATCATGCGCATGAGGGATATGGCGGCTCAGCTAGAAACTTTAGAAGTGAAGATGTCAGAATCTTTCCTGGTTCATTTCATCTTGAACTCTCTGCCCCAATAATATAATCCCTTCAAAATATCTTATAACACACATAAAGATAAGTGGTCAATTAATGAACTTATGACCATGTGTGTCCAAGAAGAAGGGAGGTTGGCAATGGAAGAGGGTGAAAAGGTGAACTTGACTACCTAAGGAAAGAAAAGAAAGGATCAAGCCAAATATAAGAGAAATGGCAAGATTCCACCTCAGTCAGACATAAAGAAAGAGTCAAAGTGTTTCTTCTGCAAGAAGAAGGGGCACATGAAGAAAGACTGCTTAAAGCATAAGATCTGACTCGAGAAAAAAGGTACTCAACTTTCATTTGTTTGTTATGAATCTAACATGGTTAGTGTTGATCATGACACATGGTGGATTGATTCTGGTACTACAATTCATATTTCTAATACCTTGCATGGTATGCAAAACCTAAGGAAACCAATGGGAAGTGAACAATACATCTATTCAGGCAGCAAGATGAGTTCACGTGTAGAAGCCATTAGAACGTGTTTGGTTTTAAGTAGTGGTTTTGTATTGCATTTGGAAAAGACTTTTTATATTCTAAATTTCTCTAGAAATTTGATTTCTGTTTCAAGACTTGTACCTTTGGGTTTTTCCTGTAACTTTTCGAATTATGGTTTCAGTTTATCACATAAATCTGAAGTTATTGGTTATGGTACTTTGTCTAATGGTCTTTATCCTATTCAATTACAAAATAATGCTACTTATAATTCTATGCACGTTACTGCTGTGGTTAAACGATGTGTTGTGCATGAGGAATCCTCTATGTTGTGGCACCAGAGATTAACACACATCTCCATTAAGAGAATTAAAAGATTAGTAAACGAATAGGTACTTTGTATTCTAGATTTTATTGATTTTGAGACTTGTGTTGATTGCATTAAGGGTAAGCAAACTAACAAGTCGAAAAGAGGTGCAAAGAGGAGCACAAACCTGTTAGAAATCATACATACAAATATTTGTTGTCCAGACATGGACGCAAGTAGTCCGAAATACTTTATCACCTTTATAGATGATTATTCACGATATATATATCTTTACTTACTTCGTTCGAAGGACGAAGCTTTAGATGCCTTTAAAGTTTTTAAAGCTGAAGTGAATAATCAATGTGGAAAGCAAATTAAGATCGTGAGATCAGATAGAGGTGGACAATACTATGGTAGATACACCGAGAGTGGACAAGCACCTGGTCCATTTGCTGAGTTTCTTCAAGAACAAGGCATTGTTGCCCAATACACCATGCTTGGTTCTCCGGATCAGAATGGTGCAGCAAAAAGAAGAAATCAAACCTTAATGGACATGGTGAGAAGCATGTGGAGTAACACAAAACTCCCAGAATTCTTGTGGACTGAAGCTTTAAAGACGGCTGTGTATATATTAAAGCGAGTTCCAACCAAGCCTGTTCCAAAGACACCTTTTGAGTTATTCAAAGGTTGGAAACTGAGTTTTTAACATATACGCGTTTGTGGATGCCCGTCTGAAGTGAGAATTTATAATCCACAAGAAAAGAAGCTAGACCCAAGGACCAAGTGGGTATTTCATTGGATATGCTGAAAGGTCCAAAGGGTATAATTCTATTGTTCGTCTCATAGCACTAGAATTGTAAAGTCAAGAAATGCAAAATTTCTTGAGAATGACTTGATCAGTGGGAGTGATCAGTCATAAGATCATTATGAAGCTCAACCCTCTGGTTCAAGTGATAGATTGATTGTCATTCACACCCCTCAAGCTCAAATGGGTGTTAGACAACCAATTGATGAGATTCCATAAGCTGCTGATATTGATCATGTAGATCAAGTTGTGGTTGAGGAACAAGATAATATTGAACAACCAGTTGAACAACCGGTTTAACAACAAGTTCCTCAAGAAAATGCTGAAACAACATTAAGGAGATCTACTAGAGTTAGGAAATCAGCTATACCTAGTGATTATGAAGTGTATCTGTAAGAATCGAACTATAACATTGGAGCCGAAAATGATCCTGAAATATTTTCACAAGCCATGAGTTCTAAGGAATTGGACTTATGGTACAATGCCATGAAAGATGAGTTGGATTCTATGGCTTCTAACAGGGTCTGGAATCTTGTCGAGTTGCCTAATGGTGTAAAATCCGTTGGATGTAAGTGGGTCTTTAAAACAAAGAAATACTCATGAGGCAACATTGAGAGACATAAAGCAAGACTCGTTGCCAAAGGGTTCACTCAACAAGAAGGAATCGACTACACGGAAACATTTTCTCCTGTATCTAAGAAAGATTCTCTCAAAGTAATTATGGCATTGGTAGCTCATTTTGACTTTGAGTTACATCAAATGGATGTGAAAATGGCGTTCCTCAATGGTGACCTAGAGGAAGAGGTTCACATGAAATAACCAGAAGGATTCTCCTCTAGTGATGGTGAGCACTTGGTTTGCAAGCTTAATAAATCCATATATGGATTGAAACGGGCCTCCCGTCAATGGTATTTAAAATTCCATGAAGTTATCACTTCATTTGATTTTGAAGAGAACATCATGGATCAATGTATATACCAGAAGGTCAGTGGGAGCAGGATTTGTTTCCTTGTGCTATATGTGGATGATATTTACTTGCCACCAATGATAAGGGTTTGCTATATGAGGTGAAACAATTCCTCTCAAAGAACTTTGATATGAAGGATATGGGTGAGGCATCTTATGTCATTGGCATTAAGATCCATAGAGAAAGATCTCGAGGCATTTTGGGTTTGTCTCAAGAGACCTATATCAACAAAGTTTTAGAGAGATTTCGGATGAAGGATTGCTCACCAAGTGTAGCACCCATTGTGAAGGGTGATAAGTTCAATTTGAACCAATGCCCAAAGAATGATCTTGAGCGGGAACAAATGAAGAACATTCCTTATATTTCAGCTGTTGGAAGCATGATTTATGCTCAGGTATGCACAAGACCTGACATTGCATTTGTTGTTGGAGTATTGGGAAGATATAAGAGTAATCCAGGTATAGACCACTGGAGAGCTGCAAAGAAAGTGATGAGATACCTTCAAGGTACAAAAGACTTCATGCTTATGTACAGACAGACTGATAATCTAGAAGTGATTGGCTACTCCGATTCAGACTTTGCTGGCTACATTGATTCACGAAAATCAACATCCGGTTATATTTTCATGCTAGTTGGTGGAGCTATATCTTGGAGAAGTGCAAAGCAGACCTTGACTGCCACTTCCACTATAGAGGCTGAGTTCGTATCTTGTTTTGAAGCCACCTCACATGGTGTGTGGTTGAAGAGTTTCATGTCTAGGCTTAGAGTTGTGGACTCTATTTCTAAGCCATTGAGGTTGTACTGTGATAACTCAGCTATGGTATTTATGGCTAAAAACAACAAAAACGGTAGTTGAAGTAAGCATATTGACATAAAGTATTTAGCCATAAGAGAACGTGTTAAGGAAAAGAAAGTGGTCATTGAGCACGTTAGCACTGAGTTGATGATTGTTGATCCTTTGACTAAAGGCATGCCACCCAGAAATTTTAAGGATCATGTAGTACGAATGGGACTTGGGTCCATGATGTAATTTTCTTTGTAAGAACGATGTTGTTTTAATGAAACTCTGTTTATGATGTTTTCTCATTTTTTGTTTTGTGCACATGTTGACTTATTTATTTTGAGAAATATCATTTGGTTTGGACCTAGAATAAACATATGGTTTATTCATTAAGTTTGACGGCTAGTGTTGAAAGACTTTATATATTGTAATGCATGGAAGATAATACTCACTATAAGAGGACTTATCGCCATGATTCGTATATTTTGTTTTTTTAATGGTGAATGTTGAATTATATGGACCAAGTGGGAGAATTTTGGAATTTCATGTTGGAACGTGTCATCCCACGTTGTAATTCCTTCAGAAAATGGTCCAAGTTCATCCCACGTTCATCCCACGTCAACACGACCCATGAACCTAGTCACATGTCTCAACTCCTCCATGATGGGCAAAGGAGTATAAAAGGTGTGCTGCTACTCTCTGTTGGTCACCGAGCTTGCTCATGCTTTTCAGAAGACATCACCATCGAGTTTGTGGAAGTGAAAGTTTGGAAGAGAAACAAAGACACGTGAAGGGTGCATTAGCAATGGTGGGAGGTAAGCCTTGATTCATATGCTTACGCACTCTGTTCGAATATGTTTAATATGTTCATAAGCATGTTTGAATAATACATAACTAAATATGGTTTTACAGTGGGATCACCCAGATTTAAAGAATTCTTTATATGTGTAGACATTTATTTCATATGTCTGTAGTTTGGTTTTCATCGATTTGATTTTTATTTTGGGCCTCATGTTGTTTCATCATTTTTGCATATTCTATTGTTATTAATTTTCTCGTTCTTTATAATTTAAGTGAAATGGTCTTACTGCAAGTGTATTTGCATAGGTTGTTTCGGGAGTATTGAAACCATTCGGAGAAGCATGATTGAGGAGTGATCCAATACACTATTGAAAACCTCACATAAGGTAACTTTTATTCAAAGCTTTAAGTTTCTGTTAAGGAGTCTGGATATTGTTTGATGATTCTATGTAATTTTGATAATATGAATAGTGAATGGTATATTAAGTAGAAAAAAATAGTTATTGTAATGCACACTATTTATTTGTCACACTATCACATGCACATTGTTGGATTGATCCTATTTGAGCTGTGCAAACAAAAGTACCGATACTTATTATTAGCTTTATAATGTCACTACTCACTTGTATGAATATAAGATAGCGAATAACAAACTCTTTTGTTCAAAATGTCTGCATGGTACTATGGATGTGCTAATGGGTTGATGGTATGATTTGACTATTGGATTGGATGAAGAGATGACTGTGTTTTATATCCATACCAGAAAGATGATGTAGCCCAAGTCAGAATGATTCATAATGGAGATAGAAGGTCCGCAAGACCCTTTCCGTATTGTTTTTAATTAATAGATTTTTTAACATTTATAAGAACAAGTACCACTAGTAGTTATAGATCGGGGGATTTAAAACTGGTCCCCGGCAAGTTCTTATGCTTAGGAAGGTAAAAAAAAAATTAGGTCGATGTCTTTTCCATTTTATTTTTGTACAGGTGAATAAATACATGTAATGGAGAATTCTACTTCATTTGGTTGTAGCAGTGAGGTGTCATCCAGTATGTACGATTGTGTTCTATGCAAGTGTCGTGTTATTTTCGAGGTTCAAGTGTCATGGACTAATAAAAATCCTAGAAGAAGGTTCTTTGGATGTGGAGAATATGATGGGTCTTCATCACACTGTGATTTCTTTGCTTGGTTTGACCCTCCCACAAATTAAAATTTTGTAAAGGTTATCACTGGTTTATAGAATAAGAATGGTAAATTGATAAAAATGACCTCTGCCTTCACTCTTTCCAAATCCTACTTCATCCAGTATGAACAATTGCAGCAAGATCAGGAAAGAGTGAAGGCAGAGGTCATTTTTCTGACTTGCGAAGTTAAAAATCTTAAGCCAAACCTGAAAGGAGAAATCAGAGCTCCAATCATGCAAGGCTCATGCGGAGAGGCTGAAATTGTCCACTGCTTCCAGCATTTTCCTTGTCCTTGGAAAGTTAGTTCTGTTTGTGTAGTTGTGAGGTTATATGAGTTGTTTGTATTGAAGTGATTTTTGGTGAACTTGAATTGTTGAAGACGCAATGGGGAATGTATGCAATTTTATGAGTTAGTATGTTTTGAACTTTGAGTTATTACAAAAATATAGTTCGTACTGTATAGTGGCCCAACTGAGAGCATATAATGATGGGCTACTCTTGCAGTTGGGCTTTTGAAGGAACACTTATGAATGTTATGTCCAAATTGGACTTGTGGGTGGGCTTTGTTATTTTCAGTTTAGAATAAGTTATTATTGGTTGGCTATAACAGAGTAAGTTCTGTTTTCTTATTTAATTGGACCTAGTGTTGGGCTTTTGTAGTATGTGTCTATCCGTTATTATGGGTTGTTAGTGGTGGGCTATATATGATATGTCAGTTAAATTGTTTAACCTAATGTTGCTAGTTAAACAGTTAGTTGGACCTAATGTTGGGTTTTTGTAATATGGGCCAATTGGAGTTGTTAATTATACATTTATGTGGTCATACTATGAAACAAGTTTTTCTATTGTGCTGGATTAGTGGTGGACACATTTAAATTATTTATCATCTGTCTAATAAATATCTTGTATAGTAATTGAGCCTCTTTATTTAATTTGAGTCATTAATCTCTTGTCCAATAGTATCTCAAAAGGAACAAAATGAACCAAATTAGTATTTACGTAAAATTGTGAAGGAACAAAAGGAGTTTAGAGTTTATATCCAAAAACTAACTGAAAAAACAGCATACCAAAGTCATAAGGAACATTCTAACAGTTAATGAATTGACATTCTGCAATCTGCTATTTTCCTATCTTGTTCAACCCTATTAGTTTGTAGTAGGCATCAAAAGTCTGATCAAATTAACTTAATCAGTGGGTTAAGTAAACACATCGAAAGTTATGGGCAATGAATTTGCAAAAAGAGGTGATCGACAATAGCTGCAAACAATGAACATTGATATATCATATATCTGATTTGATATAAATAAAAAACAAGAATTACTTAGATTTAGATAAAATCATCTTTGCAAATACAGAACTTTATATTAGATTGTGTTAATAACTACACACCCAGCACTTTGTGCCCGCACCATTAGCTAGCAGCCCATAAACCTGACCCAATACAAGGCCCACTCCTTAGTCCCACACTATATGAAGGACACTTTACCAAAAAGGAAACATTTAACACTGGTACGGTGAGTGTGGATGAAGGTGATAACCTTCAAATTCAGCCGCATGTATGGCGGACTTGAACCCTGCATCTCCGCCACAACATTGGAAATCACTTATCCACATCAAAAAAAGGATTACATCAGTGATGAGACCACAACTCCAATCACTTCCTAGGAAGATTTTGATGTTTGGCGGGAAAATTTAGAACTCCAATCACATTTTGACTAAGATGAAAGCAAGATGAGGAGGACTCACCAGAGGGTGCGATCTCCGCCGGGGATGGCGACTCTGAGCAGCGGCGACAGAGAGCTTGCAGAAAGATGTAGAGAGAACTCAAAAGTGTTAAAGCATGAGAGAGAGAGAAAGGGAGCTAATTTACAAAATCGAAAATTTTGTATCCTCCCATTTTTATCCGGTTAAAAATGGTGCTTTGCAACATGGTTGTAACTAAAATTATTTTACCACTCTTGCAACAGGGGTGCAAGAAAACTCACAAGGCATCAGCGAAGTGGTTAGAGTTACAGGTTGAGGCTGTGAAGCGTGGTGAAGAGAGTGGAGTAAGAAAAACAAAAGAAATTGTTTGGGAAAGCAGCATTTGCTTGCTAAGAACACAGAGGAAATTACAACTCTCAAAAACGGTGAGATCACTCTTACATTACTTATATGTTATAGCCTGCTTTATGGTGGAAAACCATATAACATTTTCTTATATCTTCTTGATCGGGTTCTTAAACATTGGACAAGTCTACTTTACTATTTTATTTGAATGTGCTTGATTCCTTCTATGGACAGGTGTGTGTCATTCTTCTTGTGTAAGGCATACTTGATATTACCTTTTTGCTAATAGTTGTGCGCTGCTCGGTCCTATTCTAACCCATACCTGGATTTTCGACCAGGTTATTTGATGATTGTGTGTGATTATTTGGGTATAAGCTTTTCAATTCAAATGGGAATATTATTTTTGCTTACTGAATGAAACTTAAAAGTAAGGAGAATTAAGTTTGGTCACCCTACCCGACCTATAATAGGTCCCCTATACGACCTACCGAGGCCTTCATTTCAAAACAAGTTTTCTACACATTATTAGGATTGTTGTCAACACACCAGCTCAAGGAAGCATACTATCGAACCTGAGCATTAAGCTTTGCAACACTATAAAGTTTTGTGACACCCCAATTTGGGGATACGATCCATCAAGCTTTGCTACACCCTAACTTGGGGACATACTCTGTTAAATCTTATGACACCCCTGCTTGGGGACACACTTTATTTAAGCACTTTCACGTGCTAACTCTGATAGTGATACCCTAATTCAGAGACACGCTCTACTTATATCTATTGACCGATGGTTGGATTGTTAACTCGATATTCATTTGAATGCTTTAGTATTAAGCTACTTACCCAAGTCTTCCTAGTTCCTTGAAATTTATTTTTATTTCATGAATTGATTAAATATGAAGATAACAAGTAACCGGTTTAGATACCAAATTTCTCTTGCATGCCATACCAATTGAACAAACAGTGCCCTCTGCACGTTAACATCATTTGCTCATGCACCCACAAAATTCTGTGAAATGTCAATATATCGGACAACATTGAACAATTAACAGATATAAAATAGCTGGGTTTATCCTACACCCAAACTGACAGACTTCACCGGGTAAAAGCAACAGGTTCTTGAGCTTTTTGTAGAATATCTCCTATTCTTTATATTAATTTTTGGGAGATTAAGTTCCGTTGGATAATTGGGCTCCAGGGATCAATTAACACATAATCCCACAATGCAATATGTTAACAATTTGTTAACAGTTTCATCTTCTTACACTGTAGCTCCCTTCAAAACGGCCGCTTACAACTAAACTCATTTCTATTTCTGGTTGATAACGATGAAGAAAATGGTTCAGCTACTTTATTATTATTTTATAAAAGGACACAGCTCATGGATACGTGTTCTATTGCATGCTTGTTTCAAGTTTATACTGCCTTTCGAGTGCATGTTGGTGTTCTATTGCATGCTTGTTTCAAGCTTATGCTGCCACCTTTCACGTGCATGTTGGTGTTCTATTGCATGCTTGTTTCAAGCTTATGCTGCCACCTGTCACGTGCATGTTGCCACTTGTTTCTACTTTCTGATTTAAGCATATAATATGTCATAATTCTTTTGTCTTGAAGCAAGTCTCTTTTAATTATAAAACTTGCAAGTAGAAACCTTGAACGTATGAAACAAAAGAAGCTGGGTTGCAATTGTAAGCGGCTTAGCCATTTTTGATAATTTCGATTGCTCATTAAATTGTAAAACTTTTCATGCTCATTGCTCATTGATTCAATTACTCAAATTTTATTGTTGTTTTGAAAAATCTTACACGAGGACCAACATTAAAATGACGCCCACCAACAAATTATGGTGCAGTGGATAAATTGGAAATAAATAATATTTGAACACGCTATCTAGGGAAAGTATTTGGGAAATTGAAGCTTTACAGTTCCCAAAGAAGTGGAAAATATAGTAAATATATATGGATTTCAGATGCGGTGTGTAGTTTTGTGTTTTCAACACTCTCTTCTACTACTAAGTAGAAGACAGGGAAGGCATTCACCATGCATGCATGTCTGTCACTCAACTCAGCTATTTATTTTTGATATAAAAAAATGGACGATCTGTATCTTCCGGCTAGCCAGCGGGGGTCCAGCAGGTGTTCCATTTTCAAGTTTTGGGATTAGAGGAATCTTTTTCATGCACATTCCTCTACAAGAGGCCACCGAAGAGCATGTACGCCTTATAATTATGGTACAGAAAATTCACTTATAAAAGGCCAAGTTCCCCATATCTTAATATATGCATGGTCGCCACGTAATGCAGCTATTGTTACTGCTTGTCAGCATGCTCCGCTTACTTCTGGTCTATAGTGCTTCAGAGTTGTCCAGCATATATAAATTGTATATTAATTAAATCAAACAGACCTGGTCTTATAGAACTTGCCATATCTTAATATATGCCCTATTTTGATGTTTAAATTATTGTTAAGAACTTAATGAAAAGAAAAGTACCTCTGTGGGCTGTTACTTTATGGTTATGATCCCAGAAAAATACCTGCACGTGCTCCTCCCTTCCTGTTTTCTCCGTTAATCATAAGCTATGAACTTTAATGTTATGCTATCTTTTCAAATTGAATTTCGTAACTTGTCTAGAAATCACAAATTGGAACGCCAAATCTGGAAACCACATTTGCGCCTTTGGTTAACACATTTGTATTCTTGAACAAGAATAAGGATGGCTATATGAGCAAAAGTGAGATGATCCAAACCATAAATGAAACGACAACAGGAGAGTGTTCTTCTGGAAGAATAGCAAACTGTGTTATGGACTCACTGGACTACGCTAGGCCGACCTAAATTCACCGTCGCCCTGATGATCGATACTTTGGAGCTTCCATTTCAATTGGTGATGTCGAAAGTACAATGCTTGGGCTGCTTATGCTCCCATGTTGCACTCCCGCATTTTTACCGAGCCAAGAGAAGGGTGGCAAAGTCGGACTTGCAAGGAAGTTCCCGAGGTACACTACAATGGTGTACTAGCCCAGGCGCACGTTGCCGTTCTAGAGGTACACTGCGATGGTAGATTAACCCGGGCGCACACTGCCGATACCGACTCAAGTAGCGCTGGCTTATAACCCAAGCGCAGGCATTAAGGTCGTCGGATAAGGCTATGGCTTGTTTAGTCGGACTAGAAGTCCACGAAATGAATAAATAGTTAATGTACAGGCCGACCACAATATTGCTGTCGGTAATGAGGTCTTCGCCGACCTGCATAACACCACCAAGTTCCCCGTATCTGCCCTGAGAAACATCCACTAATCTCTGGTTAAGTACAAACTCGACTCTGACATGAAGGTTTCTTCCCTATTCCGTCGAGTGCTCTCGGAAACTCGCAGATTCAGACCCGACCTGGTTTCAAACTCGTACCCTTATCTGCTAGGTCGTTTAGACCCGACCTGTTGGAACCCATTTTCAAGCTCATTCTAGGCTTCCTCCACCTGACCTGTTCGATGCACGAGTCGACATCGTTTTGCGTGTAGATATCGCCGCTGCTTATAATGGCAATCGCATGAACGCTTTGTATGTTTAACACGAACCAAACAGTTGACACCTTAGAAAAACCTGAAGACCTCGCGTATTAAAAAAACAATAATAACAATGATAGTAAAATATACGTATTATGTTAATAATAATGACAAAACAATAAATACTGAAGATATGCCTAGTCACAATACTAAATAACCACACGAGATAACTCGCCCATCGCACCTAGGTCGTGCACTCGGGCAAGTGTTACTAATTACACACCCAGCACTTTGGGCCCGCACCATTAGCTAGCAGCCCATAAACCTGACCCAATACAATGTCCACTCCTTAGACCATTTTTAACTATGATATTCATCAGAGTTTCATATCTTAATTATTTATATTATTTTTATGAGTCTCACAATGACACATCACTCTATATAACTTATACAATTTTTTCTCTACTGATACAACTTTAAAAAAAAATTTAAACAGGTCCCACAAACTATTTTATATTCTTATTTATAATTAATCTATTATACAATTTTTTTCTCTCTTCTTATAAATCTCTTATAAAATATAAGTGGGTCTCCTTTTTTTTTTTTTTTCTATGCTCCGTTCCTTGGTTACTTGCCGATGCTTTCTTCTCTCTTCCAGTTGGATGCCACGTTTGCTACTTCTAATCATGGAACGCTTCGTTTGTGCGTTCCATAACAAAGTCCCACTCCTAAACGTCGACCATTGCAGATGGTCTTAGTCCCACACTATATGAAGGACACTTAACCAGAAAGGAAACATTTAACATATTGATTTATACTTATTATATTTGATGCACTACAACGATAATGATCCACACAAGTTTTGACTTATTTTTTGTGAAAAGAATACCAAGTAGGGTTTTGGATTTTATTGTTGACTTCATACCATGGTGATAGCATGACATTGGAATAAGATAACAATATACAAATCAAAGAAAGAAAAGTCACAGTAGTGTTGGAGTTTGGCCAAGTGCAGCCACATTATAGCGCCATACTTGTACGAAAGTGCTGTCAAAGAGCGGTGTGGGAGAGTGCCAAGCTGATGAAGATTGCCAATAAGTGGTAGCTTGGGTGGTGATGGAGGCAGATTGTATTTGGTTCTTCTTTTGAGCTTCAAGACACAGTAGATTCTGATGAAGCAAACAAGAAGAGATGAGGGACGGGCATAGGGAACTGTTTCATTTAGCAATGGCTTCAGTAGCGTTGCTAGTAGAGCCATGATATAAACCAAGAAAGAACAGAGGAAAATAGGAACTGAATTTGAATGATATATGTTCTTCCCTGCTACGAATGTATTGCACTGCATAAATACTAGTCATTACCAGACAACCTTGCCAGACACCTTACGTAATAACTATTCCATTTTCTAAATGTGATGCACTTCCACGTACACAAACATTGACGATGTTTTAAGCTCCTTTATTATCATATTATTTAGTTTTCTCCATTGGAAAAGCATGCACAATTTCGCATGTAGCTAGAAACAGTGGAATATTGCTGAGTTTGTCAGACTACAGAATATGCTTTCTGCATTGATCTAAACGACAGAAAATACCAATAAAATTTCTTCGAAAGCTATAAACTAAAAGTAAAAAAATTCTATCACTTACTTAATTTGATAAATTAATCTTTTACACATTAATTTTATTAATTTAATTTTTAATATTTTAAATTATTGAATATAATAGTAACATTATCCATTAGAATCAATTGATTATAAAATTTTATATATGATTTGTTTTGTTAATTACAACTTTGATAGCTAATTTCAAATTTAAAAAATTAAAAAAATAATATGAGGATTAATAAATTAGATTAAACCAATTCCCTCTAATAATTAAAGCCCACAACTTTTAGACACAGCCGTGTATCTAAGTGTAATTTATTTCTTCTTTTTCGTTATTTTAGTTAGTGCATTTTTGTCACTTTTCACAACATTTTGGGCTTTTTTTTTTTTTAATGAATTGAAAGACTAGCTAGTATATCCCATAAAAAAAGAAAAAAAAAAAAAGAAGAAGAAGAAGAAAGATTAGCTAGAATAGGAGTGGACTAGGATGCCAACAACTTCAGTGTTCGTAAGACGTACCCAACTCCTCTACGCATGTGATAATGTAGTCTATAATGTAGACCAAATCTTTATAGGCATCTAGTCGTATCTTGAACATTGATAGAATTTTAGTCCTTTTTTTTTTGTTAAATATATGGCTTTAATTTTGTTTTGTCCCTATCACATTTATGTGATTGTGAGGCATTTCCACCTTAATGTATGATGTGTTGCTATTTCATACATCTCGTGTCATTTAACACACAAACTCTCGTCTTGGGTTCTACCAGTTTCACCACACAAAATGGTGATATTGTTCCTTGATTGAATTTCGATTTAGAAAGTATCATGTTGATCCAATAACAGTCTTTCATGGTTATATGATTATTTAAAATACAAATGAGATGGTTGTTTTTTTGTCCCAAGCATTCTTGTTAGTCCCGATGTAGATCCAAAAAGGGGTAGGGATACCATTTAGGGAAATGGACTGAAGTTAACAATATGTGTTTCATTTAATATTTTTGTATTATCGGTCAATTATAAATAATTATGTAAAAATAGTAATTAATATGATCGAATGATTAATTGTGTTTCAATGTAATTAATATAAGTATTAATAATGTCTTGCAAGAATTTTAGGTTTATCATTTTAAGAGTTTAGTATTTAGTGTTTAGCTTTTTCAGTTTAGTGTTTATGTTTAGGGTTTAAGAATTTTTAAATTTAGGATTTATACATAAGATTTAGGGTTTAAAATTAGAATTTAGAGTTTATTTTTAGGGTTAATATTTAGAATTTAAGGTTTATAATTTTAGAATTTAGGGTTCATATTTAGAATTTAAGGTTTATGCTTAAGGTTTAGAGTTTAAATTTAAAGTTTAGGGTTCATATTTATAATTTAGTGTTTATATTTTAGGGTTTAGGTTGATGGTTTATAGTTAGAGTTTAAGTTTTAAGGATTTTATGGTTTAAAATTTAGAATTTACGATTTTAGGATTTAGGAAGTGAGATAAAGGAACAGATATAATTAAAAAAATGTAATCAATTACAAAATTGTGTATTTATTATAATTAATAAAAGTGAGAGAAAGACCAGTAAATTTTAATGTAATGAGTAACATATACAGTGCTAATTCTTATCCTAAGCTAAGGTTAACAAGACGCTAATATTTAATAATTTTTTCTTATTAATTCCCAATGCGATTTTCAATGTCCATTTCAGGCCGCTAAGAAACCATTCCATTTAAAGTGTTTTTATTTTTTAGTTATGCATTAATTTTGTTCAGATTTTTAAAATTAAATAAAATAAAATTTGAAAATTCCCATCAATAAAGAAAATAGAGAGAAAAAAAGGAAATAAAAATACAGACAAGTTTGCGTGAACACAATTCCTAATAATGGGGAATTACTCAAAAGAAACTAGATTTGCATAGGTATTCTAAATTAAATTATTTTCAATTATTCTCTCATAATAATTATTTATTTTTTCTATAAAGAATATCAACTGCATTGTGGTGATGAATTCCAAATTTAATAATTTTTATTTATTATTTTTTTGGTATAAATCAAAAGTACTTAGAATTAAATTAGACACTAACTAATTTAATTTGAGTTAAATAGTACCATAAGAGCAAGAAAGCTTTTTTTTTTTTTTTTTTTTTCAAATTTTAACACAAATGCATTACTAAAGCTCAAATTTGGGTTCTTTGATTAAGCTCAAACAACTCTATCAACTGATTTACACACTCAATAGTAATAATTTATTTTTGTATAATCAATATAAACTAAAATAATTGACACCAATTAAACTTCTAGTTTCAATTATTGAACCATTAATTATTAATAAAATGTGATAATCAAATAACTCAATAAAAAAATCGTTGAAAAAATGTGAAAATCAATAAAATTAAATAATCAAAAATTTTGATAATAAAATAATTAAAATTATTCCAGTTATAAAGCCACATATAATAAAATAATTGACACTAATTCAACTTCTAAATTCAGCTACAGAACCAATAATAATTAATAAAATGTGATAATCAATACAATTATTTTGAAACTAAAGTAAATTAAAAGCAAGAGAGAGCACAATAGATGAGAGGAATAGAATAACCTTGTTATTTGATTTATTGATTGTGTACAATTGATCCACGGAGCCCTCTATTTATAAGCATATAATCATAATGGTAGGAATATAAAAAGCCAAGAGTTATAATCTAAATTCAATGATATGTAACCCAAAGATCAAGAGTTACATAGAGCATTCATTAGATTTAGAGTTGAGAAACCAAATGGGTACCACCATGATGGCTTGAGAATTGAGAAGCTAAATAAACATCCACTTCATGAAAATAATAAAATAATTGAACAACTTAATAGTAAAATAATTAAAATTATTTTGCCTTTTTGTCCACCCTAATTGGTCAACTTTTGGGATCATTTTTGGTTATAGAACCAATAATAATTTATAAAATGTGATAATTAAATAGCCCAATAAAAACCTTTGTTAAAAAATGTGATAATCAATATAATAAAATAATTAAACAATTTAATTATAAAATAATTAAAATTATTTTGTTGGTGAGTCCCTCTAATTGATCAACTTTTTGGGACTCTTTTTATATTTTGTATAGTATTAAGATACATCACTTTTCAACAAAGTTTTTGTAGCTTGAACCTAGAAATTAAATTTATGTATATCTATTTTTGGAAAAAAAAAAACTAAATAGTTTTGAAAATAACAAAATTTGGAAGCACTATATTTTGGTTGTATTTGAAAACTAAGAACATAAAACTCAAAACCTCTCCAAAAAAGCTTACATGTTATAAATATTTATGATTTTTTGGATTTCCATTTACTAGAATATTCTCCTAAGGCTAACTCAGCAATTTGCCTATTCATTGTAATTGATTAAAGGATTATTATCCTTTCTACGATTAGGGTTTCACTTATTGCTTGTATATATACCCACTTAGTGGATGAATATAGAATGCTCTTTTGGAAGCTTGGTGTGCATGGATTAGATGTGTGGATATGGTTGGAAACACAATGCAAGCGTACACTATCAATGTAGCTGGCAAAGTATTCCAGGTTATCGAACCCAAGGGACTGGTATTGATTATCAGAGTACTATAACTCCAGTATTACTCAAGCAATCAAAATATAATGATGGAAGCAAAGTAAAATAAAATAAAACAGCATAAAGATAAAGAGAAGTAGAATTAAGAATGCGTGTAGAAGAAATACTAGATGAAAGCCTAGGGATTCAGATTTCACCACAATTCCTATTTATAGACTCTCTTGATTTAGTTTATGAATTCCAATTTTATCAATTGCTAACAAGGACTCCCTAATCACATCAATCAGCCTTGGTGTGAGGTCAGATCGAATCTAACTATAATTACCAACCCTGCTATATTCCTATGCAAGTTGTAATAACTGCAATTGCTTTAAGTTCTGTGGACATCTCTTAGGGAGGTCTAGGGGAAATGCCCTAGTTCCCATGCGGCTACACAGGGTCCTTGGTACATTCCTATCCTAAGCTCCACTATGGATTTAACTCTTGTGGTTTAGATTAACTAATCGTCTCCCGAGTCATAGAGAACCCACAAATTTCCCCCAACTAATTGGCTAGATCAGTCAAGAGTGAAGTGTATAAAATTAAACCTAAATTGAATAAAACATGGAGATTTCATAAAATTCTCAATCAAATCTATACAAGAAATTGAGCTACATCTTAGCCCCTAGAAAAGAGTTTAGTTACTCATGATAGAATGAAAACACATAATGACTGAATAAGAAAACATAAAGAGAAAAAGGTAGAAGAAAGGTGACGCCTTGCTCCTTGCTACCAAGTCTTCAATGGGATGTGGTGTGAAGCGATGCCCCTTTAGCTATAGCCTACTTGGTTATTTAAATGTAGCGATTCCTAGTTTTACTCAAAATAAGACTCTAATATGAATTACAACTTTAATCATAGAGTCATTCTAAATTATTCTCTAACTAGGACACCAAGTAGTCTCATGCTTCCAAGACTCTAGGTTGGCTTAAACATGACTTCCGGAGAGTCTTCTCGGCTTAGGACTCCCAATCTTTGCTTGACACGGCTTCCCAGAAGTTCACTTCGCTTGAAAGACTTCAATTTCGCTCAAGAACAGGTTCAGGGTGCCATGGCACAAACTCAACGCGCCACGGTGAGCATTGGCAAAATGCTCTTTGGCTTAGGGCACCACGACGCTGGTCCTCTCTTGTACATGGTGCCACGGTGCCATTTCCCCTGCACCATGGTGCAGCTTGGCAGAATTGCCATCAAGTCATTTTCCTTCATTTGGCTTGTCTTGATGCTTGTATCCTGCAAAACAGTGAAATGACATTAAAAGCACCTTGTTTTACCATAATTTGGGAATGAAATGCAAGGGAAATCATACCAAAATATCTATATAGTTTATACCTATCAAGGCTCTACATTTCTCTCCTCTTAATTCTCTCAACTCCATTCTCTATATCTCTTGTTTCACGACACATTATCAGCATGAGGCTTTGCTTCACCTTTGCTTTGGTCATCATAGACTTTTTTTGCCACCGCAAAGCTTTTCATCCTCACAAGAAAGCCGATGCTTCCCATCCTCCACTTGTTTATGTTGCCTTTCCTTTTACTCCCATTAATTAGTGGGATAAGAAAAGGAATTAGAAATCAAAGCTATGTATCCACACTTTGGTTGAATGAGTATGATGGATGATGGATCCACCATCATGGAAGTGCACCTTATCATACAATTGTGAACGGCTTTGTTGTTATACTGTGAATAAAGCATATGATAGAAATCTGCTTGCGTTGTTTGGATATTGTTTTATATGCCTCATCCGAAAACATGTAGGTAATTATTTTTTTTTATATGTCTCATCTAGAGTATGAGACAATTTAATTTTTTTTGATATGTCTCATCCAAAAGTAATCTGCTTGCGTTGTTTGGATATTGTTTTATATGCCTCATCCGAAAACATGCAGGTAATTATTTTTTTTATATGTCTCATCTAGAGTATGAGACAATTTAATTTTTTTTTATATGTCTCATCCAAAAGTATGAGATAATTCAATTTCTTGATGTGCCACATCTAAAAACATGAAGACAATTTATTTTCTTAGTTGTTTGCAATGTCTCATCCTAAAGTATGACATAATTTAATCTTTTATATGTCCCATCCTGAAGTATAAGAGAGTTTAATTTCTTTGATATGTCTCATCCAAAAGTATGAGATAATTCCATCGCTTTAATTGAATATAAAGTGGATCTCGAAGTTATCCACATAAGCCACAAAGTAGACCCTAAAGCTATCTACTTTAAAGGTATTGACATAGAACTTGAATCGGATCTTGAAGTTATCCATGTAAATTATAAGGTGGATGTCGAAGCTATCCACATAAATTGTAAAGAAGATCCCAAAGTTATCCATTAAAGTATAAGATGGATCTTTAAGTTTTCCACTTGCAAGTGTAAAGAAATTATTGACTAAAAGCTGAATAATGCTTTAATTAAGCATGTCAGTGGATTTTTATTTTGATACTGAAATCTATACTTATAATTAATACATAAAAGTGGTTCAAAATATACGATATATACATTATGCTTATATGTAGACTTTGTATGTTGGTGGGAGCATGCTCAATGTTGCTGCTTTCATGAATTAAAATCATTTTGAGTTTTAAATTTAGTAAAGGCGGCTCATTTGTGTTACTTTGCTTGTGCATTTGATATATGCTCAATAAATACAAGAAATGTTTCTTTTTCTTTCTTGCATTATGTGACTGATTAGTCTTTGGAATAAGTAATTAAAATAATATTTGTTTAAGTTTATTATTGGTATGGATTGGATTTATTTATTTAGTCTTAGGTTGAAAAGTCAATTCCCTCTTGTCTCTTATTATTCACGTTTTGAGTATATGAAATTTGATTGCCTGGGATACAAGTGGCCATTAATTTTGTTTTATGCCCATTGAAAAGTCAAAGAAAATTTATCAGTCAAGCTTCATAAAATTGGGATTTATTTTTGGGGCAGTTTGTTTCTTGGATTAGGCTATTCTCCATTCCCACAAATTGTCATATTTATTCTCTCTCTCTCTCTCTCTCTCTCTCTCTCTCTCTCTCTCTATATATATATATATATATATATATATATATATATATATATATATATATATATATATATATATATATATATATATATATATATATATATATATATTTATTTATTTATTTGGGTCAATTCATTTCTCAAGTTTGATTATTAATTTTCTTAGAAAGCTACAACTTTTTTTGGAGCTAGCTTAACCCTTTTTCTTAGTTTTTAAAGAAGCTACAGTTCATTTTATTTATGTTAGTTTAGTTTTGCATTATCTTTATTTTAACTTGATTCTCTGTGCTACTCATTGCTCTTGTTTGTCATTACATCAATACATGGTTAATATGTTGCCTTATAAAATTACTTATATGATTACTTATGTAAGTCTCTTACTCAAAATCATAAGCCATTATCCCAAAATGAATTTTCTCTATTCACTAAAGTGAATGGAGAGGCTATCAAGAGATATGAGCACATACATGGCCGTGATTAGGTAAGTACAGTATTGGTTATAATACTATAAATACCTTCCACTAGAAGTGGAAGAGCAATGAAGAAAAGTGGTAAAGGGATGTTTGGAAAACCACAATCATTTTAGCATAAAAAAGGTGATGCACGCCCTATAGCGTCACTACTATAAGTTGCAGTCAAATTAAAAATCTAGGTTCAAGTTTTCAACCAGAATCGTGTTCTCAGAGAATCACCAGTATAGGTCTCAGTCAAAATAGGCGAAATGAGGGGGGGTTTCAGCAAATCAATAGTAAATAAACACGATAAACAGTAAAATAGAAATGAATAGATGATGGATTTGCACTCAACCTAGGGAATTGTCAAACAACAGTGATTCTATCATCGACCTAAAGATACATTTAATTCCAATTATGCCAATTAACTAGATTAATCCTAAAATCTCAAGATTAACCTACCTAATTAATTAATTTGATCGAACCCTAACTAAGTCGGTATCCTGCAACTTCGTTAGCAATTCCTACTATGCAATAACATAGATCATGGTCATTGGAACTAAATCTAACCCTAACCAACATTGCAGCAAAGGATTAGAGCACCCAAGACCTGAATTCCGAATTTCTATCCAGCCAAATCAAGTTTTACTCCGTGGAAATTACTCTTAGGGTAATCAGGCCTAGAAATCCCACAAACTCATCCAGCAGCAATCATGCATAAAAATCATCATACATAATCACAGAGAAAGAAATGAGGAGTAGAGAAGCATAACTATCATTAAATTTAAAATAAACACAATATAGGTCTCAAGAATCAAACCGACAGTCTTTAAGTCATCCCAGATTGACTACAGACGCGCCTAGCCTTCTATTTTCATGGAGGCAGCCATGGGAGAAGAAGAAAAATGAAGAAAACTAAAGGGAAAAGGAATGGGTGAAGGAGAGTGCTAGCCGAATATCCCTAGGGTAAATATAGGAAAATTACAAAATTGCCATTAATGAGGCTTAAATTACAAAAATGCCCCTCCTCATGTTGCCAAAAGCCTATTTCGCCCTTCTTAAGTTGAGAAAATATGCTTTATGCCCTTGTTTCATGAATTAATGAAAATTATTGCTCCAATCCCAAGCTCAGACAAAAATCTCAACAAGTTCTAAGACCTCCCAGATCTAGTCCTGAAATTAAAAATCCCTAACAAGTAAAATTAGACTTTAAAGAGAGAAAATTAATATGAAATACAATAAATTCTAATCAAGTCTCAATGATAAAAATAGATACTAATTAACCAATTATATGCAAATTTGAAATACTAGAAGTAAGTATAAGAGTACACAGATAAACACTTTTAGTGTTTATCAAAAGGCTATTAAGTTTGTACCTATTATACATCTAAACATCTTCTAAATGCTTTTCAAGCATCAATGAAAGAAAAAAATTAATTGTTGAAATAATTTTGCTCAATGAGAAGATGTTTTTAACTTTGGCCATGTTAATATGACAATTAAATGTGCCAAATTTTTTTTCCTTGAAGGTGATGAGAGTATACATAGGAAATTACTATTGTAGTTCATTTATTTAATTTACTTTTAATAATTTTAAGTTATTTGCTCTCTTGTTTAAGCTTTATCAATTTCACATATTATATGATACTACATTATTTCTATTGTATAAAGATATTGTTACTACTATATTTAGTAGTGTAAAGATAATTGAGGCTCTCTCAAAGAGATGGAGAAATGGAAATCATAATTAAAAGCTCATAAGGAGCTAGTGAATGTTTACATTGAGAAATTATATACATTTTCTCCGATTTATACTACATATATAATAGTACAATTGAAACATATATTGTTATAAACCAAAGGTTTACAAGTCAAAATAAGTTTGTTGTTTGACATAACCAGTTGAGCCATCCCGAGTCAACAATGATGCTAAAGTAATTGAAAATCATGTAGACTTTTATTTAAGAGCTAGAGGATTTTTCAATTGAAAAGTTTAGCTCCTCATATGCTATTTCTTTTCAAAAAAAAAAAATTATTTACACTAGCAAAAGTGGGAGTAAACCCTTCATCTTTTTGAATTTATACAAGGTGAAAATATTTGTGGGCTTGTAGACCTATCAAGTAGATCATTTAGATACTTATTGATTCTAATCGATGCTTCAACTAAATGATCACATATTTATTTATTGTTAATTATAAGCTGAAGTTTATGATATTACTGGCTCAACGAATTGAATTAAGAGCGTAATGTCTTATCTAGTTGAGCAACATACCTAGTTAATGCTAGTGAATTCACTCTTCAACATGACTATTGAAATACATAAAACAAACTTACAAGCACTTAAAATTAATTGCAAGGCCATTACTTATGAAATCTAAACTTCCAAAATTTATTTGAGAACATGTGATTATTCATGTTAGAGCATTGATTCACATCATGCCAACAACTTATTTGAACCCCCTTTTGTAATTGATTTATAGTCAGGAGCTAAGTATATCTCATCTAAGAAATTTTGAATGAGCTGTTAATTACTCTACCATAATGTACTAAGATGGGACCTTAATGGAGGTTAAGAAAATATGTTGAATATAAATCTTCATATATAAGTGAAATATATTGAATTACTAAAAGGATATTTATTTGTGGCTTGGTTCATCAATTATCTTTTTAATAAATCATTTGTTCCAACATTAGGGAGGAGAGAATAAGTAGTTGGAAAAGAAGAATATTTAAAATGAGTTATCACCTTAATCCCCATGCAAAGCCAATATAGACCAGATGTTCATATGATAATTCATTTGTATAAATTGCGAGACACATTACCTAACTTGTAAGAGTGATAAAAATTATGTGTACCAACTGCTACTACTCCAATCAAAGTATAACTACAAATATATGAAGAGTGTCGAATTTTAGAAATTTTTGTTATGGAGTCACCACCAATTATTTAAGAATTAGGATACAATTGAAAACCATATTTATTTTTAAATTCGTTATAAATATTTATGATTTTGTGATGCCCATTTACTAGAATATTCTCTTAGGGCTGAGTTAGTAATTTTCCTATTTATTGTAATTGATTAAAGGATTATTATCCTTCTCACAATTAGGGCTTTACTTATCTCTTGTATACATACTCACTTACCGAATGAATAAAGAACGCTCTTTTGGAGGCTCTATATTTCTCTTCTCTTAATTCTGTCAACTCCATTCTCTATATCTCTCGTACATTATTTAGTTAAGTTGAAAAGTAAGTTGTTAGAAACAGAAAGAATTGAGAGTGCGACATGTTTAACAACAACTCTATTTTTTTGTACATTATTTAGTTAAGTTGAAAAGTAAGTTATTAGAAACAGAAAGAATTGAGAGTGCGATGGAGACGACTGACGTTGTGCAATCACCACTTGAAGGGTGGCCACTAGAACAGAACAGAGCAGTGAACTATGAAGTGCTCAGTCAAGAAACACTCTCACTCCTTTAAAGAAAAGCTAGTGGGGAAACAAAATGTGGATCCTTTTATTGACATGGACCTTATAGCTGAGAACCTAAATCCAAGTTGAGTACGAGGCTAAGAATAACCTCTTGCCAAAGTTCTTGTCCATGAGGATGAGGTTCAATGCTATTTCCACAGAAAAAGTCTCCTCATTCACATTGAAATTAGTGGAAAGCTTCGTATGCCACCTTTATCAATTTGTTCACGGCCTCCAAAGATAACCCATGATTTATTACCGGTTTGATTCACAAACCAGCAATCACATACCACCGAAACTTCACTTTTTTCTTCCCTTTTAAAATTCATATACCCAAATTAGAAAGTGCATGGATGATAACATGGTATTGGTACCAAGTGTAAAGAGCTCAACTATGCGTAAAGAATGTGATCAGTACTGGTTAATCTAATGTGGCAAACAACTGATGGTTTAGTGGAGAATGATTAAGTAGGTTTTATAGCTTTTGAGCTATAACTTAACAGAATATCTATAAATACTTTAAATCATCATTAATTATTTAATCTAATTTTCATTCTCTCCCCAAGTTAAGGAGAGTTCTTGCCCTCAGTTTTTCCCTCTGTCTTTCTTGCTTAGCAAACACTTGTTCAACTGTTGAGATCTCACTGTGTGATCTCTGTACAACCAGATTTATTTTCTATCCTTGTTTGTCCTTGAACTTTGGTACCTTTTCTCATAAGAAAAGCCGTAAGACATGCCGGCTTCACCAATTTGTTAGAAAATCCAGGTTTTATCCAGAGAACCCAAGTCGGTGAACGAAATGTCTTAGCATAAGGACACTTCACAGATTTGACAACCACGTGACATGCACATGTTTCTATTTACCCAAATCTCTTTTTAGCCCTTTGTTTCCTTTCTTTCTCCACTCATGATCCATTTTGAGCTCCATGTTCTTGCCGTTGTTTTGACATATCCATTCTATAAAAAGGTTAAAGCACTAAACTAAAGTTAACCTTATACACACTTTGACACCCAAAATGAACCAAATTAGTATTTACGTAAAATTGTGAAGGAACACAAGGAGTTTAGAGTTTATATCCAAAAACCAACTGAAAAAACAGCATACCAAAGTCATAAGGAATATTCTAACAGTTAATGAATTGACTTTCTGCAATCTGCTATTTTCCTATCTTGTTCAACCCCAGTAGTTTGTAGTAGGCATCAAAATTCTGATCAAATTAACTTAATCAGTGGGTTAAGTAAACACATCGAAAGTTATGGGCAATGAATTTGCAAAAAGCGGTGATCGACAATAGCTGCAAACAGTGAACATTCATATATCATATATCTGATTTGATATAAATTAAAAACATGAATTACTTAGATTTAGATAAAATCATCTTTGCAAATACAGAACTTTATATTAGATTGATTTACACTTATTATATTTGATGCATTACAACGATAATGATCCACACAAGTTTTGACTTATTTTTTGTGAAAAGAATACCAAGTAGGGTTTTGGATTTTATTGTTGACTTCATGCCATGGTGATAGCATGACATTGGAATAAGATAACAATATACAAATCAAAGAAAGAAAAGTCACAGTAGTGTTGGAGTTTGGCCCAAGTGCAGCCACATTATAGCGCCATACTTGTACGAAAGTGCTCTCAAAGAGCGGTGTGGGAGAGTGCCAAGCTGATGAAGATTGCCAATAAGTGGTAGCTTGGGTGGTGATGGAGGCAGATTGTATTTGGTTCTTCTTTTGAGCTTCAAGACACAGTAGATGCTGATGAAGCAAACAAGAAGAGATGAGGGACGGGCATAGGGAACTGTTTCATTTAGCAATGGCTTCAGTGGCGGTGCTAGTAGAGCTATGATATAAACCAAGAAAGAACAGAGGAAAATAGGAACTGAATTTGAATGATATATGTTCTTCCCTGCTACGAATGTATTGCACTGCATAAATACTAGTCATTACCAGACAACCTTGCCAGACACCTTACGTAATAACTATACCATTTTCTAAATGTGATGCACTTCCAAGTACACAAACATTGACGATGTTTTAAGTTCCTTTATTATCATATTATTTAGTTTTCTCCATGGGAAAAGCATGCACAATTTCGCATGTAGCTAGAAACTGTGGAATATTGCTGAGTTTGTCAGACTACAGAATATGCTTTCTGCATTGATCAAAACGACAGAAAATACAATTAAAATTTCTTCAAAAGCTATAAACTAAAAGTAAAAAAATTCTATCACTTACTTAATTTGATAAATTAGTCTTTTACACATTAATTTTATTAATTTAATTTTTAATATTTTAAATTATTGAATATAATAGTAACATTATCCATTAGAATCAATTGATTATAAAATTTGATATATGATTTGTTTTGTTAATTAAAACTTTGATAGCTAATTTCAAATTTAAAAAATTACAAAAATAATATGAGGATTAATAAATTAGATTAAACCAATTCCCTCTAATAATTAAAGCCCACAACTTTTAGACACAGCCGTGTATCTAAGTGTAATTTATTTCATCTTTTTCGTTATTTTAGTTAGTGCATTTTTGTCACTTTTCACAACATTTTGAGCTTCTTTTTTTTTTTTTAATGAATTGAAAGACTAGCTAGTATATCCCATAAAAAAAAAAAAAAAAAGATTAGCTAGAATAGGAGTGGACTAGGATGCCAACAACTTCAGTGTTCGTGTACCCCACTCCTCTACGCATGTTAATGTAGTCTATAATGTAGACCAAATCTTTATAGGCATCTAGTCGTATCTTGAACATTGATAGAATTTTAGTCCTTTTTTTTTTGTTAAATATATGGCTTTAATTTTGTTTTGTCCCTATCACATTTATGTGATTGTGAGGCATTTCCACCTTAATGTATGATGTGTTGCTATTTCATACATCTCGTGTCATTTAACACACAAACTCTAGTTGAACAACCACATGTGATCATATTTTTACTTAACTTAATTTTAGTTAAATTATGTACTTTTTATTTTGATATCAATTGAATGATGAATCATTTTTTATGGAAAAGTATATTATCACCTAACGAGATTGATTACATACTAAATTAAATTTAACTATGAGGAAAGATAAGGGGAGAAAATGGAAAAGGAAGGGGAACAAAAAAATGTGAGGAAGGGCAGAATAATAGAACTATCAAAGAAGTTGGGGAAGTTGGGGCTGATTTGAAATAAGTAAAATGTTGTTGTCAAAACTTATGTTAACTATGTTAATGCTCGTGGCAGGTTAAATAACGTGGACCCGCATTTCGTAACATTTGTCAGAATTAGGGTGGTATTTTGACCTAAATTTTATTTAAGGTCAAGTAGAAAGCCTCTTTAATTTATTTAAGCTTGCCACGCCACTGTGGGGTGGCATATACTCAGATAGTATTATAAAATCATTGTATATCTAATTAAGAGTGAAAAAGAATAGTAAAACAATTTCCACCCATTTCTTTTATATATAGATTTGGTAAGCACCCTCTAAATATTCACGTTCAATGTTCAACAACAAAAATGGAAAGAAAGGGATGCAAATAATAGTAATCTGGCATTTTATCAAAGCATGTTATCGGAAAAAAAAAAAAAAGAAAAAAAGGACAGTTTTTATTAGAGGATCAAGTGAAACCGCACGCTAAACACAAACATAACTATGCCTAGAGCTGTCGACAGTTGAACTACAAAGACAAGATCACTTCATCAGCTTCTTTCACAGCAAACTAAAAATTAAAATGAAGTAAATCCACATCTAAGGGTTAGATCCAAACGAGTAAGGAATTGCTTCGACATAAAGTGGTACTTTCTTGTTGACAGTGAGCCCATACTTCTCACTCATGTCTAAGTCACCACTTTTAGGCAGCTTCCAATCAAACAAATACAGCAAATTAGCAAGCATACACTCAACAGAAACAATCCCATAGGAAAGTCCAGGGCACCCTCTTCTCCCAATTCCAAAGGGTGTAAATTGGAAATGTTGGCCTTTATAATCGATCTCGCTATTTTCAAATCTCTCCGGCTGAAACTCTAGAGGCCTATTCCATAATTTAGGGTCTGTTTGAATAGCCCATATGTTGACAAGAACCCTTGTTTTGGCAGGAATATCATACCCACTTAGTTTAACATTAGTTGTTGTTTCTCGAGGTACCAAAAGTGGACCCGGTGGATGTAATCTTAAAGTTTCTTTGATTACACATCTTAGGTACTTCATTTGATTTGCATCATCTTCGTGGACTTGAGATTTATTCCCCACAACTCTTCTTACTTCTTCTTGGACTTTCTTCAGCAAAATTGGATTTTTTAAGAGCTCTGCAAAAATCCATTCCAGAGTTGTTGAAGAAGTATCGGTTCCTGCCACAAACATGTCCTGAAATGTTGCAAGTCCAAAATATTCATTTCCTCATATTGTTAAAGTGAATATGGTACGTTGTTGGGTGCAAGAAAGAAAGAAAAAGAAATAGACAAAAAGAGATAGAAACTGACCAGTAGCAAACACTTGAAGGTTTCTTGCGTTAGCTCAAAGTTAATATTACCACTGAAGTTGTAAGAGAATATCTACGAAGTGTTTCTTGTCAGAATTGACATCGTCTCTCTTTACTTTCTTATGATCTGCAATTACCGCATCAAAAAAAGCATCTAGTTCTCGAAAAGTGGTATTTAATTCTCCAACTAAGCCTGTGATAACATCAAGCCAACTTAGTGAAGGGAAGAAATCCCCAACACTGAAAGCTGTAAGTTGAGTCAACAACTTCCTTGCTAGCTCTGCAAGTTTACTGTTACCATCATGTGTACTATACTTGTGTCCAAAAGCAGATCTACACACAATATTGTTCGATGTTTCAATGAGCATCTCACTTAGATTCACATAGCACCCATCATTACCTCTGCATGCCTGACGTATCTTCTGAGCCAAATCTGCAACTTCTTCTTCTCTGATGGACTGAAATGATTGGACCCTTTTCAGGCTCAGAAGTTCGAGAACACAGATTTTCCTTTTCTGTCTCCACTCTTCTCCGTAGGGTGCAAAAGCCACATCCTTTCCTCCATAGAGAAGGATTTTGGCGGCGGTAGTCTGGGGCCGACTGGAAAAAACGACATCATGGGTTTTGACCATCTCTCTGGCCAAATCTGCAGAAGAAAGGACAAGAGTTGGAGTTTGGCCCAAGTGCAGCCACATTATAGGGCCATACTTGTACGAAAGTGCTGTCAAAGAGCGGTGTGGGAGAGTGCCAAGCTGATGAAGATTGCCAATAAGTGGTAGCTTCGGTGGTGATGGAGGCATATTGTATTTGGTTCTTCTTTTGAGCTCAAAGACACAGTAGATGCTGATGAAGCAAACAAGAAGAGATAAGGGACCGGCATAGGGAACTGTTTCGTTTATCAATGGCTTCAGTGGTGTCGCTAGTAGAGCCATGATATAAACCAACAAAGAACAGAGGAAAATAGGAGCTGAATTTGATTGGTATATGTTCTTCCCTGCTGCATAAATACTAGTCATTACCAGACAACCTTGCCAGACACCTTACGTAATAACTATTCCATTTTCTAAATGTGATGCACTTCCAAGTACACAAAAATTGACGATGTTTTAAGTTCCTTTATTATCATATTATTTAGTTTTCTCCATGGGAAAAGCATGCACTATTTCGCATGTAGCTAGAAACAGAGGAATATTGCTGAGTTGGCGGACTACAGAATATGCTTTCTGCATTGAACTAACCGCCAGAGAATACCAATAAAATTTCTTCAAAAGTTATAAACTAACACTTACTTAATCTCTGACAAATTAGTTCCTTTTTCATTAGTTTTTTTAATTTAGTTCCTAATATTTTGAAATTATGATGAATTAATCCTTTTGTCTGTCTTCGTAACAGACTATTAACGAAAAATATTGGCGTGAAATGTTTTTTGTCCACATTTATTGTTAAGTGTTTAATTAGTGTCAATATAGTCTATAACACTTTAAAAACATTTTAACTTAGTCCATAATAATTTAAAAGTGTATCAGTTTGATACTTAACACTTCAGTATTAAATCGGTCATTCATATTTTATATTAATAAGTAATATATATAATTTTTCACATATTTTGGTGTATATTATCCATGTAATATAAAAAGTTTGGCATGTTCTTATCGTATAAATCTTTCTGTCCTTTTCTTTTCTCCGCATCTTCCCTTTTCCTCCTCAAAGAACTCATTGAAACAATGAAACTCTCTAGCGAATTTTCCCCAAGATGATATTTGGTGCTTGAGGTATTCTTGGTCCATCCATTAAGAACTTTTAAAAATAAATAAGATATATTTTTGAACAAGACAGTTTTATTAATAAGAAAAATGGCAGGAAAAAAGTGAAAAAGCATTCTGCTAATAAATTTGAGAATTTAATCGTATATAAATTTGCAACTTTATTTTTAGAAATAAATTTGTAAAATAAGAATATAAAAAACCTTAAAATGAGTACTATCTTCTGATTTTAAATTTTTTTATATTGTATTAATGATACACATCAAAATATGTAAAAAATTATATTAGTTATCAATATGAAATGAGAAGAATCAATTTCACATCAAAATATTAGGGACTAAATTGACACGCTTTTAAATTATTAAAAATTAAATTGACATATTTTTAAAGTATTATGGACTAAATTAAAACTGGTTAAACACTTAATAGTATAAATGGGTAAAAAATACTTAACATCAGCATTTTTTTGTTAATGATCACAATAGACAAAAGAGCTAATTTGTTATGATTTTAAAGTATTAAAGATTAAATTAATAAAATTAAAATATAAAAAATTAATTTATTAGAATGAAAAAGTGTCAGGACTAAAATATGTTTTTCTCTTAACTAAAATCATATTTTGCATTAAATATCTGTGGACCACGTGAACCAGCTGCCCTCCACTTCCGTTTGTCTTGGAGCTATAGTGTATGATAAACCTTGGTGCCGCTGGTTCAATTACATTTCAATTCAAAAATACCGAATATGACAATGGTGCACAAAGTGACCCAAATGCGCTAGCCAAAGAAACCAAAAATGGATTAAAAAATTGCACTGAAACATCATGCGTTTTTCCGACACACAGTATAGACAAGACAAAGTTAAATCAATAATTTTTACACTCCAACGCACCGACGACCACTGAACATATTCCATATCAAACACATGCTCAAACTGAGGTTTATAGAGAATGGCAAATGTAACAGTGGTGTCAGTAGTTGGTTTTCCGCTAACAAAATCTATTATTTCATACAATATTTTATAAATTATTTTACTATAACAGATTGATTAAAATATATGGGGAAGTAGGATAATAATATTATTTTATATTTTTTTAATTAATTATAAAAAATGAAATAGAAAATAAAATAAGAAAATAGCGCAATAAATTTGATCCCTGAGAAAAGCATTCACTATTGTCACATGTAGCTAGAGATTAGGATTGCTAAATTTGTCAAATTGCATCGATCTAAAACACAAAGAATGCTAATACTATTCTTTCTAAAGCTACAAGAGTCTGTTTGATTTGGTAAAAAATAAAAAACAGAATAACACAAAAAAATTTATCCTTTGTTTTATTTCTTGAAATACTTAAGTATTGGACAAAAGTTTGTTTACGATACTAGACAAATCTTTAAAATCTTATTATTTACTAAACCATAGGATAAACATTTGTCCAAAGTACTAGACAAAATTTTTAACCTTGTTATCTTTTAAATCACCCTATAATCCTCTATACCTTGGCTCATTAAATCAATGACGACAAATCCCAACAATGGCCATCAACTGGTAAGGTATTGGCAATAGCCAGGGACCGGCGAGGTATTGGCAATGGCCAACGACTGACGACCTTTCTTAATTTTATATTTTTATAGATTACTTTAATTGTTATAAAATATCAAAATCTTATATGTTTTTTTAAAAATCAATATAATACAAAGTATTATCATAAATTAAACACAAATGTTATAAAAAATTTTATCCAATACATTGAGCAATAAATAGTATACAATACAAAAAATTATACTGTATCTCAATTCTTTGTGTTATATTATTTTACTTGTGCTATCTAATATTGCATATCAAAGGTACCATGAGTAATACTGCATTAACTATCTCTTGTCCTGTCCTCCAAAAAAAAAACATTCACTTCACCACTTGGACCAGATCCGCCCCACTTCCGTTTGACTCGGTGCATGTATGATGAGAAGTTAAAAGGGATTGTTTACTCTTGTGAATGCAATGGATCCGGAGTATTGACTTATTAATAATTCCAGCAGAGTTTTCTCCACTTTCAGAATTATCTTTCAATTCATAGACACCCGCTGGGTTATTTTTTACTAAAATGGGTTTTTGTATAACATATTTTACAAAAATAGATTTAGTTTAAAATTTTTTATAAAAATAAATTTTTAAAAAAAGATAATTAAAATGCCAAAAAATGACAATACGCCATAAAAAATGATAAAATGCCAAACTCCGTAACATTTTGATCAAAATATCAAAGTGCTTGGTCAAAACGCCATAGAGTTTGGCGTTTTGTTATTTTTCTATTGCGTTTTATTATTTTATTTTTGACATTTTGATCCACTTTCTCAAAAAAAAAAAAAAACTCATTTTCATAAGTAATTTTAAACTGAACTCATTTTAGTAAATAATCTTCTATATGAACATAGAATAGTCACTTTCCCAAAATACTGAGCAAAGTGACCAAAATGCATTAACCAATGTAGCCAACAAGACAAAACAAAGTTGCACTTGGACTAAGGGTTGTGTCTTAAAACTTTGGGGCTTTGGAAAAATTATTACAGGGAATCAAGGTAATTTAACTTATCGATCCTCATATTATTCTCTTAGCTTTCCAAATTGTGATTTAAGACACGGTTAGATGCCTTATGCCTATCAAGATGAGGAGTTGGTTTTGAATTTGTTGGCGTCCTAGTCCTAGAGCTCCTATTTTAGCAAACAGCTACCAATTTAATTTTATGTCATTTAGCATTGATGAGTCAATTCCTAGTGGCCAAAATGACTGTTAAAATTACTCAAAAATACAAAGATTTAAAGTATTTTTAAAAATACCACTAAATCAAAATTATTTTTTAACCTACCACGATTTTTAAAAGACTGAGAAATGGTATTGTAATGTTGCAATTTTACTAAAAAAAGTCATACACTTTGGCATTTTACAAAAAGAAATTTAAGTAAAAGCGGTCACTCAAAGCACAATCCACAAGAACCATTATCAATTCTTAGCTTGAAGATGCCACTTCTAGTGGCATCTTTTACCCAGATTTTCTTTTTGTAAAACGCCAAAGTGTATGACGCTTTTCTAGTAGAATTTCAACATTAAGATGCCATTTCGTTTAACGTTTTTCAATCTTTTGAAAAAATAGTAATAAACTAAAAAATAATTTTAAATTAATAATATTTTGATAAATATTTTAAATTTTTGTATTTTCTAAGTAATTTTACCCAAATTGCCATTGTGGTAACTAAGACAATATTATTGCCGATTTGGGATTTGGCCACGAGAAGTACGTGTGGCAGTGGCAATTTAGTCCTAAATAGTGATGATTTGGTTTGGCACAGTGGCCATTCGAAACTTTGTAATTCATATATATATACACATATGAACCATTTGTGTATATAATGTTGAAAATAGACCTTGCAATGTCCAAAAGCCACAAGAAATCAGCTGTCCTGAACAATTATGTGAGAAATAAAGCAAGATGCTATGAGAAACAAGGTTCACAAGGGATTTCTCATGGAAAGTTAAATTTGAGAGAACTCCATTGAGGTTAAACTTACTCGTGCAATTTTTTCAAACATTTTCTTTTTTGAAAAAGTTAACAAATTTTTTAGTTCTTTCCTCGTGACGTGAGAAGTTTTCCAAGCACAAAAAATCTACAAGAAACTTTTCTCGCGCAGCAATACCATTTCCCCAAAAAAGTATTCCATAAGAAATATAGAAGGAAAATTAAAAATAATAATAATAATATGATTTTTTTTGCAGAAATGCCTCCCGGAGAAATTGGTTCAAGAAACATTTAAAATGAAAAGAAAATATTCTTATGGAATTTGTTTCGTGAGAAGAAGTTCTTATGCTATGTTTGTGAGTTTGGAGGTAAAGGAAAAAGAGGAAATTAATGGTGTTATCATAAGGGAAAGGGAGGAAAAGAGATTGAGAGGGTTATTCTTGTTTTGTTTGTTTTGTTTGGGAGATAAAATAGTCTTTAAGAGAATATTAAGAAAATTATGAAAAATCTTTAATATTTTTGTTCTTCTAACTTAAAATTCATAAATATGAGAAATATATAAATGTAACTTACATTTCCATTCATTTTTTGACTAAAATAAACTCACAAACACACCCTTAACAATAAATTACACAAACATCTTGTGTAGTTACCATGTTTTTTATTTACATCTTTTTTTATTTTAAAAATTTATATTTAAACCCATTAACTTAATTACATTTTTAAAGAATATTCTCCACAGATTTTTTTTTTTTTTTTTGGGTCTTAAAACATATCATTTCGTCCCGTTAGGACTCTTGTGTACAATAAAATATTGTATCTGTTGAATAAGTTAATTAAAATATAATGTACAAATTAGATAAAACTTCTAAATAATAAAAATTATAGAAAATTAAAATAATATTTAGTTTTGGTTTGGTGTCCCATATATATAAAAGTTTCATTTTTTATATTAACTAGTTATGTTATCATCATATCAAAATTAGTTCCCATTTTTTATATTGTCTGATGATGTGAAAATACGATTAATTCTAGAAGAATATATAACTTCAGTAGTTTTATTTTGCTCAAAATTTTAATTATTGAAAAATTCTTAACAATTATTACCCAAACTCATTATTAAGTAGTCAATCCTATATCCATATGAAATGCCATAAATTTAGAAGAATTTTCGCAACTCTTTCCCAGGCACAATGTTGTATTTGTCATTTAAAAAAAATAAAATAAAACATGAAAACCGAACAAGATTCACCCGATAGGTGATCAAATTTATTGTCAGCTTCTACTATATATACTACATGTTTTAGAGTACGTGCAATTTGATTGCCTATGATACAAGTGGCCATTAAATTCATTTTATTCCATTGAAAAGTCAAAAAAATTATTAGTCAGGCTTCATAAAATTGAGATTTATTTTTTAGCAATTTGTTTCTTAGGTTCTATTATTAATTTTTTAGAAAGCTACAACTCTTTTCAAAGCTAGCTTAATCCTTTTGCTTAGTTTCTAAGGAAGCTATAGTTCATTTTATTTATGTTTGATTAGTTTTGCATTTTCTTTATTTTAACTTGATTCTCTATGCTACTCATTGCTCTTGTTTGTCATTAACTTCAATATTTGGTTAATATGTTGTCTTATAAAATTATTATATGATTATCTATGGATTAGCTAACATAGTAGCTATGGTTAATTGGCAATTTGACACTCTAAAATGCATGTTGCCAATATATGTTTATGTTGCGATATGATTTTGAGATATCATAGTGCAATAGAGAAAAATAAGTCTTCTACTCAAAATCATAAGCCATCATCCTAAATTGGTTTTTTTCTATTCCTTGAAGTGAATGGAGAAGTTATTAAGAAATATGAGCACAAACATGCCATGACTAGGTAAATATAGTATTGGTTATAATACTATAAATACCTCCCACCAAAAATGGGAAAGTAATGAAAAAAAAATGGTAAAGGATATTCGGAAAACTACTATCATTTTGACATGAAAAGATCATTTAGTTTGTGCCCCTCGAATACTTGAAGTATCTTCTAAATTTTTTTCAAGCATCAATGAAAGAAAAAGATTAATTGTTGAGACAATTTTACTCAATGAGATGTTATTTTCAACTTTGGCCATGTCAATATGATATTTAAATGTGCTAAACTTCTTTTCTGGTGAGAGTATACATAGGAAACTACAATTGTATATTATATGATGCTACATTATTTCTATTCTACAAATATAATATTATGTTACTACTATATTTTATAGTGCAAAGATAATTAAAGGCTCCTAAAGAGTCAAAGGAATGAAAAAGATAATTAAAAGCTCCTGAAGAACTAGTAAATGTTTACATTGAGAAATTATCTGCATTTTCCTTCAATCTGTACTACATGTATATTAGTACAATTAAAACATATGTTACTGTAAACTAAAAGTTTACAAGTCAAAATAAGTTTGTTGTTTAGCATGGCTGGTTGAGCCATCCTGAGTCAACAATGATGCAAAAGTAATTGAAAATCATGTGAACTTTCATTGTAGAACTAGAAGATTCTTCAATTAAAAAGTTTAGTTCCTCATATGCTATTTGTTCCCAAAGAAAATTTATTTACACTTGCGAAAGTGGAAGTGAAACCCTCATCTTTTAGAATGTACATGAGGTGAAAATATTTGTGGGATTGTAGACCTACAAAGTGGATCATTTAGATACTTATTAATTTTAATAGATGCATCGACTAAATAATCACATATTTGTTTAATATTAACTCATAACATGAAGTTTATGAGATTACTTGCTCAATTGTTTGAATTAAGAGTGTAATGCCTTAATTATATCTAGTTGAGCAACATAGTTAATGCTAGTGAATTCACTCTTCAAGGTGACTATTGGAATACGTAAAATGGACTTGCATGCGCCTAAAAATTAATTGCAAGACCATTACTTATGAAATCTAAATTTCCAAAGCTTATTTGGGAACATATGATTATTCATGTTGCAAAATTGATTTCATCATGCCAACAAGTTGTTTGAACCCCTTTTATAATTGGTTTATAGACAAGAGCCAAGTATATTCCATCTAAGAATTATGTGTACTAACTGCTATTGTTCCAATAAAAGTATAACTACAAACACTTGAAGAGTGGCAAACACACTAGTTCCAAAGATGAAATCCTCGAAAAGAAAAGGAGCTAATAATCAAAGATGGTCAAATCGAGGATAGGGTGGCTCCAAAAGAGTCTTCAAACATAACTAATGTTTTAGTTTTAAAGGAAACTCAGGTACCTAAAAAGCCATGAAATGAAGAGATCTCTATAGAATATGATGGAACCTTAATGAAGTTAATGTTGGCATTATTTTATATATGATGTAGCATGCATTATGATAAATGATATTGATGATCATTAGCCAAAGTTTGCAAACAAAGAAATGATTGGCCAAAATGAAAAGACAAAATGAAAGTTCACTTGAAAAGCGAAAAGTTTTGGACTTATAGTTCATACACCAAAAGTGTAAAGCTAGTTACAAACAAATGGGATTTTGTGTGAATACAAAAGGAAAATGATAAATTATAACAATGCTCAAGCGTTTTTCGCAAATAACTAGCATTGGTTTTGAAAAGATATACTCAATTGTGGTGGATGCAAGTGTCTAATGGTATTTGATTAGTTTAACAATACATGAATGACATTGTTTGCGTCTAATAAATATTATTGTAGTCAACATATTTAATAATGACATCCTTATAGGATTTGATTTTCTTGAAGCAAATTAGACGATTGTTTGAGTCAATGTTTGTTGAAGAAAATATTTGGAAATGACCCATTTGTCCACATATTAGTAGTTTGTGTAATGACTTATTATTGAAACTCCTAAAGAGCTTCCAAAGTTATAAAAAAAGAACTTGTATAAAAATGCTTATATATAGAAGTTCTAAAATGATTTTATATATGTATAAATTACATCTATTTACAGTCTAATGGATGTAAAGTTATTAGATATGAACAAATATCCTTTTTGGAATTTGTGAGAATGGTAAAGAAATATTTGGACCTGAAGTACCAAATATTTTTTAAACTAACTAGTTCATCAATGTGATAATCTAGCAAATTTGTTACCAAAGCACTAACTTCTACCATATTTGAAAAGCTTTCTACAATGTTAGAGTACATTGACACAAATATCCCAATTGATATGCACCACACTCTTTTTCTCTTAACCATGATTTTTCCTATTGGGTTTTCTTGGTAAGGTTTTTAATGAGGCAATATTTGATTGTGCATCCAAAGACACTTTTTTTCCTTCACTAGGTTTTTTGTCCCATAGGCTTTTCCCAATAAGGTTTTAACAAGACACACTCTTTGATAATGGACATCCAAAGGGAAAGTGTTATGAATATTTTGAATGTTCACCTAGAATATTATTTACCCTAAGACTCAATTTTTCTCTTATATTTATTTTATGTAATTAATTAAAAGATAATAGTCATTTCTAGGGTTTTATTTGTATTGGGACTCTTCCCACCACTTGTATAAATACCTGATTGGGGATGAATAAAATATGCTCATTTGAAAGATTTACTTATAATCTTTCCTCAATTCTCTCTATTCGACTATCTTATATCTGTTGTTTCACAACAATAAGAGATTTTTTTTTTTTTTCAAGCACAAGAAATGCCTCAAAGGAATAGGAAAGATTTTAAGAGATTTTTCATAGTTTTGTCAAATATCTTCAAAAGTTATTTTTGAAGTTCCATCAAATTGAGGGATTTTAGATGAAAAACTAAGAAGTTTATTCATATATCCTTGTTAAAATTTCAAAATTGCATTTTGTACTTTGCGTTTATATAACAGTCTGTTACAACTTATTTAATCATTCTGAAATTTAGACCTAAACATACATAATTATATAAATGAGGCCCAAGGAAAATGTGAAGCCTAACACAATTGCCTTAGTAGCCTTGCCCCATACACGGCCCTACTCATTTCTCACTCAACACAACATATAAATTTTCAGTACTGACCTCTAGAACCCTAATTAGGTAATAAGTAGAATTTGGGGTCAAGTTTTCTTTCTTTTTTATTGTTTAATTAAGGAGTTAATTTGGTGTAACAACTTCCACACAAACAAGCTTATTGGCATTTAATCATTCACATAAGTGTCATATTGGCATGCCGTTTGCCACACCATTACTTAACTAATGTTGTTATAACGGATGTTAACAACAATAACTCACTTAAAAAAATTTATAAAGTTTAAGGACCTCAATGTAAGATAACAAACTAAGAGGACCTAACTAAAAATTGATTCAAATTATAGGGACATGCAATATATTTCAACCTGATATATGTCTGCGTGTGCGCAATTTTATAGTTTCAAAAATTATGTTAATTTTTTAAATAATGATACAATTGTCTATAGATATCATTTGCTCTTCATTCCACAAAATTTATACTATCAAACAAAGAGAGGAAAAAAAGTTCTCATTCTTCTTCCCTCTCTTCCCCTTTAATTCCTTCTCCTTCTTTTCCCTCCAAATTTACAAGCATAGCCTTAGTTGTCATTATGCTTGATTCGATGGAGGAGAGAAGAGAGATTTTAATGGAAGGGAAGAGAAGGGAGGAAAGAATAAGAGTCAATTTACTATTATAATCTTATAAGTGAGAAACATTGAATAGAGATATACACTAGTGGAAAAGATACTTTACACCAGTTCTTGTACCAGTATAGAAACAGACGGTACAGTAACTAGGGACATTTTACACTAGATTTTGAACCAGTTTAAAAAATAATTTTTACATTAGTTATTTAAACCGATTTTGAAAATGTTTTTACGCTTGTTGTACAACTAGTTTAAAAAGTATTTTTTTTTAAAATTTTTATTTAACTAAAATAAGCTTATTACATTTGTTTTCCTAACACTCGTTATAATATTTTTAACAATATTTTTTATAATTTAGATATAAATACTTTACACTGGTTGTTGCATTAACCAAGTTAACAAGTACACACTCTAGACCAGTTGTTGCCTTAACCAGTTCAGAAAGTCCACTTAATAAACCAATTAATGCAATAACCGGTGTAGAATGTGTACTTTCTAAACTACTTAAGGCAACAACCCTTGTAGAAAGTGAATTTTTTTTTTTTTTAAAAAAAAGGTCGGCAAGGAATTTGATATCCGTCCAATCCCTCCCTATTTCATAAAACATAACAATTGATATAATCTATCCAAAATCACCACCAAATTCAAAAACAGTACTAAATTAAGACAAATTTACAACCATAAAACTAATAAATAAAGTTTTACAATCATAAATGTAATTTGGACTTAAATTACATGAAAATTCATCTAAAACATAGAAACTTCATGCAAATTACAGAAAGCTCACAACTGAGTATTGTCAAGAAAGAATTGGGTCCAACAGTCCCAAATGTTACCAAGTGCTTTGTCATAAAACAGATCCTCATCAACAAATATCTGAAAATTCAAACAAACAATATTAAAACATGTATAATCATAATTTTTAAATAAAACTAAGCTGTGTAAGATGCAGTTACCCTGTGCAAATCTTCAACTATGTCTGAGGAGGTGGTGTTGAGCATATGCATCAAAATAAAGTATTTGCGCTTCGTGCCTCCCAATTGCTTGACACTGTAAATGAAAACATAACAACCAAAAATGTAAATGAGAAAAAAAATTCATGGTAAAAATTAGATTACAAAGAAAACTTGCAAACTTCTTACCTATGGTATGATCCGTGTAGGTTTCTTCACATGATGTAAGTGCATACCTCTAAGGATTGGTATGTGCTCATAGCTATACAACACATGAATGAGAGTTAGGTTATAGAATAAGAAATGTCACAAATGGAAAGTGCCAAGTAACCGTTACATGTCAAAAGAGCCTTGAACTCTTTAGTAGGCTTATGCGACAAGGAGCATAAGAAAATAACAGTGTTTTATTTTTAGCAAATAATCATCAACTGCTAGTGTTGCCTACAAAAAGAAAAAAATAAATAAATTAGACAACTATTACATGCAATATCATATTTATTTCACATTTTAACTTACACATGGAAATACTGTGCGAGATAACACTCCTTCCTTCCTTTAAACAACCTACGTTTTCACGTAACTGTTTGTCTCTTCTGTATTGTTCCTTGTTGATTGGAGGTGAAGTGGGCAAATGAACCCAAACTTGTCAATTTTCCCCCTCGAGGATAAGGGGTGATGGAGATACCTCCATGATAAAAAATTGTTAGTTATAAGTTGAAATTTTAAATTTGATGTCTCAAAATAAAAAATTTATATGTACTTACATAATTAAGACTTGTATGATGGATATGCAGAGCATCTCCAACTTCACCACAAACTCTACCACGTCCTTTTGACAAACATAGAAGTCAAAATCCTTGCCAATATCGTCTTATCCATAACCAAGTGTATTAGCTCTGTGATTTTTAATAATGCTAAACACAAACGTGGTAGTGTATCCATCTTTTGTTGGGACTGTAGCCTTGTATGTTCCTCTTCTCTACCTCGTTAGCTTATAGGGTGCTATCTGGAGGTATGTGGAATAGGAAGGAGGCAAGGTGGAGTAGGATATGGAAGTGGCCGGGGCCAGAGAGAGTGAGATTTTTCCTATGGAAGTGTATGCATGAGAGTCTACCTACGAAAGCCAAGCTAGATAAATGGTTCAAATGTAATAGAGATTGCCTGTGGTGTCCCAATATGGACGAGGACAACTTGCATGTCTTTGGGATTTTAGATGGGCTAGGGATATATGGAGAGAGCTTGTTAAGGGGGAGCTAAACGACATTTCTACGTTGGCCGCCTTTGGCAATGGATTGATTGCAACATGAATAGTTATGGTGAACATGGATATTGATTGGAAGGTGATATGGGGTATTGCTTGCTGTAAGATCTGGGAATGACGTAATAAAGGTTACTTTGATCTCACCTTCGTGGGAGCAATAGCAGTTGCGGAGGACATTCTAAGATATGCCAGAGAAGTTATTGCTGCTAGGATAGAAAGGATTGGGAGGGATAAAGGGTGCAGTGGAGATTGCAGTACTTGGTCCAAACCAAGGGCTCGGTGGGTTAAACTTAACTCAAATGGCACCTCTAGGGGCAACCCGGGGAGAGTGGAAAGCGGTGCACTCTTGCGGGATGAGAGCGCTCATTGGATAATTGGTACTAGCAGGAGCCTAGGGATAACCACTACCTTTTATAGTTGAGAAGTGGGGCCTCTTTGATGGGCTTATCATGGAGTGGGACAAGAGGTTTCGGAGGGTCATTGTGGAGAGTGACTCGGTGCTGGTACAACTGATTAATAACAACAGGATAGGGAGTCTTCTAACTGACTTTTTATGGTTGAGAATATTGGAGCTTATGGATAGACGCTGGGAGGTGGAAGTCGTCCATACCATGAGGGAGGGCAATATGAGTGCAGACTGGTTGGCTAACTACAGAGTAGGTCGAGATATCGGGCTTGAGACCTTGGATACACCACTGGTGGAGTTGGTTGGTATTTTATAGGCTGATGAGTTGGAGGTCCTAGTGCCACAGTAGTGTTTGATGTAGTTCGATGCTTAAGTTTTGTTTTCTTTTCTCTCTCTTTCTCTCTCCTTTGGTGCCATGCCATGTATCTATGGGGCCGTGAAGGAAAGAGGAGTGTGAGAAGAAAAAAATGTGCAGTGATTTTTATTTCATGCTATTTTTCCTTTGTAATTTTAGATGTATCTCGCTCCCAAACTCTAAATTGTAATGAATATGCATATACTTTAATATGCATTTGAATTTTTTGGGGATCCCAAGGCTCCTCACTTATTATGGAAAGGGAGGTAATTCGGTCTTTTATAAGACTGAGCTTATAATATCTAACTTAGGTTAGGATAAGCGTCATCTGGAGGGACAATTTATCTATCTTGAAATATGGAAGGCCCTAAATCCACTTAAAAAATTCATACATATATGTCTACCTTTCAGCCATATTCCCCATGTTATTTTGAATGTATCCCGCTCCCAATTCTAAATGGTAATTAACATGCACTCATTTTACGACACATTTAAATTTTTGAGATCCCTAGGCCCTTCACTAGTCATGGAAGGGTAGGTAGTTTGGTCTTTTATAAGGCTGAGCTTATTATATCTAACATAGGTGAGGATAAGCGTCATCTAGAGGGATAGTTTATCTGTCTTGAAGGATAGAAGGACCCTAGGTTTATCTAGAAAATTTATGCATACACGCTTATCCTCCTGCCATTACTTTAAAGATGATAATATTTATCTTAGCAAAAAATAAAATACAGTTTCGGGTCATATCTGGTCTGCGCAACTAATTTGGGTAATTGTTTTTGACAAATGTTGTGAGGTGCATAACACCTTCCTCGCACATAATTGACTCTCAAACTCATCTCTGGTTTGCATTCTCATGCCTTTCCAAAAAAATAAAATAAAATAAAATAAATAGATAAATTTTAAAATAAACAGGGTTTCCAATTGTACCTTCATTCTTAAATAATTTGTGGTGACTCCAAAACTAATTTTTCTTAAAATAAAGTTGTTTCATTCTTCGTCGTAGCATTTTTACCCCCAAAGGATACGTTATGACAACTACAATAGTAAACAATTCACCTTCCACATCCAATTCCTTCGTCCATTTCATTATTACCAACTCCAATTCCATCGCCCCTTTCACGTAGTTTACCACTTCAAAAAATTAGAAAAAACTAAACCCAAATTCAAAATACATATGTATGGGTAATTGAGGAAGCATTTCAATCAAATTTTCTAAATGAAATGACAATTCCAATCCAAACAAAACTAGATTCAAGGTCAAACACTTCTTAAAAAAAAAAAGGGGGGGAACATTCCAATTAGACCATCCCTAGGGATGGAAATGAGCCGAGCTGAGCCAAGTTAGATTGAGTTCAAGCTCACCTCACATGAAACTTTATAAGCTCAAGCTTGCTTTTTTAAACTAATGAGCCAATTTTTTCAGCTTAAGACTGGCTCGCTTTAAAGCTCACCAGTTAGCTCTATTAAGCAAAATAGATACTAATTACTTCCATTTATTTAAATAAACAAAATTGCATTTCGATTTAATGAAAAGTAAATATTAATCAATCAATAGTTTTAATAAAATAACTCAACAATGATTATAAAATCTCTATAAACATTAATAAAATAACTCAACAATGATCTGTGTGTCCGTTCTTTAGGTGATTCAAAAAATAAAATTTTAGAATTTTATGCTTTTTAATTCTATATAAACTTTATCACCTAGAAAACAAGTGTTATTGGGGATCTGAAAATTAAATTTTCGGTCATAGAGGTTTACATTCCCTTTATGGTGTTTTCTTCCATGGTATTCTTTGTTTTATGTATTCATATGTCCTTAGAAGTGTTTCTCAAATTAAACACTCATGGGAAAACAAAACATGAATTTTAGAGTGTCTTATGCATATAACCAAAATATTCTTGTTCACGAGATTTATGTTTCCTCTTGTTCTCTATCCAATTATCACAGTTACTATTCTACTCCACATGTCTTGGAATATATATATAACACAAGTATACCGAGTTAATAAACCAAGAAGCAGATAGTGGATATACAAGAACCATAAAAATAGTGTTAATTCTTTACACAATTTTGGGTTATTTATATGCTTCTACTGAGAGCAATCCATTCCCTTATGATGCATGAATCATCGGCGATGTTATTACTGTATACCAAAATGTGTGTCAACATTGCAGCATAAAAACACAAGTGGGCAACTAGAGTAAACACAACACATACTGTGTATTCTTCGTATTTTAATGCCTTAAGAAAACAGAATCCTTACGGAGAGAAAACCAAGAATGCACCATGATATTGTTGAAAAAAACATTTCCTCATGCATAGTACCGAGAACACAGAAAGGCATATCCAAATTAATTTCATTCTCAATACATAGTGCATAAAATTCACAAAGGGAAGCACATACTCAGAGCAAACCTGGCTTTGATACCAATGTAAGAAATTAAAGAGATGAAAAGAGAAACTTACTTGTTGGGAATTCTCTATAGAATCTTGCTCTGATCTGCGTCCCACATAGTGCAACCTAATCAGTGTAGGATTTAGGTCTGTGTCCACATAGAGAAGAGGAAGAAGATCTCTCAAGTTTTCTTTCTCTGTGACGTAAGGAAGGAATTGGCGTGAAAACCCGTTTTGTGTAGGAAGTCTCCCACTAGGAGTTGAAGACCCGAACCACGTTAACCACACCCCTATTTGTCAGTTACTTAAATCCTGACTTCCCCTTTTTATTTTGTTTTATTTAAAAATAAAGATATAAAGGAAATAGGCCCATTGTGGGCAGATATTTCCTTCTCTGCCATTTAGAGGGTTTTGAGCAAGCAATTCATACCAACATCAAGTTTCAAATAGAGGAAGATGGTTTATTTGGGCACCTCTAAGATTAGCTTAGTCATGATTTTGCAAGTATTTGGATCAAGTGATGCAGTGCCCAGGCACTCACTTGGAAGTGTTACAGCACTAATAGGCAGAGAAAACAAGCACCATTTTCCAAAAGTCGGAGTGCCTAGAAACTCCAGTACATTTTCGAGAAAACTGGAGTGCTTAGGCATTCAGATAGAGAACTATGGGACTCAACTTTGATGTGCCCTAGTATGTTTTTCTAGCAAGCTGTAGTGCCAGGGCACTCAATGGGAAAATTTAAGATATGAATTTTTTTTAATTATATTAGGAGTCCTAACAATTTATTTTAATAATTTTTCTTTATCTTATTTTCCTAATTATATTTTGATTAAGACTCATTATTAACCATCAGAACTTAGGATTTATATCCATCTCTTATTAGCCTACCTATTTAAAGGTGGCTAATGTGAACTTAAAGAAGTATTTGCCTCTTGAATAACAAATTAAGTATTTTTCAGAATTCTTGAGAGAGAGTTCTTCTACCTATTCTCGTGACTTTGCTTTTCAATCTTTCATAGGATTGGTGATCCAAAGCTTCAAAAAGACCTCAGTTCGTGCCTCAAGACAAGTTCTTGTTGTGTGGGTTGGTTCTTTTCATTGGGAAATTAATATCATGTTGATTTATTTACAAGTCTTGTGATTACTAAAGTTGGTCACTTTAGCAGAAGGTAATCCAAAAATGGATCTGCCCCCGTACATATACAAGTATAGTCAATGTTATTGGTCGTTTTGATAGTGTTGTCACCAAGATTTTACCATATTTTAATAATCTCCCTCCCAAATAAAGTTGAACAGTCTATACACACACACATATATATAGATTTTAGACGTTAGGGAAATATATAGATCTCCATGGGATGTTGGATCATAGATGACATATCCAAGGCCGTGTCTAGAGATTTTAGGGCCTTAGTCAAAATTATTAGGAAGGCCCAATGTTAATGTAACTCATTAATTTTTATCTTTTAGTATTTTGAGTTATAAAATCATTTGTTAGTGTTGCATAATCAATTAATTCTAACCTTTCACTTTCAATAGATAATAGGTTAATTACTTAGTTTATATTGTGATACAGTTTATTTCAAATAAGATTTTTAAGGAATTCTAATTTGAAAAGACTTTTTTTAGCAATAACAGCTAATAGAAGTATTGTTATTAATCTTCAAACTCTTTAGGAATTGAATTTCTTTCTTTCATTCTTTTTCATTGAGACAATCATTCTCAATATTTTCTGTCTCTTGACGTTTAATTTTTATATCATTGATCATTCTCAAGCCTCTTTTTTTTTTTTGGTTATTTTAAATTCTATACCTTATTATAATTATATACAATGAAAACTATCAAAATGGGGCCTATGGGAAGGCTGAGGCCTAACGCAAGTGACTTACTTGCCCTGCTGTTCCCATTGCCCCGGACATATTCAAGGAGTTAACTCTCATTTCAATTTCCATAAGACTAAAATAGTTAGAAATTATTTTTAATTCGTTTTAAATGAAAAACTATAGGACTAAGTAAAGAATTCAAAGCTCCTCATCTTGAAAATGGGGAACCAAAAAATAAAAATAAGAGAGGGTTCCTCAAAAGAAAAAAGATACGAATAAAGTATGGTCAAAAAATATGTCAAGGGCTGATACATATATTAATTAAGAAAATAAAATATGTAGAAATGAAAATTATAAGAAATTAAATAGTATTTACTAGGGGCCCCACCAGACATCGCCAAACCACTCGAACCGCATCGAACCATACTGGAACTGACAAAAACTAAACCATCATACCCTCAGCCAGTTTTAAAAATTTTTAAACCAACAATTTGGTTCCGTTTGGTGGTTTAAAAAAATTAAACGGACAAAGACCAAACCGAACCGACAATAATTAATATATTATATATATATATATTTAAACTTATAGAATTTAGTCAATTGAACTGAAGACATTTTAACTCTGTTTCTTATTCTTCTTCTTCCAAGGACCAATATTATTTGCATACTAAATATTGTAGAATTTAGCATGGTTAAGTCTTCTCAATGTTTGAATTTGACCTATACTTTTGACTTAGTGTTTTTATGTGTTCTTTATTTAATTCTTTACTGGATTTTTTGCTGCAAATATTTACTTTTTAATGGGGTATGTTATATTATGTGGGTCTTTGTTTACCCAAACTTTCATAAACCAATGATTTTAAATCACTTTCAGACCACACTGAACCACCCAAAACCGTCTGAAGTCTCAAACCGACAAAGAAATATTGGCTTATATTTTTCTCAAACCGCCTATGTTGGTTTGGTGCAATTTTTTACTCAAACCACAGTAAACTAAACCGCTTACACCCCAGTATTTACAAATGTGGACTTTAAAACTTATATTATGATTAAAAAAAATTAAGATTTATACATTTTCTTAACATGACAAAAGAGAAATTTGAACTTCTAATTTATTTAAATTCTTCATTATTAATCTCACTTATTGTTAGCTTGGTTTTTACTTACCTCCCATCTATTTTGAAAACCGATACATACCTCCTTTGCAGCTTGAAAATAGGCTACAGTTAAATCCAATTTCTTATAGTTGACTAATGGAGATGTTAGTTAATAGTTAACCAGACTGAAATACCATAAATACCCTTAATAATTCATAAATTTGACTTCTCTTATAATTACCTCACTTTTCATCTACCTCCTTCTATTTTTAAAATCTCCACATACTTCTCTTATAGCTGGAAAAACACAACACCTAGATCCAAACTATAACAATTGCATTGACCAAGACATTAATTATAATTTTTAAAATTAAGATCTTGAAACCTTTATTGTATTTTAGAGTATATATATATATATATATATATTATATAAGCAACATGTTATATATTCTATTTTTTATAATTTGTTACTTCCTCTATTTTATATTATAAGATCCCTTCTAGGTGTTTTGAGTGTTTCTTAACATAAGACCTTTTACAAAATTTTAGAACTATTAATTATTATTTTTTTCATATTTGCCCCTAATTAATATTGCCTCTTTTTCAATTCTCATATTTTGATTAATGTAAAGAATTAATACATTACTGCAGTAGCCAATTAGAGTTTAGCATTAAATGAGGGTAAAATTGAAATGTTGTATTTTGTTTTATAAAAACCAATAAAGTAACTAATTTCAACTAGTTTTTTTAAACTGTGTTTCAATTGAAAAGACCTTATAATATGAAATAAAGGAGTAGAATGTGTTAGCTCAAGGGTTTCTCTCTACTAATTTTTATTGATTTTGATAATAAAAATAATTTTTGAGTATATATATTATAATTTCAAAGTATTCTTACTTTTGATGGGAACTAGTTCTTTAACTAGATAATATCCTTTATGAAAAGTTTTTCAAAAGCAAGTTAAATAAGTTTCAAAATTTTCCTTTCATGGTTAGTATTTGAAAGTTGTCGCATATGTGTGGCATCCCCAAAAATTTTGATATTGTGCAGCAAGAATATCATCTTGTTTATAGTCAACCTAGGACTTCATAGGATAACATATGGGCAGCCAAAGCTACAGCAACTTTGTCCTTATATGCATGTCTCTTTCGGATAAAAATGTGGCTTGGGCAACATGGAAGAACTTGTGGGTAATATCCAAAGTTAAATCTCTTTGACCTCACGTGACTCCTGGCAAAAGAAATACACCTTGGGTCCCTTACATGTGACAGCATAGTGCATGCCTTCAAGACATTGGGGTTCACGCATAACAAAAGGCTTGTAGGCTTTTATCCTTACTTCCTGGTTTCTTGTGCAATAGCTACATCACATGGTCAACATAGTACAATATTGAGAAGCATTAGTGTGCAGAAGAGAAAAGAAGTTTTTGGCTTCTTGTGAATATCAACAAAATGCATGTATCTCTTATCTTGGAAGTCTCACACAAGCCAACAAGGATCCCACCTTCTCCTTCTAGCCTCAGGTGTAACAAAAGCATCCTTTTATACGTTGGGCCTGTTCTCACTCGCCAACCCTAACTTACCCTTTTCATGCTACATTGGCCACCTAGAAAAATCTGCCATGCTGCATTCTGACTTGCTAGCACAACAAGCATGCAGAATGAAAAGTCATGAAGCTGCAATAAATGAGCCTCAACAGTCATATTTTGAAGCCTCTATAAAAGGAGAGAAGACCATCAAAGGAAGGCAAGAAGAGAGATCTCAAAAGATCATTTGCTCATACTCAAAAGGCATTCAAATATTCATCTTGTTCTCTTCTCCTTGGTGCACAACAACTTCAGTTGATATTACTTCTGGTGCACTTAAAAGCTTACTAGAATACCTGTTGAATCAAGCAACAGATTATGTGCTATATTTCTTCATCTCTTACATTTTCTGCGAGAAGGTTGTAGAGCTTTTCTCCTTGCTTTGTAACCCTGATTAGGGATAGACATAGTTTGTAAAGACATAGTCTAAGTCGTAGAAGGTTCTTTGTGCTCCTGATAAAACCAAGCTTTAGCAGTTGTGCTTGATTACTGCTAGATTGTAAAAGGCAGCTGGAAGCCAAAAAACCAGTTCAGATAGTGGAGATAACTCTCTCAAGGGTATTTGAGAGGAGTGGATGTAGGTCTTTGTTAGACCGAACCACTATAAATCACTGTGTATTTTCTCTTCCTTATTCTCTTTACCTTCAGCACTTTTTACCTTCTAGTATCTTAATTCTGCATATTGTGTTAAACTACTTTATCACGTTTTGAACTCTGAGATTTCTGAAATCAAGCTTTCATAGTGTAAAAACAAGCTTATCCTTTTTAAGCTTGATTTTAAAATATACATTCTATTGTGAAACTTTTTATTATCCTATTTACCCCCCTCTAAGATTTATTTACTTGCACTTTCAGAATGCAATGAAAAACTCACTTATTAAACACATCATTGAACTAACCATTTAAATTAACTGCCAAAAAATTTTAGAAACTAAATATATTTTATTTATTTGGATTGTTTTAAAAGCCTTCATTACATGTGCAAAATAAAAGTGACAATTATAAAAAAAAAAAATGAAAAGTAAAAATAAAGATAAATAAATAGTGCAACAAGATGCTAGATCTTAATTTCTTATTCAACAAAAATGAAATTTAGATCCGAATATAGTGTCAAATTTCTTATAAAAATTTAAGCTATATTTTTTTCCTTAATAAAATTAATCTTACCTTTACTTTGACAATAACCTATGTGATAATCAATTTTGTAATTGATTCAATTATGAAATCATGAGTAGTCATTGATTTAGTCGATAAATGGTCATATTAAAGTAATTTGTACTTTCTTTATACTTTTTTTCTTATATCATTGGCTAATTTTTAAAGAAGTTTTGGTAAATATTCAAATTAACTCGATATTTTATTTGTTATTTTTATTATAAAAATAGAATATTTAGATTTTATTTAATAACTTTTAAATTTTTATTAATCAATAATTAATTATAGAATTATATTGTATATTTTAAATGAAACATTTATATTAATAGAAATATTTAATATAAATATTAAAACATGAATATAATTTATATTTAAAATTTGAATTTAAAAGCCCAATTTGCCTCAACATTCAACCATGGACGAGGACCCATGCAATGATGACGGTGCCCAACATTTCCACGCCCCTCATAAAGCAATGCTTACTCGGTTCCTTTTGGAACCCAAAATTCGCCAAGAGTTTTCTCACCGCGGGTGTGGCCAGAATCAATAACGATAGCTTCGGTAGTTGCCCCATTAAGCTGTGAAGAAGTCCATTCAAGCTTACGTTATCCCAGGAGGTGGTTATGTAATTTAGGTTCAGCTACCATTTCCGGTTAATTCAAATGAAGAGATTTTTGCAGAGTTCAAGAAAGAGCTTGAGAGAGGCAAAGCTAATGGCTGTAGAGTTAGGTTAGCGCTACTTGGCCATATTACACCTATGTCATCTGTTGTCCTTCCTGTTCGTGAAATGATCAAAATTTGTAGAGAGCATGGTGTAGATCAAGTTTTTGTTGATGGTGCACATGCTATTGGATTTGATGTTAAAGAAGAAAATTTTGGTGTATTTTATGATACGGTGCATTGGAAGAATGAAAATTTTTTTATGTTTGTCCTTTTGTATTAATTGTTATATATGGGGAATATGCACAAATATACAATATGATGCTTCTATTATTTCCGATTAGTAAAAAGAGATTGAAATACGATGCTTAATTATTGTAATAAATGAGGATAAAATTAAAAATATATAGTTTTTTTTTGTGAAAATTAAGCATAAAAGAAAGTTTCTTAAAATGTCTAAATTAGTTAAGTATGCCCAATATTTAGAACTGGAGGAGTAACTAGGTTTAGGTTGGTGCAATTTACACCAAAAAAAAAAAAACTCCTCATCATTAATGGAAATATGACTTTTAAAATATCCACATCTCTTATTCCTTTCTCTATTTCATTTTATATCACATACTTTCCAATCAATAGAAAATGAGATTAAAGGTTAGATTCCTTATTAAAGAAGACAAGTAATGTAATCGTGGAAAGATAAACAAAGCAATTTTGCAAAAGAATTGACTAATGAGATTTTAATAAGATATATAATATATAATACATTTTTTATCATCACCAAAGAGGAATTTGAAGTTATAAACTTCATCGTTCTGGAAAAATGACTTTAAAAGGATCTACATCTTCTATCTTACTCTCTATTTCATTTCCTGTCTGGTACTTCTCAATTAGTAGGGAATGAGATAAAAAGATGTAGATTCCCTATTAAAGAAGGCAAGCAATGTAACCATAAAATCATGAACCTCGTGATTCCCAAAATGAATTGATTGGTGAGATTTTATTTAGATAATAAATATAATATTTAATCTAATGGTGACTTATGAGTCGGACAACAAATATGGCAACAAAAATTTGAGTTTAACATAGTAGAAATATGACAATATCATATTAAAACAGCCAACAATGCAAGTCATCTCACAGATTTTCGAGAAGACATATATATACATATATATGCATAAATAAATACATAAAAAAAAATTACTTCCAAACTTTGTTTTTGTTCCCACTCTTTTATGAATGTACTTCTTATGAGATACATTTACATTTGAATGGCACTTTTGAAGATCACTCAATCTCAAAGGATACATTTGACCATGGCTTTTCCAGGGAACTCAAGATGCTTGGCTTTACTCTTTATCCATGTAGAGTTGTGGATTTTTACAAATTTGTCCTGTTAATTATATTAATACTCATTTTCTCACTCTTATTAATTATATTAGATATACATTTTTCTCTAATTATTACATTTATATTAATTTCTTTCTCTCTCATCACTTAAACCCTAAAATTATAAACCCTAATTTTTTTTAAACTAAACATTAACCCTAACCCCTACAAATATAAACCCTAAATTTTAAATATAAACCATAAACCTTAAATATAAATCTTAAATTTTAAATATGAACTCTAAACCCTATATTCTAAATATGACCCATCAACCTTAAATATAGACCTTAAAATTTTTAAACCCCAAAATAAATACGAACCACAAACCTAAAAGATAAACCCTAATCTTAAAATACTAAATCCTAAATTCTAAAAACCTAAATTGAATTTTAAACACTAAAATTTTTACAAGATATAATTAATTACATTGAGACACTATTAATTATTTGATCGTATTAATTACTACTATTAGCATAAATATTTGCAATTAACCAATAGTATAAAAACATGGAAGAAAGCACATAATCTTATCCTCAGCCCAGTTAACATTTTCTTTCCTTTTTTTTTTTTTTAAGATAAAGAAGGAATAAAGATCTCAACTTGGGGGGAGAAGAATGGATTAAACTCAAGTGCAAAAGCCAACAAAGACATATTAGGGGGTGACATACTACCAAAACCAATCCCTGCTCTGCAAATTTCAATGGGTTGAGATCCATTATATCAAGGTTCTTGAATTTTAGGTTTTAGGAATTGAAGATCTTCCTATGGCATAGCTTGATTTTGGAGCATAATATCTATGATTTACAAATTGGGGTCTACTCTTATGCACCATGTTTTAGAGAATTGTATCACAAAGCTATTCAAAATCTACTCTATTAAAGAAAAATAATTTCCATAATAATTTTCTTATTTTTTTTTTCATGATCATGAATCATTTCTTATTGAACCTTATACATAGGTTTTTTTTTTTTTTTACCTCCTATGCATAATCTATTTTTTTGGTAACATAAAATGCAATTAGCCCAAAAAGGAAAGAAGAACGAACAGCCCCCTTTGGGACCCCCCGTCACTGGTCTTCATCAACTATCAATAGAGGAATAGTTCCCGATGGAGGGAAGTATAATCAAGACTCCCGGCTCCCATGAAATGCTATAGTTTGCCAACCAGTCAACACAGGTATTTCTTTCTTGTCAAATGCGATTGAGTTGCACCACCCAACTCTTGTGGATCAGCTACATGTGTTTCCACTACAACTATCCATCAGCTCCAAGAATCTCATTGCCTTCCTTGAGCTTAGTTATCATAATAAGAGAGTTAGCTTCAAGAATGACTCTTTGAAATCACAGTGTCGAAGCATACTATAAACCCTCAATAGCTCCCCACAACTCGACTTAAAGAGCTCAAACTATGCATAAATTCTTTTAATAGTTATTAAAAGAGTCGACAACTCATTTAAAAAAAAATAAAATTGGTGAGTAACAATATGTTTAGGGGACCTAACTTCAATTTATGCTAGCCCATAGTTTAAGGAAAGGGAGATCTTGTGGGAAGGTATCAAGAGTATCAACAGGAGCATGAGAGGAAAATGGCTACTTTAAGGGGACTTTAGTGATTAAAAAAGCCCATAAGAGAAAAAGAAAAAGAAAAAGGGGGATAACAGCAAATAGAAAAAGATGTGGCAGATTTGTCGTTTGGATTAGTGAATGCAATCTTCTGGATATGCCCTCAGCAAGCCCCAGGTTTATGTGGAGGGGGGCAATTATCCCTAGAAAGGGGAAGGTGTTTGAGTAGTTGGATAGAGCGGTCCTTAATGCAGCTTGGCGAACTCACTTCCATGAAGTAGACTCCGAGAGACTTTCTAGAGTTTACTTCGACCACCACCCTGTCCTTGTGTGCCTCAGCGGGTCTAGTAGGAAGAGTAGGGTTTCAAGGTGTGTGGATTACGCATAGAGACTTTAGAGGTTTTTTTAGGGATAATTGGAACCGACATAATTTCACAGATCAAGAAGTAGCCAAACTCATGCCTCTAATGAAAAAATGGAACAAGGAGAAGTTTAGTAATATCCTTACTCGTAAAAGGAAAGTAGAGAAGCAGTTGAAAGATATTCAAAGAAGACTCCATGCCCACTGGGCACTTGGGTTAGATAGCCTTGAAAAGACAATCTAGGAAGAGCTTGCAGCTATCTTACAGCAGAAAGAAGTGTTGTGGTTTCAAAAGTCCAAAGCTCAGTGGATTAATAATGAGGACCAGAAGACACGATACTGTCATACTAAAACAATCATAAGAATAAGGAGGAACAAGATTGCTATGATTAGAGATGAAAAGGGGGAATGGGTAGAAGATGAATCTCAAGTTAAAAGGATGGCGGTGGACTTCTTTATCAATTTATTTACCCTTAAAGTGCCCAGGCCCTACACCCAGACTCGGATCACTTTTCCTTTGTTGAAGTCGAATATGGGGAATAGCTAGAGGCGTATCAGTTAGGAAGAGGTCAAGCAAGCTACGTTTGATATGAAGCCTTATATGGTTCCTGGAGTAGACAGATTTCCTGTAGCTTTCTTCTAGCCACAATGGGATACAGTGGGTGTCTCAGTTATCAAAATGGCCAAGGAAATCTTTAAAGGTTCAAAGTCGGTTAGGGATGTAAATCAAACTCTCATTGTGCTCATCCCAAAGATAGATGAGAAGTGGGGCCTCTTTGATGGGCTTATCATGGCATGGGACAAGAGGTTTCGGAGGGTCATTGTGGAGTGTGACTCATTGGTGCTGGTACAACTGATTAATAACAACAGGATAGGGAGTCTTCTGACTGGCTTGTTATGGTTGAGAATATTGGAGCTTATGGATAGACGTTGGGAGGCGGAAGTCGTCCATACCATGAGGGAGGGCAATAGGAGTGCAGACTGGTTGGCTAACTACAGAGTAAGTCAACATATTGGGCTTGAGACCTTGGATACGCCACTGGTGGAATTGGTTGGTATTCTATAGGCTGATGAGTTGGAGGTCCTAGTGCCACAGTAGTGTTTGATGTAGTTGGATGCTTAAGTTTTGTTTTTTCTTTTTGTTCTCTCTCTCTCCTTTGGAGTGATGCCATGTATCTACAAAAAAAAAAATGTTTATTTAGGTCAAATTTGTTATCACCAAAATAAAAATAATAATAATAATTTTTATATCTAATATATTATACAGCAAAAACCATGGTTAAAAACTTATGACATGTGTCATCTTAATAGATTTTTAAAAATTTGATATGCATTTAAAACAATGACAAAGCTTTCCTCTTTTGGTAATTTTCTTTTTATTAATTTATTAATTCATTTTTAACTTTTTCTTCACTTCACATTAACAACTATTCCTTCTAATATCTTAGTAATATACTTCTATTAATATTCAATTCTGTGTTTACACCTTCAATCATTTCCCATGTAATCTCTATTACCAAAAGAAAAAAAAATGCAAATATATTATTTTCTTTTGATGATAAAATGTAAGTACATTATTAAAACTTATATCAGTGCTCTGTATATTTAATTAATACTAGCATCTTGCCAAGTTTCAGCTCAGTCAGAGATAATTTGATTGTAGCAATTTTCATAATCTTATATTTTATATTCTTTAAAAGTTACTATTCTATCACAAATAAAGTATAAATTAAATAATATGAATACCACACAATTTTCTAGTTATGATATTTTTATATGTTTCATGATTAATATTAGTTATAGTGAAATCATGGTAAAAAAAAAATTATAATATAATGAAATTGTGGTAGAAATTGAAACTTTTATATAAATATAGAAAATAGTATCTGTATCCCCATAGTGTTAGTGTTAGGGATGTCCATAGGCTGGTTTGGGTTTATTTGAGACCAATTTTTAGACCTAATCCATACCAAAAAAAAAAAACAAAAATTTGCTAACCCTTAGGGGAAGTTCGGTTGGGTTAATGGGGATAGCATAAAACAGCTTTTTTTGTGTTTTTTACACAAAAGCATGTATACAGTTTAATTAAAAAAAAATTACTCTAAACAAAATAAATTAATTGTAAAGCTTGTGATGGTGAAACATTGAAAAGCATGGATAATATATATTATAGACTTTTAAATTAAGATAAACAAAGTAATGATTTAATGAACTTTCAATCACATAAAAAAACTAAACACTCAACTTTGAAGAGTGAAAAAAGACACACCATCATAGATAAACAAACTAAGCGCATAAAATATTATTGTTATATATTTATATATGCATACATACAATTTTGAGATATTGTATATTAATGTGATATATTTATTTTTAGTGCATACAATTTTGGGTTGGGCTGAGTTGATTTGATTTGGCTGCATTGAGTTGAGTCATAGTCATCCCTACATAATGCATGCCTATAAGTAAGGGTGTAAACGGTTCGGTTTGGTGTGATTTGAGTAAAAATATACATCAAACTAACATAGGTGGTTTGAGAAAAATACAAATCGACATTGCTTTGGCAGTTTGAGAATTGAGACGGTTTAGAGCAGTTTGTTGAAGTCTAAAAGCAGTTTGAAATTATTAGTTTGTGGCGGTAAACAAAGACCCACATAATATAAACTTACTTAATTAAAACAAATATTTGCTGAAAAAAATCCATTAAAAAAATCAAAAAAAGTCAAACAAAGAGCACATAAAAACACCAAAATCAAAAATAGAAGTAAAATTCAAACATTTAGAAAGACAAAGCAGTAACAATATTAAACACTATTTAGTATGTAAGTAATATTTTTCCTTAGAAGAGGAAGAATAAGAAATAAGGTTAGAAAAAGTCGTTAATTAAATTAACTTAATTCTATAAGTTTATATATATATATATATATATATATATATATATATATATATATATTCAATTCGTAAGTTTCTCTCTTTCTTTGTAAGTCTAATTTTTAATTAATAATTATATATATAAATACTTCAATTCCGTAAATATAATATTAATATAAATAAACATATATATAGTTATACTTATATATAATTTACAATATATAAAAAAATTAATATATTAATTATTATCCCTTCAGTTTGGTTCTTCGCGGTTTTTTTTTTTTAGAATCGTCAAACCAAATTGAACCATTAGTTTGAAAAATTATGAAACCATCTAAGGCTATGACGGTTTGGTTTTTGTTGGTTTCGGCTTAGTTCGGCGCGGTTTGGGTGGTTTAATGCTGTTTGGTGCAGTTTGCTGACACCCTTATCTATAATATTGTGGTATACACGTGAAAAAAGAAAATTGTGTTATATAATAAATACAATTTAGCATAAGCTAATGAAAATTAATCTTGTTGGTATGGGTTGAAACTATATTTTACATGTAGATTTGAGTCGCACTACCACTATATGGATCTCATTGATAAATAATTTGTAAATATCTTTACGAGTACTCTTGTTGCTTAATTTTATCTTAGTAAGCCCTTAAAACACAGTTCATTTAAACTTTTTATTTACAAAAAAAAGTATAACAATTTAGTGTTAATATGATTTTACAATATGATATACTCATAATATCAATAGACATACGCCATGAATTTCAATCGAAATCTCATGTTAACATATGAAAGTACAAAAGGTATGTAGTTGTCAAGTTTCACATGTTATGACTGATGCATTATTAACTATTTCTTACTATATATCACAAAGAAATTATGATTCAAATCATCTATTTTATATTTCTTTTGATAAAAAATCATCTTTTTTACATTTAGTGCATACTATTTATGCATAGTGCTTAGTTTATTTATGTGTTCTGTAGTTTTGTGTATTTTTTTCTTTTCAAAATAACAATCAAATTGATCTAATTACAATACTTTAAATAATAGTGAAATATTGGTGGAAATTAAATACAATCTTTTGTCTAACTAGTCCAAACTCTTTTTAAAGGGGAAGGTAGATATTTTATAAATTAGATAATACAAACCATGGTAATGGGTTGACCACTTCAATTGCTTGTCCTTTCTACAATGCTATCCATTACCTAAGTAGCTGTGGACAATATTATTCATTTCTTAAGCAGTTATGAACGTATGAATTGACTAGCAGTGTTGACATCTCCACAAAAAGATAAATCTTTTCAGATTGTCCAGTTACCCCTAAATACCCTAAATATGCAGAAATTCACATTGATTATAAATAGTTTTCTTTTTTCTTTTTCACATTAGTCAGTTTTTTCTTTAACATCATTTGACACCTAGCATTGTATTAAGCAAGAACTACATTTAAATTTACCCCAAATATGTACATTTAGATTTACTCCAAATATGATCACATGGGTAGTAAATATTTCTGTTAATTTTAATACAACTATATTGGAGGGATGCTAGAAAAGTGAAAATATGAATCATGTGAATCTTGAAAGTAATGAATCTATAAGCTCAATCATTGAATTTTTTTTTTTTTTTATGCCTTATCTTTCTTCTTTTTTGACTGTTCTTTTTGGATGTATGCTTTTGCTGTTTAGTTGAATAATTACTCTTACCAAGATGGTGATGTGAACAAAAGAATCTTATATATATATATATATATGGACAACAAAAAATTAAATAAATAAACTGAGTGTATAATTTAGCTCTAGAAAATGTTAAAAAAATATTTAATTTGGATAATCACACTGTGTTAGGTTTTGATTTTTTTAGTTGACAAAAGTATGGAGTTTGAGTAGTTATGTACTTTCTTTTATTTTATTTTTATAATGATTGATAAGATTTTTATAATATATAGGTAGACATCCAATAATGTTAACTTGTCTACTTCTCTTTTGTAATTATTGATAAGATTTTTCTAACATGTTGCATCAATTAAATAATTGACCCATGTTACCTTGCATAAATTACTATCTAATCAAACTCCTCTTTTACAAGTTTTTAATCAAGTAATCTTTTCTAAGTTTTTACACAAACATAATTCATGACATAATTTCATATTTTTTACAAACACGGTGTAATTCTAGTTCAGTTCTATAACTAGGGCATATTGCAAGTCTTAGAAAGTTTATAGTAATCTCAAGGTTCTTATTATAAATCACTTTTCAAAAGGTTTTAGTAGTCCTTATAATAAGGTATTTTAGAATTTCAATGAAGCATTTATTTTTATTTTTCCTATTTATGATATTGGTTATTCATAATGAGAAAGGATACTCCCTTTATTTCATATTATAAGATACTTTTAACTAAAACACAAAGTTTCGAGACAAATAATTAAAATTAATTAATTTATTAGTTTTTGAAAAGGTAAAGTCTAAGTTACCTTATGGGTTAAACTACTTTATTTTGAATGAGTCATTAAAATTATGAAAAGTGTATAATAATATGATCCACATATTTAACTAACTTATTATCAGCATTAATAATTAATATTAATTTCTACAATAATATTTTTATTTATTAGAAATCAATCCTCATTTCTTTTAAGGTTCTAATTTTCATCCTCCCTTATTTTTATTTTTTTTTTAAATTTCTATCATTTCTTCTTCCTTCATTTGTAATAAATTTTAATTTACTATTTAACAAATTTTTTTATACCAATAGGATTTTTTCTTAGAAGTTATTTTCTAAAAAAATAAAAATAAAAATAAAAATTTTACATCCTATAATTGATACCAATAATAGATAAATATATATATATATATATATATATATATATATATATATATATATATATATATATATATATATATATATATATATATATATATCTTTTAACTAAAATAAAATCAACCAATACAATATTTATTAATATACTTAACCTCTAAAAAATAATTTATAAATGATTAAATTAAGACCACACTTAATATATATTTTCAATAATAAAAGTGCCATGAGAAGGATAAGAATAAAAAAGTCTTTTATAATGTTAACCTGTCATAATAAGGTGCCTAGCGTATGGGCATTTTCGTCTTCGAACACACAGGAAGAAGTCTCGTTCATATGGTGCCAAGAATAGTGACACAGAATTTTCTCTTTTGGATGAGAAATGAGATAAATTTTGGGCTACCAAAAATTTTTACAGAAGAGTGAAATTGTGAAATAAAATAAAGAATTATGGATAAAAAGGTGAAATAAGGTAAACAAAAATTATGGATAAAAAGAAAATAGATTTAATATGCATAATCATTATCACCACATCATAATTTTTTTTAGAATAATTCACGTATAAAAATGTAATGCCATGTAAACACTTTTTTAATTATAACAAAAGAATTATTTTGAAAGAATAATTATTTTGCAACAACTAAAATAATATTTTAGTCGTTCCAAATTTAAAACCAAATCTAGAGACTACAACAAGTCAAAAGTTATGCAGGAGAAAATAACGTTTTCTAAGGACAATTTAATAAATCCATAATATATATATAAAAAAAAAAAAGGTGGGGTGAGAATAAAAAATAAAGAGTAAGAAAAGGAATTTTTTTTTTGTTTTAAACTTGATGAAAAACTAGCTAAGCTCCTACGCTCTTCATTAAAACAAGCCAGGTTTATAGCCTTGGTAAAAATCAAAAATATATATAACAACCTTATTAATGATAATTTATAAGTATCTCTAAGCTTGACTTGAAACATGCTTTAGCCCTAATGAATTGATTTAACTTATTTAAAGTTTACCCCCCAAAAAAAAAGATGATCTTGTGAAGCGCCCGGGGAAATCACACTCTATTCCTATCAGTTACTCCTTAGACCTTTGGAACATATTTCTGATTAAAAAGTAAAGAAAACTAGGTGTGAGGTGGATTGAGAATGATAAGAATAAAAAATAAATAAATAAAAGTAAGATTTTATGTAAATTTTAATGGTTAATAAAACTGAATATTTAAGTTAAAGGTAAGCTGATCTTTACTATTCATTACACTATAAATGATTATGATTGAGTCACATAAAATAAGGTAGTTTAACCATATTTATTACTTTTGAAAATAAAATATAACATTTTAAATTTACTTCTATTTAATACCATCCCCTATTTAGCTACTACAGTAATTTATTAATTCTCCATTTTAATCAAAATTTAGAAATTGAAAATGAGACAATATTAATTAGGGGCAAATATGAAAAAAATAATATAGTTCTAAAACTTCGTAAAGGGTTTTATATTATATTTTATATATATATATATATATATATATATATATATATATATATATATATATATATATATATATATATATATATATATATATCTTAATGGTCCTTTCCACGTAAATTTCCTTTCTTCTTAGCAATATCTACAAGTCTCATTATTTGTTCAATCCAAAATTTAATACTTAACTATAATTAATATCAATATCAATAAATATAGTTATTATGCTTATGAAGCTCGTCAGAACACACTACCCAAACTCGTTGAGATGCATTATGCATTTGTTTAGATAACAGCCGTTACGTTTTGTTTATGAAATTAGTTTGTAGTTTGTACTCATGCATTACTTGGGACACCATTTATTTATTTTTTATCACCACTCTTTCGTTCTTATTGAAGTTAGACTTATTAAATTCAAGGTTTTTTTTATAAAAAAAAAAATACAAGTAAAAGTCAGTGTGAACAATGATCGATTTTGTTTCTTTCTTTTTTTAGAATTATCTCTCCGCTTGCTTTTGTCAAAAAGAAAATTTTTAACTTTTAGAGGTAATTTTATTTTTAAAAAAATCAATTTAAATACTCAAAAACAATATAAAAGTGCATTTTTACCATTAAAAATGTTTTTAACAAAAAAAAAAAAACTATCTTTAAATAATTTATCTCAACAAAAGTTTTTTTTTTTCTCTGTCAAATCACTATTATTTGTAACTTTGTGTAGAGGCACTTTTAAGACTTTTATTTTGTCAATGAGAAGCATCCAACAAAAAACTCTCATTTTAACTAGGGGAACTTTATGAGTAATTAATCTACGGTCTAGTGAATTGACCAAACTAAACTTTTTTTTCTGTGTTCTGTAAATCTGACCTACCCACAAAAAATATATATGGATCTGGATCCCGTTATGTTAGTCCTTAACATGACAAAGTTATATTATTAAAATCCTAATCATTCACTCTTTTTAAAACTAAATCAAAAAACTCTCTCACACATCATTAACTCATTTTTTTCCTCATAACTTTTGTTTTTTCAACTAACTAACCCGTAGGTACTGTTTTTTTCATTAACTTTATTTTTGCCCAAAACCAATTAAAAGAATAAAAGCAACAAAATAGTTTTCTTAGAAAATGAAAAATTCCAGCCACAAATAATAGATGAATAAATTGATAGAGGCTGAAATTTATTAAGGGTTACTTATTTTATGGACTCGTATTTTTATCAATTGCTTATCTGTATTTTTTTTTTTTCTATTGATAATGTTGTAGATATTTCTTGCAATCATTTTTAATTAAAAGTATGACTCTTTTTTTTCTTTTGAATTATGCTTAATTTTTGATTACGTTGAAGTGGGTATAGGATGGTATAGGATTTTGTCTGTTCTGATCTTGTCTCACAAATTGATCAAGACAGAAAATTTTGTCTTGGTCCCATTCCTAAATTCACACTTGTCCTGTCCTATCTTGGTTTTGGAAAGCTTTGTCTTAGTTTCATCCCAGTCCCATCCCAATGAGCCTCACCCTGAATACATTTGTTTTGTCTCAATCCCAAAATTTTTCTATTTTGTTCTCAGATTTACACTGTATCTAGCAAAATGCAAGCAATGAAGTTTATTTTAAAAATTATTTAAAAAAAAACGGTTGAAAAGGAACAAGAAATCGAGAGAAATAGAAAAATTATAACAAACCTAGATGATTGATAACTGATCTAGCTCTGCTGAAATGCTTAGTGGGGTTGAAGCACCATTCCCAGCATTCAACTTCAGGAAATGACAATACTTGTGTTCTTTGAATCCTCGTTGATGAGAGAAGAGGAATAAGGGAATAGATCATTAAAAGCAGTTCATTTCATCTCTTTTCTCTCGCAATTTTTTTCTATCATTTTCCTTCACTCTTTCCCTATCACTTGTGTTGCTGATGGGTCTTGATTATCATTTGTGGATGGTAAAATGATAGTATATTGGGTCAGAGGCATTTTTTTTATTTGGACTTTAAGAGATATTACTTTTATCAGCCCATTTTTATTGGTGGTTTCTTTTCATACCTTTAATTCTTTCATTCTGACCAACTTTTTCTTTATGTTGGAATAAAATTTATCAAAATATCCATCTTAAATAAAAAATTTCAACTCAACCCCATCCCTATACCTCACATGTCTCCCTCCTCTCTTTTTTCTTGGTATTGATTATTGATATTTACGGGGCACAAACTTATTACTATGTCCCTCAACTCACAACTAATCCAATTTGAGTCAAGTAGGACTACAAGGGCATCAATAGTTTGTGATTTCAATTTGGATATTCTTTCATAATCACTTTTTGATGAGAAAACTAATAATTAAAAAAATGTCCAAAAAAAAAAAATCATGTATCAATATGAATTTTGCTTTGATTTGAATATCATAAAACATTGTCAAAAAACTTAAAGATTGTGCAAAGTCATAGATGATCATTTCTCCTAATATTTTTTCTTCATTGAAAGTATACTTCAATTTAAAATATTTTTTTTCTGGTCTTCTATAAGTATCCTCCAATTAGAGGCAATCCTATTCAAGGCTGTATCGGGCACTACATGTGGATATCTCTCTCAATAGGGGTTTCAACTCGAGTTCATCACATTGTGAGAAACTAATCTCTTCCATTATACTCAACCCCTATTGGTCAATTTGAAATATTTCATACAAATAAATTATTGAAATTCATACTAAAAATAAAAGGTGAAATTATTAATTGAAGAAGTAGAATATCAATAAAGTAAAATGAGAAAACATACAGTCAGAAGGACCAAAAAAAAAAAAAAAAAACTACCTCTTACCTACCTTTTTCAAGTATTCCAAGAAAAGAAAAAGGAAAACAGTCTAGTTCTGAAGGCAAAAAAAAAAAAAAAAAATAGAGAGAAGGAAAGAGCCAAGAGTTTGTGTAATGAGGGGGGAGGGGGGTTGAATTTTTTTAAAGGAGAATACTTTAAATGGGTAGGAATAGAAAAATTAATGGTACAAAAAGAAATGGCCATTTATATTTAGTCAATAAGAACTTAAAAGCCTTTGCGTTTAAAAAGCCCAATCTGAAAAAGGTTACAACAAACTATTTAAAACTCAAATTAATATAAGGGGTGTCTGGTAGAAGGATTCTTTTTTAAATCGTGATATTTGTACCTTAGGATTTCTTTTTTCTTGTATTTTGTATAAAAATTTTTAAAAATAAAATGTAAGGAAACATGTTTCCTTGGTTTTCTTTTTTTTTTTTTTAATGTAGATTTCATTAAAAAGAATCTCATGGGAGGGGTAGGATTTTAATTTCCTAACCTTATAAGAACATTTTAAAAAAGTTTCCTATAAATATATAAGACCAATCAAACACATTTTAAGAATCTCATGATTCATAAATCCTAGGATTTATATTTCTCATAATTCATGAATCTTAGGATTCAAAAATGGATTCATCTACCAAATACTCCCTAACACTAATTGGGATCAAGACAAGTACCTAGGTGGAACATAGGTATGACATTTCGGGACAGGATCTAGATGGAAATCCCTTGTCTTGGTCCCATCCCGATTTTTATCCTTTCCATCTTGAATCCCAATTTGTCCCATTTCGAAGTCGTCCCAAACTCTTTAGGTCAAGAAGAGACATCAAGTCATCCCATCCAATACCCACTCTAGATACCATGATTTTGTGACCAACATGAGCAAAATTTAATTATAGAAGGTACCTTACAAAGAGGTTTAACACGTGACAGGAAAAATATGTGTCAAGTCTTATTTTTCCTATTGCTTGTAGAATCTTTTCAATTAATTTCTAAAGAAATTTGGTTGCTAAAAAAGGATTAGGATTTTACCAATTAGACTTTTATATTTCATTAAATATATTTTTTAATTTGCTTGACACTTATTTTTAAATTGGCCAGTTTAAAATACTTCTCTTCATTTCTAATAAAAGTAACTTTCAAAAATATTATTAGTCTTTTTCTAGTAGTAACTTGTTAAGATTTTTGCCCCTACCAATGTTTTTATCTATTGTTTGTGATTGGAAGCCTTTATTTTTTATTTTATTTTATTTTGTTATATCAATTTTCTTGAGTTTAGTTATGTTTGGAGTTGGAAAGAGTTAATAAAACTCTTTGAAGATTTTATTCGATTTTACTGATTTTTGCTTTTTATTGGTTTTGGGTAAAAAGGAAATTAAAAAAAAAAAGTATGACAGAATTTGTTGTAAATAAAACAACGGAGATATACAAAAGGTCAAAATATTGGAACAGAAAGCTATAAATTAGTTGGTTGAAGGAAAAATAAAAAAGTTATGTGGGAGAAAAAGAGAGTTAATGAGGCGTGAGAGAGTTTCTTGTAATTTTAACCGTTGATTCAGTTTTAAAAAGAGTTAATAGCTAAGATTTTAGTAACATAATAAGGTCATGTTTATTGTTACATAAGACGATCTAGATACTATATAATACTACTAGAATAATCATCATACGTTCACACAGGAAGATTTTGTTATTGGAATTTACTGAGTCATTTTGATAAGAGATTTAACAATTATAAGTGGTCAATTAATTAATAAACATGTAACCATATAATAATACAAGTTGATAATGGCCATGTGTAGGTGTAATAACACTTGATTAGATATTGGTAGGTTAATTATTTAATTCCTTTCACTACCAATGATGACAACACTCACTCATTTCTCAGGGGTAACCTTAATCAAAAGTTACTTTAATTTAATAATGCTTCTTGTAATGTCATTCTATTTAGGGAAAGCAAATATGAACACAAATCAATACCTCAGACTGTTGGAAAATTCCATCGTATTGGTCTCACTTGTAACATATTAGGTGTGATGCCATTATTTCAATTAGCACAATTGAAGTGATCTAATAAGGAAAATTCCAACTTTCTTATTGTTCTATTTGCTTCTCTTTAACTATCCAATTGATTTGATTTAGTGCTTCCACAAAGTGCATATTCCCTAACAGTAGTTACTACGTTTGATTATTTGAATAAATTTTGGAGAAATACTATTATTTAAAGATTGGCCACATTATTGAGTCTCATGGGTTTTCGAGAGGAATATGGGTTCTTTTTAATGAATCTTTCTTATCTTTCTCAGATATTCATGAGCTTGGACAAACTTTCAGTTTTGAGGAGGTAAAAGGCAAGCGATGTTGGTTCTGTTGTCCTCTCTTTCAAAGCCAAGTTTTAAAAATTTATAAGTCAATACTTCTAATGGCTATAGGGATATGACAGTGCACCAGTTAAGAGTATAGCTTATAGCAAGTATTGAGCCGAACCTCAAGGATCGTAGATAACTATGCTTACTTAGGGCTCACAATCTATCTATTCGAAATCAATAGTAGGAGATGAAGTAACATGAATACAGAACAAAAAATTAAATCAAACAGGACTAATGCAAAATATAGTTAAAATAGCAAGTAGAGATGAAGTGAGATACAATGGAAAATAGGCAAGTCAATGCAATTGATCTCGTATAGCTTAGGATTGGTTTAATCCTGGATTATGTGAGTGAATTTATTCCGGTAAGAATTCCTCATGTGAAATCCAAGGGCTTGGTCCACCTCAAGGACTTCTAACACTTTGGAAAATTAAACTGACTTGGTCTACCTTGCATAATTTACCAAAGGTTCACTCAAGCACAAGAATTCCCTAAATTCAGTAGAATTAAATGTTGAAATCCCTGTTTATCCCCTTCTTTCAAAATGAGATTGCGTAGGAATCACTAAGATGCATGATCCATTAATGAAATCTACGACATAGATCATTCTAGACTCAATTGGACTCTGAAAATTAAATGGATAACATGCAATTTTCACAGAATTTCATTCAAAAGCTCATCATAGTCATAATTCACAAAGGTAATATGAGAAATTGACTAATCCATAGTAAATAATACATCACCCCAAGACACTAAAGGGTCTAGCTACTCATACTAAAGTAAAAATGATAAGAAATAGAGGAAGGATAAAGGTTGATCTTATCTTTATAGAGAAGTCCAATTGTTGAAATTCTCTTCAAGACTCCTCAAAGTTGTGTGCGAGGTCCTCTTTGCCTCAGAGCTCAATGTAGACTACAATAGAAACATTAGTAAAAATGACAAAAGCTCCTTAGAAATTCATGCTCCAGCTATTTATAGAAAAGCACTAAATTACATAGCTTAACTACAAGCTGTGTAATCCAGATTTGGCCTATTTAGTTGTCCACGTAGTCATTTCTCTTCAATCTATATAATTTCTCCAGCTTAATGAGTATGGGCTGCATAAGTGAAGATTTACATGGTCATGTAATCCTTGCAATCCGTGTAACGCTAACCCGTGTAATTAAAATCTTCTCAAAAACATTGATTTCTTGCCTAAATCTATGTAAAATCACTTTTTCTCATTTCTAAGGACAATTAGGACCTAAAAATGATAAAAGGAACATACTAAGTACAAATCCTAACATAATCCATCATTTGGGGCATAAATTTACAAGAAAATGTAGTAAATAAGTGTATGAAAATACACTTATCAAGCCCCCTACATTGAACTTTTGCTTGTTCTCAAGCAAAGACAAAATCTAGACTTATTCCATAATTTAATGGACAGCAAGTAAGTTCCAAAAGATAGATCAAATCATGCATTTCAATCAAGTCAAAGTTCACTAGCAAACTAACTTTTCTTTCAACATGCAAATGGTGCACAAATGCCTCACCAAAGGATTAATGTTTCACACAAAACTCTCAAGGATATGGCTCATGTTTGCACTCAATAATCAACTCAAGATTGCACATTACCATAGACTTGCAAATGCTCTAATCTCCACAACTCATGCATATGCACACCATGATCAAAGAGGACTTTATTGAGGTTGTAATGAGGCCAACGTAAAGGTAGGATAGAAGAAAGAAAACGAGCTCAAAATAGGCTAAAACTCAAGAAAGGAAGAGAGCAAAAGGGCATAAATCTTGGGCATTTAGGCTCTTAAACACTTGGCTTGAATAACATGCAACAACTTCCTTTCTCTCTAACTCTTATTCAATTGAAATCAACTATATTTTTTCTCTTTTACACTTTCGATTTTTGTATTCTCTTTTTCTCTTTTCCATTTTTCTTTGTATTTCAAACTTTTTCTATTTTTTCCAGATTTTTTTTTTTTTTTCACATTTGGCCATACTTTCTCCAAATGGCTACCTTATAGCCCCTTTCCATGCATAACTTTGACAAATTCAAGTACCAAAGCCATTTACAATGCATACCAAACTCATAAGAATGTACCTAAGCTCTCTTAACCTCTAAAGTTAAGGCTATAACTTCATTTTTCCACTTTAAAGGCTTTGCATTAAGCTAAATCACGAAACAATGGATATAAAAGGCTTAAAGATTGGTAATTAGAGATATAAATATGAAGTGGAACAAAAATGAAAATGAAACAAGGCCTTAATAGTCATAAAGTATGCACATGACAAAAATGTAGTCTCAAAAAGAGTAAAAGCAAGTTTTAGAGCATAATAACACGAGGGGTCAATTCACACAAGAAAGAAAATGAACAAAACAAGAGATATGCATAAATATATCTCATTTAAGTCCAAATCTCAAATGGTAATCAAATGCAAATTGTCCAAATCACTTAAATCAAGAATCATCAACAAGCTAGTTAATCCATCAAAAAAGATCAATTTGCGTTCTTAGATCACTAAAATCATTCAATTTTCCTAAAAAAATTTCAAAATTGGCCCAAGAAAATCAAATATTTGGGAATATTCATCCAAAAACACAACTTTACATGCATAAGGAATAATAACTTCAAGATTATTCAAATCATAAAAAATCCAATGGATGAGCATCCTCCCTACACTTATAGTTTTACATTGTCCTCAATGTACTCAATTAAACATGAGATAGGAAACAGTAATACTCCCCTTGCATCATGGAGTTCATCTTTTTTTAATTGGCAATGTTTCCTTATCATGGAGCCCAATTTCATTGAAAATAAAACAAGAATGATATGACATTAGATCATGAAGTTCAAAGTAAAACGTATGCAATTCAAGTGAACTCAAACAAAATCAAAGCATGTAAACACATTATTATTTTATATATATTCAGAATTAAGGAAAAGCGTGTTAATCAAGTGAATTAAAGTATAAAAATGCAGGATTTTGTCAAAGTGGAAACACAGTTTGGCTCATGCGATTACATGGCCCAGCCTCTTGATTACACGGTGTGTAACCATGTATTTCCTCAAAAAAAAAAAACTTGTTTCTTTGAAGTGCTTGCTTCAGACATGCAATAAATCATAGAGAAAGATCAGAATACCTCGAAAAAACATAAAAATAAACTTTTGGTTGGGTTGCCTCCCAACAAGCACTCATTTATAATCATTAGCTTGACTATAATCCAAAGAATTGTCAAGATGGATGATATCTAGGAAAGGGCAGCACCCTTTTCCTCTTCACGCAAATTCCATGGAATTCATTCAATTTATTCAAGAACATGTTAGTTTTAGAAAATAGGAAAGCTGTAAAATAAAAGAAATTTTTGACTTTTCATCCAAATGATCTCAATAACTCCTTGCAAAGAGAGATATGCTCTCAATGAGGCCTTTAGGTCAACTTTTTGTAATTGACAAATAATAAAAGATATCATGGTGCATAAATTTCTATCCATGATTTCATCATTTACAAGGTCAAAAATGTTCAAATGATTTTTCTCTTTTAAAACTCCATGCACACCATCATCAAAAGCATGATGTATCACAAATGACAGGATACATGACAAATATAGGTTTCTAGTTTCTCATTTCCAACACTAGCTAACATGTATTCTTCATTTTCAATTTGTAGAATTCAATGACTTTGAAGTGGAACCATATCTTATTCATGGACAGTAAGAGACTCATCCAAGAACAAATGCAATGTTTCATTAAATTCAATGGATAAGGATGTGTCAAGCAAAGCAATTTTGGTCACTTTAATTCCTAAATTCTGTTTCTTCAAACGACATACACCAAATCTAGCAATCAATTCTATACATGTCCAAGGCATGTGCAGTCAATAATTGTTATATTAGCAAAGAAATTATAATGAATATTGATTGCTCCTTAGTGAGTGTCACGAATGGATGAATTTAATATGGATATGGATGTGAATGGATGTATATATAATGGAACAATATGTGATGTGTGGAACACAGTGCAAGTATACACTATCAATGTAGTGAGCAACTATTCCGGGGGTTGTCGTACCCAAGGGATTGATATTGATTACCAGAGTAATATAACTCCAGTATTGTTCAAGTGATCGAATTGTGATGAGATAGAGAAAGTAATTAATTGCAGAAAATAAGTAAGCAATAGCTGAAAAGTTTATAGCAGAATAGAATTATGATGAGAGATCTAGGGATTCAGATTTCACCACAATCTTCATGTATAGACTTCCTTGATTCAGTTATGTAGTTATAGAATTATCAATTGCTAGCCAGGATTCCCTAATTTAATTAATCAGCCTTGGTATTAGGTCAGATCAAATCTAATTATAATTACCAACCCTGCTACTGGTCTGTGCTAGTTGTAGCAACTATAATTGCATTAAGATCTATGGACATCCCTTTAGGGAGATTAGGGGAATGCCCTAATTCCCATGTGACTACACAGGGTCCTCGGTACTAGTCTGTCCTTAGCTCCACTATGGATTTAATTCTCTTGGTCTAGATTAACTAATCTCTGGTCGGTATCATAGCTAACCCACTGATTTCCCCCAATTAATTGGCCAGATCAATTAAGAGTAAAGTGCAAAAAAGTAAATCTCAATTGAATAAAACATAAACTGTCATAACTTCCTAAAGTTGTCTATACAATCGGATTGGGCTACATCTTAGCCCTAGAGAGAAGTTTAGTTGCTCATAATAATATGTAAACACATAATGATAAAATAGGAAAACATTAAAAGGGTAGAAGAAGTCAAAGGAGTGACGCCTTGCTCTTGCTTAGTTGTTGTTGCTCTCTTTCTCCTCTTGCTTCGTGTCTTGTGTTCAGCCCTCTTGATCTATTTATAATGCCTCTAATCCTAATTCAACTCTTATTAGGATTCCAAATAATAATAATATACTAATTACAAGTGAATCCTAATCCTATCCTAACTAAGGCTTTAATTGGGCTTCACACTTCAAGACTTTAATTCCTCTTGAAACTCTATTCCGGAGAGTCTTCTAGGGTTTGGACTTCTAATCCTCGCGTTGCACAACTTCTCGGAAGTCCATTGGGCTTAGAAGTCATCAAACAGCTCCAAAATAGGTCCTGGGAGCCATCGTGTCCATTGGTAGAATGCCAACTCGCGTCTCTGGTTCTGGGCGCCACGGTGCCCAATGGTAGAATGGGTTGCTCTCTTCTCTAGTACACGGCGCCACGGCACCCAATGGCAGAATGATGAATTCTTCCATTTTTGCTTCTCTTGCCTTGTGTACCTGCAACATAAAGAAATCTAATCAAAGCAAAGTGTTTTTACCATAATTGGGACTTTAAATATAAGGGAATTGAAGCTAAATAATCTATATAAAATGTAATTATCAAATATCACCATGAATGACCCAATATTTCTCCTTAAAGTAGAGATATTCTCTCAAGGAAGCTTATGTATCAATTTTCTGCATATTATGAGACAAAAATAAGCACAATTCATTTAAATCAAAATCATGAGAAAGCATACTAGTAGGAGTGCAAGTGAAAACATGAGGTTTGTATTTTCTCATTTTGTTCATGCATAAATGCATCAAATGGATCAATATATTTTCGTTAGTTTAAGTTAGCATTTACTCGTTCTTGCTTACTAGATATAGACGGTTAATTCCCTTGAAAAATATAAAATGAAAAGCTATTTACCAAAACACCATTAACCAAAAACTATTTCTCAATATGTCACAAAATGGGTGAAGCTTAAAGCCACTTTGACTGGCGTTCAAGGAGAGAAACTTTAGAGAGTCGCCTAACATTTTGGCACCTTTAAAGACAACCATGGGTAAAGAAGGGCGCCAATCAGGATGTCACCTTAATCCATTCCACACTTAGCCATTTTCACACAGGTGTTTGGAGGGGATAGCTTCTTTGAGCGCCAAAGGGAATGGCGCCTTCAAAGTGAATATCAGCTCCGAAAGAATGCCAACAAGTATGGCACCTTAAAAGCCTAACACACTTAGGCCATCTTTAGTGGGAGGTACTTAAACACCTTTTTTCTTATTAGCAAATCTCTCTTACCTAGTATCATCACTAGAGATGGTGTGAGGTAGAGGTTTTTATATGAACCTATTACTTATATAAACAATATTCTTAAAAGGACTCACACGTAGAAAATAAAGGAAAAAAGTGGAAGACACATAAAGATTGATGTAAAGTTTTTGCGGGTCTATTTAGTGAAAAGCTTAAGAATTGCACAACTAGGGGAAAAAAAAATTGTTTAAGTTATGTAAAAATAAAAAATGAAAAAAAAAAAAATTGTGTCATAGTAAGACCTACAAAAATATAATAAAAATGAAGTTTAGCAATTTTTGTGAGGTGCACCGTTGAAGATGTTCTTAGCCAATTTCACAGCAGATGGTGAAATGCTGGGTTCTGTGAGCGCCAATCGCATTGGCGTTTTGCTAACAGCAATAGGCTTTAGGGAATGCGCCTTTCTGGTTGGCACCCTTCCATCCTTCCATTTTTTAAATTGTTTCTTTCGATTAACTCCCATTTGTGCTCATTCACTCCTCTCTCTTCATAAGACTCTCTCCAGCCGCATTAGGATGCACGCTTTCTTGTCATGTGCAATGAAAGATGCACGCTTGATCACACTCTCGAAACAAACCAGATTTGTTCAAAGAAGAGGATGAGTCACGCTAGGATGTCTAAACTGTTGAGTAAAAATTCTTGTTAAAAAAATGCCCTAATTAAGAGGGTAAAATACATAAAGATTTTAGAGGTACAACTTTGTTGATTTAACAAGTGAGAGGAAGAAGAAGATATGCCATGTAAAGAGTGTTTCAAACATTTTAAGTCTAAGTAAGAAGATCACGCTCATTTTCATGTTTCATAGTTCTTTCATATAATATATTGGCCGACTACCTTGCAATTGATCACCAAGGCAAACTCTACTACCACATACCTCTCTACATGTTGGACAGGCAGTGGAGAAAGAGAAATTTACTCATTGAGCTTGGATTATGGTCTGCTGACATCATTTGTTTACAGGTTATCATCATATTACATATTACATCATAATGCTTAATTGATTCTACATCAAATGAGTTCATTTAAAATAATTTTTATATTCTTTTTCTGACTTTTTTTTTATGATTGGGTTGGTTTATATAAGGATCACTATACGAACCATAGACTTGAAAGTTGTAATTAAATCATGTTTTATGATTATGCTGTATTGAAAGAGAAAATTTTCACGAATAACTTTTGATTGCTAACTTGGAAGGTTCAATTGATCACTTATTCAAACTTAGTGCCAAAAGTTACTTTGTCCTAGTTCCCTAGCATTGTCTCTAGTGTTCTCTTAACATCTCAGTAAGATTGTTCTTGGGTATACAAATTGTAAATTCTCAATGACCATATAAAGAGCGTTCTTTTCTGATTTCATTTTCTTAACTTCCAGGAGGTTGATAGATTTCATGATTTAGAGGAGGAGTTCAAGCTTAAGGCCGCTATAGTGGCATCTGGAAGGTGAGTTAGAGATGCTACTTTTGTTAAGGTCAAATGCATAGGCATTCCTATTCTAAATTTTCCTCTTCTATGCTTCGTATGCAGTTGGTCACGAGTGTTGCTTTGTCTCAGACTCCATTTCTAGCATAAATTTACATTAATGAACTTATGACACTGTTATTTTCAGATAATCACTAGATATTCTTCCATGATAGTCTGTTTACCTTTAATAAGAGTGGAAAAGACAAAACTGTCCCATTCAATGAGGATCTTTATAGGAGAAGGCATGCTATCATCGGCGAGATAGAACACTTTTTTTTTTTTTTTTTTTCAATTTTTTGTGTAAAGGCGCCATTTTGACTGGTGTTTACAATACAAAGGCGCCAATCGTGTTGGCGTCATCAAGTTCGTGCTTACATAAAGGCACCATCTAATATGGCACTTTTAAGCTAAAATCCTTCATTAAGGCGTCATCTTATTTGACGCCTTTAAGGCTGATCAGTTTTGTGGTATATTAAAAAATAATTTTAGGTTAGTGTCATTTCGATAAATAATTTTTAATTTTATATTTTTCAACTGAGATAAACCACTAGAAGTCTAAGAAGAACAATAGAATGGAGTAAAAAAAATACTGTCAACATGTTGAAGTTGAGATATAAGTTCTATACATATATGTCAAGTATTAATGTATTCACGAAGAAATTATGCTATTTCTGATTTTAGATTCTCTTCCCTGCCAGATTCTTCAATGCCAATCCATCAAGAGCCTTAACTCTTTTGGTGGTAGCGGCGGCGATGATGATGGAGGAAGTAATAGTGGCGCTTCAAGAGCAATTAATTGTTAAAGAAGGAAGAAGAAAAAGAGAAGATCAATCCACTCAGCAAAGTTTTAAATACATAATGGACTTAATTGAGAATAATAAAACATAAAGTGTCCATGCAACACAAAAAATGACACATGTTATCAATTAACATGGTCTATATATCAATATCAAGGGACATAAAAAGTTAATTAAAAAGCTTTAATTGTGAAACAAATGCAAGGGATTATAATGAGATTTTTCTCAATACCAATTCTTTTAGATAACTCTCAGTAGATAAGGTATTGCTCCTATAATAGGCTACTCTTGATAGTAAGATAGTGCAACCCAAACTAAGTCTTAAAATTGTTATCTACTAATACAAAAATAAGCGAAAATCTAAGATAATTATCTAATACTCCTTTTAGGACTCATACCAAATACAAGTATATGGGATGATGCCCTTTGAGTTCTCATACAAGTGAAACGGTGTAATTGAAGAGCCTTGAAACAATGTGTTGTAATTAAGAGGAATGACTGCTAAGCAATACAAGTATATGGGGATGAGCATAGGACAGGGTGGAATTTTACATACCCTTGTTCCATTTCAAACTTTGTTCACGCCCCTTGTTCTGTGCCAGTCCCTTCTTAAATACTATTGTCTCAATCACATCTCAAGTGTAAACATGGTAAATGATGTCATTTTAGCTAATTTATTTATATTCTTTTTGAAATATAAACTAAGATGGGATTGAATAAGACAAGAAAAAATATTTTTAAGATGAGATCATGACAAGATAGAGTTGAGACAATATTTAAGACAAAACGACTTTTATTTTAGATAAAATTAATTTTTATTTGAGATATCTTATCTTATACCCACACTACTAGCATAATTTAGCTCCAATGAGCCAATCCATTTGGTACAAAATATAGAGAGTTGATTTTCCACTCTCCCTTTATAATTTTTTCTCACTCCCCTCTCATTTTTTTTTTTTTTAACATTCCATTTATATAATAACCCTCTTATTTTCAGAGTCTTACCAACCCTGACCCATGCCAGCCCCCCCACCCCAAAAAAAAAAAAAAAAAAATCCTTATGATTTTTTGAAAAGCACGTCATTTTCTAAAGCATTCGCAAGGAATTTCCCAAAATGGAAGCAAGGAATTACAAAATCATTCACATGATGAGACTTTGCTTAACTATGCAAAACTATATTTTAATATTTTGCATAAACAACATAAGAAGCCACTATTCTCACCAAGTAAGTTAATCAACCATATCACTACTAGAAAATTAGCTAATACTGTGGATTTTGGCTTCAATTTCGCAGAAAATGCTTTTCCAATGGATTTTGCTGCATAAATATGTACGTATAAGGCTCCTGGAAATTACTCTTTTTTTTATAAATTTTGAAATCCGTAGGTATTTTGATGCAAACAATTTCTGCATATATCAAATGTAGAATTCGCAGCTATCTTTCATGGATAGGAGCTGAGGTTTATCGAAAATACTTGCAGAATTACTCAAGTTTGTTGGAAAACTCCTAAATATTCCTAGGTTTATTAAAGTCGCAGGTAAATTCGCAAGTAATTTTTGTAGAAAAATCCGCAAGCATCTTTATTTGTAAGAAAATCCGTAAAATTTCTTAACCGTAGGAAAATCATAATCCGTAGGAAAATCCACAACGATAATAATCTACAAGGAAAGTGATCCACAACACATGCAAAAATAATTCACATAAAATTGAATCCACAAAAAATTATAATTAATGATAATAATATAAAAAATTACACTTCAATTTTAAAATACTAAAGTGTAGTTTGCACATGCTTTGAAAGCAGTCTACCACCTAGCCCAAAATAGAGGGAGAAATTGGCCTCTCTATTTATAGACATCAATTCAATGGAAAGGCATATTCTTAACCGATGTGGGACTCAAGCCAAGGATAGAATATTTGTGCTTTTCCCTCTTCTTTGCTTTGTGCTGCCTTAGATTTTTTACAGTGATCCTCAATCACAAGATATGGCTTTTCTTATATAATTCAAACTGTTGGGCTCAATTTAAACTCATTTTCTCCGATTTTTCGTGCTCAATTGTAAAAAAGACTAAAAATAAATATGAAAGCCACATGTTTCACCTTGGAGAGATTGATAAAAGAAAATCGGGGAGTAAGTGAGTTGTGCTAGAACAAGAAGATGGAGAAGAGGAGTGTGACTGAAGTTGCCTGCTGATAGAATGAGGGGCGCATGGCTTTTAGTTGTGCATTAGGGGAGTTTTTTTAAAAAAAACATTAAAAGGTTATTACTATCATTTCACAGGGAGAGGAAGTGCATTAAAAAAAGAAATGGAGAGTGCCTTAAGCAATACCCCTTCAAAATTAAGGTTTTGGATTACATCAAATAGCTAGCTAAATATCCAAAAAAATACAATTTTATAAATTAATTACCAGAATATTGCCACTTTAAAACAATTTACCCAAATACCTATTTTTTGAAAAATAGTTGAAGTGAGGATGTTCACTAGAACACTAGTGAAACTGACATTTTTTATACTACAAATTCATCCAAAATTTACACCCCTTGTAATTCTTCCATCCACTATTAATGATGTCTATTCCTCCTATTTTCCCACTCTTCCTTTCTCTCGACTCCTCATTTCCTCTCCCTGTCATTTTCATTTTTCATGCTTCCTTTTTGTTCCTTGCTTGCTCCTATTAGCCAAAATCTATACATAACTTTTTGAAATGAGAGAATCATCCAATGATTGAATCAAGGAGCCTTTGTCTAGAATTGGGAATTTGAGAAATTGAGACAGCCTTTGTCCAAAATTGAATTTGAGAATCTCATGTGTCTCAATTCAAATTAGTAATTCAGTACCCATTAACGATGTTGGGAATTCAATTTGAATTCTGACTTAGCAGAATAAACACAGGGGACTTGGGTTCTTCATATGCAGAGAGAAAGTCTCGTTGAGCAAGTTTTTCAGAACTTAGTCCAATAGAGGAAAGGGAGGTGCATCTGCATATGAAAACACGATTTGGGTGAATTTCTAGTGTAAAGAATGCCAGTTTGACTGACATGTGAACATTACCACAAGTTTCGTCTCCGGCAAGCCTTGGCATGAAGCTCTCTGAACTCAACCTTGCCCCTTCTTCTACCCAAATGTCGACCAAGTAAAGGTGGGGTTTGTAGACCAGATACAACAGAAGGCGTTCGGGTTCCTCCGGCTAAAAGTGCGCCGTCAATATATCTCTAGGTTTGTCGTCTCCAATCTGTTCTTCGTCTCATCTGAGTTCTTCCTGTCGAGTTCGACTTCCACAGATCTCTGGGTTTGTGACTGATGAACAATCGCAGAGGCTTTGAGATCAGCTCGGCGATGAAACCCAACCATGGAAGCTATTTCATTTTTATGATATTAAATTTAATAAATACTTTTAATTGTTTTGGTGCATTTTGGTAATTGTACATACTCTTCCATTCCTACAAATCTTTTCCATATCATACTAAATACCAAACGGTTTAGTAGATTATTCCTTCGAATTTCTTTTCCTTTTTCCTTCTCCTATTCCTTACTTTAAGAATTCTTTGTTCCCAACGGGCGATAATAGTTAACCAACTTCAGCCTAAACAGTAAATTGCAAAGAGAATAACCCTGGAAACAACTTGAGACAAATAAGTCAAGTTTTCATCTAATTAAATTGATCTAAGAGATCTGAGCTTTTGCTCTCTTCTACTAAAATTAATCAGGACACAGACTTGTGCATGAGACTTAGCTGTATAAAGAAGTGAATAAATAGATATTTTGTTATATATACAGCTGACTAATAGTGAGACTGCAGATATTTGATCCTTTAGTACATAGAAATGTCAAAAATTAAAGCAGTAGGGGAAGGGGTCAGAGAACACCCATAGGTTAATTTAAAAGATGAAAGCATTTCATATTAGCAAATGGCTAGAACTATAATTAGGGCTGAATCTGGTCATATATACAAAATTAAAATTATATTACTCCATCCCCTCTCCAAGCCATCATTAGTACATCTTTTTACATTCCACCCCTAATGGCTTCAACCAGTCACTAAACCCACCCTCTTTTATCAATGTTCGTGTAAAACATACATTGCCATATACTTGCATGTTCTGTGCATGGACACATGAACGATGCTGGCACAAAGGTGCTTGAGAAGTGAGGGCCAAAAAATGAACGAGAGCATGGGAAAAAAAATTAAATGAGATGCTACAATGTCAAAATTTTTAATCTAGGATATGTACACTCTGAAAAGGGGGGAAAAAAAAAAATCTTGAATTTTAGCCATTTAGCTTTGCCAAAAATTGATTCAAATTGTATTCTTCTGTATATTGTGATTGGTCCCATAGCTCTTCCAATCCCCCCAGAATAGCTTTTAACCCCTTTCCACTGCCTACCAATTTAGTGTCTTCATCAGAGTTCTCAGATCGCTTTGCAACAGAGGCTCCCTGCAAAGCAAAATAATCAATAAACATAACCTAATATGATCTGAATGGAACATCATGCATGACAATGGATAAAACACCAACAAGCCTTATGCATGACAAGGTGAGGTTGGTTATTTAAATTACATGACGTCATTGTACTCTATCAGAAACTAAATTTTCTAGAATATTAATGACAGTGAAATCCCTTTATATGACTTCTCCTAGTGTTATGCATGACAATGGATATTGATAGAAATTATGTAAGAAGATGCTTGTCAAATATGTACATGCATACAGAGAGCATTAGCCACCAAATTTTAACCCCTTTCAGACAAAAATAGGTATTTCTTACCTTCTTGGAGGTTTCTGCTGATGCAAATAAATCAAGCAACTGATCTGTATTCATTGTTGTCATACTAGCATTTTCGGCATTGATGACAGCATTAGCCACCGAAACTTTGAACTTTTGAAGGCTCATAACTTTTTCTTCTAAAGTACCACGCATTATTAGACGATGGACATTAACGACTCTTTTCTGACCTAACCTGTGTGCTCTGTCCATAGCCTGCAGATGAATATAAGCAACCTTTTCATTGCAGAACAAGTTGACATTTTTCCTTTCCTTGAACTGAAAAAAGAGAAAAGCTATACGCCGCGCAATATGAAGATGGTAAAGATAGAACACAGGCAGACACCCTGCCATAATCAACCCTGAAGCAAGGATGGTTGTACTTACAACCAGAATTTAACTCCCTCAAAAGTAGTCTTAGGTCCAAATATCCTGAAGACTAGATTAAAGATCTGGTGGAAAAAGCTTTATCCATTTGTCTAAATTTCAGTTAATAGACATATAAATGCAAGTGATGTTGAACAGAAAACTATCAGAAACCGTTATATGAATCAGAAGTACCTGATGATCTCGCATTGGATTCCAATCATGCTCCACAAAAACGAGGGTATCTGCAGATGTTAGGTTCAACCCAAGGCCACCCACTGCAGATAGAAAATAGAAAATAGAAAATTTTATATAATTTCAGAACACTCCCTTAAAATTGAGATGAACGATAAGAGTTAGTGGGTGATGAAGTGGGGTTGTATGGCAGTTCTGTAATGAAGCAGGGTGGTTAGTTAATGTGATGTGGGTCGGTGGAGGTGCATGTGAGTGCTTAGTGGGGTAGCAGTTGGTTAATTTGTGTGTATATGGGCTGGTATATATGATGAGGGGAATGGTCAGTTATTTTCCTAGGTTGGCATTAAGCATAAGGTTGGGCAGAGAAGTGATCTTCCCTGTAGGAGCTCCATGCTATGGGCAGCAGATGGGTTTTCCCTAGGGCATATTTTGCATAATTTTCTACATTCTTCGTTAAAATCCTATTATACCATCAATTCAATTCTTGGTGTCCTATCAGAGGGGCAAAGCAATAAAAGAGAAGTGGTAAAAATACCATACCATGTGTTGTAAGCAGCAAGACATCAATCGTAGGGTCTGAATTGAAAGCTTTGACAATTTCAAAACGCTTTTCTGGCTCAACAGATCCATCCAGCCGCAAATATGTCACACTAAATGAAAGCAAATAAGTACCGTTACCAACATCAGTCAGAAAACCACACATTTTGGAAAAACACAACTTCTACACAAAATCAATGAACACCATTTACTTAAAACAGCTAATCTTTGTGCTTTCACTTGGATGAAGCATTTGTTCAGTGATAAGAAAAAGAGGAAAAATATCAGGTTTTAATTGGAAGGTCAAATGGTTGTGTGATGGAACAAACACAAGGAAGTAAACAGCTAATATTTACTGGATGACTAAGACCAGGAACTAACTTCTTCATGTATGTCTGGAACAAATCTCTTTCAATTATATCCAGAAAAGCCTGCATATAGCCATTATGAACATCGGATCAGTAAACCATGTATTAAGCTTCAGAAAGAAATTACTACCTAACTCAAGGGAAACATTACCTTGTGTTGAGCAAATATCAAGACCCTGTGCTGGCCAATGCTAACATCCTCCTCAGAACCTGATGCATCAACCCCGATTCCACACTCCTCCAAAATCTCCTGTAAAGCAACCAACTTGGGAGAGTGATGCAGTTTGTGAAGCTCTGAAAATATGTCAGAGCCGGCAGGCAACAATTCTGAGAGAACACCAGAGAGTGAATCTGGAATTTTCTCTCCAAGGACAAGCAAAGGATGACTGCACAACTTTAGCAAGTACTGGAGAGCCTGCACCATGGAAAATATTTTTTCAGACATCAAGAAGTAAAACTAATAGCACAATAACAAATTGATAAATATGGAAACTAAATTGCCTGGAAAACATGTGAAGATGTTCTAGGCGAACTGCTACTTCCTTCTGTTGCAGGAGACTCATTCTTTGTAACTAAAGAGGAGATTTCTTGTTTTGCATGAGATCCAGAAAACTGTTCATAGAGGTTAAATTGTACAGGACTCAGATCACAGTATCTGTCCTGAATTATTTTCTCGGGCAGATCAGACAATACTTCATCCTTTGTTCGACGAAGGAGGAAAGGCATGACCTAGTGAATAAAAATTTATCTAATTAGTAGAGAGAAAACAAACTTCTGCATTAAGTTAAAGAGATAGTCACCTGCTTATGCAATGCCTCCATGGCAAGTGCTCCAGCTTCAGCATCCTTAGCCGAGCACTTTGGATCTTTTGCAGCTAGGAGTGGTTTTCCATATGCAGCTTGGAACTATTAAGGTACATTAGATGAGCAGAGGTTGATAGAACAATTTTGGGACATAAGATGAGTTAATAATAGAATGCTGAAATCTGTTTCACAAGGCTGAAGCAAGAGTCTTTATGCCTTTCTTCCTTTTAGCTTATCTTTATCTCTCTCCGTCTCTTGCTATTTTATAAAAGATGCAACCATTGAATTAGCTAAATATATTCCTAATTAGGATACTGACTTCTGAGTTTGCAATTGTGAAGAAGAATTTGCTTTTACAAACCACTCCGTTGGTAACTTTTTATCTTTTCCCTCTTAAATTATTAACCTCTATTAGGATAGCCACTATTGAGTTTGCTATTGTAAAGACATTTGCCTGTAAAAACCACTCCATTGGTAACTTTTTAACATTTCCCTCATATTTAGTAACCTCTAGGTAATAAAGTTTCCATATAATTAAGGGACATGCAACATTTGAAATCTTAATAGCACTATCATTAACACAAACTACCTTCAGCATATAGACAAATCTAGAAGGAAGTCATAATCTAACCGTATATGCATAGATAAGATTAGCAAGCTGTTATTGCATTCAACATCTTTCAATGGGTAAATAACATCTTCTGCATGTGTGGAAGATGTTTGATAACTAAACAACCCCAACACCCCCCCCCCCCCCCCCCCCCAAAACAAACCCAAAAACAAAACAAAATGAAAGAGAGAGAGATTAATTGCAAAAAGCATAGGCTGTTACTGAGAATAATGTTATGCCCATGTTGCAGATGGGAACTTCTGTTTGCTTCCCACTCTCAGAGTGTGGTTTTAAGGAGTGGGTTTGGGATTATGATATAGATTTCATTTGTTTGTAATGTTTCACTTGAGAACAGTTTGTCACAGGTTTCCTGTGACGTAATGCAAAATTCTAGTTTTATTGATACATCTCAGATTAATCGGTCATGTAGTGGTTTATTTGATAATATAAAAAATTAAAAACCGAACTCTTAACAAATTTCCCTAGCAATTCTGTCACATGAATTAGAACTCTGAATTTGCTAGGCTTGAGACACAAAAATATAATTACATCACATCAAACTACTGGAGTGAAAGTTGGTTCAGCATTTCGAAGTCAAAGCAGGAAATAAGTTGTTGCTTCACTTTAATGTGACAGGGTAAAAAAAATTATTGAAGGGCACGTCATCAAGTTCTGCTATTATGATTGGGTTTTACCAGATACAGCTGGTATCAAACATATGCTTGTCATGGAAAGTCCAGGGAAGTAGGAAATTGACATCCATTTGCTCATTTTGGAACATAACAATTAGCAAGGAACAGAGAAGAAGAATTTTCTTTATGCAAGTTTGCCCCTCTTGGACCTCCACTATCGAAAAGGAATCCAGACAAAAGGGATGATATCAGCTATCTACAGGCCTAACAAGTTATTACTTCAAAATAATTTTTGTGGGTAGATTACTTCAAAATAAGTCTTCAAAGCAACTTGGTTTGGAGGATCTCCATTAAATGCTAAACTAAAATGTTTCTTTCAACAACCTAACCCCGCTTATACCACAACTTCTCATGGCAACTTTCAATAAGCACCAACCCCTACCAACAACCAAGCTCATGTGTAACTGTAGATTGGAAATTTATTTGTATATTAAATGTCATAAATAAAGCATGCAACTTTCCATAAAAGTGAGTATAATAATAGAATTAGAAAGATCATTCAAAGAAAAATCTGGAGCAACTTAGGCAACACCCGACCACATTATAAATGGTATATGGATATAAAACATGAGTGGCATACAGCCAGCATTTTAGAGTGAAGCAACAATGAATATTATCCCAAGCATCAACAGAAACCATATGATAAGAGATTCCTCCCTCAGTAGAGTGAAGCCTGGTCAAAACCATGTTCCCATCAGCTTTCAAAATCCATACATTAAAAGATTACAATTTTTGTGTTTACATCCAGCCATTACTTCTACTTACCCAAAATAACTGAATTTGTAATCAAGGGTAACCCATGGACTTCAAAATGATGCAAAACAATTTATTTGGTCAAATCATGTCAATAACTGATTGTAAAAGGAAAATACTGTGGATCATATAACCTGTCCCAGAATTTTAAGACCATAGTATACCAAATGTGTACCGTTCACAATGCAAAGAAATAAGCATGGTTGCAATGGCAGTCTTGCATTATACTGACATCATTAATGGTGATGGGCAGAGAAAAAAGTACCTGTCTCTCTGTACCAAGAAACCCTGGCATTAGAAAATCAAAAAGTGACCACAAGTCCATGATGTTATTCTGCAAGAAAGGTCAGCCATTTCATCAGAATGATTTATATAGATTTTACTTCTAATAAACATGTAAACCAATCACTGACCTGTATTGGAGTTCCACTCAATATTAAGCGGTGCTGGGCTTTTAACTGCTTTATAGCAACTGTAACTTTAGATTTAGCATTTTTGATTATATGCCCTTCATCCAAAATACAGTAATTCCAAAGAAGTTGTCCCAAATAATCAATATCTTTGCGAACAACATCATATGATGTTATGATCACATTATGCTTGCTAAAGTGATCTCTAAGACACATCCGCTCCTGAGCAGAACCAACATATTGAAGTGTAGATATAACAGAAATATCAATATACTTCTCTATCTCAAAGGCCCAATGCCCAACAAGCGTTGATGGACAAACAATTAAAGATGATAGAAGGTCACCATTCCCATTTGAAGTTCGACACTCAACAATATCAGATGCCACAATTGCTGATGCCTGAAGTGTCTTACCAAGACCCATGTCATCGCATAAAATTCCATGAAGCTTGAAACGTTTCATGAAAGCCAACCAATTTATACCTTCTTGCTGATACCTGCAGGCACCATAACAACAACAATAATATTATATGTAAAGATTTATATGAATGATTCAAAGAGTTTGACACAAGGTTTTTATTTTAATGAAATCAATTTAGCACTCCAAACTCAGCAGTCAATTTTATTTCTATGTATGTGTGGCCATGCTGCACAGCAGCAGTCGAGTTCATTTCAAAGGATTCAAGCCACACAATGCATAAGAGCTCAGTGCATCTTTTAAAGATGACTGAAACAAGAAATACAAGAAGAAAATTTTGACATCATTCTTTAAGTTTTTTTTTTTAATCTATATTAAAAAAAAAAATTCACCAGTCATTAAACTCAGAACAATTTGGCAGAGTCGTAGTTGTAGGGATAAGTTAGTGTAGATGTTTCAAAAAGGAATTTTCTGAGGGAAGAAAAGGACATTGCAATTTACCTTCTCAATGTCACTTTTAGCTCAGTGCATAACTTGTAATCATCAATATGAGAGTTATCAAGCAGTTGCTCCAAGAATTTTATGTCTTCTGCATTTCTTGATAAACCTTCACCTAATCCAACAGGTGGAGGAAGTCCTCGTGCTAAAGGAAGTAAAGGTACAAGAGCAGCAAAACTATGGGTCACACTCTGTCTGACAGATTGATCACAATCGCTCATACACCTTAGAAGTGGGACAACCAACAGAGGAGCATATGGGACCAACTCTACACCCAGTCCCTGAACAAGAAAACTAATGAGCATTCCAGCACCTTGCCGAGCATGAACTGATGATGCATCTGCCAACATAGGGATGGCATTCTCTACCACAGCTCCCATAACTTTCACAGTCATTGACCTGGCCATTGAAGTGATACAGCGTGAAGCAGCTAATCTAACTGCTACGTGAGAATGCTTGATACATCTAAATATGCATGGGAGAAGTGTCAACAGTTTTGGCTTCAACTCCTCATTTAATACAGGAGCAATTGATCGTACCACCTACAAGAAACAACACTGCTTATTAGACTGCACACTATACAATCAACTCAGTTATTTTCCCAGTTAATTAATATAGCCACACAAATTTATTGAAAATAATAGAAATAAATATTTGAACTACAATTCCAGTCAAGATAGTTGATTAAACAATGTTTGTGTTCTTCCCTGTCTCTTCTCATTCAACTTTTTCATGAATCATTGGGATTAGACTTATTACATTTAGCAAATATTAATCAGTATTTAATTTTCTGGGAAAAAATTTCTTCACTTTTGGCAAAGCACCTATTGAGAAGATCGCAAAAAAAAAATCGGTTAAGGTAGTTTGAACATGTGCAAAGAAGGCTACAAGAAGCATTGGTGAGAAGAGTCCATCATATGGTCTTTAGCCTCGTGATATGTAGAGAGGGAGGCCAAAAAGAGCAGTAAGGGAAGTTATATGAAGGGATCACATGGTAAACAATATTCTGAAAATCTAGTTTTTGAGTTCTAGTGTTGTTCTCTTTCCATCATCCTTCTATTAGACACAATCTGATTTTATTCAATGGTTGGTTTGCCATACACCATTGACATCAAAGCTAAAATTGGTTTGCCCAAAGAAAAAAGCAGAGATCCAAGGAATGCTGAGCAATTTTTCAAGACCAATAAACTAGCATAAACATTGCCAGAGAACCACAATCTTGGAAACAAAAAACAACCTTTATGATGACATCATTAAAGATATAATTGGAGATGAAACAATTAAAGAATATAGCTTCATAAATTCGATTCCCACACCAATTTAATTTCAGATGACTAAATAGAGGAGACCGGGGAACTAGAATTCTACACCAATCCTACTATGTGTACTGTGACGATGCCATTGAAGATTTAAACATTTCTCATTATAGCACCTAATCAGTGTTTGAGGGCAATTCACAGAGGAAAGTTCAGTTACTAGGGCATAAAATGTGTTCTTGATTTGTGTCATCAAAAAATAGACAATAACCATATTATAAAGGCATTAAAGTATTACAGCTGTTTTGGGAAAAACTAGCAAGTTAAATCATGAAGCTGAAACAAAGTTTTAAGAAAGTAACCACTAATGTGGAGGAACTCTAACACATCTTCATTTTAACGCATATCCTTTCTACACATACAACAGTAAGATAAGCACCAATCCGAGATGTGCAACACAACTATATGATGAAGATGTGAACTATAGACTTCTGAGAAAAGAATATCAGGAACCATTGTTTAGGTAATAATCAGTTGTGGCAAAGTTGATCAAACTAGACAAGTTTGACCACTCCCAAGGAATTGATTACAAGGGAATTCGAAATTAAGGGGGAAATGGTTATTTTTCTTGCTACTAAGCACAATTAAGCAGCAGTTTTATTTTAGACTCATTCAAGACTATTCTCTGCTGAAACAGTTAATTTTGAACAGTTATGACCAGTTACTTTATGATACAAATACAGTAATTATGGCAAAATTTTAACTTTCTAATGAGAAAGAAACTGATGTGACGACCAATGGTCTCAAATTCAAAACTAACAATGATTACACCAACCTGGATATTGTTGATCAAAATCTGGGGATCACAACCAGAACCTATAGCCATGAAGACTTGTTTTTCGTCAATGGCAGGCGATGATTCTGAAGAGATTGGCTTCAGCACCTCAGTAAGGCAATCCCATAACTTAGGAAGCTTATCGAATAATGAAGAACCGAACTTCTCACATAGAAGCCTCAACGACAGTTCAGCTCCTCGTCTACTAATAAAGCCCTCCACCTTGGATCGATCATCACCAGCCAGCACATGGACCTTTGACTTCTGTTTACCCACAGAAGTTCCAAAGGACAGAAGACCTTGCTCCTCAATGCTCTCCATGGAGCTAATATATTTAGCTTGAGGTGTCTCAGATGGATCCATACAAGTCAAACCACAAATATTCTTGATTAATTTATCATTAGGGCAAGGCCTTCGTGCAACACAATCATACATAAGCTCAGCCAGTGCCTCAGCTGACTTTGTTTGCAGTATTTCCTCCTGTAAGACAAAAACATTTGTTACAATCCAATGAAATAAGTCCATATACATTAAGGAAATAGTCAAACATTAAACTGATACTTGTTCTCGTTTGATTGATGCCATCAAAGGCAAAATGATTGGTGTTAGTCTTGACGGCAACTCAGACATCCAGACAACTGCAGCACCAACTGCAGATGAAACTGTAACATGCAAATTACTCTGCAAATTGCCACATTCATCAGAAATCTACCAGTCAAAAATCTACAAAGACAACTTCAAAGAAAACATCTGAAAAAAGTGTGGTAGTAATATCTAACATTCCAAGAAAAAAGAAACTTCGTTTAAAACATACCTGTACACATTTCAAGTAGCGTGAAGTTGCTAAGAGCCTTTGCTTTGATGACTCGATATCATCAATAATGTTCCTTCCCAAGGATTCATTCCCAGCACTGTCATTACCCAATGCAGGAATTTTTGATGCAAAACTAATGGCATCATCCACACTTAAGCTCTCTGATTCAGTTTTTACAGTTGGCAATAACTGATCAAACATTCCAGAAGACTTGATAGCATTTACCAATTGTGCAGCCTCGCCACGCATCTTTGAATATGTTCTTGAAAGCTCAATGTAAGGAAGAAGTGAATCTTTTGTTGGGAATGATGGGTCAGAACATGCCAATAAGTCAAGCAACCAATCTTTTAGATAATTGGGAACACCAGGAATACTATTAAGATTTTCAGGTAGATGCCTGCTTTTAATCTCTTTGAACCAAGAAATAAGCACCAACGATGCAACCTAAATAAAACAGCACATCAAAAGATGGAAGGGGGATAGAAAAGAACCACTGCAGTGCAAGTTCATTTCAGGAAAATTCAGAAAGTCTTACCTGACGCTGGACCCCAGACAGGGAGGTAAGTGCATTCCACAGTGGATCAATCAAATATTTTATAGAACTCTCTGGAAGCCTAGAAGCAAAAATTCCCAACGCAGTTGCTGTAACCACTCGAGTATTAGTAACTGATGTGTCCACATCAGCACCAATAACTATCTTAACTGAATTCATAGCAGCATCTCCATTTCTTTCTGGTGGAATATTTCCTTTCATAGAATCCAGATGTACATCCCCACCAAATTCATGTTCAACCTTCACAGCTCTCATTTTAGCTGCTGCTCTAAATTGGCTTTTTCGTGGAAAAGCGGCAGGCCAAAACATCTTTGAGGCATCTAATGAAGAACCAAAAGGTGTAAATGCAAGTTCTATCCAAGATGTCATGTAAGACCTTGCAGCTGTCTCTAAGTCCTCCACCAGGCACTGCCATAGATAAGGAAGACGAAGCTTGATGGTTCAGAAAATGGAAAAACTACAAATATAAACAACCAAGAAGCCACCTAACTGTTCATATAACTAAAATAAATGACTTAATGAGATGTACGAGGAGAGGGCGGAGGGAAATTCTATGATGAAATGAATCCTATATACACACAAACAATAAACAAATAAATAAAGGCCTGCATATCAGCAGCTCCCAGCTATCCTTCAACCAACATATGCTTAAATATCATTATCAAAACTATAGAAGGCAATCAGTTCAGAATATCTATTTGAGAAATTACAATGAAACTTCTAACAAAATCTAAACCATAACCAACAAAAGTACATCAGAGCTACCAACAATGTTCTTATTACTACTACTTTGGAATAAATGCACAGCTGAGGGCGTCTTGACAACTATGAAAATTTTTAATTGGAAATAATGCTCATAGAGAAGTTTTCAAATCATATTTTGACATAGTTACGCGTGATAACTAATGCTTTCAAAATCCCTTTTTTTTAATTCTACACATGGTCTTTAGGATGTGCAGATTCTTGCACTAGAGCAGCTAAATACAACTGTGACACCGAGACAAGGAAAATCTTCTCTCTGGACTTCTATAAAATAAGCTGGCAAATACAGTATTAAAGAAGACTCGTTCTTTCTGTTTATCCAATCCATAACCTTGGTTAGAACATTACAGCCTAAAAGATTAACGTATGACACTTTAGAGAAACATTAGCTAAAAATATAAGCAAATCCCTCTAATCATATGAAAGACCTGAACAAGAAGCCTCCAAACTCTCTCAGAACATTGCAAAATATTCTCATTTGGTTCCAATAGTAGATTCTGAAAGACAATTCGAAGTGTATCTCCCAGTATAAAAGAAGGCCAAATTGAAGCACCAGATGGCTCGGACATGCTTCTCTTATATCCTGCTTCGAGTAGCCTTTCCTGGAATGGAAATTTCAGGCAAGCCATCATCAAATGCACCACAGTCTCTCGTAGACAAACTCTAGAGATTAAAGAATAAAAGAATTCCAAGCTTTTCACAAAAATTATTGCATACAGATCAATTACCAAAGTGCGTATAGCAGAATATCGGACGGATGTTATACTATGCCTCATAAAGGGCCACAAGCGTGGGGCCAAGGTTGAAAGCATATAAGGATTTTCTTCTCCACCATCACCATCATGACCAACTCCATTTAGATCTACCACTTCTGTGTCCCTAGACTTAAATGCTTTATACATCATAGGGATCATCTCTTCCTGAGAATAGATTTCAGCCAGTAGATTCATTACACTGCAAACAGATTACAAACATGTTATATGCAAAATAATTCAAAGTTACATTACAACGAGATTTTGTTTGAGTAAACTGTAATATATAGCATGGGCATTCATCACATCCAATAAGCATAATTGATAAGTGACTGTTATAACGAGAGATCATTTGGCAGCTAAGTCAACTTAGATAACACCTTGGAAAACTAGACAATTTAATTTCTTTATTGATGATTCTGTTTTTAGTTGTCTCCTGAAGCATGTGGCATCACCAGTATTAAGATTCAACATTATATCTAGGATATTTGACAACCACGGAATTCAGATTGAGTAGCAATATACAGCAATTCCAATTTATTTAATTGCAATACAATTTATATGACCTGAAAGCTCCAATTCAGGTCAAGTTGACCATTTGGACAGCAGAACAGTGCTCATTACTCTAGAGTTAATACTAATGACATTTTGAAAGTCCACTGATCAAATTAAGTTCTTTCTCCACAATCCTGACATGTACTTTCTTAATGAAAGTTCATTAGAACAGAAAGAAGACAAAGACAAAGGAGGATAAGATATCTTCCAGGACAGAAGCACAAAAGGAAACATCACAATAAAACAAGATATGTTAGTATATGAGGTTCTATCTCTAAAACAGCAGTCCATTTAATTTTTACATTATTCAGCAGCTGCTTCTATAGAATAATTTGTTTAGTGTGTTGAGTCAAGGTTGGTGTTTACTTTGACCTCAAGCCATCTCTCATTAACTAGTCTCTGACACTTTGGCAGGAGTAGAAGGGCAACCTAATGGTTTTGTGTGGTTTATGCATAAATACAGCATATTCCTCTGCCAATTGTCTTTCTAAGGAAGTATCTCCCTATCATATATGCAGTGAGATTTGACAGCTCTTCCATTAATGGTTATGCCCAACATTGCTGTATTCTTTCTTCGTATTTTTATTACGGAGGAAATCTTATCCCCATATCTACATGCCTTCTTCCCCATCCATTGTAATTTCCTCCTTTATAGAAAAATATATATCATTAACAAACTGTCTGAAATTATTCCAGCAAATGAAATCAAATACACAAATGAGAACCATATTAAAAAACCAGTATGCAAAGATCTAGAGAAATTGCTCCTCCATGGAAATCATAATTAATTCAGTTGCTAAAATTGCTAGAGAATGGGTAAGTAAACCAGAAAAGAGGTTCTTTGTTATTTTGCCATGTTAAAAAAAGGAGAACATAATAATGTAATTAGAGACTGAAAGAATTCAGACACTAATCAGTCATATACCTGCTAGTTGATGGACTTAAATCATCCAAATCAAGCAATATATCCCATAGTAGCATCACAATTGAGTGCAGCGTTTCACCCTGCAAAGCAACTATTGCATCTGCAGCGGGTATTAAAGCATCAGCAGCAACTGCTCGGACATCATCATCTGGGTCCTCCAACCCAGATTTACATGCAGGAAGAACACGTCCAAGCAAGTCAGGAAGCATCTCCTAGTATCAGGAAAAGAATCATTAGAACAGTACAAAACAACCAACCCAAAAAAAAAAAAACAAAACAAAACAAACAAACAAACAAAAAATGCAACATAAGCCCAAGCTTTTGCCAAATATATGTGACTATACACTTGCGATCTTCAATCCCTTTTTTTTTTAAATTTTTTTTTGAGTCACATGACAGCTCTGAGATATAATCCATTGACCTCCTACAAACTACCCAAATCCCTCACAACAAGTCACTTTTCACTCTTGGTTGCATGATGCTTGCTACTTTCATCAACCTTTCTTATTTTTGGTGATCTAGTAAGATGGTTACAGGTGAGATCCCGTATGGAGAGAGGTTCCTAGTTAAAGCATGCAGTGTTTTGCAGGAATAAAGCAACAAAGTATTAAAGGGAGAGTATCTCTGCACGATTACATATGTGTGGAGAAAAAGGAAAAGGAGAAACAGAAATGAAAGGAGAAAAAATCATGTACCTGCCGCACAGCAACCAAATATTTGATACCTAAGAGACTGCCATGACGAATCTCCCATTCTGGTCTACACTGAACAAAAGGCAACCACAGAAACATAAAGATCAAGCACCGATCAGAGTCAGAACTAACAAATGAAATGAAATAAAGAGTAATGGCTTAGAAATAAAAGCTGAAGCATAAGAAACCATAGTTAAATTACATACAGCAAATGGAAAGAAAATGCATCATTGCATGATGTTTACCTGCATTTTCAGCAATATATTTAATGTTTCATTAATTAATGCTGGATGCATGTACTTAAAAGCAGCACCTAATGCCTGTGCACAGGTTTCACGTACAGGGGCAACAACCTGATCAGATACGTAATCTCCAAAGCTGCAATAACATAAAACAATCAAGAGTATTAATAGAAGCTAACAGAAAAAACAGAGTTAGATATCCTGCCAATAATTAAGAACAGTTAGAAACAACATGGAAGCAAAAAGTTCCCTCAAACTCCTCCAAAATGTATTTAAAAAATTTCAGCTATGTAAATCAAAATTCAGCAGGATCTTCTACATTAAAAAATAGAGAAAATAAATATATCATACCGGTCAAGTGACAAAACACACAAGATGCGTATTACACAATCTTGTAGGAATTGAAGGTTTTGAAGCCAGGAATTTCTTGCCACTTTAACCAAGTTCATCAGTTCAGAATTCTGAGGAAGATTTCTTAGGACATCAAGATTACCATAGGAAACCTTATTGTCATCAGAAAACCTTTTCTGCTCTTCTATAGTGGTAGCTTCCTTGCTCGAATAATGTAGACCCTCACGGCAAGATTCCATCTCCATGTCAACTAGAATACCATTGTATTGACCATTCCCGCAATCCAAAGGCAAATTGGATCCATAGGCATTTGCACTAATGCTAATCTCAACATCATTAGAATTGCTACATGTAATTGTGCTGTCCAAAGAGGTGCATGATGATACATCTTCAAACTTTGGCCTCTTAAAATTCGAATTGAACTCGTCTACCGAGACTTGCATATTCAAATCAATCTCCCTTTCTCTCTTCAATGCATTTGAAATACTTTTGTCTGCTGATTCAACAAATAATGTCCTATTCAAGCGAGAGTCTGGTTTAAATACTCCCGCAGAACCACCTTGATGTGTTAAAATCTCTCTCAATGCCATAACGCTGCCATGCCGTATCTCCCAAACTAGTAACATAATAGATTAGAACATAACCTAAGACTAATGCAATGATCTTAGTCACTAATAGTAAAAATTAAGCATAATATTTGCGTTTAACATAAATATTGTATATTGCACTATTATAAATTGTAGTCCAATTAATTATAATATTTATTCCTTGTATGTTCAGGAAATAGGCATACAAAACCACCCTTTATAATAAGATAAATACAGGCAGGAATTATGCACCCAATGAACAGATTCCAAACCCAAACAGGAATATATATATATATATATAACCACAAATGCGCCCTAAATTCCATCATGACTTTAAAAACAAATTCTATAAGAGTTGAGAAGGAACAAGTATCCTATTTTAGAGCATTATTTTATTTTATGTTTCATGTAAAAAGTTTGAGAAGTTTATGGTTTTTTAGAGGGGAAAAAAACAGAAGAACGTGCACATCTTGGACATGTAGTTCTAAGCATTTAACAAAAAGCCTATCAGGAAATATCAATTAAGGCATGGCCACTGAAACAGTTACTCAAACTTCTTAATTCTCCCACCAAAATAATAATAAAAAAAGAAGTAAAAGATATACCAGGATCAAACATATCAAGGATAAGTTGCTCAACAAAAGTGTGGAAAGGCCATCCTCCATTCCCATCTTGCTCAAAGCCATCTTCATCATGACTACCATCCGAGAATGTCTGTATAGGAAGTTAATGTCAAAACCCAGAATATGCCCTATGATTGAAGACAGAGCTCAATCAAATTGCACTGTAACAATTCTAAGGTCAAGCAGAGTTACTGAAGACAAAGACAATGGAAACGAATCTTGCACCTTGCTTTATTAAAAAAAATTATTTAAAAAAAAAAAAAAATAGAGAAAGGAAATGGAACATTAAAATAAAATTTTAGTAGAACTATTACAAAGGAAAAGAGCAGCAGATCTCCCATGTTTAAAGCAATCAATATCAAATAAGAAAAATGTTGTTAGAACATCAAACACGCATCCATATTCCTAAGAGATAGGATCCATGTTACAGTAATTAATTTTAAAATTCAGATTTAAGAAAACATGTGGAAAAAACACTTGCAATAATAATATGAAGATGACGTAACAATATAGCACAAATAGAAATCACTAATAGCTTGCTTAGCATTGACAACACCAAATAATGGCGCTTTCAACACTTATTCAGGCAATATCAAGATGATTTTGGGTCTCCAGTCACACACCCAAATACCGGCTAACTTCAAATAGAGAAGCACAATGGAATCAACAGATAAAATGGCCTAATACCGTATCACGGCTAACAGAATCAGGACATGCGCCTTTAGAAGTCATATTAGGAGCAAAGGACGCCTCTGTAATTCCATCCTCACACCAGCTCTTTGTTTGGTCTTTCGAGTTTGTTTTTGCTTTACGTTTCAGAAGATTCAGTTCTCTTGCACTCGGCCATTTTGATTTGACAGGAACCATATTTGCAACCATTTTCTGGATGTTATGTACAGAATGAGAAGTGAAAACTCTTTGATCTATCCCATTTAGACGTGAATCTGATCTGTGTGACATAAGATCTTCATCTCTTATCATTTCATTGATATCCATAAATTGTTCACACACATCCAAACCTACAATACAAGAAAAGGGTTTCAGGCATAAGAAGTGCATAAATTGAAGTAGCACGCTGAACAATATTTACACACATACATACATATAATATATATATATATATATATATATTAAAAAAAAAAACACTAAGTAGCTTACAATGACCACACATAAACAGTGAAATGAATAGAGATGTAGCAAAATTCTTCCTCACAAAAAAATAAAAATTAAGAGGAGATCATTACAGGTATACTAATAAACATGGAAACCAAATTGATGACTTGTCTCAACTCCAGAAGAGATAATAGAAGCAGCATTATACCATATTTTATGAGTTTGCTTATTTCTAAATTCAATATCAACCAACAGACTGAAATATGCTTTTCAATCATCTTCCAAAGGAAGGGGAAAATGAATTTGGGGTGAAGAAAAATTATGCATTAGTTAAAGCATTAAACAAGGAATATCTTATGTGATTATTACCACGACAGAATATAGTTTATCTGCTGAATAAGTAACCCACTTACATGGTTACATTGCAAGACAATAAGACCAAATACTGAATTTTCCATACAATACTTAGCAAAAATCAGGTTAAATAAAGCATTAAACTAAGATTTCTTATTTAAAAAAGTTTGTCTCAATTTATTATTCCCACCACAGATGTAGTTCATCTGCTGAACAAAGCACCCAGTTTACATTGTATAACAAGACTGAATAGTAAATTTTCCCAACAATTGTTAGCAATTATTAGTTCAATAGAAGTCATCATTATACCTTTCTCTTGTTGGCTATAAGATATTACAATTTGAGACAATATCACTAACCTAAACGACGTCGAAGATTTTGCTTCTGGCGAGCCAATCTCTCCTTTGGATTTTTTGCATTGTCACTTCCAATGTCATACTCCTGAAACAGGACAAACAAAGCCTAAAGTGTCTGCAAAATAAATGCACATGCAATCAAGAAATAAAAAGCGTACTCTGAAGGTAAAGGTCCGCTGCTACCAATGCTCGTTTACTAGAAAAAGAACATGCAATCAAAAGATAAATACCATGAGCATACAAGCAAATTTTGCCTTCCCCACATTCAGTTCATCTTTCCTTTTTCTTTTGGATTCTATTCTTTCCCCCTTAGGAATTTGGTTTATGCATTGGAAATTTGGTGTCCAAAAATAAAGCCAGTAAGTTGCTTTGGCTTTTCTGCCTTGGGACTTCATCCTTATGGAACTTAGTCAATAAGAATATTTAAGCTCACATTAGAATTGATCAGATGCCAATCCAGCTACCAATACAACTCACTCATGCTTCTTTTGGCCTTTGACTTCCTTAAAGGTGGGGAGTAGATCCAGGATTATATTTGGGTGGTATTTGTGCAGGGAATATTCCTTTTGTAGGAAATCAAGCCCATCAGTTTTGTAGATAAGATTTTGTAATTAGAATTATTTTGAATTATTTTCTAGGAGATAATTAGGAAGATGATTGAGGATAATTATTCCTTAGTCAACTATATCAAATCCCTTAATTTTAGGGATTTATTGTTGTTCCTCTTTGTATATATATTGTCCTACCCATCTCAATAAAATTACAATTGAGATTTCCAAACAACTACATGGTATCAGAGCCAACCCTAGGCTCTGACCTATCCACCCTATCCTCTCCCCTTGATGCCGCTGAAATACAGCAACCCTAGTCTCAATTCCGAGACCCCCCCTCATCCTCTCCTGATGGCCGATTCCGACCAAAACTCTACTACCGGAGGCTCAACCTCCAATCCAATTTTTCCCTCAATTCCAGACCTCACTCCATTGCTGGAAAGTCCAGCCTTAACCGCTGCACCAAGGGGACCTGATCAGACCTCACCTAGTGCCCTTGCTACCAGGAGTATCTCTCAACCTCAGGGAGATGGTAGAACTCGGAGAAATCGCCCCTGGTGTGATCACTATCAAAAACCAGGGCACCAAAAAGAAACTTGCTGGAAATTACATGGCAAACCAGCAGATTGGAAGCCTAAAGCCAACTCTGATCGTCGCAGCTATGCTGCCACCACTGAATCCGATAAAAATCCCTTCACTAGAGATCAGCTTCAGATCCTCCAGCAGCTCATCAGTAAAGCTAGTCGACCAGCTCCATCTTTAGCTCTTCATGCCTCCCAAACAGCTCAATCTTGGATCATTGATTCCGAAGCCTTTGACCACATGACAGGTGACAAAAATTTATTCTCTTCTTTTGTGAGCAGTCCTAATTTCGCTATTGTTCGCATAGCTGATGGATCCCATAAAACAGCCATGGGATATGGCACTGTAATCCTTTCTCCAGACTTTCAATTGAAATCTGTTTTATTTGTTCCCAAACTCGATTGCAATCTATTGTCAGTCCGAAAACTCAATCGAGATTTAAATTGTGCAACTAAGTTTTGGGATGATTTTTGTACTTTTCAGGACAAAGACTCGGGGAAGACGATTGGCAGTGCTGAATTTGACTCTTGCTGCCGCCTTTACATCCTCAATCCCAGCCTTGCACCAGCTAGCCGCCTCTCTCATGGCCACACTATCCAGATCAGCCACCCATCCCAGTCAAGTAATGAAGAAACCATTCTACTTTGGCATCACCAATTAGGACACCCAAATTTTATGTATCTTAAACGACTATTTCCAGCACTATTCAATAAAGTTAATCTTCATTCACTTACTTGTGCTACGTGTCAACTCTCTAAACATACCAAATCTCACTATCCTCCTATCCGTTATAAACAATCCTCACCATTCTCTTTAATCCATGGTGACATTTGGGGTCCAAATAAAATCAAAACCTTAACTGGTGCTCGGTGGTTCCTACTTTTGGTAGATGATCACACGAGAATCAGCTGGACCTTCCTCATGAAAAATAAATCCGAAACCACCCAGATTTTCCAGCATTTCCACAAAATGATTCAAACCCAATTCCAAGCAAATATCCAAGTTTTAAAAACTGATAATGCTCGTGATTTTTTCAATGAATCCCTCGGTTCCTACCTTCAAATTAATGGGATCATCCACCAAAGTTCCTGCGTCGACACACCACAGCAAAATGGTGTTGCCGAACGCAAGAATAGGCACCTCCTTGAAGTCACCCGCTCCTTACTCCTCTCCTCACATGCTCCCAAACATTTTTGGGGTGATGCCCTTCTCACAGCCACTTATCTTATCAACCGCATGCCTTCTCGCATCCTCCACTTTCAAACTCCCATTCAACTCCTTCAAGATATCTATCCTAAGAATCATCTTATTTCCCAAATTCCACTCAAAATTTTCGGTTGTATAGCTTTTGTCCACATACTTCCACATAACCAAGATAAACTTGATGCTAGGGCCCATAAAAGTATTTTCCTAGGCTACTCCCCTAACCAGAAAGCCTATAAATGCTACTGTCCCTCAAACCAGAAAAATGTTTCACTCCGTGGATGTTACCTTTTTTGAACAACAGCCCTATTTCTCCACTTCTATAATTCAGGGGGAGAATACCTCACTAGAATTACAGAACTGGGACTTAATCCCAGAACAAAATAACCCAGAAATCTACCCCACTTTACCACCTCTACCGGCATGTCCCGAGCCTATTCCAGAACTAGCAACTAGTGCCCCAGATTTTCCCAGCTCTCCAGTAACATACCAGCCCTGACACGCCTTCTCAATCCCCTAAAAGACCCAACGAACTCCTAGTCTATTCACGACGGAAAAGGCAAAACCAAATTCAGCCTGTCCAAGAGTTATATACCAATCCAACAAATTCTAAACAGTCACAAGAAAATTCCCTATCTAATCCTGATATTCCAATGATGGCAGATACAGGGAAGGAAAATAATTTAGACTGGCCTATTGCACTAGAAAGGGAGTAAGACAGTGCACTCAACATCCCATACAGAACTGCATGTCTTACTCCAAACTATCACCTCAATACCGAGCCTGTACAGCTGCCATAGACCAGATCCAAATTCCAAAAAATGTGGAAGAAGCCTTGCAGGATCCCAAGTGGAAGGAAGCAACATATGCAGAAATAATGGCACTTGAAAAGAACAAGACATGGGAAATCACTGACTTACCACCACAAAAGAAAACAGTGGGCTGCAAATGGGTATTCACAATAAAACAAAAGGCTGATGGCAGCATTGAACGATTCAAAGCACGGTTGGTGGCAAAGGGATACACCCAATCATACGGCATTGACTACCAAGAAACTTTCTCTCCGGTGGCCAAAATGAACACAATCAGGGTGATTATCTCCATTGCCGCAAGTCTGGACTGGCATTTGCTGCAAATGGACGTAAAAAATGCATTTCTAAATGGGAATCTACAAGAAGAAGTCTAGATGGATGCACCATCTGGTTTTGAATACAAGCTGCCCCAAGGGAAGGTATGTAAGCTAAAAAAATCACTCTATGGGTTGAAGTAGTCCCCACGTGCCTGGTTTGACAAATTTACAAAGGTGTTGAAAAATGATGGCTATGTACAGGGTCAGGCAGATCACACCCTTTTTATCAAACAAAACGCAGGGAAAATAGCTCTATTAATTGTCTATGTTGACGACATTGTGCTTACAGGAAATTGGGAGGAAGAGCTCACCAGAATTAAGAAACTCTTAGGTGCAGAATTTGAAGTTAAGGACTTAGGCCACCTACGGTATTTTCTGGGCATGGAAGTGGCTAGATCAAAGCACGGTATAACAGTATCACCAAGGAAGTACGCATTGGACCTCCTTCGTGAAACTGGAATGTTGGGAAGTAAGCCCATAAACACTCCTATGGATCCTAATGTGAAGCTGACATGGAGTTCAGAAGGAAGGCCAGTAGACCAAGGTAGATACCAAAGGCTAGTTGGAAAGTTACTCTATTTAACCCACACTAGACCAAACATTAGCTTTGCAGTTAGTGTGGTAAGTAGATTTCTTAGCAAACCTCAAGAACAGCACCTTAATGCTGTGTACAGAATTTTGAGATACCTAAAAGAGGATCCAGGAAAGGGGTTATTTTTCAAGAAAAACACAAGCAGGCAGGTTGGGATATATACCGATGCTGACTGGGCAAGTTCACCTGAAGATAGGAAGTCTACTTCTGGATACTGTAGCTATGTGTGGGGTAATTTGGTGACATGGAGAAGCAAAAAACAGCATGTAGTGGCCTGCAGTAACGCAGAGGCAGAATTCAGATCCTTAACAAATAGGATCTGTGTAGGAATGTGGCTTAGGAGGTTACTATCTGATCTAAGGATTAAGAATGAAGACCCTATAGATGTTCTATGCGATAACCAATCAGCCATAGCCATTGCCAAAAATCCAGTTCATCATGACAGAACCAAGCACATTGAAATTGATCGTCATTTCATCAATGAAAAGGTGGAGAATGGCTGTGTAAATCTGAAGTACGTTCCCTCCAAAGAACAGGTGGCAGACATACTTCCAAAGGCACTACACAAGCCCAGCTTTGAAGAATTGAGGTCCAGATTTGGAATGATGAACATATACCGTTAGGCTTGAGGGGGAGTGTAGGAAATCAAGCCCATCGGTTTTGTAGATAAGATTCTGTAATTAGAATTATTTTCTAGGAGATAATTAGGAAGATGATTGAGGATAATTATTCCTTAGTCAACTATATAAAATTACAATTGAGATTTCCAAACAACTACACCTTTCTCAGAAGCTTTTGCTCACCTCTACTATCTTTTTTTCTCTTCATCAGGGCCCCCATTAAAGAATTCAATTGCACTCAAAATTCCTACTTATCTTTGAACTTTATTTTTTCAGAAACTTCAATGATGGAAAAGCCACTAAGTAAGAACATATTCTGCTTCTCCTTGATCCTATTCCTATTCATCTGTGTTCTAACGTGGATACAAGGAACTGGACTCTTGATTGTGATAGAGATTCAGATTGTATGTTTCCAGCAATGTGGAAAATCATACTTTACCTGTCGCCCATTCACACAACCAAAATAACCTTCTTGATACAATATTATTATCAATATAAATAATAAATGACTAGCAACAGATTCATACAGACACATAAAGCCTCATCTCTAAATGTATTGGTGATCATAAACCTAATCCAGAAATAGTTGCCCATCTTTTAATACATTGCCATGCAGCTACTTACATTTGGAATGGGCACTTCAGCATGTTTGCTGAATATTCAGTGAGCCACTAAAATTTGGAATAGCTCCCTTTAATCAGTTTTAGTCTTTAGAGGCTTTGGAAGTTAAAAGGAAGGAAAAGCTTTATGGTAGTGTGCCAAGTTTGATATTCTCTGGTGTCTTTTCATCTCTGGCTAGCGTGAAATGCTTGAATTTACTGGCCAAGATATACATAACAAAAATGTTTGATATCCAATTTACTGCTAGACAAGGTTGTATTATAGACTCCCTCTGGTGCCAAGTACATGGCTTTTTATAGGGGATTTCCTTCACTGTTATACAGATATAGTGGAGATCATTTATAGTTGTAATATGTCCCTTTCCTTTTTGCAGTATTATCTTGCCCAAGGAGGATTTCTTGTCCTCCCCTCTTGTGTACCATTCACTCTTTAAAATACAAGAAAGAACAAAAAGGATGCAACAACAATTAGGATTCTAAACGCATTTAAACAAAGAAACATCAAATAGAAACATCTCAATCGTCTTTCCATTTAGTATGATCTCACTTTGCATAGCATCATTGCCATGCCCAAAGCAGTGGGAGTAGAATTTAGGATTCTAAAATGTCTTCCAACCTCCAAGGTGCAAAAAAGTACTTTTCCACTTTGCTTGTTCATAGGTTCCCAACTGTACATACTTTTAGTTCAAGGTTCTTTTACCTATAACTTGAACGGGTGGACAGAAACCCATCTATATGGCACAATCCCCTGGCTTCCTTTCAATTAGATTCCTCAACAAGGTTGTGGAAGAAAATTCCACACTCTATACACTCTTGACCTGACTTGCCCATCTTTATATTGATATATATTGATAAATGAAGAATTGTCTTAGAAGAATGAAAGGAAAATCTACAAAAAGTAAGACATGAAGTTGTCCAAACAAAAAGAAAAACAGAAAAATAACATCAGCTCATAAGACCCATCTTCCTTACTCTCAATTATTTTTAATCTTTTCTTGTTCCTTCATCAGAGCTTAATTCCTCCCATATTCTAAAGGATCCCATTAAAATATGTATTTATGTATATATATATATATATATATGTGTATATATTATTCTTTTGCTTTGGAAGGGAGGTAAGAGAAAAATTCATTTAGAAGAGAAAGAGTAGAACATGAGAAACTTGTGGTTGTAAGGGATTACTGAAAATTTCCTTCCAAAAATTTCAACAATTTAGAAGAAACAGCTTCCTTTTTCTAACTTCCTTATCTCTGCATCCAGGATGTTTGCTCAAAATAATTTAGCAGTTCACCTCCCAAAAAGGAGTAGCTGACTAGCAAGCTCTTCTTCATAACAAATAGGCCAATGATCTCAAAGTCTCACAGAAATACCTCCTTTAGTTAAGGAGTAGCTCTTAAAACCAATCAGGGACCAAAAGACTAAATAAAATACTATAGTAATTTGATATCATATTGTTATTTGCATCTCTGGAACAATAATCAGTCAAATATTTTCACTGAAGATAGAAAACCTGAAGATATAGATTTTAATAAGAATTTGTTATCTCACCTGTCCTCCAGATGCTAATAAAGCGCCAAATTCAAGCACCTTGTTGATATCAAAGCTGTGCAAAAAGAAAATGAGTTGATATCCTTCAAAAATGATGTTCAATTTAAGAATGAGGAAATAAAAATTATTATCAAGAAAATAAACAATATAAAACCTTCTAAATGAGTTCCCAGTAATATTAGATCCAAAGTAGGGCCAAGCAAGCAAATCTTCATGACTACCAGACATTCCAGCCTCAGACATTTGTAATTCAACAGAAGAAAAGAGTTCAGCCAAAGATGAATGCTTAACATTTTCAGCAATAGCCCCAATTGCATGAGCTGCAGCAACTCTTGTATCCCAATTTTTACTGCGTAGAAATTGAGAAACCTAAAAATACATAACAACAGAGTTACGAAACAAATCTGCAAAACATCTTACATAAATTATCTATGTGCAGAGTAAGAAAAGTTGAACACAAAATAACACACTTAAGGCATACCTACTTTTCAAGTGTTTTAACTGCTAAAAACTTCAGAAAACAAAAAGCTTGATGAAAATAACAAGAGAGACAGAGACGGAGACAAAAAGGATGTGAATTCATCACAAAGTTTTATATTCATATCAAAATTTAACTAAGCAGTACTGACATAGTTTGAAGACAGTTCAAAAATTGGATACTAACTGAACAAGATGCAGCAAAGCAAAAGACATGGAAAGGATGGAACTTCAAATCAACTGATACCTTCTTTAAAAGACCGTTCAAGTCATGAGGATGTGACTTTGCAATGTCCCCAATCTGCCGAGCAGCAGTCAACCTTGTGGCTTGCGTAGACCCAGCTTTGAGGATTTCATTAAAGAAAACTTCCAAAAGAGAAATATATTCCAAAATAAAATAACAAACTACATGATAATAAAGAAATGAAGGATACTGTCCAATAGAGTGAGCAAGCGCTGAAGTCTAGATGACTGCTGGGCCATAATAAATCATTCCAAATACTTCTTCACTCTCTTTTTGCCTCTATAATCTATCAACAGTACTGCACAGTACTCATACAATATCCAAAAAGCACATTCATATTAACAGTTCAACCAGCAAATAACTGCCCCTTAATTAACGTTTCATACATTCCACTATCCTGCATCAACAGAAAGGTCGCAATCAAAAATAATTTTTAAATTCATAGAAAACATTGGAAGCATTTGATTAGTAACTCCAAAACTCATGAATCTGTTATTGGATGAATTTCTTAATTGTCTAACGTATCAAATCAGACACCTTCTGAAAATTCTGGAATGCATGCTTAAGATAAAACATCATCCAGACTTATTTATCTTGTAATTATTGATTGCCCGTTTAGCACTGTCACCAGAATAAAAGAATTTTCTATATGCTCTACTAATCAGACCTAAAATTGGAATAAATAATGCCATGATCTCCATTTCGTATTTCAGCACGAATGTTGTATTTTGTTAAACAAGTGCAAGAGTGGACTATACGCATGTATAATCTAAACCAGAAACTTCTGCTAACTGGTGTAAGTAAAACTGGATTGCCAAAAGTTGCAGAAGAAGTTGTAACATTCAATACAAGTATTTTTCCATCTTGTGCACTGCAAAAAACTCCATTATGCGTGACCACGTAGCAGAGCTATAGAATTGAGAAGAAGGAAGTCTCCATTCCACATACAGAATTCGATTATCCAGATAACTGGATTCAAATCATATAAGCCATTGATTTAATACCAGAAAAAAAGAAACGCTTTTTCAATATCGACCCAAATGCAGATGCCAATCGACAGAAGATCATCGCAGAGGAGAAAGTTTCGGAGATGAATTCGTTCTAATACGTAGAGCAAAAGAGAAACTAACCTGTAATTGTAGTCGAAGTTCTTCGTTGGTTAGGGCTGGCTGCCGGAGAGAGTGAAGTCGCCGGCGATAATGAGGCGGCAGAGCTTTTAAGGGTGGAGATGAGGTCTCCGTTGGCTAGGGATTAGTCGGTGAGAGAACAGAAATTTTTCATATTTCATACGACGCCGAGCTTTTAAATTTTTCCTTTTTCGATTTTTGATTGAATTACTAATTCTGAAATTGAACTTCCTCTTACTATGCTGTGAAGTGGATCAACCGTCCTAATCCAACTCGACCCGCCAATATAAAGGGGATTGGATGGATTGATCCGCAGTTTCGGCGACCCGAAAAATCCTTAAGCCCATCTCTGCTTTTTTTTCTTATTGGGCATCTCTGCCGTGTTAATTTTTATTTTTATTTTTATTTTTATTTTATATTTTTATATAAGCTTCACTATAACACAATTTCTTTTATTTCGCATAATTTACTGTAACATAATTCAGAAACTGCTCTCCAGTTTTAAATTCTCTCACTAAAGGTGGTTATTCCTTTTACATAATTCTTTTATTTTTCTAATAAAATAATCCTCTTTTCATGTACGTTTATAAAAATTGTCTTTTTGCCATTTTTTTTTCTTTATCTTCATTCTGGAGTTTCCTTTTTTCTTTATATCTTTATAATTATGACGAATATCAATGGAAGAAGTAAAGCCTTTCATTATAAAATATTTTCTTTTTGAATTTTAATTTCTCAAAATAAAAATTTCTAACAAAAGTAAAATAGATTTTATAATTTGATTGAATAACAATTCATGAGCAAGTTTTTTTTGTTAAGAATAACTTTATTTATTCATTAAAAAATAAGAGGAAAATATAAAATAAAATTAATCTCCTATTAAAAAAAAAAAAAAAAGTCCCGTGCATTTTATCTTTAAAAGTTTGAAAAAGTATATTTTATCTCTTAAGTTTTTTAAATATGCATTTCAACACTAAAGTTAAATTTTTAACTAAACCAATTCACATAAATGGTACGTGATGGATTTAAATTAACAAAAATTATGCAAAAAATAAGAATGTAATTGACATACTTATTTTAGTCTTATGGCCAGAGTTTTTACTGGAAATAGCAAATATGAATTTTCTTTGCACAGAACCCAAATCTAAACCTTTTTTTTATTATTATTACAAAAGGCTAAAACTAGTATTTTAATTATATCCATATATGTTTTATAATTTTTATTAATTTAAATCCATTTTATGTTATTCATTTGACTTGTTTTTGTTAAAAATTTAACAGTTTTGTTAAATTTAGAGTTAAAATGCACGTTTAAAAAATTTAAAAGAGTAAGTATACATTTTAAAACTTTTGAGTATAAAATACACATAAGGTATAGTTTTAGAAGGTTACCTAATTTTTTCCTTATAAAAAATATATCATGGGAATTTCCTTTTTTTTCTAGTTTCTTTATAGTTATAATAAATATCACTATGATTGAGAGTGGTAGCAGTAAAGCCTTTCCTTACAAAATGTTTTTCTTTTTGAATTTTTATTTCTCAAATTAAATACATTTTAACAAAAGTAAAATATTTTTTTATAATATGATTGAATAACAACTAATTAGCAAGTTTTTTGTTAAAAATAACTTGATTTACTCATTCAAAAAGAAAAGGAAAATATAAAATGAAATTAATCTCATATAAAAAATAAAATTAATCTATACCTATTCTATATAACTAATTGCGACGAAATTCCTTGCCAAAGAAGCATCCAGATCATCTCTCTATTTTTTTTTTTTCAGATTACATATATATATATAGTATCATTCAGGAGCTTGGTCACCCACTCAACTCAAATACAATACTATTAAAAAAGAAATTTTATCCATTGTTTTATGCATTCAAAAGTTTCAAGATGATTTGATAAATCAAAAGTTTTTATTACGCATTGATTGTAAATCTACAAAAGAAGTTTTACAAAAAGATGTTCAAAATCTAGTTTCAAAACAAATATTTGCAAGATGACAAGCTTTACTCGCTTGTTTTGATTTTGATATTGAATATATTAAAGGAGAACAAAACAGCCTTTCAGATTTCCTTATAAGAGAATTTCTAGAGGATCCTTCAAAATGAGTATGAGGCCCACTGTCTCGAGAGATATTAGAGGAAAAACCCTAGTCAATATGTCACAACCTTATCAACAACTTTCTCCAAAAACATTATCTGCGGCTGACTATGCTATTCAACTGTCATCAAGTTCTTCATCAACAACAGGACCTCCTGCATCTTCATTACCAAGGCCAACTCTTAAAAAAGATCAAAGTTTTGCCCAAACAATCAAAAAAGAATCCTCATCCTTTATTTCAAATACCTCTACCGATCAATATGTTATTAAACCCAAAACGCTCAACATTCGCATCTGAGAACCAAAAGATGTTAAGGCTACTCCAATAGAAACAGCCATTTCTATATTACCTTCTTCCTCTCTTTTTGAATGGCATTGCTTACCCTTTTCATTACAAAAAACCAGAATATTTTATGAATTAATTCTGGTTGATACTAATTCCATCCAAATTACCCATATGAAAGGTATGGAGGGAATTAAGTTTTCAAAAATCCAAATTATCCATGTCCTCAAACCAAAAGACTGGAATAAAAATCTCTTTACAGAAAAATGATTCTCAGTCTCTTTTCAACCACCTTCTTTTAGTTACCAAGATTATCAAAATGCCTGGTATAACTTTCTTTATCTTAAAAACTTTTCACATTCTTGGTTTGTCCATTTTCATAAAGATTGCAGAAAAGATTTTCCAAACTGGTTCTTTGATTGGTTTGAATCTTTTGGACCAATTAAAGACATACTTCCAAACCCTATTCAAGATCGATACCTTCAATTCTCATCTTCTACCAATTATCTCCAAGAACAAAAACCCTTTTATTTCTTTGTTCATTTTAAAATTCCATGGATTATGTGTTGGGACTATGAAGTCAAACATCATACTAGAATTCCTTTTCTTCCCATACTTACTAGGGTCATTAAAGTTAAATGGTGGCCTAAGTATGACTTCAAGTTCTATACAGAATAGTCAGTTAATGGCTGGCTTTCAAAAAATAAGCAGGTTTCAATAAAAAAGAAAGAAGACCCAATTGTTCAAGAACAAAGTTATTTGAACGAGAAAAATATTATCATGACTCAGCTTGCTCAAGCCAAGACTCCAAAAGAACTCAAGAAAAAATTAGAAGAAATCATGTCAAGAATCTCAAGCTCAGATAAAGCATAAGAAGACAACCAAAATGAAGATGATTGCTTCAGGATAAATTTGGAGCAAGATTTCTCAAATCAATCATTCAACTTTCCAGCATAAAAGCAGTTGTCGACAGCAAAATTCAAAAATTCTATAGTAAAAGCAGTGTCGGCAAAAGCAAAAGTTATCAAGAATCTCTTTTCAAGATCAATAATTTCGGATTTAAGTAACCCTAAAGTCCGTAGCGGACTTGAAGACCTTTGAAGTCCGTCTTATCTCCATTATAAATAGGTGTGTAAGTTTTGTATAAGGCATCGTTCACAATCACTTAGAAATACTCTGAAATTTGAACGTTGCTAACTATCTCCAACTGTTTACTTCAAATATTTTCAAGTTTATTTCGGCAATCTTGTAAGTTAACTTTCAATAAAAGTTATTTAAGTTTATTTCAATTTTGTCTAAGGTTTACTGATATTATTCATGAATATTCATTTTTTCATTCAACACGATTTTCTTGATTTATATGATACCTTAGAACCATTAATATATATTCTTTTAAGGATTCAATTTCTGTCTGAATCATTAGAAAATACATTTCCCAAAATGAATGTTTTAGTTGAAGTTCAATTTTCTAATTTTACAATATTTTTAGATTTTGGGATTATTAATTTTAATATGCAAACCTTTGGTTATCTCCATAGGTTTTCCCTAAGTTAGTCGATCCATAGAGTTTTAGTATTAGAGCCTACTGATTAGGTTCTAATTGTCCAATTAGATCATTAAGATTAAGAAGAAGAAATCTCTTAGCCGTAAGCGTTGGAATAAGGTGTACCAGGCAGTAAGACCTAGAGGGAGGCAGTGAGACCATTGGAATTACCTTCTACCCAGTTAGGTTAAGATAATCTTCAACTTAGTTAAAATGTCTAAGTGGATAAGCAGAGCTTTGTCTAGAAGTTCTAGTACCAGTTCTTTTAAAACAGAGGCTACCCATATAAGTTCAGCCTCAACATCTTCAACCCCTGCATATAAAAACAAAAAAACATGTTAATATGCAAGAAGAAGAAATAGAAGCTGTAGAAACACAACTTCAAAATTGGTCATTACCTAAATTTGATCTTTAAAAAGTTTATAAAACTTCAACATTTGATTTTAATTTTAAACAAATAATTAACTTAGTAGAATTAAATGTAGACATCAAAAATGAATATGACAGTATTCAGTCAATAATAGAAGACATAATTAATAAATATAGTCAAAAATATAATTATCTCCATATAGGATTAATTCAAGTAGTGGCCAAACCGTTGCATTGGTTAGGTATAGACTCGCCAATACTCTTAGCCATAAGAGATAAAAGAAACAATAATTTTAACCATTCTGTTTTAAGTATTTTGGAATCCAATTTATATGATGGCCCTGCCTATCCTAATTGTCTTCCAAATTACACAATTAATATACAATTAATATAAAAGACTCAACAACAACTAGTGCTTTAGTACTAGATATTTGTCAAAACAATAAATAATGGATTAAAGGAACATCTACAATAAATATAATTTATAGGATCTCATTTAAAGTTTCAACAACAAATTAAAACTTTAAAGCTCTTAGGGAATCTTCAAGAGAAGAAACCATAATTTCGAAGCTAATCTTCGAAAATCTAATGTAATAACTCCTCAAAAACTACAACATAGTCAAATAACCTTTCTTGAAAATTGGGTATTAACTCAAGCAGTTAAACCTAGGAGTCCTGAGTCAAGATCTTTAAATTACTCAGTAGCAAATCAAGAAGGAGATATTATTCTTAGAATGAATAGATCTCAATATTTTAGGATACCATCCAGTAGTGCTCAACCTACTTCAAGTAGAAGATCGGTTGATGTACCTCAATATGAGCTTAGAGGAATAAACTTTGAACCTAGAGTACCCACACCAATATATACACCACGAACAAATAGCCTAAATATTCCAATAATGATAAATAAAGAATATATTCAACAAGAAGAAGAAGTAGAACCTACTTCTCAGTTAGCCTCAGAATTTGATAATAATTCATTATCACCTAATAGTAAACAAATAATGATGATAAGAAAAATAAAAAACTTTACAATAGATAAAGAATCTTTAAGACAAGAATTTATGACAATAAATAATCAAGAGAAAAAGAAATTGGTTTTTCAATAGTTTTAATGAAGAACAAAGAATTAATATTAGAAATGAATGGTATTCAGAAATGAATACTCTTCAAATCAAGATTAATTTCTTCAAATGGTTTGAATATTATGCTTATAATAATAATATTAATTATCCATATTTAAAAACAATAAATACAACCAATAGAATTACTTAAACTTGGATACCTACCCAAGGACAGCCATTAGTTTCAACACATCCTCCTTTAGCAGAATTAAATTTTAAAGTAGGATCTTGTGATTTGATAGCCTCACCTTTTTAAAACAGTAGATACAACCACCTTTGAAGTTCCAACTACTAAGAAAGAAGCCTATCATGTAGAACAACAAAATAATTATACTAATAATGCTATTTCAACAATCTGTAATCAATTAGATAGAATAGAAGATAAAATGCAAAATGGAGCATCTAGTTCATTAAGAATTCCTAATAACAATAAACATTTAGATCCTTTAAGACCCATATATAAACATGAAGCAATACCTATATCAAAAGCTAGAGAAATAAAATTTCAAGATAACGAAGATTTGTTAAGAGAAGTATCTCAAAAACTAGCTCAAACAACTCTCAAAGATAAAAATATAAAAACAATATCTCAAGAAGAAAATAATATAAATAAAATTAGAATTCGAAAACATCAAACATCAAAAAGTAGGAATTATTATCATAGACCTACCCTTCCTAATCTTCAATTCGAAGAAAGGGAACAATATAAAGCAGCAAGATATGATGGAACTGCCATCTATGAATGGAACATAGATGGGATGAGTGAAGCAAAAATATTAAATGTAATTCAAGAAATGACTATGGCAATAACAGCCTTTAGAATTAAAGGAAATAATGATAGTAGAATATAAGAAATGATTACAACAGGATTTACAAGAACCCTTAGAGGTTGGTGGGATAATATAATTACTCCTGAAGAAAAATTGATTATTCAAAATTCTATTAAAATAGAAGTCATAGATAATCAACAAGTTCAATCCCCGGATTGCACTACAAAATTATTATATACCATAGTTAAACATTTCATAGGAGACCCTCTTCAATATCAAGATAGACAGTTAACAATATTAACTAATATTAGATATCCAAAACTATCTGATTTTAGATGGTATAAAGATAATTTTCTACCTAAAGTTTGTAGTAGATCTGATGGAAATGCAGACTTTTGGAAAGAAAAGTATATTTCAGGATTACCTAAACTCTTTGCAAAAAGAGTTAGGGAATCTATTAGAAAAAAATTTGATAATCAAATACCATATAGTCAATTGACTTATGGTCATGTCAACAATATAATTATTCAAGAAGGAATAAAAATTTGTAATGATTTTAAATTACAAAATAGATATAGACAAGATTCTTTAGAGGGGAGAAGAGAGTTAGGAAACTTCTGTGATCAATATGATTGTGGAAACATAAAAGCTCCCTCTGCATTAGAAAAGAAACATGTTAGATATAATAAATATTATACTAAAAACATAATAAAAATTATACTAAACCTTCAAGAAATACCAAGAAAGAAAACAAAAGAAACAAAAAAAGATATAATATGTTTTAAGTGTAACCAGAGAGGTCATTATGCTAGTTCTTGTAAAACAAAGAAGAAAATTCAACAATTAGAATTAGAAGAAGAACAAAAAGAAGCATTAATAAAAATTCTTATTAATGAAGAATTAACAGATTCAACGGAATATCCTTCTTCTTCTTCTTCTGAAGAAGAAAGTCCTCAAATTAATCAAATAAAACAAGATTTAGAGTTTTCTGAAGAAGAAGATTTAGGATTGGATGATAATTTACTTCAACAATGTCCAGAATCTATCTTTGGTCCTTGTGATTGTGAAAATTGTTCAAAACACCAAATAAAATTCCTTAGAAAAAGTGCAAATTCTTATAGATATTATAGATAAAATTCAAGATGAAGAAATTAAAAAAAAAATATCTAATAAAATTACAAGAAATAATAACAGAAGATAATAATAATAAAACACCTTCATTTAAACCCTTACAAATTTCTAAAGTACTAGGAAGATTTAAAGAAGAAAGTCATCCTACTACTATACAAGAATTACAACAAGAAATAAAAAACATAAAAAATGAAATAAAAGAATTAGAAGATAAAGAAGTTAGTCAAGATTTATAAATTTTATAGTTAAAAGCTCAAATTAGTTCAACAAGTCAAAATGACGAATCTATAGAATTAGTTAAAGAAGAAAATCTTAATCAAGAAAATTTTATTAATACAACAGAAAGAATAACTTTTTAAAAATGGTATTATCAGGTAAAGCTAGATATAGGAAAAGAATACTCTAGAACTATGGTCGCTTTAATTGACTCAGGAGCAGACTTAAACTACATACAAGAAGGATTAATTCCTACACAATATTATGAAAAAACTACAGAAACTGCATATGGAATAGGTCAAAATAGATTAAAAATTCAAAATAAATTATCAAATGCTTATATATGTAATCAAGGAATTTGTTTTCATAACCTCTTTATATTAGTTCAAGATATGTCTAATTCCATGATTTTAGGAGCCCCCTTTCCTTCAACAATTAATGCCTTTTAGAATTAGTTCTCAAGGTCTTAGTACTTCAATAGTCGGACAAACGGTTCTGTTCGAATGGATGAGTCCACCTAGAGAAAAAGAAATTAACACATTAAAACAAGATTCTATAACTATAAAATCTATTATTAGAAAACAAAATCAAATGAAATTCTGACAAAAAGAAATACATTATAAAAAATTAGAGGAACAATTAAAACATCCTAATATAGTTATTAGGATAGAAAAACTTCAAGAAAGATTTCAAAAGGAAGTCTATTCTTCTCATCCTAATGCATTTTGGGATAGAAAGAAATTCGAAGTTGAACTTCCTTATGAAGATAACTTTGATGAATCAAAAATCCTTACAAAAGCTAGACCAATACAAATGAATAAAGAAGTATTAGAATATTGTAAAAAAGAAATTCAAGAATATTTAGATAAAAAACTCATTAGACCTAGTCAATCTTCTTGGAGTTGTGCTACCTTTTATGTTCAAAATCAGGCAGAAATAGAGATAGGTTTTCCCTAGGTTAGTTATGTTATATATATGTGTGGGTGTGTGCATTATTTTAAATTTTTAAATTATCTAAATTTTTGTTTATCTTGCTCAGGTGCCCAAGAACAATTGCTTGGGGTATTATGTTGGGAATAAACTTATGAAGCACTAACACAATTAATATGATTAATGTTGTGAAAAAGTAAATATGAGTTGAGAGAAGAGGAATTATAGTTCCTCCCAAGAAAAAAAGTTAATCTATTCGTTTATTTAGAGGTATTTATATACAAGATAAGTGAAATCTTAATTTTAAAAATATATTAATTATTTAATAAATTCTAAATAAATAAATATTAAGTTAATTTTAAAAAAATATTTCATTAAATAAGCATCCAAAAATGAAAGATTAATATGTGCCAAGCATGGCATGGTAGCTAGTGTCTATATATACGAATAGAATGTTCTCAATTTTACCGTCAATTTTCAACCAAATTGGAGTGAAAATTGTTTTCCTGTCCTTTCATTGTAAAATGTTGCCTTTTTGAATCTTAATTTCTTAAAATAAAAATTTAAAAAAAACAAGCATTTTTTTCTTTCATTATAAAATGTCTTTCATGTTAAAATACATCATATCATAATATATATAATTTCATACAATTTTCTATGCTAGGAAATAAATTTGTTCTAAAACGTTGCTAATCTAAAAACATCTTTTCTAATTTTTTTAATACACTTTCATGTTCATGTTATCTATTAATATAATTTAATATTTTATTTTTCATATCTTTGGTTTAGAATATTGTATCGCAATTTGATGATAATAATCATATTAAGTGAATAACTCCCTATTGAAAAATGAAAATATGTAATCATTTATGTTGATGAGCACATCGATACTTCTTTTAAAACATCTTAATTAAAAATAATTTTTAATAAACAATTTTGTTGTTTCATATGAAAAATTCAAGCATACGTATATCACGAGAAAATAATCTAGTTTTATAAAATTGAAACAACTTTAAAACAAAAAAGAACATTTTATATAAATAAAAAACATCTTAATAAAATCTAATTTTATTTTTAACTTAAAATATGAATATTTATTTTATCTAATAATCTACTATGACCAATTAGCCAAAATGCCAAACCCAAATATCCACTGCACCATTTTCTCAAAGGATACACCAATCAAAAAACACAAAGAATATTCCCATTCATTTATTCGCTATCGTTCCATATAAATACCAATGCATCATATCATTAATATAACCGAGAAATACATACAAACATAGGAATAACAACACTTACCAAGGATACAAATTTTTGTGGGAAATTAATTTTATAGAATAAGAATTGCAGGGCTTCTGTTGTGTTCGTTGTTTGCACTCACAATTGTGGTTTTTCTTCGCTCTTCCAGACCTCCGATTGTTCTCAACTGAAAATGGCAAGGTCTAACTTTTTCTATTCCAAACGTAAGTTTTGGTGTAGTATGGAGAGAGGAGGGAAACAAACTTTTTTTTTTCTAATTTATCCTTCTTATTTTTAAAATTTGTAATTTTGGGAAACATGTGACATGGTCATGATTTATTATGTTAAAATTTGGATGTCAATTAATGTTTGGGGTAAAATGCACATTTTAAAAATTTTAGGTAAAATGTACATTACATATAGTTTAAGGAGGTCAATTGAACTTTAAATTATCTTGATGTGGACCAACCCTCCTAATCGAATTATTCCTATAAGCCCTAACATAGACTCAAAAGCCCAAGAGCTCATAGTTACTAATCACCACGTCGCTAAATATGTACAAAAGGCAAGAAGCCTTTGGAAAAGACAACTTAATTACGAACAACTCAGAAAAACCCTTTGGGAGAGACCATAGAGGTAGAGAGAGACTCAAGGAGAGAAACGCATCCGGAAGGACCTTGCTTGATTGGGTCCTCTTTTGACTACTCAACATATCTAAATAAGTAATAAGAGATACATGAGACCTGTACAATGCATAATTTAATTATTTGAACAATCAATTATGTTTATGATATTAATATTATTTGTGATATTGGGTAATATACAATTTGTTTGAAGTAATTTTTATATTAAAAAATTCTTCAATTAATATATATTTATTTTTAAATTTTATGTGATTATTTTATTTATAGATATAAATATTGTATTTAAAAATTAAAAATTATTATGATAACAATGTATTTTATGTTGTCACAGGGTTATTCTTCAACCCATGCGGCACTTAGACAATCTCACAATAGGATATGCTAAGTAAACAATGGGATATGCTAAGTAAGCATATTTGTGTTTTGGGACAAGGATGACTAGTACTTGGAAGCGAAGATGAGGCAATGAATTTAGAAAGCAATGAACATAAGAGAGAGTTTGGGAAACTTGAGAAATCCACTCACTCAAGGTTGTCTTACAAATGAGGGGATGACCTATTTATACTTGTTTGGCATCCCAAATGTGTGGCTACAATTGATTGGTCTAGAGCCTTCTAACCTAAATATCTAGATATTTTTATGCATCTTACTAGGGTGTTCTAGAATACTTTACAATGCTCTAAGTATGTCTACAAATATCTATAAGTCTCTATAATGTTTTATAAGCTTCTAGAACCTTCTAAAGAACTTGTGTTTTCCACAAGGTTCTAGAGAATTCTAAAGAATTCTAGAGAATTTTGACGTCTTCTAAAATCTTCTAAAAAATCTAGATTAATCTAGAGAGTTCTAGAGATTTCTAAAAAATTCTAAGAAGCTCTAAAATATATCTTGACAATATACATATGTTGTAAGGATTTTGAGGGGATGTAACAATTTGCCTCTCTACTAACCCATCTGAATGAGAAACATTAAGTTCATTACATTGTTCAACGACATTCTGTAAAATTTTACCAACATGAAACAATGGCCAGTGTGATTTATTGGTATTTTTAAATTTTATTAAGTGCTCAAATTATTTTTTATTTCTGTTATTTATAGATAATAAAATCATTATAAAATTACATCAAAATATATAAATTTCAATTCTCTTACGTTATTCAATTATATAAATACTGAAAAATTAGTCTAAAATACTCTTATTGTTATTCCTAAAACCAAAAGAAAAATCTTAATAGAAATTATAATTTGTTTTTATTTCCAATGAATTGAAATATTTGCGTGAATTAATTATTTGAAAATATTTTTATAATTGATAGAAATATAATATTATTTTAGGAATTACAAATTCTAACATAATATAATATTGTGTCTAAACAGTATAAAAACACAAAAAAAGAGAGAAAAATAACCATTAAATAGAGAGTCAAAAGAGATAAAATAAAATAGAAAGACAAAATACATTATAGGAAACAGGGCCCTGTGGGTATAGTAACTGTCTTTATTTGTATATCTATTTAATTGTTTTAATTTTTCACTTAACTGAAAAGAAATATACTTTAAAGTTGTTTAAGAAAATACAGATAAAAAAATTGTTTAAAAAATAAAATAAACTTGCCATTCCAAGAACGTCTCTTACTTTCCTTTGAAAAATTAATTTTAAAAAAATCCTGCAATACTTTTATTTATTTATTTTTTAATTTTATTCATTTTAAACAGATTTTCAACCTAAATTAAAAAGGTAAAAACTTTAATTTTTTAAAATATGTATACTTTAAAATTGTTTAAAAAAATACAGATTACAAAATATTGTTAAAAAATACAGATAAAAAATTGTTTTAAAAAAATAACATAAACTTGCCATTCCAAAGACGTCTCCTACTTTCCTTTGGAAAATTAATTTTAAAGAATATCCAATGAAATCCTGCAATACTTTTATTTTGTTTTTTATTTTATTTTATTCATTTTAAATAGATTTTCAACCTGACTTAAAAAAAATCAAATACTTTTAATTTTTTTTTAAAAATACAGATAAAAAATTGTTTAAACTATAAAGTAGACTTGCCGTTTTTTGGAACGTTTCTTACTTATTGGAAAATTAATCTAAAGATATTTCTGTAAATCCTGCAATCATTTTATTTCTTTAAATTTTATCCATTTTAAACATAGTTTCAACAGGACTTAAAAAAGTCAAATACTTCACTTTTTTTAAAAAAAAATTAGGACTACCTTTAAACACACGCCTCTTTCCTTCATTTGGGGAACAATTCCTTTTTTCAAAAGAATATTCCTGTAAATCCTGCGATTCATGCCGTCACCTTCACCCGGGAAACAATTTTTTTAAAAAAAGAAAAATTATTCCTATAAATCCTACGCTAATTTTTGGTGTAAAAATAAAAAATCCATTAAGCAAAGCCTCTTCTATTTCATTCCGGGAACATTTTTTTTTTTAAAAAAAAAAACTTGAGAAATCTGTGCTGCTTTTATTTTTTGGGATCTACGTATGCCACCTCGACTTTTACTTGTGTGCCCCAATTAAAATTTCTTAAAACTTTTTAAATTGCCCCTCCTCAAGCCTCACACTCCATTTTTCTAATTTTTCCTATTTTCTTCTAAAATGTAGCTATTTCACACTACGGTGTCGTTTTAACAAAAAATAAATATTTATTAAATAATTTAATGAATAATTAAATTTTTTTTAAAATTTTAATGGAGGCCCACGAGCAAAAAAGGGGAGGGGGCCGTCCTTTTTTTTTTTTTAACAAAAAGAATCCAACATCCAAAGAGTAAAGGGTTTCCTCTCATATCGTCTTCGCCCTCTGCAACACTTACTATAGATAACCTCAACTTAGGTACTCTTTATTCTACTCTGAACTACTCTCTTTTTGCTTCAATTTTTTTTTTCTGTGCTGACTTAAAACTCATGGGTTCTTTATTTTGCTCTGAGTTACTCTGTTTTGCCTAACTTCCGAATTTTTAAATTCTTCTACTACGCTTTGAAATTGCAAATTTTGATTACTTCATATTTAAATTGCATTTTTTTTCCTTCATTGCATTATCATATTTGTGTTCATTGCTTTCTAATTTGTTCTAAATTTTTCTCTCCTTTATCTAATTTTTAACTTCAATTTTTTTATTTTTTTTAACGTTCATGTGCTCTTTACATTGGTGAATTACCTTAAATTGCAAATGCTGATACTTCATCTTTTAATTGCATTTTGTGCTTTGTTGTAAGCATTAGTAGTGTTCAATTTCTTTTTTCCAAGGTATGCTTTATTCTTTTCTTAATAATTGCTATTTATTCTCTATTCTCTTTGTATAGTCTTCATGCTTTATTGTATGATATTCTAATTTCTGGTTAGAAGAATTATTTTAAATGTGTGGTATAAGATATCAAAGTGTTCTTTTATACATTTCATTTTTCTACACATATATCTTAACCACAGGGCTCACATTTCCAATAATTACATATATTATTTCTTTTTATCACCAGTAAGTGATATATCATTATATAACTAAGAATATTTTGGAGAATTAAAGTGAATGAGTGGTTCAAAGGAAATTATATATGAAAATTATACCACTGGAAAGAGAGAGAATTCATATTTGAGAAAAGAAAATTGAATTGTTTATTTATCTCAAGTTAATCTGTACATGGCCTTTTATACACGAGGATACAGCTAAGCAAATAATAGCAGAAAGCTATTGACCCTAACTAACTCAAATTGATTTCTAACTTCACCGTACACGTTTACAGCCCCCTCAAGCTAAGCATATATGTCAAGTAAGCTTAGCTTGCCAAGTAATTCATTAGAACGTGTAGGAGGAAGGCCTTTGGTAAAGAAATCTGCAAGTTGTTGTTGAGTACTAGTATGAGAAAGATGAATGATTCATGCTGTCACCTTCTCCCTAGTGAAATGACAATCGAGTTCAATATGCTTGATTCTTTCATGGAATACCGAGTTCTTAGCAATGTAAATGGCGGAAAGACTGTCATAATGCAGAATGGTTGGAAGTTGGACAGGAAACTTGAACTCGTTAAGAAGCTGAAGAAGCCAAACAACCTCACAACTTGTTATAGCCATGGCTCTGTATTCTGCTTTTGCAGAACTCCTGGAAACAGTAGTCTGTTTCTTAGATTTCCAGCTGATCAGCAAACCTCCAGGAAAAATGCAAAAACCAGTGGTATCTGGAGGAGTTAAGGTAAGATAAAGTAGTTTAACAACTAATCTACGATAAAGAAGAGGCTCTTGTAGCAGACCATCAGTGGTATGTACCAATCTGTGATCTAGATCAATAGGAATACTGACTGGTTTGGCATCAGAAAGGCCAAATTCTTGTAGCAAGTCAGAGCAACTTTTCTTTGAGACATGGAAATACCCTTTATCGATCTAGCAATCTCTAGCCCAATGAAATATTTAAGATTGCCAAGGTCTCGAAGATTAAAATGAGAACTGAGCATGTCCTTAATAGCTGTTAACTCTGCAGAAGAATTGGCTGCAATTACTATGTCATCTACATAAACCAATATAGCAGCTAATGTTTGATTGTGAGTTCTGATGAAGTGGCTATAGTCACTTTTAGACTGTTGGAAATCATTAAGCAAAAGACACTCTGTTAACTTTTTGTTCCATTGTCTTGATGCTTGTTTGAGACCATAGAATAATTTATTCATCTTGCAGACAAGTTTCTGGCCCTTATAGATACCAGATTTGCAATTAGCATATTAACCTGTGAGTGGAAAGCCTTGTGGAAGAGTCATACAGACATCTTCAGCCAAGTCTCTGTTAAGGAATGCATTGTGGATATTTAGTTGAGCAAGCAACCAATTATTCTGTGCTGCCAGTGCAAGAAATACCCTAACAGTAGTTTGTTTAACTATAGGGCTGAACATCTCCTGGTAATCAAATCCCTCCTTTTGACTATACCCTTTGGCTACTAGTTTTGCCTTATAACGCTCTATGGAGCCATCTACTTGAACTTTACTTTGTAAACCCACTGGAGAACGATTAGGAGGTAGGGGAACCACAGTCCATGTCTTATTTCTTTCTAAGGTATCAAGCTCTTCACTTACAACATGTTTCTAGTGGTCATATTGAACAGCATCTTTATAGGATTGAGGTTCATGTGTAGATGCAATCGTCAGAGAAAAGGCTTTATGGCTAGATGAGAGTTTTGTGTGAGCAAGAAACTTGTACATAGGATGGTCTTGAGGAGTGAGAAGCATGGTTTGGGCGACATGGGGTAATTTGAAATGATAATCTGCAAGATAACTAGGAACTTTGATAGCGCTGTTACTCTGCCTCATTGGAACTACCTGTGTGTGTGTGGGCGGCATATGACTAGAGGAATTTGGTGTAGCAGAAGGCAAACCAGAAGAAGAATGAGGTGATGATTTTGCAGAAGTAGTATCTACGAGAGATTGAATAAAAGATAATATGGAATGAAGATTTGAATAAGGAAAAACTGATTCCTGACAAAGAACATCTCTAGAAATGATGACAAATTTGGATTCCAAATCATAAAGTTTGTATCCTTTAGAGGCAACAGAATATCCTAAGAAAATGCAAGGCTTGGCACACGGTTCAAATTTCCTTTTATGTGGAATATTAATAATAGCAGAGGCTAGACATCCAAACACTTTAAAATTTTTGTAATCTGGTTGAACTTGCATTAGCTTTTCATAAGGACTAAGATGACCCAATACCGGTGTAGGAAGTCTATTTTGAAGATGTGTGGCTGTGAGTACTGCCTCACCCCAAAATCTAATGAGTAGAACAGCTTGAAAAAGAAGTGCACGTGTCATACTAATGAGATGCTGATGTTTTCTTTCCACTACATTTTGCTGTGGAGTATATGGGCATGACTTTTGATGTATGATACCTTTGGACTCAAAAAAATCATGGATACGAAACTCATTACCATAATCAAATCTGACTATTTTGATCTTCTTGCTAAACTGGTTTAGAATGATACTATAAAATTGTTTTATGTAATGTGCAGCCTGAGTTTTATGATGGATTAGAAAAACCCAAGTAACTCTAGTAAAATCATCTACAATTGTGAGAAAGTAGTGGTGACCATGAAGATCTCCTTGTGAATAGGGTCCTCATGTATCTACATGAACCAAATCAAATGATGAAGTTGTGACAGTGGTGCGTGCAGGAAATGGCTATCTTTTGAGCTTAGCCTTAGGACATATTAAACACTGCTCAGAAGAAATATTTAAACCAGAAATGGATGAAATATTTGCATAACATCTTTAGATGGATGTCCAAGCCTCATGTGCCACAAATTGAAAGAATTATTTGAAGAATTTGAACCAGCACAAGCCTTGTCAGATTCTGAAGTACATTTATTCGATGACTCTTCACAAGAAAAGAAATTATGAACAGGTATAGGATGATTAACAGACACATAGTTATTAACAGTAGCAGTTTCAACATAATTAATACAATCAGAAATAGAATTGAACTTGGGACAATTTGACTGATTTTGATGAAGCCATAATAACCCAGCGTATGGCTTAGCTTTTCCAATTGTCAGCCATGTAGGTTGGACCTGAATGAGACAAGAATTTTTAGAGATTTTAGAGTGTATTTGTCATTGGCAACTAATTTACTTGCAAAGAGAAGATTGTAGGTGAAACTAGGCACAAACAAAACATTATCAAGAACAATCAGTTTGCCAACATGAGTGATAGTAATCTTTTGCGTTAGGTAGCTGCAAATAAGACTCAGTGACAAGTCTACAAGAATCAAACAAATCATTGTTGCAGATTATGTGATATGTTGCTCCTGTATCGATGATCCAAGAATCTTTAGGGACAGGTTTATGCAAATTGTTACATAAGGGAGTTTGTGAGGTTTACCAGCAAAGTTGCAATGGGCTGAGAAGTAGAAGGATTGGTGGGAAGAGTCTGTGTATGACCAGCAAGAATTTGCATGAGCTTCTGGGCTTGTTCCTTAGATAGAATGAGTTTATCAAGACTGAGATCCACCTCCCCTTGACCATCCTTGCTAGTAGATTCTGTGGTTCCTTCAACTTGGTTAGCAACAGTCAACTTTGAATTGGTTAACTTGAAATTCCCCTTTCTTGCGTTGATTTTTATTCTGCAAGTCAGCTTTGCCTTTAGTGAATTTGAAGTTGGGAGGAAATCCGATCAACCTGTAACAATTCTCCTTCAGGCGACCTTTCTTCCACGGTGAGAACACTCTATCTCAAATCACTGATTATTGTTTCTTCCTACTGCTATAGCAGCTGAACCCAAGAGATTATTTTGCTGTGAGAAGAGGTTACATTGAGTTTGTTCACATATAACAAGATTGTAAACAAGATCCAATGAAGGCAGAGGCTTCATAAGCAAAATTTGGGATCTGATTGCATGGAAAATTTCATTTAGACCATTAAGGAACTTGAAAACATGATCTTGCTGTTGAATATCATTGAACTAGCTAAAGCAATTTTGATTGCATCTACCACATCGGCAATGTACTCATCTATTGATTTCCTTCCTTGTACTACAGTATTCAAGACTTGTTGGAGATGGCAGATTCGCACGCCATCCGGTTGAGAAAACCTACTAGCCAATTTTTCCCAAATTTGAAGAGCATCATTCATATAAAAGACAGTAGAAGGAGAGATCAATTTAAGCAACCAAGAAACAAGAAAGTTGTTACATCGTTTCCAAGAACTAAAAAGTATATGATCTTTAGTAGGCTTTGCATCTGCTCCAGTGAAATCCATCCTTGTTCCTTATTGAAACAGCTAGCAGAAATGAGCATGTCTAGGTTGCATATTTGTTTGAATTGAGTTTTGGAGAAACTACAACGAAATTGTGATTTTCGATTGGATGAATATAGTAAGGCGAGGGTGAATCTTCCATTGTAGAAGCTTGACCCGCAAAAGCTTGATTTGTAGAATTGCTAGAATTGTTGTTGTTTCTGACCATACTTGAGCAACATTTGAAGAAGAGCGAAAGAAGAGATTTTCTCAAAATTTTTCTCCAGAATTTTGACGGAAAATTCAGTGGAAGTCCGAAGAACGTTTTAGAGCCAGAGTGGCTCTAATATCAACTCGAATGAGAGAGAATTCATGTTTGAGAAAGGAAAACTGAATTGCTTATTTATCTCAGGTTAATCTGTACATGGCCTTTTATACTCGAGGATACAACTAAGCAAATAATAGCAGAAAGTTATTGACCCTAAGAGCATCTCTAACCATGGTATCCAAGAGAGTTGCATAAGTAATTTTTTAATAATTTTTTGTGGGCTCCACAATGACACATTATTTATTACACTATATACAACTTAGAAACAAAACTCTCTATAGTGGTGTAACTCATATTAATTGCATAAGTGGGTTCCACACGTTATTCCATATTTTTATTTTATTTTCATATTTATTTTTGTAATTTGACATTTTTAAGTTTATTTTATTTTATTTTTAATACACTAAATATGTGCAAAATTAATACTAAACATTTAATAAATTTGTGTAGATTAAAATATATGATGCATAAATATATATTAAAATGGATTAAACATCATTCAACATACATAACAATATTTAATTAAGATAATATCTAACTTTGGTTAATTTGATGCTCAAAATGTCCCTATATATGCTCTACTAAATCTGCTTGAAGTTGTTGATGGGTTTGCCTTGGACGTACATTAGCTCTGTTTCTTAGGTATATTTCAAAATCAATAGGCAAATCAGGCAGAAGTCCATGAGATACTTCAGTTGCCACTTCATTATTGTTTGAATGATCATAAGAATAATCAAAGTGGCAGCCATAGGTGTGTCGTTCATCTTTAAATATCATGTTATGTAGTATGATACATGCATATATTGTATGTTTGAGTGCATCCATATGCCATGCACGTGCCGGTCCACGTATAATTGCCCATCGAGATTGGAGCACTCCAAATGCTCGCTCCACATCCTTCCTTGCTACCTCTTAATGTTGAGCAAACAATTTTCTCTTATCTCCTTGTGGCATCGAGATGCTTTTGACAAATTAACATATTTTGGATAAATCTCATTTGCTAAATAATATCCCATGTTATATTGGGTTCCGTTGATTGTATACTACACCTTAGGAGCAACACCTTGCAAAACCTCATTAAACACATTGGATTGATTTAACACATTGATATCATTATTAGAACCCGCAACTCTAAAAAATGTATGCCAAATCCCCAAGTCCTGTGATGCTACTGCTTCAAGCATGATTATCGATTTAGCATGATCACCCGACAAAATTGTCCTTTCTATGCTATAATTTTTCTACTCTCAATGTATACAATTAATACTGCCTAACATACCTGAAAAACTACGACGCTTTCCAATTTGAAGTAGGCGTCTAATGTTATCACAGTTTGTCCTTCTTACATATTGAGCTTAAATACTGCATTCATACCCCAAACAAATTTGTCTAAGCATTCTAATGTAGTACATTCGCCAATTCACACATAATATAGTATTCTGTGTTTTTTTTTTTTCTTTCTGTTATATATAGGATTTTTATTGAATTACTTTTCTCTTCAATTTCTATTTACTACAATATCTATTTACTGTTCTGTTTGTTCCGTTTACTTGTGAGCATGATAGAGGAATTTGGCTCTAAATTTTTGCTCACTTTTCACCTGCTTTATGGGCAGATTGGGACCCATTTGAAGCTGTGCTCTTATGATTTTGTTTATAGTCATATCTTTCTTTTTTTGCCAGTAGAACGCCAGCAAGCAGTCTTCTAGTCATGGAATGGATGAATTTGCGTTCTACATATCTGTGCTCCCTACAATTGATGACCACCATGTAGAACACAAGTTCATCTAACGGTCTTAGCTTAACCGGGTAAAAAGTAATCCAACAGTCTCACTGCCTCCCTCTAGGTTTTACTGCCGGGTCTGCTTTATTCCAACGCTTACAACTAAGGTCTTCTTCTTCTTAATCTTGATAATCTAAATAGATATTTAGAACCTAATCAATAAGCTTTGATACTAAAACTCTATGGATCGACTAACCAAGTAGGTTCCTAAGGTTCTCTTTCTAAAACCTATGGAGATAACCAAACATTTGCATATTGAAGAAAAAGCAAGCAAGTTATATAAAGAAAATAGTCGTGTTTACAATGCAATGTTTGCTTTCACATCAATTGGTGCTAAAGTTGATAAATTAATCAATAGTGGGAGGACGCCTTGGGTATATAGAACACATGGTCAAAAGTATGCATAGGACTGATAGTTTAATGCCCAATGCCGGAGATCCTCTAAAATATGCACTACTATATTCTTATATTAAGCTGTTATCCTTTAATGAGATACAACATAGATTAGTAACAATAAGGTATATTATTATGCTGTTATCCTTATATTAAGCTGCAAGTTTAGCTTAATTAGTGATTTTTTCTTTGGTTTTTTATATTAGCATTTTTAATTTATTTAATGCAAATTCTAATAATCTTTGTAGGTCTGATGAAAGATTCAATAATAGTTCACACAGAGTTAGTGACAAAAATTTAGGAAACGCTAGATGAGCACAGGGCTAAATCATTCAGAAAGGCCAAGGAGAGGTTTGACTTCAACGAATGTGAAAATGTCACTATAAAGTTGCTTTGCGATAGAAATACTGATGGAAGAAGTTATAACTTGCCAACTTTGTCTGAAGTAGCAGCACTAATAATCAGTGATTTTGGCTCTGCAACAATTGACAAAGATATTTTAGTGAAAAAAATCTTTTTATGCCCTTTCGCACTATCGTCATTTTTTAAAAAAATCCCTTAAGTTTTAAATTGACTAAAATAAATTTTCACATCTCAAGTTAAAAATAAAAATAAATCTTATTAAGGTATTTTTTGTTTATACATAAAATTCACTTTTGTTTTGAGCTTAAAATTTGATAGTTTATTTTATCTAATTTAAAACGTAAACGTCTTTTTTAGAATTAAGGATAATGTGAAGGGGCAAAAATAAGTTTTTCTCTATTTTAGTTGAATCAAATAATAGAAAATTAAAAAGAGTTCATGAACTTCATCTTGCTTACCTCCCACTTCAATCCTCTATTGTTCCCATATCGTGAAGATGGGTACAGAACTGGAATGATGCACAGAGACATCAGTATGAGTGTTGCCCCTAAAAGAAATAATGACAATTAGAGGGTTTATGTGCTTCAGGCTTCAAGCAAGGGATTTTGAACCTGCAACCACTTTAATGTCTGGTAGATTATGCCAACATTTTATTGTTGATGCGTATACAGTGATTGAGGAAGATAGATTGTCTTATATTAGATGTAACCAAAAGCATTGAGATGTGATCAATACAAAATATTCACCAAGCAGAAGATGGAGGTCAGACAAATGTCAACTTGATTGGTAAGAGAATAATATTATCATCTTCTTTTGTTGGGGGAAGAAGATATATGGATCAGCCTGATGCAATGTCCATATGTTATACAGTTGGTTATCTAGAATTTTTTTTTATAACATTTACATGTAATTCAACCTAGTTAGAGATTCGACGATTCTTAGAAATAAAGAAATTGGAGACAGTTGATCGTCCTGATGTTATAGTGATGCATCCCTGGAATTTTCAGAGTATGTTACTCCAATAAAAAAGGAACAAAGCTCGTTCAGCTTTTCAACTAGTTTAAGATACGGACTCAGTTTCTTCACAATCCTCAACTACCAAGAAGATCAAGCTTGTTAAGATTGAGCCATCGGACAAGAATGACTAAGTTTATTTTATTTAGTTTCTTTATTATCTAGGTATTTATATCAAATCATGAAATGATACCTGCCTACTTTTTCTCCTTTGGGTTTGTAATGTTTGTAAGTGACAGCCTATGGTACTTGCACTTTTCTTTTTTTTTCAAAAAAAAAAAATGGTATTCTTATTGTCACTATATTTATTGTGATATTTAATTTTATGTTGTGGTTTAATTATTCATATTGTAAGAACTGTCACTAAGTCTTTGCAATTACATATCTTTACTTACATCTAATTGTAGTTTTGCTTCACCATCAACATATGGTTTTCCATGTATTATTTTTAAAGGTATGATGAGTTTTAAATGGAAGATTTTATTAAAATACTGCCTTTGTGACTACATATTATTATTTATTTAGTTCCATGTCCTTCATTTTTACTTCATGCTATAAACTTGATCATAAAAAATAAATCTAAACAAATAAATGTAGTATACATTATCATAAAAAAAAAAAACTTGCCCGTGCTAAGCATGGGCTTGATAACAAATAGAGGATGAGTAAATGAGGTGCTCAAAGCATTTCTCCTCCTCTGTTTTGGTAAACCACCAATTGCATTCCTCTTCGTTCACTTGTTACCATGGCACTACTTCTGAAGTAAGGTTGCATGCATCAGTGCTAGAGCACGGAAAAGTGGTTTTGAGGGTAGAGCTTAAGCAAGGATTCGGGGTTTTACGTAGGCATGAGAAATGGTTCTAAGATCAGAGCTTGACCAAGCAATTAATGCTTCTCTTCTTTAATTTTGGTCTTGAGGTTCTATATTTTTATGGATTTTTATTTTGATAAGCTTCATTTATGATTCAATTTTAAGACTTGATTTCTGGTTTAATTATCTTTGAGTTTGATTTTGTTCAATTTTTGGTTTCTCAATTGTTTGATTGTTGGGTCATAATCTTGCCTCTATTTGTTCAACTTTTGGGGCATGATTATGGGTTTGATTTTCTTCTAATTGTTCTAGGACTTTGTTGCGATTGTTCTATTTGATCATTTTGTTCTCGGTTCTATTTGTTTTTGCCTTGTGTTTGGATGCGTTTGATTTCACCATATAAGTTAGGCTTATTTTTCTTTTTTTAGTAAGCAAGAGTTACTTATATAAGATACATTGCTTACAATTGATAGCCACCCCACATTACTCCAATGGCGAAATCCAATTTTGGTATTGTTACTTAATTGTATAATCAAGTTAAAGGTCGTATAGTGTTAGAGATGCTTTTAGTGGGCTAGGAGCCAACCAACCTAAATTTATGAAAATCATTTAAAGGATGTTTTTGCCTACTTTGTGTATGATTGTGACATGGCATACCATATATCAAAAAACAAATAGAAAAAAGATATGGGGCTTTGACATTAGCAAGTCTCAAGTTACTCAGTTACAAAAAAGAATGGTTAACCATATAGGTTCAATGGTAATATGTTGAGTTTCAAGATACTTCAACTTAAAGATTTTGAGTTTAAAACTTTAGAATCACAATTGTAGAGAAAGATTTTATCAATTACTACTCATATCCTAAATAGGCCTTAAGGGTGCAAACAAAGGAATAAAAAGAATGAGTTTAAATATGTGTAATACTTGTTAAAATATGGAGTTTACATAAAAAAACCCATAATTTTAAAATCACTACGAAAATACGTTAAATAAAAAGCACAAACTCAAAGAAGAGCAGATTGCATAGAAGATGGCAAGAGGAACAAAGGAGAGACTGGTAGAATTTCCCTTATTTAAGGCAAGGGGGCCTCTAGAAAGTATAGAAAGAGAGAATTTAGGATTTGAAATGATTCTTCTATGATTTCATTTAGCCTTTCCATAGTGATATATAGGTAGTATCATGCTTATAGAATAATTCCCTAAAGATTTAGATCATAACTAACTACCCTTTTACAAACTATTCCCGCTAATGCATGTTGTCCTCCTATATGATGGGTTTTTTTATTGACCTTAGAGGCCTGCTACTGGAATTGGGTATTGTAGCTTCCTCGTTTTCGTTGGGCTCTGTAGTTGTTCTCCCTGTTCATTGGGCCATCTCAATTGCTTCAATGAGAGACCAAAAAATAGTATTTAGTTTAATCCTAAATTAGTTACTATTTCAAATGATGGTGTTGTGGTCTTGACACAAGTGACAACAAAAGTTAATTAATGAAATGATGCGTTTTTATAGAAGTGGAACGTTGCATTTTAAGAAGCAGTAAAGAAATGATTACAATCATTATCTATCATCTATCTTATGCAACAACACCCTTTTTTTTTGGTTGATTCTAGTAAGAATAATACATTCTAAGGTGTCTATCGTTTATCAAAATTACAAAAAACATCAAATCTTAAGTTCATCATCAAGGTAACTCCTTTATAGCCCCGTTCAAGAAAACAACTTCGTTAGGTGCTTATGTCATAAGTTTTAAAAAATACCTAATTCAATAAGCTTATTTGTGTTTTAATGCACAATTTTAAAATCACTTATATAATATTTTAGAAGTTTTAGATGCATCAATATACAAGCACGTATAATAGTTGAAATTACTAAAATGACATCATAAATACTTAGGGTCTGTTTAAAGTTTAGGGTTTTATGATTTAGTGTTTCAAGATCTAAGATTTAGACTTTATAATTTTAAAATTTTTATGATTTAGAGTTTTAAATCATATTTAGGGTTTATAGTTTTAAAGTTTTGGATTTTAAAGTATGAGATTTATAGTTCGAGTTTAAGGTTTATGGTATAGAGTTTAAATGTATGTTTAGCAAATGGAGCTACTAACTTACTTAAGAGATTGTGTCTTATTGGCTTGGTTAATAAGCTAACAAAGTTGTTTGGTAGATAAAAAATGGAAGGAGATTGTAGCGTTTGAAATCTACTTTTTTGGAATGCTATTTGAAGTAGTATTTTATTTTAAAAACTAATTATTAATAATTTATTTCTCATTTTTACCCTTAATTTTTTAACAAATTACAAATTTTATCATCACAAATTAATCCTAATAACTCAATCTCTCTTCTTTTTTTTTTTCACATGGCCTCTCGTTTCTTTCTCTTCTTCCAATTTTTTAACTCTCTTCCCTTTTCTCTTCTCCCTTCATTTTCTTCCTTTCTCATAAACTTAGTTTTTTATTATTTAATTAATAGGTTTCATAATAAATAAATTTAATTAATTATTTGATAAAAATAAATAATAATAATAATTTAATTATTTAATAAATAAATAAAATAAATTATATTTAATCTTAATGTTATGTTAAATTAATTTTACTAAATAACTTAAATTCAATCAATTAGTTACATAATTATAAATTTTTAATTACATTTTACAATATTTAACTAACTTCATAACTATACCTTTTAAAGTTTAAAATTTTAAGTTTTATCTTTTAAAATTTGAGTTAGAATGAAAGTAGGCTAGGCTAAATTAGGCTTTTATTTAAATAGGTATGGCTGATATAGCAAATTATTGGTCTAAGCTTGGCCTATTAGCCACCAAGGACAAAAGTTAGGCATGGCTTACTAGCTTGTTTAGGCCTGACAGGCCTATTAAGCTATTTAGGCATATTAAACAATTACCAATAGAATAGATTTTCTGATTTTCTTTTCATATTTTTTGGTAAGTATATTTTGTATAGTGAATTTAGGCCTCAGACTATTTATATTTTAGTCCTTGTTTTGTGGAAATTGAGGTTGATTTGATCTTTAATTATTTATTTTGTAGGATCAAAAGAAATAGAGATGAAAAGCACGAAAAGGAACATAAAAATGGCTAATTTGAAAAATGCAAGGTGAAGCCATGGGAGAGTTCAATTGGAGGCAAAAGAGAAGAGTTTGAAACCATGATGCCAAAGAGGAGCCAAGAAAATCTAAAACTTAGCTATTGGTTCCGCAGTGTGAAGAGCTTGCGCCAAGTAGCAGAAAAAAAAAAAAAAAAAAAAAAAACGAGACCTGAAAGGTAGAGTCTGAAGCCATGGTATCAGGAGGGTTTTAGCCACCCCCATAGTTTTAAAAATTAAATTGGAAATTGATCCGAAAAAGTTATCAGTTTAACTGTTAATTGGTTCAACTACTGAGTCGCTAAATAAATTGAAGAAATTTAAAAAATATTTTTGAAAAATAAAAATAGTTTAAATTAAAATTAAAATCATATATAATATAAGTTTATAATATAACACAATACTCTTTAGTTATTAATATAAATTATAAGATTAATAATAAAGAAACATTTTGATTAAATCCAAGTATTTATATGGTTGATTAATTTTTTATGAGATAATCTCATATTTTAATGTAAAAGAATTGTTTTGTTATTAATATTTTGAGTTGTAACTTATGGGTAGTTCAAGGTTATTTTTTATTTTCATAAGAAAAGTTTATCTAAAAGAATTGAGACTATTCTAATAAAATCAATTTTTATTCTCAATTTGTAATTAATAACTAAAAATTATTACAAAGAAAAGAAATACATTATTCTTATCAACTATGGAACATGACATGCGGTGCATATTGTTTTGTTTGTTTGTTTCTTTTTTTCTTTCAAATTCATTGGCTGCAGCATGAAGAGTCAGCAAGCAAATCCATTTTGGGTAAACTATAAACGTGTCCCGCATGTGTAAAAAGCAAGCAAATCTAAAGCTTACCCCCAAAGACCTTTCTCTTTTTGGAACTCCCACGCCGCTTGAGTTAGGGTAAGGAGAGCTAAGAGGAGTCTATAAAAATAATTTTACCTCACATTTTTTTAAATAGTTCTCTAGGCTTTTTCTATTAAGATAATTTCTTTTAAAAAATTTAAAGTTGAGAACTCAATAGTACAAAGATTTTAATTAAGTTAATTAAATACTTAAAATGCTTAAAAGTTTTTTTCTTAATTTTAAAAAACTGGTTTGATTTTTATAAAACCATTTAGGTCACGGTTTTATCTGGTTCAACTAGAGTTTGATTGGTTTTTGAATGAATTATTTGTAAAAATGGTCTAATGTCATCAATTGGACCAACTCAAGATTTGATTCCTGGTTTAACCGATTGGATCAACCAAGTCGGTCCGTTTTCTATAATTATATTATTAAATTAAAAAAGTCAACCTATAAGCTAATAGCTAGGTTTTGTGTAAATAGGCTTGACCTTTTTAATTAAATAGGCGTATATAACGGCCTTGACCTAACTTGAAAGCCTACATTAAAACATGTGTCACCACAGGGCTAAAAAGTGTGGATCACTCTAAGTCGGTGACGTGCAGTAAAAGTTTTACCTTTTGACCGAACTTATTGTAATTATATTAAATGGTTAAACCTGGCTTGACTACTAACGTAGGCTAGGCCATAGGCCCATGAGTTTATTTTCATTCTTAAATTTAGGGTTTTATATTTTAAGATTTAAAATTTATTATGGGCATAAGAATAATTTTATTATGAAATAGATAAATTTATAAAAATAAATTCAAATAGGTTTATTAAAAGATTATAAGTTATTTTCATGAGCTCTAGTCCCAAACACCTGCAAGTTTTAACTACGGAGCTTATATCTATTATACCTGTATTAATTGCAATCTACTATCACTACATAATATAAAAGAAGTCTCCAAATTAGAGCAATTAATATATCCACATCAACAACCTAACATCCATTTTAATTCACAAATCAACAATTTTCTATAAATAAAATAAAAGAAGTCCCCAATTAAGAGCAATTAGATTTTTTCCCCGTGCGATGCTTGAGACAGTAATCTTTTGCAATATTTGTATGAAAGTGGCTTGGAAGGAGATATTGGCATTATCCCAATATGAGGCGACCTCACTTTTTCCCTTGGTAGCTCATTATGAAACTTCAACGGGTGTAGGTTTAGGGCTTTTTAATTTGATTAATTAAATAATGCCACTTGGTTATGGGTCATAAAATGTGATTTGAAACCTTTTTTAATTTTAAATTAAATAGGAAAGCCTCTAATGTAATTTTTTTTAGCAGGTACCAACCTTTATCATCTCTCTTATTATGAATCCTATAAGCCATGGAACTACAATTTGCTAGATATTAGTATTTTTCTTTTAATCATTGTTAATTTCAAGCTATTATCTAAAAAAAAAAAAAAATCCTAAACACGAAATAAAACTGCATATTCCCAAAGCATTACAATTACGATCTAAGCAATATATGCTAAAATTTTTAAAATTCTAATTAACTTTTTCCAGATGAAGAAAGAGCAAGCAAGTATAGATTAAAGGACTTTCTTTTTTGACCAAAGAGTGGGCAGCACAATTGATACAACTCAAATCGATCAAATTTAAAAGATAGCAAATTAAGCTCAGAAGATGGAGGGCCTCCAACATAAAACATTAATAAAATGATGAATTCTCGCATAGAGACTATCGATCTATTTTTAAACTCAATTTCAACATAAGTCAATGAGTGGCATGTCATCGCGCATAGAGGATTAAAAATATTCTTATGATGATTACAAAATAAGGTTACTAGATAATAAAATTTCAGTAATTTTTTAAAAAATTAATAAAATCAATTAATATATGTCGTACTAATATTAGGAAATAAGAGGAAGGATTAAGAAAATCAACTAATATATTCTAAAATCAATTAATATATTGATTAGGAAATAAGAGTGTTACCAAGTAATAAAATTTTAGTGAAATAAGGTATTAAAAAATCAACTAATATTTTTTGGATGATTTGAAAAATCACTTATAAAGTATTATATAGTCAATGCAATTAATATATATACTAAATTTTAAAGATGATATCATATGCGTATCCTACCCTTGGTAAAAAATTGAGAATATATTATATTTAATTATTGATTTAGTATTTTTAATTTTTATTGATTGACACACCATCATATTATAAATATATTTTATTTCTTACACAAGTCGATATAATAAAACTTTAACTAATAGCTTTTACTTTTATTTTATTTTTTTGATTGAATAATGTCTTGCAAAATAATTAGTGTATACATTAAAAATACGTTCTTTAATACTAAAACAGGGGTGAAAGACGTCATTGATGTCAAACATCTCTTTTTTTGGGTTTAACTTCGTGGGATTTAATATGAAGACACAATGGAAAACCAAATGTGAATACCATCTGTTGTGAGGGTGATTTTTGTGGGTTATTGTGTGTTGTGTCCGAGTTTGAGACTGAAAGTGGGTTTTTATCCACCTTTTCGGATGAGAGGGAGGTCCGAAAGAATGTGGCAATGATTGATGAAGAGAGTATGTCCATAGGCTTATGGGTCTACTTGTTTAGGCCCATAAATGTAATCTACTGGTCCACATCACTTTTATTGGTTTGATGTGTTACCAGATTTTTGCAATTAATGAGTTAGATAGAAGAAAGAAAGAAAAATGAGAAGACAATTGGATTCATCTAATTAATACTTGAGGATATAAAAAGACACTGAAATTTACAACCTTACGCCTATGAAAATTCACCGTATGGTAAACCAATTCTTACTCGAACACCAAACATATCCTCACATTGGCGCTCTGCGTAATATCTAGTAGTCATTTATAAATAAATCCCAATTGCAATCTAAAGTTAGAAATCCAACGAAATCAAATGACTAATTTTACAGTGAAAAGTAACACCTGCCAACACAGGTTGGCCAATATATAAAATATGTACTTTTTAATTAGTATTGGCCGGTATTTTGACTCTCATAAACTTTACATCTCACCCTTAAGCAATCAAACTTTACATCCATTTCTCTAATGCCCTTTTTCAATGTTTCCCATTTTCTTTTGGAGCTGGCTCACCACATTCATTCTTGCTGACCTTGGCTTCTAATTTTCACACCTTATCCAACAAAAATTTATGCTCCTCTTTATCATCCAATAGTACAGTAGGACAATCCACATTGTCTTAGGGCTCTTCTATTTTAACTGTCTCACATTAATATGGTTAATGCTCCTGTTACTAAAGGAAACAAAATGTTTCTGTAATGGTATAAGTAATAGTAACAAACAAAGACACAGCAAATATTATATCTAGTATATCAATTAGTTTGCTTAGAGAAAATTAATTAAGGTGCGCCTCTTTTGAGTCTTTTAAGTTCTTCGGCTTTCTCGAGATGGACTTTATTGTTAAATGACTTAGTCAACTCCCTCCAACAATGTTTGATTTTCTCTCTACACAAATTTTTAGAAAGAACTCATTACGAAAAACATCATAAGTCAAGAGTCCTCATATCTTACATAGAAACTTCTCTATTATTGAGCAAGGTCCTGTCAAGATCAATACTCTATTTAAGTAGGCACACTGACTTGAAAGTTATGCAAAAGCAACCAATGAACATTCAATACCAGTGCCCGTGTCTTCTGATTTTGAACATTGTTCATCATATCTAGAAATAATTTCTTGGTCAATTATCTAAATGTTTTGAGAAATAAACAAAGTAAAATAATCATAAGCAAGACATCATAAGATAGAAATAGTCTACTCACATTTGGAATGTGCTTCTTATTGTCATTTACTCTTACCTTTCAATGTTTCTTTAAAGCTAACAAGCTCAATTGAAATATTGAAAAAAAAAAAAAAAATTAGAACAACTCAACATTCAATGGCCAACTTCATAAGAAAAATTCAAACCAATTTTTGGAAGGACTCAACAAATCCAAACCATATGAAAGAAGTAATTGAAGCATATTAAATCACCAAAGAGGTCAGAATGCAAGATATAAATCTAGACAAGAAGATATCAAGAAATTATATAAAATGCTCGAGATAACCTAAAGAAATTTTGAGAATTCCAAGATACCATGAATTTTCTAGGAAATTCTTAATGACTTTGGCTGAAGCAGCTAAAGTCATGAAGAATTTATGAGAAAATGCTAGAGAAATTATTGTAATATTTAAACAATTTTTTTTTTTAATCAATATTTATCTATTTACACCAAGAAACAACACAAATTGAAGCCAAAGTGCTTCTATCACAGCCATCTATGATATAAAAGGAGTCTTTAAATAGCCTATTCAACTCAACAAATATCAATTATTTTAATTAATAATTTAATTTAATTAATTAATTAATCATTAATCAATTAGAGACTAAAATAGTTTTAATTGACAAGTAAGTTATCACTTATTCATTTTAATAAATTTATTATTTAATCCAACTTAGCAATTAGCAATTATTTCAATTAGTAATTTATTTTATTAATTAATAATTAATCAATTAGACATTAAAACAATTTTAATTGAGAAATAAGTTATCACCTATTCATTTTAATCAATTAATCAGACATCAAAACAGATACATAATTGAAAGACTCAATCAAAACAGATGTTCAATGGATTATAGCTTATTTCAATAAAAATATCCAATTAATTTATTTTAAATGGTATGACTCCCGTTTTATAAAACTTCTACCCTATTTAAATTATTGTTACAATTAAATATATTTTATAAATATTTTAAATATTCATTTAGAATATTCTTTATCATTTGACTCGGTATTTATTTTATATTTATATGATATAATTAATTTAAAGATAATTATCTTTTTTAAAATTTTTACTTGAATTCAACCATTCCCTCCACTTATAAATTCTCTAGAGAAAGAATAAAATACACTAATTTTTGGAGGCCTTTACTTACGCTCTTCTCCTCGTTACTCTTTCTTTGGAATGGATTTGCGTGTTTTGAGTGTCTAGTTCTGGATAGTGTTATAACCTAATGAAGAGTAGACTTAGTGATCAAAGCACGACAACACTTCCCACACAAATTCTGCCACACACAAATGGTATTTGCACTCAAAAAGAGGAGGAAAGGGAGGCTCTGCAGAACACCCAATCAACTCGGCAATACATACTAAAAGTGGTACTTTGCAATAGGTACCAATTCCACGTCTTCTCTTACTGTGTATTTTGTTTGCATATTTGGCCGAGCACGCCACTTGGAAGAAACATATGGCAGATGAAAACCAATGGCCTCACAAAGGTCTCGTGTACCTTTATGCCTTCTTTCTTCTCAGTTTAAGTAATTTTATATTTATTTTCTTCTTCATTAATAATTTAATTTCTTTTATTTGACATGTCTTTTCAAGAAGTATGGAACAATTTAATTTCTTTTGTACATCTCATTCAAAAATATAAAATAATTTAATTTCTTCCGTATATCTCATCTAGCAATACGAAATAATTACATTTCTTTGATAAGTCAAATCTAAGAGTATGACACAAATTAATATGCTAAATCCTAAAAGATGAAATCAATTTATTTTAATTTTCCCTTTTTTTTGTCATCTTTTGCAATTGTTTTTGTATTTTATTGCTTTAATTGAATATAAAGTGGATCTTGAAACTATCTGCATAGAAGTTGAATTGTTATAAAGTGAATCTTGAAATTATCCACATAAATTGTAACATAAATCTCATAGTTATCCTTTTAAAGTATGAAATGGATCTTAAGTTATCCACTTGCAAGTATGTATAAATGAAAATTTTATGATTGACTAAAACTAAATAATGCTTTAATTGAATTCTGAAGCAATCAACATATAGCATGAAAGTGGATTTTGAAGATATCTACATACACTCGGATTTTTTTTTTTCATTTGCATTAATTTTCTTTTGCTTCTTTTTACTTAATTTTGGTTCTTGAAAAACCTGTTGGAAGTGTGACTCTCTATGTAACTATGTGTCCAAAAGAACCATAGTATAAATATATATATTAGCTATAAGTCTAGAAAAACTATAGCATAAAGACATGTTAGCTTTAAGTCCAAAAAAATCATAGCATGACACACATTGGCTATAAGTCTAAAAGAATTATAGTGCTTGAGTGCACATTAACTATGAGTCCAAAAGGACCTTGGCAAAATATTTGTCAATTTCAATCCAACTAAACCTAAATAATTATAAAAATATAATGTAAGTAGTTTATGGTCTAGAAGAATCATAATGGATGCTACATATTAATAATCTATAGTCCAAAAGAACTATAACATACATGGACTTTTATGAATATCATGTGATTTTTTGATTACATCAGCTTTGATTTCATGAAATTTATATAGTTTATTACACTTCAATCTCTTAATTAATTTGTTATCTTTAATAAGAAAGTTTTAAAGTCATATATCTTGTTGTGAAAAGGAATTTGCATTCTCTTTTCATTATTTTCTTTGAATAAAAAATTTGGTCAAATTTAGATCAACATTTTCGAGCTGGGAAATGTGATTTTTCTCAAATAATTTATGATTCTATCATTTACTTTCATGTTTTAGAATTTTATTCAAGGATGGAGTTATATCTTACTTTTATACACGGGGAATTATAATCTAAGCATGTATCTAGAGTTAGAAACTGACTTTATAAGATGGATTAAATGAGTTCTATCTTTTGCCACATTTTCGAGCAAATAACTATATGATATTTAGTTACTTACAGCTACTTTGCCCATGCCAAGATATTTATTTTTAACAAATTTTTTTTAATGTTTTTTTATCATTCACTTTTAGAGATAGTGTATTATAATGACATTTTATCTTGAAAACACCTCAATATCAATCTCATCATCCTATATTGAACTACTAAAACACATCGTACTTTGAACTAAAACACCAAAACATTAAAAAAAAATAAAAATAAAATTGCAACGTAACATTTAGGGCATATTCTCAAATAAGCCAGATATGCATTACTTTCAAGTTCTCTCTCTCTTCTTCCCATCAATACCTACAACAGGCTAGAAATGATAAGTTGTTAGCACATACTGGAAATGAGAAATAAAATATATTACAGCAAGCTAGAAATGATAAAGTGTTAGGACATACCAAATAATGAGAAATAGAAGATACTATAGAAAATTCTAAAGGAAAAATTAAATATATCCTAGGCTACTCTTTCAATAGCAGAAGAATTAATAAGAAGTTAAGGATTTGCGTCATCCTTGCACTTTCATAGGGGGAAAAAAATAAAAGAAACCGTATGCAAAGGAAAGGTTTAGACTGTAGCAGTTTCAATATTATGCATGAAACATTTTAAAATTAAATCTCCTCAATGTATATATAAACCTTTTAGTATTATCAAGAAGTGAGAGTAACCAAAACACTCCAAAGTAAAACAGAGGCCAAAAGAAATTCAAACTTATTGCAACATAACAACTAAGTCAGTAGCAACTATATGACGATCATAGGCCTTGAAGAAAATCAAGGGTCTTGAAAAAACCAACACTACTGACACCCTTTGTTGTGCCTATCCATTTTCATCAAGATGTGTCCTCCAACATGGATACCAAAATGAGGACTGGAAAACTTTTGTATCTAGCTACATGCATGGATGCCAATAAAGACGTTTCTGTCTAAAGCTTGGCTGCAAAAAGTTAAAACACTAGAAGGTTCCAAGTGTTGATAAGATAAAGCTAAAGTTAACAACCTTACTTGCTATTACTATGTGAATAACTTATGGCTTATCTGATAAACATAATTTGTTAAATAAGATTAATTTTAATATTTGAATTGTATTTATCTTATCCCACTCATATTGGGATTTATTGTACCAAGCTTTAGTATATATGTACTCATAATGAGATCAATAAAAGATCACCAAAACTTTAACATCATCTCTATTCTTCCCATACTCTATTTTCTTTCTTGGCATCAGAGCCTTCAGGCCAAACGCCATGGACCTCCAAAAAATACCATTAGTTTTCAATGGCCTAAGTCAAGCAGTTGTCAAGTTGGATGGAACCAATTACTTAATTTGGAAATCTCTTATTCTCCCAACAATCAGAGGTTATAAACTTGAAGGCTACATAACTAGGACAAAGGCGTGCCCCAATCAGATTGTGCAGGAAGGGGGGCAACAAAAAAGCAACCCAGAATTTGAAGAATGGAGAGCTCAAGATCAACTATTACTTGCCTAGCCTTGCCCAAGCAACAACCAATATAGCTCAGAAAAATGATCTTAAGGATGCAGGCCGTGGTGCTTGGAGAGGACAAAGAGGATCTTGTGGTGGCAGGTTCAGAGGTAGAGGAAGAAGAACTCATAGCAAACCTATTTGTTAAGTGTGTAACAAGGAAAGACATATTGCAATCAATTGTTACTATCGTTTTAATAGAGACTATTCTAGACTTGAGAAACACCTCAGTCAAGACCCTACTACTTTTGTAGCAAGTCTTGAAACTATGAAGGATGCCTCTTGGTACATTGATAGCGGTGCCAGCCACCATATAACAAATGATGTAAACTAGATGCTAGCATTCGCAGACTTCCAAGGTAAGGAAAAGCTAACTGTTGGTAATGGTGAAAGCTTGCAAATTGGAAAAGTTGGTAATTCTGTTCTTCCCTCTAACTTGCTTTTAAGCAGTATACTCCATGTTCCAAAAGTTTGCAAGAATCTTATGAGTGTTTCTAAGTTAACTACTGATAATAATGTATTTATTGAGTTTCGTGATTGAAGTTGTTATGTGAAGGACAAGGAAACAAGGAAAGTGCTACTGAAAGGGGAGCTCAGTGAAGGGATCTACAAAATGATTTCATTTGGACCAATGGCCAATACTGCAACAATAACTGAGACTGAATTTTTTAGCAAGAAACTCTCAAATAAGGACCTTTGACATAGGAGAGTTGGGCATCCATCTCAAAGGGTGCTTGATTTAACTTTGAAAGGTTGTAATATTAAGATCAAACCTAATGAAAACTTTCATTTTTGTGATTCCTGCCAATATGGTAAAATGCATCTACTCTCTTTTCCTATTTCAAAATCACATGCTGCTGCACCATTGGAATTAATTCACACTAATTTATGGGGACCTGCACCTGTATTATCTACCTTTGGGTTTCGATATTATATACATTTTTTAGACGATTTCAGTAGATATACATGGATCTATCCTTTAAAACATAAGGGAGAAGCATTGAATGCCTTTAAACAATTCAAAAATCTTGTGGAAAATCAGTTTGATAGAAAAATAAAGGCACTCCAAAGTGATTGGGGCAGAGAATTTTGAAGTTTTACACAATGTGTCTAAGAAGCTAGAATTGCCTTTAGGCAATCTTGTCCATATACATCAGTACAAAATGGAAGAGCAGAAAGAAAACATAGACATATAGTAGAAACTGGACTAACACTGTTAGCACAGGCAAGTAAGCCCTTCTATTACTGGTAGGAGAGTTTTAGTACTGCTATTCATTTAATCAACAGGTTGCCAACTGGAGTTCTGCATAATTTGTCTCATTTTGAGGTGTTATTCAAGCGAAAGCCAGACTATAGTCTTCTAAAGGTCTTCAGATACTCATGCTTTCCATGTTTAAAGCCTTACAATAGTCACAAAATGGAATTTCACTCTACAAAATGTGTTTTCATGGGCTACAGTAGCAGTCATAAAGGTTATAAATGCATGAATGCTCCAGGGAAGTTTTACAGTCATCTTCAATGAAAATGAATTTCCTTTCAAATCTAGTTTCCTAAATAAAAGAAAGGTTCCTATTGAAACTACTAAATCTATTTCATTTTTCTTGCCTAATGAAGTTGATATTGTGCAACAACAGGTCACTCATACACTAGAAAATCCACCAATTGAAGCAAATGAAGATCAAACTTCTTCTCCAGCAAGAAACATCATTAATGATTAACCAATTCAAACACAAACAGATGTTGATCATGATGAACCATCAACAGTAGGTACAAGGAGTACAACTATAGCTCCTGTAAGCTCCATATTAGATACTAATGAGCCCCATAGTGATACTATATCAATGTTTCCCATGAATGCAATAACAGATGAGCAATTCACGAATCAACAGTAACAACAACAAAACAACAACAATAAGCAACCATGTCATTCAATGCAAACTCGAAGTAAAAGTAGAATATTCAAGCCAAAGCATCCCTTCATTGGCATAGCCAACCTTAGTGAAGAAAATGAGCCTAGCACAGTCTAAGAAGCCTTGTAGGACTCTTGATGGTACAAAGCTATGGAAGAAGAGTTCCAGGCCCTCAGACGTAACAACACTTGGAGCTTAGTCCCTTATGACAACAGACACAATGTGATAGATTCAAGGTGGGTCTTCAAGATTAAATATAATGCAGACGGGTCTATACAGAGAAGGAAAGCAAGATTAGTAGCAAAGGGTTTTCAACAGGATCCTGGTATTGATTTTGGTGAGACTTTTAGTCCCGTTGTCAAGGTTGTAACTGTGAGATTAATTTTAAGCATTGTTGTGCACTTTGATTGGGAGATAAGATAGCTGGATGTCAACAATGCCTTCTTAAATGGGTATATTAGTGAAACAGTTGTTATAGCACAACCTAAAGGCTTTGAGGATCCTCAAAAACCTCACTATGTCGGCAAATTATCTAAGGTGTTATATGGATTAAAGCAAGTGGTTTGAGAGGCTTAGCAAAGCATTGACTAGTTGGGGTTTCCAAGGAACCAAGAGTGATTCATCTTTGTTTATCTTCAGGACGAAGACTCACATAATTTTTATATTAATCTATGTTGATGATATCTTGGTTATTGGAAATGACAAAAATCTATTAACAAGATTTATCAACCGATTAAATAGTATTTTTGCCTTAAAGGATATGGGATCTATACGCTATTTCTTAGGGATTGAAGCTCACAAAGATGATACAAGATTATACCTCCATCAAGGGAAGTATCTAGCTGACTTGCTCAAAAGTTTTGGTATGGCAGAATCAACACCTTGTCCTACTACTATGGTGACTGACATACATAATTTCTCTGAAGAAGGAGACCTGTTAAAAAATTATGCCATGTATAGAAGTGCAATTGGGGCTCTACAATATTTAACTACTAGACCTGAAATTTCCTTTTGTGTGAACAAATTAAGTTAGAGTTAGATGGAGGGACTACCTATTCTCGAAGCGGTCCAACAGGCAGGAGTGAAAGCCAAGGGCTAAGGGATTCAAATGATCTGCAGTCATCCTCCTTTACAGCCACTCTACAGTCAAATAATTACTAGCCACTAGATTAATCTAACAATTGAGATTGCAAAACGTCATCAAGCCTAAGTGAATGATTAAAAACACAATGTTTAGGGACGCTTTGAAGACAAAAATGTTGCCTCTCATTGTTCTATTGGGTTTCCTTTCTTTATTTTAGAGTTCCCGCCATTATTGACTAAGAGTGCTTGAGCTCAAATTTTTTGGGTTCCTTCATTCCATTTTTCTTCTTGTGCTGAAGCATGCTCTAATTATCGAAAAGTAAGTTGTTTATTTCCCATATCTTTTCTATTGATTTACCAGGTTTTTTTTTTTAGTTTATATTGGAGTGAGTAAATAATCTTTAACCAAAAAACATAATAGAGATATTGTCACCCTTAGTGTATGCAAATGAGAAACCCCAATGAAGAGAAGTGGTAATTAGTGTATTTTTTATTTTTTGGTTGTGTTGTAGTTGAAGGAGAAAGCTCAGATTAAAGAACCTTACATGAGTATAAAAGTTGTTTTTTTTTTCCTCAAGCTATAAGAAATTTATTAATTTGTTTCTTTTAGTTTTCAGATTTTTTTTCCCTCAAGTTATAGTTTAACTGACATTATCAATCTCATTGTTTTCTTAATTTTTTATTTTTCATAATTTATTTTTTTATCTATTTCATTGTTTTTGTTAGGAGGTTGAAGATGGAATCTTTAGAAGTGAATTGGAAGCCAAGTATTGGCATGGAATTTGATAATGTAGAAGTAGCTTGGCAATTTTGGGTTGAATATGATAAAAAAAATTGGGTTTGGAGTTAGACAACAATACAATAATAAAAAGGTGGATGACTCATGCAGATTTGTTTGTTGCAAGGAGAGTCATCGAGCTGTGGACAAGAGATTGGTTAAGAAGCCCATGGCTGAGACAAGAACTAGTTGCAAATCAAGAATTTCACTTACCTTAAAGAATGGAAAGTTTGTAATCCATGACTTTGTGGAAGCTCATAACTACCTTTTACAACTTCCGGAAACAACACATATGCTAGCATCACATCGTAAAATTTCTAAAGCTCAAGAATATGAGATTGAAATGGCAGAGAACTCTAAAAGGATTCATTTCAACTTATGAGCACATATGCAAGAGGTAGAGTTAATCTTGGATATACATGGTTAGATGCCAAGAACTATCTCCAAGAAAAAAGACAACATGACATGGTTTATGGGGTAAACCGGTAGCCTCTTGGAGTATTTTCAACACCAATTGTTAGAGAATCCATCATTTTACCATGCCTATCAAATGGATCTTGAGGAAAAAATGACAAATGTATTTTAGGCTGATGCAAAAATGATATTAGAATATGGATATTTCAGTGATGTAGTCTCTTTGGATACGACATATTGCACCAATCGTGCTAATAGACCATTGGCATTATTTTCAGCTTTCAATCATCATAGGAGTAAAGTGATTTTTGGGGTTGCATTGTTATATAATGAAATTTAAATGGTTATTTGAAACATTCCTTAAAGCATATGGGAATAAAAAGCCCAAAGCTTTGTTCACCGACCAAGAACAAGCAATGGGTAAGGCATTAGTTGTGATGATACTAGAGACTCAACATGGTTTATGTACATGGCACTTGATGTAAAATGGGATCAAACACCTTGGAACTTGATGAAGAAAGGAAGTCATTTCTTATCTGACTTCAAGAAGTGCATGTATGATTATGATCAAAGAAGTGAAGTTTGAGGTAGCTTGGAGTGAGTTGGTTACAAAATTTAATGTTAATGAAAACAATTGGGTAAAATCAATGTATGCTATTAAAGAAAAATGGGCAGCATGTCATATGAAGGAAGCCTTCACCTTGGGAATGTGAAGCACTCAATTTAGTGAGAGTTTGAACTCAAATTTTAAAGCATGCATGGGACCGAACATCAATGTCATTCAATTCCTCAATCACTTTGAGAGAGTTGCTGAGGATAAACGAGCGATACAATGAGTCAACCTATGAATATGAGCCTCGGCATAAACTAGCAAAGTTAAGATATGAACATTCACCAATATTATTACAATTTGCACAAGTATATACTTTTACAGTATTTGACATGTTCCAAAATGAGTTTGCCTTGTTTTTAGTTGCTTGCATACGAGAACAAATTGTATCTCAACTTCCATTTGAATATGTTGTCACATTAATCAGTGAGAAAGGAGAGTGAAGAGTGGTATATGATCCTATACAAACCTCCATATTATGTAGTTGTAGAAAGTTTGAGACTATCGGAATACTTTGTTGCCATGCATTGAAGGTCTTTGAGGCCAATGATGTCAAATTAGTACCCGATCAATACATCCTATGTAGGTGGACAAGACATGCACGTAATGGTATTATCTACGATGTAAAGGGAAATGAGGTTGTGGAAGATATCCTAAGCTCTTTAGCACTCAACGATATAGGTAACTTTGCTCCACTATGATTAGATTGGCAGCCGAGGTGTCAACTTCTGAAAAATTACACCAAGTTGTAGAAAAAGGAGTACAAGAATTGTGTAAGCATGTAATGAAGATTCAACTAGAAGAAAATATCTTGGTTAGTGATGATGGTGATGCTCAAACACTAACAAGAAAAATTGTTACACAAGTAAAAGTGTTTATAGTACGACTTGGGCTAAAGAGACATAAGTGGTTAAAGAGTTAGGTTGATTGTCAATCTAGGGAAAAAAAAACAAAAGCTTTACCATGGAAGTATATGTTATGTTATTCATGAGGCAATTGCCTTTATATAGAGGTTACATAGCCCACCGTGGGAGGTTACAAGAGATAATGATAAGTATAAGAGAGAGATAAGGATAAATACAACTAGAGATAAGGATAGATACAAAGGTATAACAAAAAGAGATAAGAATAATAATAATAATAATAATAATAATAATCTACTCAATTATCTGACACTCCCCCTCAAGCTGGTGAGTGAATATTCTTCCGTCCCAGCTTGCTAATTAGACTTTGAAATCTCTGAGTTGGAAGACCCTTAGTGAAGATATCAGCTACTTGGTCTTCAGACCAAATGTATGGCATCCTGATAATGCCGTTTTCCAATTTTTCTTTTTAAAATGTCTATCTATCTCCACATGTTTAGTACGATTATGCTGAACTGGGTTATGAGCAATACTAATTGCTAATTTATTGTCACAATATAGGTTTATTGGAGTGACTCTTTTAATTTTCAAATCATCAAATATTATTTTTAGCCACAACAGCTCACAAATGTCCTGAGTCATAGCTCTAAACTCTGCTTCTGCACTTGATTGTGACACCACATCTTGTTTCTTACTCCTCCAAGTTGCTAAGTTACCACCAATGAAGGTACAGTACCCTGAAGTTAACCTTCTATCAACTTGAGAACCACCATAGTCAGCATCTGTATACCCCTCTACTAGTAACTTCTCATGTGGTTGAATGAGTAATCCTACCCCGGGTATAGATTTTAAATACTATAGGATTCTTTGTACTGCTTGCATGTGTTCTTTCCCCGAATCATGTATAAATTGGCTTACCACACTTACTGTATATGCAATATCTGGTCTAGTATGTGAGAGATAGATTAACCTTCCAACTAAGCGTTGATATTGTCCTTTTTCTACAGCTGTATCTTTCCCCCGTTCACGCAGACGGTGGTCCCTCTCAATGGGGGTGCCTGCTAGTTTGCTCCCTAATGTTCTTGTGTCCTTTAACAAGTCAAGGACATACTTTCTTTGGGATAGGAAAATTTCTTCTTTAGAATAGGCAACTTCTATACGTAGAAAATACTTCAATTTTCCTAAGTCCTTCATTTCAAATTCTCTGGCCAGTTCGGATTGTCGTTTTTTCCTTTCTTCTATATCATTTCCTGTGACTATGATATCATCGACATACACCAGCAGGGCTGTCAGTTCCCCTTTAGGTGAATGTTTAATGAAGAGTGTGTGATCCCCTCTACTCTGCACATATGCCATTCTCTTCATTTCCTTTGTGAACCTTTCAAACCATGTTCTAGGTGGCTGTTTAAGGCCATAAATTGCCTTCTTCAGTTTACACACTATGATTACCAAAACTCTTACTGAATCCTGGTGGAGGTTCCATAAATACTACTTCTAAATCACCATGCAGGAAGGCATTTTTGACATCAAACTGTTGTAAAGACCATCGAAAGTGAACTGCAAGGGCTAGCAGAACTCGTATAGTATTCATTTTCACCACAAGCGCAAAGGTTTCAACATAGTCTATCCCTAATTTTTGAGTATACCCTTTTGCCACCAATCTTGCCTTGTATCTTTCTAAAGTCCCATCTGCTTTATATTTCATAGTAAAAACCCATCTACACCCTACTGGTTCCACTCCAGCAGGCTTGGTAACAATGTCCCATGTTTTATTTTTCTCCAGTGCTCTCACTTCCTCTTTCATGGCTTGTGACCAATTTTGGTCTTCTAAAGCTTCTTGTACAGTCCGTGGGATATTTATGGTAGACAAGACAGATAAAAATGTTTTATATTGTTTTGAAAGCTTATGGTAGGAAACATAATGAGATATAGGGTGTTGAGTGCAACTTCTTTTTCCTTTTCTTAAGGCAATGGGTAAATTAAGGTTTACATCATTCTCAACAGGTAATGTATCAACAGGTAATGTAGAATTATTTTCAGTTAAAGGAACAATAGTAGAGATATTAGGTTCGGATTGCATACTTGGTTCATTATGGGTTCCAGTAGGAGTTGGATCTGATGACTTGAAATGCTACTAAGTAGACTTGGTCTTATATCTCCTTGAGTACACTTTGAGTGGTTCTTTGGGTTCTGGAGTAGGTTCATTTGTATCTGTTGGAGTTCTAGAACCAGAACCAGAAATGTGATCATTGTTAGATGGAAATGACTCAATAGGTGGAGGATTTAGAGATATATATTCACCAACGTGAGAACTCTCCCCCTGTTGGTGAGAAGGGTAGTATGGGATAGACTCACAAAAGGTGACATCCATTGAAACATAGAATTTTTTTGTTGGGGGATGAAAACACTTATACCCTTTTTGGACACTAGAATATCCTAGGAACAAACACTTAAGAGTTCGGGGATCAAGTTTGCCACGGTTGTGTGAATGGATGTGTATAAAAGCTAGGCAACCGAAAAACTCTAGGGGTTGGTATGTTTAAGGATATGGAGTTTGGGTGATGTGCTAACAGAACTTCTAGAGGGCTTTTGTTAGAAAGGGACTTGGAAGGTAGTCGGTTAATGAGATAGGTTGCAGTGAGAATTGCTTCTCCCCAAAAATGTTTAGGGACATGCATTTGAAAGAGGAGGGAACGAGTGACTTCAACTAAATGATGGTTTTTTCTTTCAACTACCCTATTTTGTTGTGGAGTATTGACACATGATGATTCATGGATAGTGCCCTCTTGATCAAAAAATGAGTTAAGGGTGTGGTTGAAATAATCTTTGGCATTGTCTGATCTAAACCTTTTAATAGAGACCCTAAATTGATTAGAGACCATTTTACAAAATTTGGAAATTACGAGGTTAGTTTCTGATTTATCCTTTAGGAGATATAGCCAAGTGAGTCCAGTACAATCATCAATGAAGGATATAAACCATCTAGCCCCATTAGTATTTGGCACTTTGGAAGGTCCCCAAACATCCATATGTATCAAAGAAAATGGGGTATTGGAAATTTTATTGATTATTGGAAATGACACTCTATGGTGCTTAGCAAGTGCACAGGATTCACAATGTAAAGTGCTAAAAATAAGATTACTAAATAAAGCAGGAAACATAGACTTCATTAAAGAAAAATGGGGATAACTGAGTCTACAATGCTCTAGCCATACTTTATTCACATTACTTGAGACACTATGAGCTGAAGAGGTCGTTGGTGAATAGTTACCAGTGATCTTCTCAAGGTAATATAGTCCATCTGCTCCTTAGCATGTCCAATCATCTTCCCTATCTTCCTTTCCTGAAAAACACAATGAGAGGGATCGAAAATAGCATGGCAGCTAAGATTTTTTGTAAGCTGATGAATAGAGAAAAGGTTGGCAGAAATTTTTGGTACATGAAGAACCCTTTTAAGGATAGTTTGGGAGCTAGTGGAATGTTACCTTCCCTTGCTACCTGAATAGGTGTACCATTAGCTACATGTATAGATTCAGTGCTGGAAGCAGGTTTATAATTTTGAAAAAGGTAGGTGGAATGGGTCATGTGGTCAGTTGCCCCAGAGTCTATAATCCATGATCGTGGAACTGATTTAGAAGCCTTAAAAGTATCAGAATTTATACACTTGCCTGACTGAGCAAGAGAGCATGAGCTAGTAGTCAAGGTTTCAAGGAAAGCTCGCAGTTTCTCAACCTCTCATTCATTAAGGGATGGAATGGCATTATTCCTAGGAGATGCTGGTTGTTCTGTGGCTGTGAGGTTTGCTTGTGTGCGTTGTTGTTTGATTCGGTTCAAGACTTGTTCATTGCCATGTAATTTGAAACAGTTCTCCCATGTGTGTCTGGATTTTTTTACAAAGAGTGCACCATAAATGATCACGGTTGGAAGCTTTGGTGGAGTCTGATTTGGATCCTCGATTGTCCCTCCTTGCAGCAGTGAGGGCTGAGTGAGAAATTTACACCCATATACCACAAAAAAATATTTACCAATATATACCACTTTTTCAAATATCGCAGTACGGTAATGCAATATTCAAATATCACAGTACGGTACTGCGATATTCGAATAAAAAATTAATTTAATTATTTATTTTTATTTTTTATAAATAAAATATTAAAAAATTTTAAAAAATTTTAAACACATATACACCATCCCAAAAATTATTACCAATACATACCACTTCTATAAATATTGCTAATATATACTACCTTTAATAAAATTGCATCACCCTATTACATCATCAATGATTTTAATAATCATGTCCTTAGATTGGGTGATCAAATATCTTTGAGAAAGCAGAGCCTTAACGTTAATGTTGTTATGATTTCTTCGCGAGGCATACGATTTTGTAATTTGCTTTGGGAGAAATGGAATTTTTGAATATCTAATTATGTTTGCTGCGGATACTTAAAATATGATTAGTCCAAACTTTAAATTAAATAAATTTAAATTATAAAATAAAATAAATTTGTAATAGGGTGATGTAATTTTATTAAAGGTAGTATATATTAATAAATATTTATAGAAGTTGTATGTATTGGTAATAATTTTTGGGATGGTGTATATGTGTTTAAAAGATTTTATAATTTTTTTTAATATTTTATTTATAAAAAATAAAAATAAATAATTAAATTAATTTTTTTATTCAAATATCGCAGAATATCGCAGTACCGTACTGCGATATCTGTGGTAAATATTTTTTTTTTGTGGTATATGGGTGTAAATTTCTCGAGCTGAGTCAGCATTGGACCCTCGGTTGTCCCTCGTTTCAGTAATGTGGGTTGAGTCAGCATTGGAGGTGCTGTCTAGCATGACAGCACGACGGCTTTCCTCTCCTCAGATCAAATAGAATGTCTCATTTAGGTTGGGTAGAGTTTCTCTTCCAAGAATTTGAACTCGAACATGATCAAATGCTTCATTCAAACCAGCCAGGAATTCAAACACTCGATCTTGCTCCCTTTCCCGAAGGATGGCTTGAGTATCTTCACTCACTTTTAGCTATAAAACCTTCACCAAGTCAACAATTTGAAGATAATTTTTATTATGTGTTAATTTTTCATTGCAATTTTAAGATAATGAATCTCTAAGTCAAGTGGAGCATTGAACATCTAATTTGGCACATCCAGTCTATGAGTTCTTGCAAATTATTGGAAGACATTCGCCAAGTCAACAATTTGGGGTTTATAAATTCATGGTTATATAATCCTTTCTTTTACCTTCTTCACAAATATTTGGTTTTAATTTTTCATGTTAATTGAAGGATAACAAATCTCTAAGTCAAGTAGTGTGTAAAACATATAGTTTGACACATTCAAAATATGAGTTCTCTCAACCAACTGAAAATTTAGTTTTACTAGATTTTTAATGGTAAGATCACTCATCCTTTAGAAAAAAAAAAAAAAAAAAGGGTCTTTTATTTGTTCTTTGTAATAATGACATGTTTTTACCTTTATGATGTAGGAGCCACTTGATGATGAATGAAAATTAGTCAAGAATGCAGATTTCCATGGTCTGAAGCTAAGTACTTGTCTAAGCCATAACTACATTGCAAGCCATACCTTTTTGGAATAAATATTGGTTATGATTTTTTAGAGTATGATTTTTGTGGATACATGATCAATCAATAGACAAATACGAGATAGAACAATAGATTTGCAAAGATAAAGTTCATATTTATTGCTCTAGAAAAAGTTACAAGTGAATACAAGTTATTGTAAAATTTAAAATGTGATATCACAACTATATTAGACAACTCTAACATTGCTAATTACAAGTTAACATACAATAAATAAATAGCAGTGCAGATATTCTGGCTCTAGTTGCAAGAGTTCTCACTATTCTTGTAAGTGTTGCTTCCTTGTAGTCACTTCTTGTGATTTTATATTGGCAAATTCCAACTGCACTAGCGCTTCCTTGTCACAAAAAAAATTGCACTTTAAGAACAACACATACTAGCAACAAGATCTAAGTAATATGTGTATATATTAGTCCCTCATAGGTGGCCACCTCTTGCCTAAACATAATAATCTAGACAGTCAACATAATGTATTAATATCTAAAATTGTATCTTCCGTGTGTTTGAAAATATAAATAAGAAAACAAATTAACTAAAGAAAACGTTTGTTAGATAGCACCATTAAAGAAAAGCATTGCCTCCATTATATTTCACCTGCCCCACATTATTCTCTTACCATTACTAATAAAGAACTTAAACATGTGCAAAGTATGTTGAATCCTCAACTTAAAACATTACAAAAAGAAACTTAGAAAGCATGCTTCAACTGCAACTAAAGAAAGACATTCCAATCTAACGAAGACAGGGAAATTGTTGTCTTTCTTTCATCTCTAGAAGTATGTCTTCAGGCTACAATTATCATAACCACCTTCAATAGCAAGAGATGCAAGATCCACCTCCCAGCAAGGAAATATTAATGTTGCTGCATGCAAAATTGCATGCCTCCAAGAGGAAATTGGGAGTTTTGCTTTCATAAGCAATGGTCTTGTAATTAATTTTAGACATTTGATAAATGATTTTGCAAGTCCATTTTGTGTATGAACATGTGCTACAAGATGCTCAACCTCAATCCCAATGGACATACAATAATTATTGAAAGCTTGGAATGTAAATTCACCAGCATTGTCAAGGCGTATTTTCTTAATTGAATAGTTAGGAAAATGTGCTCTTAATCAAATTAATTGAGCAAGCAATCTCGCAAACGCCTGGTTGTGAGTTGATAATAAACAAACATGTGACCACCTAGTTCATGCATAAACTAATACCATAAAATATCTAAATGGTCCACATGGTGGGTGGATTAACCCACAGATATCACTTTGTATACATTCTAAAAAGGTGATAGGTTCATTCCTAACTTTTGTTGGTGATGGTTGAATAATTAATTTCCCTTGGGAACAAGCAGCACATGAAAATCTATTTGTTTGAAGAATTTGTTGGCTCTTTAATTCATGTTCGCATGAATTTTCAATTATTCTTCACATCATAATTGATCCGGGATGGCCCAACTAATCATGCCAAACAAGAAATGTATTATGATTCGTAAACTTCTAGTTTACCATAGTATATGATTCAATTATATTAATATAAGTATCGTACAAACCAGAATAAAATGAAGGTAATCTCTCCAAGATACACCTTTTGTTCAAGATAATTCCTGTAAGGTAGAGATACTCATCAGCTCCTTCATTTGTTTTCTCGATATGTTATCCATTTTTACGAATATCTTTAAACTTAATAAGTTTCTATGAGACTTAGAGGAATATAATGCATTCTCAATTTTCAATTTTGTTCCTCTTGGTAACATAATGTTAGCTCTTCTGGAGCCTTAAATTAATTTTGTACTACCAGATATAGTACTCACACTGCCTTCTTGCATCACCAAATGTGAGAAATATTTCTTATCCTTAAGGATTGTGTGAGTCGTAGCACTACCCGCAAGGCACATATCCTCATAATTCATGTTGGTGAAAACCAAAGGAATATCCATTCTTCAAAAACATAAAAAAAAAAAAAGAATAAATAAATATGAGAGTGTATATAAAAAAAAAAAATCAAAACATAATAAGTCCAATGAAAGTCCATCAAACATTTAATGTTCTAAAAAGGAAAGTACATAAAGCATAAAATATAAAATATAATAACACCAAAAGTTTATTTTTTAACTGTTCCATCACCAATTAAATGGTCAATCTTTCCATCTAGGTCAGTAAAAAAATCAGTAACATCCAAACTGGAGACATCGATATGTCCATAATCAGAATCACTATCATAAGATGCAAAGTTTGTCTCCACTTTCTTTTCTTTATTTTTGAGGGATTCTTGATAAAGGTCAACTAGGTGCTTTGGTGTACGACAGGTACGAGCCCAATGACTTTTCCCTCCACAGTGGTAGCATGTATTCTCAACAATCTTATTATCTTGCCCACCTTTTGCAATGACATTTTTCACATCATTTTTCCACTTTGCTTTGAGTGAGCATATGCATTAAGAGAATTACCATTACAAAACTATCCACGTCCACGTCCAAGTCCATGGCCATGGCTACCACCACGACCACGGCTATAGCCATGACCACAACCATTTGTACATAAGTATGGTGGTCATATTGCTATGTTCACTTCAGGGAATGGAGCACTACCAGTTGGGCATGACTCATGATTCTTCATCAATAACTCATTATTTTACTCAGCAACCAAGAGACAAGAAATTAATTCAGAATATTTCTTAAACTATTTTCTCGATATTGTTGTTGTAAAAGCACATTGGATGCATGAAAAGTAGAAAATATTTTTTCAAGCATATCTTCAATAATTTTTTCTCTACACAGTTTTAATTTAGAACTAATTCTAAACATTGCATAATTGTATTTACTTACAGTTTTAAAATCCTATAAGCACAAGTGCATCCATTCATAACAAGCTACTAGGAGAATCACAGTTTTTTGATGGTCATACTTTTCTTTAAGACTGATTTAGAGGACAAGTGGGTCTTTTACTGTAAGACACTTAGCCTTTAATCCTTCGTGGAGGTGGTGACACAGAAAGATCATTGCTTTCGCTTTATCTTGTTTGGATGTTTGGTTATCCTTTTTGATTGTGTCACCAAGACCATTTGCATCTAAATGGATTTCAGCATCTAATACCCAATATAAGTAATTTGTCCTAGTGATGTCTAATGCTACGAAGTTAAGTTTTGCTAAATTTGACATATTTACACTATAAAATGTAAAATAAATTAGGTAATGATCACAACATCAATAAGCATGCTCACAAAAGTAAAAAATTTACTATGTATAAGCATAATTCAATTTGGCTTATAGTACAAGAGAAAAATGCACTAAACTAATAATTCATTGGTTTTAGAATAAGTAATGAACCAATGGCTCATAAAACATTAATGCGTTCATGGCATAGTGGCTGTGTGTTTGACATTTGATCAAAAGCTTGTGGGTTCAATTCCCAATAAGGTCATGTAGTTTTCATTTTTTGGGTTTATGTGGTACCAATCATTGAACCTATCACTTGGTGCTCTTGTCAACGAAAGAGTAAACTCAACCACCAAGATAATAGGCAAAAGGAAAATAAAATAAAAGAATATTATTTGGATATAGTAGAAAATGAATTGTTCATGATAAATCATATTTAAATGGATAGCTTCAAGAGCCACTTTATATCAAATTAATTGTTTAATTGTTGATAATAAAATTCCTCATACTTTCGGATGAGGGTGTATTAAATGAATAAAATTGTCTCATACTTTTGGAGGAGAAAAATTAAAAAAATTATCTCATACTTCTAGATGAGACAAATTAAAGGATTTAAATTTGTCTCATGCTTCTGGATGAGAAGTATAAAAGAAATTAAATTGTTCTCATATGACAGAAATTAATTGTCTTCATACTTCAGGATTAGGTATATTAAATAACAAATAGATTAAATAGTCTATATACTACATGTGCAACATATCTTTCAATTAAAAAAAAAAAACATGTAATTTTTCCTAAAATAATTAAACAATTAAAGCAAGTGGTTCAATGAATAATAAATAATAAAGGTTGAAAAGCATACTTTCAAATTGACGCAAAAAGTAGATGATGGCTTTGTTTGTCTTTTAGTGATGGCCTTGTTTGAAGTTAAAGGCTAAAGGGCGATGTTGTGTTGTTGTGACGGCTGAGTGGAAAGTGGTGGTAGGAGTAGAGTGTGGTGCTGATAACATATTGCAAAAAAATAGATAGAGAGAATGAGAGAAAGTATAATGCCTCCAAGAAAAAAGTTTTCTATTCATTCACTGAGGGAGTATTTATATACAAAGTAAGTGAATCCTTAGGAGAATATTCCATGGGCATCCAAAAATTAAAATATTTATAACAAAAATAAAGTAATCCTAGCATTGATGGTTTTACCATGGTAGCAACGGTGAGCTACCATAGAAACACAACCAAAAAAAAAAAAAAAAAAGTGGCATTTTGGACTTACATGGCATTGTGGGGTAACGAAAAAACCAAATCTTAGATCATGGCAACAACTACTGAGAGAATAAAGAAAAAAAAAAAAGAAGAGAGTAATCACAATAATAAGGCTATCAAATTTAATGGGCCTTGAGCACCATATGGAGAAACAAGAATTTAACACTGACAAAGCGAGGAACTCATGTATGTTGCATCACTATTCATGCTCAATGTCTATACATTAGACAGTCAAATTAAAGACTAATCGAATGAGTTATGAAAATCGAATACCATGTAACAAAAAACATAATCATACCTGGAATAAGAACAATCACAGAAGGTTTGACCTTTGTAGAAGAGAGCTAAGTCTACTCAATCACCAGATACAGTTAGATTTTCAACTGTACTTCTTTCTTTTCTTTTCTTTTTCTCCCTTTTTTTTTAAAAAATTTTTTCCATCATGATAGAAAAACCTAGATGTACCTTTTTATTTGTTTTAGGCCTTGACCATGATGGGCTTTAGGGCAATTTAGCCCATTATTAATGTGGCTTAGCCCAAAATAAGTTTTGTAAAATATTTAAAAATTTAGTGTTCACAATTTGCCTCTCTTTACATGTTTTCTCATAAATAAACAAGATAAGCTTTAGTTGATTGAGATCCTTGTATAAGAAACATGTAAAGATAAAAAAAAAAAATACTAATTTTAGCTAGGAGAAATAGTTAGCTAGTTGAACCTTGATGACAAAGTTGACCGACGAACATTGACAAGAAATTTATTGGAAAAAATTAATGGCAAAAATTTAAATTGACCAAATCAAGTTGTGATAAGTGCAAAAAACACTTATTTTTGTGCTTAATTTTACTTAGTTTTAATTGGTTTCTTGATTAGTTCACTTGGATTTGGTACTTAGATATTTTTTTATGTTGGTTTCAAGTTTAAATTCGAAGTTTAGAAGCATTTGGAACTTTATAGTATTCATTTCGAAGCTTTTCAAAGCTTATTTTATGAAGGAAAAAGTACATACCTCAAATACACACCCCCATGTACAGAGGTGTGCACTTTTCTTTTACTTAAATACACCTGAAGGAGAGTTCACTACAGTTTTCGAACAAGTACACGCCCCCAAAGTGTATGGGGCTTAGCCCACTTTTCCAAATAGGGTTGCAATAGTGATGAGTTGTCAAAGCAGAACCAGAAAAAGTAAACCACCCAAAAGCCCTCATTTCTGACCTAACTTCATTCTAAGACTTCTTGGAGGTGGCTAGGGAATAAATGAGGCAACTTTGGAGCATACCCAACCTCATTTCATCCATGTTTACACGGATTCCATTCTAGTTTGGCGGATTCAACAAGAAATTGAAGAGTTCACCATGCTTTGTTTGGTTTCTTTGCTTCCCTTTTTCATTATCTTGAGTTTTCACACTGAATCTCTTGTACCAAGTGGGGGATGAACCTATGAATGGATTTGTGTAATTGATATTTCATTAATCCATGATTGGGGTATTTCCGGAATGCTTGTTCTTGACTGGTTCTATTGTTTGAGGTTAAGAAATCCAATCAATAGAGTAGATAAAGGCATAATTTGAAGGAGTTGCATGCAATCTTAGAGATAGAACGACATAAATATTTTGTATTGGGGTCAAACTCAATAGTGGAATTCACTAATTACAAATTAATGCAAGTTAAGGGGTTTTAATTAGGAAGAAATTCCAATTAATCAACTATGGAATGAAAGGTGAAGCCAGAGGGAGCAAATTTGCTATTTTATAGGGTGTCTCATTTTCTATTCTAGTAATTGTAATCAAATTGAACGTGACCACTCATTGTGTATTATTATCTTAAGAGTTTTTGACCAATTATAATTTGGGAGTTACTTAACACAGTTTTCATTTTTTCTTACACATTCTCCTAACTCTATAAAATGATTATAACACCTTTTTATTAAAAAAAAACACTTCCCCAACTCTACCAAAAAATAGACCCACTCCCCCAAAAATTACTCCACCCTCGAAGGAACCCATCACACGTCCCAAGCCAAACACGCCCTAGCTCCAATGCACTTTGATCACTCTCTAACACATACCCTTGTAGATTCAATTGCGTCCCCTATCTAACACTGGTTCAACTACGGGGAAAGAGAAGCTCACTCCCGGTAGGTTTCATCCTAGTTGGTTGTGTTCGGGTTCTTCGAATCCATTTTTTTTCAAGTTGCCCTTGAAATCAAATGTATATGTCCGAAGGTAACATTCTAAGTTCAAAGTGGATTGAATTCAAATCTATAGATCCGAATAAACCTAAAATAGGCCAATTCAAATTTATTGATTCGATTCATCCAATAATGGCCTAAGGTCGATTGCTTTCTTGGAGGTGTCGATTGTGTCGCTTCTCTAGGGGAGTGTCTCGATTGACTAGACAAAAGGAAGGGTAGTGTGCAAGGATGGAGGATGAGGAAGCTAGTCTTAGAAGCAATGGAATTGTCGTCGGTGGAGGAGAAAGGGAAGAGGAGTGTGTGACCGCTTTGCAAGGGGAGTGCTTGTCGATGAAGATGGAGGGTGGAGGAGTGTGTTAATGAAGGGTGGTGGGCATATTTAGAATAAAAATAAAACTTTGGTTGGGGAGTGATTAGGAAAAGTGAGGAAGTGTATGAAGTAACTCTTATAATAATGAATGAAACATGAAATGAAAAACTAAAGTGACATACTAGATTTTCTTTGAAAGCGAATTGGGGTGGGGGTGCCTGGGTGTCTTTCACAAGAAATGGCGTTAGGGGAGAGGAGGGTGCTAAGATGGTTTTTGGTGCTCAAGCGTATTATAAGAAGAAAACTAATCTGAGTGAAGGTTAGAATAGAGATGTGAGGGGTGTTAAACGAAATTTCCGGTTTGTTAAGCTGGACCCGAATTGCATGCAAACTCCGGAAAACCCAATTTCATTCAAGTGAATCAAAGCAAACCCCTACCACCTCTCGCTCTCGCTCTCGCTCTCGCTCTCACTCGCTCTCGCATCTCACACCGGCACCAGTGGTAGCCGAGCCACCGCCATAACTCATCACTGAGGCCATAGCTTCCTATCGCAGTTCCCTGACCCGAATCTGCTCTGAACCGCAAATTCGTCACCACATTCTGACTATTTTGCTGAAGAATTTTTGTGAGAACTCAAAATCCCGTTTCTCTTACCACAATAGTAATTTTTTTAAGTACCTTGAATCATTTTCTTGGTTTCTGGATTTCCAAGTGGTTTGTTCTATTTTGTTCTGCCATGTTCATGATTGTGATCAAGCTCTGAAGTTATTATTTATTTGGCTTTTCCTAGTGACTGCTAAGGGCTGAAGTAAAGAGAGGAGTGGTTTCTTAGAGAGGGAAAGGAGATGGCTCTTAATTTGGTTAACAGAGCTAAAGGCATTCGAGCCTCTAGCTTATTGAGGTTCTCATTCAATTATATTCGGAACTTGAGTGCTGCACCGTCTTCATCTTCCTCCTCTTCTCAGAACCCAAATACTTCGAATAAATCAAAGCAAAGTAAGAAGAAGAACTTGTTTGAGGTGGCTCAGTTCCTGCCTAACTGGGGAATTGGATATCACATGGCCAAGAATCATTGGGCTGAAGTTTCTTACGAAATTACTAAAATCAATCTCTACAAGGTTTTTTTCTCCCATTGAACCAAATATTATTATCGTTTGAGAACATTTATATTCAATGAGAATCTACTATTCGAAAATCTAATGAGTTTCTGGACAGCCAAACAGTGTCCTTCTTGCTTCTCCTTTCTGCTTAATTGTAGAAGGATCATTATTTGCCTATTTTGTTTTTGCAGGATGGAAGGCATGGCAAAGCATGGGGGGTTGCCCATAAAAATGGTCAGTCTTAGAAATGATGTTCTGCAAACCCTTAAATTTGTTATCTTGCTTGATTTCTAGTGTCTTATTTTTTTATTTCCCCACACCCTAAGATTTTCATTTTTGTTTTTTTCTATCGTTTTATTGTGGGCAACTTACAAAAGCACCAATACTAAGAAGTCCTATTCTGAAAGGTTGGGTCTGCAAGTACATTACTGGGTGGGTCCATAAGGACATCTGATTTGTTAACTGCAAAGACAGTCTTTCTGATCTTTGGTTAAGAATGCCTTTCTAATTTAATGAATTACCATAGTGCACATTGAGAATAAGCTCTGGTACCTATTGGATGATAAGTGGAGATATCTTACAATAATATGTAATTTTACAGAACTGTCTCAGTTTGCGCTAACGAGTTAATTGAATTTGGTCTAATTTGCAAATTTTGTTACTCATTCGCTTTGCTGATTGAACTAAGTGTACTTCTGCCAATTATGATATTGTTTCAATTGTCATCTGAATCGTAAGATTTTTGATGCTCCACTCTTTCCTCCTTTCCTTTGAAACATTGGGTGGCAGTTTTTCTACTTACCATGTTTTAAGAACAGGTTATTATTTCTCAGATAAGAACTTCTAGCATATAAGAAATCTGGTCAGATATGGTTGGGGATACTTTTAAGGTGATTATGTTCCCTGCAATTTCCATATTCTTTTGAGTTATCAACTTAATTGAGTCTCTAGAACACTCCTTTCTTTGGCTGTCAGTTTGTTCTGGTTTGAGTGATTTCCATTTTACAAACTTTTGGTCTGTAATTACATTTATCATAATGTGGTTAATATTCTTGATTTTTTTCTACTACCTTTGGTTATGTCTCCTAGTTTTGATACAAAACTTGCAAATCCTTACTTGATTGTTTATTGGCTGTTCGGTGTTGCTTTTGCATTCTGATATACTTGGATATCTCCTAAGAAATTTTAATTTGGATTTAATTTGATGACTTATTTTATTCTAACGAGGAAAACAAATTCAGTACACTTGTGTTAAGGGATAATTTGTAGCTGTTCGTTAAGTGAAAATTGAAACGATGGTCATATTTTCTTAACCATTACTAACAACATTGACTTTTCTTAAATGTAAATAAAGATATTATTGCATGACAGGGTTATTTCTGTTCAAGTGTAAGAAACCACACTTTTTTTTTTTTTTAATAATTTATAGAGTTAATTTCTAGGAATATCTGGTTGGTTTGGCATAAATTCTGTTTTCAAGGAAAAAGACTACATAGACAGTGGTGCATCTATTGTTTGTGGTAAAAGCTTTATTTGTTTTATTCTTTGGAAAAAAATGTCTTTGCCGTGGAAGCAAGTGCATAGATGCTTAAATAGCTTTGGATCTCATTTTCTAGCTTTGTTTGATATGGTAAAACTTATTGCAGGCTTACCAATAGCAGATGCTCCAAAGAAAATTAGTGGAGTACACAAGCGCTGCTGGAGGTACATCCCAAAGTTAGTAAAATCACCAGAAAGCTTCGCAAACTCTTCGAGTTCTACTGAAGGAGGCCAGAAGCTTGAACCTATAGCAAATTGATAAATTTCCATTGACTTGTGGTCTTAGGTTATTAACATTGTGCTTTGCAGTTTGCACTTAGTTTTCAACTGAAATAGTTGTTTTGGATGCAGTGGCTTTTTGAATTAACCATGGGATATATCTCACGCTTGGTAGGTTTTTGTTCTTTTTAGGCAAATTTTTTTTTGTATCCCCACATTATCGTCAATTTCAAAAAAAATTTTAATATTTTAAATTAAGACAAAATGAATTCTCACATTTTAAGTTAAAAATAAAAGTAGACTTTATTAAAATATTTTTTGTTTGTATAGAAAGTTTACTTTTATTCGAAGCTTGAAATATGAGAATTTATTTTGTTTAGTTTAAAACGTGAGAGTTTTTTTAAAAAAAATTAGCGATAATGTGAGGGGTAAAATTTTTTTTTTCTTCTTTTTATTTATCAATTATTTTTTCATTTTGAAAAAGAAAGACGAATCAAATAAAGTCTTGACCATTCAACAATGACTTCCTATAAAAGATGAACTTGATGGATTTAAGTATAAATTTCTTTCGCTCTTCCTGGATCAGTGTTGGCAAAAACCTACCTCTTTTGTTGTTTTAGTGATAAGAATGCATTAAGTTCATCTAGTTAAGGTTTTAATCCTGTCCTTAGGAGGGAAAAACTCTTAAATGCACCAAAGTTGATACCTCAAGATTAGCCTAAGAGGGATTTAGTCTTTGTGTTCGAGAGCTGGTTTAAGAGTACCTTTAACATTTGACTTCATATTGAACATGTTAGCATTTTGGGTGTGCTTAGAAAATGCTTCAGATATAGTTGATGTGCAATCATTACAAAATCAATTAATTATTAGCAAGGTATATCGAAAAGGATATAGATCACATCAAATATTAATGTAAAATTATTTGTGAATTATTGTGCAATTGTCTGTCCCAGATCAATGCAGATGCTTCAAGAAACCTTTATGCCTATTATTCCTCTTAAATTTTCAAGAATCTTTGTATTTACCCCCAGCTTGCAGCACAAAGTAACTAAGGGGAAGCAGATAATGAATTTCTTTTATTCTTATTATAAGGCATGCTTAACTAAATTATACATAATTTTATTGATTTTTTTTTAAAATATAATATTTTAATTTTACTCTTATTTTATATTATTTTCTATTAATAACCATTAATAATAAAAATAATTAAATAAATTTTACAAATAAAAATAAATATTAAGGATTTGATTTAAAACAAACCAAAAACATTGCGCCGCCTCAAAGCTCAAATTTTATATAACAGAAATCAATCTGTTTAATCAAGAAGTCATAGATCACACTAGCCATAATTGTGAGTTTTTCAAATATAATTTCGCGATTATTTCATTTTTTGTTTTTTTCATGCTAAAACACGTTTGATAGCTCAGGTACTAGAAATTGATTTAGATGATGTTTTTTGGTTCACGACATGGGAGGCAAAAACATATATTAAAAAAGAAGATAAATAACTTGCAGGAAAATATGAAGTTTTACATAGAAAGAATTATGTTAACTTGAAAAAAGTGGTTTCTGTGGTTAACGTTTAATGGATTTGTAAGTATGGATCGTAGATGGACGGTAGTTAGAGTCGGTGGCTCTCTAAGGGTTTTCTCATCTGGGATCCCTGAGGAAGAGGATCATCAAATCACATGGCTTCATGTATCAAATATTTTTATATTGATGCATACAATATTTTTTCGGCAATGGATGAATGTGCGAAATATACTTTCACTTACACTCTCTTAATTAGAACATGACAATATAAAGATTACTGCTTTGCAATGCTGTTATTTTAATCATTAACATGGTAATCAGTTTAAGTGTTATTGTTACTATGGTAATCAATTTAATCATTGAAGTGGATTGTTTAGAGCATATTTCCTTGAGATTAATTTAATCTCTGCCAAAGTAACTAGAATTTTGCTTTTAGATATCAAAGCTATCCATTTGAAATAACATAGTGGCATTTAAAATAGATATTAAAAAAAAAATTGAATATAATGCTTTTTTTTTTTTTCTTTTCAGCATCGCTACTAGGGTCAACAGGTTTATTACTTGCATCTTTACCTATACAAACTTGCACGGGGTACGATGTATGATAATGCTGGTGTAACTTCTTATTTTGCTTTGTCAAGTTTTTTAGTTTATATTGTTCCAAATGTGGCCTAATTAGTCTTTTGTTGTCTTAGTTTTTTTGTAAAAAAACATGTTGCAGATGTTGACAAGATAATTCTCAAAGCTTTAGAAAGGCATAACGATGAGGTTTTAGCACCGTTAAAGGACATACTGATACCAGTATGTTTAGCTTTAGATATATGCAGAAAATATCCAATTCAAGCTTGCAAAGAATGTTGGTATCTTCAAAATTTACAATTCAAGCTCAATTGAAGATGATTTACTTTTTCAATGTTGGATCTTTTTTTTTTTTTTAGACAAGAGTTAAATGTGCGAGGAGATTGAAAAAGATAATCCAAGTGGTAGATGAAATAGTGTACTGATATGGATTATAGTACAGGCTCAATTCACCACCAAGCCCAGCCCAATAGAAACTTAAGAATAGAACCTCTCTAGTGGAAACATATATAAAGGCCATCCTAATAGTTAAGAAGGTATGCATTTATTGCGACAAGAGTACTTTAACATCTTAAGACCTCATCCAAATCTTAGATCAAAACTAATTTGAGCGTCGAAGGCTCAGAGCTTAACCTGACCTATTTGTATTTACAAAACTTTTTAGACCAACCTTAACCTATACTCAACCTAGATTTTTAGAAGTATCACCCGCGAACATGTACAATCTGAAATAAGAAATAGAATGCAAACTTCAAAGGATATGATAATTGAGACAATTGATCATCTTCATCATATTGTCAATCTTCACTTATACAATTAATATAACACAATTTTTTTTTAAGTATCTTGATATACCCATAATTTATTATGTGTGAAAATGAAAGTAATTAATAAGTTGTACTAGCCTCACTTTTCTTTTCTGATTTTTTTTTTCAAGAGTCAAAATGTAAATCGATATATTCACCTCACCTTCATTTTTTTTTATTCAATATATAGATATTACATTATCTATTCTTTACTTTGCGTGTTTCAATAATTTTTTTAAAATAATTTGATAAAATTGTTGACACTTTCACAGTAACATGTTTTTATAAAAATGAAAAAAGAAATGCCCAATTGCAACTTGGCCAAGTTGGGAGCCTTAAAAGATGTTGCATTGCAGGTGTTTGATTCTCCTCCTCAACGTCTGAACTTACCGATTAAGCTAATGCTATGGGAGTGGCATTTCTTAGAGCTTATTCTATATTTGTTTTCTTGTTTTTACTTCTTTCTGCTTTGTTTCCATTGTATTTTTACCAAAATTTACAACTACAATAAATAAAATTATAAATTTATAATGATTTACCTTTCACTTAAAAAATTATTATTTATTTAACTTTTTATTTACAATCAAATAGCATTTAATATGAAAAACCGTGTATTGCACAGGTGTCATACTAATTATATATTAAAATTCTTTAACTGAACCACTCAATTGTTTTATATAAGTTTTTTCATCTTATTTTTCTCTTTTTCTTATATTTTGTTCATTTTTGAAAATCTAAAATTGGTTAAGGGAAAATTTGAAGTAACTATCTCCTGTTGTTATTGTCATTTTTTTTTTTTTTGGAGTTAATTATCCCACTTCCCAACTTTAATTATGCCACCTCCCTCCTTATGAAATTACTGAAGTTCCCTAATGATAAAAAACTACCTCATCACCACTCCCCCAAACCAAAACCATTCCTCCAAAATCCTTTTCCCCCCAGACCACTCTCCCTGTATTTCAAACTCTCTTTTTTTCTTTGAAACCGTAACTTAAAGGGCTGATTAATCTAGTAAAAGGTGTTTCATCTGTGTTATTTATTCTTCTAGGAAGTTAATTCGTGGTAGAAATCAAGGTACGAAGTTAATTTTTTTTGTTAAAAACAATGCTACGACAGTTTGAACCCCTAACAGCTCTATAAAGTCAAAAATAATTGCCAACAAATATGTAAAGCTATTCATCATCAAAAACTGTTCTATAGAGCTGTCCAAGTGCTTGAACGACTCGGTCGAGCCGTTTCAACTCCCATTTTTCCATTCACTCGAATATTGCCTCATTTATTTGTTTTTATAATATTTATCAAGATTGTATTCGTTGATTTTGATATTTTATTTCTCTAAATGTAATAAAATGTGATTAATTATATATACAAAATGAGTAAGGATCCATACTTCAATTGTGAATACACCTTATTTGAGGATGTGGATTTAACAACAAATGCAAATTTGGCCGATGAAGTATGTTAAAATTTTGATATTAAACTAGTAGTTGAATATTTGTGTGTATATTCAATTGTAATGATTGGTATCAAAATTGTACTTATAGGTGAACAAAGATGGAATATGTGATGGTGGTCCTTCTTATGTGGGAGATGACTTGACTTCTCTTTTAGCATTGATCAAGTATGATTTTTTTATGTTTCGATGAAAACATAATACATAATTTGATTCATGATCAGCAACAAACTATGATTTGTTTGTTTATAGACATTTACCACAAGAGATAACTTTCTCAAATGGGCAAGAGAAACTAGAAGGATGACCAAATTTGTTGTTGTAATTGCTAGATCTGAGACAGGAGGTGAATGGAAGTGTATACAAGTGATATTAAGGTGCGAACAAGGCAGAAAGTACAAGCCTTAGAAGAAAAACCATTCAGGGGTAGAGACTACAACAAGAAAATGTGGATGTCCATTTAGAGTAAAGGGAAGACTATGGGCTAATGGTTTATGGAAGGTGTGAGTGCAATGTGGATCCTATAACCATCCTCTAGTAGAGTTGTTGGTTGGACATTCATACATGGGATGCTTGAATTAGGAATAGCTAACCATGGTGGAAGACATGACCATTAACAGGGTACCTTCTAGGAATATATTGTTATCTCTAAAGAAAAAAATGTAGAAAACTTAATCACAATCACAGATATATAATATTAGACAACAATTAAAGTTGAAGATTAAGGGTCCATGAACACTGCTACAACATTTGATGAAATCCTTGAATGAGTACAAATATTTGTATTGGTATAGGAGTGATGAGGGGTCATATATCATGAAGGACATATTATGAACGCACCCTGACTCAGTGAATTTGTTGAATGCTTTTCCCATTGTACTAATGATGGAAAGCACATACAAAACCAATAGGTATCGTCTCCCACTGCTTAAGATTGTCAGTGTGAAATTGACAGATTTGATTATTTCAGTGAGATTTTCATACATGGAGTCTGAATGCAATAATAACTTTCAATGAGCTCTTGAGAGGCTAAGAGGCCTATTTTGACAGAGTGACTTATGTTCAGAAATTATTGTGACTGATAGGGATTTTGTATTGATAAAAGCTGTGGAAATTGTATTCCCCACTACATTGAATATTTTGTGTTGGTATCACTAATAAAAATGTGGTATCAAAATGTAAGTAGTCGGTGCAAGATCATGCGGAGTATGAGAGGATGATAGATGCGTGGGGAGTAGTTGTCAATGCTTCCGATGAGCAAGCATATTATCGTGCTTATGGGGCATGCCTGGGGCTTAATGCCTTTGTTGCATACGTGGTTGAATTCGCACAAAGATTTATCCCAACTTGGATTGACAAGGTCATGCATTTGGGAAACATGACCACAAATAGGTATGGGTGTATGTTTATGTCTTAGTATATATTACCAAATTCTCTTATGTTCCATTTGTGCGTTGCATGTCTCATTGTGTCTTTGTTTTGTCAAACAAGTTGGAGGGTTCACACATCCACTTGAAAAGAATGCTGCAAAACTCAATAGGGGATCTACATCATTGTTTAGAGGCCATACATGGTCTAATCACACTACAACAAATTGAGATAAAGAAATTATTTCAGCATAGTCTTGTCAAAGTGAAGCACAAAATGAAGGGTTTGCTATTTAGTGCTTTACATCATTATATTTCACTTGCTACAATTAGACATATGTCGAAGGAGCTAGAGAGGGCATTTGCATATGTTGGTTTAGACAAGGTAACATGTGGTTGTTGCATAAAGACTACACATGAATTACCTTATCCACAGGAGCTTGGGTAGTGGAGCATGCTAAACATGCTTGTCTAGTTGACTTTAGTGTGTTGTTATTGGAAGACTTTGACATGGGAGGTTCAAGATAAAGATGAAGCCGCGGTGCCTTATGGGGAAGTTGTTGAAATGTTATGGGCCAAGTTCAGGAGCCCTAACACTGAGGATAAGCAGTGGTTTTTGTACCAAAAGACGATTGAACTAGCATTTTTAGACACCACTTCATTATAACCACCATTAAAGAAGATCAAAACAAAGGGTGGAAAGAAGAAGAATAAGAAGAGCTCAAATAGTTCAACAAAGTGAGACCCATTATTATTTGAATATGTTAATATCATGTATGGTTCTATGTGTAATACCACGTCATTAGGATCAGAACCTTCCACATGAAACTTTGTGACACTCGCCAGGCCGACACGGGCTAGTTGTTCATCTATTAGGCTATCATTTGGCAGAAGTTCATCATCATCACACCCATCTAGTACATCCTCTATGGCACATGCAACTACATTTGATGGAGCTTCATCGGTCATGCCAGGTGTAGCTTCAATAAGTTGACCCTTTTGTAACTATGGTGGCTTTAAGAGGTCGGGCTAATTTGCCAGAGGAGTGGGCTAGGGTTACCCTAATTCTACCTTGAATTGTCTACAATAATTTTGACATTGAGACTGTCAAATTTGATGGCAATCTAAGCCAAGCTTAGTCGATTATTGAGGATGCTAAGGAAAATTTCACTTTACTTACTAGGGATAAAGACCTTGATGAGATTCGTAAGGCTTTGCTAGAGAATCTTGACTCAGATGGGCCATTTAAGGTTGAATTACCTATGAAGGTGATAAAAGGATTCTTTTTCGTTTTTTTTTTCAAACTTATATTATATTATACCAAGAGATGTCTTTTGCTAACTTTTAGGTGAAGGTTTTGAACACTATAGAGGTTGCCCCAACGTAATTACATCCAAATGCTCGGGCCATTGTTAGAGCCTTTCAAGAAATATATGAGAAGCTTGGGAAGCTTCCTAGGTTGGATGTGTTTTACTTTTATCAAAAAAGAATGTCAACAAAAATTAGATGGGATACATATATTTATATGCTCGGCCTAAGAGCTCTTTGATAGTCCTATCAAGAAACAATTTTTTGGAGTTTGATAGCCCTTAATAGGGTGGGCATTCTTTGTTGATGATGCCAAGAGGCCTCAGTTCCCTTTTAATTGGAGACAATAGGCAAGAAAGCTGATGGATCTGCCAAGGGATGAGCATAGATCGAGTGCTCAACCCATTATAGACCTCCTTGCTAGGGGAACTTATAAGTTAGCTAAGGAAGTAACTTATAAAGCCATTAATTATTTCAATGAGAAATTGTATTTATTATTGTCTTTATTACAATGTTACTTAGTTCAATAGCTCTTTTTTTTTTATTGTTTGTTTCTTTGCATAAAGAAAAGAGATGATGAAATTGGGAAATGAAATTAGGAAAGCTCAATGGCTCTGATGCAAAAATTAAAGAAAAAAAGAAAAAAATCAGCCAATCTAAACCAAAAGCAACTAAGAGTCACAATCTAGGGACTCAACCTTGATAAGAAAAAGAAGAGGGGTTTCATTAACGTTGAAGAAGAACTTTAAAGTAAAGACTTTCCCCCATTCATTTTTCCAAGGATGACATTAGGAATGAAAGTATATAAATCTCAATTCCTGAGGCTGCTCCTACGAAGAAGACTGAGGTCAGAAGAATAAAAACAATAATTCACAAGAAGCAATGCACTGAAGTTCCCTTCTCTCAATGGTCTCTTCTCACTAGATTGACACAAGTTTGATTAAGCGGCCTAGCATTCCAATGTATTCTTACTTACAAGGTTGGGCTAAAGAGTCCACAAGCTTTTTGATAGACCTATTTGAGGTGGAGCTAGTCTATTCACAATTAGATCACTTGAACAACTCATAATAAAATGTAAGGTATGGGCCAAGTCGGGTGATTGACAACTTCTTACTCCTTTTGAACAAGGAAAAGATTAGGGAAGTTGATCCCATCAATCTCATCTTATCTTTGACATGAGCTACCTACTGGTTGTGGCTTAAAGTGTACAAACCTAGATTGAACACATGAAAGATTGTGACATGGCAGCCATGTTAGTGGTAAATAGGCTCCAAGGAGAGAAAAAGAACAAAGAGAAAATTACCTACTTGATCTCTAAATTGGCCAAGGTGTACCACAAGTTGGATCAGGTTACCTCTAAGCTCAAAAATATTTAAAGTGAGCCAACAATAAAGTAAGAGTGAGTCAAGCTTGAAAGAAGGTTAGAGATGCCTTGAAAATTTTAGTAATCTAAATGCTAGCTTTTCTAGCCTTTATTACTTCAACTCGGGTCCATGAAGAGCCATGTTAGTGAAGTATATTGGTTGTTGTTGCTTGTTTATGATTTGTGGTGCAAATAAGTATTTTGGAGGTCGTCGAAGGCGACTTGGCATTACTTAGCCCATTTGAAGTCCTTTACATTCCTTAAGACCTTGAAGAATAGAAGTGCCTTTTGTGCAAATCAAGGCATGAATCTAGATAGGGCGATTATTCACCCATGCCAATTTTCTAACCTCATGAATAGACTGATGAGGTTGCATTTTATATTTGGCTTTGCATTTATCTAGATTAGCCTTTATGCCATGTTGAGTTAGCATGAAGCCTAAAAGTTTGTCGGCTTGGGCCCAAAGGTACACTTGCTCAAGTTCAAATGCATATTGTAGTTGCCTAGTGTGGTAAAGGTCTCTTCTGGGTTGGCCAGATGTTGCTTGAAGTATTAAGACCTAGTAAGTATATAGTTGACATAGACAACTACATTCTTGTCTATCTTATGGTCAAACATTTTGTTCATTAAATGTTGATATGTGGTCCCTATATCTTTTAGGCCTTTTAGGTGATGAAAGTGGCTTTGTCTTCATCAAATTGTATTCAGATCTTGTTATTCCTTGAATATGCATCCATGAAGCTCAACATCTCATATCATAAAGCTTGGTTTACAAGTTTGTCAATATTGGGTAGAGGATATGGGTCTTTGTGGCAAGCCTTATTAAGGTTGGTGAAGTCAACGAACATTCTCCATTTGCCATTTGTTTTTTCACCATGACCATGTTTGAAAGCCAAGCTGAGTGGAATACTTCTTTAATGAAGCTAACCTAAAGAAGCCTTTGAACTTCTTTGATGATGGCTTAGTGTTCAAGTCTGACCACCCCCTTCTTTTAAGCAATGGGGTGGGTGGGTTTATGACATGCAATGTTAAGGTTGATACCTATCATATCAGTTGCAGTCCAAGCAAAGATGTAAGCATTTTGGATAAGGAGGAAGTTGAGCTGGTCTTGCTATGTGAACTACAATCTAGACAACCTAATATAGCCTATTTTCAAGTTAAATAGTTTTGAAACCCTTTGGTTTAGGTTTTGTGTCATGGAGGTCAAACCTAGCATTCAGGTTAGAAGTAGAGATTTGCTTAGCTTAATTAGTGGGAGACTTGGTTTGAGTAGATTCTAGCTTCATAAGCTCAAGGGACAAACTCTTCCTATATAGTTCTCTAGCCACTAGCTAATTTTAGTAGATTGTCCCCCAAGTACCTCGAGGAGTGGAATCCTTGATGGCGAGATTCCTAGTAGAGACAACCACCCTAATATGGTTCAAACAAGGTTTCCCATTATCACATTATAAGCAGATGAGCATTTTGCTACCAAGAAATCAACCTGTCAACTCACATGGTCAGGGCTCTTTACCAAAGGTGACTAGGAGCATGATTGAACCAAAAACTAGCACTGATATGCCAGAGAAACTGACCAACACACCATTGTAGTGTTCTAGATCAAAGATAGGGATATCCATTAGATAATGTCTATAGACCTACCTTGGTTAACCAAGATCTCATGAATTAGTTAGTGGGCAATCATGGCATTGATAACCACAAGATCATCATGATGGTGATGGGTGGATCTGAAGTTCCCTCCAAGGTTTTTTGGAGGCCCTGGCCTCATTGATATCAAGGATATGACATTTGGCCAAGCAAATATGTCTTTGCTAACCTCCGCCTCCACTTGCTAATCTTTCTAATATGCTATTGATGATTCTAGTTGTTTGGTCAGGGTCACCTTTTGACCTAGCATAGTCATGCCTCTCGAGTGATTTGTCTCTATATTTTCCTTTTGATTTATCCCTAGACTTACTTAGGGTATTTCTTCCTTCACTCAAATCAAAAGTATGCTTGAAATTGCTTAAGATGGCCATTTTCAAATTAATTTTTAAATGAGGTCCTTCATTTGCTAACACTCCTCAGTGTTGTGCTCGAACCTTTAATGGCATCAACAATATTTTTTAGCTATAGGGGCCCATGCAAGATCGATGTGGTGGCAATTAAGCTAAATTGCTTTTGCAAATTTCCTCAAAAGTCCTTTCTTTGGATTGGGATTGAGATTGAGACTATTTTTCTTTCTTCCTAACTTTCTCTTTGTTTAGTTTTCTTCCACCTTTGTCAACTTCTTCTAAATTAATATATTTCTCTACAAGCTGAAGAAGCTCCTAAAAGGTGGTGGGGGATTCAATGTGGCAAATTCCTTGAACCGACCTTGCTTTAGTCTAGCAACTAAGGTATGCATGACAACCCCATCCTTAAGATCCTTCACTTGTAATGAGAGGCAAGTGAACCATTGTACATACTCCTTCAAGGTTTCTCCCTCTTCTTGTCTCAAGTTGGTAAAAACTGTCAAGGTTCGTTATAGAACCATGTTGGTAGAGAAGCAGGCCACAAAGAAATCAACTAGTTGATCAAAGTGAGAGACAAGAGTTAGTGGAAAGTTATTAAACCACTGGAGAGTAGCTTTCTTTAAAGTAAAGAAGGCCCTACATTTAATTTTTATCCTCAACTCCTAAGATTAGCATAACATTTTGAAAGCTGATGATTTGTTCTTGGGGATTTTAGGTCCCATTGTACTGGTCAAGGACTGGTTGCTTGTAATAAGATGGAAAAGGGCATAACATTACTTCTAAAGTAAAAGGATGCATGATGAATGTATTTTGTATAGACTTTAGACTCAATTTCTTGAGATTTTGACGCTAATTATATCATATTAGATCCTCATTTTGGGTTTTGATGTGCGAATTAGGGTGTAGAATGGATGTGAAATAAAGGTAGAATGAAGTGCAAGCGAACACTATCAGTGTAACCAACAAGTATTTTGGGTTGTCGTACCCAAGGGATTGTGATTAATTACTGGAGTATATTAACTCTAGTAATGCTCAAGTGATCGAATAAGAGTGATAACAGTAGTAGATCATAAGTAAAACAGCAGTAAAATAAAAGAGAATAGATGATTGATGCGTGATTGAAATATCAGAAAAAGTGAGGCTTAGGGAATTCAGATTTCACTACAAGTCCTTGACATAGACTTTCATGATTCAGTTATGACTTCTACGATTATTAATTGCTAGCCAAGATTCCCTAATCTAACCATCCTACCTTGGCGTGAGGTCGGAATAATCCTAATTACAATTACCAACCCTGCTACGGACCAGTGTGAGTTGTAATAACCATATTCTAGGGGATCTCCCTAGCTCCCTTGTAACTACACAGAATTATGGGTATAGACTGCCACAAAACCTTATGGATTTAACCTCCGAGGTCTAGGTTAACTAATCATCTTATGAGTTATAGAGAATCCACGGATTTCTCCTTTCTAATTGGCCAGATCAATCAATAGTAAGTGCAGAACATTAAATCTCAATTAAATAAAAGCTAGATCTGTCATAACATCATCAATCCTATCTATACAAGTACTTGGGCTACATCTTAGCCCCTAGATAAAAGATTAGTTACACATGATGATGAAAGAAAATATAATGATAAGAAGACATGGTGTTGGTGAAGATGCGTGACGCCTTGTGGAAGGATGCCTTGAAGTTTGCTTGCTTTGATGTGGATGCTGCGTGGATGGATGATTTTGCTCTTAGTCCTCCTTCTTATTTATATAGCCTCCAATCCTAGTTAGACTCAACCTAGGACTTTAAGTTGCATTACAATTCCTAATCCTAATGTAATCCTAATCATCCTTTAATTAGGATTTTGATTATATAATAATTGCATGACTCTAATCCAACTTGATTAATACTTTTGGAGAGTCTTCTATGTCTTGGAGTCTCAATTTTTGTAGGAGAAGGATTCCCAGAAGTTCAGATGGTTTAGAACTCTTCAATTAATCTTTGGAAGGCCTTGTCGCAACGGCGAGTTGATGCTTGAAATTGAATTTTGCTCTCTGGAAGACCTCGCCACGGCGAGTCGAGGGTCTCACCACGGCGAGCTCAAGCTATATTGCTCTCGGGTAAGGCTCGCCACGACGAGCTCTGGTAGAATACTAAGATCTCTGTTTTGCTTCCAATTGAAGTCTAAACCTGGAACAAAAGGAATTCATATCAAATGCAACATGTTTTACCTTAATTAAAAATGTAAATGCAAGGGAATTGAATCATAAAAGTCTATACAAAATGTAATTATCAGGTTTTTATCCCTTATTTTGTAGGTTGAAGGATTTTGAGGATAAATTATGAGAAAAGAGGGATTGCGGATAGAAGTTTGGAGCACTGACAAAAGTTGAGACATGAAATACAAGTTTTGGTGCCTAAGTGAAGAAGTTCAAGCTATGGCGCCACGAATTCAAGCTATGGCAAGATAAGCAATAGAAATAGAAGGCAAAAGTTAAAATTCATGATAGAACAAAAGAAGTCATGCTATAGTTAAAGGAGCAGCAACCTAAGAGAGTTTTCTCATGCTAAAATGCCCAAGCTCTGGTTAAAAATAATAGGATTGGCTCGATGAGCCTAACAAATCAATTGGATTGGAGCTAAGAGGATGTGTTTGGAGATAATCAAATTCAACTCATTCTTATGCATGAGAAGGAATTTTGGCATGGAGCCTCTAAGTTTCAGCTTGCTCTTGTTGTTATTGATTCTTTAATATAGTTATTTTGAACTGGGCCTACAACATGCCAATCTTAGGTCGAGTTTCCTGCTATGGTGGAGGTTGTTCAAGATCTTCTTGTTTAGAAGACTCTCTTAGCATGTTTGTCTTCTATAATATGGTTGGATGACATAGGGAAAGTAGGGGTCTATTTGGTACAAAATATTGGAAAGGAAATGGGTTAAAGGTAAATAATAGCCGTTGAGTCTATTTGTATATAATACAAAGGAAATCATTTCCTTTGCAATGTTTGGTATGCATAAAAAATTAAAAGGAATGAAATATATATTTTTATGTAAGTATAAATTTGTTCTTTATTTTAATTTTTCTTTTTTTAAAAAAACATAAGCAAAGCTGCTCTAATTTCTCAACTTCATTGCCCATGGTATTTCATTGTGGATACTCACACTAGATTCAAAAAAAAAAAGTACCAGCATTGTTCAAGTTTAATATATCACTTTTTTTTTTTCAACATGATAGTCATCTAAATTTACTTTATTATACCACTTAAACATATGAAGACAATAGAACTACATAATAAAAATAAACTTGTTCACCTACATTGCCAAAATCAACATAAAAATCAACAAAAAGACTTCATTTTACACATATCCATTACTAGAATGCGGGTGTCTATAGCAGTCCTAGGTCAATCAAATTGATAGCAACCAAGACGTTCATATCAAAAGAAAATATAAGCTGATGTCAAATGTAGGGGTGAGCATCAGTCGGTTACGGTCGGTTTTGATTATATTTTTAACCGACCTACACTAACTGATTATGTAATTTTATCAAACCGATAACCGATCGACTATACCTTAAAACTGACGGTTCGATTTTAATCGGTTAAGCGATCAATTTCGATTAGTTAATAGTTAACCGACAGTAACAATTTTTTTTTTTTTTAAAAAAAATCTTTCTTCCCAGGCCACTTTAGTTACTGAACCGAAGATTTATTTCTTCCCAGGCCACTTTAGTTACTGAACCGAAGATTTACATATAAATAAGAGACAAATACAAACATGTAACATAAAAAAGTCTGACAAAACAAATCACATAAGATCTTGATAAAAGTATGCAAAAATTCTGTGTAAGATTAATATATTAGTAAATCATAGAAGGCTTATAATACTAGGTCAAGTACCATATCAACAGTAGAAGACTTCAAAGGTAATGGGCACTGAGGACCTTGACAAATCGTAGTAACCCCATAAACATTATGCTTACTCTCACTTACAAATGAATGCCTTGTAGAAACACATCAAGCATAACTAGTGACCAAGCAGTGTAAATTTTCTAGAAGTATTTTAAAAGCAACCATATATATATTAATGGCGTGATTATAACCAAGCAACAACCACAGTCACAAATTTTGGAGAATTTCCACACATAACCAAAAAAAAAAAAAAAGCAAAAAGTAAGTTAAAGCTTTTGCTTCTCAGTTAGGAGGAAGGAAACTAGAATCTGTAACTGGAATTATAATTATAGGGCATGTTCATCCTATTTGATCAGGAACCTCAACAACTGATGTCTTAGATTATCATGACAAAGAATATAGATTAATACAATCATCTCTCCTTTACCTCAATTCGTTTTAATACTTGACCAATTGGATCTTTCATGTTTGCAATCATCTGCATGTTGTTTGAAAAGATACATGAAGCCATCTGGAACAGTCCCTAGTAGCAACTGCCATCTCATGAGCATCAACCTCTTTTACTGGGGCCCAAAGTTGTGCATCTTGATGGAAGAGGGTTCCAATGCGTTGTCCTTGGAGGACTTTAATGATATTTTAAGGAGCAAAACCGCTGAAATGGGCTAAGAAGAAAAGTTGCAGAAGCAAAATTAAAAAGAAAAATTCCAACAAGCATAGATGATACACATTGGCACAAGACATGCAAAGTGGAAAATTGAGAGGATCAAATAATACATAACTACAAGATAACACTTCTTTTTTTTTTCGCCCTTTCCTTTTTTATTCCCAAATTTCTCATGGTCTGGTGAAAGAGAAACTTACTATGTTCCCATGTTAAAGTTTAATATTTTTCAAATAACATATTCTAAATGAAAATGGTATAGAAAAAATATTTTTTAATAGAAATCCTAACGAGGAAAAAAATATGCCTTAAACACTGATAATTTAGAAGATTGAAGAACATAAAAATAAATAGCAACTCTCTGTTTTAACATTTCTCTACCAGCTTTTACTTTGGCAGTCATTCCACCTGTTCCTACCCTAGACTTGTCGCCAAAGGTAATTTCATTCTGATGTTTTTCCTCAATGTAGGTATGAATAAGCTTTGACTGCGGATCACTTGGAGGACCATTGTATAGACTATCTACATCACTCAACAGAACTAGAAGACACTAAGAATACTTTAAAAAGTTTTAATAACCAAACAGATTTTTAAATGCATAGTCTAATATCCAGCTATTGCCATTTAATTAGAATGTCACCATACAATTTTTTAAGCTTCAAATACAGCTATTTGCTAAGACTATTTATCCCTTCTTTACAAAATCCAAAAGTCTAATTCTTAACTTCCTTTACAAAAAGAAACTATTTTTCTCCATTGTCAATTGTCAACTAGATACAAAAAGAATCCATAGGCCCTTTCACAAAAAAAGAAGGTGCCAATAGTCACTTGGTCATTGTACTCATCATAGTCTTGCAGCAAAAAGTTAATAATGCAAAAGAAATTTTGTTTACACTTGTCATAAAACATAACATACAAATTAGTTTATATAAAAATTATTTTATTCAGATATGAAGCTATGGAGTAAGATGATTTAACAACCTCAAGAACCCTTACCCATTAGTCAACAAACATTGGCTGTGTTTGTGTTTGTGTCTCAATCTCACTCTTTGTACCCTTTGATTGTGGCTGCCCTTGTCCTGAATCAAATCTAGCTAGCTCTATAATAGCATGAAAAAGAAGAAATAATTAGTATCTTTATATCATAAAGTCATTTTAAAAGTGTAAACATGAAAATTACCTAATTCAATCTTCTCATAATTTTTTAGCTCATCAAACAAGTCACGATCCTTGAAACTTGTTGTACCTTTCAACCAAATTTGTGTACAAATCAAAGCCTTAGTCATCTTAGGAGATAAGGAGCTCCTAAATGAATCTAACACTCTCCCCCCAGTGCTAAAGGCACTTTTTGAGGCCACAGTTGAGACAGGAGTAGCCAAAACATCATGTGCAACACAAGAGAGAATCGGAAACCTCGTAGCATTAGTTTTCCACCAAGCTAAGACATCAAAATTCTCATTTCCATCTTTACATCCTTCTGCAAGGTACCTTTCTAACTCATTTCTTTGCTCAATTGAATCTCTCTCTTTTAAGTGGCTTTTAAATGCATTGGTCAATGAAACAAGACTAGATTTTACAGTTCCACCATGCTCACTTTGAGAGCCTTGTGAGGAGGATTCTTGAGTAGACTTTTTGCCTTGCTCGTAAGCCATAGAATACCAAGAGTATAGCATGGATAACATGCTTTTGATTCTAACATACATGTCATGCCTAGTCAACACATCATCACTGTACATTTTCTCAAATATCCACTCAATAAATTTAATCTTATAACGTGGATCAAATATAACACCAAAGTATATGATAGGATTAATATTTTGGACATTCCCCCAATATTTATCATATTATTTCTTCATTTCCATAGCCATTCCCCTTAGCAAACTATCATCAGCAACACACCATGTATTCAACTCAATCAAGATCAAAGCCAACTTGTGAAATGCATTATTTGCAGTAATGTGCAATGTCCCAGATAAAATCATAATGGCATCATAAAAAATCTTTAAAAATTTGAGGAAAACATTTGCATTCAACCAATTCAAAGCACTAGGAGGACCTAATTCACCAAAATGCTCCACATAAGACCTATCATCATCCTCAAGTTTTTCAAATGCTGCTTGGAGCCTCAAGGCAGTCTCCAACATCAAATATGTTGAGTTCCACCTTGTAAGAACATCAAGACACACAAGGCCCTTGGAAGGCAAGCTAGCAAATTTTAAACAGTCCTTGAATTTAGCAAGCCTAGATGGTGATGACCTAACAAATCTCACAACATTTCTTATACTACAAATAGAGTCTTGCATATCCTTCAATCTATCATTCACTATTAAATTTAAAATATGAGCACAACAACGGACATGCAAAAGCTCACCATCTAAAACCAACCCATTTAAGCTCTTAATCCTTTTCTTCAAATATGAAATTGCCACATCATTAGAAGATGCATTATCAACAGTAACCATAAAAACAGTCTTGATATCCCAATCTTTCAAGCATTCATCAATATATTTTCCTATGGCTTCTCCTCTATGATTAGGCACTAAGGAAAAACATAGGATTTTTTTATTCAACCGCCAATCATTATCAATAAAGTGAGCTGTGATTGTGAGATAATTTAATTTTGAATAGAAGTCCAACAATATGTGATGAGGGCTACTCTAACATAATCATTCTTTAAAAGAGCTTTCAACCTCAATTTTTCATCTAGATATAATTGATAACAATCTCTAGCTACAGTTAATCTAGATGGCAAGATAAATTGAGGTTGCATTTTACCACAAAGGTGTCTAAACCCATTCCCCTCAACAACCTTAAAAGGCTGCTCATCTATAATCACAAAAATAGCTAAAGCTTTCCTACATTCCTCATTGTTAAACTTTTGTGACACCACTACCATATCATTCCCAACACCATCTTGTTTTGTAGAAAAGTTTATAACTGATTGTGTGGGGTAATGTGTGACAGCATAAGGATACTTTGTGGGCATTTAGTAATATGTAAAAGCATGTTAGAAGTACCATTTTGCTTGGGATCACATAAATACCTCCTCCCACAATGCTTACATGCTGTAGTGGGCTCCTTTACATCAGGCAGCTTCTCAAAATATTCCCAAGCAATTGAAGTCTTCTTGGCACCACTTGCATTTGGCTTTCTCTTCCTAGGCAAATTACTTTTTTGATTGGCTACTTTCTCCTTGCCTTTAGTTTCATTCTTTCTTTCACTTTGGTTGCTCTCTTGTTGTGGTTGTGTAGATGCAGAGGCTGCCCTTTGGTTGTGACTTTGTTCTTGGTTTTTTTGCATTGGTGGTTGACTTGATCCATGCATCTTTTACTAAGATGACAAAAAAATTGGAAAGAAAAAGGCACTCATAAAGGAAACAAGAGAGTATGCAGCATCACGTCATATAAGTGTGTAGTATAATAAAGAAATCATTTACGGAAGTTTGATAATAAGACCACAGTACTAGTGGTATTCTCGGATTCACCAATATCTATATGTTCCACCTCAACTTGCACAGAATCATGGCATGTATCATTGAAAACATCAAGGAAACAAGAGACATGTGAGAAGAAAAGTTGTTTGCTTTCACAATCCACAGCCATGTAACAGATTGGTTTTGCTAGGAGCTGCTGGGAACTTGCCCAAGGCCAAGGGGCAAGGGCAACTGCATGATTCCTTCTACCTATATTTGTATTGATTGCTTTTTTCTTTCCCCCCTTTTAACACTTTGTATAAATGCATTATAAACTATGCAGATTAAGTCCTTCGTGGTTTTGTGTTTGACTCCTTTGCTAACTTTTTTTTTTTTTTCAGTCGATCCTTTATTAATCAATAGATGAATAGACTAGATTTAAAAAAAAAAAAGAATTTAAGTGTCACTAAACATATGTAAAACTGATGTAATATCAATAATAAAAAAGGTTTTATTTTAGATTACCAACAAGTAATAAGCTGAATAGAGAAATGAAATACAAGAATTGTAGGTTTAAATTAATGAGTAATTTCAAGAGTAAGCACTTGGCATTTCTGCATCAAATGACCAAAGACCTAGAAAAAGAAGCATCCCATATGGTACATATTCTTTTTCCTCGTCCTTAGAATGGGGCGCAGTTCTGATCTGCTCACTCCCTGTGCCATGTGAGTTAAGTCAAACCAAACTTAAAACCCTTTGAATCTGAGGGAATTGGTGAACACAAAAAAAAATGACATCATCTTGATGCAATTATATATTTGTATATTAATTATAACTCTAATGTCATATTCATTTTAATTTATATCACAATGATTAATGTAAAAAAAATTAAAAAAAAAATTGTTTCAAACAACAAGACGTAAATATTTGATTACTTACTAATGTCCTATTAATCTAAACTTTGATCTATATATAAAGTTCAAATATCAAGCATATATGATGTATATAACTAGTGATTACATTAGTAAACAATCAAGACCGTATAGCAAAAAAAAATTAAAACCAAAAAAGACTAGGGAAAAAGGAAATGTCTTTGTAAGAATGAATGGAACATGATATTAGCAATAAAAGAAAAAGAAAAGGGAAACAAAAGGACAAAATAAAAAAAAAAGATGCAATAAGTGTGAAATATTCATAGGAAAAGATTGATGTTGAGCTGAATGAATTATTCTAAGTTTGGAGATAAAAAATTTGAGAATGATTAAGAAGCAGGTTGAGATACTTGCCAGGATTGGGCATATGCATATTCCTAGTGGGAACTATTGACCACCAAACAGTGATCAAAACAATGACTAAATTTGTTGAAACCAATAGCTTCTATTTGAAATTCACACTATTTCCTCATTCAAATAACAAAGATATGCTATACACTTATTGATGCAATGATCAAGTCAACCACAATACCAGTGAAGTAGATAGTATAATATACTTAATGAATTCAACTATGCAGCGTCATGTCATATAATTGATGGAAAATAAAGAAATGCATTTACAGAAGTCTGATAATAAGACCACAGTAATAGTGGTATTCCCGGTTTCACCAATATCTATACGTTCCACCTCAACCTGCACAGAATCATGGCATGTATCATTGAAAACATCAAGGAAACAAGAGACATGTGAGAAGAAAAGTTGTTTGCTTTCACAATCCATAGTCATGTAACAGATCGAGTCTAGCGAGGAAGAACGAAATCATTATAATGGAATAGTCAAGGGGTGAAAATAAACATTTATCCTTTTCATTGATATGCATGTATCGATAGAGTTCAAGAAATTTATTTTCTGGAATTTCATTTTTTTACTTTTGAAATAAAAATGACAGAATTTTTTATTTTATACAAGTTCAAATTTTCATATAAACCTCCAAAAATATGAGGAATGTTACACCTAATAATCACTTGTCATTATCTATAATTTGCAATTATTTATAATAGAATTGAGATTAATTTCAGATATATCCTTAATTGGTTATTGTGATTTAAGCTTTCCTGTTGGTTTAAATTTCCTTTTTCTACTAGATGTTAAATAACTTTTCTTATCAAAAAATAAAAAATAACTTACTAAATATGCAAACAAAAAAAAAAAAGCATAAATAGTCTGGATTCCGTATAACATTGAGACATCTCGAGGGCTAGTAGACAAGAAGAAGCATTTCACATACCAAGTGGAAAATACAAATAAACACTAGACATAATACTCACATCATCAAATTCTCTAGGACACTGAGATTGGAGAAAATCCATAATACATAACTACTCACAAAGTGAAGCAGATAATATAATATACTTAATGAATTCAAGTATGCAGCATCACATCATATAATTGATGCAAAATAAAGAAATGCATTTACAGAAGTCTGATAATAAGACCACAGTACCATTAGTATTCTCGGATTCACCAATATTGATACATTCCACCTCAACCTGCACAGAATCATGGCATGTATCATTGAAAACATCAAGGAAACAAGAGACATGTGAGAAGAAAAGTTGTTTGCTTTCACAATCCATAGTCAAAGGAATGATGAGCCAGGCCAAAATGACTAAACGGGATCAACACCATCTGAAATGTCATGCATCATAATGTTCGTATACAAAGTCTAACATTGCATAAGTAGTTTCAATTTTCACAGAGAACAACAAAAACTGTAATGCAATGCAATGTCTGTTACACATGTATTTTTAGTGATTCATGAGACTGAACTACTAAAAAGATAAAACCATTTACTCTCTAATGGTCAGTGAGAGCTTATGGGGCACAGATGGCAACGATGTCCTGCCAAAGGGTGTTAGTTTTGCAGACAAGTTTTCTTGCTTCGCAGCCGCACCAAATCCCCATCCAAATCCAAACAAGTAATAAGAACAAAGACATGCAGTGTGTGCAAGTGTAAGAGAGAGAGAGAGAGAGAGAGAGATTGAAAGGTTAACTAAGTAAAGGAAGGATGGAAGAATTTGGGAATTTAGGGTTTTCCAAACTTGAGAGCTTGAGAGATTTAAAGTGAAGTCTGAAATGAGAGTGAGAAGGGAAAGTAATAAAGCAGTCTGAAGTGAGAGTGAGAAGAAGAAGAGTGAAAAGAAGAAGTATGAAGTGAAGTCTTAGGGGATTCTAGAAGCCTCGAAGGGAAAGTATCAGTACTAGAGGGCAGAGTAGTCTGAAGTACACACGTGAGAGAAAGAAAATAAAATAAAAAAAATCAATTACCAAAACGACTTAGTATTGTAAAAAGATTAAAAAATTTAATTTTAGTAGATCGGTTCGGTTAGGGTCGGTTAAAAATAATTAAAACCGAAACCAATCGCATTTAACCGAATTCTTATATTTTCAAAACCGTAACCGAACCGTTCAACCGACATTAACAGACCGAAGATTTTAATTTTCTTTCTATTCGGTTAATTTGGGTCAATTTTCTCATTTTTGCTCAGCCCTAATCAAATGCACAACTTGAAAAGATATAACATAATTACATATAACACAGTTGAATACCACATAATAAACCACATTGAAATCTATAAAATAAAAAAGAAAATATCATAACAATACCTCCAAAAAAAAAATCTCCAGCTTGCTAGAATATAAAAAAAATATATCAATATTTAACTAAAGGGGAAAAAGAACAAATAATTCAAGGTTGCTAGTCTAAAGAAAATCATAATAGAACTTCCAAAAAAAAAAAATTCTAGATTTCTAGTATAGAAACCAAAAGAGTAGTGCCACTCCATCCATGATATACTCCAACATCCTACTATATAATTCCATTGATCCAATCAACTTTGAATGGTTCAGGTATGGTTAGGAAAGCAACCAACAAACTTATGTCTTTTGAATGCTTCATATGGGCATCATACATCTCATTTAGGGGTAAGACCTTAAACCTTTAACAAGTCTTCAAATAGCTTCTCTTCCTCTCATCCATCATTGCATCATGAGCCAATCAATGAACCTCTGTGCAAAGCTTTTCAATGGCTTGTTGGAAGCCTTATTCCATGGTTACAATTACATCTCAAAGCATATTATTCACATCATCATTTTTGTGCTTCTTTCTACTCCTAGAGCTTGAACAACTTCTTAGTGTTTCAAATACCACAAATAATGTATCATCATTTTCATAATCATATCCAGATTGATGTTCACCTACATTGTTAGGCCCTTCTTCAAGATTGACATGTTTAGCTTCTTCGTTAATGTAGTGAGCACCTTGGGGATCCTTTCTGGTGGCCCACATCTTTTGCCCAAATAGTGTAGAGGACATCAAAATGTGAGAATTGTTGGGATCCAATTAGAGTTGATGTCCCTGAAGGACAAACATCTATTGCAAATAAGTTTGATGCACACCAGAAGCATGATAGACTAATCGATTCCAAAGATAATAATCTTCAGAAAAAAAAGGAGCTAAGAATTTAGATGGCCAAATTGAGGTTGGGGTAACTTCATAGAGTCTTTAGATATAATTAGAGTTTTAGTTCCAGATAAAACTTAAGTACTAGAGAAATGTGAAAATGAAGAGATCTCAATAAAATATGTCATAAATAAAATATGATAGAACTGATATGATGTCAACATTGACAATGCTTTGACATATAATATAGTGCTTGATATAGTAAAAGATGTTGGGGATTATGAACTAAAATCTATCCAAAAATGCAAAGAAATAAAACATTGGCCAAAATGGAAAGACACAATGGAGGTAGAATTAAATGCCTTTGCAAAGCAAAAAGTTTTCAGGCCTATAGTCCGTACACCTGAAGGTGTAAAGCTAGTTGGATATAAATGGGTATTTGTACGAAAATGAAATGAGAATGGCAACATTGTAAGATATAACACATGAATTGTTGCTCAAGGGTATTCACAAAGACCTAACATTGACTTTGATGAAACATATTCACTTGTGGTGAATGCAATTACTTTTTGCTACTTAATTAGTTTGGCAATGTATGAAAAACTTGATTTATGTCTTATGAATGTTGTTAAAGCCTACTTGTATGGCTCACTTGATTTGATATTTATATGAAACTCACTGAAAGATTTCATTTGCCTGGAGCAAATAATGTTGGTTATCCAGAGTAATATTCAATCAAATTGAATAAATCCCTTTTATGAATTAAAATAATCTGATTATATGTGGTATAATCACCTTAGTAAATATTTGATAAATGGATACTAAAATGAGCCTATTTGCCCATGTATCTTCATTAGAAGGACTAAAAATGAGTTTGCCATAATCTTTGTCTATGTTGGCGATTTAAATATTATTAGAACTCCTAAGAGCTCCAAAAGGTTATTAATTGCATAAAGAAAGATTTTGAGATGAAAGATCTAGAAAAGACAAAGTTTTGTTTTGGTTTACAGATTGAACATTTAAAGAATGAAATTTTTGTACACCAAGGGACTTACATGTCAAAAGAGCTAAATCAATTCTACATGGACAAATCTCATCCATTAACCACTCCAATGGTAGTATGGTCTCTAGATGTGAACAGAGACCCTTTTAGACCTCAAGAAGATGATGAGGAAGTATTTGATCATGAAGTATCATATCTTAGTGTATTGAGGCACTAATGTATCTTGTTGGCCATACATGATCTGATATTTCTTTTGTTGGGAATTTGTTAGCAAGATACAATTCTTCACCTACTCTAAGGCACTAGAATGGAGTGAAGCATATACTTCACTACGTAGTACAATAGATATGGGTTTGTTTTATTTAGATGTATCCCAACATGACCTTATAGGTTATGTAGATGCAGGATATTTATCTAATCTACATAATGGTGAATCACATATAGGTTTTTTGTTTACATGTGGAGGAACAACCATTCCATGGTAGTCTATGAAGCAAACAATAACAGTCACATCACCTAATTATCCAAAAAATTTAGCATTCCATGAAACTAGCCAAGAATCCTTTTGGTTGAGATCTGTGATCCAACATATATGAAAGGTTTGAGCTTTATCTTTAGGAAAATTGATCCCAACAATCCTATTTGAAGATAATATTGCATGTATTACTCAAGTAAAAGAATGGTACATTAAAAGTGATAGAATTAAACATATTTCACCAAAATTCTTTTTCATTTATAATCTTAAAAAAATGGTGAAATAAACATTCAACAAGTCTGTTCATGTGATAATCTAGTGGATTTAATCTCCTAGGCACTTTCTACTTCAATACTTGAGAAGCTTATCCTCAACATTAGTGTTCGTCAACTAAAATATCTTAATTAATATTGTCATATGCATTGTACTCTTTTCTTGAACCATGGTTTTTTTTTTTCATTGGGTTTTTTCTAGTAAGATTTTTAATGAACAACATCCCATAGCGTATGAAAGAATTATCAACTATTTTTTCTTCACTAGGTTTTTGTCCCACAAGATTTTTCCTTTTAAAGGTTTTAACGAGACACATTCTTAAGTGATGAACATCTAAGGAGGGAGTGTTATGTATCACATGGTTGGATGTCTATATTCATGGATACTTATTTCTTTTAGTGGTTATATCTCCCAATGGCTTTATTTAATAGTATCTCTTAGGTTATAACCTACAAGGCTTTTACTCTCCTTTATGTAACTTCCTTGTACAATTATAATGGGTATTTATTTGTATTAGGTAGCATGATGGTTGGGTTGCAAACTTGTACTTATAAATAGGGCACCCATTCGTATTGTAATACATACAATGAAATAAGAAGAAAACTCTCCCATTTTCTCTATCCTTGTGTTCTCTTTACATTGCTCTCTCTGTTTACATCATTTCACAACTCCATTTTATTTCTTTTTGTCTACTCTCCTTGTAGAAAGGAAAGAGAGTTTTTTTTTTCTTTTTTTTTCAACATTAAAACTCGCATTCATTATTTATTATTTTTGGGTAACCAAATCTATTATCTATTATCTACTATATTCTAATATATCATAAAAGTAGATCATGGAGAGTTTGACACTTAGACTGGAAGACACATGGCAGTAAAATAATGATTTATTGTTATTATTATTAATTATTATTATTTAAAAATATTTAAATATATGAATATCAAATTTAAGCCTAAAAAAGGCAAACCTATAATACTTAAATATATATTATTTGGTACTACTAATGCACAAACAAAAAGGGGCCTTGGATTTTTAGCTTGAAGCTACAGCTTATAAAGTCTCATAATTAATGTCACATTGTTTAGTAATTTTGCTAACAACCTCATTTCATATGTTAAAGACAATGGTAAGAGGTCAATTGTCTTAATTATTCGATTTGCAAAGATTTGTGAGTTTGGTAAAAGTGAGTGATTGTGGTGCTTGATACTGTTTTTTAATGTTATAATGCTTATAATATGTCCCATTTATAAGTATGATAACGGAAGTGACAAGAGTTGCTGTGAGGTTGTTACAAACATAGTCGAATCACACTAGAATTTTTCATATTGTTTATTAGATATTTGTTGAGCATTTTCTAATTAAGTTTGAATCATATATCAGTTACGAAAAACGTTGCCAAATAATATATGAAAGTACATTAGGTGATCAACCAATTCCTACAGTGATGCGTACTCAAAAATACTAGTACCATACCAATTGGGAGGTACAAAGAATTTGAGATGTAGGAGATGTGCTCGTTGCTAACTACATGAGAAAATTCCTTTCCAAGAAACGAAAACTCCTCTCCAAGAAAAGCAATGAGATGGATGGGCTTGACCTAGTTTCTCATAAAAAAGTCATCACTTGACTTAGGAACGTATTGGGATTTCAATTTATATTGGGGAAAAAAGGCATATACGGGTTTGAATCCCATGATTAATGAGCCAATAGAGCCTTAAGCTCTGTGAGAAGGCCACTACATTAAATTTCTTTGCTCGAAAATGTTGAATTTACCACCTATGCTCAAAATTGGAAACATTGTACAAAACCGTGTATAAGATCACATATCTTTAGTTCATCAAACGCCATTGATTGCTCCTTAGTGAATGTCACAAATGGATAGAAATAGAATGTGTGTGTGGCGTGGATGTATATGGATGTGGAATTATATGTGATGTGTTGGAACACAGTGCAAGTATACACTATTAGTGTAGTGAGCAAGTATTCCGGGAGTTATCGTACCCAGGGGATTGTTCTTGATTACTAGAGTAGTATAACTCCAATATTGCTCAAGCGGATAATAAGAGCGATAACGACAAAATAACATAAAAGAAAACAGCATAAAAGTAAGGAGAAGTAAAAGTAGGAATATGAGAAATAAGAGATAAAAGGTCCAGGGATTCAGATTTCACCACAATTCTTTTGTATAGACTTTCATGATTCAGTTATGACTTTCTACAATTATCAATTGCTAGCCAGGATTCCCTAATTTAATTAATCAGCCTTGGTATTAGATCAGATCAAATCTAATTATAATTACCAACCCTGCTATTGGTCTGTGCGAGTTGTAGCAACTATAATTGCATTAAGATCTATGGACATCCCTTTAGGGAGATTAGGGGAACACTCTAATTCCCATGTGACTACACAGGGTCCTCGGTACTGGTCTGTCCTTAGCTCCACTGTGGATTTAATTCTCTTAGTCTAGATTAACTAATCTCCAGTCGGTCTCATAGAAAACCCACAAATTTCCCCCAACTAATTGGCCAGAAAAGTCAAGAGTGAAGTTTAGAAAATTAAACCTCAATTGAATAAAAGATGGAATTGTCATAACATCATCAATCATGTCTATACAAGAAATTGGGCTACATCTTAGCCCCTAGAAAAGAAATTAGTTACACATAGTGTAACCTAAACACATAACATAAAAGAAAGAAAACATAGACATAATTAAATGGGATAGATGAAACGCCTTGCTCCTTGCTCTCCTTGCTTGTGCTTGGTCGGATGGATTCTTTCTTTGCTTCTCAGCCCTCCTTCCTATTTATAATCCCTCCATTCCTAGTTAGACTCATTCTAGGACTCTAAGTTGAGTTATAATTCTTAGCTATAATGTAATCCTAATCATACTTTAATTAGGATTCTAATTAGAACAATCCTTTTCCTAGTCCTTCTTGAATTATGACTCTTAGATAAATTACAACTTTAATTACAAAGTCATTCCTAATCATGCTTGAATTAGGATTCCAAATGGCTGCACACTTCCAGGACTTCAATCTCACTTGAACAATGATTCCGGAGAGTCCTCTAGGCTTGAGAGTCCTAGTCCTTGTAGGACACTACTTCCCGGAAGTTCACTTGGCTTGAAACTCTTCAAATTTGCTTCAGAAAGTCTCCAGGGCGCCACGACGAGATCTCTGGACTCCACGGCGCTGGATGGCAGCATTGACAGTGTTGGTTCTGGGATAGGGCACCACAGCGCCAGGGTGTGGCACCCAAGCTTGGATGAAATGCTGGATTTTCTTGCTTTGGCTCCTTTCGGTGCTTGTTCCTGTATAATAGTAAAATGACATTAAAAGCACCTTAATCTATATTAATTTGGGACTTAAATGCAAGGGAATTCATACCAAAATATCTATATAAATTACACTCATCAGCCATTATACCTTTCATGCCTACATTGAGTATTTTCATTTTGAATATTCTAATGCTTTAGTTCTTTTTTAAAAAAAATATAATTTTGGCCTTAATATTATCATATTTAATCAATGACCAGTCCTAGAAAAAGAAAACAAAAAGAAAAAACTACTCTTTCAAGGTTTAACCTGCAATATTACTTTAGTTTATTTTGGGCCAAATCTTTTTTTTTTTTTTTTGTTTCTATAAAAAGACTAAATCAATATCATGTTCCAAAAATTATTATCAATATATTTTATTTTATTAAAATATCACAATATGAAGCCACGACTTCTACCAAAAGTTTGACATTTTTCAAAAGTTGTAAGCAAGTAATGCGATATCTGTTGATATGGCATCACATGCTTCCTTCTTTTGACATGCTTTTCTTTTTAATTTTAAAATAAAAGTTTACAGAAAGGGAGGATGGTGTTTAATATTGCAACACCCTTGTACAACTTTACAATTTTTTTAAAAAAATAAAATTAAGGGGGACATTATGCCTTAGGGAGGGACCTTTAATGGATAAACTTGAACTATATATACAATTATATTATTTATATTTGATTTAACATTAGTATTAGAGTTTAATAATTGAGGTTTAATATTAATATTTGAGAATAGTAGATGTCTTATTGGGTTAGTTATGGATTGAGAGATTTATAATGAATTTTTGTTTTATCGATTTTAATGATCACATTCAAAAAAAATAGTAGAATGTAACAATTTAATATTTTTATTACATGAAAGAATTGAATATCAAATATTTTAAATACTACTAAAGTCTTCCTCATTAGATCACATTTAGTGGTGGTTTTTTGGGGTTTAATAATTTATTACTCCCCCCAATCCATTTTATAAAATATATTTAACTAAATTACATAACCCAACAAAAATAATTAAAATTAGTTGATTTCCTTGATTTTTTAAAATATTATAATATTATAATTTTCTCCTCATTTTATTATTTCTTGTCTAATGATCAATAAATTAAAAAAAAAAAACAGATATAAGTGTTCATTCTCATTTGGTAATTCATATTTGTATTATTTAAAAAACTGTTAGCATGAGAAGTTATAACTTCACTAAATGTTTTAGGTTCAAGCTTTGAGAATGTGATATTCATATTTTTAGTATAATTTGATTTAATTTTTTATTTCTTTTATTAACTATTCAATTATATTATATTACTTTTCAGGTATTTTTATTATTAATTTATTTAAAAATTATTGATTTAATTTATCTTTAATTAATTGATTTATTAATAAAATAAAATAAAATAAATGTGTAAAAAAAAATTTTAAAAATTGAGAGGTTGACTAGGTTGCATTTTATTATTAAAGAGTAGATGTGATACAAACGGACATATCACTACTAAATGGACATAAGGGTTATAGATGGAAAAAAAATAAAAATAAAAATTTAGTCATTCATTTTTAAATTTTCTTATTTTTAATGTTTTATTTATTAATAAAATAATTTATAATTTATATTTATTTTTTAATTTATTTAATTACTTTTTAATATTTTTTAATGAATTAATTTATTAATAAAAAGATAAAAACTCTTCTTCTTTTTTTTTTTACTCCTTATACTATTGTCATATTAAAAAAGACTTCATATTTTAAATTGAAGAAAATAAACATTATATTTTAAGTCAAAAATAAAACAGACCTTAATGAAATTTTTTTTTGTCTATATAAAATGTCTATTTTATTCTTGCTTTGAAATGTGAGGATTTATTTTTATTTATTTAAAATGTGAGAGACTTTTTTAAAATTAATAATAGTATGAAAAGACCAAAAAAAAATTAATAAAAATAATATAATTAAATTAAATAAATATGTAAAAATTTTAATTAAAAGAAATTGACAAAAAGTAAAGTTGTAGGAGGATTACAGGTTTACTTTACAGGTTTGGTTACCATTTTTCCCATGTTTGCTTTCATCGGGAGGTTGCCCCATGTAAGTCTTGTCAAAGCAGTAATAACAATGTGAGGCTACATGGCCAGGCTTGCCACATACTTGACAGATAGGCTTGTATCTTGCACCACGACCTGTACCTCTATTGCTTCTACATGTTCCTCTTTGATTAGTGCCTCTCCAGCCACTTCGAGTAGTAGCATGATTGTTTATCCTATCAAACTTTGCTGCTAGGTTGGCTGTAGGGTTGAGGCTAAGATTGGCTAGACTGTTAAGTTGTTCCAATCTAGTTTCGAAGGCAAGAAGCTGGGCTTGCAAGTCAACCCATATGAGGTTCTCTTTGTCAGCAAATTGCACTACAATTGGATTGTACTCACTGTCAAGACCACTGAGAGTCTGTGTTATGAGATCAGATGTGGATACAAGGCTGCTTGCAAGTGTAAGGTTATCGGAAAGGTTCTTCATTTTGTTGAGATATTCTTCTATCTTCATAGTCCCCTTACGTATGCGATGGAATTCCTATTTAAGGACTGTGATCCTTGACCTTGTATATGCACCAGAGAGACTTTGGGCAGCTTCCCAAAGTTCTTTTGAAGTCTGGCAATGAAGCAATTGAGTGGCAATCTCTTGTGACATGGAGTTAAAAAGCCATCCCAATAACAACTGATCATTGGTGACCCACTCCTCATACACTGGATTTGCTTTCCTCCGGGATTCATCAATAATAAAGGGCTCTGGGCATGGTTTGGTGCCAAGAATATAGCTGTCGAGTTTATGACCTCGAAGCATGGGGAGTATCATGGATTTCCATAAGAGATAATTGTTTCTGTCCAACTTGACAGAGCAAAGGGAAGGGAGGGGGTTCTTGGTGACATTGCTAGCTTCCATAGTGTGGGGTTTGAATGGCTCTTGATACCATGATAGAAAAAAATTCATAGAAGGTAAAGTGTGTTTCTCATTACTGAAAGTATCAATATATATACACGTTACATAGGCTGTTAATAGCTCATGGATAAGAATACAAATTCAATTTGTATATATCGGATAGATTGTTATCTTGGTAGGATAAGGGTGAGAGAAGTTTGTTAGCTTTAGGAGTCTTATCTACAACAACCATAACCTCACCTTCATTTTTATTTTTTTTGTATTCAATAAATAGATATTACATGTTTCAAAAATTTTTTTAAAAAAATGATAAAATTGTGACACTTTCACAGTAACATGTTTTTATAAAAATGAAAAAAAAAAAATTCCAACTTGGCCAAGTTGGGAGCCTTAAAGAATGTTGCATTGCAGGTGTTTGATTCTCCTCCTCAAGGTATGAACTTACCGTTTAGGCTGATGCTACGGGAGTGGTGTTTCTTAGAGCTTAGTTTATATTTGTTTTCTTATTCTTACTTCTTTCTGCTTTGTTTCCATTGTAGTTTTGCCAAAACTCACAATTACAATAAACAAAATTATAAATTTATAATGATTTACCTTTCACTTAAAAAATTATTATTTATTTAACTTCTTATTTCCTATCAAATAGCATTTAATATTAAAAAAAAAAAAAAAAACTTGTATTGCACAGGTGTCATACTAATTATATACTAAATTTCTTCTACTGAACCACTCTTTTAGGATAGGTGTTTTATCACATATACTTTTATCCACTCCAAGCTTCTTGTGAAGTTTTATCATGTATACTTTTAAAAGGACATCTACTCAGGATGTAGATTGCGCAAGCTATTGCTACTGCCAAAAAATTGTTTTGGTAAATTCTTGGAACATAGTATGCTTCTAACCATATCCATGATAGTCCTATTCTTCCTTTTTGCCACTCCATTTTGCTAAGGGATGTATCTTGCAATTACTTAATGCTTCATTCCTTACTTTCTCAAGAAATCATTACAACTTACCTACTTTGTTCTCCTATTAGTTCTCAAGGTTTTGAAAGTGTAGCCACTTTGCCTTTCAACAAATGCCACAAAATTCTTGAGTTTATCACAAGCATTAAATTTACACTCCTCTATATAACTTTCATACACTGTTGTAATGGGGTATTCATTGTGTATTATAGCATGATGGTTGAGTTACAAACTTGTGCCTATAAATGGGGCACTCTATTTGTAATGTAATACACACAATGAAATAAGAAGAAAGCTCTCTCATTTTCTCTATTCTTGTGTCCTCTCTACATTACCTATTTACATCATTTCATAGATTTTTGGTTATGAGTCTCCATATATAATAAGATGGGTCCTCAGAGAAGGTTAGGATTATATGTTAGTTATGAGTCTCCATCTATAATAAGATATCTTGAACCAACAACAAGCAATTTATTTACAACTCGGTTCATAGATTGACATTTAGATGAAACAATTTTCCCAACCTTGGGGGGAGAGAACAAGTAGCTGGAAAAAGAAATTAGTTGGAATGAGAAATTATTATCGCATCTTGATCCTTGTGCTAAATAATATGAACTAGTAGTTCAAAAGAATTCATTTGCAAGGCTTAGCAAACTAGTTGCTAGACATGTTCATTGACCCAAAGAAAGTGACTAAGTCACATGTTCTAGATGCTAATGCTCCAATTAGAGTTGATGTCCTTAAAGAACAAACATTTGTTGCAAACAAGTATGATGCACGCCAGAAGCATGATAGACCAATTGGTTCTAAAGATAATAATCTGCGAAAAAGAGAAGGTTATTAATTGCTTGACGAAAGATTTTGAGATGAAAGATCCATAAGAAATAAAGTTTTGTTTTGGTTTATAGTTTAAACATTTAAAGAATGAAATTTTTGTGCACCAAGGGCTTACATTTTAAATGTGCTAAATCAATTCTATGGACAAATCTCATCAATTAACCACTCCAATGGTAGTAAAGTCTCTAGATGTGAACACCCTTTTAGACCTCAAGAAGATGATGAAGAAGTACTTGATCCTAAAGTACCATATCTTAGTGGATTGGGACACTAATGTATCTTGTTGGTCATACATGATATGATATTTTTTTTTTGCTGTGAATTTGTTAGCAAGACACAATTCTTCATCTACTCGAAGGCACTAGAATGGAGTGAAGCTTATACATCACTACCTAGTACAATGGATATAGGTTTGTTTTATTCAAATGTACCCCAACATGACCTTATAGGTTATGTCGATGCATGATATTTATTTGATCTATATAATGGTGGATCACATATAGGTTTTTTCTTTACATGTGGTGGAACAACCATTTCATGGTAGTTTATGGAGCAAATAATAACAGTCGCATAACCTAATCATCCATAAATTTTAGCATTCCATGAAACTAGCTAAGAATATATTTGGTTGAGATCTGTGATCTAGCATATATGAGAGGCTTGTGATTTATCTTTAGGAAAATTAATCCCAACAATCCTATTTGAAGATAATATTTCATGTATTACTCAAGTAAAAGAATGGTATATTAAAGGTGATAGAACTAAACATATTTCACCAAAAATTCCTATTCATTTATGATTTTCAAAAGAATGGTAAAATAAACATTCAACAAGCCTATTCATGTAATAATCTAATGGATTTGTTCTCCAAGGCACTTTCTACTTCAACACTTGAGAAGCTTATCCTCAACATTGGAGTTCATTGACTAAAAGATCTTAATTAATATTATCATACGCGTTGTACTATTTTCTTGAACCATGTTTTTTTTTCTCATTAGATTTTTTCTAGTAAGGTTTTTAATGTAACAACATCCTATGAAAGAATTATCAACTTTTTTTCCTTCACTAGGTTTTTGTCTCACAATTTTTTTTCTTTTAAAGATTTTAACAAGACACATTCTTAAGTGATGGACATCTAAGAAGGGAGTGTTATGTATCACATGGTTGGATGTACATATTCATGGACACTTATTTCTTATAGTGGTTATATCTCCCATTGGCTTTATTCAACATTATCTCTTAGGTTATAACCTACAAGACTTTTACTCTCCTTTATGTAACTTCTTTACACAATTATAATGGATATTCATTTGTATTATGTAGCATGATGGTTGGGTTGCAAACTTGTACCTATAAATAGGGCACCTATTCGTATTATAATACATACAATGAAATGAGAAGAAAGCCCCCCATTTTCTCTATTTTTGTGTTCTCTCTGCATTGCTCTCCCTATTTACATCATTTCACTACACCATTTTATTTCTATTTGTTTACTCTCTTTGTTCGAAGGAAAGAGAGTTTTCTTTTTCTTTTTCTTTTTTCAACATTAAAACTCACATTCATTATTTATTATTTTTGGGTAGCCAAATATATTATCTATTATAATATAATATATTATAAAAGTAGATCATGGAGAGTTTGACACTTGACATTCTAACCGGAAGACACGTGACAGTAAAATAATGATTTATTATTATTATTTAAAAAAACACAAAACCTATTTAAAAATAGGAATATCAAATTTAAGCCTAAAAAAGGCAAACCTATAATACTTAAATATATATTATTTGGTACTACTTATGCATATACAAAAAGGGGCCTTGGATTTATAGCTTGAAGCTACCGCTTATAAAGTCTCATAATTAATGTCACATGGTTTAGTAATTTTGCTAACAACCTCATTTCATATGTAAAAAACAATGGTAAGAGGTCAATTGTCTTAATTATTCGATCTGCAAAGATTTGCGAGTTTAGTAAAAGTGAGGGACTGTGGTGCTTGATACTGTTTTTGATAATGTTATAATGCTTATAATATGTCCCATTTATAAGTACGATAACGGAAGTGACAAGAGTTGCTGTGAGGTTGTTACATACATAGTCAAATCATAGTAGAATTTTTCATATTGTATATTAGATATTTGTTGAGCATTTTCTAATTAAGTTCGAATCATATATGAATTACGAAAAACGTTGCAAAATAATATATGAAAGTACATTAGGTGATCAACCAATTCCTACAGTCACATGTACTCAAAAATACTAGTACCATGCAAATTCTGAGGTATAAAGAATTTGAGACGTAGGAGATGTGTTCGTTGCTAACAACGTGAGAAAATTCCTTTCCAAGAAACCAAAACTCCTCTCCAAGAAAGCGATGAGATGGATGGACTTGACCTAGTTGCCCATAAAAAAGTTATTGCGTGACTTAGGAACATATATGGATTTCAATTTATATTAGGGAAAGGAGGCATATACGGGTTTAAACCCTATGATTAATAAGCCAATAGAGCCTTAAGCTTTGTGAGAAGGCCGTTACACCAAATCCCTTTACTCGAAAATGTTGAATTTATCACCTATGCTCAAAATTGGAAACATTGTACAGAACCGTCTACAAGATCACATATCTCCTGTTCAAACGCCATTATACCTTTCATGCCTACATTGAGTATTTGCATTTTGAATATTCTAATGCTTAAGTTCTTTCTTTTTCTTTTTTTTTTAAAAAATAATTTTGGAGTTAATATTATCGTATTTCATCAATAAACAGTCTTAGAAAAAGAAAAACAAAAAGAAAAAACTACTCTTTCAAGGTTTTGCCTGCAATATTACTTTAATATATATCATTTTACTAAAATATCGCAATATGACGCCACGACTTCCACCAAAAGTTTGACATTTTTCAAAAGTTGTAAGCAAGTAATGTGATATCTGTTGATATGGCATCACATGCTTACTTCTTTTGACACGCTTTTCTTTTTAATTTTAAAATAACCGTTTACGGAAAGGGAGGATGGTGTTTAATATCGCAACACCCTTGTACAACTTTACAATTTTTTTTTAAAAAAAATAAAAAAATTAAGGGGGATATTATGCCTTAGGGAGGGACCTTTAGCCGATAAACTTGAACTATATATACAATTATATTATTTATATTTGATTTAAAATTAGTATTAGAGTTTAATAATTGAGGTTTAATATTAATATTTGAGAATAGTAGATGTCTTATTGGGTTAGTTATGAATTGAGAGATTTATAATAAATTTTTGTTTTATCGATTTTAATGATCACATTCCAAAAAATAGTAGAACGTAACAATTTAATATTTTTATTACATGAAAGAATTGAATATCAAATATTTTAAATACTATCAAAGAGTTCGTCATTAGATCACATTTAGTGGTGGTTTTTTGGAGTTTAATAATTTATTACTCCCCCCCAATCCATTTTATAAAATATATTTAACTAAATTACACAACCAAACAAAAATAATTAAAATTAGTTGATTTCCTTGATTTTTTTAAAATATTATAACATTATAATTTTCTCCTCATTTTATTATTTCTTGTCTAATGATCAATAATAATAATTAAAAAAAAGCAGATATAAGTGTTCATTCTCATTTGGTAATTCATATTTATATTATTTAAAAAACTGGACTACCAAATTAGTTAGCACGAGACACTTATAACTTCACTAAATGTTTTAGGTTCAAGCTTTGAGAATGTGATACTCATATTTTTTTAGTGTAATTTTATTTAATCTTTCATTTCTTTTATTAACTATTCAATTATATTATATTACTTTTCAGGTATTTTTATTATTAATTTATTTAAAAATTATTTATTTAATTTATGTTTAATTAATTGATTTATTAATAAAATTAAATTAAATTAAATAAATGTGTAAAAAAAAATTAAAAAAATTTGAGAGGTTGACTAGATTGCATTTTATTATTAAAGAGTGGTTGTGATACAAACGGACATATCGCAACTAAATGGACATAAGGGTTATAGATGAAAAAACAAATAAAAATAAAAATTTAGTCATTCATTTTTAAATTTTCTTATTTTTAATGTTTTATTTATTAATAAAATTATTTTATATTTTATATTTATTTTTTTAATTATAATTTATTTGATTAGTTTTTAATATTTTTAATGAATTAATTTATTAATAAAAAGATAAAAACTCTTTTTTTTACTTCATATTAAAAAATATTTTATATTTTAAATTAGAGAAAAAAAAAAAAAACAGACCTTAATGAGATTTTTTTTTTCTATATAGAATGTCCATTTTATTTTTGATTTAAAATGTGAAAATTTATTTTTTTAGTTTAAAATATGAGAGATTTTTTTAAAATTAATAATAATATGAGAAGACAAAAAGAATTTTTTTTAATAAAAATAATATAATTAAATAAAATAAATATATAAAAAATTTAATTAAAAGAAATTAAAAAAAGTAAAAGTTGTAGGAGGATAATACGATTTGAATGAAAATCGTACCACCCAACTACAACTTTTGATAGGAGGAAAATATTTTATTGAATATATTAGTGGGGTGATGGATACTTGGTGAATGTTATGATGTGATAATACGATTTTATTGTGAAATGATATAGATTAACAAATATTTATAAAAATTATACATATTGATAATAAAGCCTTTCAAATATTTCATCTCTCATGGTCAGATGGCTCTTATTATTTAAATATAATATATAGCATCGTTTCACATTTTGCAAAATCTAACTAACAAGCAATTGCCATTATTCTATTTGTCTACTCTATTTCTTCCACAAGAGAGATTTTTTTTTTTTTTTTGTTTCCTTCTCAACATTAAACAATAAAACATCACTGCTTTTATCTATTATTTATAGTTGAGTGTCGGAGACGTAGTAGTGTTAATCTAGAAATATGGCAGAAACTTGGTCTCCAAGATATAATAATTTACATGTATTAACCTCTTTTTGGTCCTGAAAAGTCATGTGTCATTATAAAAATCTTGTGTGGCGGACAAGCAAGCAGTCTTTGCTGACCAGCCGTCTCTCTATTAAAACCCATCAGAGAAAGCGGTTTGTATCTCATAACTGGTTTGCTATAGCTTTTTTGTGACGTGAGAATGGAGTTGTGGTTCATTTTGCTTGTATCCCTGTGTCTTTCTGTTTTGATCAAATCACTTTTAAGCCTTGTTTGGCATAATCGATTACCTCCTGGTCCTCTCTTCATCCCCATCATCAGCACTCTTTATTGGATTCGCAAATCATCTGTAGAAATCGAACCGGTTCTCAGAAACCTTCATGCCAAACATGGTCCTATCGTTAGCTTCCGTATCTTCTCTCGTCCATCTATCTTCATAACCGATCGAACCCTGGCCCACCAAGTCTTAGTCCAAAACGGCGCCGTTTTCTCCGACCGCCCCAAGGCCCGTCCTACTAGTAGATTGATTAGCAGCAATCAGCGTAACATTAGCTCTGCCGCCTATGGCCCCTTGTGGCGCCTCCTCCGCCGCAACCTCACCTCTGAGATTCTGCATTCATCACGGGTCAAATCCTTCTCGGGTACCCGCAAATGGGTCTTGGACGTTCTTCTCAACCGGCTCAAAGCTGATTCAGATTCCGGAAATCCGGTTCGGGTCGTAGATCATTTTCAGTATGCTATGTTCTGCTTGCTACTATTCATGTGCTTCGGTGATAAACTTGACGACAAGAAGATAAAAGATGTGGAGCGTGTTCAGCGTCGTTTAGATGTGGAATTCAGCAAACTCAATATCCTTAATTTTTGGCCGAGAGTCACCAAGGTATTGTTTCGTAAGCGTTGGGAGAAATTGTTGCAGATCAGGAAAGACCAAGAAGATGTGTTGATTCCGTTAATCAGAGCAAGGAAGCAAGCTAAGGGAGAGAAATTGAGCAAGGCAAAACAGGAGAATGACCCAGTTGAATTTATCGTTTCATATGTGGATACTTTGCTGGATTTGGAGTTGCCTGAGACTGAGGAAAAGCTCAAGCTTGATGAAGATGAAATCATCACTTTATGCTCCGAGTTTCTCACTGCTGGGACAGACACAACCGCAACTGCATTGCAGTGGATTATGGCAAATTTGGTGAAATACCCACATATCCAAGAGAGGATTTTACGGGAAATCAAAGGGGTAATGGGTGATAGAGAGGAAAAGGAAGTGAAAGAGCAAGATTTGCACGTATTGCCTTATCTCAAAGCTGTGATTTTGGAGGGCTTAAGGCGACACCCACCTGCGCACTTTGTGTTGCCTCATGCAGTGACAGAGGATGTGATTTTGAATGATTACTTGGTCCCTAAAGATGTGATGATAAATTTCATGGTGGCAGAGATGGGGTGGGACCCAAAGGTGTGGGAAGATCCCATGGCATTCAAGCCAGAGAGGTTTCTGAAAAATGGAGATGAACCATTAGATTTTGATATTACTGGGAGCAAAGAGATAAAGATGATGCCTTTTGGAGCTGGGAGGAGGATCTGTCCTGGTTATGATTTGGCAATGCTCCATTTGGAGTATTTTATTGCCAATTTGGTGTGGAATTTTGAGTGGAAGAAGCCTGCAAATGAATCTGATATTGATTTGTCGGAGAAACAGGAGTTCACCATAGTGATGAAATATCCACTACAAGTTCATATTTCTCCAAGGATTTAGTTTCAATACAAGCAAATTTATGTGCATGTTTTTTCTTTTGTCATTGTTTACCAAAAATGATGATTCCTTAGCAATTTAGCGGCTCGGGAATTTTCTCTTTGCTTTGGCTGAGAGTACGAAATTGAGCTTCCAGTTGGTGGTGTGACACGATAACAGCTTTTGGGTTAGTTTGTTGATGTAGCATTATAGTTCAATTGGACAGTTATCATCGTGTCATGTAGTTAATTGCAATGTAGTTGATTATAGGTAATCCGATAAACTTCCATCTTTACCCATTACATAAATATGATGTGTGCTTACTATGAGCAGTTTGTCAAGCATGGAATAAGTTGAGTAATTTCGTCTAAATTGTATTAGAACTTATGAATCACTTTATAGTTCTCATTGCTAAGTGTTTTGGCTCAATATTACAAAACAACGAAGAAATTGATGAGGACCTCATGCATAGAATATAGGCTGGTTGGATGATTAAAATGGAGAAATCCTTTTAGAATAATTTGTGACCACAAAGTACTTACTATACTTAAAAGGAAGTTTTATTGTGTTGTTATACAATCAGCTATGTTTTATGGCATTGAATATTGGGCTTTGAAGGACAACAAGAGCATACAGTGTAAGTAGCATAAATGGGAATGATAAGATGTACATGTGGTCACACAAGAAAAGAACATAATACGAAATGATTGCATATAAGAAGAGATATTAGGGTGACATCTATTGACAAGTAGAAAACAAAAAACAGTTAAGGCGGTTTAAACATATGCAAAGAATGCTACTAGAGATATCAATAAAAAGAGTTGATCAAATGGTCTTTAGCCTTATAAAAATATATAGAGGAAGACCTAAAATGATACTGAAGAAAGTGATAAAGTATAATAATATTATGCAATCTATATAATTGATAATATTGTTTGTTGTTATTGTTGTGGTTAATTTGGGCTTTTGGACCAGAATATACTACATCTTTAAAAATTGAGAAAATTCCATTATCTTTCTTCATAGTTAATTTATTTTTTACTTACATCTCTTTTATTTTAAAAAACTTACACATATTTTTATTGTAGTTTGAAAATATATTACAATGAAGTCTAAGCTGTAACAAATGATTAACGGATCTGTTAGTCAAACGTTAATAACATTAAAATACTACAAGTATTCTTAATAATTCATAAATTTGACATCTTTTAGTTATTTTATTTTTTTATTTATCTTATTTTATTTTTAAGGCATACGCATTCTTACTATATAGTCGAAAAGACACAACACCTAAATCTAACATAGAATAATTGTATTAACTAAGACACTAATTATATATATTTTTAAGTAGAATCTCAAAATCTTTATCGTATTTTAGAGAGAATGTAATTTTTTTTATTATAATTGATATATTATATATTCTATCTAGTTAGAATGTAATTAAAAACTCATTTAGATTAACACATCATGTACCAATCATTTAAATTAAATGCTAACATTTTTAGAAACTAAATATATTATATTTGTTTGGATCGTGTTAAATAAAAGTAATAATTATAAAAAAATAAAAATAATTGAATAGTGCAACAACTAGCTAGACCTTAATTGATAGTTCAACCCAAATAAATTTGGATATGAATAATGTAGAATTTCATATAAAATATGTTATATTTTTTAATTTTTTAAAGAAAATTAATCTTAACTTCACTTTGACAATAGCTTATGCGACAAAAATAATTTTATATATTATATTAATTCAAACTAAAAAACAAAGATATTACCAATACAATCTAATCAAATGAATAATAATAATTTGATTGTTTGGGGCTTTAAGCCGAAAGTGAGCCTATTTGGATTATGTGTAATCTCCCAATAGGAACAGTATAAAAGTCTTGATGAAAATAGACAGTGAAACAAAACGGGGTTACTAAGATGGACATAATATGACTACGAAGTAACGTGTACTGCTGAGGTAAGGCAGACAACAGTGTCGTCCTTAAAGTAAGAATTTATTCATTTTTATTTTTATGTGTTTCTGTTTAATTAATTAATATATTTTTAATTGTTAATATAATAATTATTTTTACGTATTTTTATATAAAAGATTTTATTTAATTATTTATGTATTGAATATTATTATTTTCTTTGATGGTAAATATTTTACTTTTAATTATATAGTATACAATTTATTTATTCTTTCATATATTAAGTAATTTGTTTATTAATTTTAAAATTATTTATTCTATTTATAATGAAAAATAATTTATTTATTATAATCATAATAATTCATAACAAATCATTTTTTTATATTAATAATTTATGTATAAAAATAATATGAAATGTTATAAAAAAAAAAAAAGGAAGTCGTAGCGATGATATGACTTTTGCCGACTTTTGACAAAACAGGCAGAGGTTAATATTTTTTATTTGATACTTTTCTTCCATTAAAATTATAAAATATTATTTAAAAAATTTTATATTTAAAAATATGAGATATTATTTTAATTTTAAAGAGTAATTAATAATATTATTTAAAGTTTTTATTTTATTTATTTTTTTATATATTTAATTTAAAAGATAAAATATTAAATAAAAGTACTATAAGAAAAATATATTTATTTTTAATTATATTTTTAAAATATAAAATAAGTAATAATGTTTTATAATTTTAAATAAAAAGAGGATATATATTAAACAAATTTTAAAAAATAATATATTCTAATACAAAAGTTAAATAATTTATAAATATTACTTTATTTTTTTTTTTTAAGTTTTTGGCATATTCTAACATTAAAACAAGATAGCAATATATCATGATATCAATAATGGTTTCTACTTTAGAGTAAAATCTTATTTTATTTTCTTATATTTGAGATCTAGCTAATTATATTTCTAACATTTAAAATGTCTTAACTAACACCTTAACGTTTTTTAAAGGGGCCAATTCGATACTTCGTTACCTTATATTAAGACTTAGCTAATAGAATTTGTTCATGTTCAATGTTAAGTGTTGATTTGACAAGTTAAATGTCACCCTGTCCAATGTTTATGTGTAAATTAAAAAGAAAAAAAAACTTAAAATGCCCATGGAGTTGAGAGTCATAGACAAATAAAACCGGAGGAAATTGGAGCTGCTGACATGGCCACATGTTTGGCCATGCTACAGACAGAACAACTGAGCTAATGACACTTACTCATCATCTCCAAAGATCTCGGTCACAGCAGGCTTATGCCAAATGTGAATACTCCCAAAGCAAGGACAGAACACATGACTATTATTTTTATTTATTTTTTCATTTTTTAAAGAATTCCCAACTTATTGAGGGTAATGTATTTATAGATAGTAATTATTTCATTTATCACGTCATTTATTTATTTAATTTTTTTTCTTTTTATTTATTGTTATAAATATAGAAAAATCGATTTTTGTAAAACATTCTACGAATAACAATAATAAATAAAAAATAAACGATAAATAGAGCAAGAGAGTCAAGGTGGTTATTTGGATATACCAAGAAAGATGTACAATCTAATGAGGATACTACAAAATATCTATTCATGGGTGGGGCAAGCTCTTCTATTTTGATTTATGGTTTCTCTTGACTATATGGTTCATCTGGGGGAGAGACGAAGCTTTAAGAAATAGTAAATAGTCTTATCAATATACAAATATATAACTCTCTTGGAATTTCAATAGTGCTCATATTCAACACTGTAGGGATTGAGTTCAAGCTTTCCCCAACCCCTTCTCATCAATGGACTCTTGACGTATACGAAGGAGTGCGGTTCTTTCGATAAATTCCTACCTCTCTATCTATTTTTGAGATGTTTAGATTTTTTAAAACTTCATGGACATACAAAAGAGAAATGTTATTCTCACTCGGACCAAGACAACTTTACTTGGTCAAATTAACTTGGTGCCAAATTCACTGAAGTTAGAAAGAACAAAACGTGCCCTTTGGTAGAGGCCTGATGGTAAAATCCAAGTGACCTTTGAGTACCCAAATGATGACGGAGCAGGGGCGGATCCATGTTATACGTAGTGGGGGCAATTGCCCCTACAAATATATATATATGTATGTATGTATGTATTCTCAATCCCATACATTTACATAAATTACTGCTGCCTCTTTTTGTTTCCATTCTTGTGTTTGTAGGAATTGATTTAATTTGCAGACGATCTCTGGGATGCTAAAATTCATTTTCAGCTCATTTAAATACAGCCAATTACACCAATGAATTTGTTAGTTTAATTTTAAAAAGAATGAAAATAAAAATAATGATAGAATTGTTATAAATATTTTAAATTTTGGATTATCATAGAATATTCTCATAGAGTTTCACTTACTTTGTATATAAAGATACCCACAAAGAATGAATAGAGAACTTTTTCTTGGAAGCATTATACTTTCTCTCATTCCCTCTATCTATTTTTTCCATAACACCTTATCAGCACAATACTCCACCACTTTTTGCTCAGCCCTCACAGCAACACAACCTGGCCTTTACGTCTTCAACTTCAAATAACATTACCACTAAAAGACAAACGAGGCCATCACCTACCTTTTGCATCAATCTGAAGTGTAAATATGTCAGATTTAACAAAACTTGACTTTGTAGCATTAGACATCACTGGGACAAATTACTTATCTTAGGTATTAGATGCTGAAATTTATTTAGATGCAAATGGTCTTGTGACACAATTAGAAAGGATAACCAAACATCCAAACAAGATAAAGCGAAAGCAATGATTTTTCCACGACGCCACCTCCACAAAGGACTAAAGGCTGAGTATCTTGTAGTAAAAGACCCATTTGTCCTCTAAACCAGTCTTAAAGAAAGGTATGACTATCAAAAAACTGTGATTCTCCCAATAGCTTGTTATGAATGAATGCACTTGCGCTTACAAAATTTTAAAATTGTAAGTGGATACAATTATGCAATGTTTAGAATTAGCTCTAAATTAAAACTATGTGGAGAAAAAATTACTGATGAAGATATGCTTGAAAAAATATTCTCCACCTTTCATGCATACAATGTGTTTTTATAACAATATCGAGAAAAAGGGTTTAAGAAATATTCTGAGTTAATTTCTTGTCTCTTGGTTGCTAAGCAAAATAATGAGTTATTGATGAAGAATCATGAGTCACGCCCAATTGGTAGTGCTCTATTCCCCGAAGTGAATGTAGCAAAATATGACCACCATACTTATGTACAATCGCATGGTCGTGGTCGTGGCTATAGTCGTGGTCGTGGTCGTAGTCGTGGACGTAGACAGTTTCGTAATGGTAATTCTCTTAATGCATATGCTTACCCAAAGTGGAAAAATGCTGTGAAAAATGCCATTACAAAAGGTTGGCTAGATAATAAGATTGTTGAGAATATATGCTACCGCTATGGAGGGAAAGGTCATTGGGCTCGTACTTGTCGTATGCTAAAGCACCTTGCTGACCTTTATCAAGAATCCCTCAAAAATAAAGAAAAGAAAGTAGAGACAAACTTTGCATCTTATGATAGTGATTTTGATTATGGACATATCGACATCTCCAATTTGGATGTTATTGATTTCTTTGCTGACCCAGATGGAAGGATTGACCATTTAATTGGTAATAGAATAGTTAAAAAATAAACTTTTGATGTTATTGTATTTTATGTTTTATGTTTTTTCCTTTTTTTTAGAACATTAAACATTTTATGGATTTTCATTGGACTTATTATATTATGAATTTTTTATACACTCTCATATTTATTTATTCCTTTTTTTTTTTATTTTTTTGAAGAATGGATATTCCGTTGGTTTTCGCCAACATAAATTATGAGAATATGTGCCTTGTGGATAGTGTTACGACTCACAATCCTTAAGGATAAGAAATATTTCTCGCATTTGGTGATGCAAGAAAGCAGTGTGAGTACTATATCTGGTAGTACAAAATTAATTGAAGGCTCCGAAAGAGCTAACATAATGTTAGCAAGAGGAACAAAATTGCAAATTGAGAATGCATTATATTTCTCTAATTCTCATAGAAACTTATTAAGTTTCAAAGATATTCATAAAAATGGATATCATATCGAGACAACTAATGAAGGAACTGATGAGTATCTCTACCTTACGAGAATGATCTCAAACAAAAGGTGTATCTTGGAGAGATTACCTTTCATTTGAATTCTGGTTTGTACTATACTTATATTAGTACAATTGAATCATATACCATGGTAAAGCATAAATTTGCAAATCATAATACATTTCTTGTTTGGTATGATCGGTTAGGCCATCTTGGATCAATTATGATGCAAAGAATAATTGAAAATTCATGCGGACATGAATTGAAAAGCCAACAGATTCTTAAAACAGATAGATTTTCATGTGCTGCTTGTTCCCAAGGGAAATTAATCATTCGACCATCACTAGTAAAAGTTGGGAATGAACTTATCACCCTTTTAGAACGTATACAAGGTGATATTTGTGGGCCAATCCACCCACCATGTGGACCATTTAGATATTTTATGGTATTAGTCGATGCATCAACTAGGTGGTCACATATTTGTTTATTATCAACTCGCAACTAGGCATTTGCGAGATTTCTTGCTCAATTAATTCAATTAAGAACACATTTTCCTAGCTATTTAATTCAGAAAATATGCCTTGACAATGCTAGTGAATTTACATCCCAAGCTTTCAATAATTATTTATGTCCATTGGGATTGAGGTTGAACATCCTGTAGCACATGTTCATACACAAAATGGACTTGTAGAATCATTTATCAAACGTCTAAAATTAATTGCAAGACCATTCTTTATGAAAGCAAGACTCCCAATTTTCTCTTGGGGGCATGCAATTTTGCATGCAGCAAAATTAATTCGCATTAGGCCAACCAGTTACCATAAATTCTCCCTTTTGCAAATGGTTTTGGGTCAAGAACATAATATTTCCCATCTAAGAATTTTTGGGTGTGTGATTTATGTTCCAATAGCTCCACCACAACGAACCAAGATGGGACCCCAAAGAAGATTGGGAATGTATGTTGGATATGAATCTCCAACAATAATAAGGTATCTTGAACCATCAATAAGAGATCTATTCACAGCTCGATTCACTGATTGTCATTTTGATGAATTAGTTTTCCTAACATTGGGAGAAAACAATAAATAGTTGAAAAAGGAAATTAGTTGGAATGAATTATCATTATCTTATCTTGATCCTCGCACAAAACAATGTGAACAAGAAGTTCAACAGATAATTCAATTGTAAAATTTAGCAAATCAATTGCCAGATGCATTTATTGACCTAAAAAGTGTAACAAAATCTTACATTCTAGACGCCAACGCTCTAGTAAAAATTGATGTCCTTGTCGGACAATCAAGGTCTGAAACATGTATGAAGCTTGGAAGACCTATCGATTCCAAAGACAAAAATCCTTGAAAAAGAAAAAAGGAGCTAAAAATGAAGATAACCTAGCTGAGGATAAGGTAACTCTAAAAGAGTGCCCAGATGGAGGCCTAGAAGGGCATTCAGACATAATTAAAGCTTCTATTCCAGAAGAAACTTAGGTACCTGAACTTTGTGAAAATGATGAGATCTCAATAAATTATGTCATGAATGAAAAATGATGGAACCAAAGTAAAGTCAACGTTGACGATAATTTTGCATACAATGTAGCGTATGATATACATGAAAATGAGGATCATGTACCAAAATTTGTCAATGAATGTTGACAAATGAATGATTGGCCAAAGTGGAAAGATGCAATGAAGGTAGAACTAAATGCGCTTGCAAAGAGAAAAGTTTTCGGACCTATAGTCCGTACACCTGAAGGTGTAAAGCCAGTTGGATATAAATGGGTTTATCAGCTAAAATGATATGAAAATGGTAATATTGCAAGATACAAAGCAAGACTTGTTGCCTAAGGGTTTTCGCAAAGACCTGGCATTGATTTAGAATAAACATACTCACCAATGGTGGATGCAATTACCTTCCGTCATCTCATTTGTCTAGCAATAAGGGAAGGCTCGATTTGCCTCTAATGGATGTTGTTATAGCCTATTTGTATGGCTCACTTGATAGTGACATCTATATGAAACTCCTTGAAGGATTTAACTTGCTTGAAAAATGCAATACAGGTTCTCACATAGACTACTCAATCAAATTGAATAAATCCTTATATGGATTAAAGCAATCCGGACATATGTGGTATAACTATCTTAGTGAAAAAAGGGTATAAAAATGACCCTATTTGACCATGTATCTTTATAAAAAGATCTGGAAATAAGTTTGCTATAATTACAGTTTATGTTGATGATATAAATATTATTGGGACTCTCAAAGAGCTCCCAATGGCTATGGATTGCTTAAAGCAAGAATTTGAAATGAAAGATTTGGGGAAGACCAAATTTTGTCTTGGTCTTCAAATTGAACACCTAGAAAATGGAATTTTAGTGCATCAAGAAGCCTATATAGCCAAAGCGCTAAAGAGGTTTTATATGGACAAGGCACATCCATTGTGCACCCCAATGGTCGTTAGGTCACTTGAAGTGGATAAAGATCCTTTCAAACCTAAAGAAAAAGATGAAGAACTACTTGGTCTCGAAATACCATATCTTAATGCAATTGGAGCACTATTGTATCTTACTAGTCATACACAGCCAGATATATCATTTGCTGTTAATCTACTCACAAGATTTAGTTCTTCACCTACATGAAGACATTGGACTGGGGGTTAAGCATATATTTTGCTACTTTAAAGGTACTATGATATGGGTTTATTTTTCTCGAATGTATCCAAGTCAAATTTGATTGGTTATGCTGATGCAAGATATTTGTTTGACCCCCATAATGGTCAATCACAAATTGGTTATGTGTTTAGATTTGGTGGCACAGCCATTTCATGGCGATCTATGAAACAGACTATAATAGCCACACCTAACCATGCTGAAATTATAACATTACATGAGACAATCTGAGAATGTGTATGGTTGAGAGCTGTGATTCAACACATACAAGAGACTTGTGGTTTGCTTGCAGGAAAATTAATCCTTACGGTCTTATATGAAGATAATACTGCATGCATTGTCCAAGTAAAGGAAGGGTACATTAAAGGCGATAGGATAAAGCATGAGCTTCAAAAGAATGGTGATATAGACATTCAACAAATCCGTTCATGTGCTAACCTAGCAGATTTGTTCATCAAAGCACTTCGTACTACATCATTTGAAAAGCTTGCACATGGTATCAACCTTCATCGACTCAAGGATCTCAACTAATATACGTACTGTACTCTTTTTCCCTTAACCATGTTTTTCCATTGGGTTTTCTTAGTAAGGTTTTTAATGAGGCAGATATGATTGTGCACAAAGAATTGTGTACTTTTTTTTTTGCTTACTAGGTTTTTGTCCCATAGGGTTTTTCCTAGTTAGGTTTTTAATAAGGCACATTCTTTGGTAACGAGCATCCAAGGAGGAGTGTTATAAATATTTTAATTTTTGGATGCCCATGGAATATTTTCCTAGGATTTCACTTACTTTGTATATAAGTACCCCCTTAGTGATCTTGGAGGCATTATACTTTCTCTCATTCTCTCTATCTATTTTTTCCACAACAGGAATATGTAAAATGCTTACCATGCACCTCTTATTTTTTAAAATGGTTATGGAACCATTTGGGTTGACCAAACTATTTTTTGCATGTGCCCAATTTTTTTTTTGTTTCGGAGGACAACTTGAAATTCATGTCCATTGGACTCTCAACGATGATCAGATCCAAACCTGTTTTAATTTCTCATTGCGTATGTCAGCTAATAAGGTTCTCATGGTGTTGGCATACTTGATGAAGAAGAGTCTGGGCGCTAACAAGATTAGAGGTTAGTTTTGGAACATGAAGGATGTTTAAGAGTTCACATTAGAGGTTATTTTATGAACATGAAGGACTTTTAAGAGTTGAAATGGAGGTCATGTCAGTGTGTAGTATAAGTAAATTCTTACCAATACCAACAACGACTTGCTCATTATTGTAAATGGATTCTGCATGGTTAACTTGGTGAGATCAGCTCTAATGTGATTGGTGGCACCCGTATCCAAGAACTAGGGAGTCTCTCTATGAATTCTGTTATTTCCTTTTCCTGTTTCCATATTTTCGGGATTTTGATAGAATGGCTTCTTGCCCCTTGTGTTGTTGACCATTGGAGCATTAACTTGAATCTTGCTTTCCTCTGCCACTTTCTATCTTTCCAATATTTTCTCAAAGGTCATTAAATGGCTTTGTAACACCTCCATTGAAATAGTTTCAAAACTGAGAGAAGCAACCAATGCATTGTATTCTTGCCCTAACCCAGCCAATAGAGCCATAATCTGGTCATCTTCATTGACCTTTTCACCAGCAGCAATCCGATTATCACAAATTTCACATATCTTGATTTTATAATCCCACATCGACATAGTTCCTTTCTTGATTGTTTGAAGCTGAAGTGTGAGCTCCATGACTCTAGCTCTTGAAGATGCAGCAGAACTCTCATTGAGAGATTTCCAGATTCGTATGTCATACCATAGGCCATGATTTGCGTCATCATTTGCTCCGTTAGCGATGCATAGATCTAGCTCATACCAAGGCGATTTTGCCTTTGCCAGAGAGTGTATTGCGGATTTACCACCAATCTTCCTCCGATAGCAGAGTTTTCTTGCAGAAATTTCTCAAGACAAACCCTAGTTCCATCCATTAGATCTTCAAACCCGTCAGCGATTATAATATTCATCAACTGATATTTCCAGATCAAGAAGTTTCCTAGATCGAGTTTCACGGTAAGTGCCAGACCGAAGGTTGGTATGTTAGAGATATCACGAAGAGCACCTCTTGCCTCCATGGATGCAGCCTCTATACCAACTTAGAGAAAGGTAAAAGGTAAGAAAGAGAGAGTATTGTAGAGAAGAAAACGAAATGAAGTAGCTGAGAATTATGTGTTTCTTGTATTGATAATTGGATTAGTACAAACTAATGCATTTATACACAGGAGTACATCTCAGATACAGCTAGCCATTTGGTTAAATATTCACTAATCATAACTGACACCTTAACTAATTAACCTGAACTTAGTTACAAATATCTAGTTGGGCTTTATGTTACTTGGGCTTGGGTTCTCCCTTTACACTTTCTACATTTTTAAGTGAAAGAAGAGCACTGAAACAACATTGAGAATCTTTATCTTTCTTTCCTACACTCAATTTCTTCTTTTGACTTTTATGGCCACATACTTTTTTTACTTGACTTAGGAAGTTTCATGTTATGTCCCCTATATTCTCATATACAGTAAATTTCTGTGTTTCTTGTTATTTACAGTTTATTTAGACTTTAGATGTCATATTACCACACTTAACTTTACCTAACTTAAACTTTTCTATTTTATACGATGATTGTGATGCAATGTGGCTAAACTTCAACCTCCATTTAATTATTGCAAAATTTTCATTTATATTCTGCCATTATTTCGCATTTTCTACACATTGACGTTTCTTCCTTTTGTTTGAGGTATCAATACAACCTCTTCTATAAAGAAAGTGAAAGTAAAACCTTGTTTCTTGCCCCTAGGGCTAGTTGGAAAGATTCTTCCCTTCACTACTTACATGTCTTGAAAGATGGAAAAACACGCGAATAAAAAAGAATTCCTTTTTTTTTTTTCAACAGAGAAATTAAAGAAATAGAGTTAGAGCTTTTTGTTATATATATTTCCTCAATTTGCATTTGGAAGGTTTTAATTAGTTGTCAAAATTGTTATTTGCTTGCAGTATTATGAACCATGAGTTGTTAGGATAAATTTTTATATTATATTTATTAGTTGTGCATAACATGTAGTACGTTAATTAGAATTATTATTCAACCCCTCGTCATTTTGGTTCATAAATAATCAGTGAAACTCCAACTTATGAGAATAATGCCATTATGCCAAGAAGATTTCACAAAACCTTTAATATTGCTTTGAAGTTAAATCTTCCATACTTTATCTTGGTAGGTTCTCCAATTTTTTTTTTATCTAAAAAAAAAAAAAGAAGGAATCTTGGAATCGATCTATTCATGAAGGAAAGGAACATGATTATAACATTAAGTCCTATCATTATTTGAAGTTTTCTCATCTTAGAGTCAAGCTAACCATTTTGAGACTTGGAAAATTTGCATTATATTGAAGAAATTTCAGCATGATAATTACTTTTGACTTGACTCCTGCCGTGCTCCGTAAGTAAACAATTATTTATAGGAATGACATTTTCACATTACTAGAGAAGTTTTATAACATGACTTCTAGTTGAACATTGTAAATTAATGACTTATAGTACTTGCTAAGTGTAATTCCAAGCATGCATTATATATTCATGTCCTGGAAATTTGATATTCATGATCATTTTTACGTTTAGCTTTTTCCTTCTGATGAACTACTTTTTTTTCTTTAACTTTGATTCAACACAAAGTGCTTTTACCGGATATTCTTTTGATTTACTTGGTAAATAATTGGGGGAAATTTTCACATGTTCATCTGAAAAGATGATATGAGAAAGATAAATTCCAATCTCTCAGCTCCACAGTAAAAATTAATGCACGGCAAGAACAATTACTCATCAATAATGAATGCAAAATGCTTTAGAAAGATTTGAATTCTATACTTAATGTAATTCTAGAAATTTTAATGTATGCTAATCGAAAATGGTTAAGAGTGGTTTTAGCACAGTGATACTTCCTCATTGGAAATCTAATAGTGATAAGTGATGTAAAAGAAAAGCCAAATTCATGTAAAATAAGAGAAAAAAAAAAAGAGAAAAGAATTAAGCGCTATGATGCTGATTTAGGTAGGATACTCTCCTGAAAGCCTTGAGTACTCCTATAAAATAAGATATTCGCTTGACCCTTAGATACACCTTGAATAAAAATAATACAATAAATTGAATTCATCAAAAGGTTTTAAATGATTATAAAAGAAGCCTATTTATAGGCAAAGAAACCAAACAACTCAATAAGAGAAATACTATTATTCTAGTACTGGAATAAGAAACCCTAACATAAAATGAAAGCCCAACAATTAAAATAAAAGCCTTATATAAATGGAAATCCTAATTAAAACCCTAATGAAAGTACAAATGGAAATCTTAATTCACCTACTCATTTTACATTAAATAGTCGTTAATGTGAAAATTATTTAATTTTGGTCATTGAAAGATAAATAGTCAAGACTGAAATGTTGATACGAGGGGATCACATATAATTATTTAATGTTTTACTATATACTTGGGTCAAAATCGTATGTCTTACTGCATGTTCTAAACCATGTGCCATTGCATTGAGATTGATCAAAATTTAATAACATAATATTGTAAGGTAGATTATTTAAATTTTTGGATCAATCCTAATACACTAGCATGTGGTTTAGCATATCGTAGTATAGAGAATTTTGTTTCTATATACTTGGAGTTCAAAGAGTACATACATGTAAAAGATAGACAAGGAGCATAACTATTACTTTAGATTTCTTTTTAGTTACATGACAACCAAAAATTTCAACTCTTCAATCTTTCACATATACCAAATTCCCTCATGATTAATGGATCATACCTAATAAAGCTTAACTACATCACACCTGATGTTGGTTACTTTGTATTCGTTGCCAAGGATTATATGCATGCAACAGTGAACCTAGGAAGTGGAAAATAATGGGTGGAAACTCCAAGTATCACCATATATGTCATTTCTTTTGAAATTTGAAAAATATAGATTATGACAAATACGTAATTATCAACTACTCTTCTTATGTTCCATACGTTTACTTGTTCAATCAATCAGAGACTTGGACTATATACTATTCAACTCTATGGTTTTGCCCAATAGTATTGTGGGGCAAAAAGACAAAATTGGATCCTTTTGGGTGCCCTATTTTCATTTTGCCTTTTAAAACTAAAAGCTCAAAAAATAATAAATATAACAAGCAACATTATTATTATTATTATTATTATTATTATTATTATTTATTTTTTGCTTAAAAAGCACGATGTCCTTTGGGGTCATAGTATTTTATTTTTTTATGCGTTCTAGTTGTTCTTGTGAGTAGTGGAGACTCCGTATTCACCACAGAAGCGACAGTCAGGGAAAGCACTAGCCAATATGTAGGATGATATGAATCTTCTTGATGTAAAATAAGTAGTGGTAGTGAAATATCAATATTTTATTTGGACTTCACTAGGATTTTTTATTTAAGGTTTCTATTTATATCAAGTTTTTATTTCATGTTAGGGTTTCTTATTGCAATACTAGAATCGTAGTATTTTTCTTATTGGGTTGTTGGGCCTTTACGTTTTCTTAACACTTATGGGTATAATGCATATTTACTTGATTTGTTTAGTAATTTGATCATTATCTTTGTTTTTAACGTGAAGAATCTAATACTTTATAAAGGCTCATTTCACTGTCTCTTTTGTTTCTTGCTATCTCTATAGATGCCAAGTATTCTTAGGCTCCCAGAATATTCCATATTCCATAGCCACCGCATGAGAGAGTACAGATCTTGAGAATGCATATGTTGTTTGGCTGCCAGATGAGAAATAGATTATCATGAATTTTTTTCACATAATTTGGCCTACTGTTTTACATCACTTCCACTCTCTAGTTCTTTTGGTGCACTGTTATTGATCGGACTTTTTCAAATTTTAAAACTTATATATATATATATATATATATATATATATATATATGCAAGGTTCAACAAAAATGTTTGTCTTTATGACCAGAAAGACATGAAGTTAATTTGCTGGTCCATAAAGAAATCTAATGTAAGCATGCCTTCACTCCCTATTGAAGAAGAGAGACACACAAACTCTCATATTTTGCAGTTCATATTTATTGATATTTTATGTTACGCTTGTAAACGAGAGAGGCGCCGGACATCCTTTCGTATTCTCTTAGTAGGAGCATTCATCGGCGTGTTTCCGATCAATCGCAGGTCATACCTGTTTTTGTTGCTACAGTTTAAATTAGAGGTTGGTAGCAAGCAGCTTCATGTTTCGGTTAAGCAGATTAAGAATGGAGGATGTACACATCATTATTTTCCCTCATATCTTGCATCCAATAGTAGCATGCCTCGCATTATCAACGATTACTGTATCTCATGAACTAATAAACTGATGATACAAGCTTGTGTATGGAAACAAATCCAATTTATTTGCAGAAATACAATACTTATGAATGTAACTGCTCTGCATGGACTAAGTTACTTAAAAATGAAAATCTGGACTTAATAAGCTGTAAATATATCTGCAACAACACAGTCAAACTGTCTCCTGAAAGCTGCATTAAAGGTGTCCCTTTTAAGCATACACAAGAAGAACCTGCAGAATGCAAACTGAGAAGAAGTAACAGTTGTCAGAATAAGTGATACAAAACATATAAGTTGTTTGCTTAGAAAATTGAAAATATAGTGTGAAAAATACTTGATTTTTGGAGAAAGCATACTATATATACAATTGCATCGTTTAATTTAAATTTCCATCAAATTTGCACTTTATTCACCAGCCTAGCACATGAGAATCAATGAAAAATGTTCATCTTGACAACCACATAGACATAGAGTTTACTTTCTAATTCATCAAGAAATCTGAAGTAGGCACACCTCCATGTCCTATTGAAGAAGACTAAAGCACAAACTGTCCAAAAGAATGTGGCAAACCCTACTCCCATACCAATATAGAACCACCTAAAAAATTCCTCTGCATCCTTATTTTCAACAGGTGTTGAGAGGTTGGTCTTTTCTTCCTGTGTGCAATTCCTTTTAAGTGGAGCTCCGCATATTTCAGGATTGCCAATGTAGCAGAGTGCATCAAAACGCTGAAATTGGGCCATTGGTGGGATTTCACCAGTGAAATTGTTGAATGAGAGGTTTAAGTAACCAAGAAAAGACAATTCAGACATGTCCCAAGGAATTTCACCTCCAATATGGTTGCTTGAAAGATCAAGAGATTCTAATTCTTTCAAATTGCAAATCTCTTTTAGTATTCTTCTTGTCAATTGATTGTTGGAAAAGTTCAAGGATTGCAACTTAGCAAGGGCAAATATTTCTGGAGGTATTGATCCAATCAAATTATTATGAGAAAGATCAATGACTCGCATAATTATCTTATGATGGATTGAGTAATCTATTTGAATGCCTTTGATAAGCATTGGGAAAGAATACATGAACGTCAATTCAACACCAGAAAACTTCGAGCACAAAGCCAGTATATGTGTCGCAAGTGTCACCAGAAATCATAGCTGTGATATTATTTAAACAATTGGGTATTTTTCCAGATAATCTATTATCTGCAATATCCAATACCAAGAGGGAAGAAAGTTGACATAGTTGTGGGGGAATGTTACCGCTGAATTGATTGGATCTTAACAACATGACCTTTGCACTTTGGCTTATCCAGTGTGGTATATTTCCAGAAAAATTATTTTCCCTAAGATTGAGGATGCTTAGTCTTTGCAAGCTTTGAAAAGATGTTGAGATATAACCAGATAAGTTGTTCTGGTACAAATGCAATGATTTAAGGCTAGACAACAAACTCATAGATTTTGGAATTTTTCCTGTTAAGCTATTGTTGACCAAGCTAATGTGCTCCAGAGATTTCCAATTCATCCAGCACTCTGTAAGCCCTCCAAATAAACGAGTATCAGAGATCTGAAAGTATGACAAATTACTTTTCCCTTCCATCTTGTGACACAGTATAGAAGACAAGGTTCCTACGAAAGAGTTGCCTACTGCTTTGAAAACAATCACATTTGGTGATATTCGTGGGAGCCCTCCTCTCATATTATTTCCATTCAACCATGTCCATTGATTGAATTGATGCATAATTTGATGATTTCAACTTCAACTGCAAGGTTCCAAAATTTATCCTGATCTTCATATGACAAACTTGAGTTGAGAATAACTAGTGTTTGCAAATATTTTTGTGTGTATAGCCATGCTAGAAGTTTAGGATGCACATATGCTAAAGAAATTTGCTGAAGTTGAAAAGAAGGAATCCAATGGGGATCAAAATGAAAGGTTAAAACAGGTGAACCTAATAATAGATCCTGTAAATTGGAGAGTCGTAGAAAATTCTTTCAGATATAATTCCTGTCAAAAGAGTGGCTCCAGCATCCAAAATCTCTGTGTTAGATAGTTGTCCAAAAATTTTTGGAAGACTTCCATTCAAGAGATTTGATCCAAGAGACAATTGAATCAGGCATGATAGATTCCCTAAAGTTTCAGGAATAGGACCAACAAAAACATTCTTAGAAAGATCAAGGATTTGTATATTTTCAAGTTGGCCTATCCAATTTGGGATATGACCATCTAGCTTATTCTGAGACAGCCACAATGATTTCAACTTTTGGAGATTTAATATTGTCTCAGGTAAATGACCATAGAAAAGATTTTGGCTAAGAACAATATCCTGAACATGACTCAAATTAACCAACCATCTAGGTAAATTATCAAATTGAACATGATTGGTGGATAGGTCAAGAACATGGAGTGAAGTAAAATTGATAAATTCAAGAGATGGGTTTCTGTCACGAAGTTGACAATCGCTCAAGAGCAACTCTGAAAGTGAAGGAAGCATACTCATAGAATGAAGCCAGAGAGAACTGCGAAGGGCTATGCCACCGAGATTGAGGTATTTCAAGGAAGAAACATGGACAAGCCATGTGAGGTCATCAAGTTCAAGGTCAGGATGATTGAATGATAAGTCAAGATAAAAAAAGCTTTGAGGAGTAATTTCCATAAGGAGTAGGTGTAAATAATAAGTTATTCCAGCTCAAATCTGAATATTTTAAAAAATCTAGTTCAAGCAAATTGAATAAGCTGAATTCACCTGTTAGGCAATCTGCATCGTCCTGGGAGTAGCAAGGAAGACTTAGTTTGGTAACTCTGTGTGTGAGGTGATACACTCAACTCCTGCCCGTTCATAACAATCTTGTTTTGCAGACCATGTGGAGAGCATGCCTGATGAATCTATGACTTCTTGTTTGAAGCTTAGGAGCTTTTGTCGATCCATTTTGTTGCATTGCACTTTAAAACTCCATATGCATATGGTTGAGTTATACGTGATATCACATAATATCCATAGCAATAGGATACCAGTTTGGGATTGGGAGCGCCACATAACCATGACTGCACAAAAATCAAAGGGCTCAAGGGTTTCTTGAGAAATGAATACTTCCCAGCACAACTATTAATAGGGTTAAAATTTAGGAAAAATTTGTATGCACATCCCTTTGAGAAATGAACACTAGAGATGTAAATATGCTGAAAATTGAGCTTAAGCCAATAATTTTACTCATATATTAAACGTGCCAAATTTGAGCTTTTATAAATTCGACTCATTAACTCAGTGCACTGGCTTGCTTGTATATATATAATAGTTTGATGTATATGTATATTATTATTATATATAGCCTATTTTATATCCATATATCGTTATATAGATAGACTTTGACATTTTTATTTTGCTCAGGTACATAAGGCTTTTTCTCATTTTTATAAGAAAGCATACATGTTTCATGAAGTTATTTTATAATGTTTATAGAGATTTTATACTTATTTTTTCTTTATTTTATTAAGATTAATTACTCTTTATTGATTAATATTGATATTACAATAATTTAGAATGTTATTTTATATTTTTTTTAATTTAGCCATCTCACGAGTTTTTAAGTGAACCGAGCTTGAGCTCACTTTAACTTAGCACATTTCTATTCCTAGTGTACACTCCTTGATTTTAGTTTATTTTTAAGAGTAAAATTATATTAAAGAAAAGAAAAATGTAGAAAGACAAAAGAGATATAAAAATGATTGTGAATATATAGATTATGTGTAGCACATCTCTAAAATTTAAAATAGCCAACTACTACTGCAGATGTTACTTCCGCATGATTTTTTTGACCAGTATTTGGCCTAACTTATTATAATTTCTATATTAAAAAATTATAAAACACGTATTATTCTTTTCCAACATAACACTGATTAAAATATTATAAAACAGGTATTATCCGAACGCTACTTGTCCATTGGCTTGTTGGTTTGAGAAAGCTAACGAATATATATGTCATCGGCTTCAAGCACAGATGTGATATCCAACTGCCATGTCCGTGTCGTATATATCAAGTGACCTTCTCTCTTATTTCCATTTAGTTTGAGTAAATGAGTAATGAGAGACATTTTCATTGAGATGGTGAAGTTCCAACTACCAAAATTAATGAATGTTTGATTCTGATTTCAAGTTGAATCTTCCAGGCTTTACGTAAACCGCAGAAGGGCTTATCAATCTCATTTATCTAGAAGAAAGACAATTTAGACACTTAACAATTCATGATGGAATATAATTTTAACATTGCGTTTTCAGTATTTGTAGTTTTTTTTCTGTCAGCCAATTTAGCTCAAAGAAATTTCAGTATGAAAATTACTTTTGGCTTGGCTGTTGCCATCCTCCCTAGTATTTCAATTTACTACGCAAATGACATTTTTATTTGACTAGGGAAGTTTCGTGACATGTCCCCTAATTGATTTTAACAATCTCTATTTGTTCTAAGTTTGAGTGGAGAGAGAGGTTCTAATTATATATTATTTATTTTGTTTTTATACTTAAGCTATCCTCAGATTTTTAGAATGGGAGTGGCAATCAATGAATCTTTTTTAACAAAATAACTTCAAAATTTTAAACATAAAACCTTTAATCTAAAATACTTTGAAACTCAGTTTACTTCCAATTAACAAACATCTTATCAGTCTAGTTCCTCCCAACATTAATTAAACAGTTGATGAATGAGACCAACCTCATCACTTACAAGCATACAGTCAACTTTGTATTATCTCTCAATCCGTTCATCCTGTTTTTAGTGTCAAGCTACATCATAATCCTAGGAAAATGTTATGGGTATGCTTGTTATTCAGAGGTGGAGCTAGGATTTTGAAATGGGGCCGAGATTAAACATATATGAATATAATGATTGAAAAACTGGCCAGCCGGTTTAACCAACAACTAGAGGCCTGACATATATTGAACACATAAAAAATGTGTACATCATGCTTTAAAACTAGATTGGACCATACTGTCCCGGATAAAATTGGAGTAATTTAGATTGATTAGACTTGGCGAAATTAGGTCATATTAGATTTTGACTTTTTTCCTTAACAAATTTAGTAAAAGTAAAAATAGTTATTTTATTACATTACTCTCCAAATTTAAAGTTGCATTTTGGCACTAAATACAGATTATGTTTTTTCATTACTATCCCATTTGAGTTTTTTTACAAAGAGGTCACTTCCTGTGTCAATTTCTGATACCCAGTATCTTCACAATATGGCGGGGGATACAGAAATCAGGAAAGGATATGGGATGCGATTAATCTTATTCAGAATACATCCTCTTCTAGAGATACAAGTGCTAGTAAACAGCCTTTTGACCTTGATATTCTCCAAGAGTCTTATAAGCTAAGAAATTTTCTGCTTTGAATTTAATCATGCTTATCATTTTGATTTCTTGCAGTTTCCCATATGTTCCATGTGATCTTGGTTTTGAAAAGCAATGTAATCTTCTATTTGTTCCATTTTTATGTGACTGCTTATTATTGGATCCGGATTGAGTGACTTTACGGCGGGAAGACCGAGAAGGAGATTCCTACTATTGGCACAGGTAAATCAAAAGCGAGTCGAAGGATAAGAAGTGCAAAAAGCACAAAGATAGGGACAAAGAAACGCCATGAAAAGGTTGATAACTATTAATTTACTATGTCAATTTTTTTTTTATTACTTTGAGCATTGAGAAAAGTCAGTATTACCCTAGCCTTATTCACTAAATTGATTTCATCAAATATCTGATGAAGTATTCATTTTTTTTTTGTTTTAATTTATTAAAAACTGCTGATAATGAGGTTGACCCTCAATTGCTTGTGATTCTGGATAAAATTACGGACATCTTTCTCATTTGAAGTTGGTTATTGAAAAAGGATTTTCCTTCATATGCCATTTGAAAGTGTGATGGAAATTTAGTTCTATATGTAAATATTTTCACTAAACATGATTACAGAAAAGGAAGAATGATGGATATGAAGATCTTAATGATGTGCACAAACACCGAAAAAAGAAATTAAGGTAATAAAGGACAAACTTTCTATTTTTGTCATTTATTGTTCCATGCCTACTGTCTGTCTCATGTTTTTTTTCACTTAATAACGCATTCTTTCTCTATTTCTTGATTTTATTGCTTAAATGCGCTGGTGGTGCATGTGAAATTTTCTTTTTCTATTAAATATTAGGACTGGACTTAGTAGCAACCAGAATAAAAATTATTTAATAAACATCATAGTGAATGGAAGGGTCATGAGTCCTTTCGAAAAACTGAGTTATATATGATGATAGAGAAGTTATGAAATCTTGTTGAAGATTTCTTCAGAGAATGGACTTGAGGACAGTATGTTATTTTTTCTGTGGGGAAAAGGGTAAATTTCATTGTTTGCCTCTGCGCATCAGATGCATAAGACAATCTATAATCAGTTGTAGAGTTGATCTTACCCTATCTTATTATCTTCAGCACCTTGCACATATCTGGTGCTGTACACAAACCCCACGTTGCTGATTAAAACCAGTGCAACTGTAAATTCTATGAAGTTGGTTAATTACGGACATCTTTCTCATTTGAAGTTGGTTCTTGAAAAAGGATTTTCCTTCATATGCCACTTGAAAGTGTGATGGAAATTTATTTCTATATGTAAATATTTTCACTAAACATGGTTACAGAAAAGGAAGAATGATGGAGATGAAGATCTTAATGATGTGCACAAACACAAAAAAAATTAAAATAAACAAAAACTTAAGGTAACAAAGGACAAACTTTCTTTTTTTTTTGTGATTTATTGTTCCATGCCTACTGTCTATCTCTTGTTTTTTCACCTTGTCCATTTTTTTAATAATGTATTCTTTTTCTTTTTCTTTATTTTACTGCAGAATATGAGCTCAAAGATTGATTTTATTGGTTCAATGAGCTGGTGGTGCATGTCAAATTTTCTTTTTCTATTAAATATTAGGACTGGACTCAGTAGCAACCAGAATAAAAATTATTTAATAAACATGATAGTGAATGGAAGGGTCATGAGTCCTTTGGAAAAACTTAGTTATATATGATGATAGAGAAGCTATGAACTCTTGTTGAAGATTTCTTCAGAGAATGGTCTTGAGGACAGTATGTTATTTTTTCTGAGGGGAAAAAGGGTAAATTTCATTGTTTGCCTCTGTGCATCAGATGCATAAAACAATCTATAATCAGTTGTAGAGTTGATTTTACCCTATATTATTATCTTCAGCACCTTGCACATATCTGGTGCTGTACACACACCCCACGTTGCTGATTAAAACCAGTGCAACTGTCAATTCTTTGAAGTTATTGATTTTTAAGCTCTTTTCCTTCTGTATTTCGTGAAGGCATCTTTTTCTTTTCTTCTTTTTTTTTTTTAACATCAATGGAATCCATGCCCTTAACTGTCAGTTTCTATTTTACACAGTTATCAAAGCTCATGTCTCTCTATTGGTTTGTTTCATTATAAGCGCTTTTAATAGTTGCAATATACATCATGTCTTCCAATTTTGTGCAGATTAGTGAATTGACCATTTATATATTATCATGAAGGTGAATTCAACTGTTGATGGACTGGAAGGATGCAAGGTAAAATTTGCTGAAAACAAACCTTCTTGTACAAGAAAAAAATTTCTGATATAATTTTCAGTAATTTGCTAAACTATTGGAGAAAAGGAGTTTGGTGTTGTAACATGCCCCGTGAGCTTAAGGCTCTTCATCTCACCAACCTCGGATTCGAACTTTTTGCTAAACTGTTGTTCTTTCTTTCCTCATATTTTGGATACCTAGACTTCTAAACATTATTATAATATGCTTTTTGTTGATTTTATCGTTCATATTTATTGGTAGTTTAAATTACAGGTAGCAAGCTGCTTCTTGTTTAGGATAAGTGGATTAAGAATGGGGGATGTGCATATCATCATCAGCAGAATGCCCCATATTGTATGGCTTAGCATTTTATGAATCCACTATTTCTTAATTCACAATTTTCTAGTATATTGGTTTAATCCTCAAGAGAAAGATTCTTTTCACAAGATGGCATGCATTCTCTTTTGCTTACAATCAACTTTTCAATAGCTCAACTGGATTCATTTCTTATAATATTGAACTAATACATAAAATTTTTTAGATAAGACTTTGATATTTCATATCTTAGATTTAAATTTTTTATCTCACTTGAATACTTGAATTAAAAATAATTCGTCTTTGTCTTATTTATGATAACAAAATAAAAGAACTCTCAAAATCTATATCTAATATATAGGAAGTCTTTAAATAAGCTCAAACAAACATGTCACATCAGCAACATAGCTTTTTGTTTTAATTCAGCTAATGGGAAGAAAAAAAAAATTGTTTATGGAAAATGAGAATATTAGGTGCAATAATTGTTTATGGAAAATGGGAATATTAACTACTATTTGTTTAATTTGTAACTGTAATTTCATTATGCACTTAATAGTGAAGAAGTCCGAAAAGCATGATAATATACTATTAATTAAATAATATACTGTTATGCACTTATTTTAATAAAATTATGCGACTAATTTTATTATGTTTTAATCAATATTTACTTGATATAATACAAATAACCTATCACACCATAATTTTAATTGACCACAAATTTATACCTAATATAAAGAGAGTCCCTAAATTAGAGCCATCAGCAATCTAACATTTTTATTTTAATTGAAACTGAACGATTATTCCAATTACTAATTTTGTATATTAATATAAAATAAGAGTAATTATTTCACTTGCCCATTTATTACCCATTAGTTTTAATTTATTAATTAATCAAATTAATTAAAAGCCTCTAACGATGCTTTATTAGTATTGGGTGTGATATCAATTACCGTAACCGTAAGGCAGCATTTATATTATTTAATCAATGAGAGTAATTATTTCAGTTACCCATTTATTATTCATTAGTTTAATTAATTAATTAAAAGCCTCTGACTAATGCTCTATTACTGCTAGCTTCATATCCTCAGTAAATAACATTTTTCTTTCTGTTCTACTTATAGACTTTTAGTTTAGTATAAAACTTTTTTTGTTTTATTTTTCTTTCGTGTATTGCAATAATAAGTTTCGTTACATTTATATTTGAAAATATAATAATAAAATTATTTTTAAATACCAAAATACATTATAAAACACAAACCGCAGGATCTAAATTCTAGTGTGTGTATATATATATATATATATATATATTACCAACTTATATTTTTCTAACGGTATCTCACTTGGGCAACATGGAAGAATGATATTTTGATAACGACTTTGTTAAATTAACAAAATTATGATTGTGGCCACAATTTTAATGACAATTATTCATATGACACCACTTCTGTAACTTAAGTCCTATACAAGTAGCAGTCCATTGTCTTGATCAGGGCATAATCTGGGCATGCTAAAAAGTTCAAGTTTTAATCGGGTTGCTTTTCGGGCATCTTAAGAAAACGGGCTGGCTGGTTAGGCATATTTGAATTTTAAAGAAGCCTAAAAAGAACTACAGAAAATATCTTTGGCTCATTATTATTTATTCTCTTTTTTATTTGTTAAAATATTATAAAATAATTTTGTAATTATTATTAAATTATTGAAAATAATTTTTTTATCCCATGAGAAATAAGTAAGGCAAAAATGTGACAGCGAGACAAATGAAGTTACAAAAAAACAAAACAATTATGGCAGCCAGCAAATATTTGTTTAGTTGATAAGGATAAGATTTATATTTTAAAATAATGTGAATTTAAATTTCTGTAAATGTGAGGACTTTATTAGTCGGCAATATGTAAAATCTACTATTTGAGCCTGAAAATATGCACTGACCCTGTTGAACTCTTAAAACTTAACTCACGTAAATTTTTATCTAAAATTTAAATTATGGCATGAAATTATTTATCTAAAAAATTTTAGAGAAAAATCTTTTTTGGTCCCCTCACACTATTATCAATTTTAAAAAGGATCCTCATGTTTCAAACTAAATAAAATAAACTCTCATATTTCAAGTTATGAATAAAATTGGATCTTTAGCATAGACAAAAAACACCTCAATAAAGGGGAAAATAGGGGCTTCTCTCAAAATCTTATTTGAAGCCAATCCCAATCATATTGGAATAAAAAAATTTATCTCATTTTTTAGTTCATGGCTTTGTTATTGGCTATGATATGAGAGCGGTATAAAAGATTGTCATGTACCACAATAGAATTTTATAACCATATAACTATCCCGTTTGTGCATGGAAATAATTTCAATTTACATTTAGAAATACATACATATTTATATATCAAGGGACAGAGTAACATAGGCTTAATTTTCACGTAGGCAATGTAACTGCTTAATGTAGATAAAGAAAGCATATCCTAGACATAAAATATAATTAGGCAATAATACATCAGCGGTACACACAATCAAAATTGTCTCTTCAAACCTGGATTAAAAAGGAATTAAAATACTGTTATCTGGGTGCCCAACGCTTCGGTGTGTACTGTAGCCGTGTTTTCATTTCTATCAATAATATGGTCATGAAACAATATTGTCCCGAAAAATTTAAAAATGGAGCAACATAACCCTACACAGATCAAATTCATACTGTTAAATTTTGGTTTGAAAATGGCTTAACCAATCTGATAAAACAATAAGTGTACATTTTATGTTACTAGGTCGGAATTTTTAAATAATATCACATTTATCATAAACTAACATAATGGAACATATATATAATTATATATACCCATATATATACATATGACCCATATCTTTTGTTGTTTTAGAGAAAAAAATTTCCTCAAAATTATTGCATTTTTAAAATATGAAAATTATATAAAATTAATTTTTCTTTTATACTCACACTTAATTAATTAATTATTAATCTATGGACAACAACATTAAAAAACAAAAGATTTGGGACTGAGAAAGTACAACACAAGAATTGGGTAAGCTGCCTTCTCACACATGATTTCGGGGGGGGGGGGGGGGGGGGGGGCGCGCATAGTTATTTTTAGTATTATAATGAATGTGATATTGTTAAGAACAAAGGGATAGACTTATTGTCAGTGTGTCTAATAATACATGACCAACGTGATTAATTTATATACACATAGAATATAGTAGTACTCAATCTGTTTTATATTAAAGGTCTTTTTAATCGAAATACACAATTTAAAAAAAGTAATTTAAATTAGTTAATTTATTGGTTTTTGAAAATAAAATACAACATTTTAAATTCACTCCATGTAATATCAAACTCTAATTGATTACTGCAGTGGTATATTAATTCTCTACTTTAATCAAAATAAAGGAATTAAAAAAGAGACCATATTAATTAAGAAAAAATATAGGATAAAAAGTAATTCTAAAACTTCGTAAATAATCTTATATTATGAAATATCCAAATTTTCTAGGAGGAGTCTTATAATATGAAATAGAGGGAGTAATATATAGTAAGATTAATAGGTTAAATGAATATGATATTCATTAGGGCAGACGCATGTACAGTTCATATGAAGGTTGAATTAATATATGTTAGGGTAATTAGGTGGATAGTTTACAATGATATTGTAAATGAGAATTAAAATAGCATTTAACTCATGTTGTCATTACCTGTGAAACTACATGGGAGTAGCTGACATGGGTAATGGTCATGCTTATTAACTATGATCAATGTCAATTACGATGTTCAGTATTTAATTGTATACATGGAAAAACACAATTAACTTTGTAATTTTAGCCCTTAATTTAAATTACTTAACATATCTTTTTTGAATTAATTTAGGCCATTCATTTATTGCTCAGCAGAAGAAGCACATAGATAAATTGGATCATGCAAGTAGATGGCATGTATGAGTAACAGACAATGCAATAATTGCTTCCACACAAGGTGAATTTGAAAGACATCAACTTCCCACAATGTTATCTGCATTTTAGTTTATTTTTAGGTTGGTTTGATGAGATTAGATAAAAAAAAAAAAATAGAAAAAATGACACCACAAATTTAGTAGATAGCACCAGCTGTTATTTATGAGAAAATATGTTAAAATAAAGTAGCAAAACATATTAGATGGACAGTAGTTATTTATGAGAAAATAATATTTTTAAAATTGACAGATAAATATTGTTATAAAATTATATTTCAAATATTTGTTGGTTAAAAAACTAAAGTTAAAAAAGTAGGAGGCAACCAATGGAGGGAAACGTGGGTGATGGAAAATTATGAAAATAATAACTTTTAAATATTTTTAATATAATTATTAAAAGGTAGTAATTGTGGTTAAGAAAAATAAAGAGCAACACATAAGATAAACCTGGGAAGAGAAGTAATTTTGTTTTGGTACACGAAATTTTTAAATTAATTTTGTGTTAAATTATTAATTTATTAATCCTTATATATATTGTAATTAAAAATTAAAGAAAATAGAAATATAAAGAGAAGAAAAATTGGCAGAGAAACGAGGGAAGAGAATGTCAAGAGATAGTTTTCAAAATAAAAAATTTGAGAGTAGTTTATCTTTAGTAAATCTGGAATAATAATAATAATAATAATAATAATAATAATAATAATATGAATAATATTATAATGGTGTAGATGTCCATATTCAAGAGTTTTTACTACCCTTGAAGGTTATAATTGCTATGCCCTTTATGTGTCGTTATCTTTTGGAGGTTATAACTCCCAATGATTTTATGTAACATTATTTCTTAGGTTATACCCTACAAAACCTTTACTCCTCTATGTAATGGGTATTCATTGTACATTATGTAGCATTATAGGTGAGTTAAAAACTTGTGTCTATAAATAGAGCAACTCATTTCTATTGGTACACACAAGGAAATAGAAGAAAGCTCTCTTGTTCTTGATACTCTGGTATTGTCTCTACTCTCTATTTCCATCATTTTCGTAGTACGTTATCAGCACAAAGCTCTACTTTTTCACCACTCTATACCATGCGGTTGATAATTTCATTTTGCTTTTGAGTTCTCGTGACAAGGTATTACTTTTTCAACTATTACTTTGGTCAAAGTAGTCTATTGTTTTACATGTCATTTTGTCCAATTCCTATAAATCATCTTTTGCCTCTTCTGGTCAATGTTAGACCATTATAATCATATATTGTGGAGCCAAGTGAAAGTATCATTAGCTAAATAAATCTATGAGCCTTGAAGTGCCATAGAATAAATTTATACAAGTAAGTCTATGCGCCCTGAAGAGCCATATAAGAGAGTAATCCAAATGAGCTATGTGTCTAGAAGAACCATATCAAAATGATTGAAAATTCACTTTTATAATTCTGACCATTTTAGTTTATTCTTTCCATCCTTTAATAATGCTATTGTCTAGTATAATATCATAATTATTTTTTCATTATATTTTTACTTCATGCATAGAATTTATTTATCATCTTTACCTTGTCGGATTATTGGTTTTTACATATTTTGTGAATGATATTTATCTCATATATTTTCTAATGTTATCTTGTTATTTTATGATAGTTTCAAATATGTCAAATCTTGCAAAACTTGAATTTGTGGCTCTTGACATTACTTGAAAGAATTATTTGTCATGGGTACTAGATGCTGAAATTCACTTAGATGCAAAAGGGCTTGGAGACATCATTAAAGAAGGGAATGAAGTATCTAATCAAGATAAAGCAAGGGCCATGATATTTCTTCGCCACCACCTTCATGGAGGGTTAAAAATTGAATGCCTAATGGTAAAAGACCCACTTGTCCTTTAGAACAAATTGAAAGAAAGGTATGACCACCAGAAAATTGTAATCCTTCCTAAAGCTCATCATGATTGGATGCATTTGCCCTTACAAGATTTTAAAACTGTAAGTAAGTATAATTCTGCATTATTTAGAATTAGTTCTCAACTGATACAGTGTGGAGAAAAGGTCACTGATGAAGGTATGTTAGAAAAAACATTCTCCACTTTCCGTGCATCTAATGTGCTCCTGCAGCAGCAATACCATGAAAAAGGCTTTAAAAGATATTCTGAATTAATTTCATGCCTTCTTGTCGAGGAACAAAATAATGAGCTTTTTATGAAAAATCATGAGTCACGCCCAACTGGTGCTAATCCATTCCCTAAAGTGAATGTAGCGCACATGACCATTATGGGCATACTTGTGGTCGTGGTTGTGGATGTGGACATGGACGTGGTTGTGCTCGTGGCCATAGACATGGTGGTACTAAAAGCATAATTTTTCCCCAAAAGCCAAAAAATGAAAAGGAGAAGGTTGGGCAAAGTAGCAAGCATGTAGAAAACACATGCTACCGTTGTGGTGCTAAAGGCCATTGGTCCCATACCTGTTGTACACAAAAGCATCTTGTTGATTTGTACAAAGAATCACTTAAAAATAAAGGCAAAAAGATTGAGACAAATTTTGTCTTTGAAGATGATTCTAATTATGAGAATGTTGATGCCTCGCACTTGGATGTTGTCGACTTCTTTGTTGACTCAGATGGAAAAATTGATCACCTATTTGGTGATGAGACTATTCAAAAATAAATTGTTCAAACTTGTTTTAATGAGTTTTTATCTTTACTTTAGGCAATGAAAAGTTCACTTGTAATGTTATGTTTAAGCATATTCTATTTTACACTTTTGTTTCAAGCAATAAAGGATTCTCTTATACAAATTATTTACACTTTTTATTATGTTTTTTTGAAGAATGGGTACACCATCTATGGGTATTGGCAATGAGGATTTGTGTCTTGCTGATAATGCAACTACTCACACAATTCTCAAGGATAGAAAATATTTTTCTCATTAATAATGTAAGAAGCCAATGTTAGTGCTATATCAGGTAGTACAAGAATAATTGAAGGCTCTGGAAGAGCCAATGTGTTATTACCGGAAGGAACAAAGTTACATATTGATAATGCTTTATACTTTCACACGTCTCTATCTGTTGAAATGGTTACCATATTAAGACAACAAAAGAGGGAAATAGTGAATATCTTTACATTACAAGCATTATCTCAAGTAAAAAGTGTATATTTGAAAAATTACCTGCACTCTCCTATGGATTGTACTATACATATATAAGTACAATTGAAATACATGCCACTGTAAACCAGAAGTTTGTAGATTATAATCAATTTATTGTTTAGCATGACCGGTTGGGCCATCCAGGTTCAATAATGATGCAAAAAATTATTGAAAATTCTCATGGATATACAATGAAGAACCAAAAGATTCTTCAATCTAGTGACCTTTCATGTGCTGTTTGTTCACAAGGATAGTTGATTATTCGACCATCACTAATAAAAGTTAAGAGCGAGTCTGTCACATTTTTAGAGCGTATACAAGGCGATATATGTGGGCCAATACACCCACCATGTGGACAATTTAGGTATTTTATAGTATTAATCGATGCATTGACTAAATGGTCACATGTTTGTTTGCTATCAACTCATAATTAGGCGTTTGCAAAGTTACTTACTCTATTAATTAGATTAAGAGCACATTTTCCTGATTATCCAATCAAAAAAATATGCCTTGATAATGCTGGTGAATTTGCATCCTAAGCTTTTAATGATTATTGTATATCTATTGGGATTGAAGTTGAACATCCTATAGCTTATGTTTATACACAAAATAGACTTGCAGAATCACTTATTAAGCATGTAAAACTAATTGCAAGGCCATTGCTTATGAGGTCGAAACTTCCTGTGTCTACTTGGGTACATGCAATTTTGCATGCTACAACACTTCTTCGCATCAGACCAACAAGTTATCAAAAGGTCTCCCCTTTACAAATGGTTTTTGGTTAAGAACCTAACATTTTTCCATCTCAGAATATTTGGTTGTGTAGTTGATGTTCCAATTGCTCCACCACAATGCACAAAGAAGGGTCCTCAAAGAAGGTTAGGAATATATGTTGGTTATGAGTCTCCATCTATAATAAGATATCTTGAGCCAACAACAGGCAATTTATTTACGGCTTGATTTGCCAATTGTCATTTTGATGAAATAAGTTTCCCAACCTTGGGGGGAGAAAATAAGCAGTTGGCAAAGGAAATTAGTTGAAATGAAAAATCATTGTCTCATTTTGATCCTCGTACAAAATAATGTGAACTAGAAGTTCAAAAAATAATTCATTTGCAAGGCTTAGCAAACCAATTGCCATACATGTTCACTGACCCAAAGAAAGTGACTAAGTCATATGTTCTGGCTGCTAATACTACAATTAAAGTTGATGTCCCTGAAGGACAAATGTCTATTGCAAAGAAGTTTGATGAACACCATAAGTGTGGTAGACCAGTTGGTTCCAAAGATAAGAATCCTCAAAAAAGGAAATGAGCTAAAAACTTAGATGGTCAAATCGAGGATAAGGAGACCCTAGAAGAGTCCCCAAAGGCAACTCTTGAAGAGTGTCTAGACATAATTAGAGTTTCTGTTCCAAATGGAACTCAAGTACCTGAGAACTATGAAATTGAAGAGATCCCGATAAATTATGTCATGAATGGAAGGCGATGAAACCGAAACAATGTCAACATTGACAATTATTTTGCATATAATATAGTGCTTGATATAGTAAAAGGTGATGAGGATCATGAACCAAAATCTATTCAAGAAAGGAAAGATTGGCCAAAATGGAAAGACATAATAGAGGCATAATTAAATGCCTTTACAAAGCAAAAAGTTTTTGGACCTGTAGTCCATACACCTAAAGGTGTAAAGGCAGTTGGATACAAATGGGTATTTGTGTGAAAACGAAATTAGAAAGGCGAAATTGTGAGATATAAAGCACAACTTGTTACTCAAAGGATTTCACAAAGACCTGGCATTGATTTTGATGAAACTTTTTCACCTGTGGTGGATGCAATTACTTTTCGCTACTTAATTAGTTTGGCAGTGCATGAAAAACTTGATTTGCATCTTATGGATGTTGTTACAGCCTATTTGTATGGCTCACTTGATATTGATATTTATATGAAACTCCCTAAAGGATTTCATTTGCCTGAAGCAAATAATCTTGGTTCTCGAGAACATTATTCAATTAAATTGAATAAATCTCTTTAAGGATTGAAACAATCTGGTCGTATGTGGTATAATTGCCTTAGTGAATATCTAATAAAGGAAGGATACAAAAACAACCCTATTTGCCCATGCATTTTCATTAAAAGGGCTAGAAATGAGTTTGCTATAATTGCTGTCTATGTCGACGATTTGAATATTATTGGAACTCCTGAAGAGCTCCAAAAGGCTATTAGTTACTTGAAGAAAATTTGAAATGAAAGGTCTAGGAAGGACAAAGCTTTATCTTGGTTTACAAATCGAACATTTAAAGAATGTAATTTTTGTGCACCAAGGGGCTTATATTTCAAAGGTGCTAAATCAGTTCTATATGGACAAATCATATCCATTAATTACTCCAATGGTAGTAAGGTCTTTAGATGTGAACAAAGACCCTTTTAAACCTCGAGAAGATGGTGAAGATGTACTTGGTCCTGAAGTACCATATTTTAGTGCTATTGGGGCACTAATGTATCTTGCTGGTCACACAGGACCTGATATTTTTTTTGCTGTCAATTTGTTAGCAAGATATAGTTCTTCACCCACTCAAAGACACTGGAATGGAGTGAAGCATATACTTCGTTATCTTAAAGGTACAATAGATATGGGTTTATTTTATTCAAATGTATGCCAACATGACTTTATAGGTTATGCTGATGCGAGATATTTATCTGATCCACATAATGGTAGATCACAGACAAGCTATTTGTTTACATGTGGCAGTACAACCATCTCATGACAGTTTATGAAACAAACAATAACAACCACATCTCCTAATTATGCAAAAATTTTAGCTCTACATGAAGCTAGCCGAGAATGTGTTTAGTTGAGATCTGTGATCCATCATATACAAAAGGATTGTGGTTTATCTTCAAGGAAATTGATTCCAACAATTTTATATGAAGATAATACTACATGTATCACTCAAGTAAAAGAAGGGTACATTAAAGAGGATAAAACCAAACATATTTCACCAAAGTTTTTTTTCACTCATGATCTTCAGAAGTATGGTGAAAGAGACATTCAACAAGTTCGTTCATGGGATAATTTAGCAGATTTGTTTACCAAGGCACTTCCTACTTCAACATTTTAAAAGCTTGTCAGCAACATTAGAGTTCATCGACTATAAAATCTTAATTGATACTGTCATACACACTGTACTCTTTTTTCCTTAACCATGGTTTTTTTCCCATTGGGTTTTTCCTAGTTAGGTTTTTAATGAGGCAGCATCTAATAGCGTATGAAAGAATGATGTACTCTTTTTCCTTCACTAGGTTTCTGTCCCACAAGGTTTTTCCTTATGAAGGTTTTAACGAGACACATTCTTAAGAGATGGACATCCAAGGGGGGAATGTTATGAATAATATTATAACAGTGTGGATGTCCATATTCAAGAGCTTTCACTACCCTTGAAGGTTATAATCGTTATGCCCTTTATGTGTCATTATCCTTTGGAGGTTATAACTCCCAATGATGTTATGTAACATTATTTCTTAGGTTATACCCTACAAAACCTTTACTTCTCTATGTAATGGGTATTTATTGTACATTATGTAGCATTCTAGGTGAGTTACAAACTTGTGCCTATAAATAGAGTACCTCATTTGTATTGGTACACACAAAAGGAAATAGAAGAAAGCTCTCTTGTTCTTGATACTCTGGTGTTGTCTCTACTCTCCATTTTCATCATTTTCGTAACAAATTATTTTCTTCAGATTTATTTTTTATTTTTTAATTGCAATTATCTTATAGTAGGGCGAGAAAAACGAGTGGCAATAGTTTCTTTATTGAAATAGAAACTGAAAATTATAATATTCAAGAACTACCGTGAATGCATAGCTGCCAAGGTCAAAACCCACATTCGAGCATTACTCAAGTCAGTTTAATTTCAAAATTATGTAAATTAATAATTTATACTAAAAATATAAATACAATAACCAAAAAGTGTCAGCTGAGGTCTCTCACTTGTCTTTTAAACTATCTAACTGAGAGAACAACCATAAAGTTTAAGTGGGGCAAATCAACAAACTCTGAGCTGAGTTGAACACATATAAAGAAAAGAAAAATTTGATGGAGAAGTCCCTTCGTTCAACAGAAGAAAATATTGTTGACCTAGAGCATCCTGCTAAAGAATGGGAAGCTAAAGCTCAGGGTCTTGAAGTGATAGTTAAAGAGCATGTTGACTAGGCTATCAAAAGGAAAGAACAATGTGGTTGCCACATAAAATTGTCAGGCATGACAACAAGAACCTCGATGCTACCTATCTAAATGGGCCTGAAGTGGGTTTCAAAAAGTGCTTTGAGCAAGTGATACTCCATCTTGCACTTGATAAGGGGGTGATTAGGAAATATATCAACATGTTTTATAAAGTTCAGGATGGAAAAATTATTAAGATCCTAGAAGATTGTGTTGATGATGATGAGAATGAGGTCAGAATTGTTTTAAAAAATGATGACAAAGACTTCGAGGTTAGCAGTGGTGAGGGTTCTATTGACCCAGAGACTTATAACAATTTTTTTTTTTACTTTGTAAATTGATTTCTTTTATGATAAAGGGTCTTCAGTTTTGAGGAAGTAGATTTTTAATCAATGTTCTTTTTTCTTTCCTTTGATCATTCTTTGGAATTCTATTCATTACAACTAGCAGTTTTGTTAATGTTTGAGTTGTGCTATTGCATCGAGCCCATAGCTTCTTTGATATTTTACCTTTTCTAGTTCGCTATTTTTTATTGCCAAGCGTATTTTTGGGTCTTAATTTCCCAAGTTGAATTTAACCTTCGCATATCATAGTCTAAAATTATATGAACAGGCTGAGTATGAAAAGACAATAGCTTGAAGATTAAAGGAAATGTATCAACTTGGCATCTAGATATTATGCTTGGAATTTACAAGGTTGGATAATACAATTTCAAGCTTGCCACATGCTAAGTATTAGGAAAAATTCACCCTTGTAAAGTGGATAGTCGGTAAGTCCCTTTGCCCAAGTCTTCTATTATCAAAAGGGATCCTTCCCGATTTGGAGCAAGCTTCACTTCACTTGGATTTTTTCGAGCTAGATAGGTTATCCACAAAACTAAATCTCCAAATTTGAATTGTCGAGGCTTGACCCTTTTATTATAAGTGCGTTCCAAAATAGTCTTATAGTTGAACATCCTTAGATAGGCTTCACCTCTTACGTCTTCCAAAAGTTCCAAACTACTAAGTAGGTTGGTTTCATTTGCTATGGGATTATAAAACTGCCTTCGAAGAATTGGTTCACCCACTTCGATGAGTAATATAGCTTTAGTTTGATATATTAATTTATAAGGAGTTTTCCCCGTGGTTGAGTGTTGAGTAGCCCTATATGATCATAGAACCTAAGGAAGCTCCTCAACGTGTAGCCCATTCTTCACCTCTAACCTCTTCTTTAGAGTATTTAGAATTACTTTGTTTGCTACTTCCACCTTACCCATTTCCTTGAAGATGCTCAACTGATACCAGAGTTAAGGTAACACCAAGATCGACATAGTATTGCTTAAAGTGTTTATCAATAAATTGCTTGTCGTTGTCGATAATGAGTGTGCTTTGAATGCCAAATATGCAAAAAATAAAGTTAGTGAAAAAATTACAAACTTGTTTTGCAGTTATGTAGGATTAAGGTTGTGCTTCTACCTATTTAGAAGAGTAGCATATTGCCACAATTCAAAATTGTTCTCCCAACTTCTGAGCTTGTCCAGGGATCTATGGGTATAATCCCTTGATCTAAGTACTTGATGATCGGGGTCATCCAATTAGGCTCTGAAACCTTAGTGATGAAGATAAACATATCTACACTAGGCTCTCTCAAAACTTCTGGGATTAATGAATGATGAGTAGGTCAACTCAAAAGTTTTCATCTTGTGGTATATGTTTCACTTGTGATAACTTTCCTAATAGTTGCTTCACTTTCTCAAGGCACTTTTGAATTTGTAGATCTTTTGTTTGGAACTGCCTAGTAACTTGGCTAGTGACTAGCTAGAAATCAGATAGGATTTCTAAGTGCCAAACTCCCAAATCATGAGATAATTTTAACTTGCTACTAAAGCCTCATATTTAGCTTGGTTGTTTGAGATTGGAAATTCAAATTTTAAAGAGTACTTCACTGCAACCCCATCTAGGCCCTTAATAATCACTCTCGCTCCTATGCCCTTGAGATTAGAGGAACCATCAACATGAATAACCCATGTGGGAACTTCACCTTGCTATTGCTTTTGCTAATCATTCACCTTATTTGGAGGGAGCTTTCACCACAAAATCCCCTAAGACTTGTGACTTTATGGCCCCTTGGTCTCATAGAGCAATTCAAACTCAAAAAGCTCCATAGACTAAGATAACATCCAACCTAATAGATCTGGTTTTTAAAGGATTTGCTTTAAAGGTTGGTTAGTGTGATCCACTACCTAAGGACTTTGAAAATAGGGCTGCAAATGTTGTGTTGAGTGTAGTAATCCAAAAGTTAGCTTTTCTAACTTCTGATATATAAGTTCTAGTCTATCAAGAGCTTTATTGGTGAAATAAATAAGATGTTGGCCCTTATCCTCTTCCTGCAATAGCATGGAGGTCACAGCCTCATTGCCAACGGCGAGGTATAAATAAAGCTACACTCCATCCCAAGGTCGAGTGAGAATACGTGGAGAAGAAAGATATTGCTTTAAGTTATCAAAATCAATTTGGCATTCCTTAGTTCATTCAAAATCTTTGATATTTTGTAAAGTTTTAAAGAAAGGTAAAGCCCTCTATACCGAGCTAGACATGAATCGAGATAAGGTGGCCATGCACCTTGTTAATTCTCGGACTTTACGTACGTATTGAGGTGGTTGCATTTTGTAAATTGCATCGCATTTGTCAAGGTTTGCTTCTATACCATGTTGGGTGAGCATGAACCCCAAGAATTTGCTAGCTTGAGCACCAAATGTGCACTTTGTGGGATTGAGTTACATTTGATGTGTTCGGAGTGTAGCAAAGGTCTCTTGTAGATCATGAATGTGTTGTTGAAAGCTTTATGATTTGGCGAGTATATTGCTAACATAGATAGCTATATGGCACCCAATTTGATATTCAAACATTTTATTTATCAACATTTTTCAGGCCAAAAGGCATGACCTTATAACAATAATAGGCCCTTTCAGTTATGAAAGAAGTTTTGTCCTTGTCTTCAAGGTATATTCATATTTAATTATACCCTGAATAGGTGTCCATGAAGTTCAGCATGGCATACCTTGAGGCTTGATCTACAAGTTTATGGATATTTGGCAAAGGATGGGAATCTTTCAAGTAGGATTTATTAAGGTGAGTGAAATCTACACACATTCCCTATTTACTATTGGCATTTTTGACCATGACAACGTTTGATAACCAAGCTGCATGGGGAACTTCCTTAATAAATCTAGCTTGTAAGAGTTTTTCATCTTTTTCCTAGATTACCTTTTGTCGTCAAGGCCAAAAATACATTTTTTTTAGGGCTATGGGACGAGCTCCTACCTTAACATGCAATTTATGACAAATAATATATGGATCTATACCTGGCATATCTGCCATGGTCTATGCAAAGATATCCACATTCTATTGAAGATGTTGACTAAGTCAATCTTGTTGTTCTTTGAAGTAGGTATTTAAATAACTTGATCAGGTTTTCTACTAATCTAGACATTTACTAGTTTGCCCTTTGGTTTGAGATGGTTTCCTTGAAAGTTAGTTCATACGTCGAGATCAAAGGCCAATACTTTCCCAATTTGTACGGGCATATACTCCTCCAGTTGGGTGCAAATACAAGTTAGCATTCAAGCTTTTATTATAAAGTTCCTTAGCTACAACTTGATCACCCTGTATCGTGCTTATAGTTCCCCTAGGCATAAGATATTTGACCATTAAATGCCGAGTTGAAATCACAACTCAAAGTTGGTTTAGAGAGGATCTACCAAATATAGTACTGTATAGAGACAAACATTTCACTATAAGGAAATTTATTGGCAAATTGACATGGTCGGGCTTCTCCAAAAGTAACTTGAAGAGAGCTTGTGCCTAAGACATGAACTGATTCTTCGAAAAAACCAACTAGAATGTTGTTGTACCTAGGTCATCTACTAGTATGCCCATTTGATTGAAAGCCTTGTAGAAGATAATATCTATTAAGTTGCCCTAATCCACGAGAATTTTGTAGACTTGGTAATTAGCAATTAAGGCATTTATCACTACTAGATCATCATGGTCTCATTGTATGCTTCCATATACCTCATCTCAAAAGGTAATTGGGGGATATATAGGTTTCTTTTGAGGCATTTTTTATGTTCCTAACTCGTTTGCAATATGCAAATGCCTCTTTACAGGTCGAATATGTCTTTTTTTGTCTCCTAAGGTTGGACCACCTCTTGCAATAGTATTGATGACTCTAGTAAACTGATTCAACTCTGACCTAGTGATAGAGATCCAACTAGCCAACCCATGCATAGAACTAAAGGACCCATGACTAAAGCCAAGGCTAAGAAGATGAAACAAACTTTGCAAGGCTTTAATGTGGAATTGCAAGCTAGGAAGATGCAGTTGGACTCAAGGCAACACCAAAATGGGTCACATTTGTTCAAATTGCTGAGGAAGACTTTGACCCAACAAAAGCATGGAATAACTAACTTGAAGACTTGGCTTGAATGCTTTTGGATCAGCCCATTTTCTTATTTTTATTCAATTTTCGTATTTATTTTTAGGCTGTAATTTTGAGCTGACTTTTGGTGTTTTCCAAGTTAGATTATATGCCTTGTAACCTTCCAAGTTATTTTGTTGGGTCAAAGTCTTGTTATTCCGCTATGTAGAATCTTATCCTTGTTAGTTTTTCATTTTCTCTTATTCAAGTTTAGTTGTGTCTTTTCCTTTCTATTCTAGTCACATCTTGTTCATTTGTGCCTTGTTAGTTTCCATTTCTTTGTGAATCCTTTCATTTCTTTGGTGTTTCTTCATCTTCCAATTTCAGATTTGTGTTGATTATCAAGTCTCTTTGTTTGAGTTCTGCTCATATCTAAAAAAAAAAAAAAGAAAAAAATTCGTGCATTAAAATATTGAAAAAAAAAAGTGTCTCAACAATGAAAAGAGAAGAAAGCATAAAAGAAATTGAAAAAAAAAAAGATTCGTGGAAAAAAAAAAAGCTGTTAGTTGTGAAATTGTGAAAGTGTATGAACATTCTCTTTGTGAGTTAGTTTGATAATCCTTTCATTGATTTTGTTCTTGTTCTATCTCTTGATTGAATTCCTTGTTTGTTCCATTCCTATCAATCTTGCTGTTTTATTCACTTAAAGTTATCATTTACTTCCTTGTGCTACTTGTTGAGTAGAATCAATTAGTTCTGACTTAAGAACTAAAGGGTGAAGCTGAGTGGTAAAAGGCAAGGGTGAGTACAATTACTAGAAAAAGCCTACAAAGAGTGATACATGAGGGTTGAGTGTCATTTTTGGAGTGTAAACACATGAGATTGTGTGTGTGCAGATTATGTTTTTCTTCTAACATTTTCTTGCAGAACCAATCATGAGGAATGGTGGAGGTAATGTTGAGAGTGATCTAAATTTGTTAATGAAGGAGTTCCAAGATGGACTTATGGCTATAAACAAGCAGTTGGAGACATTAGGATCTCCATCCAAAACCTTTAGCCATTACAAATTCAAGAAGAAAGAGGATAGGCAACTTGAGGGAATTGATGGTGAGAGGCATTTCCAAACTAGATGCCATGTGAATAAAAAAGTATGTAGCATGATCGTTGATGGTGAGAAGAATGCTAACTTTGCTAGTACTTTGTTGGTTGAGAAGCTAAGTTTACCCATCTTAAAGCACCCTAAACCTTATAGGTTGAAGTGACTAGAAGGCAGTGGAGACTTATGGGTAACAAAGCAAGTGCTAGTTGCATTTTCCATTGGCAGCTATAGGGATGAAGTGCTTTGTGATGTGGCACCAATGTATGATTGTCACTTACTCTTGGGGCATCCTTGGGAGGTTGGAAGAAAGGTTACTCATGATAAGAAAAATAGATACATCTTCTCCATGAATAACCGAAAGATTATGTTAACTTCTCTCAAACCAGAAGAGGTGCTTGAAAATCAAAAGAGGATTCAAAGGCAAAATTTTGAAAGAATAGTGAATGAGAGTGCAAAAGAAAATAAGGTAGTTTTTGAAAAAGAAAATAGTGATAAAAATGAAAGTGAGTGTCCAAAAGAAAAGAATAGAGTGATTGAATGTGAGAGGGGTGAGAAAAGTGAGGAGGAAAAGAATGAGGAGGACAAAGAAATAGAGATAAAATTTGAGAGAAAAGAAACTAAATATGAGTGTGAAAAAGTAGAGAGTGTAATTCAGAAAAATAAGAGTGAAGAATGTGGACAGAAATGCAAAAATGAGAGAGTGCTTGAGAGAAAAGAAAAATTCTTACATGAGTGCACAAGAAAAAGTGAGGATAAGAGTGTGAGTTTTTCTCATGATTTCATGATTATATCTCCTAACTCTTGTTCTAGTGATGTTTCTTTTTTGCAGAATTTTCATAGAGATTTCTCAAAGGAATTGCCTAGTGGATCATCATGTGTGATAAAGGTGAAAACTCCAATGGATCCTAGAGGTAAATCTAGATTGATTGAGAAATTTGAGTCTTTGTTTGAGTATGATCCTAATATTGTCATTATGCTTGATGCTGATGGTGGATTAGCTCATAAAAATTTCTGCATAGGTGATTTTATTCTACTCACTAATAGTAAAGCAAAATCTTTAAGACTTGAGCATGTTAATATATTGTATGAGCATCATGTTACTTGTTCTAACATGTTGAATGCAATTGGAGCTGTTGAACATAAATCTTTCAATAGGCATGTTAATTCCTTGATTTGGGAGCTTGAAACTCATATGCCTAAAGGTCACATATGTGAATACAATAATTGTCATGATCCTGCTATCATGAAAATGAGTGATGAATTTTTCTTGTCTTGTGCTAATGATTCCTTGCTGCACTTTAAAGATAAAATAGTTCTTGATTCTTCATGTCAAAGGAAGGTATCAATCCTTAATGCAAAGATGTTGGAATTTGACTACTATGCCTTTGTGTCTTTCTTGCATGATTTTAAAAGTCATTTCATTCTTAATTTAGTATCAACAAGGAATGTACTTGTCTCTGCACTTGATTTGAATTCACTGGAATTTGATTTCATTGCAAGTACTGCCAAGCTGAATTGTTTTCATGTCTTGAATGGATGTAGACTTACAATGGACAAATTTGCTAGACATAATGGTCATTTGTTAAAAGGAAATCAGTTGTGTGTGATTCATAATTTCTTTTGTGCATTTTTGTGTAAATTTGCTATTGAATATTTTGGAGATGCTTTGGTCTATAATGGAAATTTCATTGAACATCCTGAGCATTTGCAAAATGTGTTAACTGATTTGAGAAAAAGAAATTTGAAGAAATGGCATGAGAAATGGCTTGAATTCATGGAACCCTTACCATATGAGATCAAATGCAAGCATGAAAAGGAAAATGCTGGTGCTGAAACTCTTCATTTAAGGTACATTCGTATTCCTATTTTATGTGAAGTGTTGTTGGGATGTAAGTGCAATAGAAGATTACATGCTGCTAATCCTGATTTTCAGAAAAAGTCTAATGCTTGTTTGGCAATCGCTTTTATGCAAATCCATAAACATGTGCTGAATAATGTGCATGAGAGAGTTTTATAAGGGGTACTTCTGATCCAATTTGGGATGAAGAGATGTTAGAATATAAGTACTTTAAAGAGTCTTGTGTTCTTAGCAATCCTTATAACATGGTTACTACTTGTTTGGAAATTGAGTTTTCAAAGTTCTTTGAGCATTTTACTTACTTACTTGAAGAAAAAAACAAGTTTCAACTTGAAAATTCTTTGTGTGAATTGATGGATTCGAAAGAACATATCATAGGATCAGTGGATTTTATCATTCCTAGTATGATTTGGTTTGGTGATCCTGTGGCATACGTGGTGAAATTGAAATGGCCCATAAATGAAAATGTATTTGTGTTGATTACTAATATGTTGTTATTTCACTTTGGTGATAATTCATTAACCCACATGAATCAATTACTGTCACATGTTGATAAGTATACTAGCTTAATTGGGAAAGTTAAAGTTTTCCTTGTGGAGAAATTGCATGAGAAAATTCAACACAATGCTGTACAAACGCTAATATTTGACCTTGGAGGATTACTACACAAGAGAAAGAAGAAACAAATGTTTCCAACAAAATTTCAGTTGAAAACAAGAGAAGAACATTTGATCCGAGTTTTTGAATATATCAATATTGAAGTTGATATATTAGAGCTTCATGGTAAGTATAATTTGAGTGATGTAACTCTTGTCTCTAATATCTTCCCTTTTTGTCATGTAAACCTTGAAGATTCGAGGACGAATCCTTTCGAAGAGGGAGGGAATGATAGAGATCTAACTAGCCAACCTATTCAACCTATGCATCTAACTAAAGGACCCATGACTAGAGCCAAGGCTAAGAAGATGAAGCAAACTTTGCAAGGCTTTAACATGGAATTGCAAGCTAGGAAGATGCAGTTGGACTCAAGGCAACACCAAAATGGGTCACATTTGTTCAAATTGCTGAGGAAGACTTTGACCCAACAAAAGCATGGAATAACCAACTTGAAGACTTGGCTTGAATGCTTTTGGATCAGCCCATTTTCTTATTTTTATTCAATTTTCGTATTTATTCTTAGGCTGTAATTTTGAGCTGACTTTTGGTGTTTTCCAAGTTAGATCATATGCCTTGTAACCTTCCAAGTCATTTTATTTTTCTAGGTAATTTTGTAACATGCATTTATCTACACTTTGGTAATTGCATGATAGTTTAATCTTTGTAAACTCCTAGGAAGTTAGCTTCTCTTGGAAGCCAAGACTAAACTTCTCTTAGAAGCTAGTGCTGTCTTAGTATTTAAGAAAGCTTCTCTAAGAAGCTTGAGATGACTTACATCTTAAGTTAGCTTCTCCAAGAAGCTTGAGGAAACTTAGCCTTTAAGCTTGCTTATCCTAGAAGCCAACTTACTCTATAAATAGGACATTTTGTAACTCATGAAAGATAGATGAATGATTAATGAAATTTGAGAGTTTTCTCCATTGAGAGAGCTTCCTTTTGTTCTTGGGTCAAGAACTATCTTGATAACTTTGGTTTTACCAGCAGGTCATGGTTAGGGTCAAGTTCCTCTTATTTTGATAGCTTTGGTTCCAACGGCAAGTCGCGTTCGTGGTCAAGCTTCTCTATCTTTCAACTTGTTACAAGACGGTCCATTTGGAGATTTCCTTCAACTGGGGAAATCCATCACCTAGGTTTGGTAAATCTGATCTCGCCTTACTAGGGACGGATCATGCTATCGTCCCTCTAGTTTGAATGTATATCGACTTATAGAACCCTCTTTACTCTTATTGTTCCGAGGTTCAGCTTGGAAAGTGTTTTAGTTGCCTTCTATGAATCAATCCTTATATCAAATCTTTCAATTGCTAACAATCTTCAATATCATGCCTTGCAAATTGATGGTAGCGACGATATTGCTTCATATTCGGCCCCATTAGAGGTCGCAATGTGTGAAGCTTAGCCAATCCACTAGCACAAATTTCATTTAAAATTCTTCCTTTAGGTCTATTCAGGGGTACATAATAGGTGTATTGCGATCATGGTGGTCGCATAATTCATCGATTCAGTGGTGTATAATTGGTTCATTGGTGTATGGTGGTCAGTCTCTCCTATCGTTTATTTCTCTTTGCTTTACCATACCTCAATCAACTTCCTCTAAATTTATGTACTCCCATGCATACTACAAAAACTCTTGAAGTGTGTTTGGGATTTAAAGTTAAAAATTCTATGAACCTACCTCACTTTAAGGCCAACCATCAAGGTGTGCACTGCCACCTCATCCTTCAAATTTGGAACTTGTAAGGAAAATTTTGTGAACCTTTGAACATATTCCTTCAAACCCTCACCATTGCTTGCCTTAAATTAGCCAAAATAGCCAATGTTCACTAATGAATCAACTAGTGGAGAATTGAGTTACGAATAGCTCAGCTAGTTGATCAAAGTTGAAATTGAATTCAGTGAATGATTGTGAACCACGTAAGAGCAATCTTCTTGGGAGTTGTTGAAAAAGTTCTGCATTTAATTTCATCTTCCACCCCTAATATTAGCATTGCATTTTTAAAACCGGAGATATGCTCTTAGAGCTTAGAGTTGCCATCATATTGATCCAGGGTAGGCTGCCTGAAGTATGATTAGAGAGGGCACTACATAACGTCCCGAGTGAAAGGATGTTTAACTTTTCTTTTAGGTCTATGGGGTGGAGTTTGATTAACTAATGGTGGAATTGGTTGTTGTGGTGTTGTTATTTGCCATACACTTCTTGGATGATTGGGAGAACTAACAATATCTATAGGAAGATAGTCAGAGGTTAAAGATCGTGCAAAGTCTCTTTCTACTTCGGGTTCTCTTGCAATTATTGCTAGTCTTGTTGGCACTGATTTCTTAGTTTAAGCAGCTCTTCTCTCAGCATCTTGAGCTGTCCTTGCAAGGCTGTCACCTCTCCAGGTTGATTTTATGGAATTGTTGGGTTTGGATTTTGGACACTGTTCTCATCTTGGGTCAGAGCACCTTCAAACATAAGGTCTTCCATTTGTTTAGAGTTTAGAATGATGATGATGGTGGGAGTAAGTAGGTCCACGCTCACCGTACCGAAGTGTTCTTCCCTAAATTCCGAGCTAGGATGTTGGATGGTTTGAGCTAAGAACCTACAAGTCACAAAGAAAGAGGTCAAGAGAGAAGGAAACTCTCTTATGCTCAAGTTAGCAAAGTCTGAGGTGAAATTATATATCTAAGTTAAACTAGGAGAGCTGGTTTGAAAGAGATACCTGTATGCAGTGTTTGATGACATCATTGTAATTAAGGTTGTTGGGCTCTTCCTGGGCCTATTGGACTTACTGTTTTATTTTTGTTCATATTAGGATGTTCTCAAGTTCAAAAGATTTGTGATAATTCATGTAGGTACTAATTCAAGATTTTTCATAATTCATGTGCAAGTTCAAGATCACATTTGCAAAGGACCTCTAATATTTCTAAGCTAGAGTGGAGAGTGGAGACAGGTCCTAGATGTATTTAAAAGCAACTCCAATGGGGCCCTCCTATCGTTGAAGACTAAAGGAATGGGATCAAACTTCTCACTTTACAATCAACAGTGTTATCTCAATTAATCCATTCAGTCTGTTTTATGAAAGTGAACCACCCCAAATTAATGCCAACCCACATACACAGTTCTGACATTATCCCACTTGGGCAACAGTAATTGACAAATATTATTATGAACACAATAGGTTGATTAACAAAATTTCAGTCACCAAAGATTCATAGGACCATACTTCCATTTTGACATAGTCCTATACAACTAGGAAACAAGTGAACAGAATAAGTATTATCATGAAGGTGGATTCACCTGTTGATGAACTGAAAGGAGCAAGGTAAAATTTGCTGAGATCAAACCTTCTTGTGTAATAACAATTTTTCGAAATGATTGACCGTAATCTTCTGAAAATAATTCCAATTTATTTTTTAAATACATACTTATCAAGGGACAGTGGTGGAACTTCTTAAGAAATGTAACTGCTCGACACAAAGTATGTTACTAAGAAAGCTAAACTTGCACTTAATTTGCTATTAATATATCTGCAGTAATATCAAATTGTCTCTTCAATGATGGATTAAAAGTGAGCCATTGAAGTGTGGTGAAAAATAGGTACACTCTTACCACGTGCTAAAACTTTGATTTAGTATTAGAAAGAGGTGGCGGTGAGATTCCATCTCTTGACCACAAGGTGAACGAAGCTTTAATATTATATCAATAATTAATTTTATCTTAATAGTTTAAATTGTTAAAAGAATGTTCATGACTAGTTTTATATTCAATAGTATGTGTAAGTCTTCTTATTTCATGCAATTTTGTAACACAATTCAATTAAATATTACAACTCAACTTTCTAGCAACCAGTATATATAGCAACTGCTTAATAAACTTGAAAGTAAATGAAAGCAGGATCATGATTCCTTTGGAAAAGTTTCATCATTTGATATTAATAGAAAAGTTTCATCATTTGTTGAGAATTTCTTCAAAGAATGGTCAAGTGGAGCGAAGGGAGAATTTATATTTTGCTTGCTGGCATCGTACATATGTGGCCAAAATTTTAACTTAGAACTGCAAGGGCCATGTATGAATTTGAGGGAGAGGCGTACAACATTACGTTTGCTTAGGATCTCTTTTTCCAAGATAGAGTCGAGAGAGGTTAATGTTTACGAGCAACCCTATCTGATCCCTGATTTGATTCTTTGTATCAAGTTTGGTCCCATTGCTCCCACTATTTAATTATGGTAGGGACCAAATAGGGTTGCTCATAAACATTAACCTCTCTCGATATATATATATAGACACACACACACGAGAGATACCGCAAATTTGATTCTTTGTATCAAAGTTCGGTCCCACTGCTCCCACTATTTAATTATGGTAGGGACCAGATAGGGTTGCTCGTAAACATTAACCTCTCTCGACTCTATCTTGGAAAAAGAGATCCTAAGCAAACGTAATGTTGTACGCCTCTCATTATAACTATGACTATAACTATAATTATAATTATAATATATAATAGAGACGGGAAATCCTCCTATATAATATATTCTCATTAACCCATACGGCACGTTCATTTATTGACACATGACATCTCCATTAATTGATACATATTACCTTCATTTATTTTACAGTTTGCATGCAAATTCTTTAATCATTAACCATAACCTATAAACCTTCAAAATAACCTAAAAATACTAAACCCAAAACCGTAACTCATTTATGACACTAAATCTTGAATCGAAAACACTCCTAAAATTTCGAAACCGTAAAACCCATATCTTAAAACCAAAATTTGGAAACCCAAAATGATAAATAGTAAATTCCAAAATATTAAATAGTGAACCTCTAAAATCCTAAATTTGAAATCCTAAGAGTCAAAACTCTGAATCCTAAAATCTTATAACATTATTTCTAAAATCTTAAATTTAAATCTTCAAACCCTAAAACTCTATACCTTAAACTCAGACACCCTAAACCTTAAAACTGCCCAAAATGTTAAATTCTAAACTCTAGCTCTTGAACTTCAAACCTACAATCCCTAAAACTCTAGTATACTGAATCCTAAGTTATAAAATTTTAAACATTAAACTGTAAACCTTAAAATACTAAAACCCAAAATCTTAAATCATAAAATATTAAACCCTTAAATCCAAAATAATAAACTCTAAAATAATAAATTTTAAACCTTAAAACGATAAACTCTGAACTTTAAAACCCTAAACTCTATCACTTTGATTTGACCTGCTCAATAATTTAGTGGGGATACAATTTAGTTCTCCATTAATCTATTCAGTCTTTTTTTTTTTTTTTTTTTGAGGCAATCCACATCATAACTCTGTCCTCATCCCAGTTGGACAACGGTAACTGTAGAATATTATTTTTAAAAAGACTTTGGTTGATTATTATTATATATATATTTGTTTTTGGCAACATAACTGCTCAACATGGACTAAGTTACATAAGAAAGGAATAACTGCTCTTAATTAGCTGTCAATATTTCTGCAGTAACACAATAGAATTCTCCTCTGACAGATGAGATAAAGTGACATATTGAAGAATGCACAACAAGAACCTGCAGATTGTAAATCGGGAAAAAGTAATTGTCAGGATAAGTAACATATTACTTATAATCCTTTGAAATTTCGAAAATATAGAGTGTGAAAACTTCTTATCAATTATTTGGTGAAGTCAGAGTTTATTGGAGTGTTAAATGAAAAATATCAATTATGTCTAATTCAATTTCAATCAAAAGCTTTGCAGTTTACTCACCGGCTTAGCACCATGTGAGATTCAATGAAAATTGTTCCTCTTTTGGATCACGAAGACATAAAGTTGATTTGTCACTTCACCAAGTAAATTGAAGTAGGCATTCCTCCATGTTCTATTGAAGAAGAGAGATGCACATATTCCCCAGAACCCTATGACAAACCCAACACCCATGCCAATATAGAACCAAGAAAGAAATTCCTCGTCATCCTCATTTTCTTCTACAGGATTTGTCAGGTTGGGTTTTTCTTCCCGTGTGCAATTCTTTGTAAGTGGATCTCCACATAGTTCAATATTGCCAATAAACGAAAATATATCAAATCGTTTAAATTGGGCTATTGGAGGGATTTGGCCAGTGAAATTGTTGAATGAGAGATTTAAGAAACCAAGAAAAGACAATTCAGACATACTAAGAGGAATTTCACCTCCGATTTGGTTGCTTGAGAGATCAAGAGATTCCATTTGTTTCAAATTACCAATCTCATTAGGTAATCTTCCTGTCAATTGATTGTTGGACAAGTTTAACGATTGCAATGAAGTGAGGGTAAAAAGTTCAGGAGGTATTGTTCCAATCAAATTGTTTTGAGAGAGATCAAGAAGACACATAATTAGCTTTTGATAGCTCCAGTAAACTAATTGATTGCCTTTGATATGCAATGCAAAAGAATAGACGAACTTGATATTCATACCAGCAACTTGGATTGGAAAGCCAGAATACATGTTTGAAGAGTTTCGGGAAACCATAGCTGTTATATTATGCAGACAGTTGGGTATTGCTCCTGAAAATCTATTATTAGCAATATCCAATGCCAAAAGGGAAGAAAGTTGGCACAGCTGTGGGGCGATGTTACCACTAAATTGATTTGATCTCAATAGTAGTACCTTTACACTTTGGCTTATCCAGTATGGTATGTCGCCTGAAAATTTATTTTCACCAAGATTAAGGATGCTCAATTTTTTGCAATTTTGCAAAGATGGAGGGATATATCCAAATAAGTTGTTCTTGTTCAGATGCAATGACTTAAGATTAGACAATGAACTCATTGATTTGGGTATCTTTCCATTCAAATTGTTGTTGGCCAAGATAATATGAACAAGAGATTTCCAATTCATCCAGCACTCTGTAAGCCCGCTAGATAAATGACTATCAGAGATGTACAAATATGACAAATTATTTTTCCCTTCCATTTTTTGACACAAAAGAGAAGATAAGGTTCCTGAGATTGAGTTGTTGACTGCTTTGAAAACAATCACGTTTGCTGATATTCGAGGAAACCCTCCTATTAAATTATTTCCACTCAACAATATCACTTTGGAGTTTAGCAGCACCTTTGACAAATCTGCTTTGACCGAATAGTTACTTAATTCAAGGTATTCAACGTCAGCTACAAAGGTCCAAAATTTATCTTGATCTTCAAAAGACAAACATGAGTTGAAGATACTTAGACTTTGTAGGGATTTTTGTGAGTATAGCCATGCAGGAAGTTCATGTTGCACATATGCTAGAGAAATTGTTTGTAGTTGAAAGGAAGGAATCCACTGAGGATCAAAATGAAAGGTTAATGCAGGTGCACCCAACACTAGCTTCTGCAAATTGGTGACTCGAGAAAAAATCTTTTCAGATATAACACCTGACAAAAAATTGTCCTGAACATCCAAAATCTCTATGTGAGACAATTGTCCTAGACTTTTCGGAAGACTTCCATTCAAGAGATTTGCTCCGAGAGATAATTGAATCAAGAAAGATAGATTTCCTAAAGTTTCAGGAATAGGACCAACAAAAAAATTGTAAGAAAGGTCAAGGCGTTGCAAATTTTCATGTTGGCCTAACCAATTTGGAATAAGTCCATCTAGTTTATTCTCAGATAAACTCAATGATTTCAACTTTTTAAGATTTAATATTGTCTCGGGTAAGTGGCCTCGAAAAAGATTTTGGCTGAGATTAATATCTAAAATATCATGACTCAAATTAAACAACCATTTAGGTAATTGATCAGATTGAAATTTGTTAGCAGAAAGATCAAGAACTTGGAGTGATGTAAAATTGACAAATTCAAGAGATGGGTTAATGTCAGAAAGTTGACAACCCCTCAAATTTAAAACTGAAAGTGAAGGAAGCATACTCAAAGATTGAAGCCACAGAGAGTTGTGAATGCGTATGCCACCAAGATAGAGGCGTTCTAAGGAATAAATATCATTAAGCCATGTGAGATCATCAAGTTCTAGTTCAGGATGATTGAATGATAAGTCAAGAAATAAAAGTTTTGAGGAGTAATTTCTACAGCAATGAGGAGGTGTAAATAATAAGTAATTCCAGCTCAAATCCAAGTAGTTTAAGTATTCAACTTCAAGCAAATTAGATAGGCTGAATTCACCTGCTAGGCAATCTGCCTGTTCCTGCAAGAAAGTACAGGGAAGACTGAGTTTGGTCACTCTATGCGTGAATTGGTCACACTCAACTCCTGCCCATTCACAACAATCTTGTTTCTCGGACCACGTAGAGAGCATGCTTGATGAATCTATCACTTGTTCTTTGAAGCGTAGGAGCTTTTGCTGATCTGTTTTGTCGCATTGGACCTTGAAACCCAATATGCCTGAGTTGTACGTGATAGCACATAGTATCCATATCAATAGAAAACCAGCTTGGGATTGGGATGGCCACACAACCATTTATGCACAAAAATCAAAGGGCTCAGGATAGTTTCTTGAGAAATGGATACCTCCCACCTCAAATATTAATAGAGTTAGAAATTTTGCGTGTCAATTGATGGATTAATGTTTTTCATTATAGCGTGTTTTGCCACTTTGAAATTTTGCATTATTCTTCAAGAAATTTCAGCATGAAAAATTATTTTGACTTGGCTGTTGCCGTGTAGCCCAAGTAATTCAATAACTTCATAAGGGAAGTTTCCTAACACCTATACTTACTCAAATGACATTTAACAAATGCACCGTATCGTATATTGATTTCCTTGGAAATAATATTCAATGCAAAGTGCTTTTACTGGCAAAGACTATACAAATACATATACATATACACCAAGTTGCCAGCGGTTTCTTTCAATCTACAGTCGGAAATTGATCTCATTCAAAGCAATTAAATTCGAAATAGTACAGCCCTTTTTAATAAATTTTTTTGGTGCACAGCTAGAAATTCAACATTTGTTTACTTTGTTGGTAAACTAAACTTATGTAAACTTTCCACAATTTATAAGTGAGAGACAAACACCAAAACGACGTTGATAATCTCCCTCGATTTTAAGATATATTGCTTTAACAAGTAATATTGTAATTCTTTTTTAATAAAATTATAAAATTGTACCTAATTTTTTTTTTTGGGTTACTTTCTGGAAACATCCTTTATGTTTTCAGTTTTTAGCAACAAATTTTGAAAAATACTTTTAGTAAAAAAATTTATTAACCAAACGTGCTCTCAGTTTTATTTTCTCCGGAAAAAAAAAAAAAGAAAACATTTATAACAAACAAGTCCTAAATAACCTTTTTTATTTTGTGCCTTTTTTCGCCGAATCAGTTGCTTCTTATGGCTACTTTTCAATCAAAACACGGGAAAAGGTACATTTGACTGGACTGTTGCTTGCTCCCTAAGTAATTTATTCTCATTTAAATTAACAGTATAAAGTTCTGCGGCAATTATTTATTTAGACTTAAATATCTTCATTTTGAACGCGTAATTTTATCTTATTCAAACTTTCGCAGTTTAATTTATATGATTATTCTGACAAGACAGTGAGTGACGCGATGTGTATATAATGACCGCATTTTTCGTTGAAAATATTTTTCAAGTACTTGCGCTTTTCTGAGCAGCTACACCCAGAGGTGGTACGTATGGTGCGGTTGCTATTGTTGCGGTTGGAATTACTGACCATCTCAGAATCGGTTATGTTCTAAATTATGTTTGTTGCTTCAAATACACCCAAACAAGAATACTCATTTGTTTTTTTTTGGGGGTTCAACGCTGCAAAGGTTCAAACGTAAAACCTATAGCATACATTTCAAGAGATCTGGTTTTAGATAATTGTTTATTTTGGCAGTTTAACTTCTCAAAATTGATTTACTCAGGAAAGCAATATTTCTTGATGGAACACCGTTTGAACATTGTCTCCTCCGTATTTTCCATCATAGAGTCAAGGTAACCAATTTTCCACTTAGGAAAGTTGCATGAAAGTTACTATAAATTCTTTTCTCAACAACCTTTCTCTTTCCTTGCCCCTAAAAAGTTAAAACCCACTTGCGTTTCCAAAAGAAATTTTCAAATGTATCTCTGGAAGGCTGCCGACACTTACAGCTCTTACTTTTATTTACTTGGTAAATAATTGAGAGAAATTTTCATGGGTCCATATAAAAAAATGATATTAGAAAAATCATTGAAACTTCAACCTCTCACATCAATAGTTATGTGTTGGAAATTCTGTATTAGTCTATTTCGTTCAGTTTGTATCATTTTTCTTGTGGTCTATATCAATTATTATGTTAAAAAAAAATAAAAAATAATGAATTATAATCTTTATTTTTCTATCTCAATATATGTAGACACTGTTTATATTTTTTTTTCTCCACTCTATTTATTTAGCTAATCATTTACTGGTTTTTTTCTTTTTTTAATTTTTATTTTATTTTATTACATCTTTTATATATATATATATATATATATATATATATATATATATATATATATATATATATATATATATATATATATGTTTTTAAAAACAAAAAGAAAAGAAGAATAAGAAAAAAAAAAAAAAAGGGGAAATAGCAACGAAAAAAAAAAGAGAGAAGAAAAAGAAAAAAGAAATAGCAACAGGGACAGAAGGAAAAGGAAGAAAGGCAAGAACGAAAGAGGAGTGGGAAAATAGAAAGGAAAAAAGAAACAGAAGAATCTCGAAGGGGAAGAGAAAAAGAAAGAATAGAAGGAAACAGAAAATAGAAAAAGAAAAAAAAATGGAAAATTTATTTTGGGTGTGGATCTCTTGAATATTTAATTCCAAATTTTCATAGATGTTTGTCTGGATTTGATGTATATAATTTGCCTTTCATGAAACGGCCTCCTGTTCTGATCTGGAAGAATAAAGGGGATGCAAACAGAAATTGAGGTTGTGAGAATAGAACAGAGTAGGTATAGATGTGAGAGTGAGTGCGAATAGGAGTTGCGGGGGTGAGAATAGAGGAGAAGATAGTCGGTGGAGAAGTAAGGGTAGGTGTGAATAGCAGTTGCGAGGGTGAGAATAGGTTCAGATTACTGGGTGCAAATAGAAATTGAGCGTGTGAGAATAGAAAAGTATCTGATGTGACGTGGGTGCGAACAGGGGATTTCGGAGGTGAGAACAGAAAAGAATTGGGTGCAAACAGAAATTGAGGGTGTGAGAATAGAGAAGAATCGGAAATGTTAGTAAGTGTGAATCGCAATTTCAGGGGTGATAACAGAATATAATTAATTCAGATTATGGAAAGAGTGTGGATAGTAATTTTAGGGGTGAGAACAGAAAGAAGTGGGTGCGAATCGAAAATAAAGGTGTGAGAATAGAAAGAAATCAATTCAGAATGGGAAATGGGTGCGAGTGAAATAGTGAGCCGCGGGTAGAAATGAATTGGGAGGTGTAAATAGAATTTGTGGTTGCAAGCAGGAATCTTGTGGGTGTGGATAGAAATCTGATTATATAAAGGGGTGTAAACAGAGATTATGGTTGTGTAAGAAGAGAGGTGTGTGAGAAGAAAATGCACAGTAATTCTTTTTTTTTTAATGATATATTTACGTTATAATTTCATATGTATCCCACTCCCCATCTTTAAATTGTAATTAACATGAATATATTTTATGATACATTTGAATCGTTGGGATCCCAAGGCTAGTCTTTTTATAAGACTGAACTCACCATATATAACCTAGGTGAGGATAAACGCTATTTAGGGGGACAGTTTATCTAACTTGAAGGATGGAAGGACCCTAGGTTCATTTAGAAAATTCATGCATACATGTTTATTTTTCTGTCATTGTTTTAAATATTATAATATTTATTTAGGGATCCCGAAATCCCTCAGTTATTATGAAAAGATAGGTAGTCTGGTTTTTTTATAAGATTGAGCTCACTATATCTAACTTAGGTGAGGATAAGCGTCATTCGGAGGGACAATTTATATGTTTTGAAGGATGGAAGGACCCTACATTCATCTAGAGAACTCATGCATATATGTTTTATCTTTCTAACATTGCTTTAAAGATTGTAATATTTATTTTTGTAAAGAATAAAATATAATTTTAGGTCATATCTTATCTTGCACAATCAATTTGGGTAATTGTCTTTTAACAAATGTTGTGAGGTGCCTAACACCTTCCTCACACATAACTGACTCCCGAACTCATTTCTGATTTGCATTTCAGTGCTTTTTTAAAATAAAATAAAATAAATATACAATTTTTGAAATAAATAGGGTTTTCAATTGTACCCTAATTCTTAAACAATTGGTGGCGACTCCATAAACTAATTTTTCTTAAAATAAAGTCGTTTCATTCTTCGTCGTAACATTTTCACCCCCAAAGGGTACATTATGATAGTTTGGCGACTCCACTGGGGACTGTTTGAGAGTCAAGCCCGATAAATTGGTTGTGCAAAATCTGATATGACCTATAAATTGTGTTTTATTTGTTGCTTGCTTAATTTCTGTCTATAATATTTTGTTTCATGGTTGTATATATTTGTTGCATATTTTGCAGGGTGGGTTAAGTATTTTAGGAATAAAGTTTGTTTGCTATTCCCACACAAAAACACCAACACTTTCCCCACACACACTTTTGGCTCTATACCCAGGGCCACCTGAAACCTAGGGTTAGTAGGAGGCCTAGTGTTATTACCACAGGTTTATCCTTTGGTGGTCTACACGAAAGCCTTTGCTTGAATTGATCATTTTACTCATTTGGATTTGTGAAAGGTTTATCCGTTTACGGACCCAAATTTGTAAAATGTGAACTCTACCAATTTGGTGGGGGCAGTTTAGGGACCTGATACTGTTAGGACATTAGCCTTTTCTACCAAGCTGTGTACTTAGTGCAACTGTAATGTTGCCCAAACTATGTTAGAATTTGGCTAGTAGGTTATAAATTTCTCTTGCCAAACTTAAACTTTTTTGCCAAACCTAAATTTTTCTCGTCAAACCCATATATTCATGCCAAAAGGAATCTTTGTCGAAAATATTCGACTCATTTTAATTTTTCTTGCCAAACCTTAAGTTTTCATGCCAAAATGAGTTTTGTCCAAAGGACATTTTTGTCTAAAACATTTGACTCATTTAAATTTCCCTTGCGAAATCTAAGCTTTTATGCCCAAATGAGTTTTTGGTCCAAAGGACATTCTTGCAGACAATCTTCGGCTCATCTAAACTTTTTGCCAAACCTAAATTTTTCTTGCCAAATCTATATTTTCATGCCAAAAGGAGTTTTTGTCAAAAACACATGGCTCATTTGAATTTTCACTGCCAAACATAAATTTTTTTTGTCAAAAATAAGTTTTTTGTCTAAAGAACATTCCCATCGATAACATACTGCTAATTTAAATTCCTTATGCCAAACATGAATTTTCTCAAGAAAAAAAAATAGATTTTCATGCCAAAAGCTCATTTGCTTTCATGCTAAAGAAACATTTTTCATGCAAAAAAAAAATAAAAAAGAGAAAAAGAAGAAAGGAAGAAATACCAAAAAAAAAAAAAAAATCATTGTGTAAAAGTCTTTCTCTTTGCGCTCTGTCAAGAAACTTATCAAGCTCAGACTTAGAAATGCATCAATAATAGGAAAGGAAGAAATTCCATAACACAACTTGGAGGATGAATTGAAGTTGAAGATGAATGAAATGATGAAATTGTTAGGAGGGACTTCAAAATGCCTTGATTCTCGACATAATATTGAAGGAGAGATTGACGATTTGAAGTTAAAGGTTAATGATATAGCGAAGTTTTTTGAAGAGAATTTGAAACTGAAAAGGCTGATGGAAAAAGGTGGACGCGCCTACACAGAAAATAACCTTTATTGCAGATAGACCTACTATTTTGACATCTTCTGGTGAGGTAAATGCTGGAGTGTTTCCTCAAACCATACCATTAAATGCAAACTTGACTGGTCAAGCAGGGTCTAGCTCAATGTTGCCATGTGTTCAAAAGGCCCCTGGGGGAGTAGTAATCAATGTGCTGCCTAATTCAAGCAAGATTCTTCCGAATTACCAAGCATCACCTCATCCTCCTCACCTCAGTTCACTTAATTTCATCCGACCACCTCAACCCTACTATCCAAACTCATCAAATCCTACCCATTTCACCTAAGCATATCTAGCAAATCCTCATATGCATTTTGCTCCTAGACGTTTGCTTAGCCCTGATTACCAGAATAAACATGACCAGAATGACCTTACCTGAATATTCCCATTCCAAAGTTAGAGTTGCTGAGGCAATTATGTGATGCGGGTGTTATGGCTCTTAGACATATTCAGCCCCAACGACCACCTTTCCTCACTGGTACAATCCAGATCTCAAATGTGAATATCATTGGGGAATTATTGGGCATTCCATTGAAACTTGTCTTGCTTTTAAGGAAATTGTGATTTACTTGTTAAGACGAAAGAAAATTGCAATTGATGGAATAGGAAGAAGGGTAATCATCAATACCAACTCTATGCCCAATTGAGCATCAAGTAAAGGGGGAAGACCATTCAGAAGAGGAGGACTGCTTGCTTGCTATAAAGCATCTTTGAAGAAAATTCAAGCGAGTAGGGATTAATCAGCTGGAATATAGAATCATTACAAAATTTGAATTATTTTTAAGAAATGTTTGCTTTTGCTGTTAATTTTTGAATTACTTGCACTTTGCTTAACTGTCATCAAAGAAGTAATTTTCATGGGGATGCTTTATTTTTATTTTCCTTCATGCCAAACTTGTATCATTATTCCATTTTCTATTCAATGTTTATTGACCTCCATTTATGTTCTTGCAAAATTCTCCTCAAAGAGTCTTGATAACATGAATTTTTTTGCCTTCCGTTAATGATTTTAGATATCCAATAGTTGATTCTCATTTTGGCTTGAAAAGGGATGCATACTAATATGGAGAGAATATAAACCTTGGATTACTTTTGGTTGACTATCACAAGCCTGCTCATGGAGATCCTTGAATTAAGATAGAATGGGTATTGAAACCTTACATAAGCATAAAATATTCAGCTAGAACAACATTGAGCCATGGACAATTCGGTGATTGAAGGAGAAAAGACTAATTGAGCAACTTCTCAAGAGCAGGCTCCTAGAACACTCGATCAAAGATTTGAACATGCTAATGTTCAACTATGAAAGTATATTTTTCATAGCTGTGAGTTTTCCACCAATGGTGAGGTCAAAAACTATCATGATCCATTATCCTACAAAAAAAAAAAAAAAAAAAAAAAACAACAACAACAACAAAAAAAAAAAAAAAAAAGTGGCCTACTAGGCTGAAAACCTAAATAAAGTGGTCTAGGCAAAAGTTAAGGCATTCAAAAATCAAATCAAAAAAAAAAAAAAGAGAGAAAAGTAAGGAAAAGTGAAGCAAAAAAAAAATGAAACAAGCGGGGTTGCAAATCTGAAAACATGATATGGACATTTGATCTCAAGCTCACAGTCATAATCTTTAAGTGTTCTAAATTTTGTTGCTTATTACAAGAAGAAAGAATGTTCTAAATTTTGTTTGACAGCAAAAGAAGATGAAGTGATTGTTTTGTCATCCCAAGAAAGAGATGGGTTGTCAAACATATTCATAAAAATAGGAAGAAGATGTGTTCTCTCATTTGGTTGCAAATGCAAGAAGATGTTGTGTTCCCTCCATTATTTGTCAACACGGAAAAAGGCTATGTTCTTTCCATCACAAAGAAATCCCACCAAGGCAAAGTGAGAATCAATATGTTTGGCTGTGACAAAATTGTAAACAGGGCAAATTTTCAACTTGCAAAATTTTCATAAATTCATGTTAACTCCTGCAACAATTAATTCGAATTGTGTAGGCTTTGATTCCTATTCGAGGATATGTATTCAATAGCACAAGTCCAATTTAGTGAAATTTCCAGACTGGGGCAAGCCATCATTTCAAAAAGCTTTGTTATCTTATCCGACCCAATTTTGTCATGTCCCACACTGGGGCAAATCATCATTCAAAATTTTGTTGAATTTCTTGGTTTCATAAAATAAAAGGAGTTAGCTATTTGAGTTAACTTCTCTCCTTCAAAAATGTCCAAAGAGGATTAATTATTCAAATTGATTTCCTTCCCTCATGTGATCATCCCAATGTTAATTATAATTTAGATGCTTTGAATAAAAGTGCAATGTAATTTTAATTTAACAACAAATTCATGCATTCCTTGAAGGAATCATTTTTATAATGGTCTCTAGATTTCTGGAACATCCCTAGCCCAAGGGTAAAATGTAATTCAAAATGCCAAGGCAACATGAAGTTGAAAATAGTGGAGTAAATGGGAGTGCAAAATACAAGGGCAAAATGAAGTTGACAGTGTAGGGACACTGTGAAGTTTAAGTGGAGGTGCAAATTGAAGGATGAAGAAAACAATGAATAAAATGGAGATTCAAAGCCAAGCAATTTTATGTACCCAAACAAGCCATTAGATTAGAGCGCTATTAATTGAGCTAGATATTGTTAACAAAGGAGTTCATTCTGATTTATCCCATAAAAAAAAAAATCATGATTTCAAAATGGAAGAAAAAGAGAAAGAATTTGCAAAGTCATTTTCGTTACAAAAAAAAAGGGAAAAAAAAAAAAGAAAAAGAAAAAAATTTATTTTTGATCCATTGCATGTCTACATTTCGGGGTTTCAAATAATTATATAAACAAAATATAAGTCTTTCATCTTTACACATACCTTATATTAGGTACTTTCCACGCCAAGCTTATCTCGTCCCCCTATAAGATATATGTAAAGAGGGGCAAATGAGACATAATATTTTGTGGAGATTTCCAACTCAAAGAAAATGAATCAATAAATTATTAATAGGGCTTAGTCATTCAATTTGAAAATTTTTTACCGTCTATTTTCAGTCGTCTAATTTTTTTCTGTCTATTTCCAACCGTCTTATTTCTTGCCTTCTATTCTCAACCGTCTAATTTCTTACAGTCTATTCTCAGCGGTCTAATTTCTCGCCGTCTATTCTCATTCGTATAATTTCTTACCATTTATTCTTAGCCGTTTAATTTTTAGCCGTCTATTTTCAGCCGCCTAATTTCTCGCCGTTTATTTTTAGCTGTCTAATTTCTTGTCATTTATTTTCAACCAATTATTTTCTTGCCGTCTAATTTTTTATCGTCTATTTTAAATTGTCTAATTTCTTGCCGTTTATTTTCAGCCTTTTAATTTATTGTCGTCAAATTTCTTGTTATCAATGTTCAACTATCAAATTTTTTTTAGAATAATGTTTGTTGTTTTTTTTTCCCATCAATAACATTTTACTTATTTTTGAATAATGTAATTTTTTGGGCTAAAATAAGTGTTTTTTTTTTTATCTTTACATTTTTTTTACAAAGGACGCCTTTATAAGCATAACTTTTTTTTCGTCCCTGTAAAAAAATATGTTAAGAGAGATAAACTGTAAACACTATATTTTATCTATATATATTTTTTTCTCTACTCTATTTATTTAACTAATCATTTACTGGTTTTTCTTCTTTATTTTTATTTTATTTTATTACATCTTTTTATATATATATATATATATGTTTTTAAAAATAAAAAGAAAAAAAAAAAGAAAGAAAAGAAGAATAAGAAAAAAAAAGGGGCAATAGCAACAAAAAAAAAAAAAAAGAAAGAAGGAAAAGAAAAAAGAAATAGCAACAGGAACAGAAGGAAAAGGAAGAAAGGCAAGAACGAAAGAGGAGTGGGAAAATAGAAGGAAAAAAGAAAAAAAAAAAAAAAAAGAAAGAAAAGAAAGGCAGAAAAAAGAATAATTTCGAAGGAGAAGAGAAAAAGAAAGAATAGAAGGAAACAGAAAATAGAAAAAAAAAAAAAATGGAAAAAGGAAGAATCGAGAAACAGAGGGAAAAGGAGTTTGTTGAGAGCAAGTGGACGTGAACCAAGAGGGAGAATTAGAAGAAGAATCGGAAGTTAGAGAGAGAGCTAGAGAGAAGAAGAAGGATCGGGAAAACAGGGAGTTAGAGAGAGAAAGCGAAACAGAGAGAGCTAGAGAGAGAAAGGAAAACAGAGAAAACGAGAAGTGGAAAGCAAAGAGTGAATTGATTCATGTTAATTGAATTCTTGCTCTTAAATTATTTTGGGCGTGGATCTCTTGAATATTTAATGCTATTAAATTATTTTGGGTGTGTGATCTCTTGAATATTTAATTCTAATTTTTCTTAGGTGTGGAGAAGAAAGGGGTGCAAACAGAAATTGACGGTGTGAGAATAGAACAGAGTTGTGTGAGAGTGGTGCAAATAGGAGTTACGAGGGTGAGAATAGAGGAGAAGAGAGAGGTTTGAATAGGAGTTGCGAGGGTGAGAATAGGTTCAGATTAGTGGGTGCAAATAGAAATTGAGCGTGTGATGTGAGTGGGTGCGAATAGGGATTTAGGAGGTGAGAACAGAAACTAATTGGTGCAAACAGAAATTGAGGGTGTGAGAATAGAGAAGAATCGGAAATGGTAGTGAATAGCAATTTCAGGGGTGATAACAGAATATAATTAATTCAGATGATGGAATGAGGGTGAATAGTAATTTGGGGGTGAGAACAGAAAGAAGTTGGGCAGTGAGAGAATGGGGTGCGAATAGAAAGAAATCACTTCAGAATAGGAAATGGGTAAGAGTGGGAATAGTGAGCCGCGGGTAGAAATGAATTGGGAGGTGTAAATAGAATTTGTGGGTGCAAGCAGGAATTGTGTGGGTATGGATAGAAATCTGATTATAGGAAGGGGGTGTAAACAGAGATTATGGTTGTGTAAAAAGAGAGGTGTGTGAGAAGAAAATGCACAATAATTTTTTTTTTTTCATGATATATTTTTGTTATAATTTCATATGTATCTCCCTCCCCATCTTTAAATTGCAATTAACATGTATATATTTTATGATACATTTGAATTGTTGGGATCCCAATGCACTTCACTTATTATGGAATGGTAGGTAGTCCGGTCTTTTTATAAGACTGAGCTCACCATATCTAACCTAGGTGAGGATAAACACTATTTGGAGGGACAGTTTATCTGTCTTGAAGGATAAAAGGACCCTAGGTTCATCTAGAAAATTCATGCATACATGTTTATCTTTCTATCATTGTTTTAAAGATTATAATATTTATTTAGGGATCCCGAGACCCCTCACTTATTATGGAATGATAGGTAGTCTAGTCTTTTTATAAGTTTGAGCTCACCATATCTAACCTAGGTGAGGATAAGCGTCATCCGGAGAGACAGTTTATCTATCTTGAAGGATGGAAGGACCCTACATTCATTTAGAAAACTCATGCATATATGTTTTATCTTTCTGCTATTGCTTTAAAGATTGTAATATTTATTTTTGTAAAGAATAAAATACAATTTTGGGTCATATCTTGCACAATCAATTTGGGTAATTTTCTTTTAACATATGTTGTGAGGTGCCTAACACCTTCTTCACACATAACTGACTTCCAAACTCATCTCTGATTTGTATTTTAGTGCCTTTCCAAAATAAAATAAAATAAATATACAAATTTTGAAATAAATAGGGTTTTCAATTGTACCCTAATTCTTAAACAATTGGTGGCGACTCCATAAACTAATTTTTCTTAAAATAAAGTCGTTCCATTCTTCGTCGTAACGTTTTCACCCCCAAAGGGTACGTTATGACAATTTCCACATCAATTCAATCCAAATAAGGCTACCTTGGAATGTTTTTCACTAAAGCAATACCTTGTTAGTATGGATTAAAAATTTTAAAATGAATATACCTATTATAGTTGAGTGAATTTTGAATATTTATAAATTATAATTCAGTACTTATTTATTCTTTTTTTTTTAAAAAAAAAAGAATAAACATTGATGTAATTGATATTGACAAAAATTAACTTTTTGAGCTGTTGTTACTGCGTGAAGTAATTCAATCATCTAAAATTGGCAGTTTGACTTGACTTGGTAAGTTTCATTCCATTTTACACTAACAACATCTCTACAATAATCCATGTCCAAATGAAGATCCATAAATAATAATCCATTCCAGTAAGTGGGTCCCAAAGATTTTGAGCTTGACATTTAACCTAGAATATCTTAGAGTTTAGTATGCTTTCCATGCCCTAGCCACTAGTATTTCCAGCACAATTTAAATTCTTGACATAGCTCAAGATTCACTCTCCACAAAGCTGCAATTACCAATGCCAGTTTAAATTAAACTTAAAAAGTGCTAGATAGGTATTTGACCCTGGTAAATAGACCAAAGCTACTCTATAGGTCTCCTTCCCTTTTCTCCCCATACGGTGTTTTCTTTAAAGTAGGTCTAATCAGGCAACGGTTAAACTTGTAGCAAGTTGTACTCATAGCCTCTGCCCAAAAATGTTTTGCAACATTTTTTTCACAAAGCATAGTTCTAGCCATTTCAACCGAAGTTTTATTTTTACTTTGAACAATCCCATTTTGTTGAGGTGTCTTAGGAGAGGAGAAATTGTGATGGATTTCATGGTTTTCACAAAAATCTATTAAAGCTTCATTTTCAAATTCATCACTATGATCACTCCTATAACAATGAATTTTTAAATCCTTTTCAATTTCAACTGTTTTTGGAAACTTTTTGAAAACTTTACAAGTTTCTTCCGTATAAGCTAAGAAGTATACCTATATAAATAAAAAATAATCATCAATAATAACACAACCATATCTCTATCCTCCTATGCTCAAAGTTGACATAGGTCCAAACAAGTCCAGATGAAGGAGTTCAATTGATCTTTTTGTAGAAAGCTCCTTCTTACTTTTGAAAGAAGATTTTGTTTGTTTTCCTTTCTAATAGTAAGACAAATACTATTTTGCAAAGTGAAGCTTAGGAAGTCTAGAAACAAGATTCCCTTTTGAAAGTTTTGAAATTAGTTGCATGTGGGCATGACCAAATTGTCTATGCCATAAAAAAATATTTTCAACTTGAGAAACCAAACAAGTTTCATTTTTGAAAGGAAAATCTTTGGTGGACACTTTGTAAACATTTGAATGTCTATGTCCTTCAAAAAAGTGTCCCTTTCATTAAGGTCATAAACAATGCACTTAGAGGCTTGAAAACATACCTAGTGACCAAGATCACAAAGGTAGCTTATACTCATTAAGTTGTGTTTCAAACCTTTGACATAGTAGACTTTCTTGATAACAAGAGTGGGAGTAAGTTGAATCTTTCCCATGCCAAGAATCATTCCTTTGTATCGTCACCAAATTGCACATTCCCCATGTCTTGTTCATAGAGCTTTATAAACTTTGCTTTGTCCCAAGTCATGTGGTGAGGGTAGCTGCTGTCAAGGTACTAGCTTCCTTTCTTGGACTTGGGCTGCTTCTATTAGATAAACAATTAGACTTAAGCACCCATGCTTGTTCGGGTCCTTGGTGATTAGTAGTAGAAATAAGTTTTGGAACCCACATCATTTTTTATCTAGTCACATTTTTCTTGTAATTCCATCAATATGCATGGTGAAGGGCCCTATTGCAATAATTACAAGTTTGTGAAACTTTAGATTTCACATTGGGATTTTTATATCCCAAGCTTTCTTTCCAAAGACAATATTTTAAGCCATGCTTTTGCATACCTACAAGCTTATTAAGGTTTTTTTTGCCTTTGACAAAAGTGGCTAAATCATTTGAAAGTTTAGCATACTTGTTTTTCAAATCTTCATTTTCTAAAAGTAATTTTTTAGAAATATTTTCCTTTTGTTGTAAATTCTGAATAAGCACTTTGGCATTCTCAAAAATAATGTGAATATCATCAAGTTCTTTTTTAAGAATCTTGATTTTTTCTTTTCTAAGAGAAAGTTTGGAAAGAAGCTTTCCTGCACTATCAACAAGCTCACCATATGCATTAGATAAATCCTCATAAGATAATGGTTGGCCTAGTTCATCTACCTAATTTTCTAAGTCATTATCATCTAACATGGCCATGAGGCAGCTAGAGCTTCATCATTGCTTGATGAGTCATCTTCATCACTCCAAGCAGCATATGCCTTTTTGTGATGCCTAATGTAGAACTTCTTCTTTGGATAATCAAATGCCTTATGTCTAGGCTTCCCCCATTCATAATAGATTATTCATCTTTGTGTCCTTTCATCTTAAAATTGTGCTTACTGTTGTCACCTTTGATGTATGAAGCTTTCTTTTTTAATTTCTTTTTCTATAGCAGCTTGGTGACTTCTTGGAGAGAGAGCTACATCATCATCACTATCATCATCTAAAGATGAGGATGTGGCAGCAAAAGCAAGATCTTTCTCCTTCTTCCTTTCTGAAGCACTTTTCTCCTTCGTTCTCACCATTATTTCTTCAACTTCTAGTTTTCCATGAAGCTCATCAACTTACATGTTTGAAGTCTTAGCATAATGGTTGAGTATGTATCCTTTTGTATCCCACTAATCGGAGAGATAATAAGCTTCTTCACTTGCTCTCTGTGTTAGATTTCTCCCAAGTATTTTAAGTTGGTTTACTATATGGAGAAACTTTGTAAAGTATTTTTCTATAGTTTCTCTTTCTTCCATGTGGAACATTTCATATTCTCCAACAAAGATGTCAATCCTTGATTCTTTGACTTCATCCGTTCCTTCATTATGCTTTGAAGTTGATGCTACATTTCCTTTGCTGTGCTACAAGCTATTATGTTATCATACTCTTCTGAGCATACAACATTAGCATGCATGTATTTGGCCTTCATGTGTAATCAAGCTTGTTTCTTCTCCTGGTTAGTATATACAGCTCCATCTTTGGGAACTCTCCTTCTATCTACTTGTTTGCTTGATTTTTCATTGTTAGTTGTGATTTATATATATGTTTTCTCCTTCTAATAGAATTGAGCCTCGTTTTGATAAATTTGACGCTCATTTGGTATAATTTGGCTATTTTGCAAGTTAATATGATGAAATGTAATGGTAGTGGAAATAATGTGCAAATTGAGCTACTTTGAATAAATTTGAGGTTAAGATGCAATTAGAGAAAAAGTGAATGACCATTCTAGCATTTGGAATGAGAGAATTTAGAGTTCAGAGTCATAGATTCGTGTGTCATGACATAAGAAATTACATATCACGACACACAACAAATGAGCTAATTTGGAAGAGTGTCAAGCTTCTGTGTGTCGCGACACAACATAAGTGAAGAATCAAGAGGACGTGTTGAGGCTCTATATGTCACGAAATAGGAAAAAGCACGTCACAACACATTGACAATGAAACGGCAAGTAAACGGAGCAAGATTTTGAGTGTCGTGACATACACAAAAGCATGCCGCGACACACGTTTTGAAGAAAAGAGATTGAAATTATTTGAATGTTTGGGCTTTTTAACTCTTCTAAGTCACATGTTAGACTATAAATACACCATGGAGATTAGGATTTAGGGGTTTTGCTTATGTTTTGTGCTCTTAGCTAATTTTATGCTCTTGAGGAATTCTTTGAGAGAAGACAAAGAGAGACAACTTCTTCTAAAGGAGATCTACACAATCACCATAGAGAAGCTTCTTTCTTTCCTTTTATCTTCATTAATTACTCTTTTTATTTGTATTTACTTTCTTTTGACATGAATTGCTAAGCCCTCCCCTAGGGGAGGGGCATAGCCTATGGTGATGTAAATTGAATTAAGATTTTTTATCTATGCAAGTTTTATTTAGTTCTTTGAGAAATTATCTCTGTGCTTCATGCTTTCCATGCATTGTTCACCTATATAATTGAATAGTAAAGTATAAATTGCATAGGAATATGGATTTATACATTAGCTTCTTGAGTTAGTTGTTATAATTTGAGCGAAAGAGAGAAATTAGTTAACACAAATTACATTGTCTTTAGGGAATTCTATAGAATTGAATCTTGTTCCTAATTGAATTATGCTAAGAGATTAGGTAATTAATTTAGGCAAAGAGGGATAGTTTGCCAAGGAATTGGGTCTTAGCTAAATTAGTGAATTTAACATTCACAGAACTCAGTAGGAATTGTATAGAGAATTCTTCCATAAGATTTCAGCACTCTAGGTGAAACCCAGAACCTAGGTTCTTTATCATTGAATTTTTATTACACTTCTTTCAATTTGGTTGCGTTATTTATTTGCCTATTTGCAATCTTGATCGCTTGGATAATAGTTTGAAAATACAATTGGTAATTGATTCACAAATCCCTAAGAATGATAACTCTTACTCTCTTTTATACTACTTGTGCAACCTAGTACACTTGCTAGGAATCATGCAACATTCATATCCATTTCTAACAATGCTTAAGAGCTCAAAGTGATCCAAAAACATCTCCATATGATTTCTCAAGTGGCTGTAGAAAGTTTCATCAAAGAATGGAGGCTTGTTGCATGAGTTGCCCACCTTGAAATCTTCCATAATTTTTTGTACAAGCTAGGGTCATAACTCAAAGGATGTTAGTACAATTTTACAGAGCCCACGGCTCTGATACTAAATGAAAGTACATATATATGTGTTGGAAGGGGTGAATAGGAATTTTTGTAAAATAAAATTTGTATGTATGATGCAGAATCAAGCACAACGTGGTAAGCTTGATTTTGTATTTAGAAAAAAAATCTCAAAGTTATGAAATGTGATCTTGCTGCATGATGTGTTAAGAGAAATAATAAGCTGTAGATAAATATGTGCTAAATGTAAAAGAGAAAGGAAAGAGAGATTGACATAATGATTTATAGTAGTTCGTGATGTATAGAAAAATGTGTGTTTGTATGGATGGAAATACAGTGCAAGTGTACACTGTCAGTGTAGATAGCAGAGTATCCTAAGGTTGTCATACCCAAGGGACTATGAAATTTATTACCAGAATACTATAATAATAGTATTACTCAAGCGATCGAAATATGATGAAAATAATGCGAAATGAAATAAGCACAATGAAATAAAAACGAGAACAAAGAGATAAAAACCAGTAATTAAAAGCGTAGGGGTTTAGACTTCACCACAATCATATGTATAAACTCTTCTAATTTCATCAATAAATTCTAGTTTAATCAATTGCTAGCTAGGATCTCTCTAATCCATTAAAAAGCCCCTTTCGAAGTTAGATTAAACTAATTACAATTACCAATCGAATCATATCCCTATGTGAATTGTAGTAACTGAAATTGCCTTAAGTTCTATGGATTCCTTTTAATGGCTCCACATGGTCCTAGGCACATTCCTGCCCTAGGCTTCACTATGGATTCAATTCTCATGGTCTAGATTAACTATTCACTTCCCAGTTCATAGTAATCCATAAATTGCCTAATTAATTGGCCATATCAATCAGAGATTTAAGCACAAAGAATTAAAATTCAATCGAATAAAACATAGAATTTCATTAATTCATAATTCAAGTTCATACATAGATTGGGCTACATCCTAGCCCCTAGAAAGGAGTTTAGTTACTCATAACAAAATTCAGATACATCAATGGGGTAGAAGAAGAGATGAAGAGAATAAGGAGAAGAAGAAACACTCTTTGCAGATCCACAGTCTTCTTTGCCTTCACGCTATCCTCTTGCCTCTTTCCACACCCAAATTGCCAAAAGATCCCAAATCCTAATCCTAGTTGCCTATTTATAGCTAGGGTTTAATTTCTAACTTAAACTAGGACTCCTAATAGTCTCTTTGGCCCAAAAACCCACAAAATCACTTGTTGGGACCTCCAAGATGCCACGGCATAAACCTCCTGTTGCCACGACACCAAATGCATGCTTTCTGGAATCTCCCAAGCACCACGGCCTCCTACGGTGCCAACTTGTTGCCATTATTGAATCTTCATTATTTTGCCTCCTTGAGTGCTTGGTCTCTACAAAATGAACAACTAAGGTCAAAAGCACCCAATCCCTCTTCAATTTAGGACTTAAATGCGAGGGAATGAGACAAAATCTCTATATAAAATGTATTTATCAAACTACCCCAAACTTATCATTTTGCTCGTCCTTGAGTAAAATTAAAGAGAAGAAAATAAGCAAGACAAAAATGTAATTACTCAAAACCTACTAACCACATTGGCCTCAAAGATCACTCACGCGGGATACATTGGAGACTAAGATGCAATAGAGACTAAGATGCAATACAAGATTAGTTAAACAATATGAACAGTCCTAAACCCCCAAGATAACTGTCAACATAAGTAACATGTTAAGCTTAATTTCCCACCCAAGTAGACATTACAAGTCACCATCTAGATGTTTAATCAAATCATGGGAAGCCATTGTTATCAAAGAAGTACAAGGTATAAAATGAAGTGCACATATGCAACAACTCATTAAGTTTCATGAAATCAAATGCAATGAAGATGAATTCCCTCACACAGATGAAAATACATTCCAATCTCTCAAGTGTCTAAAGGGTTGAACACACTTTAGTCAATGCAATTCAACGTTCCTCCATAGGGTTGATAATAAACCAAAGGCACTAATCATAGGGGTTAAAAAGGGTCAATGATGGTGAATATTGAGGTAAACACACCATGAAAGGATTATGTGAATCCAAAGCTACCCTTTTAGCTCAATCACTCTCCAATTGCCAAGCCTCTTACTTATATTTCTTCTCCCTTGTTGGTCATTCTTTTGCTTTTCTTGCTATTGTTTTCTTTTCAATTTCTTCCAACTCTTTTTTTTTTTTTTTTTGCACTTTGCCTTTTTCTTGGGAGATTTTCATATCCTTTTGAGGTTATTTCTTTCCACTTTCCTTAGACGCAAACCAAGCACAATTCCAAGCATTGAATTCACACATTCCTTTTAGGAATAAGGTTCAAAATAGGGGTACATCAAGGGAATGGTATATGGCTTAAATTGTGATTAAACGAAGGAAATAAACGCTAAGGCTCAAAAAGGGGCAACTAGTGGTGATTTATTCAAGGTTGGTTATGAAAGGTTGAAATGACTAATCCTATGCGCCCTAATCACCTTAGTGCAATGGTTCTAGTGTGGTTTCAACAAGCATAATAGAGCAAGTTCTAGAAAAATCAAGAATGCATGACGCACTCAAACAATTTAAGAGCTTCAAATATGCAACTTTATGGCTCAAAAGCTCACAAATGGCTAATATTCATCCTCGTGCAATATCATTCATTCCACCATCAAAGTGTTTTATGCACAAATTGGGAATTAATAATAAATATAGGATCACACAACATAAGGGCTGTTTCAGAATTCCCAAAGGTTTTCCAATAATAAATTAAACAGGATATAATAGTTCAAAGCATCAAATCAAGCTAATAAAGCATAATAGATAATCATGTATTTCAACTGATCAATTCAAGTCTCCTCATCCCAAAATATCACAGATCAAGCACAATTTTTATCATTGGCCATGGTTTTTAGTCAAAATATTTTTTTTTTGAATAAACTAAAACTACTTAGACAAAACAAAACATAATCAACTATACACAATCATGCAAGAATATAAAAAACATGCAACATGCAAACACAACTACTCACTACTCAGACAATAACCATACTACAGGAGAGCAAATAAACAAGCACAAATGTCCCCTCCCCCCAAACTCAAAACTTGCAATGTCCTTAATGCAGTAAATAAAAGAGAAGGAAAAATGACACTCCCTGTTTAATCATCATCAGAGTCCTCATAGGCAGCATCAGTACCACCCTCTAAACTTGCTTCCAAACCTGCATAAGTCAATTGAATTGTCTAAGATACCCTAAAAACAAAAAATAAACAATTAAATTAAGCTAAAAATTGCAAAAACTTAAAAGAATGGGAAAAAAAAACATTTGGGTTACCTCCCAACTTGGTTTATAGTCCTCAACCCGACTATCTTAGGTTCATTATGGCACATCAAGAGAGTTGTAGGGAGAAATCATAAACTCTTCCACTCCCTTTCCTTCCTTCCTTGGGCAACCGACCATCTTCAGAGTTTTTCCAAAACAAGTGGCGCATCCTGAACAACACCACTTTGGAATTCCCTTGCCTTTACTCTTTTTATTTTTGGCTTTCTTTTTCTTTACATTTGAGATTTTGTTAGCTGGTTGCACTAGTTCTACAACTTTGACTTCAAACCGCTCTTCTTGGAGCTCTTCATTTGTGTTGCATGAGACAGGGTCTTCAAAGAGTTTAAAAGTGACATGGTCTCTATTAACTCTCAACTTGAGCTCTCCAGCACCCAAGTCTATTATGGCCCTACCTATTGCTAAGAAGGATCTTCTCAGTATTAAGGGGATATCAGCATCCTCCTCCATATCAAGCACCACAAAATCCACTGGGAAGAAAAATTTCCCTACTTTGATAAAGACGTTCTCCACTAGCCTATATGGGTATTTAAAAGATCTGTCAACAAACTCTAGAATCATCATAGTGGACTTTACTTCCCCAATGCCCAGTTTCTTAAACATAGAGAGAGACATTAGATTCACACTAGCCCCCAAATTGCACAGTGCCTTGCTCACATCCATGTTACCTATACTGTAGGGTACAATGAATTTCCCCAGATATTTAATTTTTACTGGTAATTTCCTTTGGAGGATTGCACTACATTCTTCATTATCTTCTCATCCCCCTCTAGTTTCCTCTTCTTGTTAAGAAGTTCCTTGATGAATGTGGCATACGTAGGCATCTTGTTGATTGCTTCTAAAAAGGGGATGTTAATATGCAACTTCTTGAATATTTCTAAGAATTTTGATAAATTCATCATCTTCCTTTATTCATCTTCAGAATCCCCAAGAACTATGCAATACCCAGTAATAAATTTTCTAGTTTCAAGACAACCTCCCTAATTACTATCACAAAATCCTGTTAATTGGATTTTTAAATTTGCAGAGAAGAAAAGACTTGCACCTGGTGGATTTTTCAAGTATCTGAGAACTTTAAAAGCAGCTTCTAAATGGACACAACAGGCTTGTCCATAAATTGAGAAAGTACTTGAACAACATAGAAAATATCTGGTCTTGGAAGTGTGAAATAAAGCAGTTTACCAACTAAGCTTCTGTAAACTGAAGGGTTTGGTAATAATTTTTCTATAGTGTATTGTAATTGATGAGTGACTTCAATCAGGGTTGATATAGGCTTGGATCCCAAAAGGCCTGTGATTTCAAAAGATCCACCACAAATTTTCTTTGACATAATGAGATGCCTTTCTTGCTGCGAGCCACTTCTAGACCAGTATTTTAATGTACCTAAGTCTTTTAGTTTGAAGACTGACTATAGTACTGATTTAATATTGTTGATTGTACCAGATTCTAGGGCTGCAATAACAATATCAACAACATACACTAATAAGGCAACAAATTTCCCTTGGTCATTCTTAGTAAAGAGAGAGTAATCATTCTTGGACTGTTGGAAGCCATTTTGAATAAGGCACTTTGTAAGCTTGATGTTCCATTGCCTCGAGGCTTGCTTGAGGCCATAGAGGGACTTCTTGAGTTTACAAACAAGTTTATGTTTCTTGTTTGAAGTAGAGTAGGTAGCAGGTGTGTAACCTTGGAGAATATCCATGTAAACATCTTCAACCAAGTCTCCATTTAAGAAGGCATTGTTGATGTCTAATTGAACAAGCTTCCAATTGAATATGGTTGCAAGAGTCAAGAAAATGCGCACAATACATTGCTACAGGACTAAATGTTTCCTTGTAGTCAAAGCCCTCTTGTTGATTGTATCCTTTGGCAACCAATCATGCTTTGTACCTTTTCAACTGATCCATCTGCATGAAATTTGGTTTTAAAAACCCATTTTGAACCTAAAGGCCTTCTCCCTGTAGGTAGTGGAATAACCCAAGTCTCATTTTGTTCCAATGCAAGTAATTCTTCAGCCATTGCCTTTCCTCATTAATCATGAAGAATAGCCTCTCTATATGTAGTAGGGTTATTGGAATGTAAAAGGGAAGCAGAAAAAGTATTGTGTTTGGAAGATAGGTTATAGTTGGTAAGGTAGTCTATCAAAGGGTAAGGAATAATACTATTTGCTAAAGGAGATGATAGATAATAATCTGATAGGTGGTGAGGTAATTTTGTAAGCCTGTTACTTCTTAAAAATGTAGTGCTATCAGCATTTGGAGAACCATTCACTTGTGTGTATATGTGTGAGAATGAGTTAGTGTCAATAGGAAGAGGCTCATGTGTTTTGTTAGATAAAGAAGTGAAGAAAAAGGAATGAATGTCAAAAATAGGAGAATCTGATGCAAAATTTTGTAATTCATCCAAAGAGAGATGTGACTAAGAAGAGTAAGGAAAAATATTTTCATAGCATTGAACTTCTCTAGACAAAATTATTTGATGAGAAGAAAGATCATACAACTTATACCTTTGGTCCCAATTGGGTACCCTAGGAAGATGCAAGCTCTGGCTCTTGGGTTGAATTTTGTCTTGTGTGAGTTTGTTATGACAGCAAAAGCAATGACCCAAACACTTGAAGGTGATGATGATACACAGGTTTTTGTTGAAATAGTTTCTCATATGAACTGATGTTGTTAAGCAAGGTGTAGGAGTTCTATTAATTAAGTAGGTTGTTGTGACAATTGCTTCTCCCCAAAATTGAATAGAAGTGAAGCCTAAAATAATAAGGCTCTAGAGACAGCTGTTAAGTGTTGGTGTTTCCTTTCCACTATTCCATTTTGCTGTGGAGTGTGTGGACAAGACTTCTGGTGAACAATTTCGAGTTTATAACAGAATTCTTGAATGTAAAATTCAGTCCCATTATATGTTTTGATTTATTTTACTGTTGTATGAAATTGGTTTTGTATTAATATGCAAAAATTTTGTAAGTGGGAGCCCACTTGTGTCTTGCTTTTGAGAAGATAGACCCAAGTTACTCTAGTAAAGTCATCAACTATAGTTAAAAAAAATACTAGTTTCCATGCAAATTAGGTTTTGCATATGGTCCCCAAGTGTCAACATGCAGTAGTTGAAAGCGGCGAGTAATATTAGAAATGTGAGCTGGAAATGGAGATATTTTCATTTTTGCTAATGGCTAGATTATACAAGGAAAGGTGCATGTGAAAGTATACAATCATCATTCTTTCTGTACATATCTGGCTTATTCACATTTTTGGTGTAAGTGACATTATTACAATTAGGATGTGGCGTAGAAATTGAAATAAGCTTTTGTTGATTTAAACCTGAACTCATCATTCCTTGTGTAGGTTGATGAAGTAACCAGAAAAGGCCTGCATGCATCCTAGCTGTACCAATCGTCTTCCAATTGGAGAGATCCTGGAGAAAATAAAGATGGCATAGAACAAGAGCAATTTTACCAGATTTGGTCAACTTGCTAGCAGACAAGCGGTTATAAGAAAAGGACGGAACTAGGAGCACATCATGTAATACTACATGTTCAAACAATATGACTTGACTAATGTGTGTGACTTGTGCTTTGGTTCCATTAGGAAATTGCACATAAGAATTAGTAATAGGTTTACAGTTTGCAAACAAATAAGGGGTGTAGATAAAATGATTAGTAGCTTCTATGTCGATGACCCAATAGCTTTTCAAATCTTTGTTTGGTAAGAAAGCAAATAAATTACAGGCAATAGGTGAACAATGAAATATTTTAGGAATACCTGCCATATTGGCAAAATGTTAAACAGGTTCAGGTTGTTGTGATTGATCTTGAGAGGTTTCAGATTGATCACTGAGGAACTGCATTAACTTTTGAATTTGTTGTTTGGACAAACTGAGTTGTGAGAGGTCAGATACCACTTCTTGAGCTGAACCATTCTGACAATCCTCAGATTCAGTATCATCAAGTTGAACTTAATTAGTAGCAGTAAAACGTGTGTGTTCAGATCTAGAATTTAAGTTCCTTTGACCAAATTTGCTTTGTGTCTGTCCCTTGGACTTGATGAACTTAAAGTTTGTAGGGAACCTAATCAAACGATAATAGTTTTCTTTTGTGTGTCTTGTGTTTTCACAATGAGAGCATGTTCGCTTGGCCTTGTTTACAACCATTGCTATAGATTCAATATGGCTATTGAAAGCATTGAAATTCTTCTGTGATTCTTCTCACAAAATCAAATTGTATGCTTGATCCAAGCTTGGAAAGGGCCTCATCAAGATGATTTGTGATCGAGCAACATGGTAAGTGTCATTGAGCCCATTCAAGAATTTGAAGACTTAATCTTTATGGTAGATATCCATGTATTGACCATAGCTACAATGAGGAATTGGCCTGTAATGTTGTAGTTCTTCCCAAACTCCATTAAGTTCTAAAAATTATGTGTCTACAGTGTTTGTTCCTTGAATGAGATTGCTCAGTTTCTGTTGTAGAAAATAGATCTTCACATCATCTAATTGTGCAAATCTCGGAGAAAGCTTTTCCCAGATTTCTGCTGTATTTGACATATAAAAGATTGTGGAAGTTATAGGCGGTGAAATGGGAATCTTGAATCAATAAGTTGTGTAGCAGTGAAATAGAGAAGACAAGTAGACAAAATCTCAACAGATGAAGCACAAACTATAAAGCTCAAGAAGTCATGGACAAAGCCATTGGTGGCTCTGATACCATGTCAGTTTCAGTGAATAGAAGCATGGAGAAAATGAACTTTCTGTATTATTATATCCATCTCAGAGAATGAACTATATAGCTTTATATATCATGCTAGCCATGTTTCCTTTTAGACTATTCTAATGTAACAATCTGAACTAGTTAGTTATGTCATCTTTATCAGTTAGTTATGCTGGCTGGCCTGAGGCAATATCCCATACATTGCATTCCATGGTGAGTCTTAACAAATACCAAGAGGGAAGAAAGTTGACATAGTTGTGGGGGAATGTTACCGCTGAATTGATTGGATCTTAACAACATGACCTTTACACTTTGGCTTATCTAGTGTGGTATATTTCCAGAAAAACTATTTTCCCTAAGATTAAGGATGCTTAGTCTTTGCAAGCTTTGAAAAGATGTAGGGATATAACCTGATAAGCTGTTCTGTTATAAATGCAACGATTTAAGGTTAGACAACAAATTCATTGATTTTGGAATTTTTCCAGTTAAGCTATTGTTGACCAAGCTAATGTGCTCCAGAGATTTCCAATTCGTCCAGCACTTTGTAAGCCCTCCAAATAAATGAGTATCAAAGATATGAAAGTATGACAAATTGCTTTTCCCTTCCATCTTGTGACACAATAGAGAAGACAACGTTCCTATGAAAGAGTTGCCTACTACTTTGAAAACAATCACATTTGTAGATATTCGTGGGATCCCTCCTCTTATATTATTTCCATTCAACCATGTCACTTTAGAGTTATGAACCACCTTTGACAAGTCTCCATTTATTGAATTGTTGCATAATTTGATGATTTCAACTTCAGCTGCAAGGTTCCAAAATTTATCCTGATCTTCATATGACAAACTTGAGTTGAGGATAACTAGTGTTTGCAAAGATTTTAATGTGTATAGCCATGCTGGAAGTTTAGGATGCACATATGCTAAAGAAATAAGCTGAAGTTGAAAAGAAGGAATCCAATAAGGATCAAAATGAAAGGTTAAGGCAGGTGAACCTAATAATAGATCCTGTAAATTGGAGAGTTGCAGAAAAGTCTTTTCAGATATAACTCATGTCAAAAGAGTGCCTCCAACATCCAAAATCTCTAAGTTAGATAGTTGTCCAAAACTTTTTGAAAGACTTCCATTCAAGAGATTTAATGCAAGAGACAATTTAATCAAGCATGATAGATTCCCTAAAGTTTTAGGAATAGGACCAACAAAAACATTCTTAGAAAGATCAAGGATTTGTAGGTTTTCAAGTTGGCCTAACCAATTTGGGATATGACGATCTAGCTTATATTGAGACAGCCACAATGATTTCAACTTTTGGAGATTTAATATTGTCTTAGGTAAATGGCCATAGAAAAGATTTTGGCTAAGATCAATATCCTGAACATGACTCAAATTAACCAACCATCTAGGTAAATTATCAAATTGAATATGATTGGTGAATAGGTCAAGAACTTGGAGTGAAGTAAAATTGATAAATTCAAGAGATGGGTTTATGTCATGAAGTTGACAATCGCTCAAGAGCAACTCTGAAAGTGAAGGAAGCATACTCATAGAATGAAGCTAGAGAGAACTATGAAGGGCTATGCCACCGAGATTGAGGTATTTCAAGGAAGAAATGTGGACAAGCCATGTGAGGTCATCAAGTTCAAGTTCAAGATGATTGAATGATAAGTCAAGACGAAAAAGCTTTGAGGAGTAATTTCCATAAGGAGCAGGTGTAAATAATAAGTTATTCCAGCTCAAATCCAAATACTTTAAAAATTCAAGTTCAAGCAAATTGGATAGGCTGAATTCACCTGTTAGGCAATCTGCATCGTCTTGGGAGTAGCAAGGAAGACTTAGTTTGGTAACTCTATGTGTGAGGTGATCACACTCAACTCCTGCCCATTCACAACAATCTTTTTTCACAGACCATGCAGAGAGCATGCCTGGTAAATCTATGACTTGTTGTTTGAATCTTAGGAGCTTTTGTTGATCCATTTTGTTGCATTGCACTTTAAACTCCATATGCATATGGTTGAGTTATACGTGATAGCACATAATATCATAGTAATAGGATACCAGTTTGGGATTGGGAGGGCCACATAACCATGACTGCACAAAAATCAAAGGGCTCAAGGGTTTCTTGAGAAATGAATACTTCCCAGCACAACTATTAATAGGGTTAAAATTTAGGAAAAATTTGTATGCACATCTCTTTGCGCACACTTCAGTGTGCACTAGAGATGTAAATAAGCCGAACTAGCTCATGAGCTAATTTATTGAGCTTGAGCCAATAATTTTAACTCATCTATTAAATGTGCTAAACTTGAGCTTTTATAAGTTCGACTCATTAACTCAGTGCACTAGCTTGCTTGTATATATATAATAGTTTGATGTATATGTGTGATATTATTATATATAGCTTATTTTATATCCATATATCATTAAGTAGATAGACTTTGACATTTTCATTTTGTTCATAATTCTTGATACTATAGGTACATAAGGATTTTTCTTATTTTTATAAGAAAGCATACATGTTTCATGAAGTTATTTTATAATGTTTATAGAGATTTTATATTTATTTTTTTGGTTATTTTATTAAGATTAATTACTCTTTATTAATTAATATTTATATTATAATAATTTAGAATGTTATTTTATATTTTTTTTAATTTAGCCATCCCACGAGGTTTTAAGTGAACCGAGCTTGAGCTCACTTTAGCTTAGCACATTTCTATTCCTAGTGTACACTCCTTGATTTTAGTTTATTTTTAAGAGTAAAATTATACAAAAAAAGAGAAACGTACAAAGACAAAAGAGATATAAAAATGATTGAGAATATATAGATTATGTGTAGCACATCTCTAAAATTTAAAATAGCCAACTACTACTGCAGATGTAACTTCCGTATGATTTTTTTGAAGACTTATTATAATTTCTATATTAAAAAATTATAAAACATGTATTATTTTTTACCAACATAACACTGATTAAAATATTATAAAACAGGTACCATCTGAACGCTACTTGTCCATTGGCTTGTTGGTTTGAGAAAGCTAACGAATATATATGTCATGGGCTCGAAGCTTGGCTTCCAGCACAGATGTGATATCCAACTACCATGTCCGTCGTATATATCAAGTGACCTTCTCTCTTATTTCCATTTAGTTTGAGTAAATGAGTAATGAGAGACATTTTCATTGAGATGGTGAAGTTCCAACTTCCAAAATTAATGCCAACAAGCCACCAAGAAATTAATGAATGTTTGATACGGATTTCAAGTTGAATTTTCCATTCTTTACGTAAACCGCAGAAGGGCTTATCAATCTCATTTATCTATAAGAAAGACAATTTAGAAACTTAACAATTCATGATGAAATATAATTTTAATATTGCCTTATCAATATTTGTAGTTTTTTTCTGTCAGCCAATTTAGCTTAAAGAAATTTCCGTATTAAAAATACTTTTGGCTTGGCTGTTGCCATCCTCCCTAGTATTTCAATTATTTACGCAAATGACATTTTCACTTGACCAGGGAAGTTTCGTGACATATCCCCTCATTGATTTTAACAATCTCTATTTGTTCTAAGTTTGAGTGGAGAGAGAGGTTCTAATTATATATTATTTATTTTGTTTTTATACTTAAGCTATCCTCACATTTTTTAGATATATATGACTAATCTAATTTTAGAATGGGACTGGCAATCAATGAATTTTTTTGACAAAATAACTTCAAAATTTTAAACATAAAACCTTTAATCTAAAATATTTTGAAACTCAGTTACTTCCAATTAACAAACACCTTATCAGTCTAGTTCCTCCCAACATTGATTAAACAGTTGATGAATGGGACCAACCTCATCACTTACAAGCATACAGTCAACTTTGTATTATCTATCAATCCGTTCATCCTGTTTTTAGTGGCAAGCGACATGATAATCGTAGGAAAATGTTACGAGTATACTTGTTATTCAGAGGTGGAGCTAGGAATTTGACATGGGGCCGAGATTAAAAATATATGAATATAATGATTGAAAAACTGGCCAGCCGGTTTAACCAACAACTAGAGGCCTGGCAGATATTGAACACATAAAAAATGTGTACATCATGCTTTAAAACTAGATTGGACCATACTGCACCTGATAAAATTGGAGTAATTTAGATTGATTAGACTGGGCGAAATTAGGTCATATTAGATTTTGACTTTTTTCCTTAACAAATTTAGTAAAAGTAAAAAGTTATTTTATTACATTACTCTCCAAATTTAAATTTCATTTTGGCACTAAATATAGATTATGTTTTTTCATTACTATCCCATTATGAGTTTTTTTACAAGAGGTCACTTCATGTGTCAATTTCTGATACCCAGTATCTTCACAATATGGCGGGGGATACAGAAATCAGGAAAGGACATGGGATGCGATTAGATAATCTTATTCAGAATACATCCTCTTCTAGAGATACAAGTGCTAGTATACAGCCTTTTGACCTTGATATTCTCCAAGAGTCTTATCAGCTAAGTAATTTTCTTCTTTGAATTTAATCATGCTTATCATTTTGATTTCTTGCAGTTTCCTATATGTTCCATGTGATCTTGGTTTTGAAAAGCAATGTAATCTTCTATTTGTTCCATTTTTATGTGACTACTTATTATTGGATCCGGATTGAGTGACTTTAAGCCGGGAAGGCCGAGAAGGAGATTCCTATTATTGGCACAGGTAAATCAAACGTGAGTCCAAAGATAAGAAGCGCAAAAAGCACAAAGACGGGACAAAGAAACGCCATGAAAAGGTTGATAACTATTAGTCTACTATGTCATTTTTTTTATTACTTTGAGCATTGAGAAAAGTCAGTATTACCCTAGCCTTATGCAATAAATTGATTTCATCAACTATCTGATGAAGTGTTCATTTTTTTTTTTAATTTATTAAAAAGTGCTGATAATGAGGTTAACCCTCAATTGCTTGTAATTCTGGATAAAATTACGGACTTCTTTCTCATTTGAAGTTGGTTATTGAAAAAGGATTTTCCTTCATATGCCATTTGAAAGTGTGATGGAAATTTAGTTCTATATGTAAATATTTTCACTAAAGATGATTACAGAAAAGGAAGAATGATGGATATGAAGATCTTAATGATGTGCACAAACACCAAAAAAAAAAAAAAATTAAGGTAATAAAGGACAAACTTTCTATTTTTGTGATTTATTGTTCCGTGCCTACTGTCTATCTCATGTATTTTTCACCTTGTCCAGTTTTTCAATAACGCATTCTTTTTCTATTTCTTGATTTTATTGCTCCAATGAGCTGGTGGTGCATGTGAGATTTTCATTTTCTATTAAATATTTGGACTGGACTCAGTAGTAACCAGAATAAAAATTATTTAATAAACATGATTGTTAATGGAAGGGTCATGAGTCCTTTGGAAAAACTGAGTTATATATGATGATAGAGAAGTTATGAAGTCTTGTTGAAGATTTCTTCAGAGAATGGTGTTGAGGACAGTATGTTATTTTTTCTGTGGGGAAAAGGGGCAAATTTCATTGTTTGCCTCTGTGCATAAGATGCACAAAACAATCTATAATCAGTTGTAGAGTTGATTTTACCCTATCTTATTATCTTCAGCACCTTGCACATATCTGGTGCTGTACACACACCCAACGTTGCTGATTAAAACCAGTGCAACTGTAAATTCTGTGAAGTTATTGATTTTTAAGCTTTTTTCCTTTCTGTATTTCGTGAAGGCATCCTTTTTTTTGCTAACATCAATGGAATCCATGCCCTTAACTTGCAGTTTCTATTGTACACAGTTATCAAAGCTCATGTCTCTCGCATAAGCGCTTTTAACAGTTGCAATCTACATAATGTCTTCCAATTTTGTGCAGATTAGTGAATTGACCATTTATATATTATCATGAAAGTGAATTCAACTGATGATGGACTGAAAGGTAAAATTTGCTGAAAACAAACCTCCTTGTACAATAAAAAATTTCTGATATAATTTTCAGTAATTTGCTAAACTATTGGAGAAAAGGGGTTTGGTGTTGTTGCATGCCCCACGAGCTTAAGGCTCTTCATCTCATCAACTCCGGATTCGAACTTTTTGCTAAACTGTTGTTCTTTCTTTCCTCATATTTTGGATACCTAGACTTCTAAATATTATTATAATATGCTTTTTGTTGATTTTATCGTTCATATTTATTGGTAGTTTAAATTACAGGTAGCAGGCAGCTTCTTGTTTAGGATAAGTGGATTAAGAGTGGGGGATGTGCATATTATCATTATTATTGTTGTTATTATTCTTATCATTATTATCGTTATCATCTTGTATCCAACAGTAACATGCCACATATTGTATGGCTTAACTTTTTATGAATCCACTATTTCTTAATTCAAAATTTTCTTGTATATTGGTTTAATCCTCAAGAGAAAGATTCTTTTCAGAACATGGCATATATCCTCTTTTGCATACAATCAACTTGTCAATATTTCAATTAGATTCATTTTTTTTTTTTTTTAATATTGAATTGACACACAAAATTTTTTAGACTTTGATATCTTTATATTTGAAGTTTAAACTTTTTATCTCACTTAAATATTTGAGTTAATACTAAAAAAATCATGTTTTATTTTTTCTATGATAACAAAAAAAAAAAAAATTCTCAAAATCTATGCCTAATATAAAGGAAACCCTTAAATAAGCTTAAACAAGCATGCCGCATCAGCAATGTAGCTTTTTGTTTTAATTCAGCTAATGGGAAAAAAAAATATTGTTTACGGAAAATAGAAATATTACGTGCAATAATTGTGGTAGTTTTAACTGATACTTGTTTAATTTGTAACTGTAATTTCATTATGCACTTAATAGTGAAGAACTCCCTAAATCAAGAAAATATACTATTAATAAAATAATATACTGTTATGCACTTATTTTAATAAAATTATACGGTAATTTTATTATGTTTTAATCAATATTTACTTGATATAATACAAATAACTTATCACACCCTAATTTCAAATGATCACAAATCTATATTTAATATAAAGAGAGTCCCTAAATTAGAGCAATCAGGCATGCTACATTAGCAATTTAATATTTTTATTTTGATTGAAAATCAACAATTATTCCAATTACTAATTTTGTATATATAATATAAAATAAGAGTAATTATTTCACTTGCCCATTTATTACCAATTAGTTTTAATTATTTCTTAATCAAATTAATTAAAATCCTCTAATGATGCTTTATTAATATTGGGTGTGATATCAATTACCGAAAGAGTAAGGCAGCATTTATATTATTTAATTAATGAGAGTAATTATTTTAGTTACCCATTTATTATTCATTAGTTTTAATTAATTAATTAATCAAATGAATTAAAAGCCCTTTAACTAATGCTCTATTACTATTAGCTTCTTATCAAAGTAAATAACCTTTTCCTGTTCTACTGATAGACTTATAGTTTAGTATATCAAGTAAATACACACACACACATATATAGCAATTTATATTTTTCTAACTGTCTCTCACTTGGGCACATGAAAGAGAATGTTATTTTGATAACGACTTTGGTAAATTAACAAAATTATGATTGTGGCCACAATTTTCATGACAATTATTCATATAACACCACTTCAGTAACTTAGTCCTATACAATTTTAATCGGGTTGCGTTTTGGGCATCTTAAGAATGCCGGCTGGTTAGGCATATTTGAATTTTAAAGAAGCCTAAAAAGAAAATATCTTTGGCTCATTCTTATTTTTTCTGTTTTTTATTCGTAAAAATATTATAAAATAATTTTATAATTATTATTAAATTATTAAAAATAAATTTTTATCCCCATAACAAAGAAGTAAGGCAAGAATGAGACAGCGAGACAAATGAAGTTGCCAAAAAACAAAATTTATGGCAGCTAACAAATATTTGTTGAGTTGACAAGGACAAGATTTATATCAGAGTGACGTGGGTTTAAGGCTTAATTTTCATGTAGGCAATGTAACTGCTTAACGTGGATAAAGAAATCATAACCCAGACATAAAATATAATTAGGCCTTAATACATCAGCAGTAACACAATCAAAATTGCCCAACGCTTCGGTGTGTACTGTAGCCTCGTTTTCGTTTCTTATGGTCATGAAACAATATTGTCCCGGAAAATTTAAAAATGGTGCAACATAATCTTACACAGATCAAATTCATACTATTAAATTTTGGTTTGAAAATGGCTTAAACAATCTGATAACAACAATAAGTATACATTTTATGTTACTAGATCGGATTTTTTTTTAATGATATCACATTTATCATAAACTAACATAATGGAACATATATATAATTATATATAACATATGACCCATATGTTTTGAAGAAATTTTTATGTCCCGAAATTATTACATTTTTATAATTCCAAAACTATATCAAACTTATTTTTTTCTTCTATACTCACGCTTATTTAATGATTTGTTAATCTATAGAAATAACATTAAAAAACAAAATATTTGGGATAGAAAGAGTACAATAAAAGAATTGGGTAAGCTCACAGGATATTAATGCCTTCTCACACATGATTGGGGGGCCATAGTTATTTTTAGTATTATAATCAATGTGATATTGTTAAGAACAAAGGGATAGACTTATTGTCAGTGCGTCTAATATTACATGACCAACGTAATTAATTTATATACCCATAGAATATAGTAATTGAAACACAGTTTAAGAAAACTAATTTAAATTGGTTAATTTATTGGTTTTTGAAAATAAAATATAACATTTTAAATTTACCATCGTTTAATGTCATACTCTAATTGGATGACAAAGAAAAGAGCACTTGTGGAGATGGGAGTAGTGTGGGACTTCAAAACCACATAACCATATCCATTTATATACTATCATCATACATACCGTAAATATCGAAGAACTATTATGTGTTACTGAAAACCAAGCTAATTGAGTGGTCTCTCAGTTTCAACCAATGAAATGAGCTTTTCGGAACTTTCTGGCACTATTTCAGCGAAATCATTGGTGGATACCACCGATGTAAGATGGTCCACAAACCATCTGATTATTCAAGCAACAACAAGAAATTAAACAGGGACATAGGCATATATTCAAGACTAGACGATCTATTTGCAACTTTTACGCTTTTTTATTTTTTCGTTCTTCATTTCTAATAATTACGGCCTGTCTTCATTAAGTGGTGTCCACTCTCTGGTGGACGCGCTGCGGACATTTTTTATTTTCTGGGTAAAAATTTCCAAGTCAATATATAATTATACTTCTGTACTAAGAAAAAAAAGTGAATAATCATATGCTTGATTAAGAGTAACAATGAATGATTACATGAAGATTACTACTGAAGTAAAACCAAAATCTGACGTGTAATTGATGTTTGAGAGTAGTAGCCCCCTTTTTTATTTTTATTAATTTGCACAAGGATATCTCCTTGATTTGTTCTTTTCTTTGGTTTTGTGTGGATCCAATTTGCTTGAAAAATATGACCTGTCGGATTTAACTTTTTCTCTCGTCTTAAAATATATCACATCACAGAGCAACTACCATCTTCCATAAAAACGACCTGAGATCTTAATGGTATTAATTAAATATTTGAGAGTAGTTTGTCTTTAGTATATGTGGAATAGAATATAGATTATATAGAATAATAATAATTTTTTCAATAATATGGACTAACTGATCTTTTCTTCAGATTTACTTTTTTATTTTTTAATTGCAATTAGCCTGCATTCTTAACTTATTGTAGGGCGGGAAAAACGAGTCGCAATAGTTTCTTTATTGAAATATAAATAAAAAATTGTAATATTCACGATCTGCCATGGATGCATAGCTGCCAAGGTCAAAACCCATGTTCGGGCATTACTCAAGTCAGTTTAATTTCAAAATTATGTAAATTAATAATTTATACTAAACATATAAATACAATTACTAAATAGCTTATGATACTAATTTTCCCCAATGTTCATTACTTTTGTACTTTGCATCTCCAACTTGAGGCCAATAGTCTCTGTAGATAACGCGTTCCTATAGTGTCGCTATTATAAATGGCGGTCAAATTAAAAATTTAAGTTTGAGTTTTCATCTAAGGGTCGTATACTCAGAAAATCATTAGTACAAATCTAAGTTAATTTAGGCTAAGGGAATAAGGGTTTCAGTCGAATCAATAACAACAGAGTAACTAACAGTAAATAAATGCAATAAACAGGTAAAACAGAAATCAATTGATGATGTAAATGCAATCAACCTAGGAATTATTCGACATCTAATGATTCTATCATAAATGCAAAGATAAAATTTAATTTTAGTTATGCCAATTAACTAGATTAACCTTGAAATTTTAAGATTAACTTACCTAATTAATTAATCTGGTTGAAACCTAACTAAGTCTAGATCTCTGCACTTAGCTCGTAAATTTTTACTATACAATCACATAGGTTATAGCCATTGAAACCAAACCCAACCCCAACTATAATCACAACACGGGATTAGAGTATCCCAGACCTAAAATCTGAATTTTTATTCAACCAAATCAAGTTCTACTCAGTAGAAATTACTCATAGGGTGATCAAACCTAGAAAATCCACAAACCCAGTCAAGAATCATGCATAAAAATCATTCTACACAATTCTAGAGAGAGAAACAAGGTGTAGAGAAGCATAACCTCATTAAATTCAAAATAAATGCAATATTAATCTCAAGAATCAAACTGATAGTTATCCTAGGTTGATTATAGAAGCTTCTAGCCTTCCATTTTCATAGAGGCAATCATGGGAGAAGAGGAAATGAGCTAAAACCTAGTGAGAGAGTGAAGGAGGCGTGAATTCAGTGGTGAGGGAGATGATGGCAGAAAATATCCTAGGGTTTTTAGGGAAAAATTATAAATATGCCATTAATGAGGCCTATTTTGCCCTTTGGAATTGGAACCCATTTATGCCCTCACTTCATGAATTTATGAAGATTTATTGCTCCAATCCTAAGCTTGAACATAAATCCCAACAAGCTCCGAGATCTCCCAGGTCCAATTCTGAAATTAAAAATTATTCACAAGTAAAATTAGACTTTAAAGTGAGAAAATTAATATGAAATACAATAAATTCTAATTTGACCTCAATGATATAAATAAATATTAATTAAATAATTAAATGTAAGTTTGAAATACTTGAATCAAGTATAAGAGTACAAAGATAAACACTAGAAGTGCTTATCAGTAGATTTTCTTATGAATCTCCACATTGCTTCAAGCCCCCATTAGCAAGAAGAGGCCAATTAGGGAATTTCTGAAACACTTCTCATTGTTATTTCTCTGAGGCTTCATATGAAAGATTTACTCTCATCGGAGGAAGATAGGGGGAAAAATGGAGACAACTCCAATTGAACCAATTGCATCTTGTCAAGATGACCAACTTAAACGAAAAGTGGGGGGATACGATAAGCCAAGTTCCACAACACCAACTAATTGTCTGACTGACAATCATTTGGCCACCAACACAGAGAGCATTCCCAATGAACCTAAAGAGGTCAATGTTTTGGATACAGGATTACATGACCGTGTAAATATTCACTAATGAGGCCCAAAATTACACAAGAAAAAGGATCAGTCAGCACACATTGTGTAAATAGGTCACTTAAACCTGGTAGTACGTTAGAGCAATGGTTATATTGTTGGACAGCAACTACACAGGTCAAATAAGGATTTCACGCCGTGTAATTTAGCATTCTTTCTATAAATAGCTGGAGTGACCTTTTGTCATTTTCTTAGTTTTTTTTTTTTAGAGTAGAGAGCGTCGAAGCTCGAAGGCTAGAGGAGAGGTGCTCACCAATTGGACAAGTCTTGAGGAGATCTTCAAGATCAAACTTGGAATCTTCACAAAAATGAGATCAATCTTTATTCTTCCTCTATTCTTATACATTTTTATTTTTGCTATTTTGTTTTAATATGTGTAGGTAGATTCTCTAGAGTCCTAGGTATTGATGTACTTGATGTAGTTTTGCTTCAGATTGGTGAAGATTTCTTTCACTAACTAAGGACATACATGGACAATACCTTTCTCTTTCAGACAATAGCCACTTAGTTCATGTGTGGGGTTTCTTTAACTGAATAAAAGTAGGATGAAATCAGAAAAACACCCAGTAAATTGTATTAAATTGATAGTTTGCACATTTTCTTTAATTCAGATAGGGTCTCTAATCATACTTCTTGATGCTGGAGAATGTCAGTAGTTTATGTTAAAAGTATTCATGAAAAGAATTGTATATGTACATTAATGTAACTAATCATACTTCCCTTAATATTGCTTTATCCATTCTTGTTTGCTTAGAAGATCACCAATCTCTTCCTTAGTCCAATGATGTATTGGTTGGAAAAGAGTGTGCAACCTTTTTTTTTTTTTTTTCTCTCTATTGTTTCCTTTAAAAGGACAGGTTTCATGTCCTGATCTATTCATTGACTTGCATAAAACAAAACATTGGCCATGGAAAACTTCCATCCCTTTCTTCTTCCCTAACAACTTCTTTCATAAGTGATCATTTCTCCAATGTCTCACTCAAATAAGCAATATTGGATCAGTTATATGTCTTGATCACTTAAGTCATAACCATTGATAAGGTATAGGCCTTTGACTTTCCTTTTGTTATTCTATTTTGTATGTATTAAGCTTAGACTTTGCGATAGGCTTCAACACATTTTCGTAGAATCAACACCAAAGATTCCCATAGCTATGTTCAGTGATTTTTTTAACAATATGATGGTATGTGTGGATTATTGTCAGCAAATGATGTCTACTGTACTCGATTCCTCAATGAATTGTTCGTTAGTTTGGCCTCCCCATCATATATCTACAAGTTTCTAATCTTTTGGGTTCCATAACTATATGTTATATCACTTTTTAGCCATAGACATAACAAATACGATGTGCTATGTTGCATTGTCATGGCACAACAAGGAAGTATCTCAATGGATGGACGATCTAAAGTGTTGGGCATATTACTAGAGCGCCTTAGTGTAGTTGAGGATTATCCTGAGGAGACCAAGACGATAGCAATATCTGGAATGTATTCACTTGATTATTATATCCACAACAAGACAACTTAAAAAAAAAAAAAGAAGAGACAAACAAATGCCTCAATGATTGTACAAGACACACCATGGAAATGAGGGAGGCCTCCAAAGGTTCCACATGCACAATCAGAAAGACGTTACAAGATTAGGAGCCACGCGAGGGTCCATCCTTCTCTCCACCATATTGCATGGTAGTTTTCACTCAATTTATCGTTTATGGACATGAGTTGCCACCTCAATCGTCTAGCCACAACATGACGGAGCTTCCCAAGAATTTGCCATAGGTCACTCCAAAGGTTTTAATCAAGTGTCAAGAAAGATTGGGAGACCTCCAAAGATTTTGCAAAAGGCAAGAGGAAACGTTTAATGACACCATAAGCAAGTCAAAAGGAACCCGCTATTCACCAAAACCTCAAACCTCAGTTGTCAAAGAATCCACTATGCCTTTATATCAGTTACCATTTGTACGTTTCATGCTTCTAATCACTTGGCATTATACAAAACTAGATTTTAATGCCCTTACGTTCCGGGTTAAGTGTTCTATGTTTTACTTTGGTATGAAAAATAATATTGTTTTGATGTTTTAAAATGAAATGTGGTTTAATTGACAGCTTAATGGATAAAACAATAAGAAACATGATGGTAATATTAAATATTTTAGGAAAAATAACATAATTGATGTCTTATCCATAGAATATACTAACAAACATAAAATAACATTAATAATAAATGGTGTTTTAAATTTTAGGTAAGCGCGCTAATATATATAATATAACTGATGTTATTAAAGACACCAACAAACATAGAAAAGCTACAACAAAATTAAGAGCGACTATATTTCTTATTTATAGTTATCAATGCTAAACAATCATTTCATTGCAAAATAACTAAGTTAATTTTTAAATGAATAATAAGCAAAATTATTACTATGAAATTTCTACAAATACAAAAACATACATAGCATAGACACACACATATATAAGCAAAATGAATTACTAAGGGATAGAAGTGTAATTAGTTTACAAACCCATATAACTATAAATCAATACAACTCTATGAAACCAAGAAGTCATCGAAAAAGGTAATAGCACAACTGTGGAATCTTATCAATAGATTTTTGTAGTGACTCTTATCAATAACACAGTTGTGTTCAATATTAGTTAAAAAAAGAAAGAAAGTAGAACATTATATACCCAGTAAGTGCAATAGTACACACTATGAAGTCCTCTAAGGGGCAAAATAGGAGGAAAAAAAAAGAAAAAGAAAATACATTAGTGACTTAAACTCAAAGCCTCAAATAAATAATGGCAAAAAATAGTTTATTAAAATCTATCTTGCCTTAAAATTCACAATTTTATAAATGAACATACAGAAATAATAGATATATGAATAAGGGAAGGGATAATCCTTGATTCGAGGTCAAGGGAACCTCCTGAGAAAAGAGATAAAGAAAGGATATTGGTTTAATTCTTCATTGCCTCTTCTGAGTACAAACTAGCAAATATATAATAAACACTCACGCACAAAGTTTCCCTACCCGACTAAATACTCATCACTGCTAAAAAGACCTTTTGGTTTTGCCTTGGGTGTTGTTATTTGATTCAATAAACCCACAGCATAATCAATAATTCCAATCCTAGCCCATTTACTGTGAAATTGATCCATAACATTTCTCCAATGCTTCACAAACACCTTGTCCTCAAGGTGTAAATATGCACAAGCCATCATGATTTCTTCAACGTTCTTCCTTGGAATACGCATGGTATGCTTGGTCATGTGTTTCAAGAAAGTTGTTGATGTAAAATAGACATATTAGGGTTTTATGAGGAATTAGGGTTAAGGTTAGATTGTTATTCTACTTTTATTATTTACGTTATTATCTATATTATTTTATTTTGAAATTCATTGTTACTTAGATCACGTTTATTTTTATTTAGTTGAATTCTATTACTTATAAATAGATTTCTTTTTAATCAGTTTATTCTAACTTTATGCAATTGAATATTACATATTATTTTCATTCAAAGAGTATCTGAGCAAAATCAAGGAGTACTTTGCCCTAAAGGAATACTCTAGGTTTTTTTTTTTCAAGGTACTACCCTGGGAGTACATATGGTTTTTATTCACTTTGTTTTACATCAATTTAGCATAAAAGCTAAACTTTGGTCCCTTATGCTACCAAAAATTTATTCTAAGATCACCATTAGATTCAAAAGATCTAGATTTGTTCGTTGTCAAATTTTGAACCTCCATGCGCTACCATGTTCTGGTCAAAGTCTAGTGACTTTCTTTTGTGTATAGTTGTGTTCTGAGTGCTCTTTCACAACTTTTTGGACATTTTTCGAAAAAACTACCACCACCATCACGTTTAGGAGTATCAGATGTGTTAGGACACAAAACTTCAGCCCTACCAAAGCCGCCATGCACTAGTCAAACCCCGACGAGCCTCCTCCACGTGTCGGTCAATCTTCTTGATTCACTAAGTTGACCTATAGAGTGAACTCACTTCATACATTGCCATATTCTCATCGCCATATCAGCCCTAGTGATATCATCATCCACACTAGTAGACATCCCCAATCACTGTTCAACACATAAGCCCTACTTGCAACGTCATCACCACATCACACTACATTGTCATCTGCCACCTCATTGCCACACAAGCAAATAACAACCAACCAGAGTTTGACACATCATCAATGCCACCTCACACCACCATGTCATTTGATGGGTCATCGCCGCTTGACTAGTCAAGTTAACCATTGACTAGTGTTGACTATTAATTGTTGACTTTGACTTTCACCTTCTCCCACTCATCCAAGAAGATTCAGCGGTTCCAATTCTTTAATACTTTAGAACTTGTGTGGCAGGCATACTCTAGAACTTGCTAGGGAGTGATGAAGAAGTGTCTAAACTCTTTAATACCATAGGATTTGTGTTTTTGCAAAATCATTATTGATATTACAAACTAGAAAAGAGATATAAAAGAGCATTATTGAAAGTGCAAGTAGGTAAATGTCCTATAGGAGGGTGAATATGACTTTTGTACAATTTTCGCAAAATGATATGTTTCCAAAACAAGCTTTAATATCAAAGCTTGGTTTTTAGAAAACTTAGTTCAAACAGTAATAGCAGTATAACGCAGTAAGCTCAAAAGTAATGCTGGAAATGAATAGGAAAGAGTAGAGAAAATGCACAGCGATTTATAGTGGTTTGGTCTCAATCTTAGACCTACGTCCACTCCCCTCAAACTCAGTTGACAGAATTTACTCCACTATGTGAATCTGGTTTACCGGATTCTAGCACTTATTACAGTCTTTCAGGACGCAGCTGAAGACTTAAGCTTGGTTTTTCTAAGATCACCAAAAACCCTTACAATAGACTATGTCTCTAAAAGACTATGTCTATGCTGGTTTACATGATGCCAGCCACCTCTGCTTGGTTTTCCAGGCTAACCAAAAACCCTTGCTTGGTTTTCCAAGCTAACCAAAAACCCTTGCTTGGTTTTCCAGGCTAACCAAGAACCCTTACAATAAAGAAGAAATGTAGCTTATAATTTGTTGCTTGAATCAACTGATTTCCTAGTATATTCTGATGCACTAGAAAGATATTCCAAGTGTGTATGTAGTGCACGAAAGTGAGGAGAGGAAGATGAAATTGTGAGAGCTCTTGAAGAATAAGCAAATGAACTTTTTAACCTCTCTTCATCTTCTTGTTTTTCTTCTCTTTGAGAGTGTATGCAAATGAGTCCTTTTGATCTCTCTCTCTTTTCTTCACTTCCCCCTACTGGTTATGAGGCTCTCCTTCCGCTTTTATAGAGATTTCAAAAATCAGACAGTTGAACTTTATCTGATTAAGCTTGATGTCACTTTGACCAAGAAACTCTTGGAGCCAAGAGAAAACCTTCAAACCAGGATCTGAAGCAGGTTACTGTTATGATCCACGTAAGCCTCTTCCTTAGTAGTTCAGCAACTCTTCACAGTAGACTGAGATACTGAAGTTTGCATAATACAACTCAATAGATAAGCTGGGTTTGCAGGTTACTGTTGCTTGCATGAATATGGTAATTCTTGGGTTGATGATGAAACAAAAAATCTTTCCTCTTATTATACTCGTAGAACCCAAGACTGCAAGGAGGATTTTGACCTTGTTGAGTAGAATGGACTAATGCAGCTTTTTCACATATGCTACATTCTGCAGAAAACTAGAATTACATGAAAATGGAAGTTTTGGGTTGAAGTGTTAGAACGGGCCCAAAGACCATTCTATTTTCTTGTTCTTGTGAGGCCCAAAACAGCAACAATAGGTTAGCATGCATTGCTGACACAAGGTTTAGTGTCAATGCTATTACTTGAAATATTTTCTTTGCTATTGGAAATTCATTTATTATACTTGGTACACAAGTTCTGACCATTTGCAGCAAAAGCACCTTTTTGGAAAGTTAACTTAGGACTTTCTAAGTTGACAGAATTGAAGATGGCAGATTGCAGCTTTGGAGATATGCTTAGTTTGCTAGTTTACATGAATAAGGAAGGTTTGGGTTGACGCAAAAGAGAAAGGCCCAGAAGACTTTCCTTTAGCTTCATATGTGAAACCCAATGTTGCAAAGAGAGGATGCATGTTGTGTCATAAGCGTGGGACCCAAGATGAGGGAAGAATTCACTTTGTCCATCACGTGAAGCCAAACTCCTTGAAAGTATACGCTTGGTTGTCACATGTGAGGGGCCCATGATATTTTCCTTTTGATATGAGTCATGTGAGGTTACAACCTCTTGCTGAAGATATTTCTTTGGGTATTACCCACAAGATTTTCCAAATTACCCATAAAGCTTATTTTCAAATAAGCATACGTGCCCCAAGGAATGCAGGCTTAAGCTTGCATGCTGCTTCTCCAATTCTGTCAACTTAGGAAGTCCTAAGTTAACTTTCCAAAAAGGTGCTTTTGCTGCAAATGGTCAGAACTTGTGTACCAAGTATAATAAATGAATTTCCAATAGCAAAGAAAATATTTCAAGTAATAGCATTGACACCTTTTGTTGAAATAAAATCAAAAATGTTTTCATTATCAAAATCAATTATAATTAGCCTTAGAGCTAACAATCTCTCCCTTTTTGATGATGACAAAATATTTTTTTATTTGCAAAAGGGATTTACTTGACAATGATTTTTCTCCCCCTAAGAACATGCCAAGTTAAATCTTTTGAATCCAAAAGAATAAACCAATGTTTGAAAACAGTAGAAAAATTTTATCATCAAGATTTTGACAAATCTTCTCTCCCTTTGGAATCATCAAAAAGAACAGGAGAAATATGTATACATATACATTCAATAAGTATGTAGCACATATACAACAATAATCAAGCATAACAATTTTAAGTATTAAAGGGTAAAAAAATCATACCTAACTTACAAGAGCAAAGAGTTTTATCAGAATAAATACCTTTTTGTTGATTATACCCTTGAGCTACAGATCTAACCTTGTTTCTTACCACTTTACCTTTTCATCTAGCTTGTTTCGAAACACCCATTTTGCAGCTAAGCAGAAATACAGCAGAAGACTTATGCTTGGGGGTGGAACAAGCTTTCAAACCTCATTTAATTCTTCACTCACATCATTAAGCCTGTACTCTTTCTACAAAAAGATAAGAACATGTAAAAGCATGAAAAGAAGACAAAGTAAATTGAATAACTGAACATGAAGCTTTGACATGTGTGGCAGATTTGGTTTTTGAAACAACACATTAGGGGTAATGCTCATTTACCCCTCAAATAGAGAAGATAATTAATTTGATTAAATTATTCAAACCCAAATAAAATTGTCAAACATAGATAAGAAAAATAAATAACCAATACCTGGTGAACTCAATACCAATATCATGGCTTTGAGAATCCAGGCAAAAATTTATATCCAGCTTCTTGCTTTACCAACACTATGGGCTTGTCCCTTTGGTGTTACAATTGATTGAAATCGGATGAATGAATTGTGAATAAAGTGGTATAAATTGGTGGCATGGCCATCACTCACAAATTTCACTTCTCTAGTCTCTCTGGTCAATCATGGTGTTGGTAGAAGAGAGAATTAAATTACCTTATCATATTGCTAATGTGTTGTGAAAAATAAAGTAATGCAGAGAGTTCTAAGAGAAGAACGAAGTCAACAGAATGTCTATAATGAGTGTACTTTATTCATCCACTTAGAGGCATTTATACAAGTGGTGAGAAGACTCTCAATACAAGTAAAACCTACAAAAGATAATTATCCTTTAATTAATTACATCAAATAACTATAAAATAAAGATTGAGTCATAGGATAAATAATATATTAGATGGACATCCAAAATATTCATAACAATAAGGCATGTTTTATGCCGCTTAGCATTGTATCCGCACAAGTTCCCATATGCTAGAAAGTCATTTATGGTACAAAAAATCATGGAATACATCTTGAAAGTCTCATTGTCATATCCTTCAAACACATCCACACCTACATCCAAAAGCATTTTCAAGTCTTCAATCAATGGCCCTAAAAGAACATCTATGTCATTTCTTGGCTGTCTTGGCCCTAAAATCATCATAGACAACATAAGGTTTGCACTTCATGCACAACTGAAGGGGTACGTTGTAGATCACCAAGAGAAGATGCCTTGCACTATGCTTATTGCTAAGGTTACCATAAGGGTTCATTCCATTCGTAGCATGTCCAAGTCTAAGATTTCTTGGCTCATTGCCTTTGAAAAAAATTGATCAATTTTTTTCATTGTGGAGAATCAGCTAGATGACAGAGCTTTCCGTCATGTAGCCTCTCATTTGTATGCCATGTCATGTTCTTTGTATCTTTTGCATTAGTAAATGATCATTTGAACCTTGGAACTATTGGAAGATACCATAACACTTTCGTGAGAGGCCCCTTAGTGCTCACATCACAATTGAAAACACGATCCTTCGCTTTGTAGTGTGACACCCTACGTTTTGAGCACTCATGCAACCCTTATAACTCTCCTATACAATCATTAGGTTCTGCATGTATCTTCTTATACTCCATACCTATTAAACACAAGATCTTCTTCGTCTCATAGTTGCCATCTAGTAGTGTATTACCTTCCAAAAGCATATCTTTCAACAACTCAAGAAATTATATGAAGCTCTTATTGGTCCACCCATTTTTAGCCATCAAGTTGACCAATCTCAACACCCTTGACAACTGTGTGAATTAAGTGTATCTTGAATACAAAGATTTTTCCTCATCACTGCATAAATTATCAAACACATGTAGTCGCTCAAAAGTCTCTTCTCCAATATCACTGATCATGTCTTCTAATCAATCATCCATATCCACATCAACTTCATCCCTTTGGGACACACTCGTCATCCCTAATTGTTCATCATGCCATATCCATCATGTATAACTCATGCAAAACCCTACACAAAGTCCATGCTCCCTTATTTTCTCAAAATTTAGTCACCTCTCATTCAAACATTTTACACAAGGACAATAAAACCTCCCAATACTATCAGGAACATTTCTCTTAGCAAATTCCAAAAACTATTCCACTCCATCTCATACTCATCACTTGTGTGCAAAGTATTTATCCAACTACGATCCATAACACAACTTGAAAGATAATTAAGAATCAAAATTGCATATTTAAGTCATTACTAGTGCATCCAAGAAACTCCTTGAAGTCTTATTCAAGCATATTTTAGGTTTGATCCTAAAAGTTATAAATTAATTACAATATCTACAAGAATACATACAAATTGAATACTAAATTCTAAATCCATTTTCTAACCTATTTAAAATCTTCTAACCCCATATAATACATAAAAAAAAAATTACATTCTAAAACTTTTCTACATTTTAGCAAATGCTCTTATTTTTAAATTTCATTTAGTGACTCTATCAAAAATGTTACACCGAGCGTCTTAATATTTAAAATTTTCAAACCTATTTAAAACTTTTCAACCTCATATAATACTTTAAAAATTATTATCTAAACCCATAATATATATTTAATATTTTCTAACCTATTTATAAGTTCCTAAGTTATTTAATTTTTTTTCTAACCTATTTAAAATTTTCTAACCCCATATGATGAATAAAAATAATTGTCTAAACCAACTCATTTAGTATACTTTTATGATTTTTTTAAGCTATTTAAAAGTTCCTAAGTTATTTAAATTTTTCTAACCTATTTAAAATTTTCTAATCCCATATAATATATAAAAAAATTATCTAACTACATATTATACATATTTGAAATTTTCTAAGTTATTTAAATTTTTCCAACCTATATAAAATTTTCTAACCACATATGATACACAATCAAATTTGCCAACGTACTCTAAAAAATTGATTCAACAAAAAATACAAGAAAAGATACACAATAGAACAAAAAAAAAAATCATCCAACAAAAAATACAAATATTGTAGCATACTTGTTTTACACTAAATACATAACAAACCAAAAATTATCCACAAGAAAAATCATCTATATAAACCTCTATATGTAAACGGAATACACAATAAAAGAAAAAAAAAAATAGTGGTGGTCACACTAACACTAATGCGTATACTCGAACAAGGTGAATGGCAGCATATAACAACCAAAAGGAAGTGAAGAAGAAAGTAAATGGAAGCAGTAAACAAGCAGAAGGAGAAAAAGAAGAAAATCGACTTACCTGAGAATAGCGGCGAGGTTCAGCTGCTGTGTTGACAGCTACGAGCTGCTGACAGTGCGATGGCAACGGGGACAACGTCCTCAAAGTGCGACAGCCATGGACTTCCTCTCTTTCAAGATCAGTTCAACTTAAGTTAATGGCACTTTGTTTTTTCCGCCTCTTCTATGGGGGAAGATGTTTTAAAATTTTAGACAACATACTACACCGGGTGCAATCTATCAGGTGTAAATACTGTTCACTAAACTGGTTATTAGCCAACTGGTTTAGTAAATATTCCAGTTTATTATGAAATTGCCACCATGTTTTTCATTAAATTGGGTGGATTACAACTAGTTTAAAAAGATACTCTTGAATCCAATTTTTGTACTAGTGATATGCATAAAGATGATTACTAAATTTGTTAAACTATTATGATTTTTTAAAAAAGAAAATGGACTAGATTTATCTTATTAAACTAACGTAATTCCAAAATAACATGAATATTTATACGAGACTATAAAGAAGAGAGGAGATTTTCCTTAAAGTAATATCTAAGTTAATATATCTCTTCATACATGATTGATAGGAAATAAAATTCTGTCTCACTAATTTTACTTGTTTCAAACCTTGTTTTATAAGTTGTGTTTAGTCAAAATTGAACATACAACTAACTTGTAATATTTTATTATTTTTGATTAATCCGAGACAAGTTTGGTATAAGTTATGGGACAAAGAAATTTTGTCTCGATTGATAGATAATTTATCTATATTTTAAGAAATAATTTTCATAAAACAATTGTCGATTTCTGAACTTTTATTTTACAGTTAGTTGGTTTTTAGATTTTTGGCATTTTTTTATGATATTTAAGGCCATCATTGGCCCCGTGAGGAGGGAATATAAATTATATATATATATATATATATATATATATATATATATATATATATATATATATATATATATATATATATATATATGAAAGAATGGAATGAATATGAAAAATAAAAATTTAATCAAATTTTCCTTTCTCATTCTCCTTGGAGGATCTTCTTTAAAAGTGCAGATAAATATGTCTTAAAAAGAAGTGATCACGATAAATTTTTAATTATTGAAAGTCAGAAAATAATTTTCTGTTAAAATAAGTTTTTCAAAATTAATATTTATATATAAAATTTTTTTTAAAGTTAAAACCATTCTCAATAATATTTTTTTTATCAAAATTAATTGAAAGGTTGACTAAAAATAAACCTTGAGCTAAGACCTCCCCAACTTAGGGAATCCTGTCAGTTTTCTTTCCTTTATCTCGAAGTTACTAAGAAAAGTAGATTCCATTTCCTTTTCACTAGAAATTTTTCCTTACTCTAACCCACAGAAATATTTTTTAATTCCCAAATAAAAATTAATAGTTATTTTATTTGAGGATTCCACCTATCATGATCTCTAATTATAACACTATGTGGAGGAATTTTCTCTCAAATTAAAGAAGCCTTTTTTCTAAGATATTGACCACTAAAATCTAGCACTATATTGGACATTGACTGATTCAGTTTAAGTTAAGCAGGATTACAAAGGTTGTAAAGGTCTTCTTACCATGCTTTAATGTAGTTACATTTCTAAGGTTAAATCTTAAGACTTCTGGTTAAACTAGAATAGTCCTTTATCAATTGATTTACATATTTAATGATAAATAAGCCTTTCCTTTTAGAAATATTTTTTCCATTACATTATATATTTATGTATTCTTTAAGAAATTCTCATAAAAAAATACTAAAAAATAAATTTGTCAAAAATATTATCATAAAAATGCCATATTAATTATGAATATCAATTAAGCAGTTCTTCGAAAAGTCAAAAGTGACCTTTAGGATAATGTATCAGTTAAACTTTTCAGTGCATCAAGAAGAACAAACATGTTACAGTAAAGAAATAGAAGGGTGACTGAAATTTCAAAGCTATCTTCCATTGTCCCTCTCATAAAGGACAATATTGATCAAATTCACAATAAAGTGATCAACTACTTTCATTATTGACTCTATGTCCTTTCTTTTCATTGTAGTATATCTAGAAGGCCCACAAAAGAAAATAAAGGTAGCTTCCACTTCTTTTCCATGAAGACCTTCTAGCAATAGCCAACTTTCATTCCATAGACACCAAACTGTTCAAAGTCACCCCTCCTTGGTAACCTTTTATGTCTCTGATATCTAGTACACTATATGGCATACTTTTGGTTAAATGTTTTGAAGTATTAAAATTTCAGATAAGAGATACTTTTGGTGTCTATTCTATCACATAATAAATCTCTCATATATATAACTTTGTTATGCATAAAAATGATTACCAAATTTATTGAACTTGTTTCCTTAACATTATACAAAATTAAAAACAAATGACTAGATTTACTTTTCTAAGCTAATGCAATTCCAACATAACAAGTTTATTTATGTGGGAACATCAAAGAGCACAGTTTTTCAATTTGTTAGAAATCTTAACTGACAAATTCTTATGGCATAAAAATATAACTTACTTATGGTAAGCATAAGATTGATAGTATTGTTTATATATATATTTTTAAGAAATTCTCAAAATATAACTATATACTTGTTAATAATAATATCATAAAAATGTCACAATATCATAGTTAAACAACCTTTTCAACCTTTGAAAGGTTTATACATTTTCAGATGTAAAAAGTTTTTACATATGATCAAATAAGCAATCTTTGGAGAGTCAAGAGTCCAAGACTTTTAGTATACTATCATATTAACTTTTTAGTACATCAATAAAAATAAATAAAGTAAAGAAGTGGCAGAAATTTCAAAGCTAGCATTCACAGTTGATAGTCCCTTTCCTAGAAGACAGTATTGATCATAATTCACTCTTAAGGTCATTTTTTTAAATTATTTTCTGTGTTTCCCTTTCCTATAAACCAAAGGGAACTTCCACTCCCTTTCCTGAAAGACCACACTGTTCAAAGTCACACTTTCTTGGTCAGTCTTTGGTTATTATTATCTCTGTTTCCTCTGCTTTTCATCACACTATAAAGAGAAGCCTAATAAAATCTTGCATTGCACACTGCCATCAAGAACCGCAAACACAATTGGAGAGTTCTTCAATGGCTTTTCCTATTCATGAAGCTTCTTCTTCTTCGGCTCCTTCTCCTTCTTATTCTTCCTATCCTTTTGATTCAACATCCCAATGGGATTACCAAGGTTTCTTGAGCTTCAGGGGAGAAGACACCCGCAAAGGATTCACAAGCCATTTGTATGCTTCACTGAATCAAAAGGGAATCACCACTTTCAAGGATGACAAAGAATTGGAGAGAGGAGATGTTATCTCATCAGAAATCATCAAGGCAATTGAAGGGTCTATGTTTGCAGTCATCGTTTTCTCTCCAAACTATGCTTTCTCTACATGGTGTTTGGATGAACTCCAAAAGATAGTGGAATGTAAGAAAATTTTGGGCCATGAAATTATTCCAATCTTCTATGAGGTGGATCCCTCTGACGTGAGAAACCAGAGGAAGTCGTTTGCAGAAGCTTTCAGAAAACACGAGGAAAAGTTTGGAGCAGACAAAGAGAAGGTGCGGAGATGGAGAGATTCCTTAAGGGAAGTTGCCAATATCTCTGGTTGGCACTCCAAGGATTGGTAAGTCACATAATCGAAATAAGGTTGAGATTTGTTTTATTATTTACCAAATAGAGCATATAGGCTACAACATTGAAGTAGATGTATATTAGGTAAAATTTGTTGAAAGAACAAGATAATATATTTCCCTTACTGCTACGAAGTCTGAGAAAGCTTAGGCACACTACAATTGGAGAGTTCACTCTGACATTATTCAAGATTTCCAGCTTATGTAATAAAATGCGAAGCTGAAAATTGCTTCTTTAAGTTTTAACCATATGATAGATATATATATGTTATTTTGTGCTTGTCTTTTTGTGGGTTAATTCGACCAAGCTTGGATTTTTACTAATGATAACATATTATCCTTTCTACCACATAGGGCTGAGGCAGAGCTGATTGAATGCATTGTTAGAGATCTGTACAGAAAGCTGCAGCCAAAGTTGCCTTATTACAGAGATGACTTGGTTGGAATTGATTCAAGGTTGGAAGAAGTGAACTTACTGTTAGACTTGGGTTTACATGATGTTCAATTCATAGGCATCTGTGGCATGGGTGGAATAGGTAAGACAACTATTGCTAGAGAAGTTTATGAAAGAATCCATGGCGGATTTGATGTTAGTTGTTTTCTTGCTAATGTTAGAGAGGTTTCACAAACGAATGGATTGGTTAACATTCAAAGACAACTTCTTTCTCAACTCAAGCAAAATAGCATTGACATTTTTGACCTGCATAATGGGAAAAAGACAATAAGAAATCTTTTATCCAAGAAAAGAGTTCTTCTTGTTCTGGATGATGTAAGTGAAGTGAGCCAATTGGAGAATTTGGCAGGGAAAGAAGACTGGTTCAGTGCCTGAAGCAGAGTAATAATCACGACAAGAGATATGCATTTGTTGATAACACATGGAGTAAAGCACAAACAATATAAAGTTGCTGAGTTAAATCATGATGAAGCAGTCACGCTCTTTACTCAGAAAGCCTTTAAAAGAGAACAAGCGAAAGAAGGCTATTTGGATTTGTTAGAAGATGTAGTTATATATGCAGGAGGTCTTCCTTTGGCACTTGAAGTATTGGGTTCCTTTCTTTGTGGTAGAAATTTGGATGTATGGCATAATGCTTTAAAGCGAATAAAAGATATTCCAGATCGAAAAATTATGGACATACTTAAGATAAGCTATGATGGACTACATCTTGCAGAGAAAAATATATTTTTGGATATAGCATGTTTCTTCAAAGGTAGAGACAAAGACAAGGTGATAGAAATATTGGGACATTGTGGCTATCATCCAAAAATTGGAATTGAAATTCTGTTTGAAAGATGCTTGTTAAGTCTAAACGACAATGACTTGTGGATGCATGATTTGCTTCAAGAAATGGGCAAGAACATTGTTTTTCTAGAATCTCCTGAAAATCCTGGAAAACACAGTCGGTTGTGGTCAATTGATGATATTAATAATATTTTGGTAAAAAAAAAGGTAAGTATATGACTTTGTTGCAGATTTTTTTTTTTCATATCAATTATCTTATAGTAAAGATACAAACAACCAAATCAATATGATACATAGTTTGTTTCCTTATATTTTTTATCCTCATTTTTTTTTTCTTTCTATTTACTAGGGTACTGAAGCAATTCAAGGCATAGTGTTGGACTTACCTCGAGGATATGAAACAGATGAAAGAGGAGCTTTAGACTTACCTCAAGGATATGAAGCATGCTTACACCCTAATGCTTTCTCAAAGGCAAGACAAGTGAAACTACTAAAGTTGTGTAAGATGCTACTTTCCCATGGCCTCAATTGTCTTCCTAGTGCACTAAAAGTTCTTGATTGGACAGAGTGTCCTTTAAAGTCTCTGCCACTTACCATTGAACTCGATGAACTTGTTAATCTCAAATTGTGTTGTAGTAAACTTGAAACACTTTGGAATGGAGCAAAGGTAAAGGCACTTTTAGTAAAAGCTTTATATATATATATATATATATATATATATATATATATATACACTGACAAATTTGGAAGCTGACATTTTTTTTTTCTTACACTCAATTTTTTTTCAGTTTCTTGTAAGTTTGAAGTCCATCGATATGAGTTTTTCCAAGAACTTAACTGGAATTCTAGATATTTCTGGTGTTCCAAATCTGGAAAAATTGGTTTTGGAAGGTTGTGAAGGCCTATTGAAAGTTCATCCATCTCTTGGACTCCACGGGAGTCTTGTTCTAGTGAACTTTAAAGATTGTAAGAATCTTAAATACCTTCCTAGTAAACTTGAAATGAGTTCAATGGAGGATTTGATTCTTTCTGGCTGCTCCAAAGTTAAGCAGCTTCCAGAGTTTGGGGAAAGCATGGAACATCTATCAAGTCTCACTTTGTCGGGAACTTAACATAAAAGAATTGCCCTTATCTCTTGGATGTTTGATTGGCCTTGATGTTTTAAACTTACAGGATTGCAAGAATCTTTGTTGCCTTCCAAGTACTATTCAAAATTTAAAGTCTCTCAGGATTCTCAATATCTCCGATTGCTCAAGACTTTCTCGATTGCCAGAAAATTTGAAAGAAATCAAGAGCTTGATGGAAGTTAATGCAAGTGGAACTGCTATTGCAGAAGTACCATCTTGCATCTTGGATCTAGAAAACCTTCAGGAATTATCCTTTGAGGGTTGCAAAGGGTTAGAGTCCAAGACATGGATTAATTGGCTTCTGGAACTTTGGAGTACTCCTCAAGTTCCCATGGATTTCAGTTTCAGGTTACCTCATTCATTCTCTAATCTCCCCATGTTGCGAAAATTAAATTTAAGTTATTGCAATCTCTCAGAAGGATCAATCCCTGGTGATATTGAATGCTTATATTTTTTGGAGAGCTTAGATGTAAGTGGCAACAATTTTATTAGCCTACCTAACAGCATTTCTGAACTTTCTATGCTGAAGTTTCTTCACATAAATTGCTGTAAGAGGCTTCAATCATTGCCAAAACTTCCATCCGAATTAGAAGTATTAGATGCACGCAATTCTACTTCACTGAAAACATTCAAATCCAATTTTTCAAAGCAATGCAGTCTTGTCCCATGGAGTAAGAATTGGATCTTTAATGAAAACCACAATGATAGAGACAGTTCTTCTACATTGAATTTTTTCAAAACAAAAAAGGTGTCTTCTCCCATCGACACGTTTACCTTGGAAAATGGATGTCTCATAGAAGAAGACATAATCCAGGTCTGCATCCTCTTTACCCTCTCTGTGTTTGCATATCTGTGAGATACTCTTCTTTTTTGTTACTTATTCAACTAAAAAACATTTTCTCCAGGAAACATTTCATTTGCCCAAAAAAAAATTTCAGATTATTATACCAGGTGATAAGATTCCATCTTGGTTCGACACTCAAAATTCTTCGTCTTCGGCAACACTGCGACTACAGTTTCCTCATAGTTGTCCACAATGGGTAGGAATTGCTTTCAGCTGTTTATTAGTATATAAGGGTTACTCACCTCGCCGTTGGTCTAATTATGGTTATAGAATTTCTTATGATATGGATGGTGTTGAAAGATACCTATCTTCTGTTTGGAGTCAGGGACCTCACGGTGAGCCAAGTCAGCCTCATTTATCTATTATCTATTTTTCTGCTATAAAATTACGCGAAAGAATTTATAAAGACAATGATTTTAGAGAAATTGAATTTAGATTTGAAACAAGTTGTGGCAGTGAAGGTTTGGAAATAATAGGGTGTGGTGGTCGTGTGGTATATGAGCAAGATTTTGAAGATTGGAACAAAACAATATGATCAATGCAACAATAGTGTCATCCCCTCCCAAAAGTTGAATCTGCCAACGGCAATATGTTGTGATGAATTAGATGAGTAAGATACTACTAGACAAGTGGAGAAGTTTGAATGTCTGATTGACTTTAATGTATGTCTAGGAATACTTGAATTAATTAATAAATTGTTTTTTTCTTCTTTTTGGTTTTCCCCCATGTGCCACTTTGTTTTTCGTAATCTGTTTCTTCTTTGCTTTTATAGTTTTAGGTATATGCCACTCTAGCTATTTTGAATCGACCCCTACAGGCTTCCCATTTCCTTTTGCTCTGATTTCTGTAGTTTTATTCAGTAGGCACAAAGCATATTAATTCCAGCCCGGGTACAATTAATGTGCCCCATTGGAATCATTTTGTTTAGTCTTTTCTCTAATATTATAGTGGGACTAAAATAACAGAAAAATGAAAAAATATAGACTATTTATCAAAAGTATCTTTACTTAAAATTTATTTACTAAAATTTTACTTTTATATGCAAAATTAGTTTAAGAACGCTAATCTGCCCGACGCTCTTTTAACATGAAAGACATTAAGTCAATATGGCATTTTTAAAATGTTCTATATATTTTTGTTTATCCGTAAAACACATAAATGGAGGTGCGGCTGGAGTTAACCACTCAACTAATTTCTCTTTTTTGATAACCACTCAACCATCGTTTATGTGTTGTAGGGATAAAAAATAATAAATAACCCAATTTAAAGATGCTATTTTGATGAACATTCATCACGTTAAAAGAGCACCAGTTAGTTTGGCATTATTGAAAGCACTACGCAAATGTGAATAATACTAGTCAAATTTGTCCTCTTAAACCAAACTCATAAATAGTAATATTTTGGTAATAGTTTTGAAATAAAAGTGGTTTGATAAATAATTTATTTTTTTGTATTTTGTAATATTTCCACCAATTACTATTCAATTGAAAAATCTTAAACTCTTGAAATTCATATTTTTGTTATGTAACATCTAAAATATTATTATCTATAAGGTTAAGGCTTCACTTGTATCTATATATATATATATATTCCTTTTGCAAATAAATAAAAAACACTCTTTTGATGGCTTCACAATCCGTCATCAGCACAACTAGATCATTCAATTCTAATAGCTTCCATTGTCCAGAAGCAATCCATACAAGATGAGAACAGCTTATTTTTTGCCTTCACCTAACTCTTGGCAAAGAGTACTCGTGAACTATCGCCTCCAAAGAGATCTGGCAATTAATCTTTCTTTTTACACCCTACCGAGATTTTACCATCCAAGTATCTTCTCTAAGGTTACATTTGGTTGGTAGGAAAGGAAAGGAGTAATACTTATGAATGAGATAAAAGGCCCATTTGGTTACTGTTCATAAAGAAAAGACTATTTCAAACAATGTCCACTTTCACGTGTTTTATGGACTGTATCTTGGGAATTAATTATCCCCCCTTTAATGAAACCACTCCCCTCCCCTTCAAATTACCAAAATAACCCTTTAATAAAAAGCAACCCCCTCTCCTCATCCCCTCTCCACGGCAAACCATCCCCCTCCCCAAATCCTCTTGACCACCACCACTTAACCCTAAACCATCTCCTTCTACCTCAAATTGTAATTTAATGTTTGAAAAGACTGGTCAAAGTGTTCGATTTGTAGAGTTTATTCTTCATTCGAAGTTAATTTGCAATAGAAATTAAGTATGCAGTTAGTATTTTGTTAAAAATAATCGTGTGAAATCTAGTAAGAAAAACAACTCTACAGATCCATTCATGAGAGAAAACAGCTCTACAATTGAACGGCTTCGTAGAGCCATTTTAGTGGTTGAATGGCTCTGTAGAGTTGCTTTAGTGGTTGAATGGCTTTATAGAGCCGTTTTGATGGTTGATCGACTTTATAGGCTGTTTGAACTTTGATTTTCCCATTACTGCTCATATTGCTTTGTTTTTCTATTCTTATTCTATTTATGAATATTGGATTCGTTGATTTTGATAGTTTATTTCTCTACATGCAGAAGAAGGTGATTGATTATACTTGCAGAATGCGAAAGGATCCATACTTCAATAAGTATGTTAAAACTTTGATGTTAGACTAGCAGTAGAATATTTTTGTGTATGTTTAATTGTAATGATTGGCATCAAAATTTCTACTCACAGATGAACGAACATGAAATATGTGATAGTGGTAATTCTTATGTGGGAGATGACTTGAGTTATCTTTTTAATACCGATCAAGTATGTATTTTTTATTAAACGACGAAAACATAATGCATAATTTGATTCATAATCATTAAGTGACTATGATTTTTTTGTTTATAGACATTTACCACAAGAGATGACCTTCTTAAATGGCCAAGAGAAATTGGAAAGACGGTCTTATTTGTTCTTGTAATTACTAAATCTGAGATAGGAGGTGAAGGGAAGCGTACACAAGCAATACTAGGATGCAAACGAGGCGAGAAGTATAAGCCTTAAAAGAAAACCCATACAGGGACAGAGATCGCAACAAAAAAATGCGGATGTCTATTTAGAGTGAAAGGAAGACAATGGGCTAGTGGTTTATGGAAGGTGCTAGTGCAATGTGGATACCATAACTATCCTCTAGCAGAGTCGTTAGTTGGGCATCCATATTTGAGACGATTGAATGAGGAAGAGTTAACCATGGTAGAAGACATGACAATGAGCAAGATTCCTCCTAGAGATATACTGTTATCTTTGAAGGAAAAAAATAGAGAAAACTCAAGTACAATCACATAGATATATAATGTTAGACAACAATTAAAGTTGAAGATTAGGGGTCCACGAACGCCAATGCAGCATTTGATAAAATCCTTGGATGATTACAATTATTTGTATTGGTATAGGAGTAATGAGGTGTCAGATATTGTATAGGATATATTTTGGACGCACCCTGACTTAGTGAATTTGTTGAATGCCTTTCTTATTGTACTCATGATGGATAAGGGACCTTACATTGATGAAAGCTGTGGAAATTGTATTCCCCACTACATTGAATATGTTATGTCAGTATCACATTAATGAAAATGTTGAATCAAAATGCAAGTAGTCAACGTGGGATTATGCGGAGTATGAATGGGTCATAAATGCGTGCAACACAGTTGTTGATGCTTCCAATGAGGAAGCATACTATCATGCTTATGGGGCATTCCGTAACAGATGCACGGGGCTCGATAGCTTTGTTGCATACATGGATGATATATGATTGAAGGCACACAAAGAGAGATTTATCCCAGCTTGGATTGACAGGTTTATGCATTTGGGAAACACAACAACAAATAGGTATGAGTGTATATTTATTTCTTAGTATATATCACCACATCCTCTCATGTTTTATTTGTATGTTACATGTCCCATTATGTCATTGTTTTGTCATAACAGGGTGGAGGGTTCACACACCAGCTTAAAAAAAATGTTGCAATCATCAACAGGGGATCTACATCATTGTTGGGAGGCCATACATGGTCTAATCACAATGAGATAAAGAATTCATTTTAGCACAGTCTTGTGAAAGTGGAGCACAAATTGAAGTGTTCATTGTTTAGTGCTTTGCATCGTTGTGTTTTACTTGTTGCAATAAGACATATGTCGAAGGAGCTAAAGAGGGCTCAATCATATGTTGGTACGGACAAGGTAACATGTAGTTGTCACATTAAGACTACACATGAATACCTTGTGTGTATGAGATTTGATCCAAGAGACAATTGAATCAGGCATGATAGATTCCCTAAAGTTTCAGGAATAGGACCAACAAAAACATTCTTAGAAAGATCAAGGATGTGTAGATTTTCGAGTTGGCCTATCCAATTTGGGATATGACCATCTAGCTTATTCTGAGACAGCCACAATGATTTCAACTTTTGGAGATTTAATATTGTCTCAGGTAAATGGCCATAGAAAAGATTTTGGCTAAGATCAATATCCTGAACATGACTCAAATTAACCAACCATGTAGGTAAATTATCAAATTGAACATGATTGGTGGATAGGTCAAGAACTTGGAGTGAAGTAAAATTGATAAATTCAAGAGATGGGTTTATGTCATGAAGCTGACAATCGCTCAAGAGCAACTCTGAAAGTGAAGGAAACATACTCATAGAATGAAGCCAGAGAGAACTGCGAAGGGCTATGCCACCGAGATTGAGGTATTTCAAGGAAGAAACATGGACGAGCCATGTGAGGTCATCAAGTTCAAGTTCAAGATGATTGAATGATAAGTCAAGATAAAAAAGCTTTGAGGAGTAATTTCCATAAGGAGTAGGTGTAAATAATAAGTTATTCCAGCTCAAATCCAAATACTGTAAAAATTCAAGTTCAAGCAAATTGGATAGGCTGAATTCACCTGTTAGGCAATCTGAATCGTCTTGCGAGTAGCAAGGAAGACTTAGTTTGGTAACTTGGTGTGTGAGGTGATCACACTCAACTCCTTCCCATTCACAACAATCTTGTTTCACAGACCATGTGGAAAGCATGCCTGTTGAATCTATGACTTGTTGTTTGAAGCTTAGGAGCTTTTGTTGATCCATTTTGTTGCACTGCACCTTAAAACTCCACATGCATATGGTTGAGTTATACGTGATAGCACAAATCCATAGCAATAGGATACCAGTTTGGGATTGGGAGGGCCACATAACCATGATTGCACAAAAATCAAAGGGTTCAAGGGTTTCTTGAGAAATGAATACTTCCCAGCACAACTATTAATAGGGTTAAAATTTAGAAAAAAATTGTATGCATATCCCTTTGCGCACACCTCATTGCATATCCCTTTGCTTGTATATATATATAATAGTTTGATGTATATGTATGAGAGTATTATATATAGCCTATTTTATATCCATATATCATTAAGTAGATAGACTTTGACATTTTCATTTTGCTCATAATTCTTGATACTATAGGTATATAAGGTTTTTTCTCATTTTTATAAGAAACAATACATGTTTCGTGAAGTTATTTTATAATGTTTATAGAGATTTTATACTTATTTTTTGGTTATTTTATTAAGATTAATTACTCTTTATTGATTGATATTTATATTATAATAATATAGAATGTTATTTTATATTTTGTTTAATTTAGCTATCTCACTAGTTTTTAAGTGAACCGAACTTGAGCTCACTTTAGCTTAGCGCATTTCTATTCCTAGCTTACACTCCTTGATTTTAGTTTATTTTTAAGAGTTAAATTATATATATATTATATATATATATAAAAAGAAACGTAGAAAGACAAAAGAGATATAAAAATAATTGTGAATATATAGATTATGTATAGCACATCTCTAAAATTTAAAATAGCCAACTACTACTGCAGATTTTACTTCCGCATGATTTTTTTACCAGTATTTGGCCTAACTTATTATAATTTCTATATTAAAAAATTATAAAACATGTATTATTCTTTTCCAACATAATACTGATTAAAATATTATAAAACAGTTATTATCCGAACGCTACTTGTCCATTGGCTTGTTGGTTTGAGAAAGCTAACGAATATATATGTCATCGGCTTCAAGCACAGATGTGATATCCAACTGCCATGTCCGTGTCGTATATATCAAGTGACCTTCTCTCTTATTTCCATTTAGTTTGAGTAAATGAGTAATGAGAGACATTTTCATTGAGATGGTGAAGTTCCAACTACCAAAATTAATGAATGTTTGATTCTGATTTCAAGTTGAATCTTCCAGGCTTTACGTAAACCGCAGAAGGGCTTATCAATCTCATTTATTAGAAGAAAGACAATTTAGAAACTTAAAAATTCATGATGAAATATAATTTTAATATTGCGTTATCAATATTTGTAGTTTTTTTCTGTCAGCCAATTTAGCTCAAAGAAATTTTCCTATAAAAAATACTTTTGGCTTGGCTGTTGCCATCCTCCCTAGTATTTCAATTATTTACGCAAATGACATTTTTACTTGACTAGGGAAGTTACGTGACATATCCCCTCATTGATTTTAACAGTCTCTATTTATTCTAAGTTTGAGTGGAGAGAGAGGTTCTAATTATATATTATTTATTTTGTTTTCATACTTAAGCTATCCTCACATTTTTTAGATATATATGACTAATCTAATTTTAGAATGAGAGTGGCAATCAATGAATCTTTTTTAACAAAATAACTTCAAAATTTTAAACATAAAACCTTTAATCTAAAATACTTTTAAACTTAGTTTACTTCCAATTAACAAACACTTTATCCGTCTAGTTCCTCCCAACATTAATTAAACAATTGATGAATGGGCCCAACCTTATCACTTACAAGCATACAGTCAACTTTGTATTATCTCTCAATCCATTCATCCTGTTTTTAGTGGCAAGCCACAGCATAACCCTAGGACAATGTTATGGGTATACTTGTTATTCAGAGGTGGAGCTAGGATTTTGAAATGGGGCCGAGATTAAAAATATATGAACATAACGATTGAAAAACTGGCCAGCCGGTTTAACCAAGAACTAGAGGCTTGACAGATATTGAACACAAAATGTATACATCATGCTTTAAAACTAGATTGGACCATACTGTACCGGTTAAAACTGGAGTAATTTACATAAATTAGACCGGGTGAAATTAGGTCAAATTAGATTTTGACTTTTTTCTTTAACGTATTTAGTAAAAGTAAAAGTAGTTATTTTATTACATTACTCCCCAAATTTAAAGTTGCATTTTGGCACTAAATATAGATTATGTTTTTTCATTACTATCCCATTATGAGTTTTTTTACAAGAGGTCACTTCAAGTGTCAATTTCTGATACCCAGTATCTTCACAATATGGCGGGGGATACAGAAATCAGGAAAGGACATGGGATACGATTAGATAATCTTATTCAGAATACATCCTCTTCTGGAGATACAAGTGCTAGTAAACAGCCTTTTGACCTTGATATTCTCCAAGAGTCTTATCAGCTAAGTAATTTTCTTCTTTGAATTTAATCATGCTTATCATTTTGATTTCTTGCAGTTTCCTATATGTTCCATGTGATCTTGGTTTTGAAAAGCAATGTAATCTTCTATTTGTTCCATTTTTATGTGACTACTTATTATTGGATCCGGATTGAGTGACTTTAAGCCGGGAAGGCCGAGAAGGAGATTCCTATTATTGGCACAGGTAAATCAAACGTGAGTCCAAAGATAAGAAGCGCAAAAAGCACAAAGACGGGACAAAGAAACGCCATGAAAAGGTTGATAACTATTAGTCTACTATGTCATTTTTTTTATTACTTTGAGCATTGAGAAAAGTCAGTATTACCCTAGCCTTATGCAATAAATTGATTTCATCAACTATCTGATGAAGTGTTCATTTTTTTTTTTAATTTATTAAAAAGTGCTGATAATGAGGTTAACCCTCAATTGCTTGTAATTCTGGATAAAATTACGGACTTCTTTCTCATTTGAAGTTGGTTCTTGAAAAACGATTTTCCTTCATATACCATTTGAAAGTGTGATCGAAATTTAGTTCTATATGTAAATATTTTCACTAAACATGGCTATAGAAAAGGAAGAATGATGGATATGAAGATCTTAATGATGCGCACAAACACAAAAAAAAAAAAAAAAACAAAAAATTAAGGTAATAAAGGACACACTTTCCCTTTTTGTGATTTATTGTACCATGCCTACTGTCTATCTCTTGTTTTTTCACCTTTTCCATTTTTTTAATAATGCATTCTTTTTCTATTTCTTGATTTTATTGTAGAATATGAGCTCAAAGATTAATTTTATTGGTTCAATGAGCTAGTGGTGCATGTGACATTTTCTTTTTCTATTAAATATTAGGACTGGACTCAGTATCAACCATAATAACAATTACTCAATAAACATGATAGTGAATGGAAGGGTCATGAGTCCTTTGGAGAAGTTATGAACTCTTGTTGAAGATTTCTTCAGAAAATGGTCTTGAGGACAGTATGTTATTTTTTCTGTGGGGAAAATGGGTAAATTTCATTGTTTGCCTCTGTGCATCAGATGCATAAAAAAATCTATAATCAGTTGTAGAGTTGATTTTACCCTATCTTATTATCGTCAGCACCTTGCACATATCTGGTGCTGCACACACACCCCACGTTGCTGATTAAAACCAGTGCAACTGTAAATTCTTTGAAATTATTGATTTTTAAGCTCTTTTCCTTCTGTATTTTGTGAAGGCATCTTTTTTTATTTTTTATTTTTTGGTTAACATCAATGGAATCCATGCCCTTAACTGTCAGTTTCTATTTTACAGTTATCAAAGCTTATGTCTCTATTGGTTTGTTTCATTATAAGCGCTTTTAATAGTTGCAATATACATCACGTCTTCCAATTTTGTGCAGATTAGTGAGTTGACCATTTATATATTATCATGAACGTGAATTCAACTGTTGATGGACTGAAAGGATGCAAGGTAAAATTTGCTGAAAACAAACCTTCTTGTACAATAAAAAAATTTCTTATATAATTTCAGTAATTAGCTAAACTATTGGAGAAATGAGCTTGGTGTTATAGCACAACACGTGAGCTTAAGGCTATTCATCTCACCAACCTCGGATTCGAACTTTTTGCTAAACTGTTGTTCTTTCTTTCCTCATATTTTGGATACCTAGACTTCTAAACATTATTATAATATGCTTTTTGTTGATTTTATCGTTCATATTTATTGATAGTTTAAATTACAGGTAGCAGGCAGCTTCTTGTTTAGGATAAGTGGATTAAGAATGGGGGATGTGCATATTATCATTATTGTTGTCGTTGTTATTAGTCTTATAATTATCATCATCTTGTATCCAACAGTAACATGCCTCATATTGTATGGCTTAGCATTCTATGAATCCACTATTTCTTAAGGGAGAGTCTAACTGACCTCAAGTAATAAATAGGTTACACTATATGGCTAAATCATGAGCGTTAATATCACAATGGACAGTAAAAATATATTTATTCTTAACTTGAATAGCTAATTTTTTTATATTTTTAAATTTACTCTCATAACTACTAAAATTTAGACTTAAGGTCATATCTTTAATTTTTTTTATTTATTCTCATCCTCCTCAGTTCTATCTCTCTCTTCCAGTGTCTTCTTCGGCTATATGTTTCTTATGTCTCCCTCATTATTTTTTTAACAAAAACTCTTATTTTTTAAATGGAAAAATAAAAGAAACAAATCTCTTCTTCTTTTTTTTTTTTCTTTTTATGTTGGCTCAACCTAAAATTTAATATTATGAAGAAGTGAAAATAATATTTAAGATATATATATATATATATATATATATATATATATATATTATATATATATATATATATATATATATATATATATATATATATATATATATATATATATTATGGACTTAGTCATTGTAGAAAGAACAATAAGATAATTCGTTAAGTAGAATAAAAATAGATAATTTTTTTTCTAAAAAATAAATAAGTATGTTAATTCAAAAATCAACAAAAAAATATATTTTTATTATTTAAAAATTCCCCTAAGTAATTTTTTATCGTTAAAAGAAATTTTAATTATTTTTTAAAAATATGTGAAATAACTGCTTGAGATTTAGAATATATAAGCAATATATCATTTCTTTTATTATGAAAGGTATAATTCATTTTCAAATTTATTTTCAATATTACTTTTACGATGACTTAGTTTAATAAGTATTAAATGCGAGATAATGTATCCCTTTTAATTTTATGTTTATTAATTACAATTATAATATATGTTTTTGTGAGAAATTATAATATATATTTTAACTTTTATTAATATCATATTGTTAAAATATATATTTAAAAAATTTTGAATCAAAAGTTGATATGCAATAAATTATAATGAAAATGATCTAAGTATATTTAAGTTATTATAATCAATAAATAAATACTTAAGAGATTTAGAGGTCTTTTGAGTCCTGCTTATAAGTAATATTTTTTTAATAGAAATGTAAATTTTTTTTAGTAATAAGTTATATCTTCTTAATATTACTTAAGTAGAATAACATATGATAAACCATATAAATATAAAAAAATAAATAAAAATAACCAAGGGAGAGGAAGGGTTAATGAGATTAGTTAAATATTAGTTTAAATTTTATTATGAAGAATAAAGGATGAGAAGTGTCACAGCTTCGCCATTCCACTCAGCTGCCCTTTTGGCTGGAGGATCTGTGGCTGGCCGGAGCACTACTCAGGTATTGTCCTCTTTGGTCTCAAACCCGGGACCTCAAGATTTTGTTGGTTCTTAGACCATGCCTCTTAACCATTTGGGCTCATCCTGAATTTTCTAAGAAAAGAATACAAATCTACTAGTGGTATGTTTGCTAAATGCAAATGTGAAGTGTGAGAATACTAAAGATATGTATAAGGATGATATTTATGTGTATATGCACATATAAAGCTAGGGAATTGATGTTATGTATTCATATGGTTGTATATTAGCCCAAGTCTAATAAGAATATGTATATATATAAAAGGCATTATAAAAGGAACTAAATGATGTTATTTAGTTGGAAACCAAAAGAGATAAGAAGCTATATAGTTATCTAGTTCAAATTGGACTAGTTGTAATATTACATAGTTCAATAGCAAGGAAACTAATTGAATAGCAACTAGAAGTTGTAATTGAACCAAATGCCATAACTTGGCCTAAGTGGAATAGTTAAAGGACTATGGAATTTAATTTCTATCTTAATTGATGAAATATGATTGAGAGTTAATGGTGAACTCTTGGTTGCTTCATATTGTATGTGCTTATGTAATTGTGATGCTCATTATCATAAAAATGAAGTGAACTAAGAAGAATGAACTTTGAATAATTAATTAAGGAATTCAAGAGTTAGAAATGTGGCATAAACTAGTGCAATCAAATGACATGGTTATCTAAGTGAACTACTAGTTAGGGAGATAGTTAGAATGTGACTAAATTGGTCACAATTGGACCAAATGAAGGCAGCAGCTGGCCTTCCCCAAGTCCCACGCCACTTGCATGCTTTTAGCTTCTAGAAATTGTGCAAGTAAAAAGGGGGACACTCCCACCAATCATAGCTTGACAAAATACCATAGCATAATAATGGTATTCTTGATATTTTGTATGATATTTTAAGGCAAATAATAGAAATAATAAGGGAGGCTTGCACATGAAGGAGGGGAAGGAAGGCATGGGTAAGTCAGTTAAGGGAAGTGGTGACTCAATTAAGACAACCAATCATCAAGCTACACTTGTCCCTAATTACCCATAATATTAATTAATTAAAGAAATAATTATAGAAAATAAAATTAGACAAAATGCAATAAATAAAAGGGAAGAGGGGGAGAAGGTCGGCAACCTCAAGGCAAAGCTGCAGCTTGCTGGAAAGAAACAGAGGAGCTACAGAGGAAAGGAGGAAGAGGGAGAAAAGAAAGAAGAGAAACAAAGCTAGGAGTTGAGGTAACTAATGACTCTCCTAAACCTCTTCTTGCATACTATATAGTTGGCTATGGATGTGAATGCTTGTGGTATGCTATTATCTATTCCTTGCTCTGCTTGAATGATAATCAAAAGGATTATCATGTTGTGATGCTTAGAGCTGCCAAGGAAGTGGTTCTAAGTGAGTATGTGTTACTATGTGCATCATGGGGTTTTTCTCGCACTCACATGCCATTTAATGAGATTATTAACTAGTACCAACCATGTATATTCACTATTTGATTCATTAGCTACTGAGACTTGAAGTCTCATATCCATTTTTGTTGAACTCTCAATAATTTTCAGGTGGAGAAGCACCAAGAGTGGCTGCCAAGCTTAACATAGAATGTAGTTGTGGTTCAAATTGTAATATTTCATGACTAAAGTGTAATTATTTGCTATCCATATTGTTATGTTCATAAATGAGGAATGAACTGAATAAGATGGAAGAGGTAAACTAATAGAATTTTACTCAAGCATGTACAATAACCCTAAACCAGTTTTTTGGCAGTTAAGAGGATAAATCAAGTAATATGTTTTAAACCCTGAGTTTTAACTTGAAAATTTTATATCAAGTATTTGATATATTGAATTTCATTCATACCAATTTTCGTGACAATTGGAGCTCAACTCCATTCCCAAATAATTTTCCAAAGTAGCTAAACAATATTCTAGCAGTACACAAGGCAGTGTACAAACTTTACTTAATTGACCTATCAAACCAATGAGATTTTGTATGAAATTTTTACCACATGTTCTAGACACATTGAACTTGTAATCTGGAGCTTTTCATGATTTTTTGACATTTACATATTACGTTTTCATATTTTACAAGAACATAGCAACAAGCTGTCTAAACCAGTAAGCTGTCCAATTGAGACTTAAACTTCTAATTGGTATTTATCTTATTGAATTGAGTCAAATGAAAGGAGTTTTTCATGAATATAAGAATTAAAATAAAGTATTACAAGAAGGAAAATGAAATTTTAATATATATATATAAAAGGTCTGAAAGGATGGCTGATGAAAAAACAAAGTGAAAAAAAAAGGAAAGAAGGATGAAAATAGAAATTTGAAAAAATAAAATGGGGCTTTTTTGTAATAAAATAAAATTTTGTTGTCAAAATTTATAATAGCCATTAATGCTTATAATAAGTTAATTGAACATATAGGCCCTATAATCTGTACACTTTTCACTTTATTATTAGTTCATTAAATATGAGATAGTTTAACCTATGGGGTAACTTAGAAAACCCTTTCTTAAATCAAAATTTTCTTCTATATTGGTTTAAATCTCAAGAGAAAGATTCTTTTCAGAAGATGGCATACATCCTCTTCTGCATATGATCAACTTGTCAATATCTCAATTAAATTCATTTTTATCTTTTATTAAACTGGCATGCAAAACTTTTAAAATAAAAATTTGATATCTTTTTATTTTAAGTTTAAACCCTTTATTTCATTTAAATATTTGAGTTAATATTAAAAAAATCGCATCTTATCTTATCTACGATAACACAATAAAAGAACTCTCAAAATATATACCTAATATAAAGGAAATCCTTAAATAAGCTTAAACAAGCATGCCACATCAGCAATGTAGTTTTTTTTTTTTTTTTTGTTTTAATTCAGCTAATGGGAAGAAAAAAGAAATTGTTTACGGAAAATGGGAATATTACGTGCAATAATTGTGGTCGTTTTAACTGTTATTTATTTAATTTGTAACTGTAATTTCATTATGTACTTAATAGTGAAGAACTCCGCAAATCAAGATAATATACTGTTAATAAAATAATAAACTGTTATGCACTTATTTTAATAAAATTATGCGGTAATTTTGTTATGTTTTAATAATATTTACTTGATATAATACATGTAACTTATCACACCCTAATTTCAAATGATCACAAATCTATATTTAATATAAAGAGATTCCCTAAATTAGTGCAATTAGGCATGCTACATCAGCAATTTAATATTTTTATTTTAATTGAAAATCAACAATTATTCCAATTACTAATTTTGTATATATAATATAAAGTAAGAGTAATTATTTCAATTGCCCATTTATTACCCATTAGTTTTAATTTATTAATTAATCAAATTAATTAAAATCTTCTAATGATGCTTTATTAGTATTGGGTGTGATATCAATTACATTTATATTATTTAATTAATGAGCGTAATTATTTCAGTTACCCATTTATTATTCATTAGTTTTAATTAATTAATTAAAAGCCTTTAACTAATGCTCTATTACTATTAGCTTCTTATCAAAGTAAACAACCTTCTTCTGTTCTACTTGTAGTTTAGTATAAAACTTTTTGTTCTATTTTCCTTTCCTATATTGTAATGATAAGTTTCATTACATTTACATTTGAAAATATGATAATAAAATTATTTTTGAATAGTAAAATGCATTATAAAACATGTAACCAAAATTATATATATATATATATATATATATATATATATATATATTATATATATATATATATATATATATATATATATATATATATATCACCAACTTATATTTTTCTAGCGATCTCTCACATGGGCAACATGAAAGAAAATGTTATTTTGATAACGACTTTGGTATATTAACAAAATTATGATCGTGGCCACAATTTTATGATAATTATTCATATGACACCACTTCGGTAACTTAGTCCTATACGATAAGCAGTCTACTGTCTTGATCAGGCCTCATTTGGGCATGCCAGAAAGTTCAGATTTTAATCGGTTTGCTTTTTGGGCATCTTAAGAAAACGGGCCGGCCGGTTAGGCAGGCATATTTGAATTTTAAAGAACCCTAAAAATAATTAAAGAAAATATGTTTGGCTCATTCTTATTTATTCTCTTTTTTATTAGTAAAAATATTATAAAATAATTATTAAAAATAAATTTTATCCCTAAAAAGAGAAAGAAGTAAGGCAAGAATGCTACAGGGAGACAAAAGAAGTTAAAAAAAATTCTGGCCGCAAACAAATATTTATATCTTAAAATAATATGAGTTTGAGTCTTTTTATCAATGTAAAAATTTTGTTAATAAACAATGTAAAAACTTTTTTTTGAGTTTGAAAATATATCCTTTTATAGTGACTTCTCGTAACTTAATTCACCGAAATTTTTATTTTAAAAAATAAATTATGACATGACGCTATTTATCTAAAAGTTTTATTTGAAACCAATTTCAATAATATTAGAAAAAAAAATTGTCTCATTTTTTATTTTACGTCACGACATAGGGCGCCATATAAAAGATTTTGTCATGTACCAAAATAGAATTTTATAACCATATAACTATCCCGTTTGTGCATGGAAATAATTTCAATTTTCATTTAGAAATACATACATATTTATATATCAAGGGACAGAGTAACATAGGCTTAATTTTCACGTAGGCAATGTAACTGCTTAATGTAGATAAAGAAAGCATATCCTAGACATAAAATATAATTAGGCAATAATACATCAGCGGTACACACAATCAAAATTGTCTCTTCAAACCTGGATTAAAAAGGAATTAAAATACTGTTATCTGGGTGCCCAACGCTTCGGTGTGTACTGTAGCCGTGTTTTCATTTCTATCAATAATATGTACATTTTATGTTTCTAGATGGATTTTTTTTTAATAATATCACATTTATCATAAATAACATAATGGAACATATATGTAATTATATATATCCATATATATATATATATATATATATATGACCCATATCTTTTGCTATTTTGGAGAAATATTTTTGTTTCAAAATTATTACGTTTTTAAAATTATGTCAAATTTATTTTTTCTTCTATGCCCACAATTAATAATTTATTAATCTATGGACAACAGCATTGAAAAAACAACAAAATTTGGGACAGAAAGAGTACAATACAAGAATTGGGTAAGCTCCCAGGATATTAATGCCTTCTCACACATGATTGGGGGCCCATAGTTATTTTTAGTATTATAATCAATGTGATATTGTTAAGAACAAAGGGATAGCCTTATTGTCGGTGTGTGTACTAATACATGACCAACATCATTAATTTATATACAAATAGAATATAGTAGTACGCACCCGTTTCATATGATAAGGTCCTTTCAATTGAAAAACACAATTCAAGAAAATAGATTAAATTAATTAATTTATTAGTTTTTCAAAATAAAATAAAATATTTCAAATTTATTCTATTTAATACTAGACTCTAATTAACTACTTTAGTGGTGTATTAATTCTCTACATTAATTAAAATATAAAAATTAAAAATATTAATTAGAAGCAAATATAAAAATAATAAATAATTTTAAACTTCTTAAAGAGTTTTATATTATGAAACATCTAAAACTTTTAGAAGAGGTCTCATAATATAAAATAGAGAGAGTAGTACATAGTAAGATTAATAGGTTGAATGAATATGGTATTCATTTGGGCAGATGCATGTACAGTTCATATGGCGGTTGAATTAATATATGTTAGAGTAATTAGGGTGGATAGTTTACAAGGATATTGTAAATGAGAATTAAAATAGCATATGAAACTACATGAGAGTAGCTGACATGGGTAATGGTCACGCTTATTAACTATGATCAATATCAATTACGATGTGCATAATTCTATACCTGGGAAAACACAATTAACTTGTGCAACTTTTTTGCGGATGCTAAACACATCCTAACCCTTAATTTAAAAATATTTATAAATAAAATTATTTAATATATTTTTTTAAATTAATTTAAATTATTTATTTATTACTCAAAAAAGGAAAAAAGACATCACAAATTTAGCAGATAGCACCAGCTGTTATTTATGAGAAAATATGTTAAAATGAAATAGCAAAATATATTAGATAGACAACAATTATTTATGAGAAAATAAGATTTTTAAAATTGACAGGGAAATATGGTTATAAAATTATATTTCAAATATTTGTTGGTTAAAAGAGTAAAGTTAAAAAGTAGGAGACAAACGATGGAGGGAAACGTGGTGATGGAAAATTATGAAAATAATAATTTTTTAAATATTTTTAATAAAATTAAGAAACGGTAGTAATTGTGGTTAAAAAAATAAAGAGCAACACATAAGATAAACGTGGGAAGAGAAGTAAGTTTCTTTTGGTACACGAAATGTTTAAATTAATTTTGTATTAAATTATTAATTTATTAATCGTTGTACATATTGTAATTAAAAATTAAAGAAAATAAAAATACGAAGAGAAGAAAAATTGGTAGAGAAACATGTCAACAAATAACTTTCAAAATAAAAAAATTTGAGAGTGCTTTGATTTTAGTATATTTGGAATAGAATATATAATAATAATAATTTCAATAATATGGATTCACTGCTCTTTTCTATAGATTTATTTTTTTATTTTTTAATTGCAATAAGCAGCATTCTTAACTTATAGCAGAGCGGGAAAAACGAATGGCAATAGTTTGTTTATTGAAATAGAAATCGAAAATTGTAATATTCACAAACCGCCGTGAATGTATAATTGTCAAGATCAAAGCCCACGTTTGCACATTACTGGGGTCGGTTTAATTTCAAAATTAATAATTTATACTAAAAATATAAATACATTACAAAATAGCTTATGTTACTGTTCTCCCCCTATGTTGCTGTAAATCTTCCTATGAATCTCCATACTGCTTCAAGCCCCTATCATCAAGAAGAGGCCAATCAGGGAATATCTAGAACATCTCTCACCGTGAGGCTTCATATAAAAGATTTATTCTCATTAAAGGAAGACAAGGGGAAAATGGAAACAACTCCAATCGAGCCAATTGCATCTTGTCAAGATGACCAACCTAAACGAAAAGTGGAGGGACATGATTTGGCCACCAACATAGAGAGCGTTCCCAATAAACCTAAAAAGCTCAATGTTTTGGAAACTACTTCGAAATGTGCAATTACCGACTTCAGAATGTCCCTTGCAGTGCCGTCATCGTTTGTTCTCGTTACAGAATAATACTTTCCCTTCAAAGGAATAGAAGAAGCTGAAATAATATGTCAAAAGAAGGATTGACGTTTTGGAGGGTCAGTTTGACTTTCTGATGAAGGGGACAAGACTACTGAAGACAGAGGTTCCATTGCAACATTCATGGCAAGCTTCATTTGCAGATGCAGTACTTTCGGTAGTTATCGTCTTTATAATGACTTTTGTTGATATATTTATTTATTTAAACTTTTAATTTTACTTTGTTTTGCCTGAGTGTTACCATTTATATTATTGTTGTTCTACTTTTGGTGACTATTGGTTTACGCGTATAAACTTACTTCCCCATAATTGGATCATTGACGTGGTGGTTTGATGTATCATATGGAAAATGCATTGTAGGAACATTGACTAATGCAGGCCATTCAACCCACCTTCCCAAGCAACTTATGTCAACTGGTGGGAGCGTTTGGTATCAACACACTGCAGCATAAGCACATATACATAAATTAGGATATTTGTTCTCATTATGTGACTCTGAGCTAAACTACTTTGTCTTCAATTACGTAGTTTGTCTGCTATGTGTCTATCAAATTGTACTGCTAACTTCTATATCGAACCATCATAACATTTCCTGCAATGTGCTCACATGGATATTTTGTATAGGGAAACTTGCCTTGGGATTTCTTGTCAAGTTATACCCTAAATGATAAATAAACATTAGAATTTGTACTTTATCTATTCATTTTATCATTTTCAAGTCCTATCTGCCCTCAAAAGCCAAAGGAAGCAATCTTACAGAGAATTGAGCAAGAAATCAGTATTTTTGAAGAGAATCTCGATTACACAAGATGTAAGATTACACGACCATGTAAATATTTATTAATGAGGCCCAAAATTTCGCAAGGAAACGAAAAGTCAGTACACATTGTGTAAATAGGCCACTTAAGCCGTGTAGTACGTTAGAGCAGTGGTTACAATTGTTGGATGACAACTACATGGGTCAGATCTAGATTACACATCGTGTAATTTAGTGCTTTTTCTATAAATACTTGAAGCGCTATTCTCTAAGGACCTTTTGTCATTTTTATTTTATTTTATTTTAAGAGTAGAGAGCATCAAAAAGCTCTGAGACTAGAGGAGAGGTGCTCACCAATTGGACAAGTCTTGAGGAGATCTTTAAGATCAAACTTGGAATCTTCACATAAATGAGATCAATCTTTATCCTTCCTCTGTGCTTTTATATTTTTTTGCTATTTTTTATTTAGTATGAGTAGGTATATTCTCTGGAGTCCTAGGGATTGATGTAATTGATGTAGTTTTGCTACAGATTGGCAAAGATCTCTTTCACTAACTAAGGACATACACGGACAATACCTTTCTCTTTGAAACAATAGCCACTTAATTCATGTGTAGGGTTTCTTTGACAGAATAAAGTAGGATCAAATCAAACGAACACCCAGTAAGTTGTATTAAATTGATAGTCTGGACATTTTCTTTAATTCAGATAGGGCCTCTAATTGTATTTCTTGATACTGAAGAATGTTAGTAGTTGGTGTTAAAAGAATTTATGAAAAGAATTGTGTATGCATAGTACTGCAACTAATCATACTTCCCTTGATATTGCTTTATCCATCCTTGTTTGCTTAGAAGATCACTAATCTCACCCTTAGTCCAATGATGTATTGGTTGAAAAAGAGTGTGCAGCCTTTATTTATGTTTTTTTTTTTTTCTCTATTGTTTCCTTTAAAAGGACGGGTTTCATGGCCTAATGCTCTTCGTTGAATTGCATAAAACAAAACATTGGCCGTGGAAAACTTCCATCCCTTTCTTCTTACCTAACAACTTCTTTTATAAGTGATCATTTCTCTAATGTCTCACCCAAGTAAGCAATATTGGATCTATTATATGTCTTGATCACTTAAGTCGGAACCATCAATAAGGTATAGGCCTTTGACTTTCTTTTTGTTATTCTATTTTGTATGCATTAAGCTTAGACTTTGCAATACTCTTCAACACATTTGCATAGAATCAATGCCAAAGATTTCTATAGCTATGTTCAATGATTTTTTAACAATATGATGGTATGTGTGGACTATTGTTAGCAAATGATGTCCATTGTACTCTATTGCTCAATGAATTGTTTGTTAGTTTGGCCTCCCCATCATATATCTACAAGTTTCCAATCCATTGGGTTCCATAACTATATGTTATATCATTTTTTCCTTATAGACATAACCAATACAATGTGTTATGTTGCATCGTCATTACAACAAAGAAGTATCTCAATGGATGAATGATCTGAAGTGTTGGGCATAATATTATGGCGCCTTAGTGCAGTTGAGGATTATCCTGAAGAGACCAAAGCAATATCTAGGATGTATTCACTTGATAATTATATCCACAACAAGACACCTCAACACACCCCCCCCCCCTCCCCTAAAAAAAAAAGAAGAAGAAATGCCTCAATGACTGTACAAGACACACCACGGAAATGAGAGAGACCTCCAAAGGTTCCACATGCACAATCTGAAAGACATTACAAGATTAGGAGCCACGCGGAGGGTCCATCCTTCTCTCCACCAAATTGCATGGTAGTGTTCACTCAATCCATCGTTTATGGACATGAGTTCCCACCTCAATCATCTAGCCACAAATATGATGGAGCTTCCCCAGGAATTTGCCATAGGTCACTCAGAAGGTTTTTTAATCAAGTGCCAAGAAAGAGAGGGAGACCTCCAAAGATTTCACGAAAACAAGAGGCAACGTGTAATGAAACCATGAGCGAGTCAAAAGGAACTCGTTGTTCACCAAAATCTCAAACCCCAATTGTTAGAGAATCCATTACACCTTTATATTAGTTACCATCTTTAAGTTTCCTGCTTTTGATCACTTTCTTGGTGTTATACAGAGCTAGATTTTAATGCCCCCTATGTTGCGGGTTAAGTGTTTTATGTTTTATTTTGGTATGAAAAATAATATTGTTTTGATGTTTTAAAATACAAATGTTATATTGATAGTTTAATAAATAAAACAATAAGAAACATGATAGTAATATTAAATATTTTAGCAAAAATAACATAATTGATGTCTTATCTATAGAATATGCTAACACACATAAAATAACATTGATAATAAATGGTGTTTAAATTTTAAGCAAGCGCACTAATATATATAATATAAATGATGTTTATTAAAGACACCAACAAATATAGAAAAGCTATAACAAAATTAAGAGTGACTATATTTCTTATTTATAGTTATCAATGCTAAACAATCATTTCATTGCAAAAAATACAAAATAATATTTCTTATTTAAATTAATATAAGCAAAAAATTTACTATAAAATTTCTAAAAATACAAAAAACATAAATAGCATAGACACACATACACATATACAAGCAAAATGAATTACTAAGGGGTAGAAGTGTAATTAGTCTACAGACCCACAAAACTATAAATCAATACAACTATATGGAACTAAGACATCATCGAAAAAGGCAACAAGGGGAAAGAAAAAGACAGTAGCACAACTGTGGAATCTTATCAATAGGTTTCTATAGTGACTCTTATCAATAACACAATTGTGTTCAAAACTAGTTAGAGGGAAAAAAAAAAAAAGTAAAACATTATATACCTAGTAAGTGCAATAGATGCAATACACACTATGAAGTCCTCTAAGGGCAATAATAGGAGGGAAAAAGACAAAAGAAAATACTAAACTCAAAGCCTCAAATAAATAATGGTAAAGTTTATTAAAATCTATCTTGCCCTAAAATTCACAATTTTATACATGAACATATAGAACTAATACATGAATAAGGGAAGGGATAATCCTCTCTTCGAGGTCAAGGGAACCTCTTGAGAAAAGAGAGAAAGAAAGGAGAGTGATTTAATTCTTCATTGCTTCTTTTGAGTATTTATCAAATCCCTCCACATTTATCCTTTACCCATCTCGGGCAATATAGAATTTTATATTAAAAAAAAAGAGGGTAATGGCAGTCTGCAAAAAGCTCAAAACAAAACCAAATTATTTCTACTCTACTTTCCAATGACTATCAAGAATGAGACAATGTGTAACATAGAGGACATCAAAACATAAAAACATAACCAATCATTACATTCTAATTTAACAAGCAAGGCAATATCAAATGAAATCATATATCAAGAATAATGGTCTCACAAGATGCTATTTATCTAAACTCTCAAGTGTTTAGGATAGGCAAAGTATTTACACTCACTTAACTCAAGATGTAAGCACTACCATAGGCTTGCAAAAATTATAATCCCCACTACTAAAAACATATGTATTTATAAATCAAAAAGACTTTATTCAAGGTTGTAATGGGGCCAAGGGAAAAAGAGGAAAGAAAGGATAAAATAGATATGGAAAAATAAGTATCAAAGAGAGCAAGAGAACATGAAAATAAGAGTTCAAGCACAAAAACGCACAATTCTTACTCTCACTTCCTTCAATTACAAAGGCCACAAAACAACATTTATTGTATATATAAATCTTTTTCTGCTTCTTTTTCTTTCTTTCACTTCTTTTTTTTTTTTTTTTCCTATTGTTGTTGCTTTTTTTTCATATATTTTTTCATTTTTCTTTTCATTTTTTTGAACTTTCTACACTTAGCTTGAAAATTTTGCACAAACCAACACTTACAACTACCAAATCCACACCTCCCCCGCCCCCCAAACACCTTATTTTTGGCTGTCCCAAACAAACAATAAAACAATGAAATGCCAAGAACTCATATAAATGACATTCATGCTCTCTAACTCCATAAGGGTAGGGAAACATGGTTTTGCATTTAAGGCAAGGATGAGTTCAACCAAAGATGGATAATAGGCTCAAGGGGGCTAAACAATGGTAAATAATGCAAGGATGGTCATTTGGATAAGTGGCTAAGCAAGAAAAATGGCCTTCATCATTTCTATGCATGCACATGAAAATGTAGCCTAAAAAGTAACTAGTGTAAGTTCTAGAGTGACAAACATAAGAGTGAGAATGCACACAAGAAAGAATGAGCATGTCATATATATGCAATTGTTACTCAAGAGACTCAAAAGCTTATAAAGAATATTTTTCCAGCATTCTCAACATAAACATCCATTATCCATCACCGATTCATCAATTCAAAACATAAATAAATCATTGCAATCAAGATTTCAAGTCATAAAATCTAGAAAAGTCCTCATCAAGTCACAACATCATCATAAATTTCAAATCATCAAAGGAAATTATTCAAGCACTAAAAAGACATGAAATGCAAACTACTAAGAAAATAAAAGAGAAGAAAAGAAGTGAACTCCCTCATGGTGGATATTTGGCATCTATTAAAATTATCTCCTCATGATGTGTTTGCTCTTGAATTCTCTCGTGAAATCTCTTAACCGGGTGCCCATTTACTTTGAAGCAGCTTTTTGTTGTCACATCCCAAGTTTTACTACATCATAAGAAAAAGTGTTAGTAACAACAAATGGACCCTCCCATCTAGAACTAAACTTACGGGGCGTCAACTTAAGATAGGAGTTGTAGAGGTGGACTTTTTGACTAATGGCAATCTCCTTTCTCACAAGCATGCTATCATGGAATGCCTTGGATGTTTCTTTGTAGATATTAGAGCTTTCATAAGCCTTTAACCAGAACTCTTCTAATTTTCTTTCCAAACTGGCTTGGGCAAGATCCATAATGCACATATTTACTACCCAATATACTTTATCCTCATTGGCTTCTAAAAAAGCATATTTCAAATTCCTTGGAAAAGGTTTCAGTTTAAGTACAAGTGGTTGGATCACAGAAGGAAGTAATCTGTTGGGTTGTAAATCTACTGCATTAAGCTCAACAAAACATGCTGCTAGAACATAATCATCATCTAGTACAATAGAAACAACAGTACCCATAGAATCACTATCAACAATATCCACAGAATCAATACTACTCATATCTGTAGAATCTACCACCATAGAATCATCAACAGTAGTTATGGAAACATCATGATCACCATATAAGCAAGCAGCTATCTCAGCACAAATATCACAAGATGTAGAACCATCAAAATCACATTTAAATTCAACAGAGTCATCTAATTCTCCAATCTTGGGAAAATAAAATAAAATAAAAAAAAGATCATGATCATAGCTAGAATTCTCAACCATCTCATTAATAACATCCATGCAGAAAAAAAAAAAAAATGATTCTTAGAAGGTAATCTCATAGCATCATGAATGTTAAAGTGTACCACACTATCACCAAATTCCATGGTTAAAATATTAGCATCCACATCAATCTTTGTCTTAGTAGTTCTTAAGAAGTGCCTGCCTAAAATAATGGGAGATCTATTAGAAGAATCACCCTCCATATCAAGTATATAAAAATCAACATGGAAAATTAAATTATGTACCCTTACTAAGACATCCTCAACCATACCAGAAGGATAGGCAGTGCTCCAGTTAGCCAATTGAATGACAACTCTAGTGGGTTACAGGGGACCAAGGCCAAGAGACTGAAACATTGATTTGATCATTACATTATGGAAGCACCTAAGTCTAGCATGGCATCCTTAATCTTGAGATTCCAATGATGCATGAAATGGTGCAAATGCCTAGATTTTGGCACTTCTATGGCATTGGCTGGATGAGAGCTGAGACATTTTGGCCCACGGTGACTCTCTTTGTACCCTTAAGTTCCTCTTGTGAGTGCACAATTCTTGTAGAAACTTGGCATACTTGGGAATTTGCTTGATGGCATCAACAATAGGAATATTCAGTTCCACCTTTCTAAAAGTCTCTAAAAACATTTTTTCTTTCTCTGCCTCTATTATCTTCCTTATTGGTTGTATAGATCTCTGTGGAAATGGCAAGAGAATGCTAGGTTGTTGCATAGATGGCTGAGCTGAGCTATTAGACTCTCCTCTATCTTGAGAAATAGGCCTCTTAAGAGGAGGTGTAACAATAGAAGAAGTAGTAGGAAGTGGCTCAAGTGAGGTCAATGTCTTCCTACTCCTTAAAGTGATGGCACTCACATTCATACTCCCCTTAGGGTTGGGAATGTGTTGTGAAAGGAGTTGGCCAGAATTTTGCCCTTACTGCATATGGCTCAATGTAGATGCTAGTTGCCCAATCTTAGTTTGTAAATTATGAATTGATGATTCTATATGTTGTTGAAACTCAAGATTATTTTTCTGCATCTCAAGGTTGTTCAATGTTAACTGCTTCATCATCTCTTTTAAGGAACTCTTAGAAGTCTGTGAAGGTGCAAGTGTAGCAAGGGCTTGCTGTTGCTATGGAAATGGATGTTGCCTATGAAGAAAGGTAGGTTTGTTTGGCCCAGGACTATTTGGAAACTAGGGCTGTTGCTGGAATGGTGGCTTGGTTGCAAAGTTATATGGCTGCTGAATGTTGCCATATAATCACGCCAACCAAGCTCGTAAGTGTTGCTATATGGATCATGGTAGGGCTGATGGTACTGTGGCTTGTCAAGAAACGAACCTACTACTGCTACTACCTCAAATATAGTAAGATCATCTTGCATGGTTGGACATACATCTGTAGTGTGAGCCATAGAAGTACAAATACCACGTGCTTTGATAGGTGGTTATGGGATGGAGGTCTGGTGCTGGGTCACTACCAACTGTTGGACTAAAGATGTAAGCTCATCTAGCCAGTTATATACTAAATGATAAGTACATAAACCTTACATCTCATGATCAGAACGGGTCACTACACCTCTAGTACCAAATTGATGAGAATTGGCAGCCATGTTGGCAATCAAATCTCTGGCAGCTCCTAGAGTTTTATCAACTAGGGCCCTACCACTGGCAGCATCAATTATACTCCTACCGATGGAAAATAACTTCTTGAATCTCTCCTAGTACTCATGCAAAGTCTCTCCAGTCATCTATCTAATCTTACAAATTTCTTTTCTAATTATTGCTGCTCTAGATGCAAGGAAATTTTTGTCTAGAAACTGTTGCTTCAGTTCATTCCATGTGGTGACAGAACCAACAGGAAGGTAATATAACCAATCATTTGCTACCCCATCAAGAGAGAATGGAAAAGCCTTTAGCTTAATATGATCTACATGAATACCCTGTGGCTTCATAGTAGAACAGACAACATGAAATTCTTGAAGGTGTCTGTGAGGATCTTCACCTGATAAACCATGAAATCTAGGAAGTAAGTGTATCAATCTAGATTTAAGCTCAAAATCAGCAGTAAGATAGGGATATTAAATACATAAAAGCTGGTAAGTAACATAAGGGACAACAAGCTCTTTTAAAGTTCTATTAGCCATAATGACAGGATTACTAGCAACAAAATTATCAACAACAAAATTATCAACCATAGGATCAACAACATGAATATCAACAATAGGATTAACAGCAGTGGAACCAATATCAACAATGGAAATATCCACAGGAATATCAAAAACAAGAGCAGACAAATCAATGTAAATGGAACCACCAATAGGAATAGGAATAGAAGAATTATCAATACTACTATTAACTACAAAGGCACTTGTAGCACTATGACAATGTCTCCTAAGCTTGAAAGTTCTTTCAATCTCAGGATCTAATTCAAAAAGGTCAGACATAAAGGAAGACCTAGTACCACAGCACAGAAAAATAACAAAGCCATAATAATATATACATAAGAAATAACACTAAAACACTAAACTACCAACTAAAAAATCACAAAATAAGTAAAAGTAACCTATCAAATGATTTTTAAAAATTTTGGGACCACCATAGGTTCAAAAAATGGAATAAAAATCTTGAAAAAATGGAAAAGTGAATTAAAAATTCTAGAGTAAATACCTATTTTGGTCCCTTACATTTAAAACTCTTATTAAGTTGGTTCCTCACACTTTTAAGTTTATCAATTTGGTCCCTCACACTTAAAACCTTAATCAATTTAGTCCTTCACACTTAAAAACCCAATCAATTTAATCCCTTAAACTTGTAAAACTTATCAATTTAATCTCTTATACTTCAAAAATATTGATAAATTTGAAGAATGAAATTGATAAAAAATTTGAAGTGTGAAGGACTAAATTGATAAATTTGAAATATGAGGGACAAAATTGATTAGGGTTTCAAATGTAAGGGACCAAATTGATAAATTTAAAGTGTGAGGGACTAAATTGATAAAAGTTTAAAGTGTGAATGACCAAAATATGTATTTACTCAAAATTCTAAGTTTGCGTTTTCAATCAAGATGGTGTTTTTAGAGAACCACTAGTACAGGTTTTAGTCAAAATAATCTAAGAAAATGGAGGATTTTTAGTAATTTAACAGTAAATAAATGCGATAAATAGTAAAATAGGAGTAAACAGATGATCGAAATGTAATCAACCTAGAAAACTATTAGACAACGGTGATTTTATCCTTGACCTAAAGATAAATTTAATTCCAGTTATGCTAATTAACTAGATTAACCCCAAAATCTCAAGATTAACCTACCTAATTAATAAATTTGGTTGAACCCTAACTAAGCCAATATCCCTACACCTAGTTCGGTAATTCCTACTACACAATCGTATAGATTATGGTCTTGGAACCAAACCCAACCCTAACCAACATCGTAGGAAGGGATTAGAGCATCCAAGACCTAAATTCAAAATTTCTATCCAACCAAATCAAGTTCTACTCCATGGAAATCACTCATAGGATGATTAGGCCTAGACATCCCATAAACCCATTTAGTAATCATGCATACAAATCATCATACACAATCACAGAGAAAGAAATGAGGAGTAGAGAAGCATAACTATCATTAAATTCAAAATAAACACAATACAGGTCTCAAGAATCAAACTGAAAATTTTCAAGTTATCTTAGATTGACTACAAACACACCTAGCCGTCCATTTTCATAAAGGTAGCCATGAGAGAAGGAGAAAAATGAAGAAAACTTGAAAGGAAATGAAAGTGGCAGCTAGGAATGATAGAGGAGAAGGCTTGGCCGAATTTCCCTAGGTTTGGTGCAGGAAAATTACAAGTTTGCCATTGATGAAGCCTAAATTACATAATTTCCATTAATAATGCCCAAAATTACAAAAATGTCCCTCCTTATGTTGCCAAAAACCTATTTTACCCTTTTAAAGTTTAGAAAATATCCTTTGTGCCCTTGCTTCATGAATTAATGAAGATTATTGCTCCAATCCCAAGCTTGGATAAAAATCTCAACAGGTTCTGAGACTTCTCAGGTCCAATCTTGAAATTAAAAATCCCTAACAAGTAAAATTAGACCTTAAAATAGGAAAATTAATATGAAATATAATAAATTCCAGTTAGACTTCAATGATAAAAATAATGCTAATTAAACAATTAAATGCAAGTTTAAACTGCTAGAAGTTTGTATAAATGTACACAGATAAACACTAAAAAATGTTTATCAAGCATCAATGCCATATCACACCACCTTGTCATTTGACACATCATCACTACTTAACCAATTTAGTTAACCATTGACTGGTGTTGACTGTTAACTATTTTTTGACTTTGATCTTCTCCCACTCATATGAGAAGATTCAACGGTTCCAATTCTTTAATACTTTAGAACTTGTGTGGTAGGCATACTCTAGAACTTGTTAGGGAGTGATGAAGAAGTGTCTAAACTCTTTAATTCCATAGGATTTGTGTTTTTGCAAAATCATTATTTATATTAGAGTAAATACCTATTTTGATCCCTCATACTTGAAACCCTTATTAATTTAGTCCCTCACATTTTAAGTTTATCAATTTAGTTCATTATACTTTAAATTTATCAATTTGGTCCCTCACACTTAAAACCCTAATCAATTTAATCTTTTAAACTTGTAAAACTTATTAATTTAATCCCTTATACTTCAAAAATATTGATAAATTCAAAGGACGAAATCGATAGGAAATTTGAAGTGTAAGATACTAAATTAATAAATTTGAAGTATGAGGGACAAAATTGATTAGGATTTCAAATATAAGGGATCAAATTGATAAGAGTTTCAAGTATAAGGGATCAAGATAGGTATTTACTCTTTATATTACAAACTAAAAAAGAGATATAAAAAAGCATTATAAGAATAGACTCAACATTTAAGAGATAAGATATGATTTTTTTTTTTAATAAGAATAGGATTCCTGATTTATTGAAATTTAAAAATGTTGAGAATTTTTTTTTACTATAAATAGATATTTATTCCCACAAAAGAAAACAAAATCACCAAAAAACATTTAGAGGAAGTAGAGAGATTTTTTTTTTTTTCAAGAAAGAGCATCAATTGGTATCCAAATGTTATACACATGAATCCAAATATTGATAGGAAAACAAACATAGTATAATGAAATATAAAGATGTGTAGGAACCATAGACAATCCTTTTAAAAAAAAAATCACAAATAAACAAATTTTAACATAAAGAATTATTACAAATATTTTGTTAATTCTCTGTTTTAAATCTAAAATGTTTTGTGAGAGAGTATATTGGATATAAAAAAAACATATAGATCTTCACCTAATAACTAGAACATTTGAGTTTAATCCTTAAAAAAATTAGATTTAGTAATTTATGAATAGTAAAATTTCAGTTCTTATTCTAAATCATTTGATTACACAAGATTAGACAACATTTAAAACCACACAAGAACTTAAAATTGTTGCTATCAAAACAAAGAGACAAGAATGTTAACCTAAGAAAAATCTATATTCAGCTCTTCCTTATTTTGGGGACAATTAGACCTCCATTAAAGGGGCTGGTATACTCTAGAAATTGTTAGGGAATGATGAATAAATGTTTGAACTCTTTAATACCATAGGTTCTGGGTTGGTGCAAAACCATTATTTATATTACTGACTAAAAAGAGATATGGAGAAGCATTATAAGAAGAGAATCATATGTAAGAGATATGATATAATTTGCAATTGTTCTAATAACAATAGGATTTCTAATTATTTGAGATTTAATGTGGCTGCAAATTTTTTGCTATAAATTGGGCCGTAATCCCACCAAATAAAACAAAAATCATCTAGAGAAAGTAAAGAGATTTTTTCTAAGAGAGAGCATCGATTGGTATCACTTAACAATCATGTAGCAAATCATTTAGAGAAAGAACAAAGAATTTTGCTAAGAGAGAGCACCAATTATGGTATAGTTTCTTCTCTTGATTCTTTTTAAACCGAAGTTGAGAACTCTAAGTGCCTGTTTGGTTTGATGGAATGGGCCTAGATGGGAATGGAAAGAGGAAATGAAGTGAGAATGTATAAGGTAAGGAAGTCCAATTACAGTGTTTGGTATCCCCATGGCATTCTATTGTTTGGTATGTGAGAAAAAGTGCTAGAATGGAATGAACAGATTGCGCAAATGACTAAAATACCCCAAAAAAGTTTTAGAATGGAATTATGCCTCTCTCTTGCCCTTGTTACGTGTTTTTTTCTTACTGATGGGACAATCTATTTTTTAAAATATGAAACTTGTTATATGACTTGTAATATTTCATTGGCTCTAGTTTTTTCATATTAAATTTCATCAATTATAACTTGTGATGAATTGTGAATTATGAACTATTTTCCACTTTTGAAGTTCTGATTAATGAATATTATACTCAGTGTATTACATAAACATGTTGCCATCTGCATAGCTATTACATGCTCTCATTATATATGAGCTTGTAAGTTACTAAGAAAGAAAGTACATTCTAGGTTTCATAAGCTTCAAAAGAGCATCAATCTTAAACCAAGTAAATTTCCAACAGCATCTAATTAAACCAAGTATAATTAGTGTATAATAATTATATAGCATTACAAGTAACCTTTAATTCATCTAGCCCAAAGTACATCATTACACATTGCTGTCAAAAACATCCTAAATACCCTAAGACAAATAGTAAAATATACATCTCCCAAAGATCACAACTACTTGTTTCATTTTTGCATCTCCACTAGCCATATTTGGATCTTCAACCTCTTGATTGTCGTCATTTTGTTGGGTTCTTTGCATCCCAACCAGCAGCCTTGTCTTTACCCGAAATGGTGTATAAAGGCTCGAACACTCAAGTCTTTTAACTCATGTACATTAAGAGATATCCAATCAACCATCAAGTGAACAACATAAGATATACAACAAGATGTAATTAAAAAGGCTCTTTGCATATTATCACAAACAATGTAAATATCCTCATCTTTTAGAAATCAGACTTTGTTATTTGAGTATCAAGGAATATAGAATATTAAAAACCGTAAAGTATCACCCAATAATACCAAAAACCCCGGGATTTGATCAAGGTGACTGGTTACGTATTTTCCACAAAAGAAAAAACCAAAAACATTGAAACCTCTCATGCTAAAATATAAATATGATTTTCACAAAAGTGTAGCATTCTACTAGAAAAGAACAGAACAAAATGACACGGGAAAAAAAATGAATTAGTCAAGTCTAAAACATTTTCAAGCAGTATAACTATATAGCACAATCATCTTTATGGATTTTCCATGACAATATGTGGAAGCTTAATTACTTATTCTAATGGGATGTCCATGGGTTGGGTTTAGCGGGGTTGAATGCATATTCTTACCCAGCCCATATGAAAAATGCTGGGTTAGGTTGGAGAAAAAAAATTATGAACCTAATCCATGCCAACCATGGATTTGTGGGGTTGAGTTGGGTAAATGTGTTAGTACAACTGTTTTTGACAAAGAAACATGTATACAATTTGAAAAAAGAAATAGGTTAAACAATTCAATTAGTTGTTCTTGTGATGATGAAATATTAAAATATAAGAATAATATTATAGATTTTTTAACTGAGATAAATAAATTTAAAAATTACCACTTAGACCCTTGAAGTAAATAAACTAACCAAGAAAAAAAGTACATAAGAAATTACAAATAAATAAAAAACAAAAAATACTCATCTATAATATAAATAGTTGTCCCTCTTGTAGGGTAAGAAAACACAAACATTTGATTTGACCATATTTAATTTATGTTTTGTATATTTTTAATTTTAATTTTTTTTTCTAATATACGGATTAAATGGATTTATATGAATTGAGTTGGGTTCACATACTCAAACTCATTACAAACCCAATAACTTTTGGGTTACAATATTAAAACCCAACCCAACCTAATTAAATGTATAACCCAACCCAAACTAACCAAGTTGGGTTGGGTCAATTCGAATTGGCCAAGTTGGGTTAGGTCATGAACATCCTTATCTAAAAGTATAATGACTCAGGTTCTATAATAACGTAAAAAAGGAACCATTGTAACAATTCTAAAAGAAAGATGCTGCAGCTCAATGTTGAGTTTGAGATTAGCCACAATAGATACAAAAATTGATAATGAAATATGAAGATAGTGGAATTGAAAAGATACAAAAAGAAAGAAACCAAAATTGAAATTTAATCCCATTTTTTTTTTCTTATTCTTACCGAACATCCTATGATGCTCCATAGATCTTATCAAATATCTAATTAGGATTTTGACAATATTTTCTAAAATTTGGGTCGATGAAGTCATCAAATGACAAAAAAAAAATTTGTCATTATGGAGCAATAACATAAATTTTCAATCACAGCAAAGCTATGCATTAAGAATAGGACATGAATTACACATTGCTAAAGAAGATGAGTAAAGTAAGGCTTGGAGCAAGCAAAAGCTATATTTCCATTTGTGCTACTAACCAAAATTAATTGGTATTTCTGACAAACCCATTTGTACCCATTTCAATGTTTTGACTGCATGTTTAAAATTGATGAATACAAATTAAAGGATAACCAAACCGTACATGAGAACAAATATAGAAGAGCCTAGAGATCCAAAAAGCAATTTAAAACAGATTTACTAAATTATTTGTTTGCACAGCATTAGACAACATGTAGAACCATATAAGAACTTAAAATTGTTGAAGTCAGAATAAAGAAATGAAAATGTTAACCTAAGAAAAATCTATATTTAGCTCTTCCTTACTTTGGGGACAATTACACCCTCCTCCACTCGTTCGAGAAGATTCAACAGTTCTAACTTTGTTAAGTTTGATAATATATGAGATGTGTCCTAATTATAAAATAGGTTTGATATCAATACATATGTGAAGTTACATGATTTACTTATTAATCATCCAAAAAATGCAAAGGAACTTAGAGGGGTTGGTATACTACAAAACTTGCTAAGGAATGATGAATAAATGTTAAAACTCTTTAATACCATAGGCTCTGGGTTGGTGCAAAACCACTATTTATATTACAGACTAAAAAGAGATATTGAGAAGCAATATAAGAAGAGAATAAGTAAATGAGAGATATAATATGATTTGCAATTGTTCTAATAACAATAGGATTTCTAATTATTTGAGATTTAATATGGCTGCCAAATTTTTTGCTATAAATTGGGCCATAATCCCACCAAAGAAAACACAAATCACACAAAAATCATCTAGAGAAAGTACAGAGTATTTTTTGAGGGAGCATCGATTGGTATCATTTAATAATCATATAGCAAATCATTTAGAGAAAGAACACAGAATTTTGCTAAGAGAGAGCATTGATTGAGGTATAGCTTATTCCCTTGATTCTTTGTAAACCCAAGTTGAGAAGTCTAAGTGCCTATTTGGTTTGATTGAATGGGCATAGATGAGAACGGAAAGAGGAAATGAAGTGAGAATGGAAGAAGGTAAGGAAGCACAATTACATTGTTTGGTATGAAAATTAAAATAAACAATCCCTATGGCATTCTATTGTTTGGTATGTGAGAAAAAATGTTGAAATAGAATGAACAGATTACGCAAATGACTAAAATACCACTACAACAAAACAAAAAAATAGTACTGAATGAAATTGTGCCTCTCTCTTGCCCTTGTTATGCATATTTTTCTTACTAATGGGAAATTTTTTTTTTTTTAAAAAAAAAAGTATGAAGGTTATAATATGACTTATAATATTTCAGTGGCTATGATTTTTTCATATACCAAGTCTTTAAGAAACATAAGCTATCTCATCTCCCCAGCCGAAAGTTTGCAACATAGATTCAAAGTTAACATGTTCATAACTTAAGCAATCGAAATCATTAAAAAAATGCTTTATGAATATAACTCAATAGGGAAAGCCATTATTGAGATACTCTAAAATAGACTATTTACCATATATATTCAAGCAACTGCTTGTTGAACCGAACATATGGATTAAAAGTAGAAACCAGTTATATAACAAACTTGAAGCTCAAGAGTAAAAAAATAACACACATTGTCAGATGTAGGATAGTGATAACAAATAACCAAAATTGTTAACTAAAAACAAACTACATGAAACCAAATAGAAGAAAAGGCACAAAACAATATTAAAGTAAGTATCTTCACTCATAGTGGACTTTAAAGTAAAATTAAAATAAAATAAAAAGAGAAACTTGAAACTTATCTCGAGTATTTGAGTCATACCATGATTATATGGTAAAACGCTTACTTAGATTCTCCTCCAAACCTCCTCCATAGACCAAAGGCTTGTGTGATTTTTGTTTGTCCATTCTTGTGGGAGTGAGACTTTATTTATAGGAAAAAAAAATTAATCTAGATAAATCACAACCTAAAGCTCTTACTGATATGTCTATAATGCAAATTGTACACTAAGCTTTTAACAAACATAAGCCATCTCTTGCCCCCACCCAAAAGTTTGCAACATAAACTCAAAGCTAACATGTTTAGAACTTAGGTAAATGAAATCATTAAAGAAAAAACACTTTATGAATATCACTCTATAGGAAAAGACAAAGATACTTTAAACAGATTATTTACCATATATATCTAAGCAAATACCCATTGAAACAAACTTATGGATTAACAGAAGTAAAAACCAATAATATAACAAACTCAAAGCTCAAGAGTAGAGAAGTAGTACACATAGTCATATGTATGATAGAGATAATGGATAACTAAAATTGTTAAATAAAAACACATGATACCAAAAAACAAGAAAGAAAAAACACAACAATATCCAATAGGTATCTTCAATCATAATGGGTTTTAAAATAAAAATAAAAAGAAAACATGAGACTTATCTAAAGCATTTGAATCATACCTTGATTAAAAGGTAAAAATGCACTCAGATTCTCCTCCAAACCTCCTTCATGGACCAAAAAGCTTGTGTGGTTGTTCTTTGTCCCTTTTGGTGGGATAAGGCTTTACTTATAGGCAAAAAATTTCAATCTAGGTAAATCACAATCTAAAGCTCTTACCTATATGTCTAAAATGCAAATCGCATACCAAGTCTTTAAGAAACGTAAGCCATGTCTTGCCCCCCACCCAAAAATTTACGATATAAACTCAAAGCTAACATGTTCAAAACTTAGGTGATCAAAATTATTAAAATAAAACACTTTATAAATCTCACTTAACAAGGAAAGCCATCATAGAGCTACTCCGAAATAGACTATTTACCATATATATCCAAGCAAATACCCATTGAACCGAACATATGGATTAAAAGAAGTAGAAACTAGTTATATAACAAATCCGAAGCTCAAGAGTAGAGAAGCAGCACACATCATGAGATGTAGGATAGAGATAACATATAACCACAATTGTTAATTGAAAATTAAATAGAAGAAAAAGCTCAAAACAATATCAAAGTATGTATCTTCACTCATAATGGGTTTTAAAATAAAAACTAAAATAAAAAGAGAAACATGAAACTTATCTAGAATTTTTAATTCATATCATGATTAAATGGTAAAATGCTTACTTAGATTCTCCTCCAAACCTCCTCCACGAACCAAAATACTTGTGTGATTGTGTGATTAAATGGTAAAATAAAAAGAGAAACATGAAACTTATCTAGAGTATTTGAGTCATACCATGATTAAATGGTAAAATGCTTGTGTGATTGTTGTTTGTCCTTTCTTGTGAGAGTGAGGCTTTATTTATAGATAAAATTTTTCAATCTAAGTGAATCACAATCAATTTGAAATGGCTATAAATTTATTTCAAAGTTTTTTAATAACTATTACCATTAGTAAAACCACAAATCACATAACTTAAATAATTTTTTAATTACTATATAATATTTCTAAATGGATATTAGAATTCCCTTGTTCTCCTTTTCCTAATTGGATATTTCTAATTATCATTAAATTAAAATATTTTTGGATTACTATTAAGAATATTTTTATTTTGGACTTTCATGACTTTTAGAAATATATAAATATCTCTTCATTTCTATTCAGAATCACTATGGTCCATAGTTTACTATTTTTTTTTTCTAATGGCTATTGCTATTAGTAAAATAATAAATCATATCTTTCAAATATTTATTAATTACTGTATAATATTTTTAATTGGATATTAGAATTTTCTAATTATTCTTTTCTTAATTGAAATTATTTCTAATTACAATTTAATTTAATTTCATATCATCACATGTCATTCAAGTAAATTGACAAATGTCAACACTACATATATGTGACTTACTTTTATAATATAGACTAGTTTTATGCCTTGTGTCGATGTGCGAGTGTGGATATGTCGTCATAGAAATTGATTTACCACTTGATTAACCTTTATGTATAATTTTGGTTAGTTCAAATTAATGATAGTAAAATACTAAGCTATGTAAAATTGTGAAAACATATTTTGATTTCAATTGCAGTTAGGTTGTGAACTATATTTACCATATGCATATTAATAGTGGGGTTTTGACAAATCATAAAGTAGGAAGCTATGAGAATTGTATTATCTGTTCGCAAAAATAATCTTTTACTTAATAGTGTATGCTTGACTACTTTACTTCACAAAGCATAATAAAAAGGAAAAGACATGTTTCAACTATTTATAGAATATGTAACTAAAATACAATTAGAAAATTGATAACACATAATAAAAATTCAATTACAAAATGTAAACCTATTTCAACTTTGTATATGACAATTACATGGACAACACTTGTTGCTTCCATTTCACTTTCTTATCTCATCTAAATATAAACATGTAAGAAGTGAAGTATAAGAGTTATCATAAAAGTTACACATATGTCTCCACTAAACTACAATAACAAAGTATGCTAATAAAGTAAATAATTGGGTGACGTATTTTATGAAACACTTTCTTAAATACGACATTTATGGTGGTGTTAGTCGTCTCACCGGCTAGTCTTATGATATTCTCAATTGCAATTTGTATGAATTTTAACCGTCTTTTCATTCTTCATCCTTTCTTCCACCTTACCCATTGTGCCCAACATTCCAATAACATCAAAACCATTACAGGTATCATATCAAATCCCATGAAGTTTATATTAGGGGAATTACGATTGTTGACTTTGTCCAAGCTGTTGTAACTGCATTATCTCTCTTATCTCTATCTGTTGCATTTTTAAATTTCTGCTGTTATCTTGTAAAACCTCTTCCCAACATTCCCGGCACTCATACATGTATATAATTATGACTCTCATCCAATGAAATGCAGGACTTTTCCTCATCTTTTAATACTCTTACATGGTATCAGCAGCCTAAAACAGTCTCACACGAGCTTTTTTTTTCGATCCTTTTTTTATTTCTCGTTTCCACCATGGCATCTGCTTCATCCACCTCCAACATCAACACCGTACCTTCCACAAATCAAACCAGTGAGTTAATTGCCATTAACATCAACTCTCTCTTACCCATCAAGCTCACTTCAACCAATTATGTTGCCTGGGCAAAACAGATGCAATCTCTTCTCATTGGCTATGGGTTGCTGGGTTATGTTGATGGCTCTCATCCCTTTCCACCTGCTGTTCTTCTTACTGCAGATCAGGAAACAGAAAACCCAGCCTTTAATCTTTGGTTCCGCCAGGATGAATTCATTCTTCTTGCAATTTTGGGCTCCTGTGATCCAGATGCACGTGCCGTGATATCCCAAGCTGTGACTTCTCACCAAGCATGGATTCAACTGCGCACTGCCTTTGCAAACCGCTCTCGGTCTCGTGTTCTCTTTTTGAAGAAGAAACTATCCTCTATGTCTAAGGGCACTTCCACCATATCAGACTACCTCCGGACTGTTAAATCCATTGCCGATGAGCTATGTATGATCGGCTACCCACTTGATGATATTGATCTGGTGTTATACTGCCTCTCTGGTCTTGGACCAGACTTTAAGGACATCTCTACCGTACTGCGGACTCAATCTACCACCCTCACCTATGACCAAATTTATGACCAGCTGTTAAATCATGAGCTCCACCTCAAACGTGATGAACAACCCTCTGCTACACCTGTCATTGCTCATTATGCGAATAAAAAATCTCCATATATTCCAGGGAAACTAAAGCCAACTTATAACAGTGTTGGTAATTCTCGGCCTTCTAACTCCACCTCCTCATCACTTGGTTCTCAACAAAAGCGATTAGATGTTTGTCAGTGGTGCAACAAACGTGGCCACATTGCCAAATTTTGCTTTAAAATTGCCAATAATCCACATGTGAAACCTAATGCCAATGCTATTACCATGCATCCATCTCAAAATCACTGGCTTCTGGACTCAGGTGCTTCCCATCACATCACTAATGATTTTGGTAATCTCTCTCTTACCTCTGAGTACCCTGGCTCTGATCAACTCCACGTTGCATATGGTAACACTCTTCCCATTTCTCATACTGGCTCTGCTACTTTACATGCCCCACATTCCTCCATTACTTTGCCTAATGTTCTTTATGTGCCTCGTGTTAAACATAATCTCTTATCTGTTTCCCAACTTTGCAATGAAAATAATGTTTCTGTTGAATTTTTTCCCTCTTGTTTTAAGGTGAAGGCTCTGGAAACCGGGACGACACTGCTTCAAGGACCAAATGATCAACATGTCTACAAATTTCATCCCCACCATCCTCCTCAAGTTAATGTCGCTCACTCCATTCCCTCTACCACTCAGTGGCATCACCGTCTTGGTCACCCTGCTGCCCGCACTCTCCGACATGTCATCTCTTCTAGCAAACTACCAGTTTCCAGTTCCTCTTCTTTTTCCTGCACTAATTGTTCTCAAAATAAAAGTCATAAACTCCCCTTCCATCGGTCTAGTCTTTCTAGCAAATGCCCATTAGAAATTGTACATGCCGATGTATGGGGACCAACTCCTTTTTCATCCATTGATGGTTTTCGTTTTTATGTTATTTTTGTTGATCATTTTTCACGGTATGTCTGGTTGTATCCCATCAAACACAAATCTGATGTTTCTGTTATTTTTCCTAAGTTTAAAGCTCTTGTTGAAAACTACTTCAATCTCAAAATTAAAACCCTCTTCACAGATAATGGTGGTGAATTTATTAAATTGCGTAATTTTTTGTCCACTCACGGCATTTCTCATTTAACCACACCACCACACACCCCAGAACATAATGGACTTGCAGAGCACAAACATAGACATCTTGTGGAAACAGCCCGTTGTCTCCTTCATCATGCTCATGCACCCATGCAGTTTTGGTCATTCGCTCTTTCCACTGCTGCCTTCTTAATTAACCGACTCCCTACACCTGTCTTACGAAATTCTTCTCCCTTTCAAGTGTTATTTCAGCAATCACCTAATTATCTCAAATTGCGTACCTTTGGATGTTTATGCTTTCCTTGGCTTAAACCTTATTCCCCTCACAAGCTTGCCCCTAGATCTTATACCTGTGTTTTCTTAGGCTACTCCACTTCACAAAGTGCCTATTTTTGCTTTGATTTAAAACATCAAAAACTCTACACCTCTAGGCACGTTGAGTTCATTGAACACTCTTACCCTTTTCAACAACAACCAACTACTCCTCTCCCCACTCCCCTTCCAACAGAACCTGTCCCTGTCTCCCCCATTCCCCATGTCACCATCCCCTTATATACACGTCCTTCTCCTCCTCAAGTTCCCACTGATCCATTGTCGCATGGCCACACTACACACTCAGTCCCGGAGAGTCTTGTTCCCTGTCCTAACACCTCTGCTGCCTCTTCCACCACATTACCTCTTTCTCCCTCACCAAACACTCTCATCTCTCAATCTTCTGGTGACACTTCTCCTAGCTCTGACCAGTCACCACCAACCTTATCTTTAGGATCCCCAAGTGCAGTGTCCTCCCGTTCTTTGGGCTCATCTTCAGGAGTGGAAATTATTCAACCAGCATGTCTTCCCTCTCCATTGCTTGGGAATCATCCTATGGTTACACGGGGCAAGGCAGGTATTTTCAAACCTAAAAGTCTTTTTAATGCAATAAAATATCCTCTTCCATGTGATGTTGAACCTACTTGCTTCTCCCAAGCTTCAAAATTTCCACATTGGCAGGAAGCTATGACTGAGGAATTTAATGCCTTAATGGCAAATGGTACTTGGGATCTTGTCCCTTCACAGCCTCGTTATAACATCATTGGCAATAAATGGGTTTTTCACATCAAAAGGAACCCTAATGGGTCCATTGCCCGTTATAAAGCCAGACTAGTTGCCAAAGGCTTTCATCAACGTCCTGGCGTAGATTATCTTGAAACTTTCAGTCCTGTCATTAAGCCTCAAACAATAAAACTAGTCCTCACAATTGCTTTATCTCTTGGGTGGTCTTTGAGGCAGATGGATGTCAACAATGCTTTCCTTCATGGGCGGCTATCAGAAGAAGTATACATGCGCCAACCAGCTGGGTTTGTTCACCCTCAGCTCCCTCATCATGTGTGTAAACTCAAAAAGGCACTTTATGGTCTCAAACAAGCACCACGAGCTTGGTATCATTCCCTTCGCACTTTCTTGCTCTCTTTTGGGTTCTCCAATTCTCTCACTGATGCCTCTTTATTTGTTTACAATGATGGGACTGTGTTAGCTTATTTCTTGGTTTATGTTGATGATCTTTTACTCACGGGAAATTGCCCAGTCTTCCTTAATAAGTTAATGGCAGATTTAGCTAAGGTTTTCTCTCTTAAAGACTTGGGCACGCCACAGTATTTTTTGGGACTTGAACTATTCCCCTGTAAACAAGGACTTTTTCTATCTCAAAGAGGCTACATTTGGGACATATTAGAGAAGTTCTCCATGGCTGGTGCAAAACCTGTCCATACACCCATGTCATTATCATGCAAATTTGATTCGTCCTCACCTTCCACGGACAGCAAGCTTTATCGAAGCATGATTGGAAGTCTTCAGTACTTGGCCCTTACAAGACCAGATGTGGCTTTTCCCATTAATCGACTGGCTCAACACATGCATGCTCCGTCCAATGATCACTTCCAGGCCCTCAAAAGAGTTCTCAGATATTTAAAATCCACTATGCAGCATGGTATTCTCCTTCAGCCTACTTCCTCACTTTCTCTCAAAGCATTTTGTGATGCTGATTGGGCTGGTGATGCAATTGATCGTCGGTCTACCAGTGCTTACATTGCTTACATTGGCTCGAATCCCATCTCTTGGGCTTCTTGGAAGCAACGTTCAGTAGCCAAGTCATCCACTGAAGCTGAATATCGCGCCATTGCCTCCACCACTACTGAACTCCTCTGGCTTCAACAACTGCTCAAAGAACTTGGGTTCCCGCTGTCTTCATCTCCTCAAATTTTTTCAGATAATATTGGTGCCACTTACCTTTGTGCCAACCCTGTCTTTCACTCACGAATGAAACATTTGTCCATTGACTATCACTTTGTCCGTGAACTTGTTACTTCTGGTGCATTGCGTGTCTCTCATATTCCTTCTAAACTGCAGCTAGCAGACTTACTCACTAAGCCACTAGCTGGGCCGCGACATAAACTCCTCACTACCAAGATTGGAGTTGTCCTGCCTCCATCTTGAGGGGGCATATTAGGGGAATTACGATTGTTGACTTTGTCCAAGCTGTTGTAACTGCATTATCTCTCTTATCTCTATCTGTTGCATTTTTAAATTTCTGCTGTTATCTTGTAAAACCTCTTCCCAACATTCCCGGCACTCATACATATGACTCTCATCCAATGAAATGCAGGACTTTTCCTCATCTTTTAATACTCTTACAGTTTAATCCATGCAATGAGAAATCAGCATGTACAACTTTCTTCACCTTTACCTCAAACTTGAAAATAAGCCTAAAGTTATAAAGGGGTTACCCTATAGTCCCCTAAATTTTTCTCAACTACCAAGGTGACCATAAGTTAACCTTCCCTTGCTTCAATATATTTCTATACTAATACAAATAATGTTAAGGGAGAAAAAGAACACGAAGTAAAATATACAATCAATACTCCACGAACACAAGTTACAAAAAAAAAAAAAAAAATAGGCAAAACATACATAACACAATCCTTTTAATATTCTACAAAAGAGAACGGAACATAATCATTACTTTTTGGTTTGAGAATCATGTAAGGTGTGATTCTATCAATTTCATTGCTCCTGAATTTACGAATGTAAGCTATTTTTATTGGTTATAACTAGAAAAATAACACTAACAAAATAGAAGACAACATCAAAGAGACCATATAAGTCCATTTATAGAAAACCTAACAGTTAATCTAATAATATTCCAAATTTGTATCTAACACTTAATTGAATAGGTGAAACCAATAAGGAAAACAAAAATTGTGTACTGTAGAATCCAGCAACATCATCTCGATCTAGAACACCCTATATCCTTACAATGCTAATATTTATCTTCTAGCTACTAGCTTTTTTTGTAATGTCTTTTATATTAGACTGAAAGTACCACAGAGAAACAAATAATGAAAACTACTATAACTACTTGAAAATAAGGAAAATAATGTTAGACTTTGAAATCAAAGTTTTTTGGTCAAATTAAAACAATTGACCTTCAACGATTTACTTTCTGCATGCCTTTGATTAACGGGTAATAAGAAAATGCGTAAGTTACCAAGTGTTTAATGTTGTCTTGTAAGCTTTCATATGATCCATGCCTTTGATTAACTTATCACCAACTTGACAGTAATCCCATCTGCATAACTATACCTATTAACTTATCTTTTGTTTAACCATTATAATAAAAATAAAAAGAACTATAAATATTGAAAGTAATACGGACTTGAAAGTAATCCCATATGCAACAAATAAATATTGATTTAATTAATTAACCATAAAAAATCCAAAATAAATAAGATTATATCATAATTATGAAACTATATTACCTAACAACTGCAGCCACCATAGAGATATCAACACGCTTTTAGATTTTGTGTAGGCATACTATAAACACTATTTAAAGTATGTAGATTACTTTGCACAAAAGGAAGACAATTGGCATACATATTACATATCATTATAGAATATTATAATTAACTTTCCATCTCATCTCCAACAATCAATGGCATAGAACTATAATTAAATAAATCAATAATAAAAGTTAAACGTTTACCATCCCATTTTTATTGATTTTTAGGTAAACAATATCAATGATCTAAATCCAACCAATGAAAGATATCTTGCATTCTCATGGCTCCTATATATTCACAAGAAAGACCTTGATCCCTATATTATTGTCAATTAATAGAGAGATCACACACAATTGTGAGAAGGAGAGGTATAACATAGGCTTTAATATAAGACTTGTCCATAATTAAACTCTTGTAATCATAAAATTAAAGAACATAATTATGTTACCACTGAGACTTCTCCCACATATTAACAAAACCTCTTTGAATCTTCTTCAGAAGTAGTGTGAGGAACATCACCACCAATTAAACTTCTGACCAATGAAGTGGAAATGCAAGAAGCTCTACGTGTTTCATTTTATCATCATCATTGAGTGCAAGATACACTTTATACACACACACACACACACACCATGCCTTGTTTATTGCTTCTTTGGCTGTTCAAACTTGCGTTCATTTTGATTTTATTTTTATATTTTAAATGGACAAAAATAATGCTTATCATTCTTAGTTTACCACCACTTTTGTTTTTAGATTTTTATAAGAATTTTATTCCATAATAAAATCACAAATCATGTCTCTTAAATATTATGTAACTATCAATTTCTTAATTCTCATTTTCCTAATTCTTCCTCCTTTTCGCCTAAATTTTATTAGGTAGTAATCTTTTTACCTAAATAAATCAATAATTTGATTTCCTTGTTTCAAACGTCCTCTAAGTTTTGATTTCCTTGTTTTAAACGTGTGTAACTCCCTCTAAGTAATTTTATATATAATTTTTTAACACTAATTATAATATTTTAATTTAATATTGTCACATATCACTCAAGTAAATTGACAAATATCAATACTATAAATATGCAACCTACTTTTGCGAGATATACTAATAATAAGACCCGCGTTGATTCACAGGTGCTGGTGCGGGACTTTGTTGACCAAGAAAATAATTTTTTTATGAATGATTTTTGCTTAATGCATATTGATTATGATAAAGTAAATTTGCAAGTAAATTCTACCATTGTTATTTATTTACTGTCTTCTTATATATTTTATGTTATATCCTATTTAATTGGCTAAGAATGCAAATAAAAACACCTCATGAAGATAGAAGTTAGAACTACTTTATGAAAATCAAAAGCATATTGAATTTTTCATAAAATCAAATAAATAAAATAAAATTGAATTCCAATAACTCTTAACTAAGATAGCTACTCCAATCTTCTTAATGAGCACATGATCCCCACCAAATAAGAAAACTCATTATAATCTTATACGATGTAAGAGTTTTCCGTCTTAAGTTCTTCAGCCCATAGATGAAGCAGGATCCAAAAAAGAGGGGCTGAGATAAAAGGTATACAAATACCAAAAAAAAAAAAAAAATTGGATTGACTAGTTAGAACCAGTTTAACCTAAAATCAAAGCTTAACTAATTTGGAATTCATAAAACTAAACATATTTTTAAAAACATATTGAATTAGATCCGGTCTTAAAAAATAGTTTACATAATAGAATATAATAAAATGACAACAACATAAAAAAATTATATCTGTAGCAAATCATTCAATTAATTTAACCAATATATATATAACATAAAAAGAATGATAAAAAAAAATCTACAAATTGCTGCTTAAACTCAGTCTTGTTAAGTAATATTGTCTTAGAAATGTTTGATATTGTAGAATGCTAACCATAATATATTGTTACCTTATATCTATCTACTTTTAAAAGCTCAAATTTTTTTGTCAATATATTAACATAGTATAAAAGTTGAAGATTTTTTAGTTGTATAATAATCTTTATCTAGAAGAATATCAAAAGCTATTTAACTAAAAATTAAATTAAACTAAAAGTATATTATTTTAGAAACTATGAGACTCCCTTATAACTTTTAATAACCTGAGTTCCAATTCTCTTAAATTTAATTGATGTGAAAACAAAATTTTTTTAAAAAAATTAGGGGGCCTTGATGTCTAAAGAATACATATATTAAACAACGTTTGAAAACTTAGAGGGCCGTCGCCCCTACTGGCCCCTTGGTTCCATCTTTGTTTCAGCCTTTTTCGCAAGCCGACCTAGCCTTGTATTCAACATTTTAAAAACAACGTGAAATTCAATTGAGCACAATACTTGCACAATTCTGCCTATTTTAAGTGTATAATATCCTTTGCCCATGTCTATACGTCGTTCAATTCATGGCTTGCTAAACTTTTTCTTAATTTACTAAAAATCCATGCAAGAAATATGAAAAACCATCAATATGAAGTTTAATGACCTATATGAGAGCAAAAGAAAATCATATACTGAGGGATAAAACGTGAAAACTCACCTAAAGGGCTTTTGTCTCTCTTTGTTGTGCTTTGCGTATAGGCTTCTCTGCCTCTCAACGTCCAGTCACCCCCTTAAATAACAATTAATTAAAAAAAATTATTACCATTAAAAAAATCACTAAACACATCTCTTAAATATTTCTCAATTATCCTTATAAAAAATTTCTCAATTAGATATTAAGATTTTTTAAAATCATTATGAACCCATAAACATTTCCAAATTAACATTGATAATATTTTATTTAGGATTATGACCCTTAGGAATCTACAAATATCTCTTATTTCAATTTATGATATTTCCAATTGCATATTAATTAGGTGATTTCCAAAAATTACTATCAACCACAGTATCTTATATATTTTCAAAGTGCTGTTTATGATCTCATATATCAGATTTCCATTTAGGATATGTCTAATTACCTATTTTTTAGGAGATTTCTTAAAATTACTATGAACCCTAGCCTTCTATATATTTTATAATTACATTTTATGATCCCTTAATTACATATTATAGATTTTGGGAAATAAATGGGGAAAAGGAACGGTTAAGACCTCAAATGCATTTATACATTGGGTTCAATAGGTGTTGACTTATATATATATATATATATATATATATATATATATATGGTAAATAGCCCGATTCAAAGCATCCCTATAATGATTTTCTCTACTAAGTGAAAATCATAAAATATTTTTTCAATGATGCAAATTTTGGGTTTTAGGTTTTTTAATGATACGCAAACTTTCAGTTTGTTCTGAGCATGTTAATTTTGAGTTTTTGTTGCAAATTTTTAGGTGGGGGCAAGAGATAGCTTATGTTTCTTAAGACTTGGTATACGATTTACATTATAAACATATTAGTAAGAGCTTTTAAGTTTTGAGAAATACGGAGTCACATTTTATCCTTTGCTGAGCCTATTTTAACTTTTTCAACACCCTTCTTAATTCCTAAAATGCTCCTTGTTGGTTAGATTTTGCACCATGCACCAGCGTATCTCATCCAGGGAAATCTTTTTAGCATTGAAAAATCACTATTTTATCTCTCTTTAGTCTTGATAATCAATGAAAATTATAGTCTAAGCTTCTCATCCACTATTTTTTTTTTAAATGAGACTATTTTTCACATTTTATAGTCATTTGATGTTTTGAGTATGGATTTGTTGTTGTTTTAGTTTGGGTGGAGTATTTTCCACTATTTTTGAAGCTTAGGTGACGAAGAGTAGGTAAAAATTTGAGTTTTTCTATTGCATTTCATTGCTGCCATTTTGTATTGTGAAATTTTAAGTTTGCACAAATTCCGTAATGTAAACTAATAATTATTATGGATTTTCAAATTCCATAGTTATAATTGACCAACTTACATATTTTGAACATAGATATTTAATGTAGCATGAAATACTACTCAATTTGGAATTACAATATATCAAATGATGTAGACATGCCGGTAAATAAAGATTTCCATGAGGATGTAAGAAGATTAAACCTCATTCTTGAGTATGGTGTGTCTATTTGTACAAATGTATGACTCAATAAATATGCAAGATGTTTTTGGCCTAGAAGATGTGGATGCTACCTCAGTAAATGGAATGATGAACTGTAACAGTGCACTTACTAAGGAAGAGGCAGTAACTTAAATATTAGTTTCTTAAGCACATTTGCATAGAGCATGGTGTGTTGACATAAGGTTTCTTTTGATTTATAGATCTTTGCTACTAGAGATGATCCCTTGACGTGGTTTAAGAATATTGGAAAAGATAATGGATTTTTCTTTAGAAGATAACATGCTTTTTCTCGTAAAAATAATTCTTGAAAACTTATTGTATAATTTAAGTAACTTATTGTTGTCGTATATTTGTAAAATTCAAGTAAACTTACTATTTACATATACTTTTATAATTCTTATAATATAATTTGTTGTCATATACTTGTATAATTCAAGTTAACTTAGTGTCGTCATACTATTATGGATTTTTGAAATCCATAATTACATTTTTCAAACATAGAATTAAATAAAAGGATTGCACACAATTGAAGTGGATCATTTGCAAAATTTGATAATCTTAATCAACAATGATATGATATCTGTTGATATATCACAAAAAGTCACTTCATAACATCCATATTCAAATCCCTCCTATTGTAGAGCACATAGAATAATGGGATCGACTGGAATAGGATCCTTGCACATTGTTTATGATAGATGCAATTGGACAAACACACCTTTTGGCCATAATCAAGTTTGAAATACAAACATAAATAGCTTAAATATTTTATAGATAATATGACAACTATGAAATGCATTGCAAAAAATGAAACTTCATAATATAAAACTACATTACAGATTTTCATTCTCCATAGTTTATCATTGTGGATTTTGAAAATTCGTAATTATATCACTTTGCTTAATTGTTCAAACATACAGATTTAGGATCTCCATAAATAATCCTATTCACACTTACAAATTTTGAAAATCTGAAGGCAAAAAAAAAAAAAAAAATCACCAGTGGCAATATATCACCAAAAACTTGTAAAATCATCACAAGCCAAAACCGAAATCACAATAAAAACTTATGAGAAATACAAAAACTCTAAACCTTATGTAAGAAATACAATCACACATGAATTTTGAAACCAATGTTGAAAAACCAATTAAAAAGAGAGTAGACAATCAATCAAACAATCAAACTAACTTGAAAGAAATTAAAGGAATGAAATAAACTATAAAATCCTCCTCCCATATGGTTGCTAGAGATGTGAAATCAGAGCATAAATCTATTGGCTAGGGTTCACGCTTCACTTGGGTGTTTACTCAAAATACCTTTCTGTCTCCATCTCTCTTGGTTTTAGTTTGTTCAAAATCATTATAATCACAAAAATACCTCACCCGTGTTCAAAATAGTCTCTTCCTAGATGTTTACTCATTCACAAAAGCTATGTGTGTGAGATGGGGTGTTTGCTTTTTGCGTGAAAACTAAACTAGGGTGCATGAAATGCACTTTAATAAAGGATTGTTGGGTATTTCTGTAAATTTGGGGTGTTTGAAAAGTTTGGAAGGGAGCTGAAAAAGAATCTTCCTAAATTAGTGGTATGAAATCAAATTCCCCATACAATATTATCTTAATATAGTGATATACATCTTGAGAAAAAAATGATTTTTCCCAAAAAAAAAAAAAAGGATTCAATAGAGTAGCTGAGGCCCATACTAGTGAGGAAACCCAAGGCCCATTCAAACTGTGAAGAAACTTGTGTAGTGGAAGAAATGCATTTTTCTTTAGAATAATTGCAGAGTTCTAAACTTTTATTTTGGAGGAGTGATATGTATACATTTGTTTGGGACAACATCTTTTATCCCATTTCTTGTTCCAAATCATGTCCCATAAGCTTGGGGGAATGGTTTAAAATGGGATTAATCTCGCAGTATTATTTTATTGTTTATAAACTAATCCAAAACCTTTAAGACATGATTTAGAATAAGACATGAGATAATATTTTGTCCTATTTATTTATGTACATTTAATTGTTATATTTATATTTTTTTCTTTATGCATATTTCCCTTATATCTTTTTTTTTTTTTTTTTGGATTTTACTTCTATAGAACACCTCAAATAAAGGTCTACTTAGAGGAGTAAATCTCTTGATGTGCAAGTAGCATTTTCTTTATTTTAGAGTTGGTTGGATCATATATTTTAGTTATTGGTTATGATATGCATCACCATTATTGCTAGCGAAGAGGGAACAAAAATGCTATATATATAAGGGGACATGCAGAAATTCAATCGAATTTTCCGTTTTCCCATTTGGACCCAACTCAGGGTTTGCTATGGGTTTCCTATCCTTTTCCTTGAAGTTGCAATGATAGGTAGCATCCATTTCTTTTCCACTAGAAAATTTTCCTTACTCCCCCATTAAATTTTTCTTTTTTTCTTTTTATTTAAGTCATGCACATTTCATTGTCTCTAATTAGAACAAGTGGGTGGATTATCTCTCAAAATAGAGCTTTTTGTTTTTAGAAAATATAATATTTACGTCACATTATGTATTTATATATATTTTTAAGAAATTCTTATAAAATAACTGTAATATTCTCAAATTAATAATAATATAAAGTCATAAGTATAATCTAGTGGTGACAGATTTAGGTAATATATAAGATATTTGGGGAATAGACTTTTCTCTTGAGTTGGACTAGTATTAAGTCTATTTAAGTCATCCGCCACTTGTCCAGTAGATACTTTGTACAATGATTGAGCTTTTTTATTTAATTTGAGCCATCAATCTCTTCCCTAGTAGGAGCTGGTAGAGATAATCTAGTAGAGAAGCCAGTTCAGATATTTGGGATTCAATTATCTAATATAATCAAATTAATATATTTTTATAAAATTCTCATAAAATAATTGAATATTTAAATCGTCAATAATATGAAGAATGATATTACTGCGTATAGTTTAGTATTGAGAGATTTAACTAATAACTAAGATATTTGAGTTTTGATTCTCTTATGTAATAAACAAAAAATTGTCAATAATATTATAATAAAAATACCATAATTTTCTATGAGCAAGCACACTAAAATTTAGTTCTTGTCCTGATTTAAATCTTTTAAACCTTAAAAAGAGTTATTCATATGAGCGACTTAAACAATTGTTTGGGAAGTGAAAAGACCAAGACCTTCGGTATTGTATAATAATAAATATTTAGTGCGTCAAGGAAAATAAATAAATTAAACAAATGGAACTGTGATTGAAATTTTCAAATAAACCTTCCATATTCCCTTCAACAATATCTCAATAAAAAAGCATATTAATAGCAGGTACAATTTCTAGTTATGTGTGTAAAAAATATTTTATTGGGAGATGTATATGTATACTTACTTTGATAATCTCAATGGCTCAAAAGATTTTAATCTTCGGCCAGCAGCTCGGGATATCCTTTATGGATACAAAAGGAAAGACAATATTTTCATTTTCTGTTCTCTGTTTCTTCTCCTTCTCATGTGCATCCTGAGGCCTCTTAAAATATATTATAGGGTGCCTCCACTTCCTTTCCTTGAAGATCATCTCTTAAGAATATCATAATACTTTCTCACCTCTGGCTTTATCATGATTGAAAGCTAGCTTCCACTGCATTTCCTATTAAACATAACGTGGCTGAAATGATGCACAAGGAGTTGATTGCCAAATATACACGCCTTATGCTTACTAGTTGGTTGCTAAATTGCAAGGTGATAGCCAAATATTATTTTTATAAACAATGAACAATAAAATTTGAAAAGCATGACCATACCTTCCGATTGGAGCAACCAATTGATCTCTTCCTCTTGATCATGAGTCTGGTACTGATAATGTATTTTGAAATAAGAGATATAGAGAATGGGTTGAGAGAATTGAGAGAAAAAAAAAAAATAGAGCCTTTCAAAAAGTCATTCTATTCATTTACTGGAGGTATATATATATATATATATATATATATATATATATATATATTTATATATAAAGATAAATGAAATCTTAATCCTAGAAAGTATAATAATTATTTAATAAATTATAAATAAATAAGTACTAATGTTTAGTTAGCTCTAAGAGAATATTTTAGTAAATGTGCATCCAAAAATCAAAAATATTTATAACACCACTTACTTTTTTTACAATAAATACATAACAAACCAAAAATTATCCTCAAGAAAAATCATCATTATAAACCTCTATGTGTAAACCAAATACAAAATTAAAAAAAAAAAAAAAAAAACAATGGTGGTCACACTAATACGTATAACAAGGTGATTGGCAGCATACAACAACCAAAAGGAAGTGAAGAAGAAAGTAAATGGTAGCAGTAAACAAGTAGGAGAAAAAGAAGAAAATCAACTTACTTGAGAATAGTGGCGAGGTTCAGCTGCTGTGGTGACAATTACAAATGGCCACGGGGACAACATCCTCAAAGTACGACAGCCATGGACTTCCTCTCTTTCATGATCAGTTCAACTAACGTTAATGGCACTTTGTTCTATCCTAAACTGGCTATTAAATTGGGTGGATTACAACCAGTTTAAAAAGATACTCTTGAATCCGATTTTTGTACTATTGATATGCATAAAGATGATTACCAAATTTGTTAAACTATTATGATTTTTTAAAAAAAGAAAATGGATTATATTTATATTATTAAACTAATATAATTCCAAAATAACATGAATATTTATATGAGACCATATAGAAAAGAGAATATTTTCCATAAAGTATTATCTAAGTTAAAATTATCTCATCTTACATGATTGATAACAGATAGAATTCTCTATCCGATTATTTATCTCAAACCTTGTTTCTTAAGTTGCGATTGGTCAAAAATTCAATATTTAACTAACTTATAATATTAATTTATTGGTTTTCGATCAATCTAAAATCTATGAAACAAAGAATTTTGTCTCAATTGATAGATATTTTATCTATATTTTAAAGAAATAATTTTCATAAAATAATTGCCTATTTCTGAACTTTTATTTTACAGTTAGTTGGTTTTTAGATTTTTGGCATTCTTTATGATATGTAAGGCCATCATTGGCCAGTGAGGAGGGAATATAAATGCTATATATATAAAAGAATGGAATGAATATATATATATAAATTAATCAAATTTTCCATTCTTCTTCCTCTTAGAGGATCTTCCTGACCTCTGCAACTTAGGGACTCCTGTCAGTTTTCTGTCCTTTATCTCAAAGTTACAAAGAAAGGTAGCTTCCATTTCCTTTCCATTAGAAATTTTTGCTTACTCTAACCCACAAAAATATTTTTAATTCACAATTAAAAATTTTGAAAATTCCATATATCATGATCTCTAATTATAACACATGCGAAGGAATTATCACTCAAATTAAAGAAACCTTTGGTTTTTTTTTTTTTTTAAGGGATTGGCCACCAATATTCAGTGCCACATTAAGCACTTACTAATTTAATTTGAGTTAAACAAGATCATAAGAATAATAAAGTTCTTTCTACCATATTTTAACGTAGTTAGATTTTTAAAATTTGGTCTCAAATCTTTTGGTAAAACTAAAATAACCTCTTGCTAATTGATTTACACACTTGATGGTAAAAAAACTTTTTCTTTTAAAAATATTTTTTTCATTATATTATATATTTATATATTTTTTAAGAAATTCTATTAAAAAGAGTATAAAGTAAATTTGTCAAAAATATTATCATAAAAATACCATAATAATTATGAATATCAATTAAGCAGTTATTCGAAAAGTCAAAAGTGACCTTTAGGATAATATATCAGTTTAACTTGTCAGTGCATCAAGAAAAACAAACAAATTACAGTAAAGAAATAAAAGGGCGACCGAAATTTCAAAGCTATCTTCCATAGTCCCTTTCATAAAGGACAATATTGATCAAATTCACAATAAAGTGGTCATCTACTTTCATTATCATATTAACTTTTTAGTACATCAATAAATATAGATAAAGTAAAGAAATGGAAGGGTGGCGAAAAAATCAAAGCTAGCATTCATAGTTGATAGTCCCTTTCCTAGAAGACACTATTGATCATAATTCACGCTTAAGGTCATCTTTTTGGCATTCTTTATGATATGTAAGGCCATCATTGGCCCGTGAGGAGGGAATATAAATGCTATATATATATATATATATATATATATATATATATATATAGATGTATATGTATGTATGTATATATGTGTATGTATGAAAGAATGGAATGAATATGAAAAACAGAAATTTAATCAAAATTTCCTTTCCTCTTCCCCTTAGAGGATCTTACTGACCTCCCCAACTTAGGGGCTCCTGTCAGTTTTCTCCTTTATCTCAAAGTTAAAAAGAAAGGTAGCTTCCATTTCCTTTTCTCTAGAGATTTTTCCTTACTCTAACCCACAAAAATATTTTTTTAATTCACGATAAAAAATTAATAGTTTTCTTATTTGAGGATTCCACATATCATGGTCTCCAATTATAAAACTATGTAGAGGAATTTTATCTTAAATTAAAGAAGCCTTCTTTCTTTGGTATTAGACTACTAATATCTAACACCACATTGGGATATAACTGATTCAGTTTGAGTTAGGTAGAACCACAAAAATAATAAAATTTTTCCTACTTTGTTTTAACATAATTGTACTCTAAGATTAAATTTTAAGATCTCTGATTAAGCTAGAATAGCCCCTGGTTAATTGATCTATGCGTTTAGTAATAGACAAATCTTTCCTTTTAAAAATATTTTTTCCATTACATTATATATTTATAAGTTATTTAAAAAATTCTCGTAAAAAAAAACTATAAAGAAAATTTTTCAAAAATGCTAATTGATTTACACACTTGATGGTAAAAAAACTTTTTCTTTTAAAAATATTTTTTTCATTATATTATATATTTATATATTTTTTAAGAAATTCTATTAAAAAGAGTATAAAGTAAATTTGTCAAAAATATTATCATAAAAATACCATAATAATTATGAATATCAATTAAGCAGTTCTTCGAAAAGTCAAAAGTGACCTTTAGGATAATACATCAGTTTAACTTGTCAGTGCATCAAGAAAAAGAAAAAAATTACAGTAAAGAAATAAAAGAGCGACCGAAATTTCAAAGCTATCTTCCATAATCCCTTTCATAAAGGACAAAATTGATCAAATTCACAATAAAGTGGTCATCTACTTTCATTACTGTCTCTATGTCCTTTTTTTTTCATTATAGTATAACTAGAAGGCCCACAAAAGAAACTGAAGGTAGCTTCCACTTCTTTTCCATGAAGACCTTGTTGCAATAGCCAGCTTTCATTCCATTTCCTAAGAGACCAAACTGTTCAAAGTCACACCATCTTGGTCGCCTTTTATGTCTCTGATATCTAGTACACCATATGGCATACTTTTGGTTAAATGTTTTGAAGTATTCAAAGTTCAGATAAGAGATACTTTTGGAGTCTATTCTATCTTATAATAAATATCTCGTTTATATAACTTTGTTATGCATAAAAATGATTACCAAATTTGTTTAACTTGTTTCCTTAACATTATTACAAAATTAAAAACAAATGACTAGATTTACCTTTCTAAGCTAATGCAATTCCAACATAACAAGTTTATTTATGTGGGAGCATAAAAAAGGACAGTTTTTCCTTATCTAACTTACGAATATCTCATTTTCCAACTTGTTAAAAATCTCAACTAACAAATTTTTATGGCATAAAAATATAACTTACTTATGGTAAGCACAAGATTGATAGCTTTGTATATATATATTTTTAAGAAATTCTCAAATATAACTATATACTTGTCAATAATAATATCATAAAAATGCCACAATATCATAGTTAAACAACCGTTTGGGGAGTCAAAATTTTTTCAATCTTTGAAAGGTTTAAGGTCATTTTTTTCATTATTTTATCTGTTTCCCTTCGTTTTCATTACAACACATATAATAGCCTCACAAAAGAAACTAAAGGGAACTTTCACGCCCTTTCCTGAAAGACCACACTGTTCAAAGTCACACTTTCTTGGTCGGTCTTTGGTTATCATTATCTCTCTTTCCTCTTCTTTTCATCACACTATAAAGAGAAGCCTAATAAAATCTTGCATTGCACACTGCCATCAAGAACCGCAAACACAATTGGAGAGTTCTTCAATGGCTTTTCCTATTCATGAAGCTTCTTCTTCTTCGTCTCCTTCTCCTTCTTATTCTTCCTGTTCTTTTGATTCAACACCCCAATGGGACTACCAAGTTTTCTTGAGCTTCAGGGGAGAAGACACCCACAAAGGATTCACAAGCCATTTGTATGCTTCACTGAATCAAAAGGGAATCACCACTTTCAAGGATGACAAAGAATTGGAGAGAGGAGATGTTATCTCATCAGAAATCATCAAGGCAATTGAAGGGTCTATGTTTGCAGTCATCGTTCTCTCCCCAAACTATGCTTTTTCCACATGGTGTTTGGATGAACTCCAAAAGATTGTGGAATGTAAGAAAATTTTGGGCCATGAAATTATTCCAATCTTCTATGGGGTGGATCCATCTGATGTGAGAAACCAGAGGAAGTCGTTTGCAGAAGCTTTCAGAAAGCACGAGGAAAAGTTTGGAGCAGACAAAGAGAAGGTGCGGAGATGGAGAGATTCCTTAAGGGAAGTTGCCAATATTTCTGGTTGGCACTCTAAGGATAGGTAAGTTACATAATCGAAATAAGGTTGAGAATTGTTTGATTATTTACCAAATAGAGCATACAGGCTACAACTTTGAAGTAGATCCATATTAGGTAAAATTTGTTGAAAGAATAAGATAATATATTTCCCTTACTGCTATGAAGTCTGAGAAAGCTTAAGCACACTAGAATTGGAGAGTTCACTCTGACACTATTCAAGATTTTCAGATTATGTAATAAAATGCGAAGCTGCAAATTGCTTGTAGTTTTAACCATATGATAGATATATATATATATATATATATATATATATATATATGTATATGTATATGTTATTTTGTGCTTTTTTTTTTTTTGCGGGTTAATTCGACCAAGCTAGGATTTTTACTAGTGACAACTTATTGTCCTTTCTACCACATAGGGCTGAAGCAGAGCTGATTGAATGCATTGTTAGAGATCTGTACAGAAAACTGCAGCCGATGTTGCCTTATTACAGAGATGACTTGGTTGGAATTGATTCAAGGTTGGAAGAAGTGAACTTACTGTTAGACTTCGGTTTACATGATGTTCAATTCATAGGCATCTGTGGCATGGGTGGAATAGGTAAGACAACTATTGCTAGAGAAGTTTATGAAAGAATCCATGGCGCATTTGATGTTAGTTGTTTTCTTGCTAATGTTAGAGAGGCTTCACAGAAAAATGGATTGGTAAACATTCAAAGACAACTTCTTTCTCAACTCAAGCAAAATAGCATTGACATTTTTGACTTGTATGATGGGAAAAAGAAAATAAGAAATCTTTTATCCAGGAAAAGAGTTCTTCTTGTTCTCGATGATGTAAGTGAAGTGAGCCAATTGGAAAATTTGGCTGAGAAAGAAGACTGGTTTGGTGCCGGAAGCAGAGTAATAATCACGACAAGAGATATGCATTTGTTGATAACACATGGAGTAAAGCACAAACAATATAAAGTTGCTGAGTTAAATCATGATGAAGCAGTCACACTCTTTTCTTGGATAGCCTTTAAAAGAGAACAAGCGGAAGAAGGCTATTTGGATTTGTTAGAAGATGTGGTAAAATATGCAGGAGGCCTTCCTTTGGCACTTGAAGTTTTGGGTTCCTTTCTTTGTGGAAGAAATTTGGATGTATGGCATTGTGCTTTAAAGCGAATAAAAGATATTCCAGATCCAAAAATTATGGACATACTTAAGATAAGCTATGATGGACTACATCCTGCAGAGAAGAATATATTTTTGGATATAGCATGTTTCTTCAAAGGAAGAGACAAAGACAAGGTGCTAGAAATATTGGAACATTGTGGCTATCATCCAAAAATTGGAATTGAAATTCTCTTTGAAAGATGCTTGTTAAGTCTAAATAACAATGACTTGTGGATGCATGATTTGCTTCAAGAAATGGGCAAGAACATTGTTTTTCTAGAATCTCCTGAAAATCCTGAAAAACGTAGTCGATTGTGGTCAATTGATGATATTAATAATATTTTGGCAAAAAATAAGGTAAGTACGTGACTTTGTTGTAGATTTTTTTTTTTGTATCATGTATCTTGTGTTAAAGATACAAACAACCTAAATCAATAAGATACATAATTTGTTTCCTTATATTTTTAATCCTCATTTTTTTTTCTTTCTATTTACTAGGGTACTGAAGCAATTCAAGGCATAGTGTTGGACTTACCTCGAGGATTTGAAACAGATGAAAGACGAGCTTTAGATTTACTTCGAGGATATAAAACAGATGAAAGACGAGCTTTAGACTTACCTCAAGGATATGAAGCATGCTTACACCCTGATGCTTTCTCAAAAGCAAGTCAAGTGAAATTACTAAAGTTGTGTAAGATGCAACTTCCCCATGGCCTCAATTGTCTTCCTAGTGCACTAAAAGTTCTTGATTGGACAGAGTGTCCTTTAAAGTCTCTGCCACTTACCATTGAACATGATGAACTTATTAATCTCAAATTGCGTCATAGTAAGGTTGAAACACTTTGGAACGGAACAAAGGTAAAGGCACTTCCAGTAAAAGATTTTTTTATATATATATATATATATATATATATATATATATATATATACTGATAAATTTGGAAGCTAACATTTTCTTTTTCTCACACTCAATTTTTTTTTTTTCAGTTTGTTGGAAGCTTGAAGTCCATCGATATGAGTTTTTCCATGAACTTAACTGGAATTCCAGATATTTCCGGTGTTCCAAATCTGGAAAAATTGGTTTTGGAAGGCTGTGAAGGCCTATTGAAAGTTCATCCATCTCTTGGACTCCACGGGAGTCTTGTTCTAGTGAACTTTAAAGATTGTAAGAATCTTAAATACCTTCCTAGTAAACTTGAAATGAGTTCAATGGAGGATTTGATTCTTTCTGGCTGCTCCAAAGTTGAGCAGCTTCCAGAGTTTGGTGAAAGCATGGAACATCTATCAAGTCTCACTTTGTCGGGAACTTCCATAAAAGAACTGCCCTTATCTCTTGGATGTTTGATTGGCCTTGATGTTTTAAACTTACTTAAAATTTACGCTTAACTACAATTTCAGTCCTATGTAAATAACTTGAGCTTTTTCTAGTCTTTAGTCTTTGATTCAAAATTAAATTTCCCAAATCTAGTTTCAGGTGTAAATTTCTCTAATTCACAAACTCACCAATTAAATGAAATTGATAAGGTGTTGTGAATCTTTGTACAAAGTTTCAACTTTAATTTTTAGGTCCTTCTCTTGTTTAAAAATTAACAATTTGATCCTTCTACATTGACAAAATGTATAATTTTGGTTCTTCGGTGTTTGAGCCAGTTAAATTACCTAGGTCTAACTTATGTTGTAAAGTTCCCTCAATCACAATTTCTTCATTTAAATTGAAGAGTTGCTTTGTCACTATGCCATGAAACACCTTTTACAGTGCCATTTTTACAAGCATACATTCTAAATGTTGTCTACAGTTGAGGCAGAAGCATAAAGGCAACACTTGAGTTAAAACAGCAGTCTGTGTCTCACATAGATAGTGCTTACCAGTCAAAGCGTTGTAGTAAATAAGACAGTGCTCCCCTAGTAAGCAATGTCTATGTGCCTCACATAGGTAGCGCTTGATCGGTAAAGCATTGCCTATGTCCCCAAATTTTTTTACACTTTACCCCATAGCTATGCTCTTACAGAAGATTATATGTTCTCCTCTATACCAAACTTGCATTCAGAAACTATTACACATAGGGAAAATCACTAGCACATCTCATTTTGACACTCTTTGTACATCTCTTGAGTTTTAGTTTATTTATAAGAATAAAATTGTAAATAGAAAAGTAAAAGAAATAAAAAGTAGAGAAAAATTTCTTTTTTACCTCACCACATTATTTTTAATTCTAAAAAAAATATTTACATTTTAAACTAGATAAAATAAAATTTTACATTTAAAGTTAAAAATAAAAGTAGACTTTATTAAGATTTTTTTTGTCTGTACAAAATGTTCGTTTTTATTTTTGATTTGAAATATGAGAATTTATCTTGTCCAGTTTAAAAAGTGAGAGTCTTCTTGATAGTGACAATAATATGAGAGACAAAAAGGGATTTTTCAATAAAAAGTATGAGGGATGTGAAAGACTTATAGGAATCAATTAGTCCAATCTATAGCATGTTATTAACATAAATAATTAGTTAAAGGCATACATGGTTAAGAGAAACACATAATAGACATAATAGGTTGAGAGATAGATATTGATCTCTCGCCTATATACAATTGAATGTGCATCGTCAATGAGTCAACACACATTGCATTTATAGGTAGAAACCAGGGGTCTTGCCCAGAGTATGTGTTTCACCCAAAGTAAGTAACCTACCCATCATAGTTACCTAAAACACATGGGTCACACTACTCAGTCTATATAAGATTTAAACACAAAATACAATTGATCATGACTAGCCTATAACTATGAATTATATCAACATTTATTAATTTGATTTTTATTAAAATAGTTTGATTGTGCTAGCCTATAACTGAGAAATTCCAACAATCTCCTACTTAGGCTGCATAATCAAGTTTTAAAGAAAATAGAATCTCCAGATTAATGTGGCCATACTAGTGTCAAACGTGGCAATAAACTTGATAGGTCCACATATGGAAATACAAGACCATTAACCATGTAGAAAATCATTCTCAATAGGAGCAATGATATCATACACGAGGCACTCATACTTCCAATGACCTAACAACTTACATGGACTGCGATAAAGGAAAACATGCCAAATAAGCCCACATGTGATCAAAGCATGTAATGCCAACACAATGGTCTTAACATCAAACCAAGATTCCCACTTAGAATCAACATGATCTCTTAATATTACACAATGAGAGTGGGTCCATAGTTATCTCAATGATCATGCCATAAATAAGTAATTATTTAGATTTCATATGGCAATAATAAAATGACAGCAATAATAGTGATAATAGTAACAAACAAGTATCATAACACAATCATAATATACCACTGTTATCAAAAGCACAAAACAATATAAATATTTACTAATATATATCATTTCATATAAAAGTCAAACTACATAAATACAACATCCCTAAAAAATTATATTACCGTAATATAACTTTCAATAAAATAGCCAAATAATTCGGTCACGTCAAAATTGTATTTAGTGCTACGGTTTCAATGAAAATCATATCACCCTCAAACAATTTTATTTTTTATTAAATTCATTTGATTTAATTTCTTTTACAATTCCATTTAATCTAATTGTATCTTTTTTAATTTTATTAAAAAAATCAATTCATTAAAAATAGATTAAATAAGTAATTATTTAGAATAAAATAATAATTAAAATACATAAAGAAAGAATATCAAGTAATTTTATTAAAATTAAATGAATGAATAAATAAATGAAAATAAGAAAATTTTAAAAAAATTATAAATAAATTAATATTTTTTTTCTTTTCCTTTTCCCCAATCATGACATTAATGTCCGAATGCAACCCTCTCAACCTCCCAATTGCATGGGTCAGTCCTCTTCTTCTACAATGGCCCTCTGATGGTTCAAATGACTATTCAAGCTATTTTACAACAGGAATCTTCCCCTTCATCTTTCACCACATCAGGATCTTATGCACTTTGTCATCCATTAATACAAAACTCTATTACTACAATATCTCTATACTCATGTTGAGCTGAAATTAAAATCTCAATAGTTACAATAAACTCAGACACCCATTTGAATATGATTCTAAAAGAGAATTTTCTAAGTATAGCTTTTCTGGAATAGCTTTTATATGAAACAGGAGCCATTTGTGTTTGGATCCAATAAAATAAACGCACTTTCTATCAAAAACTGATATTTAGATGCAAGATCACCAAAGCATTTTTTTATATTGGTAAAATTACCAAAAAGTAATTTGCCTACAAATAAAATAATCCTTGACTATACTATGTGAAGGACAAAATCGTCATTCTAAAATTTTTTAAGGTAATGTCCCAAAAGACTCGTAAAAGTGACCGGTCAAGTTTTCTCTTTCTTTTTTCGCATGGTTTTATTTTTTTTAAGTTAAAATTTTTAGCTTGAAAAAAAGAAAACACCAATCTTAGCTTTTTTATGCTTTAGCTTTGTCTTTTTCACATCCAAACAACAAATTTCTCTTTAAAAGCACTTAAATTTTAAATAAAAGGACTTTTTCTTTTTATTTTTTTAAAAAAAACCATCCAAATGACACTTCAAAAAACAATGGCATGTCATATTGCTACAATAATAAGCATAAGTGAGGATTACTCTATTTTTCTGAAGAGAAAACTGGTCTATCATGAATCAAATGTAAGTAATTTAGTTGAAATAATGAAGAAATTTATTGAATTGCTAACATACAATAAGTCTTGAATAATAAAAAGTCAGTCAAGCGAAAACTGGGCCAATGGGCTCAACTTTGTACGGATCAGAAGCAAGTGGAATTGATCAATATACATCCTCATAAAAACTACTTACTGACTCACGTTGGAATTGCTAAGATGGGGCATTTAGTTATCAAGGTTAGTCCTCATTTGATTGTTATTTGATTGTTGTTGGGCCTCCTGACATAAAGTTATTATATAAAATATTAGTTGCAAGAAATTTATTATGCAATATTGTTATAAATATTATCATAATATGTCTATTGTAGTTCGAACATAGTAGAGAAGGCAGATTTTCTTGCAGATGGTGCACTGATAGTCAACCGTCTAAAAAAATGAATTAAAAATAAATTACTGTTAGTAATTATCCACTACAAGGTGACGTTTTTTTTTTTTGTCTCTACTACAACTCTACAAGATAATTTTAAATGTAAATACTAAAATAATTTTAAATGCAAATACTACACTATTCATAATATTATTTAACTGCAAAAATAGTACAAATAAAACAAAAAATAAATTAAAAAAGTGCCTCTAAATATTAGCATTATTTTTTACAAGAATAAAAACATTATTAAACCATTATATTTTACAATTTTTTAAAATTATTAAAACATTGTTTTAAAAAATTATTTAATTTCTCTTGGATTGTAAATTTCAAAATGAACTTTCTTGTGCGGCAGCATTTTTTTACATATTATGTCTCATTTTTATCTAAAAAGTTATAAAATATTTAATTTATTTAAAATATATATCACTAAATTATAACAATATTATTTGATTTTGAATTATTAAATTGACTTTAAATTTTAAATTTCAAATCTAACCTTCTCATGCGTCCCTCATTGTGTTTGTATCTAAAATAACATCTCTCCTTTTAACAAAAATTATGAAAATATCATATTTGATTAAAATATTATCAATTCATTAAAATATTTATTTTATATTTTGGGCATTCATTTTTTTTATTTTTTTTGTATTTGATGTCATGTCTCTAAGTAGTAAGAAAAAATGAAGCGGACAAACAAATGAAGAAAGGAAGAAGATGATGAGCATATGAAAAAATGGAGGTGTAGGCTTTTATAGAACGATGAGAGCCTCTCTTTACCCTCCTCCATCCAATTTTCGAAGCATGTTTTGTGAAAATACAAATGCAAAGGGTAAAGGGACTCTCCGAAAAGTTTTTTTCCTATCCATCACACCCTTGCCTTAAAGTTTCTAACTCCTCAAGTGGCTCCAGTAGTAAAATACAATATCGTTACTTCCGTATCCTTATTTTCCCATGTATTGTCTAGGATCCTCTGATCCTCCTCATTCTTTGATCCTTCCTCGGACTCCAATCCCTGAAATCTTCATCCTGACCCCTAGGGACTATTCTTATCATGGCCCTGATTTGAACCATTTGCCCTGTTTGGGTATCGTCTAAGATAACATTTTCCCTGATCCCTTTGTGATCTACGCTGGCAACTAACCACCATCCAAGGCCTCACAGCTCTCTCCCCATCCTCTTTGGGTTGTTCCAAGTCTATACCTCATAATTCATCTTTGTTTGGGTAGTTGTCTTACATGTGACCATACGTCCCTCAACTGAAGCATATTTCATGAAGACCCTTATGTTCGATGTAGATCATTCGACCATCAATATCTAGTTGGGATACTAGGGGTTTTGTCAAGTCAACCTCAACACAGAGACTTGCAATTGTCCTCTTGCTTTCGCTATGGTTTTATAGTCCACTTTAAGAACTTTCCCTATGCAGTTGCCTAAAACTTTCAGTAATAGTTTGTGATAAAGTTCCATTGATATCCGCCTCAACTGGACTCACATATCAATCTTATCTATAATCACTACTTCTGGTTCAAAGTTTGGTACTAGGAGTGGCCACAGTGCGGTTTAGTGCAAATTTTGGAAAAAATGCAAACCATACCACTCAATAATTTGTGATGCGGTTAGGTTTAGATTTTTAAAATTTCAAAATGAAAATCAAACTACTTAATTGTAGTTTCGTTCAGTTGGTTTGAACGATTTATAACATCACTAAATAATTTAATAAACAAAAAATTTGATAATCATCTAAGTCACAAAATGATTATTGTAAGAAAGAACACTTTATTATACAAAAGTCACAAACATTTAAGTATATTTATACAAAGCATCAAAATCAACATATCTAAATCAGAGTTAAAAAATGGTAGTTCATTATATAGTCTGAAAACATTAGATAAAGAAAGTTTCATTATATCTATATCAAGCATTTTAACACTTATGCTTAGTTTCCTTTGGTTGTTGGAGTTAGGGTTATAGATTTAGTGAAGAAAGTCATTTTGGTTCTTTAACCTTTTAAGTTTTCTTATATTTTATATATGATTATGTGTATAAAAATTAATATACATATAATTATGTGTAAAAATTTAAAATATGGATATATGGGGTGCGACTCAATTTTGTGAATTTTTGAAAAGGCTAAACCACAAACTGAATTGCTGTGGTTTAGAATTTTTGAAATTCTAACCAAACCGAAAAATTAGATTTATGGTAGATTTCCTCCCAAAAAATTTTCAAGGGCACATTTCATGTATTGCTTTAGTGCATCGAGAAAAATAGAGCAAGGGTGTACTTCAAGTACTTCCTCACAAAAAAGCCTCAATTTCTAGAGAGAGAGAAAAACGTTAGATAGAGAAAAGGAGATCCAAGAACCTACAGATTTCCATTTTGCTTCAGCTGCTTGAACTGAGTGTGAACTTAGTAGATGATACTTCAATGGCGGTTTAGCCTGGACACACTATATATGGTGCTTTGTGTGTTATGTGAAATAAAGAAAGAGAGGGGTGGTCTGTGAGTGAGAGAGAACAAAATTCATGCTTTGTTTATCATGCTTTCGTAATTAGAACAAAATTCATGTTCTCGTATAACTTGCAAGTTTGATCAAGAATACTGAGAATGCTTTAAAGAAATTATTGTCCTCGAATACAATATACAGTATTCACATAGAGGAACACAGAATTAGCATACTTGACTCTAATACCAATTTTGAAATTTAAAGAAATACTTGATTGATTTTTTTGTGGATCTTGTTCTAATCTGCTTTCCACACAATGCAACGAAAATCAAAGATGGATTAGGGTTTCCGTTCACAACAATTTCACCATAGACACTCAGAAGAGAAGAATAAGGAAGAAGAAGGAGCAAATGTAAAACAACTCTTATGCTTTCTTGTTTTCACATTAAACTCTGAAGGAATGAGAGTTTTCACTCACACACCTTCACGTTATTGTCTCGTGGGAAAGAAATTTTCTCTCATCTATCACTATTGTAAAAGGATTCAATATATATTCTTCTCTCTCAAATAGCCAGTTACCAAGCTAACTATAATTTCCTCCTTTTATTTATTTCTGTTTCAAAAAAACATAATACGTGGGGCCCATTATGAGCTTACACGTCCTTCATGGAAAATGTAAAGACATAAATTTCAATAACACCAAATTAATAAAACATAGTAGCATAGACATATAATTCTCATTTCTTTTATCTTTAATGGATGTATGGCAGTCAAGTTCTTAATAATAACAATCAAAACACATAGAATTTATCTCAAATTAATAAAGCCAAATTGCAATGAAATATGCTGATCCAAGTACCTAGAAAATTCTAAATCAAAGAAAGAGGGTCATGAGTAAGGAAGCTTAAAATGATCTATGAAATCACATGTTTGCCAAAGCATAACTTAAGCATAAAAGGTCCGGTTGATTTATTTGCATACATATGGACCCATACCATTAATGTACATATGGATATTAATACTTTCAATAAGCTTGCAGGAGGCCAAAAATTGAGAAGAAAAAGAAGCAGGGGCCAAAAAAAAAAAAAAGAAAAAGAAAAATTATCCCAAGAGGAAACGAAGAAAATAACTTTGTAGATAGCTTCAGTGTGTACATTATATTTCATGTGGATATCATCAAGATCCACATTACATTTTATATGGATAATTTTAAGATCCATCTTGCATTACATTTTATATGATTCACTTTGTATTTTATGTTGCATGATTCACTTTATGTTGTATTTATAACTTTAATATCTATGTTGTATGATTTAATTGAATTAATAATAAAATTGATAAAAATAGAAAGAACAAAGAAATCGCCTACATACTTTAGGATATGGTGTCACAAACAATAAGTTATAAGTAAAATTGCTTTTTTGTTGCATGCTTTTAGATGTAACATATCAGAGAAGTTAAACTGTCTCATTCTTCTAAATGTAGCATATCAAATAAGTTAAATTGCTTTGTACTTTTGGATGTGACATCAAAAAAAATAAATCACCTCATACTTTTAAATATGATAGATAAAATAAAATAAATTATCTTATACTTTATGATATGGCACAGCTATTCTTTATTCAAAGGAATATATAGATTTTATTTATCTAAAGGAATATACAATTCATTTTCATTAATTTAATGTTAGGTTGTAGTGTTTTTATTTTTTTTCTTTCCATACAAAAAAAAAAAGAGAAAGAATACGCACGCTCCCTAAAAAATAAAACAAATATTTCAAGGTCCAAAAACAACACTTCAATCAAAACATAAATTAAATAAAGTAATAGGACTAAATATCTTTACTTACTTTAAATTACCCTTTTTTGAACTTTGAAAATAAACCCGGAAAAAATTTGATGTCGACAAAAGCAACTTTAATTCCCTTCCCACAAGAGCACTATTTTTTTTTTATTCCTTATTTGACTCATCCTCGTTTATTGACTCTAGTTAAAAGGGGAAGTGGGTGAATTATCTCTCAAATTAAAGATTCCCTTTATTTTTTGAAATGTGATATTTATATTAGATTATGTATATTTGTGTGTATATATATATATATAAAAAGAAATTCTCATAAAATAATTACATACTTAAGTTGTTAATAATATTATCATAAAAATATCACAATTAATAGAACGAAGAAAAAAAAAATGCTAAAAATTTGTACATATCATCACTTAAATGATTGTTTTGTGAGTTAAAAGACGAAGGCTCTCTTTAACAAAAATAACTGATAGGTTAACTGAAAACTAAAATGTTAATTTTTGATTGAAAGTTGTTAAGTGAAGGTTGAAAAATTGTTAAATTAGCGTAATGAATTAAAAGTTTTTTGATCTAGCAATTTTATCTGTTGAACTTAGTAATAAATATAAAATGACATAAAAAGATATAAATAATTTTTATTTAAATTATATTTTTATTTTTTAATTTCAACTCTTATTAGTTTTATTAAAGGTTAGATATTTTATTATAAATTGAAATAGATAATGTAAATACTATAACAATTAAATTAAGTAGTTTAAAATTTAAAAAAAACCAAAAAAATAGTAAAAATGATATAATCATAAAAGAAAAATAATGGAAAAAGGGAGGGGAGTGTATGAAATAAAATAAAGGAGAGTGAAAAGTAAGAAATAAGAGTGGTAAAGAATTAATTTCATTTACATGCTAAGGGTAAATTTGGAAAAGAAAATAAACACTATAAACTTTAAGTTTGAACGCTATTTCAAAATAGCGTCTAAAAAAAGGTTATAAGCTCGTTTATTTAACAAACTTATAAGCTAGTCAAATGTATTATAAGCTAGTTGAAATATATTGTTAAAGACCTCAATTTTTAATGTAATATCTTATTAACTTTAGAAAAAATGCTACTTGTATAATTTTTATACACTCAGTCATATTTGTTATTTGCATGGATAAAAATAATACAAAATTAGGCATAAATTTAAAAAAACCATATATATATATATATATATATATATGTATGTATGTATGTATATATATAACATTATTCTTAACTTTTTAGTTATAATAAAGAAATTGAAGGGTGACTGAAATTTTATAGCTGCGTTCCATCTTTTTTTCTTTACTGTCTCTGTTTCATGTCCTTCTCAATATGGTACATTTAGTAGATTCCAAGGAAATAGAGATCCAGCAGACTCGTAAAGAAATTAAAGCAAGCTTCCACTCACTTTCCTTAAAGGCTAAGTCATGGCAAAAGCATAGTACTTTTTCACTTTAGATTTATCACGATTGAAAGCCAGCTTGCACTCTATTTCCTAAAACACCAAACTGTTCAAAGTCGCACTTTGCTGGTCGTCTTTGTTTATTATTATCTTTGTTTCCTCTGTTTTTTACATTACAAAGAGAAGCCTCATATTGTTCTTCAATGGCTTTTACCGCCGATGCTTCTTCTTCTTCTTGTCCTTCTGATTCAACCCCACAGTGGGACTACCAAGTTTTCTTGAGCTTCAGGGGAGAAGACACCCGCAAAGGATTCACAAGCCATTTGTATGCTTCACTGAATCAAAAGGGAATCACCACTTTCAAGGATGACAAAGAATTGCAGAGAGGAGATGTTATCTCATCAGAAATCATCAACGCAATTGAAGGGTCTATGTTTGCAGTCATCGTTCTCTCCCCAAACTATGCTTTTCCCACATGGTGTTTGGATGAACTCCAAAAGATTGTGGAATGTAAGAAAATTTTGGGCCATGAAACTATTCCAATCTTCTATGGGGTGGATCCCTCTGATGTGAGAAACCAGAGGAAGTCGTTTGCAGAAGCTTTCAGAAAACACGAGGAAAAGTTTGGAGCAGACAAAGAGAAGGTGTGGAGATGGAGAGATTCCTTAAGGGAAGTTGCCAGTGTCTCTGGTTGGCACTCCAAGGAATGGTAGGTCACGTATAGTAAAAATAAAGTTGAAAATTGTTTGATTATTTAGCAAATAGACCATAGGCTACAACATTGAGGTAAATATATATTAGGTATTCAGGGGAAAAGTGGTTGAAAGGACAAGCTACTATGTTTCCCTGACTTCTAAGTCTGAGAAAGCTTTTGAAGCACATTAGAATTGGAGTTTTCACTCTGATAGAGATATATACGTAATTTTGTGCTTTTTATTTTTTTGTGGGTTAATTTGGCTAAGCTTGCTTTTTAACTAATGACAATTTATTATCCTTTCTATCACATATAGGGTTGAAGCAGAGCTGATTGAATGCATTGTTAAGGATCTGGTATATGAGCAAGATTTTGAAGATTGGAACTAAACAATTTGGTCAATGCAACAATAGTTTGGGAAACTTGAATCTGCCAATGACATCTTCCTGTGAATCTTGTCGTGAACTATATCAGTAAGATACTAGACAAGTAGAGAAGTTTGAATGTCTGAAAGCCTTTGATTTATATCTATGAATACTTGAAGAGTGGTGTTATATACACACTTATTTATGTACATCTACTTTTTATACTTATTTCTTCTCTCTATATATTTATTTTACTTTGATATTTACAGTTTTACTCATGCAATCAATTACAAAATGTGAGATGTACAATGAGATGAGCACTAACAAATGTGCATCAAGTGCTTCCCATATTTGAATTAATGGAATGTTTGCTCTCTTATTTTTCATACCATGTGTGCCTCTTTTTGTTGGGAAAACTATTGCGCATATTATACATATATTTTTATTGCCAAGTATTTTGCTAGCAGTTTTAGGTTTTGCTATACGCCTTGAGAATTGCATTGTGAGTTTAACGTTCAAACACAAGGAATGGATTTAAAATTTACGCTTAACTGCAATTTCAGTCCTATGTAAATAACTTGAGCTTTTTCTAGTCGGTGTTTTTTAAAACAATTGAACCACTTGGTCCTATATTCAATTGAATTTGGTTCTTTAGTCTTTGATGCAAAATTAAATTTCCCAGATCTAGTTTAAGGTGTAAATTTCTCTAATTCACAAAGTCACCGATTAAATGAAATTGTTAAGGTGTTGTGAATCTTTATACAAAGTTTCAACTTTTAGGTCCTTCTCTTGTTTAAAAATTAACAATTTGATCCTTCTACATTCACAAAATGTATAATTTTGACTCTTCGGTGTTTGAGACAGTTAAATTTCCTAGGTCTAACTAATGTTGTAAGTTCCCTCAATCACAATTTCTTCATTTAAATTGAAGAGTTGTTTTGTCACTATGCCATGAAACACCTTTTACAGTGCCATTTTTACAAGCATACAATCTAAATGTTGTCTAGGGTTGAGGCAGAAGCATATAGGCAACACTTGTGTTAAAACAGCAGTCTATGTGTCTCACACAGATAGTGCTTACCAGTCAAAGCATTGTAGTAAAAAGACATTGCTCCCCTAGTAAGCAATGTCTATGTGCCTCACATAGGTAGCGCTTGATCGGTAAAGCATTGCCTATGTCCCCAAATTTTCTTACGCTTTACCCCATAGCTATGCTCTTACAGAAGATTATATGTTCTCCTCTATCGCAAACTTGCATTCAGAAACTATTACACATAGGGAAAATCACTAGCACGTCTCATTTTGTACACCCTTTGTACATCTCGAGTTTTAGTTTATTTATAATAGTAAAATTGTAAATAGAAAAGTAAAAGAAATAAAAAGTATATTATTTTCAATTCTAAAAAAAACACTTACATTTTAAATTAGATAAAATGAACTTTTATATTTTAAATTAAAAACAAAAGTTGACTTTACTTAAAAAAAAATTGTTTGTACAACATGTTCGTTTTTGTTTTTGGTTTAAAATATGAGAATTTATGTTGTCTAATTTAAAAAGTGAAAGTCTTTTTGATATTGACAATAATGGTAGAGACAAAAAGGAATTTTTGAATAAAAAGAATGAGGTATGTGAAAGAATTATAGAGTTCAATTAATCTAATATAGCATGTTATTAACACAGATAATTAGTTAAAGGCATACATGGTTAAGAGAAACACATAATAGACATAATAGGTTGACAGATAGATATTGATCTCTCGCCTATATACAATTGAATGTGCATTGTCAATGAGTCAACACACATTGCATTTATAGGTAGAAACCAGGGGTCTTGCCCAGAGTATGTGTTTCACCCAAAGTAAGTAACCTACCCATCATAGTTACCTAAAACACATGGGTCACACTACTCAGTCTATATAAGATTTAAACACAAAATACAATTGATCATGACTAGCCTATAACTATGAATTATATCAACATTTATTAATTTGATTTTTATTAAAATAGTTTGATTGTGCTAGCCTATAACTGAGAAATTCCAACAATCTCCTACTTAGGCTGCATAATCAAGTTTTAAAGAAAATAGAATCTCCAGATTAATGTGGCCATACTAGTGTCAAACGTGGCAATAAACTTGATAGGTCCACATATGGAAATACAAGACCATTAACCATGTAGAAAATCATTCTCAATAGGAGCAATGATATCATACACGAGGCACTCATACTTCCAATGACCTAACAACTTACATGGACTGCGATAAAGGAAAACATGCCAAATAAGCCCACATGTGATCAAAGCATGTAATGCCAACACAATGGTCTTAACATCAAACCAAGATTCCCACTTAGAATCAACATGATCTCTTAATATTACACAATGAGAGTGGGTCCATAGTTATCTCAATGATCATGCCATAAATGACCCCTTTAAAACGAGTAGCATGCATAGATTTCATATGGCAATAATAAATGACAGTAATAACAGTGATAATAGTAACAGTCAAGTATCATAACACAATCATAATACACCACTGTTATCAAAAGCACAAAACAATATAAATATTTACTAATACATATCATTTCATACAAAAACCGAATCACCTAAATCCAGTATCCCTAAAAAATTACATTACCCCAATACAACTTTCAATAAAATAGCCAAATAATTTGGCCACATCAAAATTGTATTTAGTGCTACGGTTTCAATGAAAATCATATCACCTTCATACAATTTTATTTTTTACTAAATTCGTTTGATTTAATTCTTTTTACAATTCCATTTAATCTAATTGTATCTTTTTAATTTTATTAAAAATTAATTCATTAAAAATAGATTAAATAAGTAATTATTTAGAATAAAATAATAATTAAAATAAATAAATAAAGAATATCAAGTAATTTTATTAAAATTAAACGAATGAATAAATGAATGAAAATAAGAAAATTTTAAAAAATTTATGAATAAATTAATATTTTTCTTTTTTGACTTTTCCCCAATCACGGCATCAATGTCCGAATGCAACCCTCTCAACGTCCCAATTGCATGGGTCGGTCCTCTTCTTCTACAATGGCCCTCTGATGGTTCAAATGATTGTTCAAGCTATTTTATTAGAGGAATCTTCCCCTTCATCTTTCACCACATTAGGATCTTATGCACTTTGTCATCCATTAATACAAAACTCTATTACTACAATATCTCTATACTCATGTTGAGCTGAGATTAAAGTCTCAATAGTTACAACAAACTTAGTGACCCATTTGAATATGTTTCTAAAAAGAGAGTTTTTTAAGTATAGCTTTTTTGGAATAGCTTTTATATGAAACAGAAGCCATTTGTGTTTGGATCCAATAAAATAAATGCACTTTCTATCACAAACTGATATTTAGATGCAAGATTATCAAAACATTTTTTATATTGGTAAAATTACCAAAAAGTAATTTACATACAAACAAAATAATCCTTGACTTTACTATGTGAAGGACAAAATCGTCATTCTAAAGTTTTGTAAGGGCATGTCCCAAAAGACTAATAAAAATGACCGGTCAAGTTTTCTCTTTCTTTTTTCGCATGGTTTTATTTTTTAAAGTTAAAATTTTTAGCTTTAAAAAAAAAAAAAAACAATCTTAGCCTTTTTGTGCTTTAGCTTTGTCTTTTTAACGTCCAAACAACAATTTTTTCTTTAATAGCACTTAAATTTTAAATAAAAGAACTTTTTTAAAAAAAAAACCGTCCAAATGACACCTCAGAAAACAATGGCATGTCATATTGCGATGAGGATCACTCCAATTTTGTGAAGAGAAAACCGATCTATCATGAATCTCGTATAAATAATTTGGTTGGAATAACAAAAGAAATTTATTGAATTATTAACAAACAATAAATCTTGAGTAATATAAAGTTAGTCAAGCTAAAACTAGGCCAACATAGATCATTTTCAGTCCCATTGGGCTCAACTTTGCTGGAGCGTAAGCAAGTGGAATTGATCAATGTACATCCTTTTAAAAACTACAAACTGGCTCACCTTAGAATTGCTAAGACGGGGCATTTAATTATCAAGGTTCGTCATTCTCTGGTTGTGTGGCCCTGCTGACATAAGGTTATTGTATAAGATGTTAGTTGCAAGGAATTTATTGTGTAATATTATGAGAAATATTCTCGTAGTATGTGTATTGTGGTTTCAAAAGGTAAATCTTGTCGTATATGGTGCACCGACAGTCTACCATATTAAAATATCATATCTGATTAAAATATTTATTTTATATTTTGGGCACTCATTTTTTAATTTCTTTTGTATTTGATATCATGTCTCTAATTAGTAAGAAAATATTATTCTATAACACCTATTGATTAGGCATTCATATATTAGAAGATATGAGAAGATACACTTCTTTTGCATAAAAAGGACAATTTATATAATAACTTCCCCCGGAAAGTAATCTTTGTTCTTAAAGCGCTTTTTGAATTGAATTAAGATATGCAATTTTGCTTTTAAAAGAGACGTTATGTATATTTGCTAACTCTTTTTTCTATTATTGATAATAGTAAAATCTCAACATGATGCTAGACATATTGAAAATTAAAAAAATTAAAAAAAAAGTTCAACCTTAATAATTATCTACTCTACAAAAAAAATAATTATTGTTTCAAGTAAAACTTAAATATATACTTATGCATAAAACCTAAATGTACTTGTTAAAGAAACAAACAGTAAAAGTTGAAAAAATGTAATGCGTTGCTAAAGAGGAACTCAACAGGGAAATCAAGCGGTCAAACAAATGAAGAAAGGAAGAAGATGATGAGCATATGAAAAAATGGAGGTGTAGGCTCTTATAGAACGATGAGAGCCTCTCTTTACCCTCCATCCAATTTTCGAAGTTTCCTATGTAATGTCTAGGATCCTTTGATCCTCCTCATTCTTTGATCCTTCCTCGGACTCCAATCCCTGAAATCTTCATACAGACCCCTAGGGACTATTCTTATCATGTCCCCGATTTGTACCATTCTTCCTGTTCGGGTATCGTCTAAGATAAAATTTTCCCTTATCCCTTTGTGATCTACGTTGGTAACTAACCACCATCCAAGGCCTCACAGCTCTCTCCCCATCCTCTCTTGGTTGTTCCAAGTCTATACCTCATAATTCATCTTTGTTTGGGTAGTTATCTTACATGTGACCATACGTCCCGCAACTGAAGCATATTTCATGAAGACCCTTATATTCTATGTCGATCATTCGACCATCAATATCTAGTTGGGATACTAAGGGTTTTGTCAAGTCGACCTTAACACAGAACCTTGCAAATTGTCCTCTTGCTTTCGCTATGGTTTTATGCTCCACTTTAAGAACTTGCCCTATGCAGTTGCCTAAAACTTTCAGTAGTAGTTTGTGATAAATTTCCATTGATATCCCGCTCAACTGGACCCACATATCAATCTTATCGATAGTCACTACTTCTGGTTCAAAGTTTGGTACTATGGGTGGCCACAGTGCGGTTCAGTGCAAATTTTGGAAAAATTGCGAACCAAACCACTCAATAATTTGCGGTGCCGTTAAGTTTAGATTTTTAAAATTTCAAAATGAAAATCAAGCGACTTAATTGCAGTTTAGTTATGCCGGTTGGAACGGTTTATGAAATCATTAAATAATATAATAAAGAAAAAATTCGACAATCATTCAAGTCACAAAATAATTATTGTAAGAACAATTTATACAAAAGTCACAAGTATTTAATTGAATCTATACAAAGTATCAAAATCAACATATCTAAGATTTCAAAAATAGTAGTTCATTATATAGTCTAAAAACATTGGACAAAGAAAGCTATATTATATCTATATCAAGTATTTTAACACTTATGCTTAGTTTTCTTTTGTCGTTGGTGTTAGAGTTATAGATTTAGTGAAGAAAGACATTTTAGTTTCTTAACCTTTTAAGTTTTCTTATATTTTATATATAATTATATGTATAAAAATTAATATACATGTGTAAAAATTTAAAATATAAATATATAGGGTGTGATTTGATTTTTGTGAATTTTTTGAGAGGCCAAACCACAAACCAAATCGCAGGTTGTGGTTTAGAATTTAGAATTTTTGAAATTCTAACCAAATCAAATGTAATTAGATTGGTTTAGATTTAATGCAGTTTGGTTTGGTTCGAGCTGGATTGATTCAGATTATGGCCACCTCCATTTGGTACCCACTTCTTAACATAAAGGTCAGTCTAGAACCATCCATGGTCCCCCAGAAGCACAATTGTATAATCCTTCCTGGAGTCGAACTTGGCTAGCTAGTAATCATTCCCTAGGTCAATAAGCGACATGTTTCCACATAACTCCCAAAGCATTCTAAATTTATCTTGCAACCATTGGTATCCTACCTTTTTACCTAGGAGTTTCACAATGAGACTCATCGCCAAGGTTTAAAAATTTTCTCCCTTACATCCTCAGGTATATGCACCAACTTCTTGTGAGGGAAATCTACACTATTAGTTACTTGCACGCCTCCAACCACCATCATGTCATCTTCATCCACTTCATCGTAATCCTCTTACTCTTTGAATGATTTCTTGGTCCCTAAAGATGGGATGATAAATTTCATGGTAGCAGACATTGGGGTGGGACCCAAAGGTGTGGGAAGATCCCATGGCATTCAAGCCAGATAGGTTTCTGAAAAATGGAGATGAACCAGTAGATTTTGATATAACTGGGAGCAAAGAGATAAAGATGATGCCTTTTGGAGCTGGGAGGAGGATTTGTCCTGGTTATAATTTGGCAATGCTCCATTTGGAGTATTTTATTGCCAATTTGGTGTGGAATTTTGAGTGGAAGAAGCCTGCAAATGACGTTGAGATCGATTTGTCAGAGAAACAGGAGTTCACCATGGTGATGAAATATCCATTACAAGTTCATATTTCTCCAAGGATTTAGTTTCAATACAAGCAAATTTATGTGCATGCTTTTTCTTTTGTCATTGTTTACCGAAAATGATGATTCCTTAGCAATTTAGTGGCTCGGGAATTTTCTCTTTGCTTTGGCTGAGAGTATGAAATTGAGCTTGCAACTGGTGATGTGACGCAATAATAACTTTTGGACTAGTTTGTTGAGGTGACATTATAGTTCAATTGGACAGTTATCATCATGCCACGTAGTTAATTGCAATGTCATTAACTATAGGTAATATAAGAAACTTCCATCTTTACCCATTACATAAATATGATGTATGCTTACCATGAGTAGTTTGTCAAAGATGAAATAAATTGAGTAGTTTCGTCTAAATTGTATTAGAATTTATGAATCACTTTCTCATGGCTAAGTATTTTGCAATGAAGAAATTGACGAGATCTCTAGCATAGAATATAGGCTAAATGATTAAAATGGAAAAATGTTTCTGGAACAATTTGTAACAACAAAATACTTACTAAACTTAAAAAAAGTTTTATTGTATTATTACAAAGTGTAAGTAACATAATTGAGAATGTTAAGATATATGTGTGGTCACACAAGAAAAAACATAATACAAAATGACTGCATATAAGAAAAAATATTAGGGTGACACCAATTGAGGAGTAGAAGACAAAAAATAGTTAATGTAATTTAGATATGCAGAGAATGCTGCTAAAGATGTTAAGGAGGAGAGTTGATTGTATGATTTTTAATGTATAGAGGGTGACCTAAAATGATATTGAGAAAAGTTATAAAAATAAATCTTATAGTTGGTAATATTTTAATAAATTTAATTTTTGATAAATTATAATAATATTATGAAATTCATATAATTGATAATGTTTATTGTTGTTTCCGTCCTTCAGTTGCTATTATCCAATTATTTTGTTGATAAAGTTTATGTTTATAATTTCTTTGAAAATAATTTGGGCTTTTGGACCAGAATATACTACAACTTAAAAAAAAATGAGAAAATTACCTTACCTTTTTTCATAGTTGATTTATTTTTTATTTACATCCCTTTTATTTTAAAAATCTATACATATTCCATTGTAGTTTGAAAATACGTTATAATAAAGTATAATTTTTAACAATCGATTAATGGATCTGTTAATCAATGGTTAATAAGATTAAAATACTATAAATACCTTTAATAATTCATAAATTTGACATCTTTTAATTTTTTTATTTTTTAGTTATCTCCCTCTATTCTTAGGGTCCGTTTGATTTGCTAAAAAACAAGGGACTGGACAGTACAGTACAAAATTTTTTGTCCCTTGTTTGATTTGTAAAAGACCACAGTACTGGACAAAAACTTGTCCACAGTATTGGACAAATCCTTGAATTTTTGTTCCTCACCAAACCATGGGACAAGGATTTGTCCAGAGTACTAGACAAAAATTTTAACATTGTTATCTCTCAAACCATCTTATAATTCTCTATACCTCATCAAATCAATAGCGGTAAGTTCTAACAACGATTATCAATCGGCAAGGTATTCACAACAGTAGGTGACTGGCAAGGTACCGACAATGATCAGTGACCGACGATGTTTTTTTAAATTTTATATTTTTATAAATTACTTTAATTGTTATAAATATTAAAATTGTATTATATATTTTTTTAAAAATAATAATATAAAATATTACTATAAATTAGACAAAAATGATATAAATTTTGTTGTCCAGTACGTTAAACAACAAACAATGGACAATACAAAAAATTATCCTGTACCTCACCTCTTTGTGCTGTGCTGTTTTTCTTGTGCTGTCCAGTACTAGTATCAAATGCACCCTTAAGGCATACGCATATCTACTATATAATTGAAAAGACACGACACCTAAATGTAACATAGAATAATTGCATTAAGTGTAGACACTAATTACAATTTTTTTCAGTAGAATCTCAAAATCTTTATCGTATTTTAGAGTATGTAATTTTTTTTTAATAATTGATTTATTATATGTATTCTATCTTATATAATATGTTAGAATATAATTAAAAACTCACTTGATTAACACCAACATATACCAATCATTTAAATGAAAAGAATAAAAATAAATAAATAATGCAACAACAGGCTAGATCTTAATTGATAGTTCAACCCAAATAAAATTTAGATATGAATAATGTAGAATTTTTTATAAAAAAAATATAATATATTTTAATTTTTTTAAAAATTAATCTTGTCTTCACTTTGACAATAGCTCATGCAACACAAATAATTTTATACATTATTTTAGTTCAAATTAAAAAAAACACAGATATAATGATTTGATTGTTTGGGGCTTTGAGATATATGGATTTATGTGTAATTTCCCAAGAGGAACAGTATAAAAGTCTTGATAAAAATAGACGGTGAAACAAAACGGGGTTACTAAGATGGGCATAATACGACTACGAAGTAATTCGTACTGCTGAGGTAAGGCAGACAAAATGCAAAGATTCCTCGTGTTTATTAAAGTATATCATATTTTTCAGAAATTATAAAACAATGACACAAAATTCACAACAGTGTCGTCCTTAAAGTAAGCATTTATTCATTTTAATTTTAATTTTAATTTTAATTTTTTCTATTTAATTGTTAATTAATTAATATATTTTTAATTGTTAATATAATAATTTTTTACGTATTTTTATATAAGATATTTTATTTAATTATTTATATATTGAATATTTATTTTATTTATAATGAAAAATAATTTATTTATTTTAATCATGATAATTTATTAGTTAATTTTCCTTATATTAATTATTTATGTATAAAAAATAATATGAAATGTTCAAGAAAAGGAAGTCGTAGCAAGGATACGACTGTCCCTTTAACTTATAAAAAAGAGAATTGTCAGAAGTCTCACAATGTTGATACGACTTTTGCAGACTTTTGACAAAGGAGATGTGAGGTGGTTAATATTTTTTTATTTAATACTTTCGACTAATTAAAATATAAAATATTATTTTAAAAAATTATGTATTTAAAATATAAAGTATTATTTTAATTTTAAAAATAATTAATAATATTTTTAAAAAAGTATTTTTATTTAAAATTTTATTTTTTATTTTAATATATTTAATTTTAAAAATAAAATATTACATATAAATATTATAAAAAATATATTTTTAACTATTTAAGTATATTCTCTGTTAATGTAAATATAAAGTAAGTAATAATGTTTTATAATTTTAAATAAAAAATATATATTAAAAATTTGTAAGAAATAATATATTCTAGCATATGTTAGCTTAAGGGTTGTTTTTACTCCTATTTAAGTTGATTTTAATGATGAAAAATATTTTTATAAATATCTTTATTTTTTTAGATATGTGTATATTTGTAGACATAATTATTATGAAAAAAAAATTGGTCAATTATTTTATCTACTCTACCCAGTTTTTTTCTTAAATGCTATACAATATTTTTTAAAATTTTCTTTTAACTCCAAAAATTATTTTCTACCCTTTCAAATAAAAACAAATTTTGGCTCTTCTCTTCTTTGTGCCAGTGGTATAATTTTCTTCATGCATGATTCCCACTTTTGGTAGCGTTAGGGTGATAAAGAAAGTCAACCTAGGACGCCCTAGGATGTCAAACCTGCAGCAGCAACCTTGAACCCCTCTTGCTTGCCTTTCACATTTGGAAAAGTGCCTTATGAGTACTATGGATTACCTTGTGGATAATATCCAAAAGGTGACAATCAGAAGGAAGCATTTAGGCATCACGTGTTTGTCCAAGGCATGCGTCTTGGGCCTCTCAAAAATTCAGCAAAGCATGCTTCTCACTTTTGCAATATTGGCCAGATGTGTACACTCAAAGGGAAAGTCTTTTTTGGGCTTTTTTAAATTTCTCAGCCGCTTGTCATTTTCATGCAAGTAACAATTCTGCAGTAGGAAATCCATTCTCCTAAGCTGCATTCTGCCAAGTTGACTGGCCTGCTCTCATAAGCTTGAAAAATTGTGAAGATCAGCTAAAGAGTCCAACGAGCAACAAGGAAAATATAACAGCACTTTCTTTTAGCTCATGGATAAGAGCCTTTCACATGGGACAAAGTGCATATTGAGAAGTGAAGCATACAATAGCATTTATTGAGCTCCAACAATCAAATTTTTAAAGACTATATAAGAGTTGAGTGGAGCTTCAAAGGGAGATAAGAAGAGATATTACAAAAGTTCATTTGCATACACTTTCAAAAGCTCTCAAGGTTCTATTTTCCTCTCTTCATTTTCGTGTACTACTCTTTTCACTTGAAATACTTTTTTAGTGCACTGAAGCTTACTAGGAAATTTGTTGTTCTAACAACAAAATCCGTACATTTCTTCATCTCTTTTAAACTCTGTGTAAAGGCTGTAGTGCCTTGTTCTTTGTTTAGTAACCCTAAGAAAGGGATAGACATAGTTTGTTGAGACACAATCTAAGTTGTAGAAGGTTTTTGGTGCTTTTGGAAAACAAAGCACGAGCAGTATTGCTGTGCTACTGCGAAGCTATAAAAAGGTAGTTGGAAGCCTGTAAACCAATTCAGATAGTGAAGATAACTCTCTCAAAGGAGTTTGAGAGGTAGACATAGGTCTAAGTAAGATCGAACCACTATAAATAGTTGAGCACTTTCTCCTTCCTACTCTCTTTATTTTCAGCTCATTTATAGTTCCAACATCTCATTTTAGCATATAGTTATATTCTGCTTTATCACGCTTAAAACTGTGAAGTTTATGAAATCAAGCTTATATTGTTTAAAACCTAGCTTAATAGTTTGTGTTTTATTTTGAAATCAAACAGTTTATTCTACAAATTTTTTATTGTCCTATTTACCCCCCTCTAGGACATATCTACTAACACTTTCATTTGGTATCAAAGCCTTGTGCTCTATTAATTAGACTAACATCCTTGAGTTTGAGATCCTAAGTGGTGCAAGATTATAGAAGATTTCAAAGTAGGAAATTCATGCAACAAGCCTCCATACTTCGATAGATCATTCTACAGTCACTAGAAGAACCGTATGGAAATATTTATGAGTTCAAATCATTTTGAACTCTTAAGCATCATAAAAGTTGGCTATGAAGAACTAACAAAAGAAGTAGATGGAGTGAGAGTTCCAAAGGAGCTAGATGACTACACAAAAAAGGAAAAGAAAAGGGCTTCATTACACTTGAAAGCCAAATACATGCTTTCCAATGCTATTTGCTCGAAGGAGTATGAAGTTGTTTCAGCTTGCAACACAGCTAAGGAAATGTGGGATAGATTACAAAGCATACATGAAGGAACATCCAAGGTCAAGGAATCAAGGATAGATGTGTATGTTGGTGAATTTGTTTTACATGGAGGATGGAGAATCCATAGAAAAGTACTTCACAAGATTTCTTCACATTGTAAATCAACTTAAACTACTTGGTAGAACTCTTACCAAAAGGAGCAAGTGAAGAAGCTTCTCAAGTGTCTCACGGATAAGTGGGAGACAAAAGGATACATTCTCAAGCAAATAACTAAAGCTTCAAACATGACTATTGAGGAACTACGAGGAGAACTAGAAGCTGAGGAAATCATCATGAAGAATAAGGAAGTGAGAGTGGCCGAGAGAAAGAAAAGGAGAAAGATGTTGCTCTTGCTGCCACATCCTCATCTTCAGACAATGAAAGTGACGATGATGTTGCCCTAATATCCAGGAAAGTCGCCAAAATGTTACAGAAAAGAAGATTCAGAAAACAAGCTTCATCCAGTAAGCTTGGTTTTGAAAACCAAGTACAATAAAGATGACAACAAGAAGGAAAGAGAAAAGGACGAAATAACTTGCTACACTTGCAGAAAGGCTAGACACAAAGCACTCGAATGTCCAAAGAAGAAAAAGAAAAGCTTCAAGAAAAATAAGAAAAAGGCTTATGATGCATGGAGTGATGAAGAAATCGGCCTCATGGCCATGTCAAATGAGAGTGATTCTGATAATGAGGTAACTGATCAACCTCTCTCTTATGATGAATTATCAAGCGCATATGATGAGCTTGTTGAAACTGTTAGAAAACTTCTTTCCAAACTTTCCACTAGAAAAGATAAAATCCAAGAACTTAGTGAAATTTGCCTTATTTCTAAAAAGGATAGAACACTTATCAAGAATTTACAGCAACAAGAAAATGTTTTTGAAAAATTGCTTTTGGAAAATCAAGCTTTGAAAGATAAGTTTGCTGAGCTCTCAAATGATTTGGTTAATTTTGTAAAGGGCAAGCAAAACCTTGATAAGTTAGTTGGCATGCAAAACCATGATTTACATAGAACTCTTTGGAAAAATGGTTTGGGATATAAAAACCCAATTTTGAAAACCAAGCTTTCACAAACTACTTGTAATTATTGCAATAGGGCTGGTCATCATGCCTATTAGTGTAATTACAAGAAGAATGTGAAAAGGTATAAACAAGTTTGGGTTCTAAAGAATATTTCTGTCACTAACCCCCAAGGACCCAAGCAAGCATGGGTACCTAAGCTTTATTTTTTACATAATAGAAACTACACAAATCAAGGAAGAAAAAATGAAACTTGTCTAGTTTCCCAAGTTGAAAATGTTTCTTTATGGCATAGACGATTTGTTCATGCTCATATGCAACTTATTTCAAAACTGTCTAAACATAAGCTTATTTTTGGATTTCCTGAGCTGCATTTTGAAAAAGATGAAATCTGTGTTGTATGTCAAAAAGGAAAACAGACAAAGTCCTCTGTTAAAAACAAGAAGAAGCTCTCTACTAAAAGATCTCTTGAACTCCTTCATATAGACTTGTTTGGACCAATGTCAACATTGAGATTAGGTGGAAAAAGATATGGTTTTGTCCTTATTGATGATTATTCAAGGTTCACTTGGGTATACTTCATGGCTCATAAGGAAGAGACTTTCAAAGTTTTCAAAAAGAGTTGAAAATGAAACAAATTTGAAAATTTGCTATACTAGGAGTGATTATGGTGGAGAATTTGAAAATCAAGCATTTAAAGATTTATGTGAAAACCATGGAATCTATCACAATTTCTCCTTTTTTAGAACACCTCAACAAAATGGGGTTGTTGAAAGAAAAAATAGAACACTAGTTGAAATGGCAAGGACCATGCTTTGTGAAAACAATGTTACGAAACACTTTTGGGCTGAAGTTGTAAATACAGCTTGCTACATCCTTAACAGATGCTTGATTTGGCCTATCTTAAAGAAAACTCCATATAAGCTTTGGAAAGGTAGAAAACCCAATGTGAGTTATTTTTGTGCCTTTGGATGCATCTACTACATTCATAATAATGGCAAAAATGTTTTGGGTAGTTTGATGCCAAATCGGATGAAGGAATATTTTTGGGCTACTCCTTGACTAGTAAAGCTTATAAAGTGTATAATAAGCGAACTAAATTAGTGGAAGAAAGCATGCATGTTGTATTTGATGAATCTAATCCTACTCCCTTAAGCAAAGTAGTTTTTGAGGAAAATCAAGTCTTTCAGAAACCAAGCTTACATGACAAGAATCAAGCTTCAAACGTTATACCTGATTTATACTGAAGCTGGTCAAGTCTCTGTGCAACCTAAAGAACCATCAAAAAGAGACAATGTTCCATATAAACAACAAGTACAGCGTGATCACAGGCTTGATGATGTGATTAGAGATGTAAATGAAGGAATGAATACTAGAGCTTTAGTCAGAAATCAAGTCACAAATTCTTGCTTCATTTCGCTGGTTGAACCTAAGAAGATTGAAGAAGCCCTTGAAGATGAATCATGGACCATGGCAATGCAAGAGGAGTTCTACCAATTTGAAAGAAATGAAGTCTGGAAGCTTGTTCCACCACCAAAACATCAAGATGTCATTGGAACAAAATGGGCATTCCGAAACAAGCTGGATGAACAAGGTAAAGTTTTAAGGAACAAAGCTAGACTGGTAGCTCAAGGGTATTGTCAACAAGAAGTATTGATTTTGATGAAACCTTTGCTCCAATAGCTAGACTTGAAGCTATTCATATTATGCTTGCTTTTTCATGTTTCAAAAATTTCAAACTTTTTCAAATGGATGTGAAAAGTGCTTTCCTGAATGGCTTCAGAAATGAGGAAGTCTGTGTTAGACAACCTCTGGGTTTTGAAAATAAAGATTTTCCAAACCATGTTTATAAATTGGCAAAAGCACTTTATGGCTTTAAATAAGCTTCAAGAGCTTGGTATGATATGTTAAGCTCATTCCTATTGAAAAATGGTTTTTCAAAAGGGAAAGTTGACACCACTCTTTTTACTAAATCTTTTGATGATAATCTTTTAGTGGTGCAAATTTATGTGGATGATATTATTTTTGGTGCTACTAATGAGCTTTTATGCAAGGATTTTGAAAACCTAATGAGAAGTGAGTTTGAAATGAGCATGATGGGAGAATTAACATTCTTTCTTAGGCTTCAAATCAAGCAACTCTCAGATGGTATTTTCATTCATCAGTCAAAGTACACCAAAGAGCTTATCAAGAAATATGGAATGGAAATGCAAAAGGAATGTCAACACCTATGGCAACAACAACCAAGCTTACATCAGAAGACACAATAAAAGCTGTTGATCAGAAGTTGTACAGAGGCATGATAGGGTCACTGCTTTATCTTATTGCAAGTAGACCATACATATTATACTGCATATGTTGTTGTGCTAGGTTTCAGGTCAAGCCTAAGGAGCCTCACTTGCAAGCTATCAAGCGGATAATCAGATAATTGGCTGAGACTGAAGATGTGGGTCTATGGTATTCGAAGAACAACTATTTCGATCTTGTAGCCTACACCAATTTAGATTATGCTGGATGCTTAATTGATCAAAAAAGCACAAGTGGTGGATGTTAGAATCTGGGAAATTCTCTGATAAGCTGGCAGTGTAAGAAACAATCAAGCGTATCAATCTCTACTGCCGAGTCCGAGTATATCGCAATTGGACAATTTTGTGCACAAGTTCTATAGATGAAACAACAATTGAGAGATTATGGGATCATCCAAGAATGCACTCCAATTCTATGTGACAATATAAGTGCTATCAACATTGCCAAAAATGCAGTACAACATGCCAGAACCAAGCATATCGACATCAAGCATCATTTTCTCAGAGATCATGTGCTCAAGAAAGATGTAGAACTTCACTTCATCAGCACCAACGAACAAATTGCAGATATCTTCACCAAACCATTAGTTGAAGAAAGATTTTGTGTCTTAAGAAGTGAGTTGGGTATTATTTCTTTGCCTCCTAATACTTAAATATTATGCTTGCTCTTTGTTGTGTCTTTGCTGCATAATAATGCTTGAAACTTTGTATGATATGCATATACATTTTTTTTTTTGTTTGTGTGAATTTTTGTTGTCCAAGCTAATTCTCAGAAAGAGTCATGCACATGTCTCTCTACTTCATATGGGACGTAATGACAAAAAGAAAATATTTCTCAGTTCCAATTTGGGCCGAAAGGATATAAAGAATGAGCTATGATATCCATGGTTCAACATGTTTAAATCAAAAAGGGCCCAAGGATGGTTATCTTTTTAAATGGCCCAACAATGGTTTCTCAAAGGCCCACTACGACTTGTTCCTACCAACCAGGCTTACTTGACTGGGTTAGGCCCAATAACCAATTTCTGGTCTAACTAATTATGCACTTGGGTCAGCTAGGTCTTCTTTGGCCCATCACTGATCCACACAAAGACCATTTGAAGCCTCGTCAGTTACCACCCATGCTATTTTAGAAACCAAAAAATTAAAGCTAGTGTGCCTTGAGCAGTGCACTTGTCCTATCACTGCAAATTTATTTTTCTTCATCAATGCAAGAATCGTTTGCATTTTCACAGTTTAAACCATGCCATTATTATCAAACATGAAGATACAACAACTATTCTCCAGTGGTTCCGAGAGCTCATCAGCGAAGAACACCACAACGTCACCTGCTAAAAACCTTGAACTCCCGCAAGAGATGTTAGAAATGACCGCGACTGAGCTATTGTAGTTCCTTCAACGGAGTGTTGATCAGAAAAAGGCCTCTTCGTCAGGAACAAAGTCGATGGGCACACATGAACCACCACTGTTCATGGGTGCCGACTCTCCTATTGTTTCCATGCAGTCATAGAGGCTAAGCATCTAATTTGCTAACCAAGTGACTAAAACTATAGGAAGGATCGTGAAAATGGAAATCGTGCCCAAGCTGGGAAATTTATCTGGTCCCAACTATAATGAACTCACTGTACTGTTTCATTTGAAGATGAAGCTTGCTTTATATCTGTCATTTCTTATTCTTAATCATATGATTGAGTATGCTAAGGATACTCATAGCCAAACTGTCCTACCTTGTGGGATGATATTGACTCGTATCTTTAAACACCATAATGTTATCGATACTGCTGCCTACTCCTAGACCCCAATGCCACGGAATAATGTGCACTACTCTTTCAAAAGCTCTCAAGTTTCTGTTTTCCTCTCTTTATTTTTGTGCACTACTCTTTCATGTGAAATACTTTTTTAGTGCACTGAAGCTTATTGGGAAATTTGTTATTCTAGCAACAAAAATTTATACTACATTTCTTCATCACATTTAAACTCTATGTAAAGGCTGTAGTGCCTTGTTCTCTATTTAGTAACCCTGAGAAAAGGGATACACATAGTTTGTTGAGACATAGTTAGAGTTGTAGAAGGTTTTTGGTACTTTTGGAAAACCAAACATGAGTAGTATTGTTGTACTATTGCGAATCTGTAAAAGGGTAGTTGGAAGCCTGTAAGCCAGTTTAGATAGTGAAGACAACTCTCTCAAAGGAGTTTGAGAAGAGTGGACGTACGTCTATGTTAAGACTAAACCACTCTAAATAACTAAGCACTTTCTCCTCCCTACTCTCTTTATTTTCAGCTCATTTATAGTTCCAGCATCTCGTTTATAGTTATATTATACTTTATCACGCTTAAAACTGTAAAGTTTATGAAATCAAGCTTATATTGTTTAAAACCTAATTTAATACATTGTGTTTTATTTTGAAATGAAATAGTTTATTTCGTAAATTTTTTATTATCCTATTCACCCTCTATAGGACATATCTACTTTATAAAAGTTAAATAATTTATAAATATTTTTTAATTTTTTAAAATAAGATTTGCTAACATAATTTGTTCATGTGTACTCTTAAATGATGACTTGACAATTTAAATGTGACCTGTCCAATCCTTGTGTGTAAATTAAAAAGAAAAACACTTAAAATGTCCCAATTGCACTGCCTTCTATGATATTGCCCATTGAGTTCATAGTCATATGACCCATAAAGCCTGAGGAAATTGCAGCTGCTGACGAAGGTCACATGTTCGGCTATGCTACAGACAAAACAACTGAACTAATGCCACTTACTCGTACGTTTGCCACTAAACTTAGGTTCCAATTTCACTGAAGTCAGAAAGAACAAAACGTGCCCCGTGGTAGAGGCCTCATGGTAAAAACCAAGTAACCTTTGAGTACCAATATGATGACGGAGCAGGGGCAGATCCACGTTATAGGTAGTGGGATTCTCCCAAGAAAAAAGAATATTTATTTTATATATATATGTATATTCTCAATCTCATACACGTACATAAATTACTGCTGCCTTTTTTTGTTTCCATTCTTTTGTCTTTAGGAATTGATTTAATTTGCAGAACACCTCTGGAACGCTAACATTCATTTTCAGCTCGTTTGACTACAACCAATTACACTAATGAATTTGTTAGTTTAATTTTAAAAAGAATGAAAATAAAAATAATGATAGAATAAGTAAAACACTTACGATGCGTCTCTTATTTTCCGAAATGGTTATGGAACTACTTTGGTAGACCTAACTATTTTTTGTATGTGTCCGGTTTTTTTTTTTTGTTTCTCTCGGAGGACAACTTGAAATTCATGTCCTCCTCCCAATACTTGTCCAATTGGACTCTCAATGATGATCAGATCCAAACCTGTTTTAATTTCTCACTGCATATGTCAGCTAATGAGGATCTTACGGTGTTGTCATACTTGGTGAAGAAGAGTCTGAACACTAACAAGATTAGAGGTTAGTTTTGGAACATGGAGGATGCTTAAGAGTTGACATTAGATGTTATTTTAGAAACATGAAAGACGTTTAAGAGTTGAAATGGAGGCCATGCTAGTGTGTAGTATTGGCAACCTCTTACCATTGCCAACAACGATGTGCTCATTACTTATAAATGGATTTTGCATGGTTAAGTTGTTGAGATCGGCTGTAATGTGATTGGCGGCACCTTTATCCAAGAACTAGGGAGTCTCTCTAAGAATTCTGTTATTTCCTCTTCCTGTTTCCATATTTCTGGGATTTTGACAGAATTGCTTCTTACTCCTTGTGTTGTTGACCATTGGAGCATTAACTTGAATCAGGCTTTCCTCTGCCACTTTCTATCTTTCCAATATTTTCTCAAAGGTCTGTAAATGGCTTTGTAACACCTCCATTGAAATAGTTTCAAAGCTGAGAGAAGCAACCAATGCATTGTATTCTGGCCACAACCCAGCCAATACAGCCATAATCTGGTCATCTTCATTGACGTTTTCACCAGCAGCAATCCGATTATCACAAATTTCACATATCTTGATTATATAATCCCACATTGACATAGCTCCTTTCTTGATTGTTTGAAGCTGAAGTTTGAGCTCCATTACTCTAGTTCTTGAAGATGCAGCAGAACTCTAATTGAGAGATTTCCAAATTCGTATGTCATACCATAGGCCATGATTTGCGTCATCATTTGCTCCGTTAGCGATGCATAGATCTAGCTCGTACCAAGGCGATTTTGCCTTTGCCAGAGAGTGTATTTGGGATTTACCACCAATCTTCCTCTGATAGCAGATTTTTCTTGCAGAAATTTCTCAAGACAAACCCTAGTTCCATCGATTAGATCTTCAAACCATAATATTAAAGAACTGATATTTCCAGATCAAGAAGTTTCCTAGATCGAGTTTAACTGTAAGTGCCAGACCGAAGGTTGATATGTTAGAGATATCATGAAGAGCACCTCTTGCCTCCATGGATGAAGGCTCTATACCAACTTAGAGAAAGGTAAAAGGTAAGAAAGAGAGAGAATATTGTAGAGAAGAAAACGAAATGAAGTAGCTGAGAATTGATGTGTCTCTTGTATTAATAATTGGAATTAGTAAAGACTATTGTATTTATACACTGTAGTTATATCTCAGATTTAGCTGGCCATATTTGGTTAAATATCAACTAATCACAACTGAGACATTAACTAATTAACTTGAACTTAATTACAAATATCTAGTTGGGCTTTGTGTTACTTGGGCTTGGATTCTCTCCTTTACACTTTCTACATTTTTAAGCGAAAGAAGAGCATTGAAACGACATTCAGAATCTTTATCTATTTTTCTTACACTCAATTTCTTCTTTTGATTTTTACTTTTACATACTTTTTGACTTGACTTGCAAGTTTTATATTATGTCACCTATATTCTTATATACAATAAATTTTTATATTTTGTGTTATTTACAGATTATTAAACTTTAGATGTTCGTATTACTACACTTAACTTTGCCTTATTCAAACTTTTCTATTTTATATGATGATTGTGATACAATATGGCTAAACTTCAACCTTCATTTAATTATTCTTATTAATTATCACAAGTTTTTCATTTATATTCTACCAATATTTCTCATTTTCTACACATTGACGTCTCTTCCTTTTATTTGAGGTACCAATACAACCTCTTCTATAAAGAAAGTGAAAGTAAAAGAATTCCCCTTTTTTTTTAAAACAAAGAAATTAAAGAAATAGTGTTAGAACTCTTTGTTATATATATTTCCTGAATTTGCAGCTTGAATATTTTAATTAATTGTCAAAATTAGTTATCAATACAACCTCTTCTATAAAGAAAGTGAAAGTAAAAGAATTCCCCCTTTTTTTTTAAACAAAGAAATTAAAGAAATAGTGTTAGAGCTCTTTGTTATATATATTTCCTGAATTTGCAGCTTGAAGATTTTAATTAGTTGTCAAAATTATTATTTGCTTTTAGTATTATTATTATTATGCCCATTGTGCATAACATGTAGAACGTTAATTAGAATTATTATTCAACCCCTCATCATTTTGGTTCATAAATAATCAGTGAAACTCCAACTTATCAGAATAATGTCATTATGCCAAGAAGATTTCACAAGACTTTTAATATTGCTTTGAAGTTAAATCTTCCGTACTTTATCTTGGTAGGTTCTCCAATTTCTTTTTTTCTGAAAAAAAAAAAGAAACAAAAAAGGAATCTTGGAATCGATCTATTCATGAAGGAACATGATTATAACATAAGTCCTATCATTATTTGAAGTTTTTTCATGTTAGAGTCAAGCTAACCATTTTGAGACTTGGAAAATTTGCATTATATTGAAGAAATTTCAGCATAAAAATTACTTTTGACCATTGCGTGCTCCCTAAGTAATCAATTATCTATCATTTTCATATGACTAGAGAAGTTTTATAACATGACCCCTCTATTCCTCCTTAATCTAAAGTACTTTGAAACTTAGTTTATTTCCAATCAACAAACACCTTACCAGTCTAGTTACTCCCAACATTAATTAAACAGTTGATAAATGTGACCAAACTCATCACTTACAAGCATACAGTCAACTTTGTATTATCTCTCAATCCATTCACCCTGTTTTTAGTGGCAAGCCACAGCATAATCCTAAGAAAATATTAAGGGTATACTTGTTATTCAGAGTTGGAGCTAGGATTTTGAAATGGGGCCGAGATTAAAAATATATGAATATAAATATTGAAAAACAGGCCAGCCGGTTTAACCAAGAACTAGAGGCTTGACAGATATTGAACACAAAATGTGTACATCATACTTTAAAACTAGATTGGACCATACCGCACCGGATAAAACTGGAGTAATTTAGAATAATTAGACCGGGTGAAATTAGGTCAAATTAGATTTTGACTTTTTTCCTTAACGTACTTAGTAAAATTAAAAATAGTTATTTTATCACATTACTCCAAATTTAAAGTTGCATTTTGGCACTAAATATAGATTTTTTCGTTACTATCCTAATTATGAGATTTTCTACAAGAGGTCACTTCTTGTGTCAATTTCTGATACCCAGTATCTTTGCAATATGGCGGGGGATACAGAAATGAGGAAAGGATATGGGATGGGATTAGATAATCTTATTCAGAATACATGTGATCTTGGTTTTGAATTGCAATGTAATCTTCTATTTGTTCCATTTTTATGTGACTACTTATTATTGGATCCGGATTGAGTGACTATAAGGCGGGAAGGCCGAGAAGGAGAAACGCAAAAAGCACAAAGATAGGGACAAAGAAACGCCATGAAAAGGTTGGTAACTATTAGTCTACTATGTCATTTTTTATTACTTTGAGCATTGAGAAAAGTCAGTATTACCCTAGCCTTATGCAATAAATTGATTTCATCAAATATCTGATGAAGTATTCATTTTTTTTTGTTTTTGTTTTAATTTATTAAAAAGTTCTGATAATGAGCTTAACGTTGTTTTTAATTCTGGATAAAATTACGGACATCTTTCTCATTTGAAGTTGGTTCTTGAAAAAGGATTTTCCTTCATATGCCATTTGAAAGTGTGATGGCAATTTAGTTCTATATGTAAATATTTTAACTAAACATGATTACAGAAAAGGAAGAATGATGGATATGAAGATCTAAATTATGTGAACAAACAAAAAATAAAAATAAATAAATAAAGTAAGGTAATAAAGGACAAACTTTCTTTTATGCCTACTGTCTATCTCTTGTTTTTTCACCTTGTCCTTTTTTTTTTAATAACGCATTCTTTTTCTATTTATTGATTTTATTGCAGAATATGAGCTCAAAGATTGATTTTATTGCTTCAATGAGCTGGTGGTGCATATGAGATTTTCTTTTTCTATTAAATAGTAGGACTGGACTCAGTATCAACCAGAATGACAATTACTTAATAAACATGATAGTGAATGGAACTGCCATGAGTCCTTTGGAAAACTTCGTTATATATGATGATAAAGAAGCTATGAACTCTTGTTGAAGATTTCTTCAGAGAATGGTCTTGAGGACAGTATGTTACTTTTTCTGTGGGGAGAAGGGTAAATTTCATTGTTTGGCTCTGCGCATCAGATGCATAAAACAATCTATAATCAGTTGTAGAGTTGATTTTACCCTATCTTATTATCTTCAGCACCTTGCACATATCTGGTGCTGTACACACACCCACATTGCTGATTAAAACCAGTGCAACTGTAAATTCTTTGAAGTTATTGATTTTTAAGCTCTTTTCCTTCTGTATTTCGTGAAGGCATCTTTTTTTTTTTTTTTGGTTAACATCAATGGAATCCATGCCCTTAACTGCAGTTTCTATTTTACAGTTATCAAAGCTCATGTCTCTATTGGTTTGTTTCATAATAAGCGCTTTTAATAGTTGCAATTTACATCATGTCTTCCAATTTTGTGCAGACTAGTGAGTTGACCATTTATATATTATCATGAACTTGAATTCAACTATTGATGGACTGAAAGGATGCAAGGTAAAATTTGCTGAAAGCAAACCTTCTTGTACAAAAAAAAAAAATTCTGATATAATTTTCAATAATTTGCTAAACTATTGGAGAAATGAGTTTGGTGTTATATTACAACACGTGAGCTTAAGGCTATTCATCTCACCAACCTCGGATTCGAACGTTTTGCTAAACTGTTGTTCTTTCTTTCCTCATATTTTGGATACCTGGACTTCTATGCATTATTATAATATGCTTTTTGTTGATTTTATCGTTCATATTTATTGGTAGTTTAAATTACAGGTAGCAGGCAGCTTCTTGTTTAGGATAAGTGGATTAAGAATGGGGGATGTGCATATTATCATTATTGTTGTCGTTGTTATTATTCTTATAATTATCATCATCTTGTATCCAACAGTAACATGCCTCGTATTGTATGGCTTAGCATTTTATGAATCCACTATTTCTTAAAGGTGGAGTCTAACTGACCCCAAGTAATAAATGGGTTACACTGTCCAATGTTATGTGACTAAATCATGAGCGTTAATATCACAATAGACGATAGAGATATATTTATTCTTAACTTTAATAACCAATTTTTTTGTATTTTTAAATTTACTCTCATAACTACTAAATTACACTTAAGGTCATATCTTTAAATTTTTATTTATTCTCATCCTCCTCAATCCTATCTCTCTCTCTTCCAATGTCCTCTTCGGTTATATGTTTCTTATGTCCCCCTCATTAATTTTTTAACAAAAAATCTCGTTTTTTAAATGAAAAATAAAAGAAACAAATCTCTTTTTTTTTTCTTGCCTGACGCAAAAGATTTATTTACTTATCTTTCTTTTATGACTTGAAACATCTTTTTTTTTTCTTTCTATATTGGCTCAAACTAAAATTTAATATTATGAAGAAGTGAAAATAATATTTAAGAAATATATATATATATATATATTATGGACTTAGGTATTGTAGAAAGAATGATAAGATAATTCGTTAAATAGAATAAAAAAAGATAATATTTTCTTCTAAAAATAAATAGGTATGTTAATTAAAAAATCAACCAAAAAAATATATTTTTATTATTTAAAAATTTGCCTTAGTAATTTTTTATCGTTAAAAGAAATTTTAATTATTTTTTAAAAATATGTGAAATAACTACTTAAGATTTAGAATATATAAGCAATATATCATTTCTTTTATTGTGAAAGGTATAGTTCATTTTAAAGTTTATTTTCAATATTACTTTTACGACAATTTATTTTAATAAGTATTAAATGTGAGATAATGTATCCTTTTTAATTTTATATTTATTAATTACAATTAGAAGATATTTTTTTGTGAGAAATTGTAATATATGTTTTAACTTTTATGAATATCATATTGTTAAAATATATATTTAGAAAATTTTGAATCAAAAGTTGATATGCAATAACTTATAATGAAAATGATCTAAGTATCCTTAAGTTATTATAATCAATAAATAAATATTTAAGAGATTTAGTTGTAGGTCTTTAGAGTCATGCTTATAGATAACATTTTTTTAATAGAAATGTAAATTTTTTTTAGTAATAAGTTATATCCTTTTAATATTACTTAAGTAGAATAACATACAACAAACCATATAAGTATAAAAGAATAAATAAAAAGAACCAAGGGAGAGGAAGGGTCAATGAGATTGGTTAAATATTAGTTTAAATTTTATTATGAAGAATAAAGGATGAGAAGGAAAATAAAATTTTAATATATATATATATATATATAAGGGCAGAAAGGATGGTTGATGAAAAAACGAAGTGAAAAAAAAAAAAAACAAAGAAGGATGAAAAATAGAAATTTGAAAAAATAAAATAGGGATAATTTGTAGTAAAATAAAATTTTATTGTCAAAATTTATAATAGTCATTAATACTTGTAATAAGTTAATTGAATATGTAGGCCCTATAATCTGTACACTTTCACTTTTTTATTAGTTTATTACATATGGGGTAATTTAATTCATAAGGTAACTTAGATAAACCCTTTCTTAAATCAAAATTTTCTTCTATATTGGTTTAAACCTCAAGAGAGAGATTCTTTTCAGAAGATGGCATACATCCTCTTTTGCATATGATCAACTTCTCAATATCTCAATTAGATTCTTTTTTTTTTTTCTTTTATTAAACTGGCATGCAAAACTTTTAAAATAAAATTTTGACATCTTTTAAACCCTTTATTTCATTTAAATATTTAAGTTAATATTAAAAAAATCGCAACTTATCTTATCTACGATAACACAATAAAAGAACTCTCAAAATATATACCTAAAATAAAGAAAATCCTTAAATAAGCTTAAACAAGCATGCCACATCAGCAATGTAGTTTTTTTTTTTTGTTTTAATTCAGCTAATGGGAAGAAAAAAGAAATTGTTTACGGAAAATGGGAATATTACGTGCAATAATTGTGGTCGTTTTAACTGTTATTTATTTAATTTGTAACTGTAACTTCATTATGTACTTAATAGTGAAGAACTCCGCAAATCAAGATAATATACTGTTAATAAAATAATATACTGTCATGCACTTATTTTAATAAAATTATGCGGCAATTTTGTTATGTTTTAATAATATTTACTTGATATAATACATATCACTTATCACACCCTAATTTCAAATGATCACAAATATATATTTAATATAAAGAGATTCCCTAAATTAGTGCAATTAGGCATGCTACATCAGCAATTTAATATTTTTATTTTAATTGAAAATCAACAATTATTCCAATTACTAATTTTGTATATATAATATAAAGTAAGGGTAATTATTTCAATTGCCCATTTATTACCCATTAGTTTTAATTTATTAATTAACCAAATTAATTAAAATCCTCTAATGATGCTTTATTAGTATTGGGTGTGATATCAATTACCGAAACAGTAAGGCAGCATTTATATTATTTAATTAATGAGAGTAATTATTTAAGTTACCCATTTATTATTCATTAGTTTTAATTAATTAATTAATCAAATTAATTAAAAGCCTTTAACTAATGCTCTATTACTATTTGCTTCTTATCAAAGTAAACAACCTTTTTCTGTTCTACTTATAGTTTAGTATAAAACTTTTTGTTCTATTTTCCTTTCATATATATATATATATATATATATATATATATATATATTGTAATGATAAGTTTCATTACATTTTCATTTGAAAATATGATAATAAAATTATTTTTGAATAGTAAAATACATTATAAAACATGTAACCAAAATTATATATATATATATATATCACCAACTTATATTTTTCTAGCGATCTCTCACACGGGCAACATGAAAGACAATGTTATTTTGATAACGACCTTGGTAAATTAACAAAATTATGATCGTGGCCACATTTTTATGATAATTATTCATATGACACCACTTCAGTAACCTAGTCCAATGCGAGTAGCAGTCCACTGTCTTTATCTGGCCTAATTTGGGCATGCCAGAAAGTTCAGATTTTAATCGGGTTGCTTTTTGGGCATTTGAAGAAAACTTGCCGGCTGGTTAGGCAGGCATATTATTTATTCTCTTTTTTATTAACAAAAATATTATAAAATAATTTTATAATTATTATTAAAAATAAATTTTATTCCATAAAAAAAGAAGAAGTAAGGCAAGAACGCCACATGGAGACAAAAGAAGTTAAAAAAAAAAAGTTATGGCGACTAACAAGTATTTATATCTCAAAATAATGTTGGTTTGGGTCTTTTTATCAGTGTAAAATATTTGTTAATAAACAATGTAAAAACCATTTTTTGGGCTTGAAAATATATCCTTTTATAGTGAATTCTTGTAACTTAATTCACCTAAATTTTTATTTTAAAAAATAAATTATGACATGACTCTATTTTTTTTTTCTTCTATACCCACAATTAATAATTTATTAATCTATGGACAACAACATTGAGAAAATAAAAAATTTGGGACAGAAAGAGTACAATACAAGAATTGGGTAAGCTCCCAGGATATTAATGCCTTCTCACACATGATTGGGGGCCCATAGTTATTTTTAGTATTATAATCAATGTGATATTGTTAAGAACAAAGGGATAGCCTTATTGTCGGTGTGTGTACTAATACATGACCAACATAATTAATTTATATACAGATAGATTAAAGTAGTACGCACCCGTTTCATATTATAAGGTCCTTCAATCGAAAAACACAATTTAAGAAAATAGATTAAATTGATTAATTTATTAGTTTTTAAAAATAAAATAAAATATTTCAAATTTATTCTATTTAATACTAGACTCTAATTAACTACTTTAGTGGTGTATTAATTCTCTATATTAATTAAAATACAAAAATTAAAAAAACAATATTAATTAGAAGCAAATATAAAAATAATAAATAATTTTAAACTTCTTAAAGAGTTTTATATTATGAAACATCTAAAACTTTTAGAAGAAGTCTCAAAATATAAAATAGAGAGAGTAGTACATAGTAAGATCAATAGGTTGAATGAATATGGTATTCATTTGGGCAGATGCATGTACAGTTCATATGGCGGTTGAATTAATATATGTTAGAGTAATTAGGGTGGATAGTTTACAAGGATATTGTAAATGAGAATTAAAGTAGCATTCAACTCACGTTGTCATTACATATGAAACTACACGGGAGTAGCTGACATGGGCAATGGTCACGCTTATTAACTATGATCAATATCAATTACGATGTGCATAATTCTATGCCTGCAAAAACACAATTAACTTGTGCAACTTTTTTGCGGATGCTAAACACATCCTAACCCTTAATTTTAAAATATTTATAAATAAAATTATTTAATATATTTTTTTAAAATTAATTTAAATTATTTATTTATTACTCAAAAAAGGAAAAATGATATCACAAATTTGGCAGATAGCGCCAGCTGTTATTTATGAGAAAATATGTTAAAATAAAGTAGCAAAACATATTAGATAGACAACAGTTATTTATGAGAAAGTAAGATTTTTAAAATTGACAGATAAATATGGTTATGATATTATATTTCAAATATTTGTTGGTTAAAAGAAAGTATAGTTAAAAATGTAGGAGACAAACAATGGAGGGAAACGTGGGTGATGGAAAATTATGAAAATAATAAATTTTTAAATATTTTTTTTAAAAATATTAAACGGTAGTAATTGTGGTTAAAAAAATAAAAAAGCAACACATAAGATAAACGTGGGAAGCGAAGTAATTTTCTTTTGGTACACGAAATGTTTAAATTAATTTTGTGTTAAATTATTAATTTATTAATCGTTATATATATTAATTAAAAATTAAAGAAAATAAAAATACGAAGAGAAGAAAAATTGGTAGAGAAACATGGGAAGAGAATGTCAACAGATAACTTTCAAAATAAAAAATTTGAGAGTGCTTTATGTTTAGTATATTTGGAATAGAATATATAATAATAATAATAATATTATTATTATTTCAATAATATGGATTAACTACTCTTTTCTTTAGATTTATTTTTTATTTTTTAATTGCAATAAGCCCGCATTCTTAACTTATAGGAGAGAAGAAAAATTGGTAGAGAAACATGGGAAGAATGTCAACAGATAACTTTCAAAATAAAAAATTTTGAGAGCTCTTTGTGTTTAGTATATTTGGAATAGAATATATAATAATAATTTCAATAATATGGATTAACTGCTCTTTTCTTTAGATTTATTTTTTTATTTTTTAATTGCAATAAGCCGCATTCTTAACTTATAGCAGAGCGGGAAAAACGAGTGGCAATAGTTTGTTTATTGAAATAGAAATCGAAAATTGTAATATTCACAAACCGCCGTGAATGCATAATTGTCACGATCAAAGCCCACGTTTTCACATTACTCGAGTTGGTTTAATTTCAAAATTAATAATTTATACTAAAAATATAAATACATTAACAAAATAGCATCTGTTACTGTTCTCCTCCTATGTTGCTGTAAATCTTCCTATGAATCTCCATACTGCTTCAAGCCCCTATCATCAAGAAGAGGCCAATCAGGGAATATCTAGAACATCTCTCACCGTGAGGCTTCATATAAAAGATTTATTCTCATTAGAGGAAGACAAGGGGAAAATGGAAACAACTCCAATCGAGCCAATTGCATCTTGTCAAGATGACCAACCTAAACGAAAAGTGGAGGGACATGATTTGGCCACCAACATAGAGAGCGTTCCCAATAAACCTAAAAAGCTCAATGTTTTGGAAACTACTTTGAAATGTGCGATTACAGACTCCAGAATGTCCCTTGCAGTGCCGTCATCGTTTGTTATCGTTACGGACTAATACTTTCCCTTCAAAGGAATAGCAGAAGCTGAAATAATATGTCAAACGAAGGATTGACGTTTTGGAGGGTCAGTTTGACCTTTTGATGAAGGGGACAAGACTAGTGAAGACAGAGGTTCCATTGCAACAATCATGGCAAGCATCATTTGCAGATGCAGTACTTTCTGTAGTTATCGTCTTTATAATGACTTTTTGTTAATATGTTTATTTATTTAAATTTTTAGTTTTATTTTGTTTTACCTGAGTGTTACCATTTATATTATTGTCGTTCTACTTTTGGTGACTATTGGTTTACGCGTATAAACTTACTTCCCCATAATTCGATCATTGACGTGGTGGTTTGATGTATCATATGGAAAATGCATTGTAGGAACATTGACTAATGCAGGCCATTCAACCCACCTTCCCAAGCAACTTATGTCAACTGGTGGGAGCGTTTGGTATCAACACACAGCAGCATAAGCACATATACATATATTAGGAAATTTGTTCTTATTTTGTGACTCTGAGCTAAACTACTTTATCTTCAATTACGTAGTTTGTCTGTTATGTGTCTATAGAATTATACTGCTAACTTCTATCGAACCACCATAACATTTCCTACAATGTGCTCACATGGATATTTTGTATAGGGAAACTTGCGTTGGGATTTCTTGTCAATTTATACCCTAAATGATAAATAAACATTAGAATTTGTACTTGATCTATTCATTTTATCATTTTCAAGTCCTATCTGCCCTCAAGAGCCAAAGGAAGCAATCTTACAGAGAATTGAGCAAGAAATCAGTATTTTTGAAGAGAATCTGGATTACACACAAGATGCAAGATTACACGACCATGTAAATCTTCATTAACGAGGCCCAAAATTACACAAGGAAAGGAAAAGTCAGTACACATTGTGTAAATAGGCCACTTAAGCCGTGTAGTACATTAGAGCAGTGGTTACGATTGTTGGATGACAACTACATGGGTCAGATCTAGATTACACGTCATGTAATTTAGTGCTTTTTCTATAAATACTTGGAGCACTATTCTCTAAGGACCTTTTGTCATTTTCTTAATTTTCTTTTTTTTTTTTTTAAGAGCAGAGAGCATCAAAGCTCCGAGACTAGAGGAGAGGTGCTCACCAATTGGACAAGTCTTGAGGAGATCTTTAAGATCAAACTTGGAATCTTCACATAAATGAGATCAATCTTTATCCTTCCTATGTTCTTTTACATCTTTTTGCTATTTTTTCTTTAGAATGAGTAGGTAGATTCTCTGGAGTCCTAGGGATTGATGTAATTGATGTAGTTTTGCTAAAGATTGGTAAAGATCTCTTTCACTAACTAAGGGCATACATGGACAATACCTTTCTCTTTGAAACAATAGCCACTTAATTCATGTGTAGGGTTTCTTTGACAGAATAAAGTAGGATCAAAACAAAAGAACACCCAGTAAGTTGTACTAAATTGATAGTCTGGACATTTTCTTTAATTCAGATAGGGCCTCTAATTGTATTTCTTGATGCTGAAGAATTTTAGTAGTTGGTGTTAAAAGAATTTATGAAAAGAATTGTATATGTATAGTAATGCAACTAATCATACTTCCCTTGATATTGCTTTATCCATCCTTGTTTGCTTAGAAGATCACTAATCCCTTAGTCCAATGATGTATTGGTTGAAAAAGAGTGTGCAGCCTTTATTTCTGTTTTTTTTTTTTCTCTATTTTTTTCCTTTAAAAGAACAGGTTTCATGTGCTAATGCTCTTCATTGACTTGCATAAAACAAAACATTGGCCGTGGAAAACTTCCATCCCTTTCTTCTTACCTAACAACTTCTTTTATAAGTGATAATTTCTCTAATGTCTCACTCAAATAAGCAATATTGGATCTATTATATGTCTTGATCACTTAAGTCGGAACCATCAATAAGGTATAGGCCTTTGACTTTCTTTTTGTTATTCTATTTTGTATGCATTAAGCTTAGACTTTGCAATACTCTTCAACACATTTCCATAGAATCAATGCCAAAGATTTCTATGCCTATTTTCAATGATTTTTTAACAATATGATGGTATGTGTGGACTATTGTTAGCAAATGATGTCCATTGTACTCTATTGCTCAATGAATTGTTCGTTAGTTTGGCCTCCCCATCATATATCTACAGGTTTCCAATCCATTGGGTTCCATAACTATATGTTATATCAGTTTTTCCTTATAGACATAACTAATACAATGTGTTATGTTGCATTGTCATGGTACAACAAGGAAGTATCTCAATGGATGAATGATCTAAAGTGTTGGGCATAATATTATAGCGCCTTAGTGCAGTTGAGGATTATCCTGAAGAGACCAAGACGATACCAATATCTAGGATGTATTCACTTGATTATTATATCCACAAGAAGACACCTCAACCCAACAAAAAAAAAAAAAAAAAGAAATGCCTCAATGACTGTAAAAGACACACCACGGAAATGAGAGACCTCCAAAGGTCCCACATGCACAATCTGAAAGACATTACAAGATTAGGAGCCACGCGGAGGGTCCATCCTTGTCTCCACCAAATTGCATGGCAGTGTTCACTCAATCCATCGTTTATGGACATGAGTTCCCACCTCAATCATCTAGCCACAATATGATGGAACTTCCCCCGGAATTTGCCATAGGTCACTCAGAAGGTTTTAATCAAGTGCCAAGAAAGAGAGGGAGACCTCCAAAGATTTCACGAAGGTAAGAGGCAACGTGTAATGAAACCATGAGCAAGTCAAAAGGAACTCGTTGTTCACCAAAATCTCAAACCCCAATTGTTAGAGAATCCATTACACCTTTTTATTACTTACCATCTATAAGTTTCCTGCTTTTGATCACTTTCTTGGTTTTATACAGAGCTAGATTTTAATGCCCCCTATGTTGCGGGTTAAGTGTTCTATGTTTTATTTTGGTATGAAAAATAATATTGTTTTGATGTTTTAAAATACAAATGTTATATTGATAGTTTAATAAATAAAACCATAAGAAACATGATAGAAATATTAAATATTTTAGCAAAAATAACATAATTGATGTCTTATCTGTAGAATATGCTAACACACATAAAATAACATTAATAATAAATAGTGTTTTAAATTTTAAGCAAGCGCACTAATATATATAATATAAATGATGTTTATTAAAGACACCAGAAAACATAGAAAAGCTATAACAAAATTAAGAGTGGCTATATTTCTTATTTATAGTTATCAATGCTAAACAATCATTTCATTGCAAAATAAATAACTTAATTTTTAAATTAATATAAGCAAAAAATTTACTATAAAATTTCTAAAAATACAAAAACATAAATAGCATAGACACACGCATACATATACAAGAAAAATGAATTACTAAGGGTTAGAAGTGTAATTAGTCCACAAACCTACAAAACTCTAAATCAATACAACTATATGGAACTAAGAAATCGAAAAAGGCAACAAGGGGAAAGAAAAACACGGCAGCACAACTGTGGAATCTTATCAACAGGTTTCTATGGTGACTCTTATCAATAACAATTGTGTTCAAAACTAGTTAACGGAAAAAAACAAAAGAAAATACTAAACTCTATCTTGCCCTAAAATTCACAATTTTATACATGAACATATAGAACTAATAGAGATATGAATAAGGGAAGGGATAATCCTCTTTCGAGATCAAGGGAACCTCTTGAGAATTCCCCTTTTTTTTTTAAACAAAGAAATTAAAGAAATAGTGTTAGAGCTCTTTGTTATATATATTTCCTGAATTTGCAGCTTGAAGATTTTAATTAGTTGTCAAAATTATTATTTGGTTGTAGTATTATTATTATTATTATTATTATGCCTATTGTGCATAACATGCAGAACGTTAATTAGAATTATTATTCAACCCCTCATCATTTTGGTTCCTAAATAATCAGTGAAACTCCAACTTATCAGAATAATGTCATTATGCCAAGAAGATTTCACAAGACCTTTAATATTGCTTTGAAGTTAAATCTTCCGTACTTTATCTTGGTAGGTTCTCCAATTTCTTTTTATCTGGAAAAAAAGAAACAAAAAAGGAATCTTGGAATCGATCTATTCATGAAGGAACATGATTATAACATAAGTCCTATCATTATTTGAAGTTTTTTCATGTTAGAGTCAAGCTAACCATTTTGAGACTTGGAAAATTTGCATTATATTGAAGAAATTTCAGCATAAAAATTACTTTTGACCATTGCGTGCTCCCTAAGTAATCAATTATCTATCATTTTCACATGACTAGAGAAGTTTTATAACATGACCCCTCTATTCCTCCTTAATCTAAAGTACTTTGAAACTCAGTTTATTTCCAATCAACAAACACCTTACCAGTCTAGTTACTGCCAACATTAATTAAACAGTTGATAAATGTGACCAAACTCATCACTTACAAGCATACAGTCAACTTTGTATTATCTCTCAATCCATTCATCCTGTTTTTATTGGCAAGCCACAGCATAATCCTAAGAAAATGTTAAGGGTATACTTGTTATTCAGAGTTGGAGCTAGGATTTTGAAATGGGGCCGAGATTAAAAATATATGAATATAAAGATTGAAAAACTGGCTAGCCGGTTTAACCAAGAACTAGAGGCTTGACAGATATTGAACACAAAATGTGTTGGACCATACTGCACCGGATAAAACTGGAGTAATTTACATTAATTAGACTGGGTGAAATTAGGTCAAATTATATTTTGACCTTTTTCCTTAACGTACTTAGTAAAAGTAAAAAATAGTTATTTTATCACATTACTCTCCAAATTTAAAGTTGCATTGTGGCACTAAATATAGATTATGTTTTTTCGTTACTATCCTAATTATGAGATTTTCTACAAGAGGTCACTTCTTGTGTCAATTTCTGATACCCAGTATCTTCACAATATGGCGGGGGATACAGAAATCAGGAAAGGATATGGGATGCGATTAGATAATCTTATTCAGAATACATCCTCTTCTAGAGATAAAATGCTAGTAAACAGCCTTTTGACCTTGATATTCTCCAAGAGACTTATCAGCTAAGAAATTTTCTGCTTTGAATTTAATCATGCTTATCATTTTGATTTCTTGCAGTTTCCTGTATGTTCCATGTGATCTTGGTTTTGAAAAGCAATGTAATCTTCTATTTGTTCCATTTTTATGTGACTACTTATTATTGGATCCGGATTGAGTGACTTTAAGGCGGGAAGGCCGAGAAGGAGATTCCTACTATTGGTACAGGTAAATCAAAAGTGAGTCCAAAGATAAGAAGCGCAAAAAGCACAAAGATAGGGACAAAGAAACGCCATGAAAAGGTTTGTAACTATTAGTCTACTATGTCATTTTTTATTACTTTGAGCATTGAGAAAAGTCAGTATTACCCTAGCCTTATGCAATAAATTGATTTCGTCAAATATCTGATGAAGTATTCATTTTTTTGTTTTAATTTATTAAAAAATTCTGATAACGAGGTTAACCCTCAATTGTTTTTGATTCTGGATAAAATTACGGACATCTTTCTCATTTGAAGTTGGTTCTTGAAAAAGGATTTTCCTTCATATGCCATTTGAAAGTGTGATGGCAATTTAGTTCTATATGTAAATATTTTCATTAAACATGATTACAGAAAAGGAAGAATGATGGATATGAAGATCTTAATGATGTGCACAAACAAAAAATAAAAATAAAAAAAAAAAAGTAAGGTAATAAAGGACAAACTTTTTTTTTTTGTGATTTATTGTTCCATGCCTACTGTCTATCTCTTGTTTTTTCACCTTGTCCATTTTTTTTTTTAATAACGCATTCTTTTTCTATTTATTCATTTTATTGCAGAATATGAGCTCAAAGATTGATTTTATTGCTTCAATAAGCTGGTGGTGCATATGAGATTTTCTTTTTCTATTAAAAACTAGGACTGGACTCAGTATCAACCAGAATAACAATTACTTAATTAACATGATAGTGAATTGAAGGGTCATGAGTCCTTTGGAAAAGCTTAGTTATATATGATGATAGAGAAGCTATGAACTCTTGATGAAGATTTCTTCAGAGAATGGTCTTGAGGACAGTATGTTATTGTTTCTGTGGGGAAAAGGGTAAATTTCATTGTTTGGCTCTGCGCATCAGATGCATAAAACAATCTATAATCAGCTGTAGAGTTGATTTTACCCTATCATATTTTCTTCAGCACCTTGCACATATCTGCTGCTGTACACACACCCCACGTTGCTGATTAAAGCCAGTGCAACTGTAAATTCTTTGAAGTTATTGATTTTTAAGCTCTTTTCCTTCTGTATTTCGTGAAGACATCTTTTTTTTTTTTTTGGTTAACATCAATGGAATCCATGCCCTTAACTGCAGTTTCTATTTTACAGTTATCAAAGCTCGTGTCTCTATTGGTTTGTTTCATAATAAGCGCATTCAATAGTTGCAATATACATCATGTCTTCCAATTTTGTGCAGACTAATGAGTTGACCATTTATATATTATCATGAACGTGAATTCAACTATTGATGGACTGAAAGGATGCAAGGTAAAATTTGCTGAAAACAAACCTTCTTGTACAATAAAAAAATTTCTGATATAATTTTCAGTAATTTGCTAAACTATTGGAGAAATGAGTTTGGTGTTATATTACAACACGTGAGCTTAAGGCTATTCGTCTCACCAACCTCGGATTCGAACGTTTTGCTAAACTGTTGTTCTTTCTTTCCTCATATTTTGGATACCTGGACTTCTATGCATTATTATAATATGCTTTTTGTTGATTTTATCGTTCATATTTATTGGTAGTTTAAATTACAGGTAGCAGGCAGCTTCTTGTTTAGGATAAGTGGATTAAGAATGGGGGATGTGCATATTATCATTATTGTTGTCGTTGTTATTATTCTTATAATTATCATCATCTTGTATCCAACAGTAACATGCCTCGTATTGTATGGTTTAGCATTTTATGAATCTACTATTTCTTAAAGGGAGAGTCTAAATGACCTCAAGTAATAAATGGGTTACACTGCCTAATATTATATGGCTAAATTATGAGAGTTAATATGATAATAGACGGTAGAGATATATTTACTCTTAACTTGAATAACTAATTTTTTTATATTTTTAAATTTACTCTCATAACTACTAAATTACGCTTAAGGTCATATCTTTAAATTTTTATTTATTCTCATCCTCCTCAATCCTATTTGTCTCTCTTCCAATGTCCTCTTCGGTTATATGTTTCTTATGTCTCATTAATTTATTAACAAAAAATCTCCTTTTTTAAATGGAAAAATAAAAGAAAAAATCTCTTTTTTTTGCTTAATACAAAAGATTTATTTACTTATCTTTCTTTTATGACTTGAAATATCTTTTTTTTCTTTTTATATTGCTCAATATAAAATTTAATATTATGAAGAAGTGAAAATAATATTTAAGATATATATATATAGATATATATATATATATATATATATATATATATATATATATATATATTATGGACTTAGCTATTGTAGAAAGAATAATAAGATAATTCGTTAAATAGAATATAAAAAAGATAATATTTTCTTCTAAAAATAAATAGGTATGTTAATTAAAAAATCAACCAAAAAAAGTATATTTTTATTATTTAAAAATTCCCCTTAGTAATTTTTTATCGTTAAAAGAAATTTTAATTATTTTTTAAAAATATGTAAAATAACTGCTTAAGATTTAGAATATATAAACTATATATCATTTCTTTTATTGTGAAAGGGATAATTCATTTTCAAGTTTATTTTCAATATTACTTTTAGGACAATTTATTTTAATAAGTATTAAATGTGAGATAATGTATCCCTTTTAATTTTATATTTATTAATTACAATTAGAATACATGTTTTTGTGAGAAATTGTAATATATGTTTTAACTTTTATGAATATCATATTGTTAAAATATATATTTAGAAAATTTTGAATCAAAAGTTGATATGCAATAACTTATAATGAAAATGATCTAAGTATCTTTAAGTTATTATAATTAATAAATAAATATTTAAGAGATTTAGTTTTAGGTCTTTAGAGTCATGCTTATAGGTAACATTTTTTTAATAGAAATGTAAATTTTTTAGAGTAATAAGTTATATCTTCTTAATATTACTTAAGTAGAATAATAACATACAATAAACCATATAAGTATAAAAGAATAAATAAAAAGAACCAAGGGAGAGGAAGGGTTAATGAGATTGGTTAAATATTAGTTTAAATTTTATAAGGGCGGAAAGGATGGCTGATGAAAAAACGAAGTGAAAAAAAACAAGCAAAGAAGGATGAAAAATAGAAATTTTAAAAAATAAAATAGCTAATTTGTAATAAAATAAAATTTGGTTGTCAAAATTTATAATAGTCATTAATGCTTGTAATAAATTAACTGAACATATAAGTCCTATAATCTGTATACTTTTCACTTTCTTATTAGTTTATTAAATATGGGATAATTTAACCCATGAGATAACTTAGATAAACTCTTTCTTAAATCAAAATTTTCTTCTATATTGGTTTAAACCTCAAGAGAGAGATTCTTTTCAGAAGATGGCATACATCCTCTTTTGCATATGATAAACTTCTCAATATCTCAATTAGCTTCTTTTTTTTTTTTATTAAACTGGCATGCAAAAATTTTAAAATAAAATTTTGACATCTTTATATTTTAAGTTTATACCCTTTATGTCATTTAAATATTTGAGTGCTACATCAGCAATTTAATATTTTTTATTTTAATTGAAAATCAACAATTATTCCAATTACTAATTTTTTATATATAATATAAAGTAAGAGTAATTATTTTGATAAAGGGTATAAAAGATTTTGATAACGACTTTGGTAAATTAACTTTGGTTATTTTGATAAAGGAATTAAAATACTGTTATCTGGGTGCCCAACGCTTCGGCGTGTACTGTAGCCATGTTTTCATTTCTATCAATAATATGTACATTTTATGTTTCTAGATCAGATTTTTTACTAATATCACATTTATAATAAATAACATAATGGAACATATATGTAATTATATATACCCATATATATATATATATATGACCCATATCTTTTGCTATTTTAGAGAAATATTTTTATTTCGAAATTATTACTTTTTTAAAATTTTAAAATTATGTCAAATTTTTTTTTCTATACCCGTAATTAATAATTTATTAATCTTTGTACAACAGCCTTGAAAAAACAAAAAAATGTGGGACAGAAAGAGTACAATACAAGAATTGGGTAAGCTCCCAGGATATTAATGCCTTCTCAAACATGATTGGGGGCCCATAGTTATTTTTAGTATTATAATCAATGTGATATTGTTAAGAACAAAGGGATAGCCTTATTGTCGGTGTGTGTACTAATACATGACCAACATCATTAATTTATATACAAATAGAATATAGTAGTACGCACCCGTTTCATATGATAAGGTCCTTTCAATTGAAAAACACAATTCAAGAAAATAGATTAAATTAATTAATTTATTAGTTTTTCAAAATAAAATAAAATATTTCAAATTTATTCTATTTAATACTAGACTCTAATTAACTACTTTAGTGGTGTATTAATTCTCTACATTAATTAAAATATAAAAATTAAAAATATTAATTAGAAGCAAATATAAAAATAATAAATAATTTTAAACTTCTTAAAGAGTTTTATATTATGAAACATCTAAAACTTTTAGAAGAGGTCTCATAATATAAAATAGAGAGAGTAGTACATAGTAAGATTAATAGGTTGAATGAATATGGTATTCATTTGGGCAGATGCATGTACAGTTCATATGGCGGTTGAATTAATATATGTTAGAGTAATTAGGGTGGATAGTTTACAAGGATATTGTAAATGAGAATTAAAATAGCATATGAAACTACATGAGAGTAGCTGACATGGGTAATGGTCACGCTTATTAACTATGATCAATATCAATTACGATGTGCATAATTCTATACCTGGGAAAACACAATTAACTTGTGCAACTTTTTTGCGGATGCTAAACACATCCTAACCCTTAATTTAAAAATATTTATAAATAAAATTATTTAATATATTTTTTTAAATTAATTTAAATTATTTATTTATTACTCAAAAAAGGAAAAAAGACATCACAAATTTAGCAGATAGCACCAGCTGTTATTTATGAGAAAATATGTTAAAATGAAATAGCAAAATATATTAGATAGACAACAATTATTTATGAGAAAATAAGATTTTTAAAATTGACAGGGAAATATGGTTATAAAATTATATTTCAAATATTTGTTGGTTAAAAGAGTAAAGTTAAAAAGTAGGAGACAAACGATGGAGGGAAACGTGGTGATGGAAAATTATGAAAATAATAATTTTTTAAATATTTTTAATAAAATTAAGAAACGGTAGTAATTGTGGTTAAAAAAATAAAGAGCAACACATAAGATAAACGTGGGAAGAGAAGTAAGTTTCTTTTGGTACACGAAATGTTATATTCTTTGGAGTCCTAGGGATTGATGTAATTGATGTAGTTTTGCTACAGATTGGCAAAGATCTCTTTCACTAACTAAGGACATACACGGACAATACCTTTCAGATAGGGCCTCTAATTGTATTTCTTGATGCTGAAGAATGTTAGTAGTTGGTGTTAAAAGAATTTATGAAAAGAATTGTATATGCATAGTACTGCAACTAATCATACTTCCCTTGATATTGCTTTATCCATCCTTGTTTGCTTAGAAGATCACTAATCTCACCCTTAGTCCAATGATGTATTGGTTGAAAAAAAGTGTGCAGCATTTATTTATGTTTTTTTTTTTCTCTATTTTTTCCTTTAAAAGGACAGGTTTCATGTCCTAATGCTCTTCATTGACTTGCATAAAACAAAACATTGGCCGTGGAAAACTTCCATCCCTTTCTTCATACCTAACAACTTCTTCTATAAGTGATAATTTCTCTAATGTCTCACTCAAATAAGCAATATTGGATCTATTATATGTCTTCATCACTTAAGTAGAAACCATCAATAAGGTATAGGCCTTTGACTTTCTTTTTGTTATTCTACTTTGTATGCATTAAGCTTAGACTTTGCAATCCTCTTCAACACATTTGCATAGAATCAATGCCAAAGATTTCTATAGCAATGTTCAATGATTTTTTAACAATATGATGGTATGTGTGGACTATTGTTAGCAAATGATGTCCATTGTACTCTATTGCTCAATGAATTGTTTGTTAGTTTGGCCTCCCCATCATATATCTACAGGTTTCCAAGCCATTGGGTTCCATAACTATATGTTATATCATTTTTTCCTTATAGACATAACTAATACAATGTGTTATGTTGCATTGTCATGGTACAACAAGGAAGTATCTCAATGGATGAATGATCTAAAGTGTTGGGCATAACATTATAGCGCCTTAGTGCAGTTGAGGATTTTCCTGAAGAGACCAAGACGATACCAATATCTAGGATGTATTATTATATCCACAAAAAGAGACCTCAACCCAAAAAAAAAAATGCCTCAATGACTGTACAAGACACACCACGGAAATGAGAGAGACCTCCAAAGGTTCCACATGCACAATCTGAAAGACATTACAAGATTAGGAGCCACGCGGAGGGTCCATCCTTGTCTCCACCAAATTGCATGGCAGTGTTCACTCAATCCATCGTTTATGGACATGAGTTCCCACTTCAATCATCTAGCCACAATATGATGGAGCTTCCCCAGGAATTTGCCATAGGTCACTCAGAAGGTTTTAATCAAGTGCCAAGAAAGAGAGGGAGACCTCCAAAGATTTCACGAAGGCAAGAGGCAACGTGTAATGAAACCATGAGCAAGTCAAAAGGAACTCGTTGTTCACCAAAATCTCAAACCCCAATTGTTAGAGAATCCATCTATAAGTTACCATCTATAAGTTTCCTGCTTTTTATCACTTTCTTGGCGTTATACAGAGCTAGATTTTAATGCCCCCTATGTTGCGGGTTAAGTGATTTATGTTTTATTTTGGTATGAAAAATAATATTGTTTTGATGTTTTAAAATACAAATGTTATATTGATAGTTTAATAAATAAACAATAAGAAACATGATAGTAATATTAAATATTTTAGCAAAAATAACATAACTGATGTCTTATCTGTAGAATATGCTAACACACATAAAATAACATTAGTAATAAATGGTGTTTTAAATTTTAAGCAAGCGCACTAATATATATATAATATAAATGATGTTTATTAAAGACACCAACAAACATAGAAAAGCTATAACAAAATTAAGAGTGACTATATTTCTTATTTATAGTTATCAATGCTAAACAATCATTTCACTGCAAAATAAATAAGTTAATATTTAAATTAATATAAGCAAAAAATTTACTATAAAATTTCTAAAAATACAAAACCATAAATAGCACAGACACACACATATATATATAAGCAAAATGAATTACTAAGGGGTAGAAGTGTAATTAGCCTTCAAACCCACAAAACTATAAATCAATACAACCATATGGAACCAAGAAATCATCGAAAAAGGCAACAAGGGGAAAGAAAAAGACAGTAGTACAACAGTGGAATCTTATCAATAGATTTCTATAGTAACTCTTATCAATAACAATTGTGTTCAATACTAGTTAAATGAAAAAAAAAAAAAAAGTAAAACATTATATACCTAGTAAATGCAATAGATGCAATACACACTATGAAGTCCAGCAAAGGCAATAATAGGAGGGAAAAAAAGAAAATACTAAACTCAAAGCCTCAAATAAATAATGGCAAAAAAAAGTCTATTAAAATCTATCTTGCCCTAAAATTCACAATTTTATACACGAACATATAGAACTAATAGAGATATGAATAAGGGAAGGGATAATCCTCTCTTCGAGGTCAAGGGAACCTCCTCAGAAAAGAGAGAAAGAAAGGAGATTGGTTTAATTCTTCATTGCCTCTTTTGAGTACAAACTAGCACATATATAATAAGCACTCAAACACAAAGTTTCCCTACCTGACTAACTACTCATCATTGCTGTAAAGACCATTTGGTTTTGGCCTGGGTGTTGTTATTTGATTTAATAAACACAAAACATGATTAGTAATTCCAATACTAGCACATTTAGAGATGTTGAGAACTTGATCCATAACGTTTCTCCAATGTTTCTCAAACATCTTGTCCTCAAGGTGTAAATATGCGCAAACTATCATGATTTCTTCAATGTTCTTCCTAGGAATACGCAGGTATGCATGATCATGTGTTTCAAGAAAGTTGTTGATGTAAAATTGACATATCAAGGTTTTATGAGAAATTAGGGTTAGGGTCAGATTTTTATTTTGTTTCTGTTATTATCTAGATTATTTTATTTTGAAATTCATCGTTATCTAGATTCGGGTTTATCTTTATTTAGTTGAATTTTATTACTTATAAATATGTCTCTTTTTAATCAATTCATTTCGACTTTATTCAATTGAATATTATATATTATTTTCATTTAAAGAGTGTCTGAGTAGAGTCAAGGGAGCATCTTGCCTTAGAGGAGTACACTAGGTTTCCTTTTCAGATGAGTACCTACCTAAAGGAGTACATAGAGTTTTTATTCGCTTTGTTTTATATCAATTTAGTACCAGAGCTAAACTTCAGTCCCTTCCACTACCAAAAAATTTATTCTAACATCACCATCCGATTCAAAAGATTCAAATTTTTTCGTTGTCAAATTTTCAACCACATTGGAGTTGCCATGCTCTACCATGCTCCGATCAAAGTCTAGTGACTTTCTTTTGTGTGTAGTCGTGTTCTGAGCATTCTTTCACCACTTTTTGGACATTTTTTTGGAAAAAAAAACTACCACCACCATCACGTTCAAGAGTATCAGATTTGTTAGGACACAAAATTTCAGCCTTACCAAAGCCGTCACGCACTAGTCAAATTTTGACGAGCCTCCTCCACATGTTGGTCAATCTTCTTGACTCACTGAGTTGATCTACCGAGTGAACTCACTTCAAACACTACCATATTCACTCATTGCCACATCAGCCCTAGTGATATCATCATCCACATTAGCAGACATCCCTAATCACTTTTCGGCACATAAACCCTACTTGCAAAGTCATCGCCATGTCACACTACATTGTCATCGACCACCTCATCTCCGCACAAGCAAATAACAACCAACTATAGATTAACACATCAGCATCAACGCCACATCACACCACCATGTCATTTGACGCATCATCATCGCTTAACCAGTCAAGATAACCATTGACTGGTGTTGACTATTTACTATAAACTTTGACTTTGACCTTCTCCCACTCATCCGAGAAGATTCAACGGTTCCAATTCTTTAATACTTTAGAACTTGTGTGGTAGGCATACTCTATAACTTGTTAGGGAGTGATGAAGAAGTGACTAAACTCTTTAATTCCATAGGATTTGTGTTTTTGCAAAATCATTATTTATATTACAAACTAAAAAAGAGATATGAAAAAGCATTATAAGAATAGACTCAACATTTGAGAGATAAGATATGATTTGTGATTCTTTTTTTAATAATAATAGGATTCCTACTTTATTGAGATTTAAAAATGTTGAGAATTTTTTTTACTATAAACAGAGCCTTATTCCCACAAAAAAGAAAATACCCAAAAACACATTTAGAGGAAGTGGAGGGAAATTTTTTTCAAGAAAGAGCATCAATCGGTATCGCTTAACAACAATCACATAAAGAATTATTATTTACAAAAAGCACTGAGAATTTTTTTAAGAGAGCGCATCGATTTAGGTATGGCTTCTTTCCTTGATTCTTTCTAAACCAAAGTTAGGAACTCTAAGCTAATTTTTCAACGAATTATACAACTTGTGCATTACACGTGCAATTTTTTCTTTAAAAAATATTATGTATACTTCATTTGAAACTCTTCCTTTTCAATAAAATCTAACTTCTAAAACTCTTTCCTTAAAAAAATTATACACATGAATCCAAATGTTGATAGTGAAACAAATATAGTATAATGAAATGTAAAGATGTGTAGGAACCAAAGAGAATCCTTTTTAAGAAAAATCACAAATAAACAAATTTTAACATAAAGAATTATTACAAATATTGTGTTAATTCTCTGTTTTAAGTTTAAAATGTTTTGTAAGAGAGTATATTGGATATAAAAAAAAACATATAGATCTTCACCTAATAACTAGGACATTTGAGTTTAATACTTAAAAAAATTAGATTTAGTAATTTATGAATAGTAAAATTTCAGTTCTTATTCCAAATCATTTGATTACACAAGATTAGACAACATGTAAAACCACACAAGAACTTCAAATTGTTGCCATCAAAACAAAGAGACGAGAATGTTAACCTAAGAAAAATCTATATTCATCTCTTCCTTATTTTGGGGACAATTAGACCTTCCTTAAAGGGGCTAGTATACTCTAGAAATTATTAGGGAATGATGAATAAATGTTTAAACTCTTTAATACCATAGGTTCTGGGTTGATGCAAAACCATTATTTATATAAATGATTAAAAAGACATATGGAGAAGCATTATAAGAATAGAATCAGTATTTGAGAGATATGATATAATTTGCAATTGTTCTGATAACAACAGGATTTCTAATTATTTGAGATTTAATATGGCTGCAAATTTTTTGCTATAAATTGTTGCCATAATCCCACCAAAGAAAACAAAAATCACACAAAAATCATCTAGAGAAAGTAAAAAGAATTTTTCTAAGAGAGAGCATCGATTGGTATCACTTGACAATCATATAGCAAATCATTTAGAGAAAAAACAAAGAATTTTGCTATGAGAGAGCACCAACTATGATATAGCTTCTTCTCTTGATTCTTTTTAAACCAAAGTTGAGAACTCTTAAGTGCCTGTTTGGTTTGATGGAATGGGCCTAGGTGGGAATGGAAAGAGGAAGTGAAGTGAGAATGATACAAGGTAAGGACAATTAAAAGAATGAATCCCTATGGCATTCTATTGTTTGGTATGTGAGAAAAAGTTTTAGAATGGAATGAACATATTGCACAAATGACTAAAATACCCCAAAAAAAGTGCTAGAATGGAATTATGCCTCTCTCTTGCCCTTGTTACGTGTTTTTTTCTTACTAATGGGACAATCTATTTTTTAAAATATAAAAATTATTATATGACTTGTAATATTTCTAATTAGATATTAGAATTCCCTTGTTCTCCTTTTTCTTATTGGATATTTCTAATTATCATATAAATTAAAATATTTTTGAATTACAACTAAGAATATTTTTATTTTGGACTTTCATGACTTTTAGAAATATATAAATATCTTTTCATTTCTAATTAGAATCACTATGAGCCATAGTTTACTAAATTTTTTTTTTTTCTAATGGCTATTACCATTAATAAAATCATAAATCATATCTTTCAAATATTTATTTAATTACCGTATAATATTTTTAATTGGATATTGGAATTTTCTAATTATTCTTTTCTTAATTGAATATATTTCTAATTACAATTTAATTTTAATTTCATATCATCCCATGTCATTCAAGTAGATTGGCAAATGTCAACACTACAGATATGCGACTTACTTTTATAAACTAGTTTTATGCCCTACGCAGATGCGCGAGTGTGGATGTGTCGTTGTAGAAATTGATTTACCACTTGATTAGCCTTTACTTATAATTTTGGTTAGTTCAAATTAATGATAGTAAAATACTAAGCTATGTGAAAACATATTTTGATTTCTTGGGGTTTTGACAAATCATAAAGTAGGAAGCTATGAGAATTGTATTATATGTTGGCAAAAATAATCTTTTACTTAATAGTGTATGCTTGACTACTTTACTTCACAAAGCATAATAAAAAGGAAAAGACATGTTTCAACTATTTATATAATATGTAACTAAAATACAGTTAGAAAATTGATAACACATAATAAAAATTCAATTACAAAATGTAAACATATTTCAACTTTGTATATGACAATTACATGGACAACACTTGCTGCTTCCATTTCACTTTCTTTTCTCATCTAAATATAAACATGTAAGAAGTGAAGTATAAGAGTTATCATAAAAGTTACAGGTCTCCACTAAACTACAATAACAAAGAATGCTAATAAAGTAAACAGTTGGGTGACGTATTTTATGAAACACTTTCTTAAATACGACATTTATGGTCGTGTTAGTCGTCTCACCGGCTAGTCTTATGATATTCTCAATTGCAATTTGGATGAATTTTAACGGTCTTTTCATTCCTCATCCTTTCTTCCACCTAACCCATTGTGTCCAACATTCCAATAACATCAAAACCATTACAGGTATCACATCAAATCCCATGAAGTTTAATCCATGCAGTGAGATATCAATATGTACAACTTCCTTCACCTTTACCTCAAACTTGAAAATAAGCCTAAAGTTATAAAGGGGGTTACCCTATAGTCCCCTTCATTTTTGGTCAACTACCAAGGTGACCATAAGTTAAACTTCCCTTCCTTTAATATATTTCTATACTAACGCAAATAATATTAAGGGAGAAAAAGAACATGTAGTAAAATATACAATCAACAAGCCACAAACACAAGCCAACAAAAAAAAAAAAAAAGGCAAAACATACAGAACACAATCCTTTTAATATTCTACAAAAGAGAACGGAACATAATCATTACTTTTTTGGGTTGAAGATCATGTAAGGTGTGATTCTATCAATTTCACTGCTCTTGAATTTACGAATGTAAGCTATTTTTATTGGTTATAACCAGAAAAAGAAGACAAACAAAATAGAAGACTACATCAAAGAGACAACATAAGTCCATTTATAGAAAACCTAACAGTTAATCTAATAATATTCCAAATTTGTACCTAACACTTAATTGAATAGGTGAAACCAATAAGGAAAACAAAAATTGTGTACCGTAGAATCCACCAACATCATCTCGATCTAGAACACCCTATATCCTTACAACTCTAATATTTATCTTCTAGCTACTACCGTTTTTTGTAATGTCTTTTATATTAGACTGAAAGTACCACAAAGAAACAAATAATGAAAACTACTATAACTACTTGAAAATAAGGAAAATAATGTTAGACTTTGAAATCAAAGTTTTTGTTCAAATTAAAGCAATTGACCTTCAACGATTTACTTTCTGCATGCCTTTGATTAATGGGTAATAAGAAAATGGGTAAGTTACCGAGTGTTTAATGTTGTCTTGTAAGCTTCCATATGATCCATGCCTCTGATTAACTTATCACCCTTGACAGTAATCCCATCTGCATAACTACACCTATTAACTTATCTTTTGTTTAACCATTACAATAAAAATAAAAAGAACTATAAATATTGAAAGTAATACGGACTTGAAAGTAATCCATGAAACAAACAAATATTGATTTAATTACTTAGCCATAAAAAAATCAAAAATAAAAAATTATATCGTAATTATGAAACTATACTACCTAACAACTGCAGCCACCATAGAGATATCAAACGCTTTTAGATTTTGTGTAGGCATAATATAAACACTATTTAAAGTATGTAGATTACTTTGCACAAAAGGAAGAGAATTAGCATACATATTACATATCATTATAGAATATTATAATTAACTTTCCATCTCATCTCCAACAATCAATGGCATAGAACTATAATTAAGTAAATTAATAATAAAAGTTAAACTTTTACTATCCCATTTTTGTTGATTTTTAGGTAAACAATATCAATGATCTAAATCCAACCAATGAAAGATATCTTGCATTCTCATGGCTTCTATATATTCACCAGAAAGACCTTGATCCCTATATTATTGTCAATTAATAGAAAGATCACACATAATTGTGAGAAGGAGAGGTATAACATAGGCTTTAATATAAGACTTGTCCATAATTAAACTCTTGTGATCATAAAATTAAAGAACATAAGTATGTTAACACTGAGACTTCTCCCACATATTAACAAAACCTCTTTAAATCTACTTCAGAAGTAGTATGAGGAACATCACCACCAATTAAACTTCTGACCCATGAAGTGGAAATCATCATTGAGTGCAAGATACACTTTATATATATATATATATATATATATATATATACACACACACACACACACCATGCCTTATTTATTGCTTCTTTGGCTGTTCAAACTTGCGTTAATTTTGATTATATTTTTATATTTTAAATGGACAAAAATAATGCTTATCATTCTTAGTTTACCACCACTTTTGTTTTTCGATTTTTATAAGAATTTTATTCCATAATAAAATCACAAATCATGTCTCTTAAATATTATGTAACTATCAATTTCTTAATTCTCATTTTCATAATTCTTCCTCCTTTTTACCTAAATTTTATTAGGTAGTAATCTTTTTATAAGAATAACTCAAGTCAAATGAGTACTAGATTAGGTTATCAATAATTTGATTTCCTTGTTTTAAACGTCCTTTAAGATTTGATTTCCTTGTTTTAAACGTGTGTAACTCCCTCTAAGTAATTTTATATATAATTTTTTAACACTAATTTAATTTCTAATTATAATATTTTAATTTAATATTGTCACATATCACTCAAGTAAATTGACTAATATCAATACTATAAATATGCAACCTACTTTTGCAATATACTAATAATAAGACCCGCGTTGATTCGCGGGTGCTGGTGCGGGACTTTGTTGACCAAGAAAATAATTTTTTTTATGAATGATTCTTGCTTAATGCATATTGATTATGATAAAATAAATTTGCAAGTAAATTCTACCATTGTTATTTACTTACTGTCTTCTTATATGTTTTATGTTATACCCTATTTAATTGGCTAAGAATGCAAATAAAAACACCTCATGAAAGATAGAAGTTAGAACTACATTTTGAAAATCAAAAGCATATTGAATTGCTTTCATAAAATCAAATAAATAAGATAGAATTGAATTCCAATAACTCTTAAGTAAGATAGCTACTCCAAGCTTCTTAATGAGCACATGATCCCCACCAAATAAGAAAACTCATCATAATCTTATACGATGTAAGAGTTTTCCGTCTTATGCTCTTCAGCCCATAGATGAAACAGGATCCAAAAAAGAGGGGCTGAGATAAAAGGTATATAAATACCAAAAAAAAATAAAATTGGATTGACTAGTTGGAACCAGTTCAACCTAAAATCAAAGGTTAACTAATTTGGAATTCATAAAACTAAACATATTTTTAAAAACATCTTGAATTAGATCTGGTCTTAAAAAATAGTTTACATAATAGAATATAATAAAATGACAACAACATTAAAAATTATATCTGTAGCAAATTATTCAATTAATTTAACCAATATATATAACATAAAAAGAATGATAAAAAAAATCTACAAATTGCTGCTTAAACTCAGTCTTGTTAAGTAATATTTTGTCTTAGAAATGTTTTATATTGTAGAATGATAACCATAATATATTGTTTCAAAGTGAAAAACCCTATATCTATCTACTTTTAAAAGCTCAAATTTTTTTGTCAATATATTAACATAGTATCAAAGTTGAAGATTTTTTAGTTGTATAGTAATCTTTATCTAGAAGAATATCAAAAGATATTTAACTAAAAATTAAATTAAACTGAAAGTATATTATTTTAGAAACTATGACGCTCCCTTATAACTTTTAATAACCTGAGTTCTAATTCTCTTAAATTTAATTGATGTGAAAACAAAATTTGTTTAAAAAAAATTAGGGGGGCTTGATGTCTACAGACTACATATATTAAACAACGTTTGAAAACTTAGGGGACCGTCGCCCCTACTGGCCTCTGGGTTCCATCTTTGCTTCAGCCTTTTTCTCAAGCAAACCTAGCCATGTATTCAACATTTTAAAAACAACGTGAAATTCAATTGATCACAATACTTGCACAATTCTACCTATTTTAAGTGTATATTGTCCTTTGCCCATGTCTATACGTCGTTCAATTCATGGCTTGCCAAACTTTTTCTTAATTTACTAAAATTCCATAAAAGAAATATGAAAAACTATCAATATGAAGCTTAATGACCTATATGAGACCAAAAGAAAATCATATACTGAGGGATAAAACGTGAAAACTCACCTAAAGGGATTTTGTCTCTCTTTGTTGTGCTTTGCGTATAGGCTTCTCTACCTCTCAACGTCCAGTCACCCCCTTAAATATCAATTAATTAAAAAACTTTATTACCATTAGAAAAATCACTAAACACATCTCTTAAATATTTCTTAATTATCCTTATAAAAAAATTTCTTAATTAGATATTAAGATTTTTTAAAATCATTATGAACCCACAAACATTTCCAAATTAACATTGATAATATTTTATTTAGGATTATGACCCTTAGGCATCTACAAATATCTCTTATTTCAATGTATGATATTTCCAATTGCATATTAATTAGGTGATTTCCAAAAATTACTATCAGCCACAGTATCTTATATATTTTCAAAGTGCTGTTTATGATCGCATATATCAGATTTTCATTTTTTTTAGGAGATTTCTTAAAATCACTATGAACCCTAGCCTTCTATATATTTTATAATTACATTTTATGATCCCTTAATTACATATTATAGATTTTGGGAAATAAATGGGGAAAAGGAATGGTTAAGACCTCAAATGCATTTATATATTGGGTTCATATATACATATATGGTAAATAGTCCGATTCAAAGCATCCCTATAATGATTTTCTCTACTTAGTGAGAATCATAAAATACTTTTTCAATGATGCAAATTTTGGGTTTTAGCTTTTTTTAATGATAGGCAAACTTTCAATTTGTTGTGAGCATGTTAGTTTTGAGTTTATGTTGCAAACTTTTAGGTGGGGGAAAGAGATAGCTTATATTTCTTAAGAATTGGTATACGATTTACATTATAAACATATTAGTAAGAGCTTTGAGTTTTGAGAAATATGGAGTCACAATTTATCCTTTGCTGAGCCTATTTTAACTTTTTGAATACCCTTCTTAATTCTTAAAATGCCCCTGCTTGTTGGTTGGATTTTGCACCATGCACCAGCGTATCTCATCCAGGGAAATCTTTTTGGCATTGAAAAATCACTATTTTCTCTCTCTTTAGTCTTGATAATCAATGAAAATTATAGTCTAAGCTTATCATCCACCATTTTTTTTTTGTTTTAAATGAGACTATTTTTCACATCTTATAGTCATTTGATGTTTTGAGTAGAGATTTGTTGTTGTTTTAGTTTGGGTGGAGTATTTTCCACTATTTTTGAAGCCTAGGTGATGAAGAGTAGGTAAAAATTTGAGTTTTTCTTTGCTTTTCATTGCTGCCATTTTGTATTGTGGAATTTCAAGTTTGAACAAATTCCATAATGTAAACTAATAATTATTATAGATTTTTAAATTCCGTAATTATAATTGACCAACTTACATATTTTGAACATAGATATTTAATGTAACATGAAATACTACTCAATTTAAAATTACAATATATCAAATGATATAGACATGCCGGTGAATAAAGATTTCCATGAGGACGTAAGAAGATTAAACCTCAAAAGCTTTATTTTATTCTTGAATATGGTGTGTCTATTTGTACAAATGTATGACTCAATAAATATGCAAGATGTTTTTAGCCTAGAAGATGTGGATGCTACCTCAATAAATGGAATGGTGAACTGTAACAGTGTATTTACTAAGGAAGAGGTAGTAACTTAAATATTAATTTCTTAAGCACATTTGCATAGAAGATGGTGTGTTGACGTAAGGTTTCTTTTCATTGCAGATCTTTGCTACTAGAGATGATCCCTTGACGTGGTTTAAGAATATTGGAAAAGATAATGGATTTTCTTTAGAAGATAACATGCTTTTTCTTGCAAAAAATAATTCTTGAAAACTTATTGTATAATATAATTAAACTTATTGTTGTCATATATTTGTATAATTCAAGTAAACTTACTATTAACATATACTTTTATAAATTCTTATAATATAGTTTGTTGTCATATACTTGTATAATTCTGAGTTAACTTAGTGTAGTCATACTATTACGGATTTTTGAAATCCATAATTACATTTTTCAAATATAGAATTAAATAAAAGGATTGTACACAATTGAAATATATCATGTGCAAAATTTGATAATCTTAATCAACAATGATATTGATATCTGTTGATATATCACAAAAAGTCACTTCATAATATCCATATTCAAATCCCTCCAATTGTAGAGCGTAGAACAGTGGGATCGACTGGAATAGGACCCTTGCACATTGTCTATGATAGATGCAATTGGACATACACACCATTTGGCCATAATCAAGTTTGAAATACAAACATAAATAGCTTAAATATTACATAGATAATATGACAACTATGAAATGCATTATGAAAAATGAAACTTCATAATATAAAATTACATTACAGATTTTCGTTCTCCATAGTTTATCATTGTGGATTTTGAAAATTCGTAATTATATCACTTTGCTTAAGTGTTCAACCATACAGATTTAGGATCTCCATAAATAATCTTATTCACACTTACAAATTTTGAAAATTTGAAGGCCAAAAAAAAAAAAAAATACCAGTGACAATATATCACCAAAAACTTGTAAAACCATCACAAGTCAAAACTGAAATCACAACAAAAACTTATGAGAAATACAAAAACCCTAAACCTTATGTAAGAAATACAATCACACATGAATTTTGAAACCAATGTAGAAAAACCAATTAAAAAGAGAGTAGACAATCAATCCAATAATCAAACTAACTTGGAAGAAATTAAAGGAATGAAAGGAACTATAAAATCCTCCTCCCATATGGTTGCTAGGGATGTGAAATCAGAGCATAAATCTATTGGCTACGGTTCACGCTTCGCTTGGGTGTTTACTCAAAATACCTTTCTGTCTTCGTGTCTCTTGGTTTTGGTTTGTTCAAAATCATTATAACCACAAAAATACCTCACCTGTGTTCAAAATAATCTCTTCCTAGATGTTTACTCATTCACAAAAGCTAAGTGCGTGAGATGGGGTGTTTGCATTTTGCATGAAAACTAAACTAGGGTGTGTGAAATGTGCTTTAATAAAGGATTATTGGGTATTTCTGTAAATTTGGGGTGTTTAAAAAGTTTGGAATGGAGCTGAAAAAGAATCTTCCCAAATTAGTGGTATGAAATCAAATTTCCTATACAATATCATCTTGATGTAGTGTTATATATTTTGAGGAAAAGGTCACTTTTCGAAAAAAGGGATTCAGTAGAGTAGCTGAGGCCCATACTAGTGAGGAAACCCAAGGTCCATTCATACTTTGAAGAAACTTGTGTAGTGGAAGAAATGCATTTTTCTTTAGAATAATTACAGAGTTCTAAAATTTTATTTTGAAGGAGTGCTATGTATACATTTGTTTGGGACAACGTCTTTTGTCTTATTTCTTGTTCCAAATCATATCTCATAAGCTTGGGAATGGTTTAAAATGGGATTAACCTCACTTGCAGCATTATTTATTGCTTATAAACTAATTCAAAACCTGTAGGACATGATTTAGAATAAGAAATGAGATGATATTTTGTCTCATTTCTTTATGTACATTTACTTTTTATATTTATATTTTTTTTTATACATATTTTCCTTATATCTTTTCTTCTTCTTTTTTTTTTATGATTTTACTTCTATAAAACACCTAAAATGAAGATGTGCTTAGAGGAGTAAATCTCTTGATGTGCAAGTAGCATTTTCTTTATTTTAGAGTTAGTTGGATCATAGATTTTAGTTATTGGTTATGATATGCAAGACCATTATTGCTAGCGAAGAGGGAACGAAAATGCAATATATATAATCGGACATGCAGAAATTCAATCGAATTTTCCGTTTTACCATTTGGACCCAACTCAGGGTTTGCTATCCTTTTCCTTGAAGTTGCAATGATAGGTAGCATCCATTTCTTTTCCACTAGAAAATTTTCTTTACTCCCCCATTAAATTTTTCTTTTTTTCTTTTTATTTAAGTCATGCACATTTCATTGTCTCTAATTAGAACAAGTGGGTGGATTATCTCTCAAAATAAAGCTTTTTCTTTTTAGAAATATAATATTTACATTACATGTATTTATATATATTTTTAAGAAATTCTCATAAAATAACTATACTTTTCTCGATAATAATATAAACTCATTAAGTATAATTCAGTGGTGACAGATTTAGGAAGTATATAAGATATTTGGGAAGTAGACTTTTCTATTGAGTTGGACTAGTGCTAAGTCTATTTAAGTCATCCATCACTTGTTCAGTAAATACTTTGTACAATGATTGAGCTTTTTTATTTAATCTAAGCCATCAATCTCTTGTCTAGTAGGAACCTAACAAAGATAATCTAGTAGAGAAATCAAATTAGATATTTGGGATTCAATTATCTAATATAATCAAATTAATATATTTTTATGAAATTCTCATAAAATAATTGAATATTTAAGTTGTCAATAATATTATGATAAAATACCATAATTACTATGAGCAAGCACACTAAAATTTAATTCTTGTCCTGATTTAAATCTTTTAAACCTTAAAAAGAGTTATTCATATCAGATGCTTAAACAATTGTTTGAGAAGTCAAAAGACCAAGACCTTCGGTATAGTATAATAATATTTATAACACCTTACTTTTTTTTACACTAAACAAACCAAAAATTATCCCCAAGAAAAATCATCAATATAAACCTCTACGTGTAAACCAAATACACAATAAAAGAAAAAAAAAAAAAAAAAAAAAAAACAATGGTGGTCACACTAATACGTATAACAAGGTGATTGACAGCATACACCAACCAAAAGGAAGTGAAGAAGAAAGTAAGTGGGAGCAGTGAACAAGTAGGAGAAAAAGAAGAAAATCAACTTACTTGAGAATAGTGGCGAGGTTCAGCTATAAACCTCTATGTGTAAACCAAATACACAATAAAAGAAAAAAAAAATTATACTTTTTCTATTACGTGGCTGAAATGATGCACAAGGAGTTGATTGCCAAATATACACGCCTTGTGCTTACTAGTTGGTTGCTAAATTGCAAGGTGATAGCCAAATATTATTTTTAAAAACGATGACCAATAAAAGTTAAAAAGCATGACCATACCTTTCGATTGGAGCAGCCATGTGATCTCTGCCTCTTGATCATGAGTGTGGTAATAGAAAAAGAAGGTGTGAATAGAATCATTTGAGGATGAGCAGTACAGTGGTGGATGGCTTTTTCTGGAGGATCAAAATATGAAAATTCGAAAACCTTATGTGGCAGAAAGATAAGATGGTAGGAGTAGAGTTTGGTGTTGATAATGTACTATGAAATAAGAGATACAAACAATGAGTTGAGAGAATTAAGAGGAGAAAAATACAAAGCCTTTCAAAAGGTCATTTTATTCATTCACTGGTGTATATATATATATATATATATAGATAAATGAAACTTTAATCCTAAAAAATGTAATAATTATTTAATAAATTACAAATAAATAAGTACTAATGTTGAGTTAGCTCTAAGAGAATATTCTAGTAAATGGTAATGGGCATTCAAAAATTATAAATATTTATAACACCACTTACTTTTTTTACACTAAATACACAACAAACCAAAAATTATCCCCAAGAAAAATCATCATTATAAACCTCTATGTGTAAACCAAATACACAATAAAAGGGAAAAAAAAAACAATGGTGGTCACACTAATACGTATAACAAGGTGATTGGCAGCATACAACAACCAAAAGGAAGTGAAGAAGAAAGTAAATGGTAGCAGTGAACAAGTAAGAGAAAAAAAAGAAAATCAACTTACTTGAGAATAGTGGCGAGGTTCAGCTATTGTGGTGACAATTACGAATGGCCACGGGGACAACATCCTCAAAGTGCGACAGTCATGGACTTCCTCTCTTTCAAGATCAGTTCAACTAAGGTTAATGGCACTTTGTTCTATCCGCCTCTTCTATGGGGGAAGATGTTTTAAAATTTTAGACGACATACTAACCGGTGTTAGAAATATATACTAAACTATCTTATCATACATGATTGATAAGAGATAGAATTCTCTACTTTATTACTTGTCTCAAACCTTATTTTTTAATTTTTATTTAGTCAAAAATTCAATATACGACTAACTTGCAATATTATTTTATTAATTTTTGGCAAAAAATTTTGTCGATAGATAATTTATTTATATTTTAAAGAAATAATTTTCATAAAATAATTGTCGATTTCTGAACTTTTATTTTACAGCCCAGTTGGATTATAGATTTTTGGCATTCTTTATGATATGTAAGGCCATCATTGGCCAGTGAGGAGGGAATATAAATGTATATATGAAAGAATGGAATATATATATATATATATATATATATATATATATATATATATATATATATATAGATAAAAGAAATTTAATCAAATTTTCCTTTCTTCTTCCTCTTAGAGGATCTTCCTGACCTCGGCAACTTAGGGACTCCTGTCAGTTTTCTGTCCTTTATCACAAAGTTACAAAGAAAGGTAGCTTCCATTTCCTTTCCATTAGAAAATTTTCCTTACTCTAACCCACAAAAATATTTTTAAGTCACAATTAAAAATTAATAATTCTCTTATTTGAGGATTCCACGTATCATGGTCTCTAATTATAACACATGCGAAGGAATTATCTCTCAAATTAAAGAAGCTTTCTTTTCTTTTTAAGGCATTGGCCTGCTAATATTTAGCACCACATTAAGTACTGACTAATTCAATTTAAGTAAAATAAGATTATAAAAATAATAAAAAAAATTTTATCATATTTTAACGTGATTGTATTTTTAAAATTTAGTTCTAAATCTTATGGTTAAATTAGAATAACCCCTTACTAATTCATTTAAGCACTTGATGGTAAAAATAATTTTTCTTTTAAAAAAGATTTTTTCATTACATTATATATGTATATATTTTTTAAAAAAATTTCGTAAAAAGACAATAAAATAAGTTTGTCAAAAATATTGTCATAAAAATGCCATAATAAATATGAATATCAATTAAGCAGTTCTTCGAAAAGTCAAAAGTGACCTTTAGGATAATATATGAGTTTAACTTGTCAGTGCATCAAGAAAAAAACAAACAAATTACAATGAAGAAATAAAAGGGTGACAGAAATTTCAAAGCTATCTTCCATAGTCCCTTTCATAAAGGACAACATTGATCAAATTCACACAAAAGTGGTCACTTATTTTCATTGTCTCTTATGTTCTTTCTTTTTCATGATAATATATCTAGAAGGCCCACAAAAGAAACTAAAGGTTGCTTCCACTACATTTCCATGAAGACTAGTTGCAATAGCCAGCTTTCATTCCATTTCCCAAGTGACCAAACTGTTCAAAGTCACACCTCCTTGGTCGCCTTTTAGTATATTATCATATTAACTTTTTAGTACATCAACAAAAATAGATAAAGTAAAGAAATGGAAGGGTGGCTGAAATTTCAAAGCTAGCATTCACAGTTGATAGTCCCTTTCCAAGCAGACAGTATTGATCATAATTCACAGTTATGGTTTTTTTTTGGCATTCTTTATGATATGTAAGGCCATCATTGGCCCGTGAGGAGGGAATATAAATGCTATATATATATATATATATATATATATATATATATATATATGAAAGAATGGAATGAATATGAAAAACAGAAATTTCATCAAAATTTGCTTTCTTCTTCCCCTTAGAGGATCTTCCTGACCTCCCCAACTTAGGGACTCCTGTCAGTTTTCTGGTCTTTATCTCAAAGTTACAAGGAAAGGTAGCTTCCATTTCCTTTTCACTAGAGATTTTTCCTTAATCTAGCCCACAAAAATATTTGAGAATTCCATATATTATGGTCTCTAATTATAACATCACGTAGAGGAATTTTTTCTTAAATTAAAGAAGTTTTTTTTCTAAGATATTAAACTACTAATATTTAACACCACATTAGGTACTGATTAATTCAGTTTGAGTTAGGTCAGACCATAAGAGTAATAAATTTTCTTTTATTATATTCTAACATAGTTATATTCTAAGATTAAATCTTAAATTTTTTGATTAAGCTAAAATAACTCGTTATTAATTGATTTATGTACTTAATGATAAACAAGTTTTTCTTTTAAAAATATTTTTTCTATTATATTATATATTTATATGTTATTTAAGAAATTTTTGTAAAAAAAGACTATAAAGAAAATTTGTCAAAAATATTATCATAAAAATGCCATAATAATTATGAATATCAATTACACAGTTCTTCGAAAAGTCAAAAGTTACCTTTAGAATAATACATCAGTTTAACTTGACAGTGCATCAAGAAAAACAAACAAATTACAGAAAAAAATAAAAGGATGTCAGAAATTTTAAAGCTATGTCCCTTTTATAAAAGACAATATTGATCAAATTCACAATAAAGTGGTCATCTACTTTCATTACTGTCTCGATGTCCTTTCTTTTTCATTAGAGTATATCTAGAAGGCCCACTAAAGAAACTAAAGTGAGCTTCCGCTTCTTTTCAGTGAAGACCTTGTTGCAATAGCCAGCTTTCATTCCATTTCCTAAGAGACCAAACTGTTCAAAGTCACACCACCTTGGTCGCCTTTTATGTCTATCTCTGATATCTAGTACACTATATGTCATACTTTTGGTTAAATGTTTTGAAGTATTCAAATTTCAGATAAGAGATACTTTTTGGTATCTATTCTATCACATAATAAATTTCTCATATATACAACTTTGTTATGCATAAAAATGATTACTAAATTTGTTGAACTTGTTTCCTTAACATTATTACAAAATTAAAAATAAATGATTAGATTTACCTTTCTAAGCTAATGCAATTCTAACATAACAAGTTTATTTATGTGGGAACATAAAAGAAGATAGTTTTTCGTTATCTAACTTACGAATATCTCATTTTTCAATTTGTTAGAAATCTTAACTAGCAAATTTTTATGGCATAAAAATATAACTTTACTTATGGTAAGCACAAAATTGATAGTTTTGTTTATATATATTTTTAAGAAATTCTCAAATATAACTATATACTTGTCAACAATAATATCATAAAAATGTCACAATCTCATAGTTAAACAACCGTTTGGGGAGTCAAAAATTTTTCAATCTTTAAAAGGTTTAAGGTCATTTTTTTCATTATTTTCTGTGTTTCCCTTCGTTTTCATTACAATACATATAATAGCCTCACAAAAGAAACTAAAGGGAACTTCCACTCCCTTTCCTGAAAGACCACACTGTTCAAAGTCACACTTTCTTGGTCAGTCTTTGGTTATCATTATCTCTCTTTCCTCTGCTTTTCGTCACACTATAAAGAGAAGCCTAATAAAATCTTGCATTGCACGCTGCCATCAAGAACCGCAAACACAATTGGAGAGTTCTTCAATGGCTTTTCCTATTCATGAAGCTTCTTCTTCATCGTCTCCTTCTCCTTCTTATTCTTCCTGTTCTTTTGATTCAACACCCCAATGGGACTACCAAGTTTTCTTGAGCTTCAGGGGAGAAGACACCCGCAAAGGATTCACAAGCCATTTGTATGCTTCACTGAATCAGAAGGGAATTACCACTTTCAAGGATGACAAAGAATTGGAGAGAGGAGATGTTATCTCATTAGAAATCATCAAGGCAATTGAAGAGTCTATGTTTGCAGTCATCGTTCTCTCCCCAAACTATGCTTTTTCCACATGGTGTTTGGATGAACTCCAAAAGATTGTGGAATGTACGAAAATTTTGGGCCATGAAATTATTCCAATCTTCTATGGGGTGGATCCATCTGATGTGAGAAACCAGAGGAAGTCGTTTGCAGAAGCTTTCAGAAAGCACGAGGAAAAGTTTGGAGCAGACAAAGAGAAGGTGCGGAGATGGAGATATTCCTTAAGGGAAGTTGCCAATATCTCTGGTTGGGACTCCAAGGATTGGTAAGTCACATAATCGAAACAAGGTTAAGAATTGTTTGATTATTTACCAAATAGAGCATATAGGCTACAACTTTGCAGTAGATCTATATTAGGTAAAATTTGTTGAAAGAACAAGATAAAATATTTCCCTTACTGCTATGAAGTCTGAGAAAGCTTAAGCACACTAGAATTGGAGAGTTCACTCTGACACGATTCAAGATTTCCAGATTATGTAATAAAATGCGAAGCTGCAAATTGCTTTTAGTTTTAACCATATGATAGATAGATATATATATATATATATATATATATATATATGTTATTTTGTGCTTTTTTTTTTTTTGTGGGTTAATTCGACCAAGCTGGGATTTTTACTAATGACAACTTATTATCCTTTCTACCACATAGGGCTGAAGCAGAGCTGATTGAATGCATTGTTAGAGATCTGTACAGAAAAGTGCAGCCAAAGTTACCTTATTACAGAGATGACTTGGTTGGAATGGATTCAAGGTTGGAAGAAGTGAACTTACTATTAGACTTGGGTTCAGACGATGTTCAATTCATAGGCATCTGTGGCATGGGTGGAATAGGTAAGACAACTATTGCTAGAGAATTTTATGAAAGAATCCATGGTGCATTTGATGTTAGTTGTTTTCTTGCTAATGTTAGAGAGGCTTCACAGACAAATGGATTGGTTAACATTCAAAGACAACTTCTTTCTCAACTCAAGCTAAATAGCATTGAGATTTTTGACTTGTATGATGGGAAAAAGAAAATAAGAAATCTTTTATCCAGGAAAAGAGTTCTTCTTGTTCTCGATGATGTAAATAAATTGAGCCAATTAGAGAATTTGGCTGAGAAAGAAGACTGGTTTGGTGCCGGAAGCAGAGTAATAATCACGACAAGAGATATGCATTTGTTGATAACACATGGAGTAAAGCACAAACAATATAAAGTTGCTGAGTTACATCATGATGAAGCAGTCACACTCTTTTCTCAGATAGCCCTTAAAAGAGAACAAGCGGAAGAAGGCTATTTCGATTTGTTAGAAGATGTGGTAAAATATGCAGGAGGCCTTCCTTTGGCACTTGAAATTTTGGGTTCCTTTCTTTGTGGAAGAAATTTGGATGTATGGCATTGTGCTTTAAAGAGAATAAAAGATATTCCAGATCCAAAAATTATGGACATACTTAAGATAAGTTATGATGGACTACATCCTACAGAGAAGAATATATTTTTGGATATAGCATGTTTCTTCAAAGGTAGAGACAAAGACAAGGTGATAGAAATATTGGAACATTGTGGCTATTGCCCAAAAATTGGAATTGAAATTCTCTTTGAAAGATGCTTGTTAAGTCTAAATGGCAATGACTTGTGGATGCATGATTTGCTTCAAGAAATGGGCAAGAACATTGTTTTTCTAGAATCTCCTGAAAATCCTGGAAAACGTAGTCGATTGTGGTCAATTACTGATATTAATAATATTTTGGCAAAAAATAAGGTAAGCACATGACTTCGTTGTAGATTTTTTTTTTTTTTTTTTTGTATCATGTATCTTGTGCTAAAGATACAAACAACCTAAACCAATAAGATACGTAATTTGTTTCCTTATATTTTTAATCCTCATTTTTTTTTTCTATTTATTAGGGTACTAAAGCAATTCAAGGCATAGTGTTGTACTTTCCTCGAGGATTTGAAACAAATGAAACAAGAGCTTTAGACTTACTTCGAGCATATGAAACAGATGAAAGACGAGCTTTAGACTTACTTCAAGGATATGAAACAGGTGAAAGACGAGCTTTAGACTTACCTCAAGGGTATGAAGCATGCTTACACCCAGATGCTTTCTCAAAGGCAAGTCAAGTGAAATTACTAAAGTTGTGTAAGATGCAACTTCCCCATGGCCTCAATTGTCTTCCTAGTGCACTAAAAGTTCTTGATTGGACAGAGTGTCCCTTAAAGTCTCTGCCACTTACCATTGAACTTGATGAACTTATTAATCTCAAATTGCGTCGTAGTAAACTTGAAACACTTTGGAATGGGACAAAGGTAAAGGCACTTCCAGTAAAAGATTTACATATATATATTTTATATATATATATACACTGACAAATTTGGAAGCTAACATTTTCTTTTTCTCACACTCAATTTTTTTTTTTTTTCAGTTTCTTGGAAGCTTGAAGTCCATCGATATGAGTTTTTCCATGAACGTAACTGGAATTCCAGATATTTCCGGAGTTCCAAATCTTGAAAAATTGGTTTTGGAAGGCTGTGAAGGCCTATTGAAAGTTCATCCATCTCTTGGACTCCACAGGAGTCTTGTTCTAGTGAGCTTTAAAGATTGTAAGAACCTTAAATACCTTCCTAGTAAACTTGAAATGAGTTCAATGGAGGATTTGATTCTTTCAGGCTGCTCCAAAGTTAAGCAGCTTCCAGAGTTTGGGGAAAGCATGGAACATCTATCAAGTCTCACTTTGTCGGGAACTTCCATAGAAGAACTGCCCTTATCTCTTGGATGTTTAATTGGCCTTGATGTTTTAAACTTACAGGATTGCAAGAATCTTTGTTGCCTTCCAAGTACTATTCAAAATTTAAAGTCTCTCAGGATTCTCAATATCTCCGGTTGCTCAAGACTTTCTCGATTGCCAGAAAATTTGAAAGAAATCAAGAGCTTGATGGAAGTTAATGCAAGTGGAACTGCTATTGCAGAAGTACCATCTTGCATCTTGGATCTAGAACACCTTCAGAAATTATCCTTTGAGGGTTGCAAACGGTTAGAGTCGAAGACATGGATTAATTGGCTTTTGGAACTTTGGAGTATTCCTCAAGTTCCCATGGATTTCAGTTTCAGGCTACCTCGTTCATTCTCTACTCTCCCCATGTTGCGAATATTAAATTTAAGTTATTGCAACCTCTCAGAAGGATCAATCCCTGGTGATATTGAATGCTTATATTTTTTGGAGAGGTTAGATCTAAGTGGCAACAATTTTATTAGCCTACCTAACAGCATTTCTGAACTTTCTATGCTGAAGTTTCTTCACATAAATTGCTGTAAGAGGCTTCAATCATTGCCAGAACTTCCATCCAAATTAGAAGTATTAGATGCACGCAATTCTACTTCACTGAAAACATTCAAATCCAATTTTTCAAAGCAATGCAGTCTTGTCCCATGGAGTAAGAATTGGATCTTCAATGAAAACTACAATACTAGAGACAGTTATTCTACATTGAATTTTTGGAAAAGAAAATCAATTTATTTTCCCGTCGGAAGAGTTGACTTAAGTTATAGATTGCTCGTGGAAGATGACATGCTTCAGGTCTGCATCCTCTCTACCTTGTCTGTGTTTGCATATCTGTGAGATACTCTTCTTTTTTGTTACTTATTCAACTAAAAAAACATTTTCTTCAGGAACGTTTGCTCGCACAAAAATTTCATATTACTATACCAGGTGATAAGATTCCATCTTGGTTCGACACTCAAAATTCTTCTTCTTTGGCAACACTACGACTACAATTTCCTCATAATTGTTCTCTGACACAATGGGTAGGAATTGCTTTCAGTTGTGTATTAGTATATAAGGGTTACTCATATTTCCGTAGGTCTTATCATGGTTATAATATTTGTTATGATATGGATGGTGTACAATTCGAATTACCTGCTGTTGGGAGTGTCGGACCTCGTGGTGAGCCAAATCAGCCTCATTTATCTATTATTTATATGTCTGCTATAAAATTACGCGAAAGAATTTATAAAAACAATGATTGTAGAGAAATTGAATTTAGATTTGATACAAGGGGCTTGAATGTCTCTTCGAAAATATTTGGGCGTGGTGACAGAGAATGTTTGGAAGTAATAGGGTGTGGTGGTCGTCTGGTATATGACCAAGATTTTGAAGATTGGAACAAAACAATATGGGCAATGCAACAATAGTGTCATCCCCTCCCAAAAGTTGAATCTGCCAATGGCAACATGTGATGAATTAGATGAGTAAGATACTACTAGACAAGTGGAGAAGTTTGAATATCTGGTTGACTTTGATGTATGTGTAGGAATACTTGAATTAATTAATAAATTGTTTTTTTTTTTCTTTCTTGTTTTCCCCCATGTGCCACTTTGTTTTTTGTAATCTGTTTTTTCTTTAATTTTATTCAGTAAGAAAAGAGCATATTAATTCCAGTTAGGGTGCAATTAATGTGCCCCATTGGAACCATTTTGTTTAGTCTTTTCTCTAATATTATAGTGGGACTAAAATAACAGAAAAATGAAAAAAAATATAAACTATTTATCAAAAATATCGTTAAAAGAGGGATACGCTTTCAATATACTCTGTAAAAAGTCCTTAAACCGCCGTTTAAGTGTTTAAGGGATAAAAAATAATAAATAACCCAGTTTAAATAATCCAATTATCTTATTTTTTCTAATAAAAAAATACCACACATATGGCTCTTATCTATAAAGTGCCACGCAAATGTGGTATACAAAACCCAAATCAATTCATTGGATGCCAAACTTATCTATATCTATTTATATATTATATTAAAACAACTTCACCTCTGTAAACGTGGCTCACGGAGGTTCTTTTTTTTAAAAAAAAAAAATTCTTTCATTTTTATGAAAACAAAAAATAATTTAATTGGAAGGATAATAAAAGACTAATTGTAAAATTGAGTAGATGAAATTATGTCGACAAAAGTTTTCCATCCCCATATGTAGTCTAGTACATCTAATATTTATTTATTATTAGTATATTATAAAAATAGGTCGTTTCTCTGTGGTGTTAACAATTATCATTTTACCTAAATATATGGCAATATTACATTAAAATTATATTGTTATTAGAATATTTTATTAGAAATAGCAGAAATAGGAAATTTTCATATTTAATTAAAAATATTATACGATAGTCAATTTTTTTAAAGATATAATTTGAGATTTATAAAATATTTAAATTACGTGATTTATGATCTTCGTGATGGTAATAGCCATTACAAAAAATTTGGGAAACCAGGGATCATAGTGATTCTAAACACAAATGAAAGATATTTATATATTTATAAAATTCATAAAATCTAAAATAAAAATATTCTTAATAATAATTTAAAGTAGTTTAATTTATGGTAATTAGAAATATTCTATCAAACGAAGGAGGACAAGTGAAATCTAATATCTAATTAGAAATATTATAAAACAATAATAAAATATCAAAGAATTGTCATTTGTGATTTTACTGATGCTAATAGTCATGAAAAAAATTTAAAATAAATAATAGCCATTTCAAGTTGATTGTAATTTACCTAAATTAAAAATTGTTGTCTATAAAAAAGCCTCACCCCATAAAAAGGGACAAACAACAACCACACAAGCTTTTGGTGCATTGAGGAGGTTTGGAGGAGAATATAAGTAAGTATTTTACCATTTAATCATGGTATGACTCATATACTTTGGATAATTTTTATGTTTCGCTTTTTTATTTTAAAATCAATTATGAGTGAAGATACCTACTTTGATATTATTTGTGCTTTTTCTTCTACTTAGTATCATTTTTCTTCAACAAATAATTTTGGTCATATGTTAGCTTTATCTTACATTTAACAATGTGTGTTACTTCTCTACTCTTAAGCTTCAAGTTTATTATAAAATGGGTTTCTACTTTTTTAATCCATATATTCGGTAAAACGGATATTCGTTTGGATATATATGGTAGTCTATTTTGGAGTATCTCTAATAATTTTTCTTATAGAGTGAGATTCTTGAATTTTTTTTAAAAAAATAATTTTGATCACCTAAGTTATGAACACATTAGATTTAAGTTTATAATACAAACTTTCGGGTGGAGGGCAAGAGATGGCTTATGTTTTTTAAAAGACTTGCCATACAATTTGCATTATAGAGCTTTAGGTTTTGAGGAATATGAAGTCACGCTTTGTTCTTTGTTAAGCCTACTTAGTTTTTAACTGGGTTTTCTTTATAGCAAGAATGTGAAGGTTCATGTTTCTTGAGGTTCTTAAAATAAGAATAATTAAAATATTAGAATTTTTTAATGGGTATTTCTATATATTATATAAATTAAAATATTATTGATCCCATAGTCATTAGAAATATCGATAGAGATTAAGTGATTTTTATATATTCTTAAAAAAATATTTGTGGGATCTTAATGATTTTAGGAAATCTTAATATTCAATTAAGAATATCAATGGTAATTAAAAATATTTGAGATGTATAATTTGTGATTTTACGGATAATAATAAGATTTCAAATTGACTATGATGAATTTATTCAAAGTTACGATTATTTTGATTTAAATTATGTTTATTAACAGTAATAGGATTTTTAATTATTTGATTTATACCGGAATTAGAAATATTTTGAAAGATATTATATGGTTTAATGTTTTAGGATTTAGGTTTTATACTATTGCTTTGAAGATTTACCAATTTTAAAAAATCTTTGAGGACATCTTCCATTCATCATCTACCAATCATGTAAACAACAATCAAATTGAGAAGACTACATTTACATAAGAATTTGAGAAGATTATACTAAGTAAAAAGAACAACTAATTAATTATGTCATCGTCAATCATATGCATATTAGAAATTATATGCGAAACATTAAAATTCTGGTAAAATCTAAAAGAAAAATCAATAAATCAAATAGAGAATAATGAAGAATATTAAGAAAATCAAGAAATTGTTAACCAGTAAATTATTTTTAAACTTATTAATCTATTATTATTCTTTTAATCTCTTTTCATGATACATAAATAATCAATTTTATTAGGTAATAAATTTTAATAAATCTAAAAATAATAAAATTTATCAATATATTTGTATGAGAAAATCAACAAAATCAATAGGAAATCTTAATATCTCATTATACAACTATTAAAAAATATTTAAGAGTGTAATATGATTTGTGATTTTATAAGGGGTGTTTAATAGGAGAATTCTTTTTTTGAATCACAAGATCTATGAATCATTAGAAACATAAATTTTAGGACTTATAAATTATGAAAAACATAATAAATGTCACTTTGACCAAAGATAAATGTGGTCGATATGAGATCCAAATATATATACTTATATGGATTGTATTTTGGACAACCCCACAATCCACAATACTTGTAGAGAGAGAGAGAGAGAGTTCTCCAAACATTGAAATCAAGAGATGTGAGTTGGAAAAGCTCTTGTTAGGTACTCTGTGTGCCTAAACTTAAGTTTGTATTGTATTTGTGATAATAAAATCGACACATGCCCTTATAATAGAAGGAAAACATTAGAACATGTGATTCATACTGTCACATCCCCACCTCTTCCGGGGCAGCCAGGATGGACAGGTCATAGCCTCACCAAGGCCATGCCAGGTATTGTCCTCTTTAGGGATCGAACCCGCCCCCTCAAGGTTTTGCTGCCGCAGCACGCCTCTAACCATTTTAGCTAGGCGCCTTTTTATGTCACATCCCCTCCTCTTCCAGGGCAGTCAGGATGGACAGGTCACAGCCTCACAAGGCCATGCCAGGTATTGTCCTCTCTGGGGATCGAACCCACCCCCTCAAGGTTTTGCTGCCACAGCACACCTCTAACCATTCCCCAGAGAGGACAATACCTGGCATGGCCCTGTGAGGTTGTGACCTGTCCATCCTGACTACCTCGGGAGAGGCGGGGATGTGACAAAAAAAAAATGTAACACCTTATTTTAACTCATATATTTCTGAAAATACTCTTCATTTAACTCTATTTCATAAGGCAAATTTCCAATTAGAAGTTCAAGTCTCAAATGGACAACTTACTATTTTAGACAGCTTGCTATTCTGTCCTTGTAAAATATGAAAACGTGACATATAATTGTCAAAAAATTATGAAAGGCTCTAGATTACAAGTTTAGTGTGTCTAGAACATGTGGTAAAAATTTTATACAAAATCTCGTTAGTTTGGTGGGTCAATTAAACAAAGTTTGTACACTGCCCTGTGTACTGCAAGAATACTATTTAGCTATTTTGGAAAATTATTTGGGCATGGAGTTGAGCTCCAATTGTCACGAAATTTTGGTATGGATGAAGTTTAATTTGTCAAATGTTTGCTATAAAATTTTTAAGTAAAAAATCAGGGCTTAAGACACCTCACTTGATTTATCCTCTTAACTGCCAGAAAACTGGTTTAGGGTTATGGTACATGCTTGAGTAAAATTCTATTAATTTACCTCTTCCATCTATTCAGTTCATTTCTCACTCATGAACATAATAATACATCCTTATACATCAAGTGTTCAATTACAACAATTAATTACACACTAATCATAATATTATACAATTTAAATCACAACCACACTCTATGTGAAGCTTGGCAGCTACCCTTAGTGTTTCTCCACCTGGAAATCATTGGTATTTCCACAAAAATGGATATGAGACCTCAAGTCTCAGTAGCTAATGAGCCAATTAGTAAACATACAAGGTTAGAAATAGTTAATACTCTCAACCAACAGCATATGAATGCAAAGGGGACACCATGGTGCACTTAATAACGCATACTCACTTAGAACCACTTATTTGGTAGCTCTAAGCATCTCAACATGATATTCCTCTTGAATATCACTTAAACACAACAAGAGGATAAATAATAGCATATCACAAACATTCACATCCATAAGCAATTACATGGCATGCAAGAAGAGGTTAAGGAGTCATTAGCTACCTCAACTCCTAGCTTTGTTTCTCTTCTTTCTTTTCTCCTCCTCTTCCTTTCCTCTACAGCTCCTCTGTTTCTTTCTTTTCTGCAGCTCCCTCTGCCGACTTACTCTCCTTTCTTCCCCCTTCATTTATTTGTCTTTTGCCTAATTAATTTTCCATAATTATTTTCTTAAATTAACTAATATTATAGGTAATTAAGGGTAGGGCAAGTGTAGCTTGATGATTGGTGGTCTCCAATGACTCACCACTTCTCTTTAATAAAGTGGTCAGCCTCTTTTCTCTTCTCTACGCTTCCTTAGCCGACTTGCCTTCCCATGCTTCAGCCACTCCTTCATGTGCAGCCACTATGCCTCTCCTCATGCGCAGCCTCCACTAAAATATCACTACAATATCATACAAAATATCAATAATACCTTATTATGCTATGGTATTTTGTCAAGCTATGATTGGTGGGAGTGTCCTCTCTTTAATTGCACAATTTCTAGAGGCTAAGACATGCAAGTGGCGTGAGACTTGGGGGAGGCTAACTGCTGCCTTCATTTGATCCAATTGTGACCAATTTAGTCACTTTCTAACCATTTCCCTAACTAGTAATTCACTTATATAGATATTTAATCCAATTACACTAATTATACCACACCTCTAACTCTTTAATTCCTTAATTAATTATTCAAAGGTCATTCACCTTAGTTCACTTCATTTTTATGATAATAAGAATCACAATTACATAAGCACATACAATAGAAAGCAACCAAGAGTTCACCATTAACTCTCAATCATATCTCATCAAGTAATGTAGGAATTAAATTCCATAGTCCTTTAATAAGTTATGAAATAACATTTCAATTCATATGTGGCTATCATGAATAAATAGAGGGATGTTACATTTACTTGGGCTAATATACAATCATATAAATACGTAACATCAATTTTCTGGTTACATGTGCATGTACACATAAATATCATCCGTATACATATTCTTGATATTCCCACACTTCTCATTTGCATTTAGTAAACATACCACTAATTAAATTATCTTAATGTAAATTTATATTCTTTTTTTAGAAAATTCAGGATGTTACACATACCACATGTGCAAAGTACCACAAAAGGAAAAGAGGTGAAAGATCCTTGGTTCATTATTGTGTGAGTACTACAAAAGAGACAAATTCTTTTCATGTATAACCTTTGACGTTGATGGTATCATGGAGCCAAATCAATTTGTGTTTGCCATTTACAGCCTCAGCTCAGATTGCAGATATACTCACAAAGCCCCTTTCTACCAATGATTTTAACTTTGTTTATCATGCTTTCGTAATTAGAACAAAAATCATGTTCTCATATAACTTGCAAGTTTGATCAAGAGTACTAACTTTAAAGAAATTATTGTCCTCGTATGCAATATACAGTATTCACATAGAGGAACACAGAATTAGCATACTTGACTCTAATAACAATTTTGAAATTTATAGAACGAAAGAAATACTTGATTGATTTCTACGTGGATCTTATTCTAATTTGCTTTCCCCACAATGCAACGAAAATCAAAGATGGATTAGGGTTTGTGTCCACAATAATTTCACCATATACTCTTAGAAGAGAAGAATAAGGAAGAAGAAGGAGCAAATGTAAAAACAATTCTTATGCTCTCTTGTTTTCACATTAAACTGTGTGAAGTAATGAGAGTTTTCACTCACACACCTTCACGTTATTGTCTCATGGGAAAGAAAATTTCTCTCATCTATACATATTGTAAAAGGATTCAATATATATCCTTCTCTCTCAAATAGCCAGTTACCAAGCTAACTATAACTTCCTCCTTTTATTTATTTTTATCTCAAAAAAAAAAAAAAAAAAAAAAACGTTGGCCCCATTATGAGCTTACACCTTCTTCATGGAAAATGTATAGACATAAATTTCAATAACACCAAATTAATAAAACATAGAAGCATAGACATATAATTCTCATTTCTTTTATCTTTAATAAATGTAAGGCAATCAAGTTCTTAATAATAACAATCAAAACAGCTAGAATTTATCTCAAATTAAAAAGGCCAAATGGCAATGAAATATACTGATCCAAGTACCCAGAAAATTCTAAATCAAAGAAAAAGGGTCATGAGTAAAGAAGCTTAAAATGATATATGAAATCATATGTTTGCCAAAGCATAAGTTACCCACAGAAGGTCCAATTGATTTATTTGCATACATATAGACCCATTCCATTAACGTACATATGGATATTCATACTTTCAATAAGCTTGCAGGAAGCCAAAATTTAAGGAGAAGAAAAAGGAGCAGAGGCAAAAAAAAAAAAATTATCCAAGAGGAAACAAAGAAAATAACTTTGTAGATAGCTTCAGTGTCTATATTATATTTTATGTGGATAACATCAAGATCCACATTACATTTTATATGGATAATTTTAAAATCCATCTTGTATTATATGTGTATAATTTAATGATTCACTTTGTATTTTATGTTGCATGATTCATTTTATGTTGTATTTAAAACTTTAATATCTATGTTGTATGATTTAATTGAATTAATAATAAAATTGATAAAGATAGAAAGAATAAAGAAAATCGCCTACATACTTCAGGATATGGTGTCACAAACAATAAGTTATAAATAAAATTGACTTTATGCTTTAAGATGAGGTATGTTAATAAAATTAAATTGTCACATAATTTTAGATGTAACATATCAAAGAAGTTAAATTATCTCATACTTCTGAATGTAGCATATAAAAAAAGTTAAATTTCCTTGTAATTTTAGATGTGACATAAAAAAATTAAATCACTTCATACTTTTAGATATGATAGATAAAATAAAATAAATTATCTTATACTTTATAACGCGGCATAGCTATTCGTTATTCAAAGAAATATATAGATTTTATTTATCTAAAGGAATATACAATTCATTTTCATTAATTTAAAGCCACTTTTACAAAATTAAATTATTTGACAAAACAAAACAAAAAATCAAATGCAACTTTGCTCATGCTTGAAGAAAGGATACTTAGGTTGTAGTGTTTTTATTTCTTTTCTTTCCACACCAAAAAAAAAAAAAAAAAAGAAAGAGAGAATACGCACTCTCCCTAAAAAATAAAACAAATATTTCAAGGTCCAAAAACAAGAGTTCAATAAAAATACAAATTAAATAAAGTAATAGGACTAAATATCTTTACTTACTTTAAATTACCCTTTTTTGAACTTTGAAAATAAACCCGGAAAAAATTTGATGTCTACAAAAGCAACTTTAATTCCCTTCCCACAAGAACACTATTTTTTTTTTTCTTATTTGACTCATCCTCATATTATCGACTCTAGTTAAAAGAGGAAGTGGGTGAATTATCTCTCTGTTGTGAAAAAGTAGACACAGAGAATAAAGTAGAGAGAATTGAGAAGAGAGAAAAATAGAGCCTCCAAAAGGGACTAACTTTATTCATCCACTAAGAGGGTATATATACACAATGAAAGTGAAACCCTAACCCTAAAAGGATAATGTTTATTTAATAAATTACAAATACATAAATATTAAATCAACCCTAGGGAATATTCCATTAAATGGGTATCCAATCAAAATATTCATAACACTCCCCCCTTGAATGCCCATTACTAAAGAACATGCCTCGTTAAAAACCTGACTAGGAAAAACCCTGTGGGACAAAAAAAAACCTAGTGAGGAAAAGAGTACACAATTATTTGTATATGTAATCGAATGCTGCCTCATTAAAAACCTTACGAGGAAAACCCAATGGGAAAAAAAACCATGGTGAAGGGAAAAAGAGTGCAGTGCGTATCAATCAAGTTATTTGTGTTGACGAACTCTAATATTATACAAGATCCTTCAAATACTGTAGAAGTTAATATCATGGTAACAAATTTGCTAGATTGTCATATTGACAACTAATTAAATTGTACCAAGATTTGGTACTTTAGGACCAAATATTTCTTTATCATTCTCACAAGTTCTAAAGAGAATGTATATTTGCATTTGGCGATCATAATAGATATAATTTATATATATATAAAAAATCACTTTAGCACTTCTACTATATAAGCATTTCAATGCAAATTATCTCTATAAGTAATTTCTAGCTTTGGAAGCTCTTCCGGAGTTCTAATAAATAATCATCGACACAAATTCACTGATATGTGGATAAATGGGTTATTTCTATATATATTTCCTTCAACACAATTTAACTCAAATGATCGTATAAATTGTTTCAGGCAAATCAAATCCTTCAGGGATGTCATTATTGAATAAGTCAACTACAATAATATTCATTAGACGTAAATAATATCATTCATGTACTGCCAGACTAAATAAATATCATTAGATACTTACATCCACCACAATTAAGTATATCTCTTCAAAATCAATGCTAGTTATTTGCAAAAAAAATCCTTGAGTATCATTTTTCTTTCGTACTTACACAAAAACCCATTTATCCATAACTGGCTTTTCACTTTTTAAGTGAACCTCAATTGCGTATTTTCAATTTTTGGCCAATCATTTCTTTCTCTGTAGATCTTTACTGATGATCCTCAATCACATAGCGCGCTACATTATATGTGAACATTGTCAACAATATTGATTTCATTATGGTTCCATCATATTCAATAGAGATCTCTTTATTTTCATGACTTTCAGGTACCTGAGTTTCCTTTGAAATTAAAATATTAGTTATGTCTGAGGACTCTTCTAGAGTTACCTCAAGTAACTCTTCTGGAGCTACTCTATTCTCGATTTGACCATCTTTGATTCTTAGCTCCTTTTCTTTTTCGAGGACTTTATCTTTGGAACCAGTGTGTTTACATTGTACTTTGATTGGAGCAGTAGTAGTTGGTACACATAATTTTACTCACTTTTACTAGTCAGGCAATGCATCTGGCAGTTTATACAAATGAATTATCATATGAACTTATAGTCCATATTTGCTTTACATGAGGATCAAGGTGATAATTCATGATAAATGCTTTCCTTTTCCAACTGCTTATTCTCTCCCCCTTAATGTTGGAATAAATGATTTATTAAAAATACAAGTGGCTTATCAAGCCACAAATAAATATCATTTAAGTGACTCAATATATAGAGATTTATATCCAACATATGTTTTAACCTCTATTAAGGTCCCGTCTTAATACATTGTGGTGGGGCAATTAACTATTCATTCATAGATGGGATATATTTGGTTCCTGACTATAAACCAATTATAAGAGGGGGTTCAAACTTGTTGGCATGATGTGAATCAATGTTACAACATGAATATTCACATGTTCCCAAATTAATATTGGAAGTTTAGATTTCATAAGTAATGGTCTTGCAATTAATTTTAGGCGCCTGCAAGTCAATTTTATGTATTCCAATAGTCAATCTTTGAAAAGTGAATTCACTAGCATTAACTAGGTGTGTTGCTCAACTAGATATAACTAAGGCATTACGCTCTTAATTCAATCCATTGAACAAGTAATCTCATAAACTTCAGATTATGAGTTAACCCAAATATGTGATCATTTAGTCGATGCATCGATTAAAATTAAAGAGTATCTAAATGATCCACTTGGTGGGTCTATAGGCCCATAAATATTTTCACCTCGTATACATTTTAAAAGAAGAGGGATTCACTCTTACTTTTGATAAGAGCAAATAAATTTTCTTTGGGAACAAATAGCATATGAGAAACTAAATGTTTTGATTGAAGAATCTTCTGGCTCTTCAATGAAAATTCACATGATCATTTTCAATTACTTTTGCATCATTATTGACTCGGGATGGCTCAACCGGTCATGCCAAATAAAATAAACTTATTTTGACTTGTAAACTTCTGGTTTACAACAACATATATTTCAATTGCATATATGTAGTACAAATTAGAGGAAGACACAAATAATTTCTTATGAAAACATTAACTAGCTCTTCAGTAGCATTTTATCATCATTTTTATTTCTCCAGCTCTTCAGGAGCTCTCAATCATCTTTGTACTACTGAATATAGTAGTAACATTATTTTGTACAATAAAAATATAAAATCATATAATATGTGAAATTGATAAAGCTTAAACAAGAGAGAAATAACTTAGAATTATTAAAAATAAATTAACTACATAAACTACAATAATAATTTCTTATGTATACTCTCATTACATTCAAGGAAAAGAAATTTGACACATTTAATTGCCACATTATCATAGCCAAAGTCGAAAACATTTTTGATTGGAGCAAAATTGTCTCAACAATTAATCTCTTTCTTTCATTGATACTTGAAAAGTATTAAAAAGATGTTTAGATGTACAACAAGTACAAACTCAATGGTCTCAAAATAATTGTGGTTTTTCAAATATCCTTTTACCACTTTTCTTCACTACTCTGTCACTTCTGGTGGAGGTATTTATAGTATTATAACTAATACTCTATTTCCCAAATCATAGCCATATTTGTGCTTATATATATCTTGATAGTTTCTTCATTCACTTCAGGGAATAGAAAAAATCATTACAAGATAATTGCTTATGCTGTCTTGTAAAGATTTATTTTTCTTTATTATAATATGATATTTCAAATATTATAAAATAAGAGATATATACAACAAAATAATAATGAATAACATTCATAAATTCCCTTTCCTTGAAGGCTGGGACTTGAAATGCACAACCAAAATGTTACATGGGGTCTAAACATAAACTTTGTAAGACACCCTACACTTTTGAATACTTCAAATTGAGTGCATAATCCTTCCATAATTTAAAGTGTGAAACACATAGATAATCTAAGAATAAATAACCTCAAATGATACTCAAAATTATCCAAACATTAGTCCTAATAGCATGTTGAAAGTATAACGAAGAAGCACTAAGAGTGAAGTTGATAAATTTGTAATTTCAACTAAAGTTCTTGAATTGAGAGCATAACAATAAACTAAATATCAACAAATGATTCAATATGATTTAACGCATGCCCAAGGTATGGGTTACTCCATAAACCCCCAACAAATGTCAAGTATGCTCAAATAGCTAGCCTAAAGTACCTTGGCATAGTACTAGAGGGCTTAGTAAAATAATAAGTTAATTTTAACCACCCAAGTAATATGCATTTACTAATGCAACTCATATAGCAAGCTAAATTGAATCATATTAAATAATATCACAAAATATAAAGAGCTCATACTTACAACTCAATTTCAAGTAACTTTTATTAGATCTTTGTATGGCACATCATCCCTTTCACTTAATTTGTGGAAAAATTAAATGCTGCCAAAATGATATATACTTTCTCCAAAATTCAAAATCACTAAACAAAATATATAATTTAAAACAAAGCTAAAATATTCACCCAAATACACTTTAATATTCATATGCCATATATAATCGACCGATTAATGGCATATTATCTTAATGTATGTTGGGTTAGAAAATGAACACAATAAGTGATATTATTATGACATAAATAGGAGATAAAATTGATAAATGTCACTTGCTTCATTTCACTATAATGTGAAAACCTAGAAAAGTGTAACTTCGATTATTTTAGACCATACATACAATTATTAAACAAGATTTAACTATCATGCTTTATCTATATATGAGAATAATTACTATTACCATAAGAAGAGCAATAAGTATACTAAGAAAAATTACTATGTATAAGCATAATTTGGCTTATAGTAAATGTGCTAAACTAGTAACCATTGATTTAGAATAAGTAATAAACCAACCACTCATATAACATGAATGCATTTGTGGTGTAGTGGATGCACCCCTAATGCTGAATTAGGCCTGCGTGGGTTCGATTCCCATCAAGGTCACATAGTTTTTCATTTTTGGTTTTATGTGTTACAGGCGAAAAATTGCCATAAAAAGAAAAAGGAGAAGAGGGAAGAAGAAGAGAACGCATTTCCCATAATAATAATAAACCAAAATAAATTGCAATGATTAACTAAAATAAATTGCAGCATTAAAAAGAAAAGAAGGAAAATAAAATAAAAGGGCAAAAGAAGGCAAAAATAAAATAAAATATGCATAATTATTTGTTACATATTATTTGAATATAGATAACTTCAGGATCTATATTTAGGAGTAGATAACTTCAGGATCTACTATTTTAAATTAATTTGATGGATAACTCTTTTATCGATTGGGTGGATAATTTTAAAATTCATTTTATAATATTTGAATGGATAACTTCAGGATCCATTTTGTATCAAATTAATTGTTTAATTATTGATAATAAAATTTCTCATATTTCTAGATGAGGGTGTATCAAATAAAATTATCTCATACTTCTGGAAGAGATAAATTAAAAAAATTATCTCATACTTCTAGATGAGATAAATTAAAAAAATTATCTCATACTTCTGGATGAGACAAATTAAGTGAATAATCTCATACTTCTAAATGAGATAAATTAAAAGAGTTATCTCATAGTTTTGGATGAGACAAATTAAAAAAAAAATATCTCATACTTCTGGATGAAACAAAGTAAAAGAGTAATGTCATACTTTTGGATGAGACAAATTAGAAAAATTATCTCATACTTCTGGATGAGACAAATTCAAGGAATAATCTCATACTTCTGGATGAGATAAATTGAAAGAATAATCTCATACTTCTAGATGAGAAATATTAAAAGCAATGAATTAAAAAAGTTCAAAATTTTCTCATGCTTCTGGATGAGAAATATAAAAGAAATTAAATTGTTCTCATAAGACAAAACTCAATTGCCTTCATACTTCAGGATGAGGCATATCAAATAATATCAATAGACATGAGAAACGAATAGTTTCATCTGATTAACTATCAAAGTTACAATAAAATAAACAATCAAAATTGGAGAGCCACATATGCGTTTGGTTGTTGGAGTATCAACAAGCAATCATATGTGCAAACATAAATTAATAAAATAATCAAAGAGCACTTGTACCTGGTGCTTTTGAATTTGAAGAAAAATGTGATTGAATTTGCCTTGCAGCTTCATCTTGCATATACACAATCTTCATTGGAGAAAAGAACTATCATGCTGATAACGTGTTGTGAAAAAGTAGACACAGAGAATAAAATAGAGAGAATTGAGAAGAGAGAAAAATAGAGCCTCCAAAAGGGACTAACTTTATTCATTCACTAAGAGGGTATATATACACAATGAAAGTGAAACCCTAACCCTAAAAGGATAATGTTTATTTAATAAATTACAAATAGATAAATATTAAATCAACCCTAGGGAATATTTCATTAAATAGGTATCCAATCAAAATATTCATAACACTCTCAAATTAACGATTCCTTTAATTTTTTGAAATGTAATATTTATATTAGATTATGTATATATATATATATATATATATAAAGAAATCCTCATAAAATAATTACATACTTAAGTTGTTAATAATATTATCATAAAAATATCACAATTAATAGAAAGAAGACAAAAAAAAAATTGCTAAAAATTTGATCATATCATCACTTAAATAATTGTTTGGTGAGTTAAAAGACCAAGGCTTTCTTTGATAAAAATAACTGATAAGTTAACTAAAAACTAAAATGTTAATTTTTAATTGAAAGTTGTCAAGTGAAGGCTGAAAAACTGTTAAATTAACGTAATGAATTAAAAGTTTTTTGGTAAATTTAACTGTTTGTTTTTTGATATAGCAATTTTATCTTTTGAACTTAGTAATAAATATAAAATGACATAAAAAGATATGAATAATTTTTATTTAAATTATATTTTTATTTTTTAATTTCAACTCTTATTAGTTTTACTTAATGGTTAGATATTTTATTATAAATTGAAATAGATAATGTAAATACTATAACAATTAAATTAAGTAGTTTAAAATTTAAAATAACCAAAAAAAATAATAAAAATGATATAATCATAAAAGAAAAATAATGGAAAAAGGGAGGGCAGTGTATGAAATAAAATAAAGGAGAGTGAAAGGTATGAATTAAGAGTGGTAAAGAATTAATTTCATTTATATGCTAAGGGTAAAATTGGAGAAGAAAATAAACACTATAAACTTTAAGTTTGAACGCTCAAATAGCGTCTAAAAAAACATTATAAACATTATAAGCTCCTTAACCGAAATATTTGTTTAACAAGCTTATAAGCGAGTCCAATGTACTATAAGTTACTTAAAATATCTTGTCAAATACTTCAAAATTTTTAATATAATATTATATTAACTTTAGGAGAAATGTTACTTGCATAATTTTTATACACTCAGTCATATTTGTTATTTGCATGGATAAAAATAGTACAAAATTAGGCATAGATTAAAACAACATATATATGTATATATATATTACTCTTAACTTTTTAGCGCCTTAAGAAAAATAAATAAGCGACCGAAATTTTACAGCTGCATTCCATTTTTTTTTATTCTTTACTGTCTCTGTTTCATGTCCTTCTCAATATAGTACATTCAGTAGATTCCTAGGAAATAGAGATCCAGCAAACTCGCAAAGAAATTAAAGCAAGCTTCCACTCACATTCCTTAAAGGCTAAGTCACGGCAAAAGCATGTTACTTTTTCACTTTAGATTTATCATGATTGAAAGCCAGCTTGCACTCTATTTCCTAAAGGAACATACTGTTCTAAGTCACACTTTGCTGGTCGTCTTTGTTTATTATTGTCTCTGTTTCCTCTGTTTTGTACATTACAAAGAGAAGCCTCATACTGTTCTTCAATGGCTTTTACCGCCGACGCTTCTTCTTCTTCTTGTCCTTCTGATTCAACCCCACAATGGGACTACCAAGTTTTCTTGAGCTTCAGGGGAGAAGACACCCGCAAAGGATTCACAAGCCATTTGTATGCTTCACTGAATCACAAGGGAATCACCACTTTCAAGGATGACAAAGAATTGGAGAGAGGAGATGTTATCTCATCAGAAATCATCAAGGCAATTGAAGGGTCTATGTTTGCAGTCATCGTTCTCTCCCCAAACTATGCTTTTTCCACATGGTGTTTGGATGAACTCCAAAAGATTGTGGAATGTAAGAAAATTTTGGGCCATGAAATTATTCCAATCTTCTATGGGGTGGATCCCTCTGATGTGAGAAACCAGAGGAAGTCGTTTGCAGAAGCTTTCAGAAAACATGACGAAAGGTTCGGAGCAGACAAAGAGAAGGTGCGGAGATGGAGAGATTCCTTAAGGGAAGTTGCCAATATCTCTGGTTGGGACTCCAAGGATTGGTAAGTCACATAATCGAAATAAGGTTGAGAATTGTTTGATTATTTACCAAATAGAGCATATAGGCTGCAACATTGAAGTATGTATATTAGGTAAAATTCGTTGAAAGAACAGGACAATATATTTCCCTTCCTGCTATGAAGTCTGAGAAAGCTTAAGCACACTAGAATTGGAGAGTTCACTCTGACACTATTCAAGATTTCAGCTTATGTATTAAAATGCGAGGCTGCAAATTTCTTTAAGTTTTAACCATATGATAGAATATGTGTTATTTTGTCCTTGTTTTATTGTGGGTTAATTTAACTAATTATTATTCTTTCTACCACATAGGGCTGAAGCAGAGTTGATTGAATGCATTGTTAGAGATCTGTACAGAAAACTACAGCCAAAGTTGCCTTATTACAGAGATGACTTGGTTGGAATTGATTCAAGGTTGGAAGAAGTGAACTTACTGTTAGACATGGGTTCACATGATGTTCAATTCATAGGCATCTGCGGCATGGGTGGAATAGGTAAGACAACTATTGCTAGAGAAGTTTATGAAAGAATCCATGGCGCATTCGATGTTAGTTGTTTTCTTGCTAATGTTAGAGAGGGTTCAGAGACAAATGGATTGGTTAACATTCAAAGACAACTTATTTCTCAACTCAAGCAAAATAGCATTGACATTTTTGACTTGTATGATGGGAAAAAGACAATAAGATATCTTTTATCCAAGAAAAGAGTTCTTCTTGTTCTCGATGATGTAAGTGAAGTGAGCCAATTGGAGAGTTTGGCTGGGAAAGAAGATTGGTTTGGTTGTGGAAGCAGAGTAATAATCACAACAAGAGATATGCATTTGTTGATAGCACATGGAGTAATGCACAAGCAGTACAAAGTTACTGAGTTAAATCATGATGAAGCAGTTAAACTCTTTTCTCAGAAGGCCTTTAAAAGAGAACAAGCAAAAGAAGGATATTTGAATTTGTTAGAAGATGTGGTAAAATATGCAGGAGGCCTTCCTTTGGCACTTGAAGTTTTGGGTTCCTTTCTTTGTGGAAGAACTGTACATGCATGGCATAGTGCTTTAAAGCAAATAAAAGATATTCCAGACCCAAAAATTAGAGACATACTTAAGATAAGCTATGACGGATTACATTCCACAGAGAAGACTATATTTTTGGATATAGCATGCTTCTTCAAAGGGAAGGACAAAGATGAGGTGATAGAAATAATGACACATTGTGGCCATTGTCCTGAAATTGGGATTGAAATTCTTATTGAAAAATGTCTGCTAACTCTAGTTGATGACGAGTTATGGATGCATGATCTACTTCAAGAAATGGGCAAGATCATTGTTTTTGATGAATCTCCAAAAAATCCTGGAAGACGTAGTAGGTTGTGGTCACTAAATGATGTTAATAGTGTATTGGTAAAAAATAAGGTACATACTTGACTTCTATAAAAATAAGGTATAAGATACAAACTACCTATATTAGTACAATACATTCATTGCCATTTTTTTTCAATCCACAATTTCTTTTTCTTTTTTCTTTTTTTTAATTTTTACTAGGGAACTGAAGCAATTCAAAGCATAGTGTTGGACTTACCTCGAGGATATGAGGAAGATGATGGAATAGCTTTGACCTTACCTCAAGGATATGAAGCATGCTTACACCCAGATGCCTTCTCAAAGACAACCCAGTTGAAATTACTCAAGTTGTGCAAGATGCAACTTCCCCGTGGCCTCAATTGTCTTCCTAGTGCACTAAAAGTTCTTGACTGGATACAATGTCCTTTGAAATCTCTGCCACTTACCGTTGAACTTGATGAACTTGTTGATCTCAAATTGTGTCACAGTAAACTTAAACAACTTTGGAATGGAACAAAGGTGAGACCCTTCCATCAAAACCTCTTCCTTATGTCCTGACAACATTGGAAGCTAACATCTTTTTTTTTTTTTTTTTTTTTTCAACTCAAATGTTTTTACCAGTTTCTAGTATGTTTGAAGTTCATCGACATGAGTTTTTCCAAGAACCTAACCAGAGTGCCAGACATTTCTGGAGTTCCAAATCTAGAAAGCTTGGTTTTGGAAGGTTGTAAAAGCTTATTTGAAGTTCATCCATCTCTTGGACTACATAGAAAGCTTGTTCTAGTGACTTTTGAAGATTGTAGAAATCTTAAATATCTTCCAGGTAAACTGGAAATGAGTTCAATGGAGCATTTGATTCTTTCTGGATGTTCCAAAGTTAAACAGCTACCGGAGTTTGGGGGAAGCATGCTAAAATTATCAACTCTTTCTTTAGAGGGAACTTCCATAAAAGAACTGCCCTTATCAGTTGGATGTCTGATTGGCCTTCTTGTTTTGAAGTTAAAGGATTGCAAGAATCTTTGTTGCCTTCCAAGTACTATTCAAAATTTGAAGTCCCTCAGGATTCTCAATATATCTGGATGCTCAAAACTTTCTCGATTGCCAGAAAATTTGCAAGAAATCAAGAGTTTGACCGAACTTAATGCAAGTGGAACTGCTATTGAAGAAGTAACTTCGTGCATCTTGCCAGAAAACCTTGAAGTATTATCCTTTAAGGGTTGCAAGTCCAGGTCATGGGATTGGCTTCTAGACTTTTGGAGTACTCCTCAAGAGCCCGAAGGCTTCAGGTTACCTCATTCATTCTCAGCTTTCTCCTCATTGCGAATATTAAATTTAAGTTATTGCAATCTCTCAGATGGATCAATCCCTGGTGATATTGAATTCTTATCATTATTGTTGAGCTTGGATCTAAGTGGCAACAATTTTACATGCCTACCTAACAGCATTTCTGAACTTTCTATGCTGACCCATCTTCACCTAAATTGCTGTAAGAGGCTCCAATCATTGCCAGAACTTCCACTAGGAATAGAAGTATTAGGAGCATGCAATTCCACTTCACTGGAAACTTTCGAATCTAATTCTTCAAAGCAGTGTAGTCTTGTCCCATGGAGTAAGAAACATTACTATTGTAGAGGCAGATCTTTTACACTACGAGGATCCAAAAAAGTTACCTCAGAACCAGGCAGTTTTAACTTATGGAGTAAGGGGTGGATCTTTGAAGAGAATAACATTTATCAGGTCTGCTTCCTCTTCTCCCTCTTTATGTTTACATATCTGTGAGATACTGTTTTTTTTTTTTTTTTTTACATATTCAACTTAAACAAATTTTATACAGGAAGACAATATGCTCAGAACAAGATTTCAGATGCTTATACCAAGTGATAAGATTCCATCTTGGTATGACACTAAAAATAATTCTTCTTCTTTGGCAACACTACGACTACGAATCCCTCATAGTTGGCCTATGACTGAATGGGTGGGAATTGCTTTCAGTTGTTTATTAGTACGCAAGGTTTATCCATCGAAACTGTATTCTAATTTTGGTCATGGCATTTCTTATAAAATGGAAGATGGACTAAAATACAATGTTTTTTCTTGGAGTTGGGGTCCTCCTAGTGAGCCAAGTCAGCCTCACCTTTCTATTATCTATATGTCTGCTAAAGGATTCCGTGACAAGATTTATGAAGACAGTGATTGTAATGAAATTGAGTTTAGGTTTCAGACAAAAGGCGACAGTGAAGGGATGGGAATAAGAGGTGATGATGAGTTAGAAGTAATAGGGTGTGGTGGTCGTTTGGTATATGAGCAAGATTTTGAAGATTGGAACAAAACAATTTGGTCAATGCAACAATAGTGTGGGAAACTCGAATCTGCCAATGACATCTTCTTGTGAATCTTGTCATGAACTATATCAGTAAGATACTAGACAAGTAGGTAAGTTTGAATGTCTGAAAGGCTTTGATTTATATCTATGAATACTTCAAGAGTGGTGTTACATAAACATTTATTTATGCACATAACTTTTTATACTTATTTCTTCTTTCTATATATCTATATTACTTTTATGTTTACAGTTTTACTCATGCAATCAATTCAAAAATGTGAGATGTTCAATGAAGTGTGCTCTAATAAATGTGCATCAAGTGTTTCCCATACTTGAATTAATAGAATGTTTGTTCTCTTATTTGGTGCCTCTTTGTTTTGTTGGGAAACCTATTGCACATATTATACATATATTGTTATTGCCAAGTATTTTGCTAGTAGTTTTAGGTTTTGCTATCCTCCTTTAGAATTGCGTTGTGAGTTTAACGTTCCAACACAAGGAATGGATTTAAAATTTACGCTTAACTGCAATTTCAGTCATATGTAAATAACTTGAGCTTTTTCTAGTGGGTGTTTTTTAAAACAGTTGAACCACCAGGTCCTATATTCAATTGAATTTGGTTCCTTAGTCTTTGATTCAATATTAAATTTCTCAGATCCAGTTTAAGGTGTAAATTCACAAACTCACTGTTTAAATGAAATTGTTAAGGTGTTGTGAATCTTGATACAAAGTTTTAACTTAAACTTTTTGGTCCTTCTCTTGTTTAAAAATTAACAATTTGATCCTTCTACATTCACAAAATGTATAATTTTGGTTTTTCGGTATTTGAGCCAGTTAAATTTCCTAGGTCTAACTTATGTTGTAAAGTTCCCTCAATCACAATTTCATCATTCAAATTGAAGAGTTGTTTTGTCACTATGCCATGAAACACCTTTTACAGTGCCATTTTTACAAGCACACAATCTAAATGTTGTCTACGGTTGAGGCAGAAGCATATAGGCAACACTTGTGTTAAAACAGCAGTCTTATGTGTCTTATACAGATAGTGCTTACCAGTCAAAGCGTTGTAGTTAAAAAGACAGTGCTCCCCTAGTAAGCAATGTCTATGTGCCTCACATGGTTAGCGCTTGATCGGTGAAGCATTTCCTATGTCCCAAAATTTTTTTACACTTTACCCCATAGCTATGCTCTTACAGAAGATTATATGTTCTCCTCTATCTCAAACTTGCATTCAGAAACTATTACCCATAGGGAAAATCACTAGCCCATCTCATTTTGTACAGTCTTTGTACATTTCGACTTTTAGTTTATTTATAATAGTAAAATTGTAAATAGAAAAGTAAAAGAAATAAAATAGAGAAAAAAAAATTTTGTACCTCATCACATTATTTTTAATTCTAAAAAAAACTTATATTTTAAATTAGATAAAATAAACTTTTACATTTCAAACTATAAATAAAAGTAAATTTTATTAAGTTATTTTTTTGGTTTGTATAAAATGTTTATTTATATTTTTGGCTTGAAATGTAAAGATTTATTTTGTCTAGTTTAAAAATTAAATTTTTTTGATATGGATAATAATATGAGAGACAAAAAGGGATTTTTCAATAAAAAAGTATGAGGGATGTGAAAAAATTATAGGGATCAATTAGTCCAATCTATAGCATGTTATTAACATAAATAATTAGTTAAAGGCATACATGGTTAAGAGAAACACATAATAGACACAATAGGTTGACAGATAGATATTGATCTCTCGCCTATATAAAATTAAACGTGCATCTTCAATGGGTCAAACACATTGCATTTATAGGTAGAAACCAGAAGTCTTGCCCAGATTATGTGTTTCTCTCAAAGTAGGTAACCCATATTAGTTACCTAAAGCACATGGGTTGTTCTACTCAGTCCATATAAGATTTAAACACACCGGGCCCAGACATAGTTGATCATGGCTAGCCTATAACTATGAATTATATCAACACATTCTAATTTGATTTTTATTAAAATAGTTTGATCGTGCTAGCCTATACTGAGAAAGTCCAACAATCTCCCACTTAGGCTACATAATCAAGTTTTAAAGAAAATAGAATCTCCAGATTAATGTGGCCATACTAGTGTCAAACGTGGCAATAAACTTGATAGGTCCACATATGGAAATACAATACCATTAACCATGTAGAAAATGATACTCAATAGGAGCAATGATATCATACACGAGGCACTCATACTTCCAATGACCTAACAACCTACATGGACTGCGATAAAGGAAAACATGCCAAATAAGCCCACATGTGATCAAAGCATGTAATGCCAACACAATGGTCTTAAAATCAAACCAAGATTCCCACTAAGAATCAACATGATCTCTTAATATTACACAATGAGAGTGGGTCCACAGTTATCTCAATGATCATGCCATAAATGACCCCTTTAAAACGAGTAGTATGCATAGATTTCATATGGCAATAGTAAAATGACAGTAATAATAGGGATAATAGTAACAATCAAGCAACATAACACAATCATAATACACCACTGTTATCAAAAGCACAAAACAATATAAATATTTACTAATATATATCGTTTCATACAAAAGCCGAATCACCTAAACACAACATCCCTAAAAAATTACATTACTCCAGTACAATTTTCAATAAAATAGCCAAATAATTCGGCCACATAAAGATTGTATTTAGTGCTACGGTTTCAATGAAAATCATATCACCCTCATACAAATTTATTTTTTACTAAATTCATTTGATTTTATTTTTTTTACAATTCCATTTAATCTAATTGTATCTTTTTTAATTTTATTAAAAAATCAATTCATTAAAAATAGATTAAATAAGTAATTATTTAGAATAAAATAATAATTAAAAGACATAAATAAAGAATATCAAGTAATTATATTAAAATTAAATGAATGAATAAATCAGCGAAAATAAGAAAATTTTAAAAAAAAATTGAATAAATTAATATTTTCTTTTTTTGCCTTTTCCCCAATCATGACATTAATGTCCATATGTATCACAACGAGGCTATTTAGTGGTAGAATGCAACCTTCTCAACCTCCCAATTGCATGGGTCAGTCCTCTTCTTCTACAATGGCTCTATGATGGTTCATATGACTGTTCAAGCCATTTTACTAGAGGAATCTTCCCCTTCATCTTTCACCACATCAGGATCTTGTGCACTTTTTTATCCACTAATACAAAACTCTATCGCCACAAGATCTCTGTAGTTATGTTGAGCTGAGATTAGAGTCTCAATAGTTGCAACAAACTTAGAGACCCATTTAATATGTTTCTAAAAGAGAATTTTTGAATTATAGCGTTTTTGGAATAACTTTTATATGAAACAGAAGCCATTTGTGTTTGGATCCAATAAAATAAACGCACTTTCTATCAAAAACTGATATTTAGATGCGAGATTATCAAAACATTTTTTGTATTGGTAAAATTACCAAAAAGTAATTTACATACAAATAAAATAATCCTTGACTATACTATGTGATGACAAAATCGTCATTGTAAAATTTTTCTGTTTTAGCATGGTTTTATTTTTTTTAAGTTAAAATTTTTCGCTTAAAAAAAAACACCAATCTTAGCTTTTTTATGCTTTAGCTTTGTCTTTTTCACATCCAAACAACAATTTTTTCTTTAAAAGTACTTAAATTTTAAATAAAAGGACTTTTTCTTTAAAAAAAAAACCATCCAAATAACACCTCAAAAAATAATGGCATGTCATATTACTATAATGATAACGATAAGTGAGAATTACTATATTTTTCTAAAGAAAAAAACCAGTCTATTATGAATTTTATGTAAGTAATTTAGTTAAAATAATGAAAGAATTTATTGAATTGTTGACAAACAATAAGTCTTCGAATAATAAAAAGTTAGTCAAGTTAAAACTGGGCCAACATGGATAATTTTCAATCACATTGAGCTCAACTTTGCGTGGATCAGAAGTAAATGGAATTGATTAATATACATCCTCATAAAAACTTCATATTGGCTCACATTGGAATTGCTGAGATGGGGCATTTAGCTATCGAGGTTCGTTCGTCTTTGGTTGTTGTGTGGACCTCCTGACATAAGGTCATTGTATAAGATGTTAGTTGCAAAGAATTTATGTAATATAGTGAGGAATATCCTTGTAATATGTTTATTGTGGTTTGAACATAGGGGATGAAGGAAAATCTTGTTGTATATGGAGCACTGATAGTCTACCATATAAATAAAATGAATTAAAATAAATTAATATTAGTAATTATCTACTACATGATGATATGTTTTATTTTATTTTTTTCTCTACTACAACTCTATACGATAATATTAAATGCAAATACTTAGCTATTCATAATATTATTTAATTGCAAAAATACTACAAATAAAACTAAAAATAAATTCAAAAAAAAGTGCCTCTTACGAGAATAAAGATATTATTAAACATTGTGCATAAAAGGACTGTTTATAAAACTCCCTAAATCATTTCCCATTTTCAATAAAAACATTAATTTTTTTTTACGAGAATAAAAACGTTATGAAACCATTATATTTTATAATTTTTAAAATTATTAAAACATTGCTTTAAAAAATTATTTAATTTCTCTTGAATTATAAATTTCAAAATGAACTTTCTTGTGCCACAGCATTTTTTCACATATTAAGTCTCATTTTTATTTAAAAAGTTATAAAAAATTTATTTATTTAAAATATATATTACTAAATTATAACAATATTATTTGATTTTGAATTATTAAATTGACTTTAAATTTTAAATTTCAAGTCTAACCATCTCATGCGTCCCTCCTTGTGTTTGTGTCTAAAATAATATCTCTCCTTTTAACAAAAATTATTAAAATATCACATCTGATTAAAATATTTATTTTATATTTTGGGCATTCATTTTTTAATTTTTTTGTATTTGATATCATGTCTCTAATTAGTAAGAAAATATTATTCTATAACACCTATTGATTAGGCATTCATATATTAGAAGATATGAGAATATACACTTCTTTTGCATAAAAAGGACAATTTATATAATAACTTCCACCGGAAAGTAATCTTTGTTCTTAAAGCGCTTTTTGAATTGAATTAAGATATGCAATTTTGTTTTTAAAAGAGACATTATGCATATTTGCTAACGATTTTTTCTATTATTGATAATAGTAAAATCTCAACATGATGCTAGACATATTGAAAATTTTAAAAAAAAAAAAAAAAAATCAACCTTAATAATTTTCTACTCTACAAAAAAAATATTGTTTTAAGTAAAACTTAAATATATACTTATGCATAAAACCTACAATGAAAAAAGTAAATGTACTTGTTAAAGAAACAAAAAGTGAAAGTTGAAAAAAATGTAATGTGTTGCTACAGAGGAACAAAACAGAGAAATGAAGTGGTCAAACAAATGAAGAAAGGAAGAAGATGATGAGCATATGAAAAAATGGAGGTGTAGGCTTTTATAGAACGATGAGAGCCTCTCTCTTTACCTTCCATCCAATTTTTGAAGTTTCCTATGTATTGTCTAGGATCCTCTGATCCTCCTCATTCTTTGATCCTTCCTTGGACTCCAATCCCTGTAATCTTCATCCTGACCCCTAGGGACTATTCTTATCATGTCCCTGATTTGTAACATTCTCCGTGTTCGGGTATCGTCTAAGTTAACATTTTCCCTTATCCCTTTGTGTTATACTTTGGTAACTAACCACCATCCAAGGCCTCACAGCTCTCTCCTCATCCGCTCTATAGATAAAAAGCGTTTGAAATAGTTTTTGTATATTTAGCAGATAAGATGTATAGAGAATATATACAAGAGAGAAGCTATAACTGCTCCTACATTAGAGGGATTGAATAACCTATTCCTAGACAACTATTTCTATAGTAAATAGAGTTGACTAATTACAAGCACAAGTCTAGCCTAGGATCACTCCCAATCATGTGGGTAATGTATGGTTGTCATCCCCCTGCAAGCTGGACGTCCATTGTAAAATTCCAAGCTTAGAGACAAGGTCAACAAATCTGGGTCGTACAATGAGCTGATCTTTGGAGAGATAAACGAGACCCATAGGAGGCCTTTCTGAACGTTTTCGCTGACAAAGTGGTAAGCCAAGGCTATGTGCTTCATCCTTGAGTGGAAGACAAGGTTGGCACTAAGATGGGTTGCACCCAAATTTTCACAATAGAGGACTGGTGGAGAGATAACAGGGACACGTAGCTCATGTAGCAATGAAAGAACCCATATTAATTTAGCTATGGTGTTAGCGAGTGCCTTGTACTCTGCTTCTGTGGATGATCAAGACAGGGACTATTGCTTATAGGAGCTCCATGAGATGGGAGTTCGTCCCAAGTACAGTAAATAGCCAGTTGTGGAGACATAGTCGTCCTTATCGCCTGCCCAATCAACATCAGAGTACCCGTGAAGAATAAAGGGTGATGATTTGTGTACAACAATACCACGATGCATTGTGCCAGCAAGATACCTAAGAAGCTGTTTGAGGGTATTCCAATGAGCAGTTGTAGGAGTATGCATAAATTGGGACAGCTGATTGACAGTGAAGGCTACATCTGGTTGAGTGAAGGACAAGTATTAGACGCTCCCAACGAGTGTCCTGTACTCGGTAGGGGACACTAAGCTTTCACCCAAATACCTGGTCAAGGTGGCAGTGGCACACATTGGAGTAGAGACTGTCTTGTACTCAACCATCTGGGCACGGGTTAAGATGTCTAATATGTACTTCCTTTGGCTCAAGAATAGACTTTGAGGGTGGGGATTAACTTCAACTCTGAGAAAGTAGGATAAGTTTCCCAAATCCTTTAAGGAGAAGCGGGTTGCTAGTTGTTAGATCACTTGCAATACCTATTGTTGAGGGCTTCTTGTGATAATTATGTCATCTACATAGACAAGCAAGTAAATGACATCTAATCTAGATTTGAAGATAAACAAGGATGCTTTTGCTATGGAGTTTACAAAGCCAATATGAATTAAAAAGGTGTGTAGCTCAGTGTACCACACCCTTGGTGCTTGCTCCAGCTCGTAGATGGCCTTGTTTAACTTACAAACATGTGTGGGATGTTCTTTGCTCACAAAGCTAGGCGGGTGGGCCATGTAAACATCTTCATGTAAGGTACCTTGCAAGAAGGCATTGTTAATATCCAATTGGTGAATACACTATCCTAAACTCATGGCAAGTGCCAAAACCAGTCTCACAGTAAGGGGTTTAACCACAGGACTAAACATGGCCGAGTAATCCTATCCGGGTTGTTGATGAAACCCTTTAGCCACCAAACGTGCCTTGTACCTGTCCAAGGAACCATTAGGGTGATATTTGATTCGATGAATCCATTTACATCCCACCAGATTTTGAGAACCATCTCTAGGAACCAAGTCCCAAGTTTTATTAGTGTATAGTGCATCATACGCAGTAGTCATGGCCTTATGCCAGTCTGGATCTTTGAGGGCTTGGGTATGGAATTAGGTTTAGGTAAAGGGTGAAGTTGGGCATAAAGGTTTAGCTTTTGGATAGGTTTGGTAATATTATTCCTCAAACGGGTGATAATGTGATAATTAGGGGGGTTTGTGGGAGGGTTTTCAGGTAGGTTTAAGGTGGTGTCAGTAGTGGTGTTGGGGTTGAGGTTGGGTGGAGGGTTTTCAAGGGAAATGGGATGCAGCTGAAGGGGTAATGAAGCTGGAGAATGGTTGGTAGGAGTGGATGTTTGAGAAAGTGAGGTGTCAGGTTGTTAGTTAGTGTTTGTGAGGGGAATGGAGATTGTGCACCAATCATCTGGGGTGGTTTGGTATTGTTTGGGTGGGGAGAATATGGTTTTGTAAGGGTAGATATGTTCAACAAAACAAACATGGTGTGATGTGTAGACCCGGTGAGTCTTAGGGTCTAGACAAAAGTAAGCTCTTTGTGTAGGAGAGTACCCTACAAATACACATGCAATGGACTTTGGTTCAAGTTTATGAGTAGTGTAGGGTCTTAGCCAAGGATAACAGAGACACCCAAAGTTTCTGAGTTTGTGATATGCTGGTGGTATGTTGAATAATTTGAGATAGGGGGACACATGGAAGAAGGTGGGGTGGGTAACCAATTTATAAGATAGGCCGCTGTGACAAATGCAAAAAGCCATAAAGTGAGAGGCAAATTAAAGTGTGTAAGAAGAGATAAACCAATTTCTACTATATGTCTATGATGTCTTTCAGAGCAACCATTATGTTATGGGGTATGGGGTGGTGAGGTTAAGTGGGTGACACCATTGGTGGCAAGGAATGATGCAAGAGCTATGTATTCTCCCCTATTGTCTGAATAAAGAACTTTAATTTTGGGTTTGAAATAATTTTCAACAAAGGCTTTAAATATGATGAAAACATTGGCAGTTTCTGATTTTTTCTTAGGGGATAAAGTCAAATGTATTTTGTGAAATGATCCACAAAAAGGACATAATATCGAAACCCATCATAGGAAAGGACAGGGGAGGTCCAGACATTTGAGTAAATGACTTCCAAGGGGCAAGAAGATGCTATAGTAGATTGATGAAATGGGAATTTGTGACTTTTATTGATTAAACAAGAATTACAATCATTTAAATGGAAATTTTTAAAGCCTAGAGAGAACTGAGACTCAAGTAGTTGAAGGATGGAGGATGCGAGATGACCAAGCTTGTGATGCCAATCTGTAGAAGAGGAGAGTGTGGTTGTTTGAATGTGTGGTTGTGAGGTGGGCCAAATGTAAACATCATTAATGCATGGGCCCCTAAGTTGAATGGCTCTTGTTTATAGGTCCTTCACAGAAAAGGAAGAGGGTAAGAATTCAATGGCCTTTTGATTTTGACTTGTAAATTTAGACACAGAGATAATATTTTTAGAGATCTTAGGTGCACATAAGACATCAGATAGAATAAACGGTGAAGAGGAATGAGAGGGTAAAGAGAGTGAACCCGAGTGAGAGATAGGAAGGCCTTTGCCATCACCAACAACCAGTTCTTCAGTGCCATTGTATGGGTAGTGTAGAGCAAGGTTTTGTAGATCATTAGTAAAGTGGTGCAAAGCATCACTATCAACTAACCAGTTGGAAGATGGTGGTTGAGTGGTTGCCATATTGTCTTGTGGTGAAAAGTTGTGAAGGGGTAGATGGTATGGAGATGGAGGCCTGAGATTGGGTACTTGTTGGCTAAATAGAGGATAATATGCTACAACATGGCCTTGTTCTCGACACAATTGACAACGTACTTGAAAAGGTCATGAGGGTGGGTGGTAGGTGTTAGGTTGAGTAGCCGAGGAAGGGTGTTGAAGCCACAATGGTTGAGTTGGGGAAGGTGGTTGTTGCCAGGGTTGCTGAGGGGAATATGGTTTGTTCTTATTCTTGTTAGGAGGTTTGGCTTGGACATGCATGTCAGTGGCAAGTAGCAAGGGAGTTGAGCCAGTCACTTTGAGAGAAAGTTCTTTATTAATGAGCTTCTCATGCAGTTCTTCAAGCTTGATGGGGGTGTCACGAGCATTCACTGCATCAATGACAAATTGGTATGAGCTGTCAAGACCTTGTAAGACAAAGTCAATGAGATCTTCTTGATCCAATGGTTTCCCTAGTGTGGAGAGATGATCCGAGCATGCTTTGATGGTCTAGATATATTTTGCAATTGTTTGTGTGCCCTTAGTGATATTTTTGAGTTTCTCCTTGATTTGTTTGATGTGCCCGTGAGAGGGTTTAGCATAGGTTTGTTTGAGTAAGACCCACGCGTCCTGAGTAGTCGAAGCTTGTGTCACGAGTGCAACAATATTGGTGGATAGGGTGCCAATCAATACACCAAATAGCAGTTTTTCTTGGCGCATCCAAGTCATATAAGCCGGGTTAGGAGTGGTTTGGTTTTCCGCTATGACCGTAGATGCTGGAGCATGGTGACTGCCATCAATGAACTTAAATAAGTTGTAGCCAATGAGGGTAGCTTGGATTTGAGTTTTCCAAGTAATGTAATTCAAGGGATTGAGTTTAAGGACATTTGTGAAATGCACAATGACAAAAGGGTTATTGGGTTCAGCCATGTTGGAAATGGTGGTGGTGAACTCAGTTGCCATGGCTTAGTTGGAGAAAAAAAAATTCTGGGGGCTGAGGGATCTATGGGGCTCTAGTTACCATGTAGATAGAAAGTGTTTGAAATAGTTTTTGTATATTTAGTTGATAGGATGTACAGGGAATATATACAAGAGAGAAGCTATAATTGCTCCTACATTAGAAGGATTGAATAACCTATTCCTAGATAACTATTTCTACAGTAAATAGAGTTGACTAATTACAAGCACAAGTCCAGCCTAGGATCACTCCCAATCACGTGGGTAATGTATGGTTGTCACTCTCTAGGTTGTTCCAAGTCTATACCTCATAATTCATCTTTGTTTGGGTAATGTTCTTACATGTGACCATATGTCCCTCAACTCAATGTATATCATTCGACCATCAATATCTAGCTATGTCAAGTGGACCTTAACACAGAGCCTTGCAAATTGTCCTCTTGCTTTGGCTATGGTTTTATGCTCCACTTTAAGAACTTTCCCTATACAGTTGCCTAAAACTTTCAGTAGTAGTTTGTGACAAAGTTCCATTGATATCACTCTCAACTGGACCCACATATCAATCTTATCTATAGTCATTACTTATGGTTCAAAGTTTGGTACTACAGGTGGCCACAGTGCGGTTTAGTCCAAATTTTAGAAAATTTATGAACACAAATCACTCAATAATTTGTGATGCGGTTAGGTCTAGAATTTTAAAATTTCAAAACGAAAATCAAACGACTTAATTGTAGTTTGATTCAGTTGGTTCGAATGATTTATAAAATCACTAAATAATCCGATAAACAAAAAATTTGGCAATTATCTAAGTCACAATGATTATTATGAGAATACTTTATTATACAAAAGTCACAAGCATTTAAGTGTATTTATATGAAGCATCAAAATTAACATATTTAAATCAAATTTAAAAAATAATAGTCTATTTTATAGTCTGAAAATATTAGACAAAAAAAGTTTATCTATATCAAGCATTTTAACACTTATGCTTAGTTTTCTTTGGTTGTTAGTGTTAGAGTTATAAATTTAGTGAAGAAAGTCATTTTCGTTTCTTAACCTTTTAAGTTTTCTTATATTTTATATATAATTATACGTATAAAAATTAATATACATGTGTAAAAATTTAAAATATAAATATATGGGGTGCGATTTTATTTTTGTGAATTTTTTGAAGAGGCCAAACCAGAAACCAAATCATAGGTTGTGGTTTAGAATTTTTGAAATTCTAACTAAATCAAATGCAATTAGATTGGTTTAGATTTAATGCAATTTGGTTTGGTTCGAGCTAGATTGATCCAAATTATGCCCACCCCCATTTGGTACCCATTTCTTAACATAAAGGTCAGTCTAGAACCATCCATGGTCCCCCAGAAGCACAATTGTATAATCCTTCCTGGAGTCAAACTTGGCTAGCTAGTAATCATTCCCTAGGTCAATAAGTGACATGTTTCTAGATAACTCCCAGAGCATTCTAAATTTATCTTGCAACCACTAGTATCCTACCTTTTTACCTAAGAGTTTCACAATGAGACTCATCGCCAAGGTTTGTAAATTTTCTCCCTTACGTCCTCAGGTATATGCACTAGCTTCTTGTGAGGGAACTCTTCACTACTAGTTCCTTGCATGCCTCCAACCACCATTATGTCATCTTCATCAACTTCATCGTAATCCTCTTACTCTTTGAATGATAACTTGGTCCCTAAAGATGGGATGATAAATTTCATGGTGGCTGACATGGGGTGGGACCCAAAGGTATGGGAAGATCCCATGGCATTCAAGCCAGAGAGATTTCTGAAATACGGAGATGAACCAGTAGATTTTGATATAACTGGGAGCAAAGAGATAAAGATGATGCCTTTTGGAGCTAGGAGGAGGATTTGTCCTGGTTATAATTTGGCAATGCTCCATTTGGAGTATTTTATTGCCAATTTGGTGTGGAATTTTGAGTAGAAGAAGCCTGGAAATGATGCTGAGATTGATTTGTCATAGAAATAAGAGTTCACCATGGTGATGAAATATCCACTACAAGTTCATATTTCTCCAAGGATTTAGTTTCAATACAAGCAAATTTATGTGCATGCTTTTTCTTTTGTCATAGTTTACCGAAAATGATGATTCCTTAGCAATTTAGTGGCTCGGGAATTTTCTCTTTGCTTTGGCTGAGAGTATGAAATTGAGCTTACAACTAGTGATGTGACGCAATAATAACTTTTGGACTAGTTTGTTGAGGTGACATTATAGTTCAATTGGACAGTTATCATGATGCCACGTAGTTAATTGCAATGTAATTAACTATAGGTAATATAAGAAACTTCCATCTTTACCCATTACATAAATATGATGTATGCTTACTGTAATGTGAAGCTTTCTGAATTGTTATTCCTTCGTAGGGTACATTTACAATATATATACACCTATAAAGATAAGCTAGAAGATAAGTAATTCCTATATTTAATGAATAGATATTCCTTATCTAATTTAGGTTAATCCTACATATATATATTAACACTCCCCCTCAAGCTAGAGCATATATATTGATTATGCCCAGCTTATTACAAATGTCAAATTCATACTTCATTTACTACCTTGGTAAATATATCTCCTAGTTGGTCTTCTAATCTAACATATCCTGTGGAGATAAGTCCTTTGTCAATCTTATCATGAACAAAGTGGCAGTCAACTTCAATGTGCTTAGTTCATTTTTGGAATACAGGATTAGATGTAATATGAATTGCAACTTGATTGTCACACCAAAGCTTTGATGGATGTGCAAGCTTATACCCAATTTCCTTCAGCAACTGATGTATCCACACAATCTCACATGCTGAATCAGCCATAGCCCTATACTCTGCTTCAACAACAGAAAGAGAGACTAAACTTGTTTCTTACTTCTCCATGAGACTAGGTTTCCTCCCACAAAAACACAGTATCCTGAGGTTGATCTCCTATTATCCTTACAACCTGCATAATCTGCATCAAAGTATGATTCAATTAAACCAGTAAAACATTCGATTCTAGAATGACCATGAAAGCCATAGAGAAATCCATGCCAGGAGCCCCCTTAAGGTAGCATAAGACTTGCTCTAGGAGAGTCCAATGATTAACTGTAGGGGATGACATAAATCGACTTGCAACACCCACTACAAAAGTAATGTCAGGATGGGTTATTGTCAAACAATTTAACTTTCCAACAAGTCTCCGATATCTTTTAGGATCATGAAATGGTTCACTCTTGTCTTTCTTTAGACATGTTTTAGGAATTATAGGGGTGCTACAAGGTTTTGCTTCTAATCTCCCTATTTCTTTAAGTAGAACAAGGACATATTTTCTCTAAGACAAAAAGATTCCTATCTTGTTCCTAATAACTTCAACTCTAAGAAAATATTTCAGATGGCCCAAATCTTTCGTTTGAAAATAGGCTTGAAAAAATGACTTCAGCCTAGAAATCCCTGGGCTGTCACTACCAGTGATCACAATGTCATCAACATACATAGCTAGTAGAATGACCCCATTCTGAGAATGCCTGTAGAAGACTGAATGATCAGACTTGCACCTTATCATCCCAAATTTCAACACAACTTGTTTGAACCTATCAAACCAAGCCTGAGGGCTTTGTTTCAAACCATATAATGATTTGCGAAGATGACCTATACTCCCCCTAGGCAACAAAACTAACTGTGAAGACCCACTTACACCCAATTGCATTTTTGCCAACAGGTAAGTCTACCAGAGTTCAAGTACTGTTATGATTAAGGGCATTCATTTCCTCAATCATAGTCGCACACCATCCAAAATGGGCCAAAGCCTCACCAATAGTCTTAGGGATAGAGATAGAATCTAATTTAGCAATAAAGCTACAAGAAAGAGCAGACAAGTAATCATAAGAAACAACAGAAGCAATAAGATAAGTGCATCTACATTTACCTTTTTGAAAAGCAATGTGAAGATCAAGAGAAGGAGGTGGCATATGAACAAGGTCACCAGATGGAGGATCATCTGACGAAATAGCTAGTGAAGGACATGAATCTTCTACAGACTTCGGAGGAGGATGTTTCTGTCTAGTGTATACCTGCTTGGAAGCTGAGAGCTTTGATGCACATGATCTAGAGGTGGTGGAAAAGATTCCGGATGCACTTCTGGAAGAGACTCAACAATGGGAATAGAGTAGACCAAGACATCATCTATCTCCTCCTGTTGAGTGGGGATAGTAATAGGGAATAATAGAAGATTTTCCTGGAAAGTGACATCTCTAGAGACAAAATAGTGGTTTAGAACAAGAGAGAAACAATGATACCCCTTTTGCACGTGAGAATAACTAAGAAAAACACACTTGAGAGACTTGGGATCTAATTTGGTAAATGAGGTTTGGTATCCCGAACAAAATATGCATTACCAAAGATTCTTGGCTAAATTGGAAAAATAGGTTTGTCTGGAAACCAGACTGAAAATGGAGCACTGCCATCAAAAATTACGGAGGACATACGATTATCAGAAAACAAGCAGTGGAGATAGCATTAGCCTAAAATAGTTTAGGAACATTCATTTGAAATAGAAAAGCAACCTCAAGAATGTGCTGATTATTGCGTTCAGCTACCCTATTCTAGGCTGGTGCGTCTGCACAGAAAGATTTACATGCCATTTTGAAGCATAAAAGTCTAAAGTGAAGTAGAAAAATATTCTTTTGCATTATCAATGCGTAAAGTGTGAATAAAAGTGTTAAATTGATTCTTAATTTCAGTACAAAATGTAAAAAAAATGTTGTTTAACTTCAAAATGATTTTTCATAAAATAAAACCGAGTGAGATGAGAATAATCATCAATAAAAGTGACAAAGTATTTAATACTAGTTTTAGACAAAATAGAACAAGGACCCCAAACATCAGAATGCACTAAGTCGAATGGGGACATAACCCACTTAGTTATTCTAGGACCTAAATGAACACGACAATGTTAGCAAACTGACAAGAATCACAATGCAAAGACGATAAATGAGAGAACTGGGGACACAATTTTTTGAGACTCAGAAGTGAGGGATCACCTAAGCAACAGTGCATCTCGAATGGTGATGAGGAGGTAGAGCAAACAAGAGATCTTGACCCTGGAGTTTCAAGTAGGTAGAGTCCATCAGATTCATGCCCTTTACCAAGGATATACTTTGTCAAAAGATTTTGAAAAAAGTAATGGTCAGGAAAAAAGGAGACATTATAGTTTAAAGACTTAGTAAGTTTGCTAATAGAAAGTAAGTTAAACGAAAAATTAGGAAGACTTAACACAGAATGTAATGAGATAGAGGGGGTTAGGGTAATAGATCCAGAACCAAAAACACGTGGGGTAAACCCATTAGCAATGGTGATATGAGTAGAAGGTGGATGAGTTTAGAAAGTGGAAAAGAGATTTGGGTTACCTATCATATGATCAGATGCACCTGAATCAATGACCCATTTGGATCCTTTAGAGAGAAGACACGTAGCAGAATTACCAGTATCAGCAAACGCAGTTGTAGTGTCAAGGGTTTCACATATTCAGTAAGACGGGCATATTCCTCAACTGGGATAGTGACTATCTTAGAGGATGATGCAACATGAGCCACTTGAGTAGAATGAACCTTTGGATTCTTATCAGTAAGCTTGGGACAATTGTATTTAGTATGCCCAAATTCATGACAATAAAAGCATTCAATGTTTTTAGATTTAGAATTCTAGTTACCATTCCGAGCAGGAGGATGCCCCCCTGTGATAACCATCTCTCAGACCACCACGAGGCCCACCGCTAGTCCCTTCACGGGAGCCACCATGACTAACAAGGGCACTAGTAGGAGGGGTAGGCTGTGGGGTTTGAAGATCCTTTGTTCTAAGAAATCTAGCAAATGCTTCTTGCAGGGATGGTATAACTGATTCAAACAATAGTTGAGATCAGAAGGTGTCAAATTCTGGACGCAACCCAGTCAAGAAACTCATGGCAGCCATTTGTTCCCTTTGTTATTACATTTCTCATATATCTATGCTAAGAGGAAGAAGACCATTCAATTCTTCATATACTTTATTAACTCCATGACGTAAGCAGCAAGTGACGAGAGATGTTACTACGACCAGAATACAAGAATGCCAAGTAGTCCATAAGTTCCTTTACGAATTCACAATGATTAACTAACCCAAGGATTTCTGGTATAATGGAATTGCGGATTTGAACCAATAATTTTGCATAATTGCGAACCCATGTTCTATGAGTGTCATCCTGAGGGGATCTAAATCAAGATAATCATCCATATCAATGCTTCTTAGATGCACAGTAACAGTCTTGCTCCATCTAAGATAGTTGGAGCCATTAAGTTTAGTGTCGGTAATTTTGTTCATCATTAGAATGATCTCAGTTCCAAGTTTAAGATCAGCCATAATAAATATAGTCAAAGAACAATCAAACAAAGTACCAGAATAATTCCCAAATGAGGAAAGAAAAATAGGCAGCAGCCAAATGGAGGAGCAACAAACTAAAAAACAGTAGTTTCACGTAGTAGTAAAAATCCAAGGCCAAACAACAAGAGAATACCCAAAAAGAAGCAACCAAAGAGTGAAGATTAAGCAGAGGCAGCATATGATGGTGACTGAAACACCTAAAAAGCACCAGAGATAGGCCGAAAAAGAAAAGAGAAGACCAGCGGTAGAAGTGGTGAACAAGCGGGCTACTCAAGCGCCGGGGTGGTATGATTGGTTGACAAAGACGGAGGTGCATGTACTTCAATGCACCGTCAGACGGAGACCAGACTTCTTGGGCTGGCCGATCGGAGCAATTTGAATCCAACTGGAGGGGCGGTGAGACCAAAGGAGGGCGGCCAAGGGGTGATTTTGGATCACTCTTTTCCAAACCCTAATGCCCTTTGCTAAAATAGAAATGGGTTGCTAAAAAAAAAATTGATGATTTCAGACCCGGCTCTGGATACCATGTAATGTGAAGCTTTATGAATTGTTATTCCTTCATAGGGTACATTTACAATATATATACACCTGTAGAGATAAGCTAGAAGATAACTAATTCCTATATTTAAGGAATAAATATTCCTTATCTAATTTAGGTTAATCCTACAGATATATATTAACACTTACCATGAGTAGTTTGTCAAACATGAAATAAATTGAGTAGTTTTCATCTAAATTGTATTAGAATTTATGAATCACTTTCTCATGGCTAAGTATTTTGGTCAATATTACAAAGCAATGAAGAAATTGAGGAGATTCCTAGCATAGAATATAGGCTAAATGATTAAAATGGAAAAATGTTTCTGGAACAATTTGTAACCAAAAAATACTTACTAAACTTAAAAAAGTTTTACTATATTATTATACGATCATCTATGCTTTACGATATTGAATATTGACCTTTGAGGGACTATAAGAACATAAAGTGTAAGTAACATAATTGAGAATGATAAGATATATGTGTGGTCACACAAGAAAAAACATAATACAAAATGACTGCAAATAAGAAAAAATATTAGGGTGACACCTATTGAGGAGTAGAAGACAGAAAATAGTTAATGTAATTTAGATATGCAGAAAATGCTGATAAAAATGTTAAGGAGGAGAGTTGATTGTATGATTTTTAGACCTAAAATGATATTGAGAAAAGTTATAAAAATAAATCTTATTGTAATATTTTAATAAATTTAATTTTGATAAAGTATAATAATATTGTGAAATTCATATAATTGATAATATTTATTGTTGTTTTCGTCCTTCATTTGCTATTATCCAATTATTTTGTTGATAAAGCTTAAGTTTATAATTTCTTTGAAAATAATTTGGGCTTTTGGACCAGAATATACTACATCTTAAAAAAATGAGAAAATTACCTTACCATTTTTCATAGTTAGTTTATTTTTTATTTACATCTCTTTTATTTTAAAAATCTATACATATTCCATTGTAGTTTGAAAATACGTTATAATAAAGTATAATTTTTAACAATCGATTAGTGGATCTGTTAATCAGTGGTTAATAAGATTAAAATACTATAAATACCTTTAATAATTGATAAATTTGACATCTTTTAATTATTTTATTTTTTAGTTATCTCCCTCTATTTTTAAGGCATATGCACGTCTACTATATGAAAAGACACGACACCTAAATGTAACATAGAATAATTGCATTAAGTGTAGACACTAATTATAACTTTTTTCAGTAGAATCTCAAAATCTTTATCGTATTTTAGAGTATGTAATGTTTTTTTTAATAATTGATTTATTATATATATTCTATCTTATATAATATGTTAAGAATGTAATTAAAAACTCACTTGATTAGCACCAACTTATACCAATCATTTAAATGAAAAGAATAAAAATAAATAAATAATGCAACAACAGGCTATACCTTAATTGATAGTTCAACCCAAATAAATTTAGATATGAATAATGTAAAATTTTTATAAAAATATAGAATATATTTTATTTTTTTAAAATTGATCTTGTCTTTACTTTGACAATAGCTCATGCAACACAAATAATTTTATACATTATTTTAGCTCAAATTAAAAAAACAAGGAGGAGCACTATAAAAGTCTTGATAAAAATAGACGGTGAAACAAAACGGGGTTACTAAGATGGGCATAATACGGCTACGAAGTAATTCGTACTGCTGAGGTAAGGCAGACAAAATGCAAAGATTCCTCGTGTTCATTAAAGTATATCATATTTTTCAGAAATTATAAAACAATGACACAAAATTCACAACAGTGTCGTCCTTAAAGTAAGCATTTATTCATTTTAATTTTAATTTTAATTTTTTCTATTTAATTGTTAATATAATAATTTTTATGTATTTTTATATAAAATATTTTATTTAATTATTTATATATTAAATATTTATTCTATTTATAATAAAAATAATTTATTTATTTTAATCATGATAATTCATTAATTAATTGTTCTTATATTAATTATTTATTATAAGAAATAATATGAAATGTTCAAGAAAAGGAAGTCGTAGCAAGGATATGACTGTCCCTGTAACTTATAAAAAAGATAATTGTCAGAAGTCTCACCAGCTTCATACGACTTTTGCAGACTTTTGACAAGCGAGGTATAAGTTGGCTAGTATTTTTGTTTATTTAATACTTTCGACTAATTAAAATTATAAAATATTATTTAAAAAATTATGTATTTAAAATATAAAGTATTATTTTAATTATAAAAATAATTCATAATATTTTTTAAAAAATATTTTTATTTAAAATTTTATTTTTTATTTTAATGTATTTAATTTAAAAAATAAAATATTAAATATAAACATTATAAAAAAATATATTTTTTAATTATTTAAGTATATTCTCTGTTAATGTAAATGTAAGTAAATAATAATATTTTATAATTTTACATAAAAAATATATATTAAAAAATTTGTAAGAAATAATATATTCTAGCATATGTTAGCTTAAGGGTTGTTTTTACTCCTATTTTAAGTTAATTTTGATGATGAAAAATATTTTTATAAATCTCTTTATTTTTTTAGATATGTGTATATTTGTAGACATAATTATTATGAAAAAAATTTGGTAAATTATTTTATCTACTCTGCCCAATTTTTTTCTTAAATGCTAAACAATATTTTTTAAAATTTTCTTCTAACTCCAAAAATTATTTTCTTACCCTTCAAATAAAAACAAAATTTTGGCTCTTCTCTTCTTTGTGTCATTGGTACAATTTTCTTCATGCATGGTTCCCACTTTTGGCAGCTTAGGGTGATAAAGAAAGTCAACCTAGGACACCCTAGGATGTCAGACCTGCCTTTTACGTTTGGAAAAGTGTCTTATGATTACTATGGATTACCTTGTTGATAATGTCCAAAAGGTGATAATCGGAGGGAAGCATTTTGGCATCATGTGTTTTTCCAAGGCATGTGTCTTGGGCCTCTCAAAAATTCAGCAAAGCATGCTTCTCACTTTTGCAATATTGGGCCAGACGTGTACACTCAAAGGGAAAAGTCTTTTTGGGGCTTTTTTAAATTTCTCAGCCCAAGGCTTGTCATTTTCATACAAGTAACAATCTTGCAGTACGAAATCCATTCTCCTAAGCTGCATTTTGCCAAGTTGACTAGCCTGCTCTCATAAGCCTAAAAAATTGTGAAGATCAGCCAAAGAGTCCAATGAGCAATAAGGAAAATATAACAACACTTTCTTTTAGCTCATGGACAAGAGCCTTTCACATGTGACAAAGTGCGTACTAAGAAGTGACATATACAACAGCATTTATTGAGCTCTAACAATCAAATTTTTGAAGACTATATAAGAGTTGAGTAGAGCTTCAAAGGGAGATAAGAAGAGAGATTAAAAAAGTTCATTTGCATACACTTTCAAAAGCTCTCAAGGTTCTATTTTCCTCTCTTCATTTTCGTGTACTACTCTTTCACTTGAAATACCTTTTTAGTGCACTAAAGCTTATTGGGAAATCTGTTGTTCTGGCAACAAAATCTATACTACATTTCTTCATCTCTTTTAAACTCTATGTAAGAGAAATGGATAGACATAATTTGTTGAGACATAATTTGAGTTGTAGAAGGTTTTTGGTGCTTTTGGAAAACAAAGCATGAGCACTATTGCTGTACTACTGCAAATCTATAAAAAAAAAAAAAAAAAAAAGGTAGCTGGAAGCCTGTAAACTAGTTCAGATAGTGAAGACAACTCTCTTAAAGGAGTTTGACAGGAGTGGATGTAGGCCTAAGTTAAGACCGAACCACTATAAATAGTTGAACATTTTCTCCTCCTTACTCTCTTTATTTTCAGTGCATTTATAGTTCCAGCATCTCATTTTGGCATATAATTATATTATGCTTTATCATGCTTAAAATTGTGAAGTTTTTGAAATCAAGCTTATATTGTTTAAAACTTAGCTTAATACTCTGTGCTTTATTTTGAAATCAAACAGTTTATTCTGCAATTTTTTTATTGTCCTATTCACCTCCTCTGGTACACATCTACTTGTACTTTCATTTGGCATCAAAGCCTTGTGCTCTATTAATTGGACAAAGATCCTTGAGTTGAGATCCTAGGTGGTGCAAGATTATGAAAGATTTCAAAGTAGGAAATTCATGCAACAAGCTTCCATACTTCGATGGATCATTCTACAGTCACTAGAAAAACCATATGGAAATGTTTATGGATTCAAATCATTTTGAACTCTTAAGCATCACAAAAGTTTGCTATGAAGAACCAACAAAAGAAGTAGATGGAGTGAGAGTTCCAAAGGAGCTGGATGACTACATGGAAAAGGAAAAGAAAAGGGCTTCATTACACTTGAAAGCCAAATACATGCTTTCCAATACTGTTTGCTCGAAAGAGTATGAAGTTGTTTCAACTTGCAACACAACCAAGGAAATGTGGGATAGACTACAAAGCATACATGAAGGAATGTTCATGGTCAAGGAATCAAGGATAGACGTGTATGTTGGTGAATATGAATTATTTCACATGGAGGATAGAGAATCCATAGAAAAGTACTTTATAAGATTTCTTCACATTGTAAATCAACCCAAACTACTTAGTAGAACTCTTACCCAAAAGGAGCAAGTGAAGAAGTTTCTCAAGTGTCTCTCAGATAAGTGGGAGACAAAAGGATACATTCTCAAGCAAACAACTAAAGCTTTAAACATGAATGTTGAGGAACTATAGGGAGAACTAGAAGCTAAGGATATCACCATGAAGAAGAAGGAAGTGAGAGTGGCCAAGAGAAAGAAAAAGGAGAAAGATGTTGCTCTTGCTACCACATCCTCATCTTCAGGTGATGAAAGTGACGATGATGTTGCCCTATTATCCAGGAAAGTCACCAAAATGTTGCAGAAAAGAACATTCAAAAAACAAGCTTCATCTAGTAAGCTTGGTTTTGAAAACCAAGCATAGTAAAGATGATAGCAAGAAGGAAGGAGAAAAGGAAGAAATAATTTGCTATGCTTGCGGAAAGCCTAGACATAAAGCACCCAAATGTCCAAAGAAGAAAAGGAAAAACTTCAAGAAAAATAAGAAAAAGGCTTATGCTGCATGGAGTGATGAATACTCTTCATCAAGCAATAATAAAGAAATCTGCCTCATGGCAATGTCAAATGAGAGTGATTCTAATAATGAGGTAAGTAATGAACCTCTCTCTTATGATGAATTATCAAGTGCATATGATGAGTGATTGCTCCTAAGTGAGTGTTGTGAAGGAATAGAATTAGTGTGCATGTGGCGTGGATGTATATGTATGTGGAACAATTTGTAATGTGTTGGAACACAGTACAAGTATACATTATCAGTGTAACCAGCAAGTATTCCGGGGGTTGTCATACCTAAGGGATTGTTATTGATTACCAGAGTAATATAATTCTAGTATTATTCAAGCGATCGAATTGTGCTAATATAAGCAAAGTAAATAGATGCAGAAAATTAGTAAGCAATGACAGAAAGAATATAGCATATTGGATTGAAAGAATAATGATGAGAAGTCTAGGGATTCAGATTTCACCACAATCTTCTTGTATAGACATCCTTGATTCAGTTATGAAGTTATAGAATTATCAATTGCTGGCCAGGATTCCCTAATCACATTAATCAACCTTGCTATTAGGTTAGATTAAATCTAATTACAATTACCAATCCTACTACTCGTCTATGCGAGTTGTAGCAACTATAATTGCATTAAGATTTATGGACATCCCTTTAGGGAGACTAGGGGAACACCCTAATTCCCATGTGACTACACAAGGTCCTTGGTACTGGTCTATCCTTAGCTCCACTATAGATTTAATTCTCTTGGTCTAGGTTAACTAATCTCCTGTCGGTCTCATGGCTAACCCACGAATTTCTCTCAATTAATTAGCCAGATCAATCAAGACTAAAGTGCAGAAAAGTAAATCTCAATTGAATAAACATAAATTGTCATAACTTCATCAAATCGTCTACACAATTAGATCGGGCTACATCTTAGCCCTAGAATGAAGTTTAGTTACACATGATGATAGGGAAACATATAATGGTAAAGTAAGAAAACATAAAAAAGTAGAAGAAAGAACTAGAGTGACGCCTTGCTCTTGCGGATCTTGATGGGTTGCTACTACTACTACTTATTATTGGATCGGGAAGTCCCAGAAGGTGATTCCTACTATTGGCACAGGTAAATCAAAAGTGAGTCCAAAGATAAGAAGCGCAAAAAGCACAAAGACGGGGACAAAGAAATGCCATCAAAAGGTTGATAACTATTAGTCTACTATGTCATTATTTTTATTACTTTGAGCATTGAGAAAAGTCAGTATTACCTTAGCCTTATGCAATAAATTGATTTCATCAAATATCTGATGAAGTATTATTTTTTTTGGTTTTAATTTATTAAAAAGTGCTGATAATGAGGTTAACCCTCAATTGCTTGTGATTCTGCATAAAATTACGGACATCTTTCTTATTTGAAGTTGGTTCTTGAAAAAGGATTTTCCTTCATATGCCATTTGAAAGTGTGATGGAAATTTACTTCTATATGTAAATATTTTCACTAAACATGGTTACAGAAAAGGAAGAATGATGGATATGAAGATCTTAATGATGTGCACAAACAAAAATAAAAATAAAAATAAACAACAAATTAAGGTAATAAAGGACAAACTTTCTTTTTTTGTGATTTATTGTTCCATCCTTACTGTCTTTCTCTTGTTTTTACACCTTGCCCATTTTTTTTATAATAATGCATTCTTTTTCTATTTCTTGATTTTATTGCAGAATATGAGCTCAAAGATTGATTTTATTGGTTCAATGAGCTGGTGGTGCATGTGACATTTTCTTTTTCTGTTAAATATTAGGACTGGACTCAGTATCAACCATAATAACAATTACTCAATAAACATGATAGTGAATGGAAGGGTCATGAGTCCTTTGGAAAAACTTAGTTATATATGATGATAGAGAAGTTATGAAGTCTTGTTGAAGATTTCTACAGAGAATTGTCTTGAGGACAGTGTGTTATTTTTTCTGTGGGGAAAATGGCAAATTTCATTGTTTGCCTCTGTGCATCAGATGCATAAAACAATCTATAATCAGTTGTAGAGTTGATTTTACCCTATCTTATTATCTTCAGCACCTTGCACATATCTGGTGCTGTACACACACCCCACGTTACTGATTAAAATCAGTGCAACTGTAAATTCTATGAAGTTATTGATTTTTAATTTCTTTTCCTTCTGTATTTCGTGAAGGCTTTTTTTTTTTTTTTTTTTTTTTTTTTTTTTTGTGTTAACATCAATGGAATCCATGCCCTTAACTGGCAGTTTCTATTTTACACCGTTATCAAAGCTCATGTCTCTTTATTGGTTTGTTTCATTATAAGCGCTTTTAATAGTTGCAATGTACATCATGTCTTCCAATTTTGTGCAGATTAGTGAATTGACCATTTATATATTATCATGAAGGTGAATTCAACTGTTGATGGACTGAAAGGTAAAATTTGCTGAAAACAAACCTTCTTGTACAATATAAAAATTTCTGATATAATTTTCAGTAATTTGCTAAACTACTGGAGAAAGGGGATTTGGTGTTGTTGCATGCCCCGTGAGCTTAAGGCTCTTCATCTCGCCAACCCCAGATTCGAACCTTTTGCTAAACTGTTGTTCTTTCTTTCCTCAAATTTTGGATACCTAGACTTCTAAACATTATTATAATATGCTTTTTGTTGATTTTATCTTTCATATTTATTGGTAGTTTAAATTACAGGTAGCAGGCAGCTTCTTGTTTAGGATAAGTGGATTAAGAGTGGGGGATGTGCATATTATCATTATTGTTGTTGTTATTATTCTTATCATTATTATCGTTATCATCTTGTATCCAACAGTAACATGCCTCATATTGTATGCCTTAGCATTTTATGAATCCACTATTTCTTAATTCAAAATTTTCTTGTATATTGGTTTAATCCTCAAGAGAAAGATTCTTTTCACAAAGATGGCACATATCCTCTTTTGCATACAATCAACTTGTGAATATTTCAATTAGATTCATTCTTTTTTCTTAATATTGAATTGACACACAATTTTTGAGATAAGACTTTGATATTTCTTTATTTTAGGTTTAAACCTTTTATCTCACTTAAATATTTGAGCTACTATTAAAAACATCACATTTTATTTTATCTATGATAACAAAATAATAAAATTCTCAAAATCTAGGCCTAATATAAAGGAAACTTTACCTAAGCTTAAACAAGCATGCCACATCAGCAATGTAGCTTTTTTTTTTTAATTCAGCTAATGGCAAGAAAAAAGAAATTGTTTACGGATAATACGAATATTTCGTGAAATAATTGTGGTTGTTTTAACTGATATTTGTTTAATTTGTAACTGTAATTTCATTATGCACTTAATAGTGAAGAACTCCCTAAATCAAGATAATATACTATTAATAAAATAATATACTGTTATGCACTTATTTAAATAAAATTATGCGGCAATTTTATTATGTTTTAATCAATATTTACTTGATATAATACAAATAACTTATCACACCCTAATTTCAAATTATCACAAATCTATATTTAATATAAAGAGAGTCCCTAAATTAGAGCAATTAGGCATGCTACATTAGCAATTTAATATTTCTATTTTGATTGAAAATCAACAATTATTCCAATTACTAATTTTGTATATATAATATAAAATAAGAGTAATTATTTCACTTGCCCATTTATTACCCATTAGTTTTAATTTATTTATTAATCAAATTAATTAAAATCCTCTAATGATGATTTATTAATATTGGGTGTGATATCAATTACCGAAAGAGTAAGGCAGCATTTGTATTATATAATTAATGAGAGTAATTATTTTTGTTACCCATTATTCATTAGTTTTAATTAATTAATTAATCAAATTAATTAAAAGCCCTTTAACTAATGCTCTATTACTATTAGCTTCTTATCAAAGTAAATAACCTCTTCCTGTTCTACTTATAGACTTATAGTTTAGTATAAACCTTTTTGGTCTATTTTTCTTTCATGTATTGTAATGATAAATTTCGTTACACTTACATTTGAAAATATGATAATAAGATTATTTTAAATACTAATATACATTATAAAACATATAACCCACGGCGTAACGGGGAATCTAAATTTTATATATATATATTTATATCACCAATTTATATTTTTCTAACTGTCTCTCACTTGGGCACATGAAAGAGAATGTTATTTTGATAACGACTTTGGTAAATTAACAAAATTATGATTGTGCCCACAATTTTCATGACAATTATTCATATAACACCACTTCAGTAACTTAGTCCTATACAATTTTAATCGGGTTGCGTTTTGGGCATCTTAAGAATGCCGGCTGGTTAGGCATATTTGAATTTTAAAGAAGCCTAAAAATAAAATATCTTTGGCTCATTCTTATTTATTCTCTTTTTTATTCGTAAAAATATCATAAAAAAATTTATAATTATTATTAAATTATTAAAAATAAATTTTTATTCCATAAGAAAGAAGTATGGCAAGAATGAGACAGCGAGACAAATGAAGTTACCAAAAAACAAAAATTATGGCAGCTAACAAATATTTGTTGAGTTGACAAGGACAAGATTTATACCAGAGTGTCGTGGGTCATGAAACAATATTGTCCCGAAAAATTTAAAAATGGAGCAACATAATCCTACACAGATCAAATTCATACTGTTAAATTTTGGTTTGAAAATGGCTTAACCAATCTGATAAAACAATAAGTGTACATTTTATGTTACTAGGTCGGATTTTTTTAATAATATCACATTTATCATAAACTAACATAATGGAACATATATATAATTATATATACCCATATATATACATATGACCCATATCTTTTGTTGTTTTAGAGAAATTTATTTTCTCCAAAATTATTGCATTTTTAAAATTTGAAAATTATATCAAATTAATTTTTTCTTTTATACTCACACTTAATTAATTAATTATTAATCTATGGACAACAACATTAAAAAAACAAAAAATTTGGGACCAAGAAAGTACAATACAAGAATTGGGTAAGCTCTCAGGATATTAATGCCTTCTCACACATGATTGGGGGGCCATAGTTATTTTTAGTATTATAATCAATGTGATATTGTTAAGAACAAAGGGATAGACTTATTGTCAGTGTGTCTAATAATACATGACCAACTTACTTAATTTATATACACATAGAATATAGTAGTACTCACTCTGTTTTATATTAAAGGTCTTTTAATCGAAATACACAATTTAAAAAAAAGTAATTTAAATTAGTTAATTTATTGGTTTTTGAAAATAAAATACAACATTTTAAATTTACTCCATGTAATGTCAAACTCTAATTGAGTACTGCGGTGGTATATTAATTTTCTACTTTAATCAAAATATGGGAATTAAAAAAGAGACCATATTAATTAAGAAAAATATAGAATAAAAAATAATAAGTAATCCTAAAACATTGTAAATGATCTTATATTATGAAATATGCAAATCTTCTAGAAAGGGTCTTATAATATGAAATAAAGGGAGTAATATATAGTAAGATTAATAGGTTAAATGAATATGATATTCATTTGGGCAGACGCATGTACAGTTCATATGGAGGTCGAATTCATATATGTTAGGGTAATTAGGGTGGATAGTTTACAATGATATTGTAAATGAGAATTAAAATAGCATTCAACTCATGTTGTCATTACCTATGAAATTACATGGGAGTAGCTGGCATGGGTAATGGTCACGCTTATTAACTATGATCAATATCAATTATGATGTGCAGTATTTAATTGTATACCTGAAAAAAACACAATTAACTTGAGCAGCTTCTCTGTTGGGTGTTAGGCACATCTTAACCCTTAATTTAAAGTACTTATAGAAATTATTTAATATATCTCTTTTAAATTAACTTACATTATTTATTTATTACTCACCAAAAAAAGCCTAGCAGATAAACTGGTCCATGCAAGTAGATGGGATTTACAGGGAACAGAAAATGCAATAATTGCTTCCACGCAAGGTGAATTTCAAAGACATCAATGTTATGGATTTGGATTTTCTGCATTCAGCCCCTCTGCGGTCATAATCCAATAGTTGCGATCAGCCTTCAGCACCCCGAACCCATCCCAGCTGTTGAATTACCGAGCATTTGTTTAATGAGCCTTGTCCCTTTGGTCTCGGCGTCGATGGGACAAGGCTCATTAAATAAGTGCTTGGTAATTCAACGGCTGGGATGGGGTCGGGGTGCTGAGGGCTGATCGTAGCCGTTGGATTGTGACTGTAGAGGGGTTGAATGCAGAAAATCCAAATCCCAATGTTATCTGCATTTAGTTTATTTTTAGGTTGGTTTGAGGAGATTACATAAAAAAAGAAAAAGGACAAATGACATCACAAATTTATCAAATAGCGCCAGCTGTTATTTATGAGAAATATGTTAAAATAAAATAGCAAAACATATTAGATAGACCGCAGTTACTTGTAAGAAAATAAGATTTTTAAAATTGACATGTAAATATGGTTATTGTTGTGAAAAAGTAGACACAGAAAATAAAGTAGAGAGAATTGAGAGGAGAGAAAAATAGAGCATCCAAAAGGGCCAACTTTATTCATCCACTAAGGGGGTATATATACACAATGAAAGTGAAACCCTAACCCTAAAAAGATGATGTTTATTTAATAAATTACAAATAAATAAATGCTAAGTCAGCCTTAGGGAATATTCTATTAAATGGGCATCCAATCAAAATATTCATAACACTCTCCCCTTGGATGCCCATTACTAAAGAATGTGCCTTGTTAAAAACCTTATTAGGAAAAATCCTGTGGGATAAAAACCTAGTGAGGAAAAGAGTACACAATTCTTTTGTATACACAATCAAATGTTGCCTCATTAAAAACCTTACTAGGAAAACCCAATGGCAAAAAACCATGGTGAAGGGAAAAAGGGTGCAATGCGTATTAATCAAGTTATTTGTGTCGACGAACTCTAATATTGGACAAGATCCTTCAAATATTGTAGAAGGTAATGCCATGGTAACAAATTTGCTAGATTGTCATATTGACAACTAGTTAAATTATACCAAGATTTGGTACTTCAGGACCAAATATTTCTTTATCATTCTCACAAGTTTTAAAGAGAATGTTTGTTTGCATTTAGCGATCATAATAGATATAATTTATATATATAAAAAATCACTTTAGCACTTCTACTGTATAAGCATTTCAATGCAAGCTGTCTCTATAAATAATTCATAGCTTTGGAAGCTTTTCAAAAGTTCTAATAATAAATTATTGACACAAATTCACTAATATGCAGACAAATGGGTTATTTCTATATACATTTCCTTTGACAAAATTTAACTCAAATGATTGTATAAATTGTTTTAGACAAATCAAATCCTTCAGGGATGTCATTATTGAATAAGTCAACTACAACAATATTCATTAGACGCAAATAATATCATTCATGTACTGCCAGACTAAATAAGTACCATTAGATACTTACATCCACCACAATTAAGTATATCTTTTCAAAATCAATGCCAGTTATTTGCAAAAATCCTTGAGTATCATTTTTCTTTTGTACTTACACAAAAACCCATTTATCCATAACTGGCTTTTCACTTCTGGTGTTTGGACTACAGGTCCAAAATCTTTTCATTTTTTAAGTGAACCTCAATTGCGTCTTTTCAATTTTTGGCCAATTATTTCTTTCTCTACAGATCTTTACTAATGATCCTCAATATCTTTTATCACATAGCGCGCTATATTATATGTGAACATTGTCAACAATATTGATTTCATTCTGGTTCCATCAAATTCTGTAGAGATCTCTTTATTTTCATGGCTTTCAAGTACCTGAGTTTCCTTTGAAACTAAAACATTAGTTATATTTGAGGACTCTTATAAAGTTACCTCTAGTAACTCTTTTGGAGTTACTTTTATCCTCGATTTGGCCATCTTTGATTCTTAACTCCTTTTCTTTTCGAGGATTTTATCTTTGGAACTAGTATGTTTGTAATTATACTTTGATTGGAGCAGTAGCAGTTGGTACATATAATTTTAGTCACTCTTACTAGTCAGGCAATGCATCTGACAGTTTATACATGTGAATTATCAAATGAACTTCTGGTTCATATTTACTTTGCATGAGGATCAAGGTGATAATTCATTCTAAATACTCTCCATTACCAACTGCTTATTCTCTACCCCCTAATGTTGGAATAAATGATTTATTAGAAATACAAATGGCGAACCAAGCCATAAATAAATATCCTTTTAGTGACTCAATATATATCACTTATATATAGAGATTTTATTTCCAACATATGTTCTTAACCTCCATTGAGGTCCCATCTTAGTACATTGTGGTGGAACAATTAACAAATCATTCAAAATTTCATAGATGGGATATACTTGCCCCCTGACTATAAACCAATTATAAGAAGGGGTTCAAATAATTTGTTGGCATGATGCGAATCAATGTTATAACATGAATAATCACATGTTCCCAAATCAATTTTGGAAATCTAGATTTCATAAGTAATGGTCTTGCAATTAATTTTTAAGCACCTGCAAGTCAATCTTATGTATTCCAATAGTCACCTTGAAGAGTGAATTCACTAGCATTAACTATGTTTGTTGCTCAACTAGATATAATTAAGGCATTACGCTCTTAATTCAATCTGTTGAACAAGTAATCTCATAAACTTCAGGTTATGAGTTAATCAAAATATGTGATTATTTAGTCGATGCATCGATTAAAATTAAGGAGTATCTAAATGATCCACTTGGTAGGTCTATAGGCCCATAAATATTTTCACCTCATATACATTCTAAATGATGAGGGATTCACTCTTACTTTTGCTAATTCAAATAAATTTTCTTTGGGAACAAATAGCACATGGGAAACTAAGAGTTTCAATTGAAGAATCTTCTGGCTCTTCAATAAAAGTTCACATGATCTTTTTCAATTATTTTTGCATCATTACTGACTCAGGATGGCTCAACCGGTCATGCCAAACAATACACTTATTTTGACTTGTAAACTTCTGGTTTACAATAATATATGTTTCAAATTATACTAATATATATGTAGCACAAATTAGAGGAAGAAGCAAATAAATTCTTAATGCAAACATCTAGCTCTTCAAGAGTATTTTATCATTATTTTCATTCCTCTAGCTTTTCAAGAACTCTCAATTATCTTTGCACTATTGAATAAAATAGGAACATTTTCTTCGTACAATAGAAATAATGTAAAATCGCATAATATATCAAAATCATTAAAGGTAAAAACTAAAATAAAATTATATACAAATACTTCCATCACCTCTAGGGGATAAAATGATTTTAATATCTTTGATATGACTATAATCAAAACTAGCACCTTGTTAGTTGAAAGTAAAGAATATATTTACTCCTTTCCACAATAATATTGGGTTTCCAAACATTTCTTTGCCACCTTTTATTATTGTTCTCTCATTTCTGGTGGATAGAATATTTTGTACACTATAATCATGTGTACATCCACATTTCTTAATATTGTTCCATTCACTTCAGGGAATGGAGAAAGACCAATAGAATGAGATCTCATTGTGCAAAATTGTCGCAACAATTAATCTCTTTCTTGCATTAATACTTGAAAAGCATTTAAAGGATGTTTAGATGTATAACAGATACAAACTTAATGGCTTTTTCATACCAAAATAATAAGGGTTTTCTAAATATCCCTTTACCACTTTTTCTTCCCTACTCTCTCACTTATGATAGGAGGTATTTATAGTATTATAACTAATACTATATTTGCCGAGTGATAGCTATATTTATGCTCATATTTCTTGATAGCTTCTCCTTTCACTTCGGGGAATAGAGAAAAATTATTATGAGATAATGGTTTATGCATTTATAAAATCAAACAACATGGGGCCAAAAATTCATTGACCTTCATAGGTTCCAAATAAGCCATAAATTAAAACCATACAACATTCATCAAGAGAAAAGTGCTGATGATGGAAGCAAAACCCAAATCCAAATACTTTAGCATTTATGAATGAAGAACATATATGAAAAATGCTGTGAAAAACCCTTGAAGTGAATGCAAAAATATGCAGAAAGGAAAGCTATTGATTCATCATATTCCTAAATATGATCTCCTTAGCAATCTTTTCATGTCATAAATAAATTCATTGGACCGTGTCAATGGGGAAGTAATCGTCTTCATGCCTTCATGTTTCTCATCCAAAAGCAATAATGGTAAAGCTAGTCATGTATTGACTAAACGAACTTATTAGTAAGTTGTACAGAAATTCATGATTGAAAGGTTCATCTCAATCCCAATTATAGAAATTACACACTGGTTCAGGGTTATTGGTGTCAGAAATCAGTCTCAAAATCTACTGAATATATGAACAATTTAAATGAAGATGATGTAGAATTACATGCAAATTTTTATACCGCCAGTAATTATACTAAACATATGACAAAAGGGATGTAAGCTGAAGTACCAAACTTTATAAAATTTATGAGGCAATTGATCAAATTTAGTAAGCATTGGTCTTTGCAAATGCAAGTAAACAAAAGAATGCAACCTAATGGGGATTTAGAAAGTTAAATATACAATGTTTGAAAAAGTAAATCCCCAGGCAGATTGGGGAAGTAGCTTTGATCTAGTACATAATATTAGCAGCATTTCCAATAAAAAAATAAATGTTGTCACCTATTATGTTTTTGCATAATTTTGAGAGAGCTGGGGGCCATAATATCAAATCACCTACCAACTAGTTTTCCAAAAGAACATGCATTTCTTTTGATAATTTGGCAGCATAATAATGCATAAACAGTGCTGTTCAATATCATTATCGAGTGAGCCGAATATGGAATTAATAAGTGCGGCTAAATCTGTTGTAGCACAAGCTGCAACACTGAATTAATAAGTGCATCCCAGAAGCATATAAGCCCAGGAAAAAAGAAGGGGAAAACAAAAAAAGGTAAAAGAAGTGTAAAAAAACTTTTAAAATATTAGTTAAGCTAATATGCACTATCATATCCAAACAGTGGAAAATTTGAGATAACTTCATACCAAAATGCTACGAGTTACTACATGGTAACAAAAGGGAAAAGAAAGCTTTCAATTCCCACCAAGGCCACACAGCTTTCAATTTTTGGGTTTATGTGGTACCAGTCATCATAATAGGCACGATTACCATAAAAAGAAAAAGAGAAGAAGAGGAAAAGAAAAACCAAAAATAGATTTTGCTTCGGCATTATGAAACTAAAAATAATGCTTTCGGCATTAAGGAGAAGGAAAATAAAATAAAATAAAAAGGTAAAAGAAAATAAAAGATATGCATAATAAAGGAAAAATAAAATATGCATAATTATATTCTATTTTTCTTTTGAGTATAGATAACTTCAAGATCTATTTTAAGTGTAGATAACTTCAAGATCTACTGTTATCAATTGAATGGATAACTTCAATATCCATTTTATACTATTTGAAGAGTGTAAATAACTTCAGGATCTACTGTTTTATATTAATTGGGTGGATAACTATCAATTAAGTAGATCCACTTTATATTATTTGAATGGATAACTTCAAGTCATTTTATAGAAAATTAACTATTTATAATAAAATTTCTCATATAAATAATGGATAGCTTCAAGATCCATTTTATAAATGGATAACTTCAGAATCTACAAAAATCAATTGTTTATAATAACATTTCTCATATTTAATTGGATAATTTCTAGATCCACTAAATATAAAATTAATTGTTTAATTGTTAATAATAAAATTTCTCATACTTCTGGATGAAGGTGTATCAAATGAATTAAATTGTCTTATACTTCTGGAGGAGACAAATTAAAAGGACGATCTCATACCTCTGGATGAGATAAATTAAGAGAATTATCTCATACTTCTGGATGAGGCAAATTAAAAGAAATCAAAAATCAAATTTTCTCATGCTTCTGGATGAGAAGTATAAAAGAAATTAAATTGTTTCATAAGGTAAAAATTAATTGCCTTCATACTTCTGGATGAGGCATATCAAATAATATCAATAGTCATGAGAAATGAATGGTTTCATCTGATTAACTATCACGGTTACAACAAACTAAACAATCAAAATTGGAGAGCCACATATGCGTTTGGTTGTTGGAGTATCAACAAGCAATCATATGTGCAAACATAAATTAATAAAATAATCAAAGAGCACTTATACCTGGTGCTTTTGAATTTGAAGAAAAATGTGATTGAATTTGCCTTGCAGCTTCATCTTGCATATACACAATCTTCATTGGAGAAAAGAACTATCGTGCTGATAACGTGTTGTGAAAAAGTAGACACAGAAAATAAAGTAGAGAGAATTAAGATGAGAGAAAAATAGAGCCTCCAAAAGGGCCAACTTTATTCATCCACTAAGGGGGTATATATACACAATGAAAGTGAAACCCTAACCCTAAAAGGATAATGTTTATTTAATAAATTACAAATAAATAAATGTTAAGTTAGCCCTAGGGAATATTCTATTAAATGGGCATCCAATCAAAATATTCATATGGTTATAAAATTATAACTTCTAAATATTTTTAATAAAATTATTAAACGGTAGTAATTGTGGTTGAAAAAATAATGAGCAACACATAAGATAAATGTGGGAAGAGAAGTAATTTTTTTTGGTATACTAAATGTTTAAATTAATTTTGTGTTAAATTATTAATTTATTAATCGTAATATATATTGTAATTAAAAATTAAATAAAATAGAAATAAGAAGAGAAGAAAAATTGGTAGAAAAACATGGGAAGAGAATGTCAAGAGATAACTTTCAAAATCAAATATTTGAGAGTAGTTTGTCGTTAATATATGTGGAATAGAATATAGAATATATAGAATAATAATAACTTTTTCAATAATATGGACTAACTAATCTTTTCTTCAGATTTACTTTTTATTTTTTAATTGCAATTAGCCTGCATTCTTAACTTATTGTAGGGCGGGAAAAAAGAGGGGCAATAGTTTCTTTATTGAAATATAAATATAAAATTGTTATATTCACGATTTGCCATGGATGCATAGCTGCCAAGGTCAAAACCCACGTTCGCGCATTACTCAAGTCAATTTAATTCAAAATTATGTAAATTAATAATTTATACTAAAAATATAAATACAATTACTAAATAGCTTATGTTACTAATTTTCCCCTATGTTCATTACTTTTGTACTTTGCACCTCCAACTCGAGCCCAATCATCTCTATAAATAACGCGCTCCCATAGTGTTGCTACTATAAGTGGCGGCCAAATTAAAAATTTAAGTTTGGGTTTTTATCCGAAGGTCGTGTACTCATAGAATTATTAGTACAAGTCTAAATCCCTTCAGGCTAAGGGAATAAGGGTTTTAGTCAAATCAATTGCAATAGAGTAATTAACAGTAAATAAATGCAATAAATAGGTAAAATAAAAATTAATTGATGATGTAAATGTAATCAACCTAGGAACTATTCGACATCTAATGATTCTATAATCAATGCAAAAATAAAATTTAATTCTAGTTATACTAATTAACTAGATTAGCCCTAAAATCTTTACCTAATTAATTAATCTAGTTGAAACCTAACTAAGCGAGGATCTTGCACTTAGCTCGGCAATTCCTACTACACAATCACATAAGTTATGGCCATTGGAACCAAACCCAACCCCAACTATAATCACAACATGGGATTAGAGTATCCAAGACCTAAAATCCAAATTTTTATCCAGCCAAATCAAGTTCTACTATGTGGAAATTACTCATAGGGTGATCAAACCTAGAAAATCCACGAACCCTCCAAGAATCATGCATAAAAATCATCCTACACAATTCTAGAGAGAGAAACAAGGAGTAGAGAAGCATAACTTTCATTAAATTCAAAAAAAATACAATATTAGTTTCAAGAATCAAACCAATAGTTTTTAATTCATCCTAGGTTGATTATAGAAGCTTCTAGCCTTCCATTTTCGTAGAGGCAACCATGGGAGAAGAGGAAATGAGCTAAAACTTAGTGAGAGAGTTAAGGATGCATGAATTCAGTGGTGAGGGAGATGATGGCCGAAAATATCCTAGGGTTTTTGGGGAAAAATTATAAAAATGCCATTAATGAAGCCTATTTCGCCCTTTGGAATTGGAAACCATTTATGCCCTCACTTCATGAATTTATGAAGATTTATTGTTCCAATCCTAAGCTTGGAATAAATCCCAGCAAGCTCCAATGTCTCCCAAGTCTACTTCTAAAATTAAAAATTCCTAACAAGAAAAATTGGACCTTAAAGTAAGAAAATTAATATGAAATATAATAAATTCTAATTTGACCTCAATGATATAAATAAATACTAATTAAACAATTAAATACAAGTTTGAAATACTAGAATTAAGTATAAAAGTACAAAGATAAACATTAGAAGTGTTTATCAGTAGATTTTCTTATGAATTTTCACATTGCTTCAAGCCCCCGTTAGCAAGAAGAGGCCAATTAGGGAATTTTTGAAACACTTCTCATTGTTATTTCTCTAAGGCTTCATGTGAAAGATTTACTCTCATTGGAGGAAGATAGGGGTGAAAATGGAGACAACTCCAATCGAACCAATTGCATCTTGTCAGGATGACCAACTTAAACGAAAAGTGGGGGGATACGATAAGCCAAGTTCCACAACACCAACTAATTGTCAGACTGACAATCCTTTGGCCACCAACACAGAGAGCATTCCCACTGAACCTAAAGAGGTCAATGTTTTGGATACGGGATTACATGACCGTGTAAATATTCACTAATGAGGCCCAAAATTACACAAGAAAAAGGAACAGTCAGCACACATTGTGTAAATAGGTCAGTTAAACCTGGTAGTGCGTTAGAGCAATGGTTATATTGTTGGACAGCAACTACACAGGTCAAGTAAGGATTTCACGCCGTGTAATTTAGCATTCTTTCTATAAATAGCTGGAGCGACCTTTTGTCATTTTCTTAGTTTTTTTTTTTTTTTAAGAGTAGAGAGCGTCGAAGCTCTAAGGCTAGAGGAGAGGTGCTCACCAATTGGACAAGTCTTGAGGAGATCTTCAAGATCAAACTTGGAATCTTCACATAAATGAGATCAATCTTTATTCTTCCTCTATTCTTATACATTTTTATTTATGCTATTTTGTTTTAATATGTGTAGGTAGATTCTCTATAGTCCCAGGTATTGATGTACTTGATGTAGTTTTGCTTCAGATTGGTGAAGATTTCTTTCACTAACTAAGGACATACATGGACAATACCTTCTCTTTCAGACAATAGCCACTTAGTTCATGTGTAGGGTTTCTTTAACTGAATAAAAGTAGGATGAAATCAGAAAAACACCCAGTAAATTGTATTAAATTGATAGTTGCACATTTTCTTTAATTCAGATAGTGTCTCTAATCATACTTCTTGATGCTGGAGAATGTCAGTAGTTTATGTTAAAAGTATTCATGAAAAGAATTGTATATGTACAGTAATGTAACTAATCATACTTCCCTTAATACTGCTTTATCCATTCTTGTTTGCTTAGAAGATCACCAATCTCTTCCTTAGTCCAATGATGTATTGGTTGGAAAAGAGTGTGCAACCTTTATTTATTTATTTTTTTCTCTTTATTGTTTCCTTTAAAAGGACAGGTTTCATGTCCTGAACTATTCATTGACTTGCATAAAACAAAACATTGGCCATGGAAAACTTCCATCCCTTTCTTCTTACCTAACAACTTCTTTCATAAGTGATCATTTCTCCAATGTCTCACTCAAATAAGCAATATTGGATCAGTTATATGTCTTGATCACTTAAGTCATAACCATTGAGAAGGTATAGGCCTTTGACTTTACTTTTGTTATTCTATTTTGTATGTATTAAGCTTAGACTTTGCGATAGGCTTCAACACATTTTCGTAGAATCAACACCAAAGATTCCCATAGCTATGTTCAGTGATTTTTTTAACAATATGATGGTATGTGTGGCTTATTGTCAGCAAATGATGTCTATTGCACTCTATTCCTCAATGAATTGTTCTTTAGTTTGGCCTCCCCATCATATATCTACAAGTTTCTAATCTTTTGGGTTCCATAACTATATGTTATATCACTTTTTAGCCATAGACATAACTAATACGATGTGCTATTGTTATGGCACAACAAGGAAGTATCTAAATGGATGGACGATCTAAAGTGTTGGGCATATTACTATAGCGCCTTAGTGTAGTTGAGGATTATCCTGAGGAGACCAAGACGATAGCAATATCTGGAATGTATTCACTTGATTATTATATCCACAACAAGACAACTTAAAAAAAAAAAAAGACAGACAAACAAATGCCTCAATGATTGTACAAGACACACCATGGAAATGAGGAGGCCTCCAAAGGTTCCACATGCACAATCAGAAAGACGTTACATGATTAGGAGCCACGCGAGGGTCCACCCTTCTTTCCACCTTATTGAATGGTAGTTTTACTCAATCCATCGTTTATGGACATGAGTTGCCACCTCAATCGTCTAGCCACAACATGACGGAGCTTCCCAAGAATTTGCCATAGGTCACTCCAAAGGTTTTAATCAAGTGTCAAGAAAGATAGGGAGACCTCCAAAGATTTCGCAGAAGGCAAGAGGAAACGTGTAATGAAACCATAAGCAAGTCAAAAGGAACCCGCTATTCATCAAAATCTCAAACCTCAGTTGTCAAAGAATCCACTATGCCTTTATATCAGTTACCATTTGTACGTTTCATGCTTCTAATCACTTGGCATTATACAAAGCTAGATTTTAATGCCCTACGTTCCGGGTTAAGTGTTCTATGTTTTACTTTGGTATGAAAAATAATATTGTTTTGATGTTTTAAAATGCAAATGTGGTTTAATTGACAGCTTAATGGATAAAACAATAAGAAACATGATAGTAATATTAAATATTTTAACAAAAATAACATAATTGATGTCTTATCAATAGAATATACTAGCAAACATAAAATAACATTAATAATAATTGGTGTTTTAAATTTTAGGTAAGCGCGCTAATATATATAATATAAATGATGTTATTAAAGACACCAACAAACATAGAAAAGCTACAACAAAATTAAGAGTGACTATATTTCTTATTTATAGTTATCAATGCTAAACAATCATTTCATTGCAAAATAAATAAGTTAATTTTTAAATGAATAATAACCAAAATTATTACTATGAAATTTCTACAAGGCAAAGACACACACATATATAAGCAAAATGAATTACTAAGGGATAGGAGTGTAATTAGTTTACAAACCCATATAACTATAAATCAATACAACTATATGAAACCAATAAGTCATCGAAAAAGGCCAATAAGGGGAGAGAAAAAGGTAATAGCACAACTGTGGAATCTTATCAATAGATTTTTGTAGTGACTCTTATCAATAACACAATTGTGTTCAATATTAGTTAAAAAAAGAAAGTAGAACATTACATACCTAGTAAGTGCAATAGTACACACTATGAAGTCCTCTAAGGGCAAAATAGGAGGAAAAAAAAGAAAAAGAAAATACATTAGTGACTTAAACTCAAAGCCTCAAATAAATAATGGCAAAAAATAGTTTATTAAAATCTATGTTGCCTTAAAATTCACAATTTTATAAATGAACATACAGAAATAATAGATACATGAATAAGGGAAGGGATAATCCTTGATTCGAGGTCAAGAGAACCTCCTGAGAAAAGAGATAAAGAAAGGATATTGGTTTAATTCTTCATTGCCTCTTCTGAGTATAAACTAGCAAATATATAATAAATACTCACGCACAAAGTTTCCCGAAACCGACTAACTAATCATCATTGCTAAAAAGACCTTTTGGTTTTGCCTTGGGTGTTGTTATTTGATTCAATAAACCCACAGCATAATCAATAATTCCAATACTAGCCCATTTACTGTGAAATTGATCCATAACATTTCTCCAATGCTTCACAAACATCTTGTCCTCAAGGTGTAATTCTTCCTTGGAATACGCATGGTATGCTTGGTCATATGTTTCAAGAAAGTTGTTGATGTAAGATAGACATATTAGGGTTTTATGAGGAATTAGGGTTAAGGTTAGATTGTTATTTTACTTTTTATTATTTTTGTTATTATTTATATTATTTTATTTTGAAATTCATTGTTACAGAAATCAAGTTTATTTTTATTTAGTTGAATTCTATTGCTTATAAATAGATTTCTTTTTAATCAGTTTATTCTAACTTTATGCAATTAAATATTATATATTATTTTTATTCAAAGAGTATATGAGCAAAATCAAAATCAAGGAGTACTTTGCCTTAAAGGAATATATTCTAGGTTTCTTTTTCAAGGTACTACCCTGGGAGTACATATGGTTTTTATTCACTTTGTTTTACATCAATTTAGCATAAAAGCTAAACTTTGGTCCCTTTTGCTACCAAAAAATTTATTCTAAGATCACCATTAGATTCAAAAGATCCAGATTTGTTCGTTGTCAAATTTTGAACCTCCATGCGCTACCATGTTCTGGTCAAAGTCTAGTGACTTTCTTGTGTGTATAATCGTGTTCTGAGTGCTCTTTCGCAACTTTTTGGACATTTTTCGAAAAAACTACCCCCACCATCACGTTTAGGAGTATCAGATGTGTTAGGACACAAAACTTCAGCCCTACCAAAGCCGCCATGCACTAGTCAAACCCCGACAGAGCCTCCTCCACATGTCGGTCAATCTTCTTGACTCACTAAGTTGACCTATAGTGAACTCACTTCATACATTGCCATATTCACTCATCGCCATATCAGCCCTAGTGATATCATCATCCACGCTAGTCGACATCCCCAATCACTGTTCAACACATAAGCCCTACTTGCAACGTCATCTTCACATCACACTACATTGTCATCTGCCACCTCATTGCCACACAAGCAAATAACAACCAACCAGAGTTTAACACATCATCAATGCCACATCACACCACCATGTCATTTTATGGGTCATCGCCGCTTGACTAGTCAAGTTAACCATTGACTAGTGTTGACTATTAATTGTTGACTTTGACTTTCACCTTCTCCCACTCATCCGAGAAGATTCAGCGGTTCCAATTCTTTAATAATTTAGAACTTGTGTGGCAGGCATACTCTAGAACTTGCCAGGGATTGATGAAGAAGTGTCTAAACTCTTTAATACCATAGGATTTGTGTTTTTGCAAAATCATTATTGATATTACAAACTAAAAAAGAGATATAAAAGAGCATTATAAGAATAGACTCAACATTTGAGAGATAAGAAATGCTTTTATGATTTTTTTAATAATAATAAGATTCCTAATTTATTGAGATTTAAAAATGTTGAGAATTTTGTTTACTATAAATAGAGCCTTATTCCACAAAATAAACAAAATCACCCAAAAAAACATTTACAGGAAGCAAAGTGAAATTTTTTTTTTCAAGAAAGAGCATCAATTGGTATCGCTTAACAACAATCACATAGAAAATTATTATTTAGAAAAAGCAGAGAATTTTTTTAAGAGAGAACATCAATTAAGGTATGGCTTCTTCCCTTGATTCATTGCAAACCAAAGTTGAGAACTCTAAGCTAAATTTTCAACTAATTATACAACTCGTGTATAACACGTGCAAGTTTTTCTTTAAAAGAATTATGTATACTTCATTTGAAACTCTTCCTTCTCAATAAAATCTAACTTCTAAAACTCCTTTCCTTAAAAAATTATACATATGAATCCGAATGTTGATAGTGAAACAAATATAGTATAATGAAATATAAAGATGTGTAGGAATCATAGACAATCCTTTTAAAAAAATCACAAATAAACAAATTTTAACATAAAGAATTATTATAGATGTTGTGTTAATTCTCTGTTTTAAGTCTAAAATGTTTTGTGAGAGAGTATATTAGAAATAAAATAACATATAGATCTTCACCTGATAACTAGAACATTTGAGTTTAATCCTTAAAAAATTAGATTTAGTAATTTAGGTATAGCAAGATTTCAGTTCTTATTCTAATATGATTACACAAGATTAGACAACATGTAAAACCATACAAGAACTTAAAATTGTTGCCATCAGAAGAAAGAGACAAGAATGTTAACCTAAGAAAAATTTATATTCGACTCTTTTGGGGACAATTAGACCTTCCTTAAAGGGGCTGGTGCACTCCAGAAATTGTTAGGTAATGACGAATAAATGTTAGAACTCTCTAAGGCCAGAGGCTTTGGGTTGGTGCAAAACTATTATTTATATTACAAATTAAAAAGAGATGGAGAAGCATTATAAGAAGAGAATCAGTATTTCAGAGCTTTGGTATGATTTACGATTGTTCTAATAACAATAGGATTTCTAATTATTTGAGATTTAATATGGTTGCAAATTTTTTGCTATAAATTGGGCCGTAATTCCACCAAAGAAAACAAAAATCACATAAAAATCATCTAGAGAAAGTAGAAAGAATTTTTCTCAGAGAGAGCATCAGTTAGTATTCACTTAACAATCATATAGCAAATCATTTAGAGAAAGAACAAAGAATTTTGCTAAGAGAGCATCGATTATGGTGTAACTTCTTCTTTTGATTCTTTTTAACCCAAAGTTGAGAACTCTAAGTGTCTGTCTGGTTTGATGGAATGAGCCTAGGTGGGAATGGAAAGAGAAAATGAAGTGAGAATGATATGAGGTAAGGAAGCCGAATTACATTGTTTGGTATAAAAATTAAAATAGGGAAACCCTATGGCATTCTATTGTTTGGTATGTAAGAAAAAGTGTTAAAAAAGGTTTCTTTTGATTTGCAGATCTTTGCTACTAGGGATGATCCCTTGACGTGGGCTAAGAATACTGGAAAATATAATGGACTTGTCTTTAGAAGATGTCACGCTTTTTCTACAAAAATAATTCTTGAAAAATTATTGTATAATTCAAGTAAACTTATTGTTGTGGTATACTTGTATAATTCAAGTTAACTTGTTGATATAATATTGATGCACACCCTATAGCATTGCTACTATAGGTTGCGATCAAATTAAAAATACAAAGTCCAAGTTTCAAACTAGAGTCGTGTTCTCAAAGAGCCACTAGTATAGGTTTCAGTTAATTAGGTAAAATGGGAGGAATTTTTAGCAATCAACCTAAGAAACTATCAGACTATGGTGATTCTATCATCAACCTAAAGAAAAATTTAATTCTAGTTATGCTACTTAACTAAAATAACTCCAAAATCTCAAGATTAACCTACCTAATTAATTAACTTGGTTGAACCCTTACTAAGCTGGAATCCCTGCACCTAGCACAGCAATTCCTACTAAGCATTTGTATAGATTATAGCCATTAGAACCAAATCTAACCCTAAACAATATTGCAGCAAAGGATTAGAGCATCCAAGACCTAATTTCTGAATTTTTGTCCAACCAAATCAAGTTCTACTCGGTGGAAATTACTCCTAGGTGATTAGGCCTAGAAATCCCACAAACTCATCCAACAATTGCATAATAATCATCACACACAATCATAGAGAAAGAAACGAGGAGTCAAGAAGCATAACTATTATTAAATTCAAAATAAAACAATAGAGGTCTTAAGAATCAAGCTGGCAGTCTTCCAGCTATTCCAGATTGACTACGGATGCACCTAGCCTTCAATTTTCATAGAGGCAACCTTGGGAGAAGAAGAAAACGAAGAAAGCTTAAAAGAAACTGTCAATGGCGGCTAGGAATGGGAGCTACCCAAATTTGCATATATCTAGGTTTAGAAAAATTACGAAACTACTATTAATGAGCCCCTAATTACAAAAATGTCATTAATGAAGCTTAAATTACAAAAATGGCACTCTTTATGTTGTCAAAAGCCTATTTCGCCCTTCTTGAGTTACCAAAATATCCTTTATGCCCTTGTTTTATGAATTAATGAAAATTATTGTTCTAATCCTAATCTTGGACATAAATCTTGAGGCCTCCCAGATCTAATCCTGAAATTTAAAAAGTAAAATTTCTGCTTAAATTCTGCTGCAAAATATTGATTCACATGCACTTTACATGCTTGTTCTTATGCTAAAACTTAAATTTCTGCTTGTGTGCGGAATAAAATTCGTGTGGAAGCCACTGAAAGAAATTGCAGGACTAACTGAAGAAACTTGACTATGGTTCTTGTCATCACCAACTTTCCAACACTCAATGGTCAATTACTCTCGTTTGGCTGTTAGCTTCAACACTCGCCTTGCGTTCTCCATGCTATATTGCAGACAAGGGAGGACAAGAAGAAATGTAACCAAAAAAGAAAAAGTTCATTGTAGATAATTAGACCTTCCACCTGAAATATTCCCTCCAACTGTAGATAATTAGCTATGCTTGTGCCTTTCTTCAATGATGTGGTTGGAATACTTGGAGCTTTTGAGTTTTGCCATTGACAGTTTATTTCCCAATTGACATGTACAGCTTTTCTTCATACTCTTATTTTCACCCCTGCGTAGAATATATCAAAAAAAAATGAGAAATATAGATTTGTGGGTGTCTCTACAATGAAAATAATTAAATAAATTCAATTAGAAAAGAGAATTCCATAAAAAATAGGAAGATAAAAAACAAAAAAAAAAAAAAATGGTTTCTAGTAATATCCACGTACGAATAATATTGAGGGGTTGATTTTCTCCGTAGGCTCCCTGAGAATTGTGGCCCCTCGTCGAAACAGAAAACGAACCTTAGGAGAGTCTTGTAGAGAAGAAGACGCTCTGAAGGATGAATTCTGCATAATCGTAAGCGCCAAGAAAAAAGTTTCCATCTTTTAAGGTTTTACGTGATTACATTATGTTCATATACATGTTCAGACCTTCCCATTATGTTAATGAGTTTGGTCTTGCATGCATGCATATAAAGTTACAATTTTCCTAGTTTGATTGGATCAAAACAATGATATTTTGATATTTGTCCATATATTACAAAAAGTCAGTTCATAATATCCATTGTCAAATCCCTCCTATTGTAGAGCATAGAACAATGGGATAGGTTGGAATAGGATCCTATTCCACATCGGCATGTTGAGCTTTACGTTGTCTATGATATGCAATTGGACATTCACACCTTTTAGCCATAATCAGGTTTGAAATACAAACATAAACAAGTTAAATTTTAGATAGATAATATGACAACTATGAAATCCATTGTGAAAAATGAGACTTTGTAATATATAACAACTACATTAAAAATTTTCATTCTTCATAGATCATTGTGGATTTTGAAAATCCATAATTGTATCACTTTGCTTAATTATTCAAATTAAAATTTTTTATTCTTCATAGTTTATCATTGTGGATTTTGAAAATCCATAATTGTATCACTTTGCTTAATTATTCAAATTACAAATTTTCATTCTTCATAGTTTATCATTGTGGATTTTGAAAATTCATAATTGTATCACTTTGCTTAATTATTCAAATGTTACAGACTTAGGATCTCCATAAATAATCCTATTTACACTTATGGATTTTGAAAATCCGAAGGCAAAAAAAAAAAAAAAAAATACTAGTGACAACACCTCACCTCACCAAAAACTTGTGAAATCACCACAATCAAATTGAAATCAGAAGCCAAAATAGAAATCAAAATAAAAACTTATGAGAAATACAACAAACCTTAAACCCTATCACTCGAGCGTTTCTTGAGGAAGTATGTGTCCATCAAGGTGCTCCTGAGGGCTTGTACCTCAAAATTGATCCACCATACATGATACGTAACTCTAAATTGGGACATGTTCTGAATAGAAAACGACATCGTGGAACAAGAGAGTCGTGAAATTAGACTTTTGGATAGCTAGAGAACTAAGAATATTCCTGTGGACTCCTCTAAAACTCACTTATCTCCCTTTTACATACAACAAACCCTCTTCTTCCTTAAATGCCTTGTGGAAGCCAAAGCAATATTCTTTTTCCATTTATCACTCCAAATTTCAAACTATATATACAAAAACAAAAGCAACAACAAAGAACATTAGAGGCCAAGCAATATCAGAAAACTGCAACAACAGTAGAGAACCACAAGATCAATAAATAGAGAAAGAAGCAAACAGAGCGTAAAACCTATTTGATCGTGGACCAATAAACAACAAAATAGGATAGGCAAAGCAAACAACAGAGGCCAAGGAAACAGAGAAAGTAGAATTTGAAAAACGAGGTTGCACAAGCTCAAACAATAAAACTGAAGAGAAATAAGAGCAAGAAAGATAAAAACCTACCTGTAAAAGGAGGCTCTCCACGGAGGTGGCAAAGGTGGTGATCGACAGCAGGAAGATGAGTCAAGGAAATATGGAAGCTTTGACCTCACACGCAAATGCTCTCACACAAACTAGGTTTCAGAGCACTTGGGAATGGCTGAAATGAACTTCACTCTCAATATAAACGATGGGTAAATTTGTTAAATCAATTCCTGCATAAATCAATGTAAAATGATAGATACTAAACCCCTCATGAACCAGTGCAGTAAAAACTTTTTAAACCGGTTGGATCCAACCATTGTAATATGTTTTCACCTAAACTACAAAAATGCCATAGCATGTTACATTCTAAACCAGTTACTCTAAAACCAGTGTAAAAAGTTCACCCATTATTTACAAAAATGCCATCCCCTCTTTTTCTATATCTAGTGAAGTGGAATCGGCGTAAAAATTCTGCTATAGAATCCCATTTTTGTAATAGTGAATTGTCCTCGTGTCCAATCCATGTTTCTTCATAGCATGCAAACTAATCAAATGAATGATCAATATCTTATATTGATTCATCATGCTTTTCATAGTCTTGCTCATCAAGAGGCTCACAAATATCACTCTTTTTAGCTAGGAAGGAACAAAATCTCATGAACGTGACTTATATTGTGAACATTATATTTTGTCGTAATATATTTTTATTTTATTTTATTTTATTTTTATTTATATTCTATCTTATTTTATTTTATTTTAATCTTATTTTAGCTTATGTTATTTTTGAAGAAAAAAAATTATTGGTATTATTATTTTGTCCTAATACATTTTTATCTTTATTTTTATTTTTATTTCATTTTATTTTTATCTTTACTTTATTTTATCTTATTTAATTTTTATTTAATTTTATTTTATCTTATTTTATTTTAAAAAAATAGAAAAAATATTATAATTATTATTTTTCCTGCATAATATATTCCAAATATATATATATATAAAAGGAAAAAGAAAAGTGTAAAAGGAGAAGATGAAAAAAAAGAAAATGAAAGAAACATATATTTAAAAAAAAAAAAAAAAAAAAAAGAGAGAACGGAAAAAGGAAAAGAAAGAAGAAAGAAACAAGAAGAAAAGAAAGGGAAGGAGACCAGAAAGGGAGCAGCGACGGGGAAGAAAAGGAAAAAGGAAAAAGAAAGTAAAAGGAAAAAAGAGAAGAGAAGGAGGTCTGTAGGAAACAGAGAAGTGGGTAGTGAAGCAAAATTCGCGGAGCGGAAGTTCGGGAAGGCAGGTGGGAGTAGCAGCGGAACAGAGGCCGAAAATGGCAGAGTCAGAGTGATATTTGTGAGCTTCATGGTTTTTCTTGCTTGGAAAATTCAGGTTTGATTCCTTTCGTTTTTTCAATTAAATTGTATTTGGATAATGGGGCTGTTTGGATAATTAGATAGCTTCATGGCTCCATTCTATTTACTATTGTTATCTTCTGCGCCTGAGTTTCAGCCAGCGATTGTGGTTCAAAGACTTATTCTGTTTGGAATTTAGTAGAGTTGCCTCTGTGACTTTGGTGCATTCATTTGTTTCAGTGTGCTTCTGTGTCTTGGTTGGTGATTACAGCTTACGGGGATCCCCAAATTACTTTGTAACTCTCTTGGTTCTGGTTTAGTTTTGATTGTTGTGTGTCTAGTTATGGGTGTGTTTTGGGGATTGGGCTGATTTCCCTTATACTTTGTGATGAATAATTTCTTTTGATTTATTCACCGCATATTTTATCGTTTGAATGTGTAAGTATTCATTATTCTCTTGATTTAAATGTTTATTAAGTGAGTATGCCTCTGGATTTTCTCTTTGTCATTTGTGCTTGTTGAAGTATGGATAAATAATGCTCTTTCAACTTCTGTTAGAGTAAGCCGTGTAATTGTAACACCAAATTTTAACTTTCAAATTTATGAAAACACCTTCCATTGATATCAGTTCATTAAGAAAATTGAAAATAAAAAATTCTGGTTTCAAGTGGACAGCTTTTAGGCTTTGACTGCTTGCTGCCCTGTTTTTACAAAATATAGAAATGTGGTGTATACATATCCAAAAATTATGAAAGTCTCCAGAAATCAAGTTTAATGTATCCAGAGCAGGTGGAAAAATTTTTGTACAAAATTTCGTTGGTTTGATAGGTCAATTAAGCAAAACATGGAAACTGTTGTGTTTACTGGTAAAATCATGAGGTGTAACTTTGAAGACTTTTCTGTATTAATTGGTTAAGCCAAAAATTCTGAAAATTTGTATGCGTGAAGTATAGTGTTTCATGAGCTTGAGAAAATAATTTTATATAATTATCTTTGGTTTGAAAGTACTAATAATTCATGGTTTCTAGCTGTCCAGATAAACAGAATTTCATCACAAGGTGTACTAGTCTAAAATCTGTCATCTTTAGAATTCACATAAGTATATAATATACAAGAGACAAGTATCCACTTTAAAATAATGTAGATATGATTTAAATTACACCACTTAATCCTCAAAAATTCATTACACAAAGATCAGCTTTAATCATAACAGAAAACAGCCAGCATTCACATTCAATCTTGAGTTACCTCTTTTGGCTTGTCACCTGTGTAAAATCATCAACACTAATAATATGAGAAACCAATGATTTCTCAATAGTTTGCTCATTCAAACAAGGTTCAAAGACGACATAATTGAAGGTGATTAGAAGAAATTACAAAGAAAGAGGCATAACTAAGTATAGGGATCTTTATGGACAGCATACATAGATTTGGTGCTCCCTTCTTGCACCATTGCTTGCTCATAGGGTGAGGTCTGTTTAGTGCTTTCTTTTTGGCACTACTTACCCCTATGAGGTATTCATACACCATTCAGTCCATAGATGCCACTTTTGGATTCATTTGGCATACCCCATACCCCATGGTTACACAACTTTCTTCATACTCTTCCCATAACACCTTGTGGGTTTGCATGCTTCCATCTAGGGTTGAACATATATGGTACTAAACCTTCATAATAATAGCAATCCAGCTTACATTCAATTACACAAGATAACATTGAATTCCAATACACAAATGACAAGAAATAACAATAGCAAGAGTGCAGAAATTTCAGCATACAAGCACAAATAACCTATGCTTGAATTAAACCAACTACCTCTTGTCTTCAATTCTTTCTTGAACAGCTCTAGGGTTTTTCTTCCAAAGTCTCTATGGCAGCTCTCCTTCTCTTTTGAGGCTAATTAGATGGCTAATTCAAGTGATTGAAGTAGTAAGACCTCTTAGGGTTACACAAGCTTGCTTTCTCTCTCTTGTCTTTCTTCCTCTGTTCTCCACGCCTAGCTCTCTTTCTCCTCTTTTTATTTCTTTTCTTTTCCCCCCTTGAGTTTGCCAACCTTCCTTGTCTAGAATTCTCTAAATTTTTCTTTATTTGTTGCATACATAAATATCATAAGGTTATGCACACAAGCCTTGCCTAGTGTCACTATTTCATTAGTTGATACTTTGACTAATTCAAAGTCAACTTTGTTGACCTTGTGCAAGGGTGAGTGGCGTGAACCCTAAGGAGAGTGGGCTGCTGCCTCCTTGGCTTCCTCTCTTCTCCCTTTTATTTATCTCCTTTTTGTCTATTTTATTTTCTATAGTTATTTACTTGTATTAATTAATATCATGGGTCATCAAGGGTGTGGTCAAATATGGCTGCTATGGCCAAGTGTGGCTGCTGGGATTGGTTGTCTCGTTGACTTATCAAGGCTGCAGCTCCTCCTTCATGCGCAAGTCCCACATGCCTCCCTTTCATGCACAAGTCTCACAAAATATCACCAAGATATCAAGTGTACCATTATCATACTATGGCATGTTGTCAAGCTATGATTGGTGGGAGTGTCCCCTCCTTAATTGCACACTTCCTAGAGGTTAAAACATGCAAAGTGGTATGGGTCTGAAGAGGGGAGGCTGCTGCCTTCTTGGTTCAATTTGGACTAAGCCTCTTTAATGCCATTAACCTAGTTAAAGCTCCCTTCATTCCATTTCAACTAGTTGTTCTCTACTTTTGGCTAATTGTGAATGTGCAACTAGTTGTCAAACCTTTTTCAACTTAGTTCTTATGAGTGAAATAACATAATTTTAATTACATATGTCCATGTAAAGTATTAAATTTCTACTTATCACCAACATGCACATATGTTTGCTCACATAAAGTTAGAAATATAACTAGTATAATCACATACATATAACTCATTTAATTCAAAATATTCAATTAGGGAATGCTTTGAACATGCATATAAATATGGATGATGCACATAAAATCATGCATATTGTTCAATTAGGTAATCTAATTAGGGGATGTTACAGTAATGATGCCTGATTTAGCAAGTTTTGGTTGATAGTGAATCTTGGTTGCATACTTCCTGTGCTTGATCCAATTTCTGCATTCATGTCTTTGGTTTTGCTTCTTCAGTGGCTGAATGCTTACATGGAATTGAGATTGAAAGGGGATATCATATTCTGTGTTTCTAAACAAATTTAGAGATCATTATGTTCATTCTCTACACTTTGGCATTTTAATAATCTAGATTACTTGTGTTCTTTGTCCGAAGAGTTGAAAACTTTTCTTTTGCTATAGTTTGCCTTCATATGTTTTGGTTTGGGTTGAGTGTCTGCTGTAAGTTCATGGCATGTTGAATTGAATTTCAGAATTTCTTATTATTCTGACCCATGAGTGTGCATTTGCCAACACTTTACCCCATTTGTTGAGACTTTATGATTGTAGACTATTCTATCAGATTCATTTTTAGTAAGATTTCACTGTTTTCTGCAACTTGTTGAGCGTTTGGTTTATGGAAGCACTGTGTCTTTTCAAAATTATATCTAGAGTCTTCCTTTTGGATCAGAATTTGATTCCGTGAAAGGAACTTTGTGGTTGAATTCTGTCTTGGAACTTAAAGGAATTCGGTTCAGGCCAAATGGGTATGAAAAGAATTGATGAGGTGAGAAAAGAAAAGGTTTAATGTTTAGTGGTAGATTTGATGAACGGGTTGAGTGTGTTTTGTTTATTTGCTTTATTTTATTTTAGTTGTTACCTATTTCTTCCTTCAAAATTTTTTTTTTTTATTTTAGATGGGGTGTGAAAATACTGTTTTTCCGATTGAGACTAAATCAGTCTTGGGTATTGTGATGTCTTTGCTCTTTTCTAGTATTAATATTTTAGATTATTAATTGGAGATGTGAGTTTTGTAAATGATTTGGTTGAATTTTTCTGTGTTTGATACTTAGCCAGGATATTGGATAAACTTTGTGTTGAGCTTCCTTTACGTGTGATTCTTGGCTTCTACATATTGATTTTATTCTTGCTTGATCCCCTGCTGAGATTGGTGCTGCCTTCGGGATGATTTAGACATAATACTTGAATTTTCTACATTAATCATGGGGCAATTTGGTTTTTAATTTGACTGGTGGTTGTGGAGTTTGCATGAATTTATGGTGATTTAGTCTCTTAATTCTACAGTGCATTAGTTTTTTGTCTGAGTGATCCAACAAAACTTTCACTTTGAGTAGGTTTTTCCTTGAATAATGGAGGTTTTAGCTTTATAATCCTATATCTAACAGTGTGAATGACTGGGCTGTTATGTGTGGTTAATAAAGTCAGACTTAGTTAGCCTTTGATTAATGTTGGTTTATGCTTTATGAAGTGTCATTCAAATTTTGAAATCATGTGTTTTGGTGAGCCACTCCATTTGGTTTCTTTTTGGGTTGTTTAAATTTACATATATATTTAGTGGGTTTTTGTCATGTGCACCAAACAGCTCCCTTGGAAATGTGGTTTTCGGTTAATCAGGATCACAGCACAAAATGGGCTGGGTATCTGAAGAGGGTGTAAATAGAAATTATGCGGGTGTGAAAAGAAGAGATTTGGTTCAGGGGAATCTTATGAGATATGGGTGTAAACAGGAATTGTTGGGGTGCGAAAGGAAATTGTGGGTTCAGCTAGTATGATGTTAAATGTAGGTGCAAATAGATATGGGGGTGTGAGTAAAGAAAAGAACTGAATGAGTGTGAATAGATATTGCCAGGTTGTGAAAAGAGAAAAGTGAATTCAGATCAGTGAGTAGGAATTGTGGGGGTGCAGAAAGAAAATAATGAGTCGTACAAGAAATGGGTGAAAATAGGAATTGTGAGGGCGTGAAAAGAGAGGATTGGGCTGAGGAAGCCGATGATAGCTTTAAAAAAAAAAAAAGGAAATTTGTTTCACGCTCTTTTCCCATGTAATTTTGGATGTATCCTCATTCTCTAGTTTTAAATTGTAATTAGCATGCATACATGTTAGGGTGTATTTGGATCATTAGGGTCTCGAGGCTCTTCACTGATTATGGAATAATAGGTGGTTCGGTCTTTTATAAGATTGAGCTTATATTATTCAACTTAAGTGAGAATAAGTGCTATTTGGAGGGACAATTTATCTGTCTCGAAAGATGGAAGGACTTTAGGTTCATTTAAAAAACTCATACATACATATTTATTTTGTCGTTATTTTATTAAAAATTATAATGTTATTTTAGCACTAAATAAAATACAATTTTTGGTCATATCATTATTTTATATAACTAATTTGGGTAACCATTTTTTACAGATGTTGTGGAGTGCCTAACACCTTTCTTACGCATAACCGACTCCCGAACTCACATATGGTTCGTATTCTGACACTTTTTCGATAATAAAAAAAATTAAAATAAATAGAGTTTTTAATTATACCTTAATTCTTAAACAATTAGTGGCGATTCTAAAAATTAATTTTTTTAAAAAAATAAAAATTGTTCTATTATTTGTTGTAGCATTTTTATCCCCAAAAAGTACGTTATGACACATATCCCTCTACATGATTTGTGGCGCACCTAATCATTCCCTACATGTCATCTTGGTTAAAGGTGACATAGAATGATGTTAGAGCGTGTGATTTCATATTTAAGAAACTATAGTGACTTTAGGTCAAAGGGCTACTTACAATTGGATACATGAGAATTGCTAATGATATAAGATAATTTATGTAGCATTCTCTTGGCGGGTAGGTCAGTACATATGCTCTTCAATAATGTACCTATGCATTGACTTGATACTAGTCTCATGTATTATTAATATCCCTTCACAATATTACGTGACTAGGAATATTTTAAGAATAGCTAGAACTATTCTTGGGACAATTATTATATCGGTTCATAAAAGTGCACAAATAAAGGGAATATGTAATATAATAATTGTATTGTTAATTATAAAATGAGGTACATGTGTGTCCTAATAAAATCATTTAATGATTGGTTCCTTAGACACATTCCACAACACCATGCCCAGAATATTTCCACTTTTGAAAAGCTACTAAAGTGGGTAAAATATCTTTATTCCCACAAAGACTGATATAATAAATAGGCTTATGTGCTTCTAAGGTCAATATAACAATATGCAAATCAATTTAAAGCAATTTGAAAAGAAACATGACAACTAAATCACAACTTATGCAACACTTGTCGCAATAATTGACATAATGAGGTGACAAAAAAATAAATAAATTGAGGAAATTACCTACATACTTCAGAATGTCGCATGATAGACACTAAGTAAATTAAATTGTCTTCATACATCATGATGTTATATTTAAATAAAATTAGATTGTCTTACGCTTCTGGATGTAACATATAAAAGACTTTAAACTACCTCATATTTCTTGATGTGGCATGTCAAAGGAATTAAATTTCCTCATACTTTTAGACAAGACATATAAAAGGAATTATATTGACTTATACTTCTGGATGATACATATCAAAAAAATTAAATTGTCTAATACTTAATGAGTAGACAGATTAAAAAAAAATTAAATTGTCTTGTACTTCAAGATGAGGCATTACTTTTATTTATTCAAAGGAATATAAAATTCCTTGAATAAGATTTCTTCGAAGCTATATATGACTTTGATTCATTCAAAGCTACTTTACATGATTAATTATTTAAATTGAATCAAACACATTATATATATGGATTGAATCAATTACAACCTCACACTTCTACAAAAAGATAAGAACATGTAAAAGCATGAAAAGAAGACAAAGTAAATTGAATATCTGAACATGAAGCTTTGACATGTGTGGCAGATTTGGTTTTTGAAACAACACATTAGGGGTAATGCTCATTTGCCCCTCACATAGCGAAGATAATTAATTTTATTAAATTATTCAAACCCAAATAAAATTGTCAAACATTGATAAGAAAAATAAATAACCAATACCTGGTGAACTCAATGCCAATATCATGGCTTTGAGAATCTAGGCAAAAATTTATATCCAGCATCTTGCTTTACCAACACTATGGGCTTGTCTCTTTGGTGTTACAATTGATTGAAATCAGATGAAAGAATTGTGAATAAAGTGGTATAAATTGGTGGCATGGCCATCACTCACAAATTTCACTTCTCTAGTCTCTCTGGTCAATCATGGTGTTGGTAGAAGAGAGAATTAAATTACCTTATCATATTGCTAATGTGTTGTGAAAAATAAAGTAAGGCAGATAGTACTAAGAGAAGAACGAAGTCAACAGAGTGTCTATAATGAGTTTTCTTATTCATCCACTTAGGGGCATTTATACAAGTGGTGAGAAGACTCTCAATACAAGTAAAACCTACAAAAGATAATTATCCTTTAATTAATTACATCAAATAACTATAAAATAAAGATTGAGTCGTAGGGTAAACAATGTTTTAGATGTACATGCAAAATATTCGTAACAATAAGGCATGTTTTATGCCGCTTAGCATTGCATCCGCACAAGTTCCCATATGCTAAAAAGTCATTTATGGTTAAAAAAATCATGGAATACATATTGAAAGTCTCATTGTGATATCCTTCAAACACATCCACACCTACATCCAAAAGCATTTTCAAGTCTTCAATCAATGGCCCTAAAAGAACATCTATGTCATTTCTTGGCTGTCTTGGCCCTAAAATCATCATAGACAACATAAGGTTTGCACTTCATACACAACTGAGGGGGTACATTGTAGATCACCAAGAGAAGATGCCATGCACTATGCTTATTGCTAAGGTTACCATAAGGATTCATTCCATTCGTAGCATGTCCAAGTCTAAGATTTCTTAGCTCATTGCCTTTGAAAAAAATTGATCAATTTTTTTAATTGTGGAGGATCAGCTAGATGACAAAGCTTTCCATCATGTAGCCTCTCATTTGTATGCCATCTCATGTTCTTTGTATCATTTGCATTAGTAAATGATCACTTGAACCTTGGAATTATTGGAAGATATCATAACACTTTCGTGAGAGGCCCCTTAGTGCTCACATCACAACTAAAAGCACTATCCTTCACTTTGTAGTGTGACACTCTACATTTTGAGCACTCATGCAACCCTTGTAACTCTCCTATGCAATCATTAGGGCATGCATGTATCTTCTTATACTCCATACCTATCAAACACAAAATCTTCTTTGTCTCATAGTTGCCATCTAGTAGTGTATTACATTCCAAAAGAATATCTTTCAACAACTCAAGCAATTATATGAAGCTCTTATTGGTCCACCCATTTTGAGCCCTCAAGTTGACCAATCTCAACACCCTTGACAACTGTGTGAATTAAGTGCATCTTGAATACAAAGATTTTTCTGCATCACTGCATAAATTATCAAACACATGTGGTCGCTCAAAAGTCTCTTCGCCAATATCACTGATCATGTCTTCTAATCAATCATCCATATCCACATCAACTTCATCCCTTTCGGACACACTCGTCATCCCTAATTGTTCATCATGCCATATCCATCATGTATAACTCATGCAAAACCCTACACAAAGTCCATGCTCCCTTATTTTCTCAAAATTTAGTCACCTCTCATTCAAACATTTTACACAAGGACAATAAAACCTCCCAATACTATCAGGAACATTTCTCTTAGCAAATTCCAAAAACTATTCCACTCCATCTCATACTCATCACTTGTGTGCAAAGTATTTATCCAACTACGATACATAACACAACTTAAAAGATAATTAAGAATCAAAATTAAAAGATAATTAAGAATCAAAATTGCATATTTAAGTCATTACTAGTGCATCCAAGAAACTCCTTGAAGTCTTATTCAAGCATATTTTAGGTTTGATCCTAAAAGTTATAAATTAATTACAATATCTACAAGAATACATACAAATTGAATATTAAATTCTAAATCCATTTTCTAACCTTTTTTAAATCTTCTAACCCCATATAATACATGAAAAAAAAAATTACATTCTAAAACTTTTCTACATTTTAGCAAATGCTCTTATTTTTAAATTTCATTTAGTGACTCTATCAAAAATGTTACCCCGAGTGTCTTACTATTTAAAATTTTCAAACCTATTTAAAACTTTTCAACCTCATATAATACTTTAAAAATTATTATCTAAACCCATAATATATATTTAATATTTTCTAACCTATTTATAAGTTCCTAAGTTATTTAATTTTTTTCTAACCTATTTAAAATTTTCTAACCCCATATGATGAATAAAAATAATTGTCTAAACCCACTCATTTAGTATACTTTTATGATTTTTTTAAGCTATTTAAAAGTTCCTAAGTTATTTAAATTTTTCTAACCTATTTAAAATTTCCTAATCCCATATAATAAATAAAAAAATTATCTAACTCCATATTATACATATTTGAAAATTTCTAAGTTATTTAAATTTTTCCAACCTATATAAAATTTTCTAACCACATATGATACATAATCAAATTTGCCAACGTACTCTAAAAAAATTGATTTAACAAAAATACAAGAAAAGATACACAATAGAAAAAAAAAAATCATCCAACAAAAAATACAAATATTGTAGCACCTACTTTTTTTACACTAAATACAAAACAAACCAAAAATTATCCACAAGAAAAATCATCTAATAAACCTCTATATGTAAACGGAATACACAATAAAAGAAAAAAAAAAAATAGTGGTGGTCACACTAACACTAATACGTATACTCGAACAAGGTGAATGGCAGCATATAAGAAGAAAGTAAATGGAAGCAGTAAACAAGCAGAAGGAGAAAAAGAAGAAAATCGGCTTACCTGAGAATAGCGGCGAGGTTCAGCTGCTGTGGTGACAGCTACGAGCTGCTGATAGTGCGATGGCAACGGGGACAACGTCCTCAAAGTGCGACAGCCATGGACGTCCTCTCTTTCAAGATCAGTTCAACTTAAGTTAATGACACTTTGTTTTGTCCGCCTCTTCTATGGGGGAGGATGTTTTAAAATTTTTGACAACATACTACACCGGGTGCAATCTATCAGGTGTAAATACTGTTAACTAGACTGGTTATTAGCCAACTGGTTTAGTAAATATTCCAGTTTATTATGAAATTGCCACCATGTTTTTCATTAAATTGGGTGGATTACAACTAGTTTAAAAAGATACTCTTGAATCCAATTTTTGTACTAGTGATATGCATAAAGAAGATTACTAAATTTGTTAAACTATTATGATTTTTAAAAAAAGAAAATGGACTAGATTTATCTTATTAAACTAATGTAATTCCAAAATAACATGAATATTTATACGAGAAGAGAGGAGATTTTCCTTAAAGTAATCTCTAAGTTAATATATCTCTTCATACATGATTGATAAGAAACAAAATTCTGTCTCACTACTTATTTTACTTGTCTCAAACCTTGTTTTATAAGTTGTTTTAGTCAAAATTTAACATACAACTAACTTGTAATATTTTATTAGTTTTTGATTAATCCGAGACAAGTTTGGTATAAGTTATGGGACAAAGAAATTTTGTCTCGATTGATAGATAATTTATCTATATTTTAAGAAATAATTTTCATAAAACAATTGTCGATTTTTGAACTTTTATTTTACAGTTAGTTGGTTTTTAGATTTTTGGCATTTTTTATGATATGTAAGACCATCATTGGCCCGTGAGGAGGGAATATAAATGTTATATATATATATATATATATATATATTTGTGAAAGAATGGAATGAATATGAAAAACAGAATTTTAATCAAATTTTCTTTTCTCATTCCCCTTGGAGGATCTTTCTTAAAAGTGCATATAAATATGTCTTAGAAAGAGGTGAATAGGATAAATTTTTAATTGTTGAAAGTAAAAAAAAAAATTTCTGTTAAAATAAGTTTTTCAAAATTAATATTTATATATAAATTTTTTTCTCAAGTTAAAACCATTCTCAATAATATTTTTTTTTATCAAAATCAATTAAAAGATTGACTAAAAACAAATCTTGAGCTAAGACCTCCCCAATTTAGGGAATCCTGTCAGTTTTCTTTCCTTTATCTCAAAGTTACTAAGAAAGGTAGATTCCATTTCCTTTCCACTAGAAATTTTTCCTTACTCTAACCCACATAAATATTTTTTAATTCACAAATAAAAATTAATAGTTCTCTTATTAGAGGATTCCACCTATCATGATCTCTAATTATAACACTATGTGGAGGAATTTTCTCTCAAATTAAAAAAGCTTTTTTCTAAGGTATTGATCACTAATATTTAGTACTAAATTAGACATTGACTGATTCAGTTTGAGTTAAGCAGGATTACAAAGGTTGTAAAGTTCTTCTTATCATGTTTTAATGTAGTTACATTTCTAAAGTTAAATCTTAAAACTTCTGGTTAAACTAGAATAGTCCTTTATCAATTGATTTACCCATTTAGTGATAAATAAGCCTTTTCTTTTAGAAATATTTTTTTCATTACATTATATATTTATTTATTCTTTAAGAAATTCTCATAAAAAATACTAAAAAATAAATTTGTCAAAAATATTATCATAAAATTACCATAATAATTATGAATATCAATTAAGCAGTTCTTCGAAAAGTCAAAAGTGACCTTTAGGATAATGTATCAGTTAAACTTTTCAGTGCATTAAGAAAAACAAACAAATTACAGTAAAGAAATAGAAGGGTGACTGAAATTTCAAAGCTATCTTCCATTGTCCCTTTCATAAAGGACAATATTGATCAAATTCACAATAATGATCAACAACTTTCATTATTGACTCTATGTCCTTTCTTTTTCATTGTAAAAGGCCCACAAAAGAAAATAAAGGTAGCTTCCACTTCTTTTCCATGAAGACCTTGTAGCAATAGCCTACTTTCATTCCATATCCTAAGAGACCAAAGTGTTCAAAGTCACATCTCCTTGGTCGCTTTTTATGTCTCTGATATCTAGTACACTATATGGCATACTTTCGGTTAAATGTTTTTAAGTTTTAAAATTTCATATAAGAGATACTTTTGGTGTCTATTCTATCACAGAATAAATCTCTCATATATAAAATTTTGTTATGCATAAAAATGATTATCAAATTTATTGAACTTGTTTCCTTAACATTATTACAAAATTAAAAACAAATGACTAAATTTACTTTTCTAAGCTAATGCAATTTCAACATAACACGTTTATTTATGTGGGAATATAAAAAAGTACAGTTTTTCAATTTATTAAAAATCTTAACTGACAAATACTTATGGCATAAAAATATAACTTACTTATGGTAAGCATAAAATTGATAGTATTATTTATATATATATTTTTAAGAAATTCTCAAAATATAACTATATATTTGTCAATAATAATATCATAAAAATGTCACAATATCATAGTTAAACAACCTTTGAAAGGTTTATACATTTTCAGATGTAAAAAGTTTTTATATATAATCAAATAAGCAATCTTTGGAGAGTCAAAAGTCGAAGAACTTTAGTATACTATCATATTAACTTTTTAGTACCCCAATAAAAATAAATAAAGTCAAGAAATAGATGAGTGGCTGAAATTTCAAAGCTAGCATTCATAGTTGATAGTCCCTTTCCTAGAAGACAGTATTGATCATAATTCACACTTAAAAGGTCATTTTTTTCATTATTTTCTGTGTTTCCCTTTCCTAGAAACCAAAGGGAACTTCCACTCCCTTTCCTGAAAGACCACACTGTTCAAAGTCACACTTTCTTGGTCAGTCTTTGGTTATTATTATCTCAGTTTCCTCTGCTTATCATCACACTATAAAGAGAAGCCTAATGAAATCTTGCATTGCACACTGCCATCAAGAACCGCAAACACAATTGGAGAGTTCTTCAATGGCTTTTCCTATTCATGAAGCTTCTTCTTCTTCGGCTCCTTCTCCTTCTTATTCTTCCTGTCCTTTTGATTCAACACCCCAGTGGGACTACCAAGTTTTCTTGAGCTTCAGGGGAGAAGACACCCGCAAAGGATTCACAAGCCATTTGTATGCTTCACTGAATCAAAAAGGAATGACCACTTTCAAGGATGACAAAGAATTGGAGAGAGGAGATGTTATCTCATCAGAAATCATCAAGGCAATTGAAGGGTCTATGTTTGCAGTCATCGTTCTCTCCCCAAACTATGCTTCCTCCACATGGTGTTTGGATGAACTCCAAAAGATTGTGGAATGTAAGAAAATTTTGGGCCATGAAATTATTCCAATCTTCTATGGGGTGGATCCCTCTGATGTGAGAAACCAGAGGAAGTCGTTTGCAGAAGCTTTCAGAAAACATGACGAAAGGTTCGGAGCAGACAAAGAGAAGGTGCGGAGATGGAGAGATTCCTTAAGGGAAGTTGCCAATATCTCTGGTTGGGACTCCAAGGATTGGTAAGTCACATATAATCGAAATAAGGTTGAGAATTGTTTGATTATTTACCAAATAGAGCATGTAGGCTACAACATTGAAGTATGTATATTAGGTAAAATTTGTTGAAAGAACAAGACAATATATTTCCGTTACAGCTATGAAATCTGAGAAAGCTTAAGCACACTAGAATTGGAGAGTTCAATCTGACACTATTCAAGATTTCAGCTTATGTATTAAAATGCGAGGCTGCAAATTTCTTTAAGTATTAACCATATGATATATATATGTTATTTTATGCTTGTCTTTTTGTGGTTTAATTCGACCAAGCTTGAATTTTTACTAATGACAACTTATTATTCTTTCGACCACATAGGGCTGAAGCAGAGTTAATTGAAAGCATTGTTAGAGATCTGTACAGAAAACTGCAGCCAAAGTTGCATTATTACAGAGATGACTTGGTTGGAATTGATTCAAGGTTGGAAGAAGTGAACTTACTGTTAGACTTGGGTTTACATGATGTTCAATTCATAGGCATCTGTGGCATGGGTGGAATAGGTAAGACAACTATTGCTAGAGAAGTTTATGAGAGAATCCATGGCGAATTTGATGTTAGTTGTTTTCTTGCTAATGTTAGAGAGGTTTCACAGACAAATGGATTGGTTAACATTCAAAGACAACTTCTTTCTCAACTGAGGCAAAATAGCATTGACATTTTTGACCTATATGATGGGAAAAAGACAATAAGAAATCTTTTATCCAAGAAAAGAGTTCTTCTTGTTCTCGATGATGTAAGCGAAGTGAGCCAATTGGAGAATTTGGCTGAGAAAGAAGACTGGTTTGGTGCCGGAAGCAGAGTAATAATCACGACGAGGGATATGCATTTGTTGATAACGCATGGAGTAAAGCACAAACAATATAAAGTTGCTGAGTTAAATCATGATGAAGCAGTCAAGCTCTTTTCTCAGAAAGCCTTTAAAAGAGAACAAGCGAAAGAAGGCTGTTTGGATTTGTTAGAAGATGTGGTTAAATATGCAGGAGGCCTTCCGTTGGCACTTGAAGTTTTAGGTTCCTTTCTTTGTGGAAGAAATTTGGATGTATGGCATAATGCTTTAAAGCGAATAAAAGATATTCCAGATCCAAAAATTATGGACATACTTAAGATAAGCTACGATGGATTACATCCTGCAGAGAAGAATATATTTTTGGATATAGCATGTTTCTTCAAAGGTAAAGACAAAGACAAGGTGATAGAAATATTGGGACATTGCGGCTATCATCCAAAAATTGGAATTGAATCTCTCTTTGATAGATGCTTGTTAAGTCTAAATGACAATGACTTGTGGATGCATGATTTGCTTCAAGAAATGGGCAAGAACATTATTTTTCTAGAATCTCCCGAAAATCCTGGAAAACGCAGTCGATTGTGGTCAATTGATGATATTAATAAGATTTTGGTAAAAAATAAGGTAAGTATGTGGCTTTGTTGTAGATTATTTTTTTTCCTTATTACATATTTTTTGATAAAGATACAAACAACCTAAATCAGTATGATACATAGTTTGTTTCCTTATATTTTTTATCCTCATTTTTTTTCTTTCTATTTACTAGGGTACTGAAGCAATTCAAGGAATAGTGTTGGACTTACCTCGAGGATATGAAACAGATGAAAGAGGAGCTTTAGACTTACCTCAAGGATATGAAGCATGCTTACACCCTGATGCTTTCTCAAAGGCAAGTCAAGTGAAATTACTAAAGTTGTGTAAGATGCAACTTCCGCATGGCCTCAATTGTCTTCCTAGTGCACTAAAAGTTCTTCATTGGACAGAGTGTCCTTTAAAATCTCTGCCACTTACCATTGAACTCGATGAACTTGCTAATCTCAAATTGCGTCGTAGTAAACTTGAAACACTTTGGAATGCAACAAAGGTAAAGGCACTTCCAGTAAAAGCTTTATATATATATATACTGACAATTTTGGAAGCTAACATTTTCTTTTTCTCACACTCAAATTTTTTTTCCAGTTTCTTGGATGCTTGAAGTCCATCGATATGAGTTTTTCCATGAACTTAACTGGAATTCCTGATATCTCCGGTGTTCCAAATCTTGAAAAATTGGTTTTGGAAGGCTGTGAAGGCATATTGAAAGTTCATCCATCTCTTGGACTTCACAGGAGTCTTGTTCTTGTGAACTTCAAAGATTGTAAGAATCTTATATACCTTCCTAGTAAACTTGAAATGAGTTCAATGGAGGATTTGATTCTTTCAGGCTGCTCCAAAGTTAAGCAGCTTCCAGAGTTTGGGGAAAGCATGGAACATCTATCAAGTCTCACTTTGTCGGGAACTTCCATAAAAGAACTGCCCTTATCTCTTGGATGTTTGATTGGCCTTGATGTTTTAAACTTACAGGATTGCAAGTCTCTTTTTTGCCTTCCAAGTACTATTCAAAATTTAAAGTCCCTCAGGATTCTCAATATCTCTGGTTGCTCAAAACTTTCTCGATTGCCAGAAAATTTGAAAGAAATCAAGAGCTTGATGGAAGTTAATGCAAGTGGAACTGCTATTGCAGAAGTACCATCTTGCATCTTGGATCTAGAAAACCTTCAGGAATTATCCTTTGAGGGTTGCAAAGGGTTAGAATCGAAGACATGGATTAATTGGTTTCTGGAACTTTGGAGTGCTCCTCAAGTTCCCATGGATTTCAGTTTCAGGCTACCTCATTCATTCTGTAATCTCCCCATGTTGCGAAAATTAAATTTAAGTTATTGCAATCTCTCAGAAGGATCAATCCCTGGTGATATTGAATGCTTATATTTTTTGTTGAGCTTAGATCTAAGTGGCAACAATTTTATTAGCCTACCTAACAGCATTTCTGAACTTTCTATGCTGAAGTTTCTTCACATAAATTGCTGTAAGAGGCTTCAATCATTGCCAGAACTTCCATCCGTATTACAAGTATTAGATGCACGCAATTCTACTTCACTGAAAACATTCAAATCCAATTCTTCAAGGCAATGCAGTCTTGTCCCATGGAGTAAGAATTGGATCTTCAATGAAAACCACAATGATAGAGACAGTTCTTCTGCATTGAATTATCACAAAAGAAAAATGATTTCTTCTCCCTTCGAAAGGATTACCTTCGATAATGGACGTCTCATGGAAGAAGACATAATCCAGGTCTGCATCCTCTTTACCCTCTCTGTGTTTGCATATCTGTGAGATAATCTTTTGTTTTTTTTTTTTACTTATTCAACTAGAAAACATTTTCTCCAGGAACGATTTCGTGTGCCCCAAACAAAATTTCAGATTATTATTCCAGGTGATAAGATTCCATCCTGGTTTGACACTCAAAATTCTTCTTCTTTGGCAACACTGCGACTACAATTTCCTCATAATTGTCCTCTGACACAATGGGTAGGAATTGCTTTCAGTTGTGTATTAGTATATAAGGGTTACTCACCTCGCCATAGCTCTTATTATGGTTATAATATTTGTTATGATATGGATGGTGTACAATTCAGCCTATCTTCTATTGGGAGTCACGGACCTCGTGGTGAGCCAAATCAGCCTCATTTATCTATTATTTATATGTCTGCTATAAAATTATGCGAAAGAATTTATAAAGACAATGATTGTAGAGAAATCGAATTTAGATTTGAAACAAGTTATGGCAGTGAAGGTTTGGAAATAATAGGGTGTGGTGGTCGTCTGGTATATAAGCAAGATTTTGAAGATTGGAACAAAACAATTTGGGCAATGCAACAAAAGTGTCATCCCCTCCCAAAAGTTGAATCTGCCAATGGCAATATGTTGTGATGAATTAGATGAGTAAGATACTACTAGACAAGTGGAGAAGTTTGAATATCTGATTGACTTTTGATGTATGTGTAGGAATACTTGAATTAATTAATAAATTGTTTTTTTTTTCTTTTTTGTTTTCCCCCATGTGCCACTTTGGATTTTGTAATCTGTTTTTTCTTTAATTTTATAGTTTTAGGTATGTGCCATTCTAGCTATTTTGAATCATTGAGTCCCTGCCGGCTTCCCATTTACTTTGCTCTGATTTCTGTAATTTTATTCAGTAGGAACAGAACATATTAATTCCAGTTAGGGTGCAATTAATGTGCCCCATTGGAACCATTTTGTTTAGTCTTTTCTCTAATATTATAGTGAGACTAAAATAACAGAAAAATGAAAAAAATATAAACTATTTATAAAAAATATCTTTACTTAAAACCTATTTACTGAAATTCGGTTGTTTTATATAGAATAGGTTTAAGAATGCTAATCTGACTGGCACTCTTCTAAGTCGAAGAATACTAGTCAATATGATATTCTTAAATTGGTCTATTTATTTTTATCTGTGAAACACATAAACAATGTGCGGCCGGGATTAACCTCTCACTAATTTCTCTTTTTTTATACCCAGTTTTTATGTGTTTGAATGTTCTGTCTAATCTAAAATGCTTTATCAAAATGTCCTTTTAATGTATTTAAATTTTTGTTCTAACTTTGTTTTTTCCCCATTCCACAAGTAAATTTGACTTTGTAAATCAGTCCATGTTATCTACTCTGTACATTTATTCTTTTGTTGTCTTTTTTGTTCTGGGATTACATCGTCAGATTTTTTTTTTGCTATTGGGAATTAAAAGAGACCTATCCCACACTGTATATTTTTATTTTGGACATGACTTTTAGAAATATATATATATATATATATATATATATATATATATATATATATATATCTTCATTTCTATTTAGAATCACTATGAACCATAGTTTACTAATATTTTTTTTTTCTAATGGCTATTACTATTAATAAAATCATAAATCATATATTTCAAATATTTATTTAATTACCGTATAATATTTTTAAGCGACGTAAAATTGTGAAAACATATTTTGATTTCAATTGCAGTTAGGTTGTGAACCATATTTATCATATGCATATTAATAGTGGGGTTTTGACAAATCCTAAAGTAGGAAGCTATGAGAATTGTATTATATGTTGGCAAAAATAATCTTTTACTTAATAGTGTATGCTTGACTACTATACTTAGCAAGGCATCATAAAAAGGAAAGGACATGTTTCAACTATTTATATAACATGTAACTAAAATATAATTAGAAAATTGATAACACATAATAAAAATTCAATTACAAAATGTAAACCCATTTCAACTTTGTATATGATAATTACATAGACAACAATTGTTGCTTCCATTTCACTTTCTTATCTCGTCTAAATATAAACTTGTAAGAAGTGAAGTATAAGAGTTATCATAGAAGTTACACGTATCTCCACTAAACTGCAATAACAAAGTATGCTAATAAAGTAAATAATTGGGGGATGTTTTTTATGCAACACTTTCTTAAATACGACATTTATGGTCATGTTAGTCGTCTCACCGGCTAGTCTTGTGATATTCTCAATTGCAATTTGGATGAATTTTAGCCGTCTTTTCATTCTTCATCCTTTCTTCCACTTGACCCATTGTGGCCAACATTCCGATAACATCACAACCATTACAGGTATCATATCAAATCCCATGAAGTTTAATCCATGCAATGAGATATCAGCATGTACAACTTCTTTCACCTTTACCTCAAACTTGAAAATAAGCCTAAAGTTATAAAAGAGTTACTCTGTAGTCCCCTTCATTTTGCTCAACTACAAAGATGACCATAAGTTAACCTTCCCTTCCTTTAATATTGATGTGGACCAGACCATCTTAACCTCCTAAATGGGCCACAAGCAACCCATCGTACACAAATTAGCACGTGGCATTCAGGTCCTGCTCAAGGCTTTCCGAACGGTCCTAGCGTGGCCCATCCTAACACACAACAAGCCCGCATTTGAGGCTATAAATAGGAGGGACCCCCCATTTGCAGAGGGAGTTAGAAAAACAAGCTAATATTTTGGTGTGGTGAGGGTAGATTTTCAACAAGATCTCATATTTGGAATAGCGAAACAAAACCCCATGAGCCCATAGAAGGTGGGACTTGGCACGACAGTCCACATCCTTGAGACCCCTGTGCAACCCATAGCCCTAACAATTCAAGCAAGCTCATCAGACCAGAACCCTGCCTAACCTGTTTGGAGGAGATGAGGAGGGAGATCCATGACTTAAGGGAGCAAAGAAATTGAGACATGCAGGAGATATAAAGGCTTCAGACCGAGCGGGACGAAACCTTCACGTCAACTGAGCAAGTGAGAACAACCTAGTCGCTCGTCAGAAATCACCCTAACCCAGAGACGAACATCCCATTGACCGAGCCTCCATACAAATTTTGAAAATATGAAGGCCAAAAAAAATAAAATAAAATAAAAAACCAATGACAATATATCACCAAAAACTTGTGAAATTGTCTCAAGCCAAAACTAAAATCACAATAAAAACTTATGAGAAATACAAAAATCCTAAACCTTATGTAAGAAATACAATCACACAAATAAATATTGTTTTGAATTTTGAAACCAATGTGGAAAAACCAATTAAAAAGAGAGTAGACAATCAATCAAACATCAAACTAACTTGAAAGAAATTAAAGGAATGAAATAAACTATAAAATCTTCCTCCCATATGGTTGCTAGGGATGTAAAATCAGAGCATAAACCTATTGGCTAGGGTTCATGCTTCACTTGGGTGTTTGCTCAAAATACCTTTCTGTCTATCTCTCTCGGTTTTGGTTTGTTCAAAATCATTATAACCAGAAAAATTCCTCACTTGTGTTCAAAATAGTCTCTTCTTAGATGTTTACTTGTTCACAAAAGCTAAGTGTGTGAGATGGGCTGTTCAATTATCTAATATAATCAAATTAATATATTTTTATGAAATTCTCATAAAATAATTGAATATTTAAATTGTCAATAATATGAAGGATGATATCACTTGGTATAATTTAGGGTTGAGAGGTTTAACTAATAAATAAGATATTTGAATTTTGATTCTCTTATGTAATAAAAAAAATTGTCAATAATATTATAATAAAAATACCATAATTACTATGAGCAAGCACACTAAAATTTAGTTCTTGTCCTGATTTAAATCTTTTAAACCTTAAAAAGAGTTATGCATATGAGCGACTTAAAGAATTGTTTGGGAAGTCAAAAGACTAAGACCTTCGGTATAGTATAATAATGAAAATTTAGTGCTTCAAGGAAAATAAATAAATTAAAGAAATAGAACTGTGATTGAAATTTTCAAATAAACCTTCCATGTTCCCTTCAACAATATCACAATAAAAAAGCGGTTCAATTTCCAGTTATGTGTGTAAAAAATATTTTATCGGGAGATGTGTATGTATACCTACTTTGATGATCTCAATGGCTCAAAAGATTTTAATCTTCGGCCAGCAGCTCGGGATATCCTTTATGGATACAAAAGCAACCAAGTGATCTCTTCCTCTTGATCATGAGTGCGGTAATAGAAAAGGTGTGAATAGAAATCAAGTGAGGATGAGCAGTGCAGTGGTGGATGATTTTTTCTCAAGGACCAAAATATGAAAATTCGATAACCTTATGTGGCAGAAAATAAGATGGTCGGAGTAGAGTCTGGTGCTGTTGTGAAATAAGAGATACAAAAAATGAATTGAGAAAATTGAGAGAAAAAAAATTTAGAACTTTTCGAAAAATCATTCTATTTATTCATTGGAGGTATATATACACAAAGAAAAGTGAAATTTTAATCTTAGAAAGTATAATAATTATTTAATAAATTACAAATAAATAAATACTAATGTTAAGTTAGTTCTAAGAGAATATTTTAGTAAGTGGACATCCAAAAATCATAAATATTTATAACACCACTCACTTTTTTTACATTAAACAAACCAAAAATAATCCCCTAGAAAAATCATCAATATAAACCTCTATGTGTAAACCAAATACAGAATAAAAGGAAAAAAAATAATAAAAACTATGGTGGTCACACTTATGCGTATAAAATGGTGATTGGCAGCATACAACAACAAAAAGGAAGTGAAGAAGAAAGTAAATGGGAGCAGCAAACAAGTAAGAGAAAAAGAAGAAAATCAACTTAGTTGAGAATAGTGGCGAGGTTCAGCTGCTGTGGTGACAATTACGAGCTGTTGACAGTGCGATGGCCACCGGACAGCATCCTCAAAGTGCGACAGTCATGGAGTTCCTCTCTTTCATGCTCAGTTCAGCTAAGGTTAATGGCACTTTGTTCTATCCGCCTCTTCTATGGGGGAAGATGTTTTAAAATTTTAGACAACATACTAACCGGTGTTAAAAATATATACTAAATTGGTCAAAACATAACCGATGAAATAAATTTTCCATCATATTACAAATATGCCACTGCATCCTAAATGCTAAACCGGTTATAGTTGTAAATAATGTTGACTAAACTGGCTATTAGCCAACCGGTTTAAGAAATATTCCAGTTTATTATGAAATTGCCACCATGATTTTTATTAAATTGGGTGGATTACAACCAGTTTAAAACGATACTCTTGAATCCGATTTTTGTACTAGTGATATGCATAAAGATGATTACTAAATTTGTTAAACTATTATGATTTTTTTTAAAAAAAGAAAAAGGACTATATTTATATTATTAAATTAATATAATTCCAAAATAACATGAATATTTATACGAGACCATATAGAAGAGAGGAGATTTTCCTTAAAGTATTATCTAAGTTAAAATTATCTCATCATATATGATTGATAAGAGATAGAATTCTCTATCCTATTACTTGTCTCAAACCTTGTTTCTTAGGTTGCCTTTGGTCAAAAATTTAATATACAACTAATTTGTAATATTATTTTATTAGTTTTGGATCAATCCAAAATCCATGAAACAAAAAATTTTGTCTCAATTGATAGATAATTTATCTATATTTTAAAGAAATAATTTTCATAAAATAATCGTCGATTTCTGAACTTTTATTTTTCAGTTAGTTGGTTTTTAGATTTTTGGCATTCTTTATGATATGTAAGGCCATCATTGGCCAGTGAGGAGGGAATATAAATGCTATATATATATATATATGTATGTATATATATATATATGAAAGAATGGAATGAATATATATATATATATATAAAAGAAATTTAATCAAATTTTCCTTTCTTCTTCCTCTTAGAGGATCTTCCTGAGTTCGGCAACTTAGGGACTCCTGTCAGTTTTCTGTCCTTTATCTCAAAGTTACAAGGAAAGGTAGCTTCCATTTCCTTTCCATTAGAATTTTTTCCTTACTCTAACCCACAAAAATATTTTTAATTCACAATTAAAAATTTTGAGAATTCCACATATCATGGTTCCTAATTATAACACATGCGAAGGAATTATCTCTCAAATTAAAGAAGCCTTTTTTTTTTTTTTAAGGGATTGACTATTAATATTCAGTACCAACTTAGGTACTGATGAATTTAATTTGAGCTAAGACTATAAGGATAATAAAATTTTTTCTATCATATCTTAACGTAATTATATTTCTAAAATTTTATTTCAAATCTTCTGGTTAAACTAAAATAACTTCTTACTAATTGATTTACACGTTTGATGAAAAAAATCTTTTAAAAATATTTTTTCATTACATTATATATTTATATGTTTTAAGAAATTCTCGTAAAAACAGTAAAAAGAAAATTTGTCAAAAATATTATTATAAAAATGCCATAATAATTATGAATATCTATTAAGCAGTTCTTCGAAAAGTCAAAAGTGACCTTTAGGATAATATATCAGTTTAACCTGTCAGTGCATCAAGAAAAACAAAAAAATTACAGTAAAGAAATAAAAGAGCGACCGAAATTTCAAAGCTATCTTCCATAGTCCCTTTCATAAAGGACAGTATTGATCAAATTCACAATAAAGTGGTCATCCACTTTCATTACTGTCTCGATGTCCTTTCTTTTTCATTATAGTATATGTAGAAGGCCCACAAAAGAAACTAAAGGCAGCTTCCACTTCTTTTCCATGAAGACCTTGTTGCAATAGCCAGCTTTCATTCCATTTCCTAAGAGACCAAATAGTTCAAAGTCACACCACCTTGGTCGCCTTTTATGTCTATCTCTGATATCTAGTACACTATATGGCGTACTTTTGGTTAAATGCTTTGAAGTATTCAAATTTCAGATAAGAGATACTTTTGGTGTCTATTCTATCAAATAATAAATCTCTCGTATGTATAACTTTGTTATGCATTTGTTGAACTTGTTTCCTTAACATTATTACAAAATTAAAAACAAATGACTTGATTTACCTTTTAAAGCTAATGCAATTCCAACATAACAAGTTTGTTTATGTGGAAACATAAAAGAGGACAGTTTGTCCTTATCTAACTTACGAATATCTCATTTTTCAATCTGTTAGAAATCTTAACTAACAAATTTTTATGGCATAAAAATATAACTTACTTATGGTAAGGACAAGATTGATAGTTTTGTTTATATATATATTTTTAAGAAATTCTCAAAATGTAACTACATACTTGTCAATAATAATATCATAAAAATGTCACAATATCATAGTTAAACAACCGTTCGGGGAGTCAAATTTTTTTCAACCTTTGAAAGGTTTATACATTTTCAGATATAAAAAGTTTTTACATGTGATCACATAAGCAATCGTTTGGAGAGTCATTAGCAATCTTTTAGTGTACTATCATATTAACTTTTTAGTAAAAAAAAGGAAGAGTGGCTGAAATTTCAAAGCTAGCATCCATAGTTGATAGTCCCGTTCCTAGAAGACAGTATTGATCATAATTCACACTTAAGGTCATTTTTTTCATTACTGTCTCTGTTTCCCTTCGTTTTTATTACAATGCATATAATAGCCTCACAAAAGAAACTAAAGGGAACTTCCGCTCCCTTTCCTGAAAGACCACACTGTTCAAAGTCACACTTTCTTGGTCAGTGTTTGGTTATTATTATCTCTGTTTCCTCTGCTTTTCATCACACAATAAAGAGAAGGCTAATAAAATCTTGCATTGCACATTGCCATCAAGAACCGCAAGCACAATTGGAGAGTTCTTCAATGGCTTTTCCTATTCATGAAGCTTCTTCTTCGTCTCCTTCTCCTTCTTATTCTTCCTATTCTTTTGATTCAACACCGGAATGGGACTACCAAGTTTAATTTTTAACCATAAGATAGAGATATATATGTTATTTTGTGCTTGTTTATTTGTGGGTTAATTTGACTGAGCTTGGATTTTTACTAATGACAACTTATTGTCCTTTCTACCACATAGGACTGAAGCAGAGCTGATTGAATGCATTGTTAGAGATCTGTACAGAAAACTGCAGCCAAAGTTGCCTTATTACAGAGATGACTTGGTTGGAATTGATTCAAGGTTGGGAGAGGTGAACTTACTATTAGACTTGGGTTCACATGAAGTTCAATTCATAGGCATCTGTGGCATGAGTGGAATAGGTAAGACAACTATCGCTAGAGAAATTTATGAAAGAATCCATGGCGCATTTGATGTTAGTTGTTTTCTTGCTAATGTTAGAGAGGTTTCAGAGACAAATGGATTGGTTAACATTCAAAGACAACTTCTTTCTCAACTGAAGCAAAATAGTATTGACATTTTTGACCTGTATGATGGGAAAAAGACAATAAGAAATCTTCTATCCAAGAAAAGAGTTCTTCTTGTTCTGGATGATGTAAGTGAACTGAGGCAATTGCAGAATTTGGCTGGGAAAGAAGACTGGTTTGGTGCCGGAAGCAGAGTAATAATCACGACAAGAGATATGCATTTGTTGATAACGCATGGAGTAAAGCACAAACAATATAAAGTTGCTGAGTTAAATCATGATGAAGCAGTCACACTCTTTTCTCTGATAGCCTTTAAAAGAGAACAAGCGGAAGAAGGCTATTTGGATTTGTTAGAAGATGTGGTAAAATATGCAGGAGGCCTTCCTTTGGCACTTGAAGTTTTGGTTCCTTTCTCTGCGGAAGAAATTTGGATGTATGGCATTGTGCTTTAAAGCCAATAAAAGATATTCCAGATCCAAAAATTATGGACATCCTTAGGATAAGCTATGATGGACTACATCCTGCAGGGAAGAATATATTTTTGGATATAGCATGTTTCTTCAAAGGTAGAGACAAATACAAGGTGATAGAAATATTGGAACATTGTGGCTATCGCCCAAAAATTGGAATTGAAATTCTCTTTGAAAGATGCTTGTTAAGTCTAAATGGCAATAACTTGTGGATGCATGATTTGCTTCAGGAAATGGGCAAGAACATTGTTTTTCTAGAATCTCCTGAAAATCCTGGAAAACTTAGCCGGTTGTGGTCAATTGATGATATTAATAATATTTTGGCAAAAAATAAGGTGAGTAAGTGACTTTGTTGTAGATTTTTTTTTTGTATCATGTAGCTTGTGTTAAAGATACGAACAACCTAAATCAATTAGATACATAATTTGTTTCCTTATATTTTTAATCCTCATTTTTTTTTTTTTCTATTTACTAGGGTACTGAACCAATTCAAGCCATAGTGTTGGACTTCCCTTGAGGATTTGAAACAGATTAAGGACAAGCTTTAGACTTACTTCGAGGATATGAAACAGATGAAAGACGAGCTTTAGACTTACCTCAAGGGTATGAAGCATGCTTACACCTGGATGCTTTCTCAAAGGCAAGTCAAGTGAAATTACTAAAGTTGTGTAAGATGCAACTTCCCCGTGGCCTCAATTGTCTTCCTAGTGCACTAAAAGTTCTCGATTGGACAGAGTGTCCTTTAAAGTCTCTGCCCCTTACCATTGAACTTGATGAACTTATTAATCTCAAATTGCACCATAGTAAACTTGAAACACTTTGGAACGGTACAAAGGTAAAGGCACTTCCAGTAAGATATATATATATATATATATATATATATCTATACTGACAAATTTGGAAGCTAACATTTTCTTTTTCTCACACAATTTTTTTTTTTTCAGTTTCTTGGAAGCTTGAAGTCCATCGATATGAGTTTTTCCATGAACTTAACTGGAATTCCAGATATTTCCAGTGTTCCATATCTTGAAAAATTGGTTTTGGAAGGCTGTGAAGGCCTATTGAAAGTTCATTCATCTCTTGGACTCCACAGGAGTCTTGTTCTAGTGAGCTTAAAGATTGTAAGAACCTTAAATACCTTCCTAGTAAACTTGAAATGAGTTCAACGGAGGATTTGATTCTTTCAGGCTGCTCCAAAGTTAAGCAGCTTCCAGAGTTTGGGGAAAGCATGGAACATCTATCAAGTCTTACTTTGTCGGGAACTTCCACAAAAGAACTACCCTTATCTATTGGATGTTTGATTAGCCTTCATGTTTTAAACTTACAGGATTGCAAGAGTCTTTGTTGCCTTCCAAGTACTATTCAAAATTTAAAGTCTCTCAGGATTTTCAATATCTCCGGTTGCTCAAGACTTTCTCAATTGCCAGAAAATTTGAAAGAAATCAAGAGCTTGATGGAAGTTAATGCAAGTGGAACTGCTATTGCAGAAGTACCATCTTGCATCTTGGATCTAGAAAACCTTCAGGAATTATCCTTTGAAGGTTGCAAAGGGTTAGAGTCGAAGACATGGATTAATTGGCTTCTGGAACTTTGGAGTACTCCTCAAGTTCCCATGGATTTCAGTTTCAGGTTACCTTATTCATTCTCTAGTTTCCTCATGTTGCGAACCTTAAATTTAAGTTATTGCAATCTCTCAGAAGGATCAATCCCTGGTGATATTGAATGCTTATATTTTTTGGTGAGCTTAGATCTAAGTGGCAACAATTTTATTAGCCTACCTAACAGCATTTCTGAACTTTCTATGCTGGAGTTTCTTCACATAAATTGCTGTAAGAGGCTTCAATCATTGCCAGAACTTCCATCCCAATTAGAAGTATTAGATGCACGCAATTCTACTTCACTGAAAACATTAAAATCCAATTCTTCAAAGAAATGCAGTCTTGTCCCATGGAGTAAGAATTGGATCTTCCATGAAGACCACAATGATAGAGACAGTTCTTCTACATTGACATTTTTGAAAAGAAAAAAGTTGTCTTCTACCACTGAAACGATTTCCTGGGATAATGCTTGTCTCATAGAAGAAGACATATTCCAGGTCTGCATCCTCTTTACCCTCTCTGTGTTTGCATATCTGTGAGATACTCTTCTTTTTAAAAATTGGTACTTATTCAATTAAAAATCATTTTCTTCAGGAATGTCATTTGCCCCAAATAAAATTTCAGATTGTTATACCAAGTGATAAGATTCCATCTTGGTTTAACACTCAAAATTCTTCTTCTTTGGCAACACTACGACTACAATTTCCTCATAATTGTCCTCTGACACAATGGGTAGGAATTGCTTTGAGTTGTGTATTAGTATATAAGGGTTACTCAGCTCACCATAGGTCTTATAATGGTTATACAATTTCTTATGATATGGATGGTGTAAAATTCCACCTATCTGCTGCTGGGAGTCTCGGACCTCTTGGTGAGCCAAATCAGCCTCATTTATCTATTATTTATATGTCTGCTATAAAATTACGCGAAAGAATTTATAAAGACAATGATTGTAGAGAAATAGAATTTAGATTTGAAACAAGTTTTTTGAATAGCTTTTTGAAAATATTAGGGCGTGGTGACAGAGAATGTTTGGAAGTAATAGGGTGCGGTGGTCGTCTGGTATATGAACAAGATTTTGAAGATTGGAACAAAACAATATGGGCGGCAATGCAACAATAGTGTCATCCCATCCCAAAACTTGAATCTGCCAATGGCAACATGTCGTGATGAATTAGATGAGTAAGATACTACTAGACAAATGGAGAAGTTTGAATAACTGGTTGACTTTGATGTATGTGTAGGAATGCTTGAATTAATTAATAAATTTTTTTTTTTTCTTTCTTGTTTTCCCCCATGTGCCACTTTGTTTTTTGTAATCTGTTTTTTCTTTAATTTTATAGTTTTAGGTATGTGCCACTCTTGCTATTCTGAATCATTGAGCCCTGTCGGCTTCCCATTTACTTTGCTCTGAATTCTGTAATTTTATTCTGTAGGAACAGAACATATTAATTCCAGTTAGGGTGCAATTAATGTGCCCCATTGGAACCATTTTGTTTAGTCTTTTCTCTAATATTATAGTGGGACTAAAATAACAGAAAAATGAAAAAATATAAACTATTTATCAAAAATATCTTTACCTAAAACCTATTTACCAAAATTCTGTTGTATATAGAATTGGTTTAAGAATGCTCATCTGACTGGCACTCTTCTAAGTTGAAGAATAATAGTCAATATGGCATTCTTAAATTGGTCTATATATTTTTGTTTATCTGTAAAACACATAAACAATGTACTTTTAATGTGTTTAAATTTTTGTTCTAACTTTGCTTTTTCCCCATTCCACAAGTAAATTTGACTTTGTAGTTCAGTCCCTGTTATCTACTCTGTATATTCATTCTTTTGTTGTCTTTCTTGTTCTGGGATTACATCATCAGAATTTTTTTCTTTTTTTTGCTATTGGGAATTAAAAGAGACCTAATCCCACTTTGCAACGCTTTAATTTTTTTTTTCACTGTACGTTAAAAGAGGGATATGCTTTCAATATACTCTGTAAAAAGCTAGTTTAGAGAAACATAGTCTCCTTAAACCGTCGTTTATGTGTTTTAGGGATAAAAAATAAAAAATAACCCAGTTTAAATAATCCAATTATCTTATTTGTTTCTAAGAAAAAGATACCACACATATGGCTCTTATCTATAAAGTGCCACGCAAATGTGGTATACAAAACCCAAATAAATTCATTGGATACCAAACCTATCTATATCTATTTATATATTATATTAAAACAACTTCACCTCTGTAAACGTGGCTCCCTGAGGTTTTTTTTTTTAAAAAAATTCTTTCTTTTTTGTAAAAACAAAAAATACTTTAATTAGAAGGATAGTAAAAGACTAATTGTAAAATTAAGCAGATGAAATTATGTCGACAAAAATGTTCCATCCCCATATCTAGTCTAGTATATCTAATATTTATTTATTATTAGCATATTATAAAAATAGGTCGTTTCTCTGTGGTGTTAACAATTATCATTTTACCTAAATATATGGCAATATTAAATTAAAATTATATTGTTATTAGAATATTTGATTAGGAAAAGAAGAAATAGGAAATTTTTATATTTAATTAAAAATATTATACGATAGTCAAATTTTTTTTAAAGATATAATTTGAGATTTATAAAATATTTAAATTACGTGATTTATGATTTTAGTAATGGTAATAGCCATTATAAAAAATTTAGGAAACTAGGAATCATAGTGATTCTAAACACAAATGAAGAGATATTTATATATTTCTAAAAGTCATAAAATCTAAAATAAAAATATTCTTAATAAAAATTTAAAGTAGTTTAATTTATGGTAATTAGAAATATTCTATTAAACAAAGGAGGGCAAGTGAAATCTAATATCTAATTAGAAATATTATACAACAATAATAAAATATCTAAGAATTGTCATTTGTGATTTTACTGATGGTAATAGTCATTAAAAAAATTTAAAATAAATAATAGCCATTTCAACTTGATTGCAATTTACCTAGATTAAAAACTGTTGTCTATAAAAAAGCCTCACCCCATAAAAAGGGACAAACAACAACCGTACAAGCTTTTGGTGCATTGAGGAGGTTTGGAGGAGAATATAAGTAAGCATTTTACTATTTAATCATGGTATGACTCATATACTTTGGATAAGTTTTATGTTTTGCTTTTTATTTTAAAATCAATTGTGAGTGAATATACCTACTTTGATATTGTTTGTGCTTTTTCTTCTATTTGGTATCATTTTTTTTCAACAAATAATTTTGGTTACTTGTTAGCTCTATCTTACATCTAACAATGTGTTACTTCTCTACTCTTAAGCTTCGAGTTTATTATATAATTGGTTTCTACTTTTTTAATCCATATATTCGGTAAAACGGATATTTGTTTGGATATACATGATAGTCTATTTTGGAGTATCTCTAATAACTTTTCCTATAGAGTGAGATTCATAAAGTTTTTTTTTTTTTTTTTTAAATAATTTTGATCACCTAAGTTATGAACACGTTAGATTTAAGTTTATGATGCAAACTTTCGGGTGGAGGGCAAGAGATGGCTTATGTTTTTTAAAAGACTTGCTATACAATTTGCATTATAGAGCTTTAGGTTTTGAGGAATATGAAGTCACGCTTTGTTCTTTGTTAAGCCTACTTAGTTTTTAACTGGGTTTTCTTTATAGCAAGAATGTGAAGGTCCATGTTTCTTGAGGTTCTTAAAATAAGAATAATTAAAATATTAGAATTTTTTAATGGGTATTTCTATATATCATATAAATTAAAATATTATTGATCCCTTATTCATAGTCATTAGAAATAAGGACAGAGATTAAGTGATTTTTATATATTCTTAAAAAAATATTTGGGGGTTCTTAATGATTTTAGGAAATCTTAATATTCAATTAAGAATATCGTAACTAAAAAACATTTAAGATGTATAATTTGTGATTTTACGGAAAATAATAGGATTTCAAATTGATTGTGATGAATTTATTCAAAGTTATATTTTGATTTAAATTATGTTTTATTAATAGTAATAGGATTCCTAATTATTTGATTTATATCGGAATTAGAAAAGTTTTGAAAGATATGATATGGTTGAATGTTTTAGGATTTGGGTTTTATACTCTTGCTTTGAAGATTTACCAATTTTAAAAAATCTTTTAGGACATCTCCATTCATCATCTACCAATCATGTAAACAACATTCAATTTGAAAAGATTACATTTATATGAGAATTTGAGAAGATTATACTAAGTAAAAAGAACAACTAATTAATTATGCCATGGTCAATCATATGCATATTAGAAATTATATGCAAAACATTAAAATTCTGGTAAAATCTAAAAGAAAAATCAATAAATAAAATAGAGAATAATGAAGAATATTAGGAAAATCAAGAAATTGTTAACGGGTAAATTATTTTTAAATATATTAATCTATTTTTATTCTTTTAATCTCTTTTAATGATACATAAATCAGTAATTTTATTAGGTAATAAATTTTAATAAATATAAAAATAATAAAATTTATTAATATATTTTTATGAGAAAATCAATAGGAAATCTTAATATCTCATTATACAATAATTAAAAAAATATTTGAGAGTATAATATGATTTATGATTTTACTAAGGGAGTGTTTTAGGAGAATTCTTTTTTGAATCCTAGGATCCATGAATCATAAGAAATATAAATTCTAGGATTTAGGAATCATGAGAAACCAAGAAATGTTGCCTCGACAATAGACAAATGTGAAAAATATGAGATCCAAATTTATATACACATATGGATTGAATTGTGGACAACCCCACATTTCACAAATAAAACCTGTACGGTACTGTGTTGGAAGAGGAGGTGTGAGTTGGAAGAGCTCTGGTTAGGTATTGTGTGTGCCTAAACTTAAGTTTGTACGGTGTTTATGATAATAAAATTGACATATGCCTTTACGATAGAAGGGAAACACTAAAGCGTGTGATTCATAAAATAGATGAAAGATCCATGGTTCATTCTTGTGTGAGTTTTAGAAAAGAGAAAAATTCTTTTCATAGATACCCTTTGACTTTGACGGTATCATAAAGAGAAGATGCAGGGTTTGCTACCTTAGTAAGTATCATATGTCCATGATGCATACAATCTATAAAGGGGCATTGCTAGGAAAGCAACTGTGTCGTATCAAAGTGATGTGCAAGCGAAAAGAAGATTTTCCAATGCATACATCATTGTGCTAGTGTTTTGAGATCGACCCATTATAAAGTTTCTTTTTTTTTTTTTTTTTTAACATCATAAGTGTGGACACTTGGAATATGAGAAAGTCAATCTGAGCTATTCTAAAGCTCATCAAGGATCAAATTTGTTAAGGGTATGTGTATATGGGATAATCAAGGGTATTTGAGTCATAATCAGAGCACAAGCATAATGGTTGCTTCGTGTTAGTCTTGTAAAAGGGGTGTCTCGTGCAAGCACTGATAGCTCAAGGGCTTCTCCCTATTAATTTTCATTGATTTTGATAATGAAAATAATTTTTGAGTATATTTTAGATTTTCTAAAATTATTATTACTTTTTGACATATATATGTATTTTAAGTTTCTTTTGACAAATATCTTACTCCCTCCTAAATAATACCTTTTAAGGAAAGTTTTTCAAATACAAAGTTAATAGGTTTCAATATTTTCCTCCTCTAGCTAAATGTTTGGACGCTAGTGCATGTGTTGTGTTCCAAAGCTTTGATCTTGTGTAGCAAGTATATTAGGTTTTATCATAACAAAGTCAAAGGAAGACATCATAGGATGTCAAATTCTGTAGCTGCCACCTTGGGGCGTGAACACATGTGAAAGAGTGTCTTTATGGGTGACCTGGAATACCCTATGGATAATACCCATGAAGCAACATTAAGAAAGAAAAAGTTTGGCTTAACGTGATTGACAAAGTGTATACTTCCCTCATCTTAGGTCCCACACATATGACACTTAGCATGCACTATCTTCTTATAGCATTGGGCCATACGTGTTCATAAAAAAGGAAAGACTTTATTAAGCCTTTTAAATTTCTCAGCCCAAGGTCTACCTTTCTGATGCAAACAACAGTCACCTAGTGTGAAGCCTATCCTAATGAGCTGGACTCTATCAAGTTGACCAAGCCAGCTCTATTGGAACCTTGGACTTTACATGGATCATAAAATGAAAACTCTTATGAGTCCATTTTGTCTCTCCAACACAGACCTCTTATTCTCATGCAAATAACAGCTAACTGCTGCATAAAGCATACAGTCAGAAGCTGCAATTTGTCATCACTGCTAAATCAGTCTGCAATGAGAAGGAAGTCATGTAGCAGCATCATATACGTCCCAACAATCAAAAATTTAAATCTAATATATTAGTGGAGAAGAGCCTTAAAGGAAGACAAGAAGAGAGCTTTTCAAAGGTTCATTCTGCTAATATTCAAAAGCTCTCAAATATTCATCTTGCTCCCTTCTCCTTCGTGCACAACAACTTCAGTTGATATTATCTCTGGTGCACTTAAAGCTTATTGGAATACTTGTTGATTGAGCAACAGATTATGTACTATATTCTTTCATCTCCTACAATTTCTGTAAGAAGGCCGTAGAGCCTTTCTTCTTGCTTTGTAACCCTATAGAGGGATAGACATAGTCTGAGTTGTAGAAGGTTTTTGGTGTTCCTGATAAAACCAAGCTTTCGCAGTACTGTAGTGTTACTGCTTAACTGTAAAAGGCAGCTGGAAGCCAGTTAACCAGTTCTATTAGTGGAGATAACTCTCTCAAAAGTATTTGAGAGGAGTGGACGTAGGTCTTTGATAGACTGAACTACTATAAATAACTGAGCAATCTTCTCTACCCTATACTTTTTATTTTTTAGCTTATAGTTTTATCATGCTCTATTCCGCTGTCAACTATGTTTTCAAAATCAAGCTTATATTCTTTAAAATTAAGTCTTACAAACTTTGCTTGATTCTGAAATCAACATATTATTGCGCTAAAATTTTTATTGTCCTATTCACCCTCCTCTAGGACATATTTACTTGCACTTTCAAGCACCTAGAAGGAGAAGAAGGTTGAACATGGCTCATTTCATTATGTGCTAGTGGGAGATATTTGTTGTACACCCATAATGGGCTGACGTTTGTTATATTATTTTATTTTGGAATAAAAAAAATTAAGTTCTAAGTCAGATGGGTGACGACTTTGTGGGTTATCATACCTATGCGTACATACCTTAGAGGATAACACTCTCTCCATTCTCTGATGTAGTTTCAATGTGAAAAGCTAAGTGCTAGAGAGAATAGTTTTTCCTTCTTCCTTCTTTTTCTTTGTAAACTCTATGGTAGAGTTGTTGTGGACATAAACTTAAATCCTACAGTGTGGTTGCACCATGTGGGAAGCAATTTAGAGCAAGACTATGGAAAGTTCTCAACAAATAAGATTTCCTATTCATCTCTTTAATTTTATTTTTTTTTCCAACAGAAATATTGCCCTATATTCTTTAGCTTTTATCTTTGTATACAGTATTATTTGTATGCAAATAGACATTCAAAAGAAATGTTGAATCTTTTAGTCAAATTTGTTCTTCATTCCAATGAAAATAACTTTCTCCTGCAAAATTCTAATCTTAAAGCTCAAGTTTTTGTCATGGTCATTCATTTTGGTTTTTAGTCTAGAGCATTTGGACCCATTCGTGTGTAGTTTACAGAGTTGAGAGACATTAAAATCTATTATATCAAGGTTGAAGTATTTGTACCTACAAGAGTTGAATACTTGCATTACATTGCGGGTTACATATTTTAAATCTAATCATTTTTATTTGTCTTTATTTAATCAATCTCTCATAATAATTATCTATTTTTAATAATGAATATCAACGGTCTCATTCTCTTTTACTCTTTTTTTTTTTTTTTTTTTTTTGGATAAGTACTCTTTTAGTCTTTTCCATCACAAATGTTAGCTACTTTTTTTTTTTTTTTTCAGTTATAAAACCACATATAATAAAATAATTAACAGAAATTAAGCTCCAAGTTTCAATTATAGAACCAATAATAATTAATAAAATATGATAACTAAACAACCTAATAAAAACATTTGTAGAAAAAAATGTGATAATTAATAAAATAAAATGAAATAATTAAATTTTTAGCTAATGTGTCCCCAGTTGATCATCGTTTGTTTAGATATAGGATGTAGAAGTATATTAAAAGGGGCATATTGCATTTCATTATATATTAATTACAACATACTATATGTCATTATGGTGCACACTTTTACCAATCAAAAGGGATGTTTAATTGATTAATAAACTAATTAAAATAACATGCAATTGATTAATTAATTAATTAAATCGATATATTATATGTGTAAACTTTCCATTATTACTATTCCCACTTATTTCTCCTTTTACATTTTTTTTAAATATATACGCCTTTCTGCTGCAAATTTTTGTTAATTAAAATTTAGTCTAAGTGATTAATTATTCAATTAAATGAATGGACAATTAATTAATTAAAATAGACAGCTAACATTCTCATTTATTTGGAAAGATATCCATTACCTCTATTTGGAAAGATGTGTAATAATTTTGATACGTTTTATATCTTCCTAAGTTGGAGTTGGTTCAACTCAATGAGAAAAATGCTGTCCCTATTGGTGTTTCCTTCTTAATCAAGTTAAGAATTGTGCACATATCTAAAGTAAATTGAATAAACATTGTCATATTGAGAGTCCATGAACCAACGAAGTGAGATGGTTTTTTTTTTTTTTCCTGATATGTCTTCCTCTTCAATTCCACAATTTCGGTATTGTCCTGATATTATGCTACTCTGATATACAACATTACAAAAGTATAGACACTTTCATTTTTTTCCAATTTATAAAAAATAACTATTTATTTAGTTTTTTTTATTTCTAATCAAATAGCATATTACAAAACTAAGTCTATGCACCTACTTGTGTACACTTTTTGTGTACATCTCGTGTTTATAAGTTATATTTGTATGACTAAAATTGTAAAAAGTAAAATACAACATAAAAGTTTCGAGATGCTGAAGGAAAAAAAAAAAAGATTTAAAAGTAAGTTTAAATAAACAGGTGCGAAATAGCATGACTCTAGCAAGGTGATGTGCTACTATGTTGGCTCATGCGTTATCCATGTGAAGACAAATGAATGGAACCTTTTGCATAATTCTACTAGATCACCCTTAGGCGACGGACTTAGATTTTGTGAAGCTATGGCCATATAGGCAAGTCTTAGAAACTTGTCATCCTGTGCAGAAACTTTTAAGAAGTTCTGTGGGCCATTTCAAATTGTAGCTAGTATAGGCTCTGTTATAATTACCAATTGAAGTTGTCTGAAAATGAACAAATTCATGATGTTTTTCACTGCATACTGCTTAAACCTTATCAGTTTTATTCCGTCACTGCCGTTGCCTCATGACACGGCCCTGTAAATGGGAAGGCAACTAAGGCAATTGCCTCAGACCCTCAATTTTCCCTAGGCCCCCACTTATATATATATATATATATATATATATATAGCTAATGGTCAACACATACTAGTGATTGGATAATAGAAGTGATTTTTTTTCTTCAAGAATTTTTTTTTTTTTTTTGAAAAAACTTGTAATAGTTTGTATTGTCAAAATAAATTTTTTAAAATTAAAATTACTAAATCTTTTATGAGATCAATTATTATAGGATAGATTAGCCATACTATATATTGAGAGTGAAATATTAGAATTACTTGAACATAAAATTTTAATAAATGATTTTTCAGTTAAAAAACTAAAAATAATATAAAAATTAATTGATGGTTTGTATTACTCCAATTTTCCCTCTAAAAATACTATATATAGTGCATTGGATGGGCCAATCTGATGACACTTTGTGGGAAAGGTTGAAGGATCTCATACAACGGGGATTTCTTTTTATACTATCAATTTCTTTATTCATGCTCACTCTTCCTATTTTTTTTTTTAATTAGTTTTACCAAAATATTCCTATAAATAAAATACACAATTAAATCCCAACCCTTAACTCAGACCGACTTGTCCCTTCACTTTTTCTCTCTCTTCTACAACCGTTTGGGTGATTTAGTTGAAGAATCATGGTTGAATATTTTGAATATTTCAAATTGTTATATCTTCACTCTTATATTGAGATATTCTAGGATTAGTTAGACTTCTTGTAGAAAACAACAGCTGTAACAAATCACTGTATATATATTTTGTCTATAACATGAATACAACATGCTTCCTTCCATCATTGTTACCCTTATTATATTATGGTATCAAGAGCCTAAGAGCTCCAACAAGCATTTTGTTTTTCAGTCCTTCTATCTAAACCCCCACTGACACGCACGCCTATAGCATCGCTACTATAGGTGGCAGTCAACTTAAAATTTAAGTTTGAGTTTTCAACCGAGGGTCGTGTTCTTAGAAAATCACTAGTACAAATCTCAATCAAATTAGGCTAAGGGAATGAGAGTTTTCAATAGAACCGGAATCAACAGAGTAACTAACAGTAAGTAAACACAATAAAGGGGTAAAACAGAAATTAATTGATGATGTAAATGCAACCAACCTAGGAACTATCTAACACCCGTGATTTTATCCTCCACCCAAAGATAAAATTTAATTCCAGTTATGTCAATTAACTAGATTAACTCTGAAATCTCAAGATTAACTTAACTAATTAATTAATTTGATTGAACCCTAACTAAGTTGGGATTCTTGCACTTAGCTCGACAATTCCTACTACACAATCGCATAGGTTATGGCCATTGGAACCAAACTCAATCCCAACCATAATCACAACATAGGATTAGATCATCCGAGACTTAAAATCTAAATTTTTATCCAACCAAATTAAGTTTTATTCCATAAAAATTACTCCTAGGGTGATTAGACTTAGAAAATCTACAAGTTCATCCAAGAATCATGCATAAAAATCTTCATACATAATTCTAGAGAGAGAAACAAGGAATAGAGAAGCATAACCTTCATTAAATCCAAAATAAATACAATACTAGTGTCAAGTATCAAACCGGGTAGTCTTCGAGTCGTCCTAGGTTTATTAAAAGAGCTCCCAGCCTTCCATTTTCATGGAGGCAGCCATGGGGGAGAAGAAAAGAGACTACAAGCTAGAGTGAGAGAGAAGAGGCATGAATTAGTAGGGAAGAAGAAGATATGATCGAAAATATCTAGGGGAATAAGGGAAAAATTACAAAAATCTTGGATGCAAGGCCAGTCATCTCTTAAGTTGACACATTTCAAGAAGCTTGGGAACAGTTACGAATTGCCTTTGCCAACAAATCCCATTCTTTGCGTTCTCTTCTTAAAAGAGAAATTGTCCTCTATGAAGAAAGAAACTTCCTCTATTGGTGGCTATTTAAGGTCTCTCAAGACTATTGCTAATGAGCTCAATCTCATTGGATACCGCTTGGATTATGTTGATCTCATCCTCTATTACCTCTCTGGCCTTGGCTTTGACTTCAAGGATATTGCCATAGTCCTTCACTGCCAACCTTTCTCGTTCATGTATGATCAAATTTATGAGCAGTTGACTAATCATAAACTCCAGCTTAGTCGCGAGGAGAAAGTTGTTGACTCTCTCGTTGCTGTAAATTATGTCTTTAAATGAACTTTTGATAACAATTCTAAATTTCCTAAGTCCAACAATAATGGTTCATATCCAGCAGCCTCTACTCCATTTCATTCCTCCTTTGGTGGAAAGAGAACTTATGTGTGCCAATAGTGCAATAAAAGAGGTCACACTACCAGGTCCTGCTACCAACTTATTGACAATCTACCTAACAAACCTTCTGCTAATGATGCACCTATGAATTGAGTACAAAATCAATGGTCAGTTGACTCTAGAGCCTCTCATCACAAAACAAATAATGTTGATAATCTCTCTATCTCCAAAAATTACCATGGCAATGAGACCCTACAAGTCACTAATGGTAAAACTCTTCCTATTTCTCACATTGGCTCAACTATTTTACCTGCATCATCTCTAAGATTATCCAATGTTCTCTGTGTTCCTAAAGTTCATGACAATCTTATTTCTATTTCCCAACTTTGTCACCAAAATAATATCTCTGTTGAATTTTTCTGTCTTGTTTCAAGGTCAAAGCATTGCACATAAGGAAGATACTATTGCAAGGATAGAATAATAATCATCTCTACAAACTTGTCCCTCCTCAACAACCCATCACCTCTCTTGCCACACTCAGTGAAGCTCACTAGCACCACCGACTAGCCACCCTGCTTCCCACACACTTCACCATGTTCTCTCACAATATAAATTACTAGCCTCTAAGTCCATTTCCTTCTCCTGTGTCGATTGTTTGCAGAATAAGAGTCATAAGCCCCCTTTTCATAAGTCAAGTGTGTCTAGCAAATTTCCTTTAGAGATTATTCATGCTGATGTATGGGGTCCTACCTTCTTTTTCATCTATTGAAGGGGTTTCATTTTTTATGTCATATTTATTGATAATTTTTCTAAATATGTCTAATTATATTCTCTCTAATTGAAGTTTGATGCTTCCACCATTTTCCCACAATTTAAAGCCCTCATAGAAAACTACTTTAACCTTAAAATTAAAATGCTTTTCACTAATAATGGGGGTGAGTTTCTCAAGCTCAGACTTTTTTTTTTTTATCTTCTCAAGTATCTCTCATCTTACCACACCACCACACACTCTTAAAGAAAATGGGCTTATTGAACGGAAACATCGATACCTTGTTCAAATTGCACATTGCCTTCTCAATCATGCCTATGTGCCCTTTTGTTTTTTACCTTATGCCTTGCAAACTACTACTTAATTAATAGACTTCCCACTCTCACTCTACAAAATAATATCCTTTAGACAAATCTCTTTAAGCAACCACCTAATTATTTCACCCTTTGCACCTTTGGCTGCATATGCTTTCCATGGCTTAAAGCATACACCAAACACAAACTTGAACCGCATTCCACTTTGTGTATTTTTCTTGGATATTCACAAACCCAAAGTGCATATCTCTGTTTCGATTTCAAACAATAAAAATTATATGCCTCCTATCACGTGGAGTTCATTGAGGATAAGTATCCCTTTCAAACTACATGTGGTCCCATCAAACAAAATTCCCCATCCTTGCCCAACTTTAGTACCTCAAACATGCTTCCATTTATCATGCAGTCTCACACTTGTCCAAACTCTCATCCCTCCACCTCATCAACTTTATCTAATCTATCCCCTTAAATTCCTCTAAGCTCTTCAAGCCCCTTGATAAGTAGAATTTATATAGACATTTTGATATCATTTCCTTTACATTTAAGTTCCTAATTAAGGAAAAACATGGTGCTTTTAATGTCCTTTCTTTATTTTGCAGGTTCAAGCATTGAAGGAAGCGAAATAGAAGAAGAATGGCATTCTGCCATAGGGCACCATGGTGCCCTAGGCCTAGCTTCGTGGCACCAGGTACTTGAGAGCCATAATCCCATTCTGCAATTAACTTCGATGAACAAATTGAAGCCATTAACCACAACCTCGGAATAATTCAGGTTGTTCACGACTAAATTAAGTCCGATCGTTGCGTGACCACCAAAGCAGATGGGCTTCAAGCTTCGAAAGAGGCTACGAAAGAGAGAGCTAGGGATGCCTAAAAGAAGATTGCAGCCTTGGAGCTAGAACTTAGGTCAGCAAAAGATCAAGTTACATCGATAGAAGCAAAAATGAAATCTGTCGAGGACAAGGCATCGTTGGTCGCATCCAAGTGGGTTGAGCTAAGTAGTAGGCCACTGAGGAAGAACTAACCTCCGTTCATGATGAGGCATCCGAGGTTCAGAAGTAGGAGGCCACCGCTTCACTCCGTGCTCGTGCCTCTGAGGACAAGTTAGAGAAAGCTTTGTTAGAGATTCAGGCCTTGGAGCACGGCTTGGCCTGCTGCTGCCTAATCTAACTAAATAAAGTTCTTAGAGGAATGAGTTGTTGCTGCCAAATCCATGTTTGAGGAAAGCCTAGCCCAAGCTGAGGCGCTCATGAGGGAGCAGACTGAGATAGCAAGGTGCCACACGGCCGAGAAAGACCGAGTTATCGCATTTAGGGCCCACCTTATTAAACTTGCAAAGGATAACCTAGTCAACATGCTGGTGAATGCCACTCAAGAGGGCTACAACAATTACTTAAATCATGTCTGTCTCTGCCCGGGAGCACCTTCGAGAGGTGAGCTCGTGTCTGTTATTAACTCTTTGAAGGTGGTTCGCAATGGTGCCTTCGTCGACCCTATTGCTAACTATCTAAAGGGGGGACTAAGGAATTTTTTTTTTTTGGACTGTTGTACTGCTTCTATGTTTTGATCAACTCACGCTTCATTATCTTGTTACTCTTGCTCCTTTGTCTTGGCAATTTATGATCTTTGCTCGGTTACTTTGCTTACTTGTGATTATATTTTGAGAATTCAGTCATCACAAACTCATTTCGAAACATTACCATTATTTGTTAAAAGGTCGGTCATTACTAGGAATATTAATTATCTTTATTTGTTAATAAGTCAGCTACTACTAGAGATATTATTATTTTTAAACAGAAACAATCAATCTTAGAATATTACTTCTCAGTTGCCAAGAGGTCGGTCATGTTTACAGGTAACAAGACTCATTTAGAAGTTGGGGTAATATTTTTTAGCCTAGATACATGCCATGTGCTTGGCATTTCACCGCCCTCAATTGTCATTAATCGATAAGCCCATTTACCTAACACCTCAGTAGCAATGTACAGACCATCCCATGTAGGTGCCAACTTTTCATCCTCAGGATTTTTTCTTGTCGGAGATACAAACCTAAATACCAAGTCGCCTTGTTGGAAGTTCCTGGGTTGGACATGTTTGTTGTACTCGTGGGCTAGTACTTTCTTTGCTGCTATCATTTTCTCGTATGCCCTCAACCTTCTTTCTTCTAATAGATCTAGATTTTTTGTCATATTGGTACTATCCTCACTATACGTCAACCATCTTAATGTAGGCTCTCAGACTTCCATTGGTATCATTGCTTTGGCTTCGTACGTCAAACTGAAGGGCGTGTGGCCATTGGTAGTGTGTCGAGTGGTTCGATATGACCATAAAACCTAGGCTACTTCTTCGGCCCACATTCCTTTCTTCTCATCCAACCTTTTCTTTAACCACTACAAAATAGTTTTGTTGACCGCCTCGACCTGCCCATTCACTTGCAGATATTCCACTAAAACAAAAGTCAACTGAATGCCCAAGTCAACATAACAATCCTAAAAACGTCGGTATGTGAATTGTTAGCCATTATCAGCAATTATTGTGTGTGGTACGCCAAACCTGTCATATCGGCAGTAGTCCAAGCAAAAGCTTCGGCATTGTCCTTCAATAATTGTTGTAGCTGATTCTATTACTCTTTGGGAAGGTGGGTTAAGATTTGCACCATTTAATTTGAGTTCCCAATCTGCATTTGCTTGAACTCTCATGTGGGTGTTGGTCTTCTTTCTTCTTGGTTGACCCTAGTATCCAATTCTGCTATCTCAACCTAGCTTCCTTACCCGGTGAGCACCTCTTCCTTCTTAGCTAGAACCACCAACAAGCTCCTTTGGTACAGCTCCCTAGCCACCATTTGGTCTCCCCTCATGATGCCCACTATTCCTCCCATTATGGGGTACTTGATTACTAGGAGTCAAGTGGAAACCACCTCCTTTAACTGATTAAGGGTTGGTTGCCCGACTATTGCATTATACAGAGACTACTAGAAACTTTAGTGCCTTGATTACCTAACTAGGGCTCTCCCCAAAAGTTGCTTGTAAGCAAATCGTCCTTGCTACTGGTGTCTTTCTCCTTGAAAAGCCTATTAATGATCCTCGATATGATTTCAAATCATTCTTCGCTATAGCCATCTATTCGAATGCTTTCATGAAGAGTATGTTCGTTAAACTGCCTTGGTCGACCAGGATCCTTTTCACCCAAAAATTTGCTATCATTGCCTCGATCACAACTTGATCATCATGATCTTGCTAGATTTCTCAGTAGTTTTCTTCTGTGAATATAATTGGGGGATCTGGCTTCTTGTACCTAACCTTCTGACTACAGCCGACCTCATTAACTTGATGGTAATGTCTCTTACCAACTCTATAATGTCTTTTTTGTTCCCCTGCTGATGCTCCCCCCGAGGCAAACCCGCCAAAAATTGTATTAATTACCCTTGATGGTTCACTCCTGTTTCCAATGACTGGCTGTTCTCCTCTTCGGCACTTGGTTCTATCCCGCTGCTTGGGAGGGAATATATCCCTGCCTCTTGCCCATTGCTCTTCCATTAGTCTGCCTAGCCCGGCTTACAGCTTGAACTATTTTAAATGGCCTTTCTTTATTAGGCTCTCAATGAGGTCTTTTAGAGCTAGACACTTCTCTGTTTCATGCTTAGCATCGTAGTGTTACTCATAGTATGTTCGAGCATTCACCCCCAACTTTGGCCTCATAGGCAGTGGTAGTTGATCTAAACTAGCTTGGCAAATTTGGTGTAACACGTGCGACCTGGGTTTGTTAAGAGGGGTATATCGATCATGGTGAGGTCGGGGTCTCCCTTCTCTTTCTCATCATTTCTCTTGGCTTAGGCGGCCTTGATGCCGTCCTCTCTATCTCTTCCAAGTTCATGTATGTTCCTGCTTGTTGTAGTAACTCCTGGAGAGACTCGGGGGGTTAAGGGTTATGCTCTCTTTGAATCTTCCACGCTGCAAGCCAACCATCAGTGTATGGACTGCTACCTCGTCTTTAAGGTCTTTCACCTGCAATGACATAGTAGTAAATCTTTGTATATAAGATCTAAAGGACTCACCTTCACCTTGCCATAGTGTTGCCAACATTGTGGACATCTTCTAAGGCATGATACTTGTTGAAAATCAGGTTATGAACTGCTCAAATAACTGGTCAAAACCAGAGATAGATCTTAGAGGCAAGTTATTAAACCATTGTAATGCTACCTTCCGTAACAAAGTCAAAAAAGTTTGACACTTTATTTCGTCTTCAACTCCAGAAATCAGCATTACATTCTCAAAGTTACAGATATGTTTTACCAGATCCGTGGACCCATCATAGAGATATAAGGTTAGCTATTTAAAGTGATTCGGTAAATGAAAGGACATTATCTCCTACGTAAAGGGATGTTTGGGTTGCTTACTTGGTGTGGGATGGGGTGATACTCATACATTACTCGTGGCTAGTAGCTCAATTAGGGGTAAGTTTTGGATTTGGCAGATATGGCCCTGACGACTGTGCTGTTCCTTCTAGCATGTTTGGGATATGCGTCTCTTTTCATTCTTGGTGTAACCTCTTGATCACTTGCACATTCTGCTCCCTCTGTTCCCTTTGCTCCTTGATCTCCTTCTTCATATCTTCTAGATGAGCTAACAACGTTGTCAGTGTGGCTTGGTTTGGGTCTGGTAGTGGTGGGATCGTCTGCTGGGCAAGGGGTGTTAAGGGTGAAAGCTACAGTACTTGGTCCACCTTTTTGGAGGGTGTGGGGGTTTGGCTTGGCCATTTGGAAAGTGGATCTAGAGGTTGCATGTTCAATCCACGCTCACCGCACCAATTGTTGGTTAGTCAACAAGGTGTTCGCTTAGATCTGTGAGTTTTCCAAGGTCCGAATAGATAGTTGGTAGGGTGTCTATTATTCTTGTGTCTAGAATGTCTGGGATAGAAAGGGGAATTCACTCTCATGGGGTTGTGGGAATGAGTTCCTTATCCTCTCTCTTGAAGTCCCTTTTCTTTATATGAAGTCAGCGGGACATGGGCCTTTGGGCTTGTCTGGCCTTAAGCCCATAAACACGATCCGTGTGAGTGTTGATCCACATCAAGTTACAACCCTATCACAATGGGGCTGGGCTCCCACCCCAAGCCCATTCCTAGTTTCAAATTTTGTTAGTTCTTTATCAAGATCTGTATTCTTTTCCTTTTTAAATACTTATTATTTTGATAACCGTTCTATATATACAAGAGTTATTATAAATTTTATAAAATTATTAAATAAATTTTAAAATTATAAACTAACTTACTCGTAAAGGTTTTTGTTTAAATGAATTTAACATAAATAATTTCAACATAAATATTATAGTTAATTATAAATCTCAAAAAAAAATTTGAGATAAATAATTTTTGAAACAACATTTTGTCTATAAAACAATTGCAATCTTAACAATTCAAGAAGTCCCCAAAAAGTTAGGTTTTGGTGTTTACTTATTTAAGATTTAATTAATTTAGTATTTTTATATAATAATTAATTTAATTTTAAATGTTGGCCAGACCTATAAAATTACCCATTTAAATTCCCATACTTATCCCAATGTCCAATTTTTTTGCCTCATTCCATGTCCCACCAGATAAAAATGACGGGACACATTGGATATGAGTCAAATTATCATCCATACCTATCACCTTTTAATTGAAAACTCAAAAAAAGTTACCAAGAACGATTAAAAAATAAAATAAAAAAGCAAAATATACAGACAGACGTCTTTGAAGTTAAAAGAAAATAAAAAAAATTAAACCATTTCCTTCTCCTTTTCTAGCTTCACATCTTCCACACAAGTATTATATGATTTAATAAAATTATAGTTATCACAAAAACGCAAGTCTCTAAACTTTTTTTAAAAAAATAAATAAATAAAATTCAAAATTGAGTCGGTTACATCTCAAAAACTCATGCATTTTAGAAAATATCTTTCAGTCATCAATCTTTGCATCCTTTTACCATCTCTTTATTTTTTTTTTTTAAAAAAAATCAAATTTTAAATTTGGTGAAAGTATCTTTCAGATATCACATGCCTCTTTGCATTTTTATCACGTTTCTTTCTTTATTTATTTTTTAAATTCACTTTTTGTGCTCCCCTAATATTTGCACGTCTACAGCTCTTCTCTTCATTCTTCATTTTGACCACTCTCCATTCTACACTACTCTTTTGGTTCCACACTTTGTAATTAACATAGAAACAAATCTAAACAAAATTTATTCTGTTCTTAACAACGTATAGAATGTTTATGATCGTCTATTTATTGAAAGATTCAGAACTAACGGTGTCAGATTTCCTCCAAATTTTTGTGATCTTATATTTATATATTCTCAATTTTCAGTTTATATTCTATTATGTACATATATTAATTGCAAGAAAATCACTTGCACTATAGGCTATCCACGTGACTTTCTCTATGTTAGTTTTTTTTTTTTTTTTCTTCAGTTCTTACAGATTTTATATATTTGATAATATAAACTATAAGTTAGTTAGTTAGTTTCTTTTTTTTTTTTGGTTCAAGGAGTGGATAACCAAATAATTTGATATTTTTAATATATATTAATATTTTGTATAATAAATCCTATAATTTAGTTACTTATATTTTGGGTTCAAGGAGTACGTTACCATTTGAATGCAGTTACATGCTATTTATCTAATCTCTTCCCTATGTGTGCTTAACAATTGTCTCTTCTCTTCCCAGTTCAAATTCACAGTATATGTATTCTTGACCTTGATTCTCTTTTCATAATTTTCGTAACTATTCCTCCCCAGTTTTCAGTTTGAGCTTGGAACTTTCGGAATCATTGAAGGTGATCCCATTTGTCTTTATTTTATTTTTTATTTTCTTTCCTTCTCTCATAAATTTCGATTCCTCTTTGGTACTATCCAGAGTTATTTGTGAAATTGAAGATGACAGCTCGCATGCAGAAAGAGATCCAAGAACCCATAGGGACATTTGATTGGAACCATTCCTGGGTCCCTTGGCATCCATAGGTAAACATTCTCTTATATAGGCTTGCCTGTGTATGGATTTTTTTTTTTAAAAAAAAAAAAAATAAACAGGGTATTTGATGTTGTTTGTATATTGCAAATGTATATGTAATATTCATACCTTTAATACTACTGTATCTGCTAAACTAGGGGAATATTATTGGAAATGTCATTTTTGAAGTGGAACTACTAGAACAAGAAGATGAAGAGATATGTGTAATCACCTAAAATCATGACATCAGAAGAGAACATCAGTTCATCTCCTTTGTTATGGATTGCTTGCTTATCGTGACCATAACATAGTATGGATTGCAAGCATCTCCTTGAGTTGAGTTTCTTTATCAATAAATTGTTTATTTTCTGCAACATAGCGTTCATATCTGTAAATACTATGGAGAGAATTAAATGGATGGATGGGATATTCTACCATGAACATATCTATATCTATATCTGTCTATATATATATATATATATATATATGTAGGAGATGAACTGTTTATTATTTAAACTACCTTTGGCCTCTTGCTGCTACCATAGCAGCTATCTAGAGAATATGCAGTGCGTAAAGGAAACGTGTGTTTTCTGAAACTTTCACAAGGTAGGTTTGTAGAGAGTATTAAGAACTAATTTGAGACTGCTGAATCGATAATCATATATTCACATCAGCATAAACTTATTTGTTTTTTTTCTCACTTTTCATCACTATACAGAGAAAATCGTTTTTCATGTGTAGATTTGGAGCTCAATTAAGATTTTGTTGTTCCAAATAGAAGAAATAATAAAAAAAATAAACTCAAAAGTAAAAACAAAGAAAAAACCATTAAACAAATTTATCTCTCCTTGCTTATCACGGGATTAACTTCTAGTTGATATTTAATTTTCTAGAAATATCATTCATGTTAGAGCATATTTAGATTTACTTTTTTAAAAAATATTTTTTAGGTACAGAAGTATAAATAGGAGTTAGAAATAGTTTTTTTAACTTCTAAAAGTGCTTTTTCATGAAATTGTAACAAGTAACCTATTTTTGCTTTTGCTTCTTTTAGAAGAATCCCATTGCATGTTTTTGCCAAAAGCATCTAATTTTTAGCTTCTAAATTTGCTCATGTTTTTCTCAAAAGTCAATCTAAATACTCTAAATTTGCAAATAATAATTTTTTTTCTTGCCAAAATAACTTTTAAAACAGAAAAAAAAAAGCGCCAATCTAAATAGGTTTTTATAGTATAAAATATAAAGAGCACAGCCATTATTTAGTATGATAGCACTGGCCATCACTGCGCCAGATTATGCTTTCTCCATGTCTATCCCTCAATTTGGAAAGATGTGCAATATTTTGATATGTTATATATCTTCCTAAGTTGGAGTTGATTCAACTCAATGAGAAAAATGCTGTCCGTATTGGTGTTTCCTTCTTAATCAAGTTAAGAATTATGCACACATCAAAAGTAAATAGAATAAACATCGTCATATTGAGAGTCCATGAACTAACGAAGTGAGATGGTTTTTTTGTCCTGATATGTCTTGCTCATCAACTCCATAATTTCGGTATTGTCCTGATATTATGCTACTCTGCGTTCTGTGAGCACATTACTTCTTTCTTAATGTAAGTTTTAAAACTTAAAAATATTTTACAACATTACAAAAGTATAGATACTTTCATTTTTTTAATTTTTTAAAAATAATTATTTATGTATTTTTTATTTCTAATCGAATAGCATATTAAGAAACTCAGAAGGTATATTTGCAAGTTGCGATTATATAGACAATTATATTAAGAAAGAGCATCTACAATGACGCTTGGTAGAGTGTCTAACCAACAAATAGCAAGGGGAAATTACTAATTCTATGTACCTACTTGTGTACACTTTTTGTGTACATCTCATGTTTATAAGTTATATTTGTATGAGTCAAATTGTAAAAAGTAAAATACCATATAAAAGTTTAGAGATGCTGAAAGGGAATATATATATATATATATTATAAGTGAGTTTAAATAAACAGAAATGCAAAATAGCATGACTCTAGAAAGGTGATGTGCTGCCATCTTGGCTCATGTGTTGTCCAAGTGAAGACAATGAATGGAACCTTTTGCATAATTCAACTACATCACCCTTAGGTGAGGGACTTAGATTTTGTGAAGCTATGGCCATATAGGCAAGTCTTAGAAGCTTCTCATCCTGTGCAGAAACTTTTTAAGTTCGGCGGGCCTTTTTGAATTGTAGCTAGTATAGGCTCTGTTGTAATTACCAATTGAAGTTGTCTGAAAATGAACAAATTCATGATGCTTTTCACTGCATATTGCTTAAACCTTATCAGTTTTGATTCCGTCACTGCTGTTGCCTCATGACATGGCCCCGTAAATGGTTTGTATTGTCAAAATAAATATTTTAAAATTAAAATTACTGAATCTTTTAGGAGATCAATTCTTATAGAATAGATTAGCCATACTGAGAGTGAAATATTAGAGTTAATTGAACACAAAATTTTAATAAATGATTTTTCAGTTAAAAAACTAAAAATAATATAAGAATTAATTGATGGGTTGTATTACTCCAAGTTCCCTCTAAAAATACTATATATAGTGCATTGGATGGGCCAATCTGATGAGACTTCGTGGGAAAGGTTGAAGGATCTCATACAATGGGGATTTCGTTTTATACTATCAATTTCTTTATTCATGCTCACTCTTCCTATTTTTTTTTTTTTTTTAATATTAGTTTTACCAAAATATTCCTATAAATAAAATGCACAACTAAATCCCAGCCCCTAACTCACACTGACTTGTCCCTTCACTTTTTCTCTCTCTCCGACAACCGTTTGGGTGATTTAGTCAAAGAATACAATTTTAAAACCTCACCTCAATTCCTCATCGAATTTGCTGTTGCAAACAACTGTGATGATGGTTACCCAAGGAAACCACAAGATGGAGAAGAAGATTCCCCTCGTCAACTGCAAACAATTCATGGCTTACAATGGTAGCTGGCGAATGCCTTTTGAGGAAAGTGGATTAGATTCTAATTTGTACTATTATTTCGATTTAGAATCTTATGAAGACTTTGCTCATCATTCTCTACGGTGCAAATGCCTTACTTGAATTTATTAGGATAAGTATCATGGGTGAATATTTTGAATATTTCAAATTGTTATAACTTCACTCTTATATTGAGATATTCTGAAATTAGTTAGAATTCTTGTAGATAGCAACAGCTGTAACAAATCACTGTATATATACTTTGTCTATCACATGAATACAACGTTCTTCCTTCCATCATTGTTGCCCTTGTTATATTATGGTATCTAGAGCCTAAGAGCTCGAACAAGCATTTTGTTTTTCAGTTCTTCTTTCTAAACCCTACCTTCACTGACATGGCCTCCATCACCTCATCCTCCTCCACATCAACCATCAACACGACATCCACGATCAACCACTCTAGTGAATTGGTTGCAATAAATATTACCACAACCTCCCATCAAATTGACCCCCCATTGACACGCACACCTATAGTATCGCTACTATAGTGGCAATAAACTTAAAATTTAAGTTTAAATTTTCAATCAAGGGTCATGTTCTCAAAAAATCATTAGTACAAGTCTCAATCAAATTAGGCTAAGGGAATGGGAGTTTTCAGTAGAACCGGAATCAATAGAGTAACTAACAGTAAGCAAACACAATAAATGGGTAAAACATAAACCAATTGATGATGTAAATGCAACCAACCTAGTAACTATCCAACACCTGGTGATTCTATCCTTAAGCTAGAGATAAAATTTAATTCCAGTTATGTCAATTAACTAAATTAACCCTGAAATCTCAAGATTAACCTAACTAATTAATTAATTTGATTAAACCCTAACTAAGCAGGGATTCCTGCACTTAGCTTGGCCATTCCTACTACACAATCACATAAGTTATGGCCATCGGAACCAAACTCAACCCCAACATTAATCACCATATAGGATTAGATCATCCAAGACTTAAAATCTGAATTTTTATCTAACCAAATAAAGTTCTATTCCATAAAAATTACTCCTAAGGTGATTAGACTTGGAAAATCTACAAGCTCATCCAAGAATCATGCATAAAAGTCTTCATACATAATTCTAGTAAGAGAAACAAGGAATAGAGAAGCATAACCTTTATTAAATCCAAAAATCTCAAGAATCAAACTGGGTAGTCTTCGAGTCATCCTAGGTTGATTACAAGAGCACCCAGCCTTCCATTTTCATGGAGGTAGCCATGGGGGAGAAGAAAAGAGACTGAAACCTAGAGTGTGAGAGAAGAGGCGTGAATTGGTAGGGAAGAAGAAGGGATGATCGAAAATATCTAGGGGAATAAGAGAAAAATTAGAAAAATGTCATTAATGAGGCCAAATGATGGCCTTACCCTTCATTTCAGTTGATAAATGTTTATCTTGTCCTTGGACTTGAGAAATTTCCATTTATGCCCTTACTTCATAAATTTATAAAGATTTGTTGCTTTAATCCTTAGCTTGGACATAATACCCAACACACTCTACATAAATAATTATTAATTAGACAATTAAATGCAAGTTTAAGATACTAGAGTTAAGTATAAGAGTACAAAGATAACCACTTTTTAGTGTTTATCACCCACCAATTATGTAGCATAGGCCAAACAAATGCAATCTTTTCACATTGGCTACAACCTTGTTGGCTACATTAATGGCTCCAACAAATGTCCTTTTGAGACTCTTGCTATTAATGGGGTAGACGTCCCCAATCCCACCTTTTCAACTTGGGTACACCAAGATCAATTGCTCCTTCTAGCTATCCTAGGAGCTTGCAACATGGATGCAAGGGCAGTCATCTCTTAAGTTGACACATTTCTAGAAGCTTAGGAACAACTATGAACTACCTTTGCCAATAAATCCCATTCTTTGGGTTCTCTTCTTAAAAGAGAAATTGTCCATTATGAAGAAAGAAACTTCCTCTATTGGTGGCTATTTAAGGTTTCTCAAGACTATTGCTGATGAACTCAATCTCATTGGATACCTATTGGATGATGTTAATCTCATCCTCTATTACCTCTCTGGCCTTGGCTTTAACTTCAAGGATATTGCCACAGTCCTTCGCTCCCAACCTTTCTTGTTCATGTATGATCAAATTTATGAACAGTTGACTAATCATGAACTACAACTTAGTCATGAGGAGAAGGTTGTTGACTCGCCTGTCGCTGTCAATTATGTCTTTAAATGAACTTTTGATAGCAATTATAAATTTCTATGTCCAACAATAATAGTTCACACCCATCAGCCTTTGCTCCATTTTCATTCCTCCTTTGGTGGAAAGAGAACTAATGTGTGCCAATAGTACAATAAAAGAGGTCACACTACCTGGTTCTTCTACCAACATATTGATAATCTACCTAACAAACCTTTTGCTAATGATGCATCTATGAATTGAGTACAAAATCAATGTTCAGTTGACTTTAGAGCTTCTTATCACAAAACAAATGATTTTGGTAATCTCTCTATCTCCAAAAATTACCCTGGCAATGAGACCCTCCAAATCATTAATGGTAAAAACTCTTCCTATTTCTCACATTGGCTCAACTATTTTACCTACATCATCTCTAAGATTATCCAATGTTCTCTATGTTCCTAAAGCTCATAACAATCTTATTTCTATTTCCCAACTTTGTTACCAGAATAATGTCTCTGTTCGTCTTGTTTCAAGGTCAAAGCATTGCACACAGGGAAGACACTGTTGTAAGAATAGAATGGTAATCATCTTTACAAACTTGTCCGTCCTCAACAACCCATCGTCTCTCTTGCCACACTCACTGAAGCTCATTGGCACCACTGACTAGGCACCCTACTTCCCACACACTTCACCATGTTCTCTCACAACATGAATTACTAGCCTCTAAGTCCATTTCCTTCTCTTGTGTTGATTGTTTGGAAAATAAGAGTCACAAGCTCCCTTTTCATAAGTCAAGTGTGTCTAGCAAATTTCCTTTGGAGATTATTCATGCTAATGTCTAAGGTCTTACCTCCTTTTCCATCTATTGAAGGGTTTCATTTTTTAAGTCATATTTATTGATAATTTTTCTAAATATGTCTAGTTATATTCTTTCAACTTCAAGTTTAATGCTTCCACCATTTTCCCACAATTTAAAGCTTCATAGAAAACTAGTTTAACCTTAAAATTAAAATGCTTTTCAGTAATAATGGGGGTGAGTTTCTAAAGCTCACACATTTTTTTGTCTTCTCAAGCATCTCTCATCTTACCACACCTCCATACACCTTTGAAGAAAATGGGCTTGTTAAACGAAAACATCGATACCTTGTTGAAATTGCACATTGCCTTCTCAATCATGCCCATGGCCCCTTTTGTTTTTGGCCTTATGCCTTGCAAATTACCACCTACTTAATTAACAGACTTCCCACTCCCACTCTACAAAATAATATCCTTTAGACAAATTTCTTTAAGCAACCACCTAATTATCTCACCTTTTGCACCTTTGGCTGCTTATGCTTTCCTTGGCTTAAAGCATACACCAAACATGAAGCACATTCCACTTTATGTATTTTTCTTGTATATTCACAAACCTAAAATGCATATCTCTATTTCAATTTCAAATAGCAAATATTACATGCCTGCCATCATGTAGAGTTCATTGAGGATAAGTATCCCTTTCAAACTACATCTAGTCTCATCAAACAAAATTCCCTATCCTTGCCCAACTTTGGTACCTTAGACATGCTTCCATTTATCATGCAATCTCACACTTGTCCAAACTCTCATCTCTCCACCTCATCAACTTTATCTAATTATCCCCTCAAATTCCTCTAAGTTCTTCAAGCCCCTCTCCCTTATCACACCCTACACCACACACCAACATAAAAACCCCCACCACCCCCATTTAATACAAAATCAACACTTTCCCTTCAACATGCCAACACCCCGTCCCCACCCATGAGTCCCCAAACACCTGTCTCACCTTCACTACTTGCAATATCTGTGCTTGTGCACCCATCAATGGTGTCTTCTCCCCATCCAACAACTATAGACCTGACTCCACTCACTTTTCCCACTTGTGACCTTCATGCAGGTATCCTAGACTAGAGATCCACTAGGACTACACCACCTCCTTCCTTGCTCTAGGTACTCATCTTATGAAGACCCAAGCAAAACGGGGTGCCTTTAACCAAAACAAGCTCATATGATGTAGAAATACACACTCCTTGACGAAGTTAAGCCAAGTTGTTACTCTTAGGCCAAGAGATTCTCTCACGTCCAGCTGCCATGATGGAGGAGTTTAATGCACTCATGCATAATGTTACTTGGGATCTTGTCCCTTCTAAACCCTATTTCAATGTTATTGGGAACAAGTGGGTCTTTTGTATTAAGCGGAATCTAGATGGATCTATCTCATGCTATAAAGCTCACCTAGTAGCTAAAGGCTATCACTAACATTCTAAGATTGATTATCACGACACTTTTAGTCTTTTTATCAAGCCTTAGACCATTAAACTTTTTCTCACAATTGCGATCTCCCATGGGTAGTTCCTAGGGCAGATGAATGTAAAGAATGCATTTTTTGTATGGTCTTCTCACTGTAGAAGTATATATGCACCAACAAGCAGGCTTTGTTTATCCCCGATTTCCTTCTCATGTATATCATCTCATGAAGGCATTATATGGGCACAAGCAAGCTCTATGTGCATGGTATCATGCTTTACGTCACTTTTTGCTGTCTCATGATACCCTATTTATCTATCAATGGGACAAAGTAATTGCATATTTTTTTAGTGTATGTGGTTCACTTGTTGTTGGCTTGTAATAACTATCCTTTTAAATACTTTCATGCAAGCTCTCTCTCAACACTTCTCCCTTAAAGACCTAACACTTCCCAATATTTTCTCAAGCTTGAATTAATGCCCACCAAATTTGGTCTCCCAAAAGGGATACATCAGAGACTTGCTTGAGAAGTCCCACTTAGATGGAGCTCAACCAATCTCTACCCACCCCATTGTCCCTTTCATGCAAGTTTGCTACCTTGTCCCCTTCTACTAACTCCTCTCACTACCAAAGCACTGTGGCGTCATTGCAATACTTGTCCCTCACATGTCCTGTGTGGCTTTCTCCGTCAATAAGCTTGCTAAGTTCATGCAATCCCCAACTTATGATCACTTTCAACCACTCAAACGGGTCTTGTGGTATCTTAAATCAACCATTCATCATAGTATTCTTCTCAAGCCTAGTCCCACTCTATCTCTCAATGCCTGTTGTGATGCTTACTAGGCTAGAGATATTGCAGACAGATGCTCTACTAGGGCTTATATTACATATCTTGGCCATAATCTTATTTATTGGGCCTCATTATTAACAAAAACCCATGGGGGTCCTCAATTGAAGAAGAATATCGTACCATTGCCTCTACTATTTCTAAAGTTCTTTGGTTACAAACACTATTAAAGAAGCTTAGTTTTAAACTTCCCGCTCCCCTTCGTATTTTTTTTGACAATATTAGAGCCACTTATATGTGTGCTAATTCTGTTTTTTATTCCAAAATGAAGTATATCTCCATTGATTATCATTTTGTTAGAAAATTAGATGCCAATAAAGCTTTGCGGGTGTCTCATATTCCCTTCATTCACCAACTTGGTGATCTTCCCACCAAATCTTTACCTAGACTAAGGCGCCACCATCTCAAAAGCAAGACCAAAGTTATTCCACCTCCATCTTGAGGGGGTGTATTAGGATAAGTATCATGATTGAATATTAAGAATTATTTTGAATATTTCAAATTGTTGTATCTGCACTCTTATATTGAGATATTCTAGGATTAGTTTGAATTCCGTTCATCACTGTTGCCCTTATCATATTAGAATGAGGCATTTGGTGATCTCAATATCAAAATAGAGAGAGAAAAGAGTGAGGGGGTAAGGCATTGTAATGAGTTATGAGAGGCATGGTTTAGTTTTATGTTCTCATTTTATAAGGATACTTTTTTAAATTTAATTAAAAAAAAAAGAAAGAATAAGTAAGAATAGATAAATTAGGAGATTCTTTTCCAACTCCTATTTTAACTTTTTCAACACCCTTCTTAATTTTTAAAATGGCCCTCCTCGTTGGTTAGAACCACTGTATCTCATCGAGGGAAATCATTTTGGCATCGAAAAATCACAATTGAAGTAGATAATTTGCCAAATTTGATAATCTTAATCAATAATGATATTGACTATTGATATATCACAAAAAGTCACTTCATAATATCCATATTCAGATCCCACCTATTGTAGAGCATAGAACAGTGGGATCGACCGGAATAAGATCCTATTCCACGTCGGTTTGCTGAATTGCATGTTGTCTATGATAGATGCAATTGGACATACACGCCTTTTGGCCATAATCAGGTTTGAAATACAAATATAAACAACTTAAATATTACATAGAAATATGACAACTATGAAATGCATTGCGAAAATGAAACTTCATAATATAAAACAACTACATTATAGATTTTCATTCTCCATAGTTTATCATTGTAGATTTTGAAAATTCGTAATTATATCACTTTACTTAATTGTTCAACTCTACAGATTTAGGATCTCCATACATAATCCTACTCACACTTACAAATTTTGAAAATCTGAAGGCAAAAAAAAAAAAAAAATCACCAGTGATAATATATCACCAAAAATTTGTGAAATCATCACAAGCCAAAACTGAACTCACAATAAAAACTTATGAGAAATACAAAAACCCTAAACCTTATGTAAGAAATACAATCACACAAATAAATATTGTTTTGAATTTTGAAACCAATGTAGAAAAACCAATTAAAAAGAGAGTAGACAATCAATCAAACATCAAATTAACTTGAAAGAAATTAAAGGAATGAAATAAACTATAAAATCCTCCTCCCATATGGTTGCTAGGGATGTGAAATCAGAGCATAAATCTATTGGCTAGGGTTCATGCTTCACTTGGGTGTTTGCCAAAATACCTTTCTATCTCTGTATCTCTCGGTTTTGGTTTGCTCAAAATCATTATAACCAGAAAAATGCCTCACTTGTGTTCAAAATAATCTCTTCCTAGATGTTTACTTGTTCACAAAAGCTAAGTACATGAGATGGGGTGTTCGCATTTTGCTTGAAAACTAAACTAGGATACATGAAATGCACTTTAATAAAGATTGTTGGGTATTTCTGTAAATTTGGGGTGTTTGAAAAGTTTGGAAGGGAGCTGAAAAAGAATCTTCCTAAATTAGTGATATGAAATCAAATTCCCCATACAATATCATCTTGATGTAGTGATATATATCTTGAGGTAAAGGTGGGTTTTCAAAAAAAAAAAGGGATTCAATAGAGTAGCTAAGGCCCATACTAGTGAGGAAACCCAAGGCCTATACTTTGAAGAAACTTGCGTAGAGGAAGAAATGCAGAGTTCTAAACTTTTATTTTGGAGGAGTGTTATGTTACATTTGTTTGGGACAACATCTTTTGTCCCATTTCTTGTTCCAAATCATGTCCATAAGCTTCGGAATAGTTTAAAATGGGATTAACCCCACTTGCAGTATTAATTTATTGCCTATAAACTAATCCAAAACTTATAGTACATGATTTAGAATAAAAAATGAGATAGTATTTTGTTCTATTTGTTTATGTACATTTATTTTATACATACATATATATATATATATATATATATATATATATATATATATATATATATATATATATATATATATATGTTATGTTTTTTCTTTATGCATATTTGCCTTATATCTTCTTTTACTTTTTATTTTATGATTTTACTTCTATAAAACACCTAAAATAAAAGGTGTACTTAGAGGAGTACATCTCTTGATGTGCAAGTAGCATTTTCTTTATTTTAGAGTTTGTTGGATCATAGATTATAGTTATTGGTTATGATATGCAAGACCATTATTGCTGGCGAAGAGGGAACGAAAATGATATATATATATATAAAGAATGACATGAATGGGACATGCAGAAATTCAATGGAATTTTCTGTTTTCCCATTTGGACCCAACTCAGGGTTTGCTATGGGTTTCGTATCCTTTTCCTTGAAGTTGCAATGATAGGTAGCATCCATTTCTTTTCCACTAGAAAATTTTCTTTACTCCCCCATTAAATTTTTCTTTTTATTTAAGTCATGCACATTTCATTGTCTCTAATTAGAATAAGTGGGTGGATTATCTCTCAAAATAAAGCTTTTTTTGTTTTTAGAAATATAATATTTACATCACATTATGTATTTATATATATTTTTAAGAAATTATCATAAAATAACTGTACTATTCTCAAATTGATAATAATATAAGTCATTAAGTATAATCTAGTGGTGACAGATTTAGGTAGTATATAAGATATTTGGGGTGTAGACTTTTCTTTTGAGTTAGACTAGTGCTAAATCTATTTAAGCCACTCATCACTTGTCCAGTAGATGCTTTGTACAATGATTGAGTTTTTTTTATTTAATTTAAGCCATCAATCTCTTGCCTAGTAGGAACCCGGTAGACATAATCTAGTAGAGAAGCCAGATCAGATATTTGGGATTCAATTATCTAATATAATCAAATTAATATATTTTTATGAAATTCTCATAAAATAATTGAATATTTAAATCGTCAATAATATGAAGAATGATATTACTTGGTATAGTTTAGTATTGAGAGGTTTATCTAATAAATAAGATATTTGAGTTTTGATTCTCTTATGTAATTAAAAAAAAAAAATTCAATAATATTATAATAAAAATATCATAATTACTATGAGCAAGTACACTAAAATTTAGTTATTGTCTTGATTTAAATCTTTTAAACCTTAAAAAGAGTTATTCATATGAGCGACTTAAACAATTGTTTGGGAAATCAAAAGACCAAGACCTTTGGTATAGTATAATAATAAACATTTAGTGCGTCAAGGAAAATAAATAATTTAAAGAAATGGAACTGTGATTGAAATTTTCAAATAAACCTTCCATATTCCCTTCAGCAATACTGTTAAAATATTCCCTTCGTTGTAAATACTGTTAACTAAACTGGCTATTAGCCAACCGGTTTAAGAAATAATCCAGTTTATTATGATATTGCCACCATGATTTTTATTAAATTGGGTGGATTACAACCAGTTTAAAAAAAAACACTCTTGAATGCAATTTTTGTACTAGTGACATGCATAAAGATGATTACTAAATTTGTTAAACTATTATGATTTTTTTAAAAAAAGAAAATGGACTATATTTATATTATTAAACTACTATAATTCCAAAATAACATGAATATTTATATGAGACCATATGGAAGAGAGGATATTTTCCTTAAAGCATTATCTAAGTTAAAATTATCTCATCATACATGATTGATAAGAGATAGAATTCTCTATCCTATTACTTGTCTCAAACCTTGTTTCTTAAGTTGTCGTTTGGTCAAAAATTCAATATCCAACTAACTTGTAATATTATTTTATTAGTTTTTTATCAATCTAAAATCCATGAAATAAATAATTTTTTCTCAATTGATAGATAATTTATCTATATTTTAAAGAAATAATTTTCATAAATAATTATCTATTTCTGAACTTTTATTTTACAGTTAGTTGGGTTTTAGATTTTGGGCGTTCTTTATGATATGTAAGGCCATCATTGGCCATTGAGGAGGGAATATAAATGCTATATATATATATGAAAGAATGGAATGAATGTGTATATATAAATATATATATAAAGAAATTTAATCAAATTTTCCTTTCTTCTTCCTCTTAGAGGTTCTTCCTGACCTCGGCAACATAGGGACTCCTGTCAGTTTTCTGTCGTTTATCTCAAAGTTACAAAGAAAGGTAGCTTCCATTTCCTTTCCATTAGAAATTTTTACATTTTGAGAATTCCACATATCATGGTCTCTAATTATAACACATGCGAAGGAATTATCACTCAAATTAAAGAAGCCATTTTTTTTTTTAAAGGGATTAGCCATCAATATTCAATATCACATTAGACACTTATTAATTCAATTTGAACTAAGCAAAACTATAAGGGTAATAAAGTTCTTTGTATCATATTTTAACATAGTTATATTTTTAAAATTCAATCTCAAATCTTCTAGTTAAACTAAAATAATTTCTTGATAATTGATTTACATGCTTGATGATAAAAAAATCTTTTTTTATATAAATATTTTTTTTCATTACATTATATATTTTTATAATTTTAAGAAATTCTCATAAAAAGAGTATAAAGTAAATTTGTATGTATGTATGTATGTATGTATATAAATGCTATATATATATATATATATATATATATATATATATATATATGTATGAATGAAAGAATGGAATGAATATGAAAAATAGAAATTTAATCAAAATTTCCTTTCTTCTTGCCCTTAGAGGATCTTCCTGACCTCCCCAACTTAGGGACTCCTGTCAGTTTTCTCCTTTATCTCAAAGTTACAAAGAGAGGTAGATTCCATTTCCTTTTCACTAGAGATTTTTCCTTACTCTAACCCACAAAAATATTTTTTTAAATCACGATAAAAAATTAATAATTCTCTTATTTGAGAATTTCACGCATAGTCTCTAATTATAACATCATGCAGAGGAATTTTTTCTTAAATTAGAGAAGCCTTCTTTTTTTGGTATTAGACCAATAATATCTAACACCACATTGGGATAAAATTGATTCAGTTTGAGTTATGCAAGGCCACAAAAATAGTAAAAATTTTTCTATTTTGTTTTAACATAATTGTATTCTAAGATTAAATTTTAAGATTTCTGGTTAAACTAAAATAGCCTCTGGTTAATTGATCTATGCGCTTAGTGATAAATAAATCTTTTCTTTTAAAAGTATTTTTTTCATTACATTATATATTTATATGTTATTTAAGAAATTCTCGTAAAAACAAAAGACTATAAAGAAAATTTGTCAAAAATATTATCATAAAAATGCCATAATAATTATGAATACCAATTACGCAGTTCTTCGAAAAGTCAAATATGACCTTTAGGATAATACATCAGTTTAACTTGTTAGTGAATCAAGAAAAACAAAAAAAATTACAGTAAAGAAATAAAAGGGCGACCGAAATTTCAAAGCTATCTTCCATAATCCCTTCCATAAAGGACAAAATTGATCAAATTCACAATAAAGTGGTCATCTACTTTCATTACTGTCTCTATGTCCTTTCTTTTTCATCATGGTATACCTAGAAGGCCCACAAAAGAAACTAAAGGTAGCTTCCACTTCTTTTCCATGAAGACTTTGTTGCAATAGCCAGCTTTCATTCCATTTCCTAAGAGACCAAACTGTTCAAAGTCACACCACCTTGGTCGCCTTTTATGTCAACCTCTGATATCTAGTACACTATATGGCATACTTTTGGTTAAATGTTATGAAATATTCAAATTACAGATAAGAGATACTTTTGGTGTCTATTCTATCACATAATAAATCTCTCGTATATATAACTTTGTTATGCATAAAAATGATTAGCAAATGTGTTGAATTTAAAAGAGGACATAACAAGAGGACAGTTTTTCCTTATCTAACTTACCAATATCTCATTTTTCAATTTGTTAGAAATCTTAACTAACAAATTTTTATGGCATAAAAATATAACTTACTTATGGTAAGCACAAAATTGATAGTTTTATTTATATATATATTTTTAAGAAATTCTCAAAATATAACTATATACTTGTCAATAATAATATCATAAAAATGTCACAATATCATAGTTAAACAACGGTTTGGGGAGTCAAAAAATTTTCAACCTTTGAAAGGTTTATACATTTTCAGATATAAAAGTTTTTACATATGATCTCATAAGCAATCGTTTGGAGAGTCATAAGCAATCTTTTAGTGTACTATCATATTAAATTCTTAGTGAAAAAATGGAAGAGTGGCTGAAGTTTCAAAGCTAACATCCATAGTTGATAGTCCCGTTCCTAGAAGACAGTATTGATCATAATTCACACTTAAGGTCATTTTTCTCATTACTGTCTCTGTTTCCTTCGTTTTCATTACAATACATATAATAGCCTCAAAAAGAAACTAAAGGGAACTTCCACTCTCTTTCCTGAAAGGCCACACTGTTCAAAATCACACTTTCTTGGTTATTATCTCTGTTTCCTCTGCTTTTCATCACTCTATAAAGAGAAGCCTAATAAAATCTTGCATTGCACACTGCCATCAAGAACAGCAAACACAATTGGAGAATTCTTCAATGGCTTTTCCTATTCATGAAACTTCTTCTTCTTCGTTTCCTTATCCTTCTTATTCTTCCTATTCTTTTGATTCAACAGCCGAATGGGACTACCAAGTTTTCTTGAGCTTCAAGGGAGAAGACACCCGCAAAGGATTCACAAGCCATTTGTATGCTTCACTGAATCAAAAGGGAATCACCACTTTCAAGGATGACAAAGAATTGGAGAGAGGAGATGTTATCTCATCAGAAATCATCAAGGCAATTGAAGGGTCTATGTTTGCAGTCATCGTTCTCTCCCCAAACTATGCTTTTTCCACATGGTGTTTGGATGAACTCCAAAAGATTGTGGATTGTAAGAAAATTTTGGGCCATGAAATTATTCCAATCTTCTATGGGGTGGATCCATCTGATGTGAGAAACCAGAGGAAGTCGTTTGCAGAAGCTTTCAGAAAGCAAGAGGAAAAGTTTGGAGCAGACAAAGAGAAGGTGCGGAGATGGAGAGATTCCTTAAGGGAAGTTGCCAATATCTCTGGTTGGCACTCCAAGGATTGGTAAGTCACATAATCGAAATAAGGTTGAGAATTGTTTGATTATTTACCAAACTGAGCATATAGGCTACAACTTTGAAGTAGATATATATTAGGTAAAATTTGTTGAAAGAATAAGATCATATATTTCCCTTACTGCTATGAAGTCTGAGAAATGAGAAGCTGCAAATTGCTTTTAGTTTTAACCATATGATAGATATATATATATATATATATATGTTGTTTTGTGCTTTTTTTTTTTTTTTGTGGGTTAATTCTACCAAGCTAGGATTTTTACTAATGACAACTTATTATCCTTTCTACACATAGGGCTGAAGCAGAGCTGATTGAATGCATTGTTAGAGATCTGTACAGAAAACTGCAGCCAAAGTTGCCTTATAGAGATGACTTGGTTGGAATTGATTCAAGGTTGGAAGAAGTGAACTTACTGTTAGACTTGGGTTTACATGATGTTCAATTCATAGGCATCTGTGGCATGGGTGGAATAGGTAAGACAACAATTGCTAGAGAAGTTTATGAAAGAATCCATGGCGCATTTGATTTTAGTTGTTTTCTTGCTAATGTTAGAGAGGCTTCACAGACAAATGGATTGGTTAACATTCAAAGACAACTTCTTTCTCAACTCAAGCAAAATAGCATTGACATTTTTGACTTGTATGATGGCAAAAAGAAAATAAGAAATCTTTTATCCAGGAAAAGAGTTCTTCTTGTTCTCGATGATATAAGTGAAGTGAGCCAATTGGAGAATTTGGCTGAGAAAGAAGACTGGTTTGGTGCTGGAAGCAGAGTCATAATCACTACAAGAGATATGCATTTGTTGATAACACATGGAGTAAAGCACAAACAATATAAAGTTTCTGAGTTAAATTATGATGAAGCAGTCACACTCTTTTCTCGGATAGCCTTTAAAAGAGAACAAGCGGAAGAAGGCTATTTGGATTTGTTAGAAGATGTGGTAAAATATGCAGGAGGCCTTCCTTTGGCACTTGAAGTTTTGGGTTCCTTTCTTTGTGGAAGAAATTTGGATGTATGGCATTGTGCTTTAAAGCGAATAAAAGATATTCCAGATCCAAAAATTATGGACATACTTAAGATAAGCTATGATGGACTACATCCTGCAGAGAAGAATATATTTTTGGATATAGCATGTTTCTTCAAAGGTAGAGACAAAGACAAGGTGATAGAAATATTGGAACATTGTGGCTATTGTCCAAAAATTGGAATTGAAATTCTCTTTGAAAGATGCTTGTTAAGTCTAAATGACAATGACTTGTGGATGCATGATTTGCTTCAAGAAATGGCCAAGAACATCGTTTCTCTAGAATCTCCTAGAAATCCTGGAAAACGTAGTCGGTTGTGGTCAATTGATGATATTAATAATATTTTGGCAAAAAATAAGGTAAGTACGTGAATTTGTTGTAGATTTTTTTTCTTTTGGTATCATATATCTTGTGTTAAAGATACAAACAACCAAAATCAATAAGATACATAATTTGTTTTCTTATATTTCTAATCCTCATTTTTTTTTTCTTTTTATTTACTAGGGTACTGAAGCAATTCAAGGCATAGTGTTGGACTTACCTCGAGGATTTGAAATAGATGAAAGACGAGCTTTAGACTTACTTCGAGGATATGAAACAGATGCAAGACGAGCTTTAGACTTACCTCAAGGATATGAAGCATGCTTACACCCTGATGCTTTCTCAAAAGCAAGTCAAGTGAAATTACTAAAGTTGTGTAAGATGCAACTTCCCCATGGCCTCAATTGTCTTCCCAGTGCACTAAAAGTTCTTGATTGGACAGAGTGTCCTTTAAAGTCTCTGCCACTTACCATTGAACTAGATGAACTTATTAATCTCAAATTGCATCGTAGTAAACTTGAAACACTTTGGAACGGAACAAAGGTAAAGGCACTTCCAGTAAAAGATTTATATGTATATATATAGATACTGACAAATTTGGAAGCTAATATTTTCTTTTTCTCACACTCAATTTTTTTTTTTTCAGTTTCTTGGAAGTTTGAAGTCCATCGATATGAGTTTTTCCATGAACTTAACTGGAATTCCAGATATTTCCGGTGTTCCAAATCTTGAAAAATTGGTTTTGGAAGGTTGTGAAGGCCTATTGAAAGTTCATCCATCTCTTGGACTCCACAGGAGTCTTGTTCTAGTGAACTTCAAATTTTGTAAGAATCTTAAATACCTTCCTAGTAAACTTGAAATGAGTTCAATGGAGGATTTGATTCTTTCTGGCTGCTCCAAAGTTAAGCAGCTTCCAGAGTTTGGGGAAAGCATGGAACATCTATCAAGTCTCACTTTGTCGGGAACTTCTATAAAAGAACTGCCCTTATCTCTTGGACGTTTGATTGGCCTTGATGTTTTAAACTTACAGGATTGCAAGAGTCTTTGTTGCCTTCCGAGTACTATTCAAAATTTAAAATCCCTCAGGATTCTCAATATCTCCGGCTGCTCAAAACTTTCTCGCTTGCCAGAAAATTTGAAAGAAATCAAGAGCTTGATGGAAGTTAATGCAAGTGAAACTGCTATTGCAGAAGTACCATCTTGCATCTTGGATCTAGAAAACCTTCAGGAATTATCCTTTGAGGGTTGCAAAGGGTTAGAGTCGAAGACATGGATTAATTGGTTTCTGGAACTTTGGAGTGCCCCTCAAGTTCCCATGGATTTCAGTTTCAGGCTACCTCATTCATTCTGTAGTCTCCCCATGTTGCGAAAATTAAATTTAAGTTATTGCAATCTCTCAGAAGGATCAATCCCTGGTGATATTGAATGCTTATATTTTTTGTTGAGCTTAGATCTAAGTGGCAACAATTTTATTAGCCTACCTAACAGCATTTCTGAACTTTTTATGCTGAAGTTTCTTCACATAAATTGCTGTCAGAGGCTTCAATCATTGCCAGAACTTCCATCCGAATTAGAAGTATTGGATGCACGCAATTCTACTTCACTGAAAACATTCAAATCCCATTCTTCAAAGCAATGCAGTCTTGTCCCATGGAGTAAGAATTGGATCTTCAATGAAAACCATAATGATAGAGACAGTTCTTCTACATTCCATTTTTTCAAAACAAAAAAGGTGTCTTCTACCACCGAAACGATTGCCTTGGATAATGCATGTCTCATAGAAGAAGACATATTTCAGGTCTGCATCCTCTTTACCCTCTCTGTGTTTGCATATCTGTGAGATACTACTCTTTTTTTTTTTTTTTTTTTAACTAATTCAACTAAAAAACATTTTCTCCAGGAACTATTTCCTTTGCCCGAAACAAAATTTCAGATTATTATACCAGGTGATAAGATTCCATCTTGGTTTGACACTCAAAATTCTTCTTCTTTGGCAACACTGCAACTACAATTTCCTCATAATTGTCCTCTGACACAATGGGTAGGAATTGCTTTTAGTTGTTTATTAGTATATAAGGGTTACTCACCTCGCCATTGGTCTAATTATGGTTATAATATTTCTTATGATATGGATGGTGCTGTAAGATACCTATCTTCTGGTTGGAGTCAGGGACCTCACGGTGAGCCAAGTCAGCCTCATTTATCTATTATCTATTTGTCTTATAAAAAATTACGCGAAAGAATTTATAAAGACAATGATTTTAGAGAAATCGAATTTAGATTTGAAACAAGTTATGGCAGTGAAGGTTTGGAAATAATAGGGTGTGGTGGTCGTCTGGTATACGAGCAAGATTTTGAAGATTGGAACAAAACAATATGGTCAATGCAACAATAGTGTCATCCTCCCCCAGAAGTTGAATCTGCCAATCGCAACATGTTGTGATGAATTAGATGAGTAATATACTATACTACTAGACAAGTGGAGAAGTTTGAATGTCTGATTGACTTTGATGTATGTCTAGGAAACTTGAATTATTTAATAAATTGTTTTTTCTCTCTTTGTTTTCCCCCATGTGCCACTTTGTTCTTTGTAGTCTGTTTTTTTCATCTAATTTTATAGTTTTAGGTATGTGCCACTCTAGCTATTTTGAATCATTGAGCCTACCCGGCTTCCCATTTCCTTTGCTCTGATTTCTGTAGTTTCCTTCACTGGGCACAAAACATAATTCCAGTTCGGGTACAATTAATGTGCCTCATTGAAATCGTTTTGTTTATTCTTTTCTCTAATATTATAGCAGGACTAAAATAACAGAAAAATGAAAAACTATAGACTATTTATCAAAAATATTTTTACTTAAAATTTATGTACTAAAATTCTACTGTTATATAGAGAATTAGTTTAAGAAAGCTAATCTGACTAGCGCTGTTCTAACATGAAAAACACTAGTCAATATGATATTCTTAAATTGGTCTATATATTTTTGTTTATCCGTAAAACACATAAACGGTGTGCAGCTGGGGTTAACCTCTCACTAGTTTTTATTTTTTAATACCCAGTTTGCATGTAACCGGAAGATGTGTCTTTCCTGACTTACAGGTTAGGAGTTACAAGTTAGAAGTAGAACTGGATTCGTCAATGTGAGAGCTGGTGTGAATGTTCTGTCTAAGCTAAAATGCTTTATCATAATGTACTTTTAATGTGTTTAAATTTTTGTTTTGACTTTGCTTTTTCCCCATTCCGCAAGTGAATTTGACTTATAGATCAGTCCATATTATCTACTCTGTATATTTATTCTTTTTTTGTTTTTGGTACTGGGATTACATCATCAGTTTTTTTTATTTTTTTGTTCTATTGGGAATCGAAAGAGGCCTAATCCCACTTTGTAACGCTTTAATTGTTTTGGTCCTTTTATTTTTTTTAATTGTACGTTAAAAGAGGGATATGCTTTCAATATACTCTATAACGAGCTTGTCTAGACAAACAGAGTCTCCTTAAACCAGCTTAAAGATGCTATTTTGATGAACATTCTTCTCGTTAGAAGAGCACCAATTAGTTTGGCATTATTCAAAGCACTATTCAAAGGTTAAAAATGCCAGTCAGTCAAATTGATCTCCCTAGACTAAACTCGTAAATAGTAATATTTTGGTAATAGTTTCCAAATAAAAGTGGTTCGATAAATAATTTATATTTTTGTTATATTTTAACCAATTAGTATTCAATTGAAAAATCCTAGACTCTTAAAATTCATATTTTTGTTATGGAACATCTAAAATATTCTTGTCTCTACAGTTAGGACTTCACTTGTATCTTTTATATATATATATATATATAAGATGTGTGCAAGTAGCTGCCAAACCCATGACTAGACTAGGGTTAGACACATCCATGCTTATGTGCTTGTGTGATAGTAGGTATAATAAATTTTCTGATTCACTTATAAGAGTAGTATAAATTAGTGTGTCTACTAGTCCTATATGGTTTCAATGTTTTCCTAATATCTCCATGTGTCTAACAGAGACACATAAAAAAATAAATTAATAGTACTCAATACCAAACTCCATGGGTATGACATGGTATCTGGATCCACCCCTGTTGTAATTATTTACAGGATCCAATATAAGATATACAACTTTGAAAGTTCTTGTATTCAAAAATTACCTAATGATAAAGGTCAAAGTGTTTTTCCTGACTGATATGTCAAAGGTTAGGGTGACAATACCCATTGTAGCTCCAAAAAGCTAGTCCTTATCCAAGGTTGCCCTTCCAGTGGCAGAAAACCCAACAATCTCCAAGACAATTCAACATAACTCTAGGTAGGTAGAGATCCCTTTTGCCAGAAAGAGTTTTGATCTTCCTATAGTCATTGTCCCAAGAGAAAATTGGGCGCAAGCCTTCATGAGGAATATGCCAAGGATAGGTAATCCTAGGCACTCCTCTGCCTTAACCTTATCATTTTTTGTTACTGTAGTCCTCAGAAGTTTTCAAAGATCCATGTCGTCTATCAGCCTTATTGGATTGGATAATACCTCTAGAATTGCTAGACCTATCTACCAGCAAAAGACCATGTAGATGAAAAGTACTCTACCAAAGAAGATGTCAGGTACGAACCTACTTCTTCTCCTCCTAAGTCCCCAACTTGGTCCCAATTAAACAATGAGGTAGACTTTAGTAATTAAACAACCTTTAGAAAACATAAAGCCTATTTTTCAAATAGAACTTGAAACTTTGAAGAATGATTTTTCGTTGGAAGAGAATTCTTTCCTAAGGTCATGGATTTTGAAGACTTTCAAGGAAAAGAGAAAAAGAAAATTCATGATCAATGACTCAAATTTTTCAAAGAATTTTAAAAAAATGAATCATTTTTCACGTGGTTTGAAGCCTATGTCATAAGGGAAAACATTGATTACCCTTATGGATCTGCTTTAAATACTTCTAATTCAGCTCAAACTCAGGCCATTTCAGAAAAAGAAAAAATTGTTTCTAAACTACCCAAAAACCATTTATATGGAAACCAAGATCCTGCAAAACCCTTTGTTGCTTCTCCTTTTAAAAGTAAAGATACTAAGCAACAAGTAAATCTTGGAGATATTGCTGCTATCTAAGAACAGAATAACTACACCAATAAATAGCTCCAAGCATTAGGGCAACATATTCTTTGAAAATTTGTACTCCATTATCAAGATTTCCAAACCATTATGCAATATTCTATTGAAAGAAGCAGCCTTTGCATTCACAAAAGATTGCAAGACAGCATTTGAAACTTTGAAGAAAGCACTCATCACTGCCCCCATCATAGTCATGCCTGATTGGGAAGCCCCATTTCAAATTATGTATGATGCAAGTGACTATGCAGTAGCAGCTGTTCTAGGGCAGACAAGAGAAAATTTCCATAGCGATTTACTACACAAGCAAGACCCTTGATGCTACCCAAGTCAACTATGCCACTATTGAGAAGGAGCTACTAGCTGTTGTCTATGCCTTTAACAAATTCAGACCATATCTCATTGGCAACTAGACCATAGTTTATCCTGACAATGTAACACTTAAATATTTACTAAACAAAAAAGATGCCAAGCCAAGACTCATTAGATAGATTTTACTACTGCAAGAATTTAATCAAAAGATAAAGGACAAGAAAGGAGCAGACAACCTTATAGCAGATCACCTGTCCAGAGTGGAATATCATGCTAATGATACTATTCCTATAGCTAATTCCTTCCCTGATGAGCACGTATTCTCCATAAGAAAAATTGTAAAGAAAGGATGGTCCAGACAAGGAAAAGATGGCCATGGTATGTTGTCAACCACCTAACCTGTTACGAACTTCGGCCTGAAGTAACTTATCAACAAAGGAAGAAATTCTTATCTAAGATAAGATATTATTTTTGGGATAACCCTATGCTTTATCACGGATGCAGTGATCACATGATTAGGAGATGTGTCCCAGAAGAAGAATTTTGAGCCATCCCAGAAAGTTGCTACTCTAGCAGCTATGCAAGGTACTATACAGCTCACAAGACAATCAATAAAGTACTTCAATCTGGTTTCTACTGGCTAACACTCTTCAAGAATACACAATCTTTTGTGAAAAATTGTGACAAATGCCAAAGAGCTGGAAACTTGTCCAAGAAACATGAGATGCCTCAAAATCTCATCCTAGAAGTTGAATTATTCGACATTTGGGGCATTGATTTAATGGGACCATTCCTATTATCCTATGGGAACCTATATATCCTAGTTGTTGTGGACTATATGTCCAAATGGGTAGAAGCTTTTCCATCTCCTACAAATGATTCCAAGGTGATGCAAAAATTTCTAAAAAAGGACATCTTTTCCCGCTTTGGAGTGCTAAGAACACTAATCAGTGATGGAGGGGAGCACTTCTTCTACCAGCAACTCAAAGCTCTCTTTGTCATCCCCTATCACCTACAAACCAATGGGCAAGTGGAGGTATCTAACAAAGAGCTGAAAATGATATTAGAGAAAACTATCCACACCAACAGAAAGGATTGGTCTCTCAAGCTGGATGATGTACTTTGGGCATATAGAATAACATTCAAGACTCCTTTAGGCATATCACCATACAACATAGTCTTTGGGAAGGAGTGTCACTTACCAGTTGAATTAGAACACAATGCATATTGGGTTGTCAAACTACTGAATTTTGATCTACATGCAGCTAGGCAAAACATGATGCTTCAACTTAATGCACTAGGTGAATTTAGAAGGGAAGCTTATGAAAATGCTTGCATCTATAAGGAAAAAGTAAAGCTATGGCATGACAAAAAAATAGCAAGAAAGGACTTTTATCTTGGGCACAAAGTACTACTATTTAATTCAAGTCTAAAGCTCCATCTGGGCAAACTAAAATCAAGATGGTATGGTCCATACACAATCACATCTATAACCCTATATGGAGCCATAACAATAACGAAGGACAGACAAACTTTCAAAGTGAATGATACAGATTGAAGCCCTACTTAACTAGTGAAAACATACCCGTGCATGTTGTCACCCTTCAAGACCGTTCATAAAGTCAGAGAAAGTCGGGCTGAGGACTATAAACTAAGTGCTTATGGGAGGCAACCCATCGGTTTTAATTTCTTTCCCTTTTTCAATTTTTGTGTGTCTTTTGTTCTTTATTTTAGTCAATTCTCTATGACTCAGAGTCATTCAAATGATTATTTGAAGCCATGCAGGTATTGGACGTAAATTGGAGTAACAACAGAACAATTTCAAAAAAAAAATGACACAAACAAGTGTTCCAAGTGCCATGGCCTCTACTTCTAGCATGCAAATTGGTCTATAGGCGCCACGGCGCCTAACACTATAATAGTTGCCAAATTTTTTAAAAAATTAAAAAATTACAAAAATGCCCCTAGGCGCCGTGGCGCCCACTACCCGAATATGAACCCCAATAACTTGCCATTCTCATACTTTTTCTATTTCAAACTCTCACCTACCCAACTTTATCCCCTTTACATTCCTTTGGATTTCCACTAATTATTTACCACAAAATCACCTCCAAACACTACCACATCCATCCAAACTTCACTTCATTCGAACAACTTCAGATTTGAGGAAGAAATCATCACTTTTCGTCACTTTCTCTCACTAGAATGTGGATTTTCTCTCTCTTTTGTTCATGAAGATTTCAGTGCACTTTTGGCAAGAAAAAGTTAATCACACCGCTGGACTTCCAATTACCTACTCCATTTAATCAGTGAAAAATTAGCAAATTTTATCCATTCTAGTACTTGGGTAATGTTGGCCAAAATTGGGATTTTTTTTTGAGTTATTGAATATGGTTTGGTGCATGCATGTGGGCTGGAATATGTGCAGTTATTTACTAAATATGCCTATTTAGTATTGGTTGCCTTAATTTTTCATTTGAAATCTACTTGATATACATTGAGAATTTTGGCAACAATAGTGTGTGTTGTGGAGTTTTGGAACAGTGTGTTTATTCTTGTGAAATAGGTGCCCTGTTTGGTTATTTTTCTATTGTGATTTTGCAGGTACAATGCTGCTCAAACGATTGGGGAAAAGAAATGGGTCATCATCCTCACAAGCACCCGAGTATAATGCTACTCAGTTCATAAGTAAAAGGTGGAAGATATCTATTAGGGGTTGTGCAACAAGCCCACCATTCCTTAGTTTGGCATTGATGTCTTGGAGCCATGTTTATCTCCAATTGCCAACCAAATGGCAAGCAAGAATGGCTCAAATTTGGCCAATAACTGGGGCCTGAACTAATTAATATTGTGAGGGAGTTCTATGCAAACTTCTTAGAACTAAAGACTCCTTACCAGAGCTGGGTGCAAGGCTGCTCTATACCTTTTGATTGGTATCTCATCCATGACATATACGAGATCCCTCGATTACATGTAGAGAAGCTGGGCCTAAATGAGTTTGTGGCCAATTGGGACTACACTGCAATCACAAGGGAGTTATGCATTGATGGGAAGCAGTGGGTCCCCAGATATGGGTAATTCTACCACTTTCCCAAGACCAGGTTAGATAAAATCAACAAGACATGACTACACTTCATCTCAGCCCACCTATTGCCATCCACGCATGCCTCTGAAGTTACAAAAATGCAGGCAACATTCCTTTGGGACAATAGATGGAGGTTCAATGTGGGATCCACCATTAAGGAAGCCTTGGGAACCATTGGGCAAATAGCCAACAAGAAAGTGCTCCCATTTCCCCACCTTATAGCTGCATTATGCTAGAAAGCTAGAGTAGTGTGGGGAAACTCATAGCCAATGGTAGAGCTAGGACGAATGCTGACAAAGACTTTCTTTGCTCGCTTAAAACCCCCTTACTTGAGAGGAGTCCAAGCAGCACCACCTCCACCACCTATCCCTCCAGTACCACAGTCGCCCCTCCACTAGCAAGGTTACATGGACCCTACCCACGCTATTAAGCTGAATAGCTTCCTCGACTATAACTATCAGTACTATGATGCTTCCATCCGATGGAACAATGTAGTTGAACAATACTTGGAAGCCGGTGCAGTGGGCCATACTGGCTTGCCCCCATTCCCTCTTTTCCTTCAACCACTGCATGCTGCTCCACAACTATAAAATGAGGAATCATCAGAGGAAGGCTCCGAAGACATTGACTAGTGTCATACCAGGTTGGCTTTTTCCTTACTCTTTTTATTTTATGCATTAAGGACAATGTTGAATTCAAGTGTGGGGGCGGGACATATTTTATTAGCCTAGTAGTTAAAATAAATTTTTTTTTGAGTAGTAGAATAGTTGTTTTATTTGCATGATTGTGTGTATTTAGTTAATTTTCTTATTTCTATATGATTGCATGATTGTCTTTGTGTAAGTTTTGACTTAAAACTACGGCTCATGAGGAATATTCAATTGTTGTGGAAATAATGCATGATTATTCATTTTATTTGTTCCTTTTATGATTGAAAAGCCTCTGAAAATTCTGAGCCTATCATATTAATGCTTGAACCCAGATTTATTTGTTATTCCTATTATATGCATTAATTTAACGAGATATTGGAGTAATTCAAAATATGAGTGGATAAATTAACCCCAAGAGAGCTTATGAGCCATAGAGCTATATTATTAAAGCTTGCCTTTTGTTTGTGAGTAAACAGGGCATCCTTGATTTTTCTAAAACTTGATCTATTATACATTTTGAGATCACATTGAAATCATAGATACTAGGATGATTAGGGCACCTAGGTTTACCCATCCTTATCTTCCCAAACCCTTTTGTAGCCAATTTGTTAAAGTCTATTTCTGACAGTACGGTGGATCATGGTAGAATTGGCTAATAGTCACTTGATTACCATGAAACCCCACTGCATAACCTACAAACACAGAATATCCAGTTTAGGATGGTGTGTGTTGATATCCTATACATTAGAACCTTGAAAGTTGAGCTACCCCATAGTTAACCCCCTTGAGCTTATCATTTCCCTTGCTCTTACCCTATCATGATCTCTTTCCCATTTCTCAATTCTTCCTCCAAATAGACACCAAAACTTTGAAGGAATATGTGAATTTAAGGAGAGTAAAGAATCCACTCTAGCTAAGAGAAAAAGAGAAAAAAGAATAGCCTCATAATGAGGACAATCTCCCTAGAAAAAAAGATAATGACCAGGGAAAGAAGAAAAAAGAAAAGTGTCCTGAAAAATTAAAATTAAGGGTAAGAAAAAGATAGAAAATAAAAGAAAACAAAAAAGTCAAAAGGTCAATAAGTCAAAGAAAAAGTGGAGATAATAGAAAAGAAAAGAAGAAGTAAAAGATGAAGTATTTGAGCTAGTGGTTAGAGAGTATGTGAAATAAAGAGTAACTCTGGATTCACATGATTTCTTCTTAGTATGTCCTAAGACTTTATCACCTTCATCTAGCCCCATTACAACCCTGAAAAGTCCCTTTGACTAGTGTATTTGATTTATTATGAGCGGTGGAGATTTGATATATGAGCAAGCCTATAGAAAAATCTTGGTTTGTCCTGATATGGGTGAAAATTTGACCCTCTAAACAATTGTAAGATGAGTGAATATCATTCTCATAAGAGAGAATTCATCCCTCACTACTTATACTCCCTAAAGTTTAAGTGGCTATTATGCATGTACTCACTTGATTTTATACTTCATATCATCAATATGACTTTTCATGATATTATCACCCTATTACATGGAAACTTTTCCTCTATTACCTTATTTAGTAAGAATCGAGCTTAAATTATTATTTTTGTGAGAGTTACCTTGGGAATTTGGGATTATTTTATTGCATATTGAATGATCTTACATTATGAAATGATGATTGAAATCCAAAACATCCCATATGAATAATTCTGATGCTAAATATGGCTAGTAAGTTAGTTATGTGTGAAAGCCTTGCTATCTTGCATGCATGCTTGTGTTTGATTTTATTCGGGATGGGTAAAAGGATAAGGGTGGGAGAGTTTGATAATTACATTTTATATAGATAATTCAGCATTAATTCCCTTACATTTCAAGTCCCAATAAAGGTAAAAACACATTGCTTTTGATGAGATTTCATTATTTTGCAAGTACACATGTCAAGGGAAGCAAAATGGAAGAAAAGTCCCATTCTGCCAAGGGCGCCGTGGTACCATGTACCTGAGAGGAAGCTGAGCATTCTGCCAATGGATGCCATGGCACTAGGACTTCATGCCACGGCACCTTGGAGCTATTTTGGATTGAATTTTGAAGTCTTCCAAGCCAAATGGGCTTTCGTATAGTTGTGTCATGCAAGGATTAGAAGTCCACATTCTAGAAGACTCTTCGAAATAGAGTTTTAAGTAGGATTAAAGTCTTGAAGTGCCAATTAAGATACTAGTTAGAATAGGATTAAGATTGCCTTGTAATTAGACTTGTAGTCCAACTTAGAATCCTATTGAGTCTAACTAGGATTAGATACATTATAAATATTAAATCAAGGTTGAACACAAGGGGGATGTCAACAACAACCCTTCAAGCTTCCATAAGACAGCAAGGCTCACTCTCTAGTTTCTTTCTTCTACTTCTTTTTATCTCCATGATCTCTTACTTTATCATTATGTGTCTTTTCATCACCATGTGTAACCAGACTTCATTCTAGGGGCTGGATGTAGCCCAATCTGCTTGTGTAGACTAAATTGATGAAGTTATGAAAGTCTATATTTTATTAATTGAGGTTTAATTTTTTGCACTTCACTCCTGACTGATCTAGCCAATTAGTTGAGGGAAATCTGTGAGTTTTCTATGAGACTGACAGAGATTAGCTAATCTAGACCACGAAAGTTAAATCCATAGTGGAGCTAAGGGTAGACCAATATCAAGGACCTTGTGTACCCACATGGGAATTAGGGCATTCCCCTAACCTCCCTAAAGAGATGTCTACATAACTTAATGCAATTATAATTGCTACAACTCACACAAACCAGTAGCAGGGTTGGTAATTGTAATTAGATTTGATCGGACCTAATACCAAGGCTGATTGATGCAATTAGGAATCATGGCTAGCAATTGATAACTCTATAACTTCATAACTAAATCAAGAAAGTCTATACACAACAATTGTGGTGAAATTTGAATCCCTAGACTTCTTATCATTATTTTCTCTATATAGTTTGCTATCTAATCTTCTTTTATTGCTTACTTACTTTTTTGCATCTAATTACTTTGCTTATATCATCATAATTCGACTACTTGAGTAATACTAGAGTTATACTACTCTGGTAATCAATCACAATCCCTTAGGTACGACAACCCCTGGAATATTTGCTCACTGTATTGATAGTGTATACTTGCACTTCGTTCCAACACATTATAAATTGTTCCATACACATATACATTCACGCCATACACATATAATACCTCTTTCCATTCACCCCACTCATAAAGGAGCAATTAGTCTGTATCGGGGATTTTTTGGCCTTCTGCCTTGCCCGGTTTACAGTCTAAATTGTCTCAAGTGACCTATATTCAAGAGATTCTTAATGAGGTCTTTTAGGGCTTGACATTCCTTAGTGTCGTGTCCCGATCCTCGGTGATACTCCTAGTAGGTGCGCACACTTTGTCCTGGCCTTGCCTTCATGGGGGGGTAGCTAGGCTAGGCCGGCTTCACATATCTCGTGTTGGACCACCAGCCTCGACTAGTTGAGGGGGTGTACCATGCATAATGGTACTGATGTTTCCTCTCCTCCCTAGTCAATTCTTTATGTTTGCTTGATCTTGGTGCAGACCATTCCACTTCCTCCAAGTCAATGTACTTGGGCACCTGTTGGAGTAACTCCTATAAGGAGCTCAAAGGGTTAAGTGTGATATTCTCCCTAACTCTACCATGATGTAAGCCCGCAATGACCGTGACTTCGTCCTTGAGGTCCTTTATTTGCAAGGACAAAGACGTAAACCTTTGTATGTAGGCCCTTAATGGCTCTCATTCCTCTTGCCTGAGTGTGGCTAACACGACCAACATTTTTTGAGGAGTTATATTTGTGGAAAAATGCACCGTGAACTGCTCTGCCAATTGGTTAAAGCTGGCAATAGACTTCAGTGGCAATATAGCTCCTACACCAGATATCAGCATAACATTCTTGAAGTTACAGATGTGCTCCATTGGATCTGTCGATCTATCATATGGGTCTAAGGCTTGCTATTTGAAGTGATTTGGGAGTGGGAAAGAAATTATTTCTAGTGTAAACGGGTGTTTGGGTTGCCTAGTAAGTGTGACCTACTGGGATCGATGGGTGCTACTGCTGGATAAAAGTTTGATTGGTAAAGTGTTCATTTTAGGGTTAGGGTTTGCGTTGGGTGATTGTGTGGTTTCTATCTGCTCTGTTAGCACGTAGGTTTCATCTCAATCGACCTGGATCCTTTGGATATCAAGCCTGTCTCTATCTCTCTATTCTTTGAGGTCATGGATCTCTTTCTTCATTTCTTCAAAATGAACTAGAAAGGTTGCAAGCAAGGTGGGGTTTTGGTCTAGTGAGCTCACTTGAGTGGGGGCAGCTGTAACCTGCATGGGAGTCCCAGGGATGGGAATCGCTGTGCTAGGTACAGCTTTTTGTGGGGCATCGTGGTTTTGCTCGGCCATTCTAACTGAATGTTTGAAAGTCCACACTCACCATACCAAATGTTTGTGGGTTTTTCTGTTTGTCTAGTGTTAAGGGAAGGGTACCCATTTATAGTGTGTTAGGCATGGTTCTACTGAGATGGGCCATGTTTAGCCCAATGCGGGAGGCCACGCCAAGACCTCTATAACTAAAGCTGATCTCTTAATGTGGGCTGCTCAAGACCCATTTAGGGAATAAGGATGTTAAGCCCGTATCCGAGGAATGGGTTGTAGTCGGTACATTTGAGTTGTGTAGGTTGGACCCATATCATGATTCATTTGAAATGGAAAGTACAAGAGCAAGAAGATGAATGGGATTGTTTATTTATAGATAGCAAGCATCTCCTTGAGTTAGAGTTTCTTTACCAGTAAATTGTTTATTTTTCTGCGACGTAGCGTTCATGTCTATAAAAAATATGGAGAGAATTAAATGGATGGGATCAGATGGGATATTCTACCATAAACATATCTATCTATCTATCTATCTATATATAGGAGATGAGTTGTTTATTATTTAAGCTACTTGCGGCTTCTTGCTGCTACCATAGCAGCTATCTAGAGAATGACAGAGATATGGCCTAGATTTGGAGCTCTATTAAGATTTTGTCGTTTCAAATAGAATAATAATAAAAAATAAAACTCAGTAAAGAAAAAATCATCAAACAAACTTATCTTTCCTTGCTTATCACAGGATTAACATATCGTTCATATTTAATTTTCTAGAAGTATCACTTATGTTAGAGCATGTTTTGATTGACTTTTTTTAAAAAAATACTTTTAAGATACAGAAATATAAGTGGAAGTCAAAAGTAATTTTTTAACTTCTAAAAGTATTTTTTCATGAAATTGTTACCTATAACCTACTTCTGCTTTTACTTTTTTTAGAAGTATCCCACTGCATGCACCTAATTTTTTATGTTCTAAATTTGCTTTGTTTTTTTCTCAAAAGTCAAACCAAATATTCTAAAATTGTACATAATAATTTCTTTTTTGCCAAAAGGACTTTTAAAATTAAAAAAAAAAAGCCAATCTAAATAGGCTCAGATAATATAAAATATGAAGAGCATAGCCATTATTTAGTATGATAGTACTGGCCATCACTGCGCCAGGTTATGCTTTCTCCATGTTCATTACCTCTATTTGGATAGATGTGTAATAATTTTGATATGTTATATATCTTCCTAAGTTGGAGTTGGTTCAACTCAATGAGAAAAATCCTGTCCATATTTGTGTTTCTTCTTAATAAAGTTAAGAATTATGCACATATATAAAGTAAATTGAATAAACATTGTGATATTGAGAGTCCATGAACTAACGAAGTGAGATGGTTTTTTTTTCCTGATATGTCTTGCTCATCAACTCCATAATTTCGGTATTGTTCTGATATTATGCTACTCTGTGTTCTGTCAGCACATTACTTCTTTCTTAATGTGAGTTTTAAAACTTCAAAATATTTTACAACATTACAAAAGTATAGACACTTTCATTTTTTTAATTTTTTAAAAATAATTATTTATGTAGTTTTTTATTTCTAATCGAATAGCATATTGAGAAACTAAGAAGGTATATTTGCAAGTTGCGATTATATAGACAATTATATTAAGAAAGAGCATCTACAATGACGCTTGGTAGGGTGTTCAACCAACAAGTAGCAAGGGGAATTACTAATTCTATGTACCTACTTGTGTACACTTTTTGTGTACATCTCGTGTTTATAAGTTATATTTGTATGAGTAAAATTGTAAAAGTAAAATACCATATAAAAGTTTAGAGATGCTGAAAGGAAAAAAAAAAAATAAATAAAAGTGAGTTTAAATAAACAGATATACAAAATAGCATGACTCGAGCAAGGTGATGTGCTACCTTCTAGGCTCGTGTTATCCAAGTGAAGACAATCAATGGAACCTTTTGCATAATTCAACTACATCACCCGTAGGTGAGGGACTTAGATTTTGTGAAGCTATGGCCATATAGGCAAGTCTTAGAAAATTGTCATCCTGTGCAGGAACTTTTTAAAAAGTTCTGCCAGTCATTTCGAATTTTGAAGTTGTCTGAAAATGAAAAAATTCATGATGTTTTGCACTGCATATTGCTTAAACCTTATCAGTTTTGTTTCCGTCACTGCCGTTGCCTCATGACATGGCCCTGTAAATGGGTAGGCAACTAAGGTAATATATATATATATATATATATATAAGTGGTCAACACCTACTAGTGATTGAATAATAGAAGTGATTTATATATATATAGAAGTCGTCAACACATACTAGTGATTGAATAATAGAAGTGATTTTTCTTCTACAAGATTTTTTTTTTTTTTTTGACAATACTTGTAATAGTTTGTACTGTCAAAATAATTTTTTTAAAATTAAAATTACTGGATCTTCTATGATATCAATTCTTATAGAATAGATTAACCCTACTGAGAGTGAAATATTAGAATTACTCGAACACAAAATTTTAATAAATGATTTTTCAGTTAAAAAACTAAGAATAATATAAGAATTAATTAATGGTTTGTATTACTCCAAGTTCCCTCTAAAAATACTATATATAGTGCATTGGATGGGCCAATCTGATGAGACTTCGTGGGAAAGGTTGAAGGATCTAATACAACGGGGATTTCTTTTTATACTATCAGTTTCTTTATTCATGCTCACTCTTCCTATTTTTTTTTTAATTAGTTTTACCAAAATATTCCTATAAATAAAATGCACAACTAAATCGCAACCCCTAACTCACACCCACTTGTCCCTTCACTTTTTCTCTCTCTCTCTCTCTCTCTCCCACAACCGTTTGGGGGATTTAGCTAAAGAATACAATTTTGAAAACCCACCTCAATTCCCCGTCAAATTTGTTGTTGCAAATAACTGTGAAGATGGTTACCCAAGGAAACCACAAGATGGAGAAAAAGATTCCCCTCATCAACTGCAAGCCATTCATGGCTTACAATGGTGGCTAGCGAATGCCTTTTGAGGAAAGTAGATTAGAGTCTAATTTGTACTATTATTTCGATCTGGAATCCTATGAAGACTTTGCTCATCATTCTCTATGGTGCGAATGCCCAAGTCGAATTTATTAGGATAAGTATCATGGTTGAATATTTCAAATTGTTATAACTTCACTCTTATATTGAGATATTCTAGGGTTAGTTAGAATTTTTGTAGATAGCAACAGTTGTAGCAAATCACTGTATATATATTTTGTCTATCACATGAATAAAACATGCTTCCTTCCATCATTGTTACCCTTGTTATATTATGGTATCAAAAGGCTAAGAGGTCCAACAAGCATTTTATTTTTCTGTCCTTCTATCTAAACCCTACCTTCACCGACATGGCCTCCACCACTTCATCCTCCTCCACATCAACCATCAACACCACATCCACAGTCAACCTCTCTAGTGAATTGGTTGCAATAAATATTACCACAACCTCCCATCAAATTGACCCCTACTAACATGCGCACCTGTAGCATCGTTACTATATGTGACAATCAAATTTAAATTTAAGTTTGAGTTTTTAATCGAGGGTTATGTTCTCAGATAATCACTAGTACAAATCTCGATCCAATGAGGCTAAAGGAATGAGGGTTTTCAGTAGAAGCGGAATCAATAGAGTAACTAATGGTGAGCAAACACAATAAATGGGTGAAATAGAAATCAATTTATCATGTAAATGCAACCAACCTAGGAACTATCCAACACCCAGTGATTCTATCCTCGACTTAGATATAAAATTTAATTTTAGTTACGTCAATTAACTAGATTAACCTCGAAATCTCAAAATTAACTTAACTAATTAATTAATTTGTTGAACCCTAACTAAGCTGAGATCCTAAGACTTAGCTTGGCAATTCCTACTACACAATTGCATAGGTTATGGCCATTGGAACCAAACTCAACCCCAATCATAATCACAGCACGAGATTAGATCATCCTAGACTTAAAATCCAAATTTTTAACTAACCAAATCAAGTTTTATTCTATAAAAATTACTCCTACGGTGATCAGACTTAGAAAATCTACAAGCCTATCCAAGAATCATGCATAGAAATCTTTATATATAATTCTAGAGAGAGAAACAAGGAATAGAGAAACATAACTTTCATTAAGTTCAAAATAAATACAATACTAGTTTCTAGAATTAAACTGGTAGTCTTCAAGTCATTCTAGGTTGATTACAAGAGCTCTTAACCTTCCATTTTCATGGAGGTAGCCATGGGGGAGAAGAAAAGAGACTAAAATCTAGAGTGAGAGAGAAAAGGTTTGAATTGGTAGGGAAGAAAGGATGGCCGAAAATATCTAGGGGAATAAGAGAAAAATTAAAAAAATATCATTAATGAGGCCAAATGATAACCTTGCCCTTCATTTAAGTTGTCAAATGTCTCTATCTTGTCCTTGGAGTTGAGAAGTTTCCATCTATGCCCTCACTTCATAAATTATGAAGATTTGTTACTCTAATCCTTAGCTTAGACATAAAACCCAACACATGCTAAGGTCTTCTAAATTCAGTCCTAAAATTAAAATTTTTCTAACCTTTATTGGACCTTAAAGTGAAAAAATTAATATAAAATATAATTAATTATAATTAGTCCTCAATGATATAAATGAATGTTAATTAAATAATTAAATATAAGTTTAAGATGCTAATGTTAAGTATAAGAGTACAAAGATAAACACTAAAAGTGTTTATCACCTGCCAATTATGTAGATAGGCCAAGCAAATGCAGTCTTTTCACAATGGCTATGACCTTGTTGGCTACATTAATGGCTCCAATAAACGTCCTTCTGAGACTCTTGCTATTAATGGGGTAGACATCCCCAATCCCACCTTTTCAACTTGGGTACACCAAGATTAGTTGCTCCTTCTGGCTATCCTAGGGGCTTGCGACATGGATGCAAGGGCAGTCATCTCTTAGATTAACACATTTCAAGAAGCTTTAGAACAGTTACGAACTGCCTTTGCCAACAAATCCCATTCTTTGGGTTCTCTTAATAAAAGATAAATTGTCCTCTATGAAGAAAGGAGCTTCGTCTATTGGTGGCTATTTAAGGTCTCTCAAGACTATTGTTGATGAGCTCAATCTCATTGGATACCCCTTGGATGATGTTGATCTCTTCCTCTATTACCTCTTTGGCCTTGGCCTTGACTTCAAGGATATTGCCACAATCCTTCGGTCCTAACCTTTCTCGTTCATGTATGATCAAATTTATGAACAATTGCCAATCATGAACTATAGCTTGGTCTTGAGGAGAAAGTTGTTGGCTCGCCCATCGCTATCAATTATGTCTTTAAATGAACTTTTGATAATAATTCTAAATCTACTAAATCTAACAATAATGGTTCATATCCAGCATCCTCTACTCCTTCTCATTCCTCCTTTGGCGGAAAGCAAATTGATGTGTACCAATAGTATAATAAAAAAGGTCATATTACCTAGTCCTACTACCAACTTGTTAACAATTTACCTAACAAACCTTTTGCTAATGATGCATCTATGAATTGAGTACAAAATCAATGGTCAGTTGACTCTAGAACTTCTCATCACAAAACAAATGATTTTGTTAATCTCTCTATCCCCAAAAATTACCCTGGCAATGAGACCCTCCAAGTCACTAATGGAAACAATCTTCCTATTTCTCACATTGGCTCAACTATTTTACTTATGTTATCTCTAAGATTATCCAATGTTCTCTGTGTTCCTAAAGTTCATGACAATCTTATTTTTATTTCCCAAGTTTTTTGCTAGAATAATGTCTCTATTGAATTTTTTCTATCTTGTTTCAAGGTCAAAGTATTGCACACAGGGAAGATATTATTGCAAGGATAGAATGATAATCATATCTACAAACTTGTCCCTCCCCACCAACCCATTGCCTCTCTTGCCACACTCATTCAAGTTCACTAGCACCACCAACTAGGCACCTTGCTTCCCACACACTTCACCATGTTCTCTCACAACATAAATTACCAGCCTCTAAGTCCATTTCCTTCTTATGTTTCGATTGTTTGCAGAATAAGGGTCATAAGCTCCCTTTTCATAAGTCAAGTGTGTCTAGCAAATTTCCTTTGGAGATTATTCGTGCTAATGTATGGGGTCCTACCCCTTTTTCATCTATTGAAGGGTTTCAGTTTTTATGTCATATTTATTTTTTAATTTTTCTAAATATGTCTAGTTATATTCTCTCAAATTCAAGTCTGATGCTTCCACCATTTTTCCACAATTTAAAGCCCTCAGAAAACTACTTTAACCTTAAAATTGAAATGCTTTTCACTAATAATGGGGGGTGAGTTTCTCAAGCTCAGACTTTTTTTTATCTTCTTAGGCATTTCTCGTCTTACCACACCACCACACACCCTTGAACAAAATGGGCTTGTTGAACAAAAACATCGATACCTTGTTGAAATTGCACGTTGCCTTCTCAGTCATGCCCATGTCCCCTTTTGTTTTTGGCCTTATGCCCTACAAACTACACCTACTTAATTAATAGACTTTCTACTCCCACTCTACAAAATAATACCCTTTACACAAATCTCTTTAAGCAACCACCTAATTATCTCACCCTTTGTACCTTTGGTTGCTTATGCTTTCCTTGGCTTAAAGCATACACCAAATGCAAACTTGAACCACATTCCACTCCATGTATTTTTTTTGGATATTCACAGACCCAAAATACATATCTCTGTTTCAATTTCAAACAACAAAGATTATATGCCTCCCATTATGTGGAGTTCATTGAGGATAAGTATCCCTTTCAAACTACATGTTGTCCCATCAAACCAAATTCCCCATCCTTGCCTAACTTTGGTACATCACACATGCTTTCATTTATCATGCAGTCTCACACTTGTCCATACTCTCATCCCTCCACCACATTGACTTTATCTAATCTATCCCCTCAAATTCCTCTAAGCTCTTCAAGCCCCTCTCCCTTGTCCACATTAACCCTACACCAAACACCAACATACAAAACCGGCTGTCCTATTTAATGCACAATCAACACTTTCCCTTCTACATGCCAACACCTCATCCCCACCCATGAGTCCCCACGCACCTCCCACCTTCATCGCTTGCAATATCCTTGCATGTGTACTCATCAATAGCATCTTCTCCCTATCCAGCAACTATGGACCTAGCTCCACTCACTACCCCCACTTGTGACCTTCATGCGGGTATCATAGACTAGAGACCCAGTAGGACTACACCACCTCCTTCCTTGCTCTGGGTACTCATCTTATGGCGACCGAAGCAAAATGGTGTCTCTTTAAACCAAAGCAAACTCATATGGTGTAGAAATACCCACTCCTTGACGAAGTTGAGCCAAGTTATTACTCTTTGGCCAAGAGATTCTCTTGCTTGTAGGTTGCCATGACGGAGGAGTTTAATGCACTCATGCATAATGGTACTTGGGATCTTGTTCCTTTTAAACCCTATTCTAATATTATTAGGAACAAGTGGATCTTTTGTATTAAGTAGAATCTAGATGGATCTATCTCATGCTATAAAGCTTGCCTAGTAGCTAAGGCTATCACCAACATTCTAAGATTGATTATCACAACACTTTCAGTCCTTTCATCAAGCCTTAGTAAACCATTAAACTTGTTCTCATAATTGCAATCTCGCATGGGCAGTTCCTAAGCCAGATGGATGTAAACAATGCCTTTTTTGTATGGTTATCTCACTGAAGAAGTATATATGCACCAACCTTCAAGCTTTGTTTATCCTTTGTTTCCTTCTCGTGTATCATCTCATGAAGGCACTATATGGGCACAAGCAAGCCCCATGTGCATGGTACCGTGCTTTACATCAATTTTTACTGTCTTATGGTACCAATTTATCTACCAATGGGACAAAGTCATTACATATTTTTTGGGGGTATGTGGATGACCTGCTATTGGCTTGTAATAAATCTCTTTTTTAAATACTTTCCTGCAAGCTCTCTCTCAACACTTCTTTTTTAAAGATCTTGGCACTCCCCATCTTAGGCTTGAATTAATGCCCACCAAATTTGGTCTCCCAAAAGGGATGCATCAAATACTCGCTTGAGAAGTCCCACTTAGATGGAGCCAAACCAATATCTACCCCAGTAACTCCTCTCACTACCGAAGCATAGTGGCATCATTGCAATACTTGTCCCTCACATGTCTTGATGTGGCTTTCTCTATCAATAACCTTGATTGATTCATGCAATCCCCAACACATGAACACTTTCAAGCACTCAAACAGGTCCTATGATATCTTAAATCAACCATTCATCATAGTATTCTTCTCAAGCCTTGTCCCATTCTATCTCTCCATGCCTATTGCGATGATTACTAGGCTAAAGACATTGCAGACAAACACTCTACTGGAGCTTATATTGCATATCTTGGCCATAATTTTATTTCTTGGGCCTCACTGTAACAAAAATCTATGGTGGTCCTCAACTGAAGAAGAATATCGTACCATTGTCTTTACTATTGTTGAAGTTCTCTAGTTACAAACACTATTAAAGGAGCTTAGTTTTAAACTTCCCGCTTCCCTTCATATTTTTTTTTTTTTGACAATATTGGAGCCACTTATATGTGTGCTAATCCTATTTTTGATTCCCAAATTAAGCATATCTCCATTGATTATCATTTTGTTAGAGAATTAGCTACCAACAAAGCTTTGCGGGTGTCTCACATTCTCTCCAATCACCAGCTTGGTGATCTTCTCACCAAATCTTTACCTAGACCGAGGCATCACCATCTCAAAAGCAAGACTAGAGTTATTCGACCTCCATCTTGACAGGGTGTATTAGGATAAGTATCGTGATTGAATATTAAGAATTATTTTGAATATTTCAAATTGTTGTATATGCACTCTTATGTTGAGATATTCTAGTATTTGTTTGAATTCTTATAGATAGCAACAATTGTAACAAACCCCTGTATATATATTTTGTCTATCATATGAATATGATAGGCTTCCTTTCATCATTGTTACCCTTGTCATATGATAAATGAGGCATTCGGTGATCTCAATATCCAAAAGAGAGAGAGAAAAGAGTGAGGGGGTAAGGCACCGTAATGAGTTATGAGAAGCGGCGTTTGGGTTTATGTTTTGATTTTATAAGGATAATTTTTAAATTTAATTAAAAAAAAAAGAAAGAGTAGGTAAGAATAGATAAATTAGGGATTCTTTTCCAACTCCTATTTTAACTTTTTCAACACCCTTCTTAATTCTTTAAATGCCCCTCCTTGTTGGTTAGATTTTGCACCATGCAACACTGTATCTCATCGAGGGAAATCTTTTTGGCATAAAAAAATCACTCTTTTCTCTCTCTTTAGTCTTTATAATCAATGAAAATTATAATCTAAGCTTCTCATCCACTATTTTTTTTTTTGTTGTGAATGAGACTATTTTTCAAACCTTATCATCATTTGATGTTTTGAGTAAGGATTTGTTGTTGTTTTAGTTTGGGTGGAGTATTTTCCACCATTTTGAAGCCTAGGCGATGAAGAGTAGGTAAAAATTTAAGTTTTTCTATTGCTTTTCATTGCTACAATTTTGTATTGTGGAATTTCAAGTTTGAACAAATTCCGTAATGCAAACTAATAATTATTATGGATTTTCCAATTCTATAGTTATAATTGAATAACTTACATATTTTGAACATAGATCTTTAATGTAACATGAAATACTACTCAATTTGAAATTACAATATCAGATGATGTAGACATGCCAATTTATAAAGATTTCCATAAAGATGTAAGAAGATTAGACTTTGAAAGCTTTATTGTATTCTTGAATATGGTGTGTCTGTCTATACTAATATATGACTCAATAAATATGCAAGATGTTTTTGGCCTAGAAGATGTGGATGCTGCCTTAGTAAATGGAATGATGAACTGCAATAGTGCATTTACTAAGGAAGAGGTAGTAACTTAAATATTAGTTTCTTAAGCACATTTGCATAGAACATGGTGTGTTGGCATAAGGTTTCTTTTGATTTGCAGATCTTTGCTACTAGAGATGATCCCTTGATGTGGTTTAAGAATATTGGAAAAGATAATGGATTTTCTTTAGAAGATAACATGCTTTTTCCTGCAAAAATAATTCTTGAAAACTTATTGTATAATTCAAGTAAACTTACTATTAACTGTTAGATCTTATTTTAGTCACATTTTAACCCCATTTTTTTTGGTTTAGTGGCACATTCTTAGCCTATTTCATTTGATTTAAATCACTTTTTAGATTCTTGAATTCATATGGATGATGATATAAATTGAGCTTAATTGCATGCTTTTAATTAACATTTATATTTTCATAAGTGATTAAATTCTATGCCAAGAACAAGCAAGAGCAAGCATTGAAGAAACAAAGTTGGAAAACAGAAAAATGGCAATTCTGCCAATGTGCACCGTGGCTCCCAGAGCCCGTATTCATGCGATTTTGAGGAGTTTTAAGCCAAGTCAACTACCGAGAAGCCTTGTCATACAAGAATTGGGACTCATAAGCTTTGAAGACTCTTTGGAAGCATGATTAAAGTGGAATTAAAGTCAAAGAAAAATATATCCACCTAGTGTCCTAGATAGATTATGATTAGGATTGACTTATACTTGGAAATATAATTTAATTATGAGTCATATTTTAAGCCTAACTAGGAGTGGATATATTATAAATAGCTAAGGGAGCTGGAGAAGAGAGGAACCACGCCAACATTGCCATATTTAGAGCTGCTGCCAGGTCTGGAACTCATTCACGCACATCACCAAGAGCCACACATCAAGAGCCAAAGACATCCATTGTCCCTTTTGCTGGACCTAGTATTTTCTCTTATGTTTATTTTTGTTCAAGCGACCATGCTTTCAATCCAGAACTTTGTTGGATCTGTTAGTATGGTAGCTTAATTTCTTTTATGCTTAGCTAGACATATCTAAGCCATAATACTAAATTTGTGAGACAAGATTATAATTTGAATGTTTGATAAATTGATTGTGAGTATTCTGAAATTATTTGACAGCATTGTTATTGAATCTATTTAGATCTGTTTGGAGTAGCTAACCAACCTATTTGAATGATTCATATTGTTAGTCAATTAAGTAAGTCTGGAACCTTAATTAATCGGCACGAGTAACAACTAGTTAATCCTAGAATTAGGTTAATTAGAATAATTTCATATCTGAATTACATAAAGCCGCTATTGGACCTTTATGGTTCAGGTTAGATGATATTTTCCATAGATCTTAATGCTCTAAGTTTGGTTAAATCTCATGCGCAAGTGTATTGGGGTTATTGACTTGGTAGGTTTTATGCTCAGACGTTCTAGTATTAAAACAAACGGTAAGGGAAGATAGGGAATTTTGTCGTACAAACTTCTACAGTCTAGCTATTCAAAATTAATTTACCTATGTGTCAATGATCGAATTTGTGTTATCATGGTGAGGATTTGTTGATGCTAAGCATGCCATATTAATTCTGTTACTCAATTCACTCGATTTTCTTTGCTTAACTTCTCTTTATTCGCTTTTATTTACTTCTAAATCTGCCCAGAATTTTATTATTTAGCAAACATCTTCAAAACTCCCTCTTTTGTGTGTTTAGTTCTTAGATAATTCGTCTAGGTAGTTTATTTTTCTGTTATTTTTTCTTTTAAAAGCATTCCTATTAGATTAAATACATGCTTCCTTGTGGGATCGATCCTACTTGTCCTAAACTATATTATATAATTTTAAGGGAGTACTAAATTAATTTGAGGCTGCGACACCTCTCTACAAATTTTGGCGCCGTTACCGGGGAAACAACAATTTAATCTTTTAGGATTGTTAGTATTTTATGTGTTTTCTTTGTTCTAAATTTTATAGGTTTCATTGATTTATGTTCTTGAGGAGTGGAAGAATAATTTTCAGTAGACAAGACCAAACAGAATTAGAAGAAAGATTGAACATCAACCCATTATTCAAACCTGACACTACATCTAAAAGGGGGATGGCAACCTTGAAACAATTGGCAGAACCGAACTTAACAATTCAGCCATTGGCAATAACATATCCTGCTCTTGCTGTTCCTTTGAAGCTTAATTCTAGATTCATCAACTTGCTGCCTAAATTTTATGGAAGGCTAGGAGAGGATCCATACCGCCATATTAATGAATTTATGATCACTTGCTCAATCATTCAGCAAGAGGGAGTTACCGAAGATCAAGTGAAGCTACGAGCCTTTCCTTTCACACTGCAAGATGCAGCCAAAGATTGGTTGTACTACTTAATGCTTGGATCTACCACCTCATGGCAGCAACTTCACAAAATGTTTTTGGAAAATTTTTTTCCAGCTTCTCGTATTGCTTCCATTCGAAAAGAAATATGCGGAATCAAGCAAATCAGTGGCGAGACTTTATATGAGTATTGGGAGCGCTTTAACAAGCCATGTGCTTCATGTCCAAAGCACCAAATTAGCGACCAACTTCTCATACAATATTTCTATGAGGGATTAGCATCCTATGACCGAGGAATGATCGATGTTGCAAGTGGTGGAGCCCTCGTAGACAAAACACCTACACAAGCCCGAGCTCTAATTGACAAGATGGCTCAAAATTCTCAGCAATTCGGGGAAAGAAGTGGTTCTTTCTTGGACCCTGCCAATGCTGCAAGTAACCCTAATGCTCAACTTACCCAATTGCAAGCTATAATAAATCAAATGATCGGCTCAGCTTCAGCACCTGTTTGTGGTATATGCATAGCTCTAGGACACTTGACTAATTCATGTCCTAATCTATAATAACCAGGAGAGGTGAATGCTATGTACAATAATAGAAGGTATGATCCCTTTGCCCCTACCTACAATGAGGGGTGAAGAGATCATCCAAATCTCAGATACAGGCCACCCATAAATAATCTTCCAAGATTTGATCAAGTTCAACGCCCTCCACCACAAGTGCAAGCTGCTGACAAAACTCAATTAATGATCGAGCAATTAATGAAGCAAATGGACAAGAATTTCACTAAATTGAAGCATGATTCTGAAAATAAATTCCAAACTCTAGAAGGCCAGATCAAGCAACTACAAACTCGCATCTCCAACAATGAAGTCACTTTGGGGAACTTCCAAGCCCAAATGAACAACAGGCTGCTTTCTCAACCATTTGCTAATCCTAAGGAAAGCGTGAATGTTATCATGCTACGAAGCAGACGTGAACTGCACCCTAGCTCATCTACTATGCAACCAAGAGAAAAGGAAGATGAAACAGAAGTTCCAGATCTCAATAAGCCACTGCAACAGCCACTACCAGCACCTGAACAAACCGAGCAGATTTTGCAAGAAACACCGAAGCAAGGCAAATCTGGGCAGTTGCAAGACCAAAGCTGCCAGCCCAGTTCTGGACAGCAAAACATTAGCAATAAAATGCCATTCCAGCAGCAGAAAAAGGGAGAAACAAAGCTTAAAAAATCTGAAGAAAATAGGTACATTTCGAAGCCTCCATTCCCTCAAAGTGGAGGACAATCAAGAAATTCTAGAAACATTTCGAAAAGTGGAGGTAAATATTCCACTGCTGGACAAGTCCCAAGTTACGCTAAATTTCTTAAAGAGCTTTGCACCTCTAAAAGAAAATTAATTGGCAATGAGAAAATTAGTGTAGGGGAAAATGTTTCTGCTGTTTTCCAAAAGAAAATTCCTTCAAAATGCCAAGATCCAAGAATGTTCACTATCCCTTATAAAATTGGTAATACTTATTTTAGAAAAGCTATGATAGACCTAGGAGCATCAATTAATGTCATGCCTAGAAATACCTATGAAAAATTAAACCTAGGAAATTTAAAGGAAACTAGTTTGATAATTCAATTAGTTGACAGAAGCAATGTTTACCCAGATGGAGTCATAGAAGATGTCCTTGTGCAAGTAAATGAATTAGTATTCCCTACTGATTTTTATGTGCTTAATATGGGAGATGAAGGTAATTCAGGAGATATTCCATTGCTGCTAGGGAGACCATTCTTGAAAACTTCAAGGACCAAAATTGATGTGCACAATGGTAGTTTAACAATGGAATTTGATGGTGAGGTTATTAAATTTAATATATTTGATGCCATTAGATATCCTACTGATATTAACTACTTTTATGCATTAGATGTTGTTGATGAAATTTCTCAACATGTTTATGAATTGGAAAAATCTGATGAATTGGAAACTGTCATTACTAAAAGCATGCTTGGTAGAGATATGGCTGAATATGATTTTATGTTGCATGATACTTTAGTAGATACAATTTCAGCATTGAACTCCTCACATCAAATGCATGCAAAATCACATTTACTTCTCCCTACACAGCATGTTAAAGTTGTTTCATCTCACATTTCACCTCCTACCCTAGATTTGAAACCTTTGCCTGAAAATTTAAAGTATGTGTATTTAGGAGAAAAGGAAACTTTACCCGTGATAATTTCAAACTCCTTGACTAAATTACAAGAAGAAAAACTAGTTAGAGTCCTTAGAGAAGATAAAGAAGCTATTGGGTGAACATTGTCTGACCTAAAAGGTTTGAGTCCTACTTTATGAACCCATAAGATAGCTTTAGAACCTAATGCAGCCCCTAAGCGTAATCCTTAGCACCGCCTAAATCCTCCCATGAAGGAAGTATGCAGAAAGAAATTCTTAAGTGGGTAGAGGCAGGAGTTATATATCCCATAGCTAATTCATAGTGGGTCAGTCCTATTCATGTAGTCCCTAAAAAGGGAGGAACCACTGTAGTGACCAACTAGCAGGGAGAACTTATACCCACACGTGTTCAAACAGGTTGGAGAGTTTGCATAGATTATAGGAATCTAAACAAAGCCACAAAAAAGGATCATTTTCCTCTCCCATTCATGGACCAAATGTTAGAGAGATTGGCTGGTCATTCATTCTTTTGTTTCCTAGATGGATATTATGATTATTTGCAAATACCCATTGCACCAGAGGATCAAGAGAAAACCACCTTCACTTGCCCATTTGGAATTTATGCATTCAAACGCATGTCATTTAGTTTATGCAATGCACATGCCACATTTCAAAGATGCATGATGAGCATTTTTTCTGATTTTATTGAAAAATTCATGGAAGTTCTTATAGATGATTTTATGGTTCATGGACACTCATTTGATAAATGTTTGCATCATCTAGCATTAGTCCTTAAGCGTTGCATTGAAGCCAATCTGATTTGGAATTTTGAAAAATGCCATTTTATGGTTAATCATGGTGTTGTCTTTGGGCATGTTGTTTCAGCTAAAGAGTAAGAGGTTGACAAAGCTAAGGTAGAAGCAATTCAAACCTTACCATAGCTAACTACAGTTAAAGAAATTTGATCTTTTCTAGGGCATGTGGGTTTTTATAAGCATTTTATAAAGAATTTTTCAAAAATTGCCTCTCCCATATGTGCCCTATTGGCTAAAGATGCTGAATTTATTTTTTCTGATGAATGTAAGTGTGCTTTTGATGAGCTAAAAAAATGTTTAATCACACCACCCATTGTCCAAGCCCCAAATTGGGCACTCCCTTTTGAATTGCTATCTGATGCCTCGGACAAAGCAGTACGTGCCGTGCTTGGATAAAGGAAAGGTAAGGAATTTTATGTTATATGTTATGCCAGTTGCACTTTAGACCCTGTACAATGCAATTACATTGTCACTGAGAAAGAATTGTGTGCCATTGTGTTTGTTTTAGAAAAATTTAGATCATATTTGCTTGGTGTTAAGGTAATTATATTTTTTGACCATGCAACCCTGAAATATTTATTGCAAAAGAAAGAGGCCAAACCTAGGTTACTTAGATGGATTTTACTCCTACAGGAATTTGATCTTGAAATTAAGGATAGAAAAGGTTTAGATCACCATATAGCTGACCATCTAAGTAGAATCCAAACTGGGGAAACTAGTAGAGAACTAAGGGATTTTTTTCCTGATGAGCAGTTATATGCATTAACTAGTAATATCCCTTGGTATGCTAACATTGTTAATTATTTAGTAACTAAAACTTTTTCCCCAGATTTACCTAGGCATACTAAAGAGAAAATTAAATCCCAGGCTAGGTTCTACATATAGGATAACCCTTATTTATGCAACTCTTACAGCGATCAAGTTATTAGACGCTGTTTAGATGAAGCTAAAATTTTTTCTGTGTTAGAATTTTGTCATTCCCTTTAGGGAGAAGGTTACTTTGGACCCAAAAGAATAGCATACAAGGTGCTGGAATGTGGTTTCTATTGGCCCACCATTCATAAAGATTGTTTTCAATTCTGTCGTGCATGTGAGCTATGCTAGAAAACTGGTAATATTGGGAATAGAAATCAAATGCCACTTTATAGTGTTTCTGTTTGTGAAATATTTGATGTATGGGGCATTGATTTCATGGGCCCTTTTCCCTCTTCCTTTGGTTACATATACATCTTGGTTTGTGTTGATTACTTGTCAAAATGGGTAGAAGCTTTCCATACTAGGAATGATCATGCTAAAACTGTAGTCAAGTATATAAAGAATGACATTCTAAATAGATATGGGATGCCAAGAGCAATAATTAGTGACAAGGGCACACACTTTTGTAACCGCATTTTAAAAGCTTTATTAGACAAATTTTAGGTCACTCATAAAGTGTCCACTGCTTACCACCCCTAAACAAATGGGCAAGCCAAGAGTACCAATAAGGAAATTAAGGGAATTCTGGAAAAAATTGTTAGACCTGATAGGAAGGACTGGAGTTTGAGATTAGGTGATGCCTTATGGGCCATAAGAACAGCTTATAAAACTCCCATTGGCATGTCACCTTATAGAATTGTTTTTGGCAAAGCTTGTCACCTCCCAGTAGAACTAGAGCATAAATCTTTTTGGGCTGTCAAGCAATGTAATCTTGATTACAATTTAGCTGGGAGAGAGCGTAAATCGCAGCTACAGGAATCAGAAGAGTTAAGGTTAAAAGCCTATGACAATTTAGTAATATACAAGGGAAAATCCAAAGCATTCCATGATGCTAAGTTAACTAGGAAAGAATTTCATGTAGGAGAAAAAGTGCTGCTATATAATTCAAGATTGAAATTATTTCCTGGAAAACTTAAATCAAGGTGGCTTGAACCTTTTGTTGTCACTCATGTCCATCCTCATGGGGCTATAGAAATTAGGAGCCTTGATACTAACAAAATTTTCAAAGTAAATGGACATAGGTTGAAGAAATTCTATAAAGGTGATGCTGCCTGGATGGTGGAGGCAATTCAGTTGGAGGATCCATGAGCATAAAGAAGGTCGAGCCATCAACATAAAACAAAGACGCTTCATGGGAGGCAACCCATGTTAATTTCAAGGAAGTTTTCATTTTTTAATTCTGTCTATTTTTATTTTTATTTCTGCCATGTTTTGTTACTTTTATTTCTCTCAAATTTTCCATTTTAGTAGTCTTTATTTTTTCTTGCATTAGGGACAATGCAAAATTTATGTGTGGGGGGGAGAATGGAAAATTCTGCATATTTGCATCATTTAGCTACTCTCTACATCTGAATTCTTGCATCTATCTTCAAAATTCTGCAATCCAGAGAAAATTGTAGCCTAGTTAGTAACTAAGGAAGAGAGAAGAAAGAGCCTCAAAAGATATGAAAATCTCCCAAAGCCAAGTACAGAAAAAAATTCCAGAAAAATGAAACAAAAAAAAATTCTGAAAAGAAAAAATTTTGGAAATAAATTCTGTAAGAAAAGAAAAAGAAACGAAAAAGAAGGGAGAATAAAAATATGTAGTATGAGGCTTGATAGTGGAAAATGAATGAGCTTGAGAAAAGTGTGCTTTGAATTCACATAATCTCTTCTTGGTGTAATTTAACCCTTGATTCTATCATCTAGTAATCCTTCTTACCTTACCAAAAGCCCTTTACAACAAAGGAAAAGTCCTTCTGATTCAAGTATGCAATGTATTCTAAGAAGAGGAGGTAAGACTGAAAATCAAATTTTAGTAGCTCTTGCTTTATGATTATGAACTTGAGAGAAACACATTTAAACCTAAACACTTAAGAGAACTTGAGCATACACACATATATCCAGTGAGGATCATCCACATTATGCATTGTGAAATCTGAGTTAAGAGTCTTTGCTTAATGACATATCTACTTATGTTTGTGAGTTGATGACTTACTTGATATGGTGATTTACAATTCTCAAGAGAGTTTTCTTTGTTTTGTTCTTAGTTTGATTGAGGATGATCAAGAGTTTAAGTGTGGGGGAATTTGTTAGATCTTATTTTAGTCACATTTCAACCCCATATTTTCTTGGTTTAGTGGCACATTCTTAGCCTATTTCATTTGATTTAAATTACATTTTAGATTCTTGAATTCATATCGATGATGATATAAATTGAGCTTAATTGCATGTTTTTAATTAACATTTATATTTTTATAAGTGATTAAATTCTATGCCAAGAACAAGCAAGAGCAAGCATTGAAGAAACAAAGTTGAAAAACAGAAAAATGGCAATTCTGCCAGTGGGCGCTGTCGTGCCCATACCCCAGCGCCGTGGTGCCCAGAGCCCGCATGGATGCGATTTTGAGGAGTTTTAAGCCAAGTCAACTACCGAGAAGCCTTGTCATACAAGAATTGGGACTCCTAAGCTTGGAAGACTCTTTGGAGGCATGATTAAAGTGGAATTAAAGTCTAAGAAAAATATATCCACCTAGTGTCCTAGATAGATTATGATTAGGATTGACTTGTACTTGGAAATATAATTTAATTAAGAGTCCTATTTTAAGCCTAACTAGGAGTGGATATATTATAAATAACCAAGGGAGCTGGAGGGGAGAGGAACCACGCCAACACTGCCATATTCAGAGCTGCTACCAGGTCTGGAACTCATCCACGCACATCACCAAGAGCCACGCATCAAGAGCCAAAGACATCCATTGTCTCTTTTGCTAAAACTAGTATTTTCTGTTCTATTTATTTTTGTTCAAGACACCATGCTTTCAATCCAGAACTTTGTTGGATCTGTTAGTATGGTAGCTTAATTCCTTTTATGCTTAGCTAGACATATCTAAACTATGATACTAAATTTGTGAGACAAGATTATGATTTGAATGTTTAATAAATTGATTTTGAGTATTTTGAAATTATTTGACAGCATTGTTATTGAATCTATTTAGATCAGTTTGGAGTAGCTAACTAACCTATTTGAATGATTCATATTGTTAGCCAATTAAGTAAGTCTGGAACCTTAATTAATCGGCACAAGTAACAACTAGTTAATCCTAGAATTAGGTTAATTAGAATAATTTCAGATCTGAATTACATAAAGCCGCTGGTGGACATTTATGGTTCAAGTTAGATGATATTTTCCATAGATCTTAATGCTCCAAGTTTGGTTAAATCTCATGAGCTAGTGTATTGGGGTTATTGAACTTGGTAGGTTTTATGCTCAGACGCTCTAGTATTAAAACAAACGGTAAGGGAAGATAAGGAATTTTGTCATACAAAGTTCTACAGTCTAGCTATTCGAAATTAATTTACCTATGTGTCAATGATCAAATTTGTGTTATCATGGTGAGGATTTGTCGATGCTAAGCATGCCATACTAATTTTGTTACTCAATTCACTTGATTTCCTTTGCTTAACTTCTCTTTATTCGCTTTTATTTACTTCTAAATCTGCCCAAAATTTTATTATTCAGCAAACATTTTCAAAACCCCTCTTTCGTGTGTTTAGTTCTTAGGTAATTCATCTAGGTAGTTTATTTTTCTATTATTTTTTTCTTTTAAAAGCATTCCTATTAGATTAAATACACACTTCCTCGTGGGATCAATCCTACTTGCCCTAAACTATATTATATAATTTTAAGGGAGTAGTGAATTAATTTGTGAGGCTGCGACACCTCTCTACATTGACATATACTTTTATATCTTTTATAATATAATCTGTTGTCATATACTTGTATAATTCAAGTTAACTTAGTGTTGTCGTACTATTACAGATTTTTGAAATCCATAATTACATTTTTCAAACATAGAATTAAATAAAAGGATTGCACACAATCAAAGTAGATCATTTGCAAATTTTGATAACTTAATCAACAATGATATTGATATTTGTTGATATATCACAAAAAGTCAATTCATAATATCCATATTCAAATCCCTCCTATTTTGGAGCATAGAACAATGGGATCGACTGGAATAGGATCCTAATCCACATCGGTTTGTTGAGTTGCACATTGTCTATGATAGATGCAATTGGACATACACAACTTTTGGCCATAATCAGGTTACAAATACAAACATAAACAGCTTAAATATTATGTAGATAATATGAAAACTATGAAATGCATTGCGAAAATGAAACTTCATAATATAAAACAACGACATAACAAATCTTCATTCTCCATAGTTTATCATTGCGGATATTGAAAAATTGTAATTATATTAGTTTGCTTAATTGTTCAATCCTACAAATTTAGGATCTCCATAAATAATCTTATTCACACTTACAAATTTTGAAATCCAAAGGCCAAAAAAAAAAAAATCACCAGCGACAATATATCACTAAAAACTTGTGAAATCATCATAAGCCAAAACCAAAATCACAAGAAAAGCTTATGAGAAATACAAAAACCCTAAACCTTATGTAAGAAATACAATCACAAATAAATATTGTTTTGAATTTTGAAGCCAATTTAGAAAAACTAATTAAAAAGAGAGTTGTTAGATCTCATTTTAGTCACATTTCAACCCCATATTCTCTTGGTTTAGTGGCACATTCTTAGGCTATTTCATTTGATTTAAATCACTTTTTAGATTCTTGAATTCATATGAATGATAATATAAATTGAGCTTAATTGCATGTTTTTAACTATCATTTATATTTTCACAAGTGATTAAATTCTATGCCAAAGAACAAGCAAGAACAAGCATTGAAGAAACAAAGCTGGAAAACAGAAAAATGGCAATTCTGCTAGTAGGCGCCGTGGCGCCCATACCCCACCGCCATGACGCCCAATGCCTAGCGCCGTGGCGCCCAGTTCTAGAGACCATGCTGCCAATTCTGCCACCCAGCGCCATGGCGCCCATACCTCGCTGTCGTGGCACCCAAAGCCCGCATTGATGCGATTTTGAGGTGTTTTAAGCCAAGTCAACTACCGAGAAGCCTTGTCATACAAGGATTGGGACTGCTAAGCTTGGAAGACCCTTTGGAAGCATGATTAAAGTGGAATTAAAATCTAAGAAAAATATATCCACCTAGTGTCCTAGATAGATTATGATTAGGATTGACTTGTAATTGGAAAAATAATTTAATTAAGAGTCTTATTTTAAGCCTAACTAGGAGTGGATATATTATAAATAGCCAAGGGAGCTGGAGGGGAGAGGAACCATGCCAATACCACATCATCCATGCATCCAAGAGACACACATCACTGCTGAAGATGCCACACGTCAAGAGCTGCACTCAACCATTGTTCCTACTGTCGAGACTTTATCTAGTATTTTTTCTCTTTTGTCTATTTTTGTTTAAGCCACCATGCTTTCAATCCAGAACTTTGTTGGATCTGTTAGTATGTTAGCTTAATTTCTTTTATGCTTAGCCAGACACATCTAAGCCATGATACTAAATTTGCGAGACAAGATTATGATTTTAATGTTAGATAAATTAATTTGAGTATTCTGAAATTATTTGACAGCATTATTATTGAATCTATTTAGATGTGTTTGGAGTAGCTAACCAACCTATTTGAATGATTCATATTGTTAGTCAATTAAGTAAGTCTGGAACCTTAATTAATCGGCACAAGTAACAACTAGTTAATCCTAGAATTAGGTTAATTAGAATAATTTCAGATCTGAATTACATAAAGCCGCTAGTGGACCTTTATGGTTCATGTTAGATGATGTTTTCCATAGATTTTAATGCTCCAAGTTTGATTAAATCTCATGCGCTGGTGTATTAGGGTTATTGGACTTGGTAGGTTTTATGCTCAGACGTTCTAGCATTAAAACAAATAGTAAGGGAAAATAGAGAATTTTGTCGTACAAAGTTCTATAGTCTAGCTATTTGAAATTAATTTACCTATGTGTCAATGATCAAATTTGTGTTATCATGGTGAGGATTTGTCGATGCTAAGCATGCCATATTAATTCTGTTACTCACAATTCACTCGATTTTCTTTGCTCTACTCCTCTTTATTCACTTTTATTTACTTCTAAATCTGCCCAGAATTTTATTATTCAGCAAACATATTCAAAACCCCCCCTTTCGTGTGTTTAGTTCTTAGGTAATTCATCTAGGTAGTTTACTTTTCTATTATTTCCTTTCTTTTAAAAGCATTCTAATTAGATTAAATACACGCTTTCTCTTGGGATCGATCCTACTTGCCCTAACTATATTATATAATTTTTAGAAAGTAGTGAATTAATTTGTGAGGCTGCGACACCTCTCTACAAATTTCTTTTAGGATTGTTAGTATTTTATGTGTTTTCTTTATTTTGAATTTTATAGGTTTCATTGATTTATGTTCTTGAGGAGTGGAAGAATAATTTCCAGCAAACATGACCAAACAAAATTAGAAGAAAGATTGAACATCAACCCATTATTCGAACCTGACACTACATCTGAAAGGGAGATGGCAACCTTAAAACAATTGGCAGAACCGAACTTAATAATTCAGCCATTGGCAATAACATATCCTGCTTTTGCTGTTCCTTTGAAGCTTAATTTGGGATTCATCAACTTGTTGCCCAAATTTCATGGAAGGCTAGGAGAGGATCCATGCCGTCATATCAATGAGTTCATGATCACTTGCTCAACCATTCAGCAAGAGGGAGTTACTGAAGATCAAGTGAAGCTATGAGGCTTTCCTTTCAAATTGCAAGATGCTGCCAAAGATTGGTTATACTACCTAATGCTTGGATCCATCACCTCACGGCAGCAACTTCACAAAATGTTTCTGGAAATTTTTTTTCTAGCTTCTCGTATTGCTTCATTCGAAAAGAAATATGCAGAATCAAGCAAATCAGTGGTGAAACCTTATATGAATATTGGGAGCGCTTCAACAAATTGTGTGCCTCATGTCCAAAGCATCAAATTAGCGACCAACTTCTCATACAATATTTTTATGAGGCATTAGTATCCCATGACCGAGGAATGATCGATACTGAAAGTGGTGGAGCCCTCGTAGACAAAACACCTACACAAGCCCGAGCTCTAATTGACAACATGGCTCAACAATTCGGGGAAATAAGTGGTTCTTTCTGGCACCCTGCCAATGCTGCAAGTAACCCTAATGCTCAACTTACCTAATTGAAAGCCATAATAAATCAAATGATCGGTTCAGCTACAGCACTTGTTTGTGGTATATGCACAGCTCCAGGGCACATGAGTGACTCATGTCCTAAATAACAACAACCGGGAGAGGTGAATGCCATGTACAATAACAGAAGGTATGATCCCTTTGCTCCTACCTATAATGAGGGGTGGAGAGATCACCCAAATCTCAGATATGGGCCACCCAGAAATAATCCTCCAGGATTTGATCAAGTTCAACGCCCTCCACCATAAGTGCAAGCTGCTGACAAAACTCAATTAATGATCGAGCAACTAATGAAGCAAATGGACAAGAATTTCACTGAATTGAAGCATGATTCTGAAAATAAATTCCAAACTCTAGAAGGCTAGATCAAGCAACTACAAACTCGCATCTCAAACAATGAAGTCACTCTGGGGAACTTCCAAGCCCAAATGAACAACAGGCTGCCTTCTCAACCATTTGCCAATCTAAAGGAAAGTGTGAATGCTATCACGCTACGAAGTTGGCGTGAGCTGCACCCTAATTCATCTACTGTACAACCAAGAGATAGGGAGGATGAAACAAAAATTCTGCCAGAGCAAAAGGAGCAATAGTAGCAGCGGCTGCCAGCACCTGAACAAACTGAGCAGATTTTGCAAAAAGCACCGAAGTAAGGCAAATCTGGGCAGCTGCAAGAGCAAAGCTGCCAGCCCAGTTCTGGACAGCAAAATAGCAGCAATAAGACACCATTCCAGCAGCAGAAAAAGGAAGAAAAAAAGCTGGAAAAATCTATGGAAAATAGGTACATTCCGAAGCCTCCATTCCCTCAAAGGTTCATGCAAAAGAAGCACGAGAAGGCCAATCAAGAAATTCTGGAAACATTCTGAAAGGTTGAGGTAAATATTCCACTACTGGATGCTATTAAGCAAGTCCCAAGGTACGCTAAATTTCTTAAAGAGCTTTGCACTTTTAAAAGAAAATTAATTGGCAATGAGAAAATTAGTGTAGGGGAAAATATTTCTGCTATTTTCCAAAAGAAAATTCCTACAAAGTGCGAAGATCCAGGGATGTTCACTATTCTTTGTAAAATTGTTAATACTTCTTTCGAAAAAGCTATGATAGACCTAGGAGCATCAATTAATGTCATGCCTAGAAATATCTATGAAAAATTGAACCTAGGAAATTTAAAGGAAACTGGCTTAATAATTCAACTAGCTGATAGAAGTAATGTTTACCTGGATGGAGTCATAGAAGATGTCCTTGTGCAAGTAAATAAATTAGTATTCCCTGCTGATTTTTATGTGTTTGATATGGGAAATGAAGGTAATTCAGGAGATATTCCATTGCTTCTAGGGAGGCCATTCTTAAAAATTTCAAGGACTAAAATTGATGTGCACAATAGTAGTTTAACTATGGAATTTGATAGTGAGGTTATTAAATTTAATATATCTGACGCCATTAAATATCCTGCTGATGTTAACTACGTATATGCATTAGATGTTGTTAATGAAATTTTCAAAAAGGGTGATGAATTAGAAAAATCTTATGAATTGGAAAATATCATTACAAAGAGCATGCTTAGTAGGGATTTAGCTGAAACTGATTTCATGTTGCATGATGCTTTGGTAGATAAAAATTCTGCATTGAATTCCTCACATCAAGTGCATGCAGATTCATATTTATTTCTCCCTGCACAGCATGTTAAAGTTATTTCATCACATGTTTCACCTCCTACACTAGATTTAAAACCCTTGACTAAAAATTTAAGGGAACATAAAGAAGCTATTGGGTGCACATTGTCTGACATAAAAGGTTTAAATCCTACATTAGGCACCCATAAGATAGCTCTAGAACCTAATGCAAACCCCAAGCCCAAATCAAAAGCATTGCATGATGCTAAGTTAACTAGGAAAGAGTTTCATGTAGGCGAAAAAGTGCTGCTATATAAATCAAAACCGTGGATATTTCCTAGGGAACTGAAGTTAAGATGGCTTGGTCCTTTTGTTGTCACTCATGTTCATCCTCACAAGGCTATAAAGATTAGGAACCTCAGCACTAACGAAATTTTTAAAGCAAATAGACACAGGTTAAAGCATTTCAATGAAGGTGGTATTGTTTGCAAGGTAGAGGAAATTTAGCTAGAGGATCTATAAGCATAAAGAAGGTTGAGCCATCGACATAAAACAAAGGCACTTCATGGGAGGCAACCCATGTTAATTTCAGGAAAGTTTGCATTTTTAACTCTGTCTATTTTTATTTTTATTTCTGCCATATTATGTTACTTTTATTTCTGTCAAAATTTCCATTTTAGTAGTCTTTATTTTTCTTGCATTAGGGACAATGCAAAGTTTAATTGTGAGGGGGAGAATGGAAAATTTTGCATATTTGCATGACTTAACTACTCTCTACATATGAATTCTTGCATCTGTTCTCAAAATTCTGCACTCCAGAGAAAACAAGAAGATCTCTTGAAAGCATAGTCTCATATTAAATAGGTATAACCCATGGCATAAGTGAATATGGCTAAGTGGACCCTATCTCAAACCCATACATTGTATAATGTGATTAATCATAAGGTCCAAGTGAGCTATTTGAGCCGAGTGGAAGGTTGGGACATTCATGCCAACTTGAGAGTTCATATGATATTTTTATTCATGTGTGTATTTTGTTCAATCTAGAGTATAGATCTCTAAAATTTGCTCTAAGCCTTACCACATGTTCAGAGTCATATCTGCATGCTTGAAAGTAATTAGGGCACTTAGGTTTAACCAATTTAGCCTTTCACAGCCACCTTGTATAACTACCGCTAATTGACCATTTTTTGAGCCTTAGCTTCCTTTCTTTTAAGCACGCCATAAGCCATATACCATTCCTTTTATATACCCATGTTTTTGAACCCAATTCCATGAACGAATATGTGAATTTGAGACATCAAATTGTAGCCTAGTTAGTAACTAGAGAAGTGGGAAGAAAGAGCCTCAAAAGATATGAAAATCTCCCAAAGCCAAGTGTAGAAAAAGTCCAGAAAAATGAAAAAAAAAATTCTGAAAAGAAAAAAAATTCTGGAAACAAATTCTGAAAAAAAAAAAAGAGAGAAAAAAATCTGCAAGAAAAGCAAAAGCAAAAGAATGAGAAAGAAGGGAGAAGCAAAATATGTAGTATGAGGCTTGATAGTGGAGAATAAGTGAGCTTGAGAAAAGAGTATGCTTTGATTCACATAATCTCTTCTTAGTATGTTTAGCCCTTGATTTCATCATCTATTAATTCTTTTTACCTTACCAAATCCCCATTGCAACTAAGGAAAAGTCCTTTTGATTCAAGTATGCAATGTATTCTAAGAGGTGAAGGTAAGACTGAAAATCAAATTTTAGTAGCTCTTGCTTTATGATTATGAACTCGAGAGTGAATACTTTAAACCTAAACACTTGAGAGAACTTGAGCATAAACACATATATCCAGTGAGGATCATCCACTTTATGCATTGTGAAATTTGAAATAGGAGTCTTTGCTTAATGACATATCTACTTATGTTTGTGAGGTGATGACTTGCTTGATATAGTGATTTACAATTCTCAAGAGAGTTTTCTTTGTTTTGTTCTTAGTTTTATCGAGGACGATCAAGAGTTTAAGTGTGGGGGAATTTGTTAGATCTCATTTTTTAGTCACATTTCAACCCCATATTCTCTTGGTTTAGTGGCACATTCTTAGGCTATTTCATTTGATTTAAATCACTTTTTAGATTCTTGAATTCATATGGATGATAATATAAATTGAGCTTAATTGCATGTTTTTAACTAACATTTATATTTTCACAAGTGATTAAATTCTATGCCAAGAACAAGCAAGAACAAGCATTGAAGAAACAAAGCTGGAAAACAGAAAAATGGCAATTCTGCTAGTGGGTGCCACGGCACCCAGTCCCAGATACCATGTTGCCAATTCTGCCACCCAGTGCTGTGGTGCTAGGAGCCCGCATTGATGCGATTTTGAGGAGTTTTAAGCCAAGTCAACTACCGAGAAGCCTTGTCATACAAGGATTGGGACTCCTAAGCTTGGAAGACTCTTTGGAAGCATGATTAAAGTGGAGTTAAAGTCTAAGAAAAATATATCCACCTAGCGTCCTAGATAGATTATGATTAGGATTGACTTGTACTTGGAACAATAATTTAATTATGAGTCCTATTTTAAGCCTAACTAGGAGTGGATATATTATAAATAGCCAAGGGAGCTGGAGGGGAGAGGAACCAGCCAATACCACATCATCCACGCATCCAAGAGACACACATCACTGCTGAAGACACCACACGTCAAGAGCTGCACTCAACCATTGTTCCAACTGCCGAGACTTCATCTAGTATTTTTTCTCTTTTGTCTATTTTTGTTCAAGCCACCATGCTTTCAATCCAGAACTTTGTTGGATCTGTTAGTATGGTAGCTTAATTTCTTTTATGCTTAGCTAGACACATCTAAGCCATGATACTAAATTTGTGAGACAAGATTATGATTTTAATGTTAGATAAATTGATTTGAGTATTTTGAAATTATTTGACAGTATTGTTATTGAATCTATTTAGATCTATTTGGACTAGCTAACCAATCTATTTGAATGATTCATACTGTTAGCCAATTAAGTAAGTCTGGAACCTTAATTAATCGGCACAAGTAATAACTAGTTAATCATAGAATTAGGTTAATTAGAATAATTTCATATATGAATTACATAAAGCCGCTGGTGGACCTTTATGGTTTAGGTTAGATGATGTTTTTCATAGATCTTAATGCTCCAAGTTCGATTAAATCTCATGCACTGGTGTATTGGGGTTATTGGACTTGGTAGGTTTTATGCTCACACGTTCTAATATTAAAACAATCGGTAAGGGAAAATAAGGAATTTTGTCTTACAAAGTTCTACAGTCTAGCTATTCGAAATTAATTTACCTATGTGTCAATGATCAAATTTGTGTTATCATGGTGAGGATTTGTCGATGCTAAGCATGCCATATTAATTCTGTTACTCAATTCACTCGATTTTCTTTGCTCTACTCCTCTTTATTCACTTTTATTTACTTCTAAATCTGCCCAGAATTTTATTATTCAGCAAACATCTTCAAAACCCCTCCTTTCATGTGTTTAGTTCTTAGGTAATTCATCTAGGTAGTTTACTTTTTTGTTATTTCCTTTCTTTTAAAAGCATTCCTATTAGATTAAATACACGCTTCCTCGTCGGATCGATCCTACTTGCCCTAACTATATTATATAATTTTTAGAAAGCAGTGAATTAATTTGTGAGGCTGCGACACCTCTCTACAAGAGTAGACATCAATCAAACATCAAACTAACTTGAAAGAAATTAAAACCTATAGGACATGATTTAGAATAAGAAATGAGATAGTATTTTATCCCATTTGTTTATGTACATTTACTTTATATATATATATATATATATATATATATATATATATATATATATATATATATATTTTTTTTTTTTTTTCTATATGTATATTTCCCTTATATCTTCTTTCACTTCTTTTTTTTTTTAACGATTCACTTCTATAAAACACTTAAAATAAAGGTGTACTTAGAGGAGTATATCTCCTGATGTGCAAGTAGCATTTTTTTTAGTTTAGATTTAGTTGGATCATAGATTTTAGTTATTGGTTATGATATGCAAGACCATTATTGCTAGCGAAGAGAGAACAAAAATGCTATGTGTGTGTGTGTGTGTGTGTGTATCTATATATATAAAGAATGGCATGAATGGGACATGCAGAAATTCAATCGAATTTTCCATTTTACCATTTGGACCCAACTCAGGGTTTGGTATGGGTTTCCTATCCTTTTCCTTGAAGTTGCAATGATCAGTAGCATCCATTTCTTTTCCACTAGAAAATTTTCTTTACTCCTCCATTAAATTTTTATGTTTTTCTTTTTATTTAAGTCATGCACATTTCACTGTCTCTAATTAGAACAAGAGGTGGATTATCTCTCAAAATAAAGCTTTTGTTTATAGAAATATAATATTTACATCACATTAAGTATTTATATATATATTTTTAAGAATTTCTCATAAAATAACTATACTATTGTTAGAACTCATTCTAATCACATTTCAGTCCCATATTTTCTTGGTTTAGTGACATATTCTTAGGCTATTTCATTTGATTTAAATCACTTTTTAAATTATTGAGTTCATATGGATGATAATATAAATCAAGCTTAATTGCATGTTTTTAACTAACATTTGTATTTTCACAAGTGATTACTTTCTATGCCAAGAACAAGCATTGAAGAGCCAAGCTGAAAAATGAAGAATGGCAATTCTGCCAATCCTCACCATGGCCAGCTCTTCCAGAAAACAATACTGCCAATTCCGCCATACCTCAATGCCGTGGATTCCTAGAACATTGTCATACAAAATTGAAGAATCCTAGGCTTGGAGTACTCTCTGGAAGCATTGGTTCAAGTAGGATTAAAGTCTTGAAAATATAAATCCACTTAGTGTCCTAGTTAGAGTATGATTAGGAATGACTTGTACTTAGAGTTATAATTTAATTAAGAGTCCTATGTTAAGTAGAACTAGGATTAGATATATTAAATAACCAAGTAGAGTTGAAAATATGGAAGGAGAATCCTAAGCCAACTCCAGTACTAAGAGAATTAATTTCCTTGTCAAAGTAGGACAAATCAAGTGGCTAAGAAGAAGAATTGGAGCTGGAAAAAAATTCTGCTTTTCAATTGCTGGAAGAGTCCAAGGCTGAAAAGGATTAGGATTTAATTCTAGATATATATTTCAAGAAGGTAGATCTGGAGGAGACCACCACACCATGACCACCAACCACGCATCCAAGACACACAACACCTCACTGCTGAAGCACATCCACGGTTTCACTGCAAGGCAGAATTAGAGACAAACCTTGTTCCCTTTTTGCCGAGGCTTTCATCTTGTATTTCTTTGGTTTATTTTTGTTCAAGGTTATCATGCTTTCAGTCCAGAATCTTGCTGGATCTGTTAGTATGGTAGCTTAATTTCTTTTATGCTTAGCTAGACATATCTAAGCCATGATACCAAGTTTGTGACAGAATATTATAATTTTAATGTTAGATAAATTTATTTGAGTATTATGAAATTATTTGACAGCATTATTATTGAATCTATTTAGATTTGTTTGGAGTAGCTAACCAACCTATTTGAATGATTCATATTGTTAGCCTATTAAGTAAGTCTGGAACCTTAATTAATTAGCACATGTAACAACTAGTTAATCTTAGAATTAGATTGGCTAGAATAATTTCAGATCTAAATTACATAAAGCCACTAGTGGACCTTTTATGGTTTAGGTTAGATGATGTTTTCCATAAATCTTAATGCTCCAAGTTCGGTTAAATCTCATGCACTAGTATATTGAGGTTATTGGACTTGGTAGGTTTTGAGCTCAGACGTTCTAGTTACAAAACAAACGATAAGGGAAGATAGAGAATTTTGTCCTGCAAAGTTCTACAGTCTAGCTATTCGAAATTAATTTACTTATGTGTCAATGATCGAATTTGCGTCAATCATGGTGAGGATATGTCGATGCTAAGCATGTTCTCTCAATTATCCAATCAATCTACTTTTATTTACTCTCTTTTGTTTACTTGCTGCCCAGAATTTATTATTCAGCAATTACTTGTCCAAACCCCCCCTTTTTCCTTAAATTGTGTGATTGATATATTAGGTTAGTTAGTTCTATTTTCCATTAGGTTATTCTCATAGTTAGTAGTGTTATTTCTTTCATTAGTAGTAGTTTATTACTTTCTTTTAAAGCAATCATATTAGATTAAATATTCGCTTTCTCATGAGATCGATCCTACTTGTCTTATATCATATTATATAATTTTAAGGGAGTAGTGAATTAATTTGTGAGGCTACAATATCTGTCTACAACTATACTTAAATTGACGATAATATAAAGTTGTTAAGTATAATTTAGTGGTGATAGATTTAGAGAGTGTGTTAGATATTTGGGGAACATACTTTTCTATTGAGTTGGACTAGTGCTAAATCTATTTAAATCATCCATCACTTGCCGAATAGATGCTTTGTACGATGATTGAGCTTCTTTATTTAATTTGAGCAATCCATCTTATGCCAAGTAGGAACCCAGTATAGATAATCTAGTAGAGAAACCAGATCAGATATTTGGGGTTCAATTATCTAATATAATCAAATTAATATATTTTTATGAAATTATCATAAAATAATTGAATATTTAAATTGTCAATAATATGAAGAATGATATCACTTGATATAATTTAGTATTGAGAGGTTTAACTAATAAATAAGATATTTGAGTGTTGATTCTCTTATGTAATAAAAAAAAATTGTCAATAATGTTATGATAAAAATACCATTATTACTATGAGCAAGCACACTAAAATTTAGTTCTTGTCTTAATTTAAATCTTGTAAACCTTAAAAAGAGTTATTCATATGAGCGACTTAAAGAATTGTTTGGGAAGTCAAAAGACCAAGACCTTCAGTATAGTATAATAACAAACATTTAGTGCATCAAGGAAAATAAATAAATTAAAGAAATAAAAACTGTGATTGAAATTTTCAAATAAACCTTCCATATTCCCTTCAAAAATATTTCAATAAAAAGCATATTAATAGCAGGTTCAATTTCTAGTTCTGTGTGTGAAAAATATTTTATTGGGAGATATATGTATACCTACTTTGATAATCTCAATGACTCAAAAGATTTTAATCTTGGGCCAGCAGCTCGGGATATCTTTTATGGATACAAAAGGAAAGACAATATTTATCAATTTCTCATTAAGATGATCATATATTTTCATTTTCTGTTCTCTGTTTCTTCTCCTTCTCATGTGCATCCAGAAGCCTCTTAAAATATATTATAGGGAGCTTCCACTTCCTTTCCTTGAAGACCATCCTCTTAAGAATAGCATAATGCTTTCTCACCTCTAGCTTTATCATGATTGAAAGCTAGCTTCCACTCCATTTCCTATTAAACATCACGTGGCTGAAATGATGCACAAGGAGTTGATTGCCAAATATACACGCCTTCTGCTTACTAGTTGGTTGCTAAATTGCAAGGTGATAGCCAAATATTATTTTTATAAACAATGAACAATATAAGTTAAAAAGCATGACCATACCTTCCAATTGGAGCAACCAAGTGATCTCTTCCTCTTGATCATAAATGTGGTAATAGAAAAAGAAGGTGTGAATAGAAATCAAGTGAGGATGAGCAGTACAGTGGTGGATGGCTTTTTCTGGAGGATCAAAATATGAAAATTCGAAAACCTTATGCCACAGAAAGATAAGATGGTAGGAGTAGAGTTTGGTGTTGATAATGTACTATGAAATAAGAGATACAAAGAATGAGTTGAGAGAATTGAGAGGAAAAAAATACAAAGCCTTTCAAAAAGTCATTTTATTCATTCACTGGGGATATATATATATATATATATATATATATATATATACAAAGATAAATGAAACTTTAATCTTAAAAAGTATAATAATTATTTAATAAATTATAAATAAATAAGTACTAATGTTGAGTTAGCTCTAAGAGAATATTCTAGTAAATGGTAATGGGCATTCAAAAATCATAAATATTTATAACATCACTTACTTTTTTAACACTAAATACATAACAAACCAAAAATTATCCCCAAGAAAAATCATCATTATAAACCTCTATGTGTAAACCAAATACACAATAAAAGAAAAAAAAAAAAACAACGATGGTCACACTAATACGTATAACAAGGTGATTGGCAGCATACAACAGCCAAAAGGAAGTGAAGAAGAAAGTAAATGGGAGCAGTGAACAAGTAAGAGAAAAAAAAGAAAATCAACTTACTTGAGAATAGTGGCGAGGTTCAGCTGCTGTGGTGACACTTACGAGCTGTTGACAGTGCGATGGCCACGGGACAACATCCTCAAAGTGCGACAGTCATGGACTTCCTCTCTTTCAAGATCAGTTCAACTAAGGTTAATGCCACTTTGTTCTATCCTCCTCTTCTATGGGGAAAGATGTTTTAAAATTTTAGACAACATACTAACCGGTGTTAAAAATATATACTAAACTGAAGTGTAAACGGTGTAAAAAACACCTACTAAATTGGTCAAAACATAACCGATGTAATAAATTTTCCATCATATTACAAATATGCCACTGCATCAGAAATTGCCACCGTGATTTTTATTAAATTGGGTGGATTACAACCAGTTTAAAAAGATACTCTTGAATCCGATTTTTGTACTAGTGATATGCATAAAGATTATTACTAATTTTGTTAAACTATTATGATTTTTTAAAAAAAGAAAATGGACTATATTTATATTATTAAACTAATATAATTCCAAAATAACATGAATACATGAGACCATATAGAAGAGAGGAGATTTTCCTTGAAATATTATCTAAGCTAAAATTATCTCATCATACATAATTGATAAGAGATAAAATTTCCTATCCTATTACTTGTCTCAAACTTTGTTTCTTAAGTTACATTTGGTAAAAAATTCAATATACAACTAACTTGTAATATTATTTTATTAATTTTTATCAATTCAAAATCCATTAAACAAAGAATTTTATCTCAATTGATAAATAATTTATCTATATTTTAAAAAAATAATTTTCATAAAATAATTGTCGAGAACTTTTGTTTTACAGTTAGTTGGTTTTTAGATTTTTGGCATTCTTTATGATATGTAAGGCCATCATTGGCCAGTGAGGAGGGAATATAAATGCTATATATATATATATATATATATATATATGAAAGAATGGAATGAATATATATATATATATAAAAAGAAATTTAATCAAATTTTCCTTTCTTCTTCCTCTTAGAGGATCTTCCTGACCTCGGCAACTTAGGGACCCCTGTCAGTTTTCTGTCCTTTATCTCAAAGTTACAAGGAAAGGTAGCTTCCATTTCCTTTCCATTAGAATTTCTTCCTTACTCTAACCCACAAAAATATTTTTAATTCACAATTAAAAATTTTGAGAATTGCACATGGTCTCTAATTATAACACATGCGAAGGAATTATCTCTCAAATTAACGAAGCATTTTTTTTTTAGGAATTAACTATTAATATTCAGCACCACATTAGGTACTGACTAATTTAATTTGAGCTAAGTAAGACTATAAGGATAATAAAGTTTTTCTTATCATATTTTAACGTAATTATATTTCTAAAATTCTATCTCAAATCTTTTAGTTAAACTAAAATAACCTCTTACTAATTGATTTACAAGCTTACTGAAAAAAACCTTTTCTTTTAGAAATATTTTTTCATTTATATATGTTTTAAGAAATTCTCGTAAAAACAGTAAAAAGAAAATTTGTCAAAAATATTATTATAAAAATACCATAATAATTATGAATATCTATTAAGCAGTTCTTCGAAAAGTCAAAACTGACCTTTAGGATAATATATCAGTTTAACCTGTCAGTGCATCAAGAAAAACAAAAAAATTACAGTGAAGAAATAAAAGGGCGACCGAAATTTCAAAGCTATCTTCCATAGTCCCTTTCATAAAGGACAATATTGATAAAATTCACAATAAAGTGGTCATCTACTTTCATTATCATATCAACTTTTTAGTACATCAATAAAAATAGATAAAGTAAAGAAATGGAAGGGTGGCTGAAAGTTCAAAGCTAGCATTCATAGTTGATAGTCCCTTTCCTAGAAGACACTATTGATCGTAATTCACACTTAGGTCAATTTTTTGGCATTCTTTATGATATGTAAGGCCATCATTGGCCCGTGAGGAGGAAATATAAATGCTATATATATATATATATATATATATATGAAAGAATGGAATGAATATGAAAAACAGAAATTTAATCAAAATTTCCTTTCTTCTTCTCCTTGGAGGATCTTCCTGACCTCCCCATCTTAGGGACTCCTTTATCTCAAAGTTACAAAGAAAGGTAACTTCCATTTCCTTTTCACTAGAGATTTTTCCTTTCTCTAACCCAGAAAAATATTTTTTTAATTCACGATAAAAAATTAATAGTTCTTTTATTTGAGGATTTCATATATCATGATCTCTAAATATAACATCGTGTGGAGGAATTTTTTTTTAAATTAAAGAAGTCTTTTTTCTTTGGTATTAGATCACTAATATCTAATACCATATTGAGCATTAATTGATTTAGTTTAAATTAGGTAGGATCACAATGGCAGTAAAAATTTTTCTATCATATTTTAACATAATTATATTCTAAGATTAAATCTTAAACATTTCTAATAAAGCTAGAATAGCTCCTTATTAATTAATATAGACAAACCTTTCCTTTTAGAAATATTTTTCTCATTACATTATATGTTTATATGTTATTTAAGAAATTCTCGTAAAAAAAATACTATAAAGAAAATTTGTCAAAAATATTATCATAAAAATGCCATAATTATGAATATCAATTACGCAGTTTTTCGAAAAGTCAAAAGTGACCTTTAGGATAATATATCAGTTTAACCTGTCAGTGCATCAAGAAAAACAAAAAAATTACAGTAAAAAAATAAAAGGGCGACCGAAATTTCAAAGCTGTCTTCCATAGTTCCTTTCATAAAGGACAATATTGATCAAATTCACAATAAAGTGGTCATCCACTTTCATTACTGTCTCGATGTCCTTTCTTTTTCGTTATAGTATATCTAGAAGGCCCACAAAAGAAACTAAAGGTAGCTTCCACTTCTTTCCATTAAGACCTTCTTGCAATAGCCAGCTTTCAGATAAGAGATATTTTGGTGTTTATTCTATCAAATAATAAATATCTCGCATATATAATTTTGTTATGCATTTGTTGAACTTATTTTCTTAACATTATTACAAAATTAAAAATAAATGACTTGATTTACCTTTTAAAGCTAATGCAATTACAACATAACAAGTTTATTTATGTGGAAACATAAAAGAGGACAGTTTGTCCTTATCTAACTTACGAATATCTCACTTTTCAATTTGTTAAAAATCTTAACTAACAAATTTTTATGACATAAAAATATAACTTACTTATGGTAAGGACAAAATTGATAGTTTTTGTTTATATATATTTTTAAAAAATTCTCAAAATATAACTATATACTTGTCAATAATACTTTGTCGGGAACTTCCATAAAATAACTGCCCTTATCTATTGGATGTTTGGTTAGCCTTCATGTTTTAAACTTACAGGATTGCAAGAGTCTTTGTTGCCTTCCAAGTACTATTCAAAATTTAAAGTCTCTCAGGATTCTCAATATCTCCGGTTGCTCGAGACTTTCTCAATTGCCAGAAAATTTGAAAGAAATCAAGAGCTTGATGGAAGTTAATGCAAGTGGAACTGCTATCGCAGAAGTACCATCTTGCATCTTGGATCTAGAAAACCTTCAGGAATTATCCTTTGAGGGTTGCAAAGGGTTAGAGTCGAAGACATGGATTAATTGGTTTCTGGAACTTTGGAGTGCCCCTCAGGTTCCATGGATTTCAGTTTCAGGCTACCTCATTCATTCTGTAGTCTCCCCATGTTGCGAAAATTAAATTTAAGTTATTGCAATCTCTCAGAAAGATCAATCCCTGGTGATATTGAATGCTTATATTTTTTGTTGAGCTTAGATCTAAGTGGCAACAATTTTATTAGCCTACCTAACAGCATTTCTGAACTTTTTATGCTGAAGTTTCTTCACATAAATTGCTGTAAGAGGCTTCAATCATTGCCAGAACTTCCATCCGAATTAGAAGTATTGGATGCACGCAATTCTACTTCACTGAAAACATTCAAATCCCATTCTTCAAAGCAATGCAGTCTTGTCCCATGGAGTAAGAATTGGACCTTCAATGAAAACCACAATAATGGATGGCTCGTGGGAGAAGGCATATTTCAGGTCTGCATCCTCTTTACCCTCTCTGTGTTTGCATATCTGTGAGATACTCTTCTTTTTTGTTACTTATTCAACTAAAAAATCATTTTCTTCAGGAACTTTTGCTCGACCAAAAATTTCATATTACTATACCAGGTGATAAGATTCCATCTTGGTTCGACACTCAAAATTCTTCTTCTTTGTCAACACTACGACTACAATTTCCTCATAATTGTCCTTTGACACAATGGGTAGGAATTGCTTTCAGTTGTGTACTAGTATATAAGGGTTACTCATATTTCCGTAGGTCTTATCATGGTTATAATATTTGTTATGATATGGATGGTGTACAATTCAGCCTATCTGTTGCTGGGAGTCTCGGACCTGGACCTCGTGGTGAGCCAAATCAGCCTCATTTATCTATTATTTATATGTCTGCTATAAAATTACGCGAAAGAATTTATAAAGACAATGATTGTAGAGAAATTGAATTTAGATTTGATACAAGTGCTTTGAATGTCTCTTCGAAAATATTTGGGCTTGGTGACAGAGAATGTTTGGAAGTAATAGGGTGTGGTGGTCGTCTGGTATATGAACAAGATTTTGAAGATTGGAACAAAACAATATGGGCAATGCAACAATAGTGTCATCCCCTCCCAAAAGCTGAATCTGCCAATGCCACTTTGTTTTTTGTAATCTGTTTTTTCTTTAATTTTATAGTTTTAGGTATGTGCCACTCTTGCTATTGTGAATCATTGAGCCCTGTCGGCTTCCCATTTACTTTGCTCTGAATTCTGTAATTTTATCCAGTAGGAACAGAACATATTAATTCCAGTTAGGGCGCAATTAATGTGCCCCATTGGAACCATTTTGTTTAGTCTTTTCTCTAATATTATAGTGGGACTAAAATAACAGAAAAATGAAAAAAATATAAACTATTTATCAAAAATATCTTTACCTAAAACCTATTTACCAAAATTCTGTTGTATATAGAATTGGTTTAAGAATGCTAATCTGACTGGCACTCTTCTAAGTTGAAAAATACTACTCAATATGGCATTCTTAAATTGGTCCATATATTTTTGTTTATCTGTGAAACAAATAAACAATGTGCGGCCGGGATTAACCTCTCACTAATTTCTCTTTTTTTATACCCAGTTTTTATGTGTTTTAGGGATAAAAAAATTATAAATAACCCATTTTAAATAATCCAATTATCTTATTTGTTTCTAATAAAAAAATACCGCACATATGGCTCCTATCTATAAAGTGCCACGCAAATGTGGTATACAAAACCCAAATAAATTCATTGGATACCAATACTTATATATTATATTAAAACAACTTCACCTCTGTAAACGAGGCTCACTGAGGTTCTTTTTTTAAAAAAAAAAAAAAATTCTTTCATTTTTATAAAAACAAAAAATACTTTAATCGGAAGGATAATAAAAGACTAGTTGTAAAATTGAGTAGATGAAATTATGTCGACAAAAGTGTTCCATCCCCATATCTAGTCTAGTATATCTAATATTTATTTATTATTAGTATATTATAAAAATAAGTCGTTTCTCTGTGGTGTTGACAATTATCATTTTACCTAAATATATGGCAATATTAAATTAAAATTATATTGTTATTAAAATACTTGATTAGGAAAAGAAGAAATAGGAAATTTTCATATTTAATTAAAAATATTATAGGATAGTCAAATTTTTTCTTAAAGATATAATTTGTGATTTACAAAATATTTAAATTATGTGATCTATGATTTTAGTAATGGTAATAGCCATTATAAAAAATTTAGGAAACTAGGGATCATAGTGATTCTAAACATGAATGAAGAGATATTTATATATTTCTAAAAGTCCTAAAAATCTTAAATAAAAATATTCTTGATAATAATTTAAATTAGTTTAATTTATGTTAATTAGAAATACTCAATTAAACAAAGGAGGACAAGTGAAATCTAATATCTAATTAGAAATATTATACAACAATAATAAAAAATCTAAGAATTGTCATTTGTGATTTTTCTGATGGTAATAGTCATTAAAAAAAATTTAAAATAAGTAATAGCCATTTCAAATTGATTATAATTTACCTACATTGAAAATTTTGTCTATAAAAAAGCCTCACCCCATAAAAAGGGACAAACAACAACCACACAAGCTTTTGGTGCATTGAGGAGGTTTGGAGGAGAATATAAGTAACCATTTAATCATGGTATGACTCATATACTTTGGATAAGTTTTATGTTTCGCTTTTTATTTTAAAATCAATTATGAGTGAAGATACCTACTTTGATATTGTTTGTGCTTTTTCTTCTATTTGGAGTCATTTTTTTGTCAACAAATAATTTTGGTTATTTGTTACCTCTATCTTACATCTAACAATGTGCGTTACTTCTCTACTCTTTAGCTTTGAGTTTATTATATAATTGGTTTCTACTTTCTTAATTCATATATTCGGTAAAATGGATATTTGTTTGGATATATACGGTAGTCTATTTTGGAGTATCTCTAATAACTTTTCCTATAGAGTGAGATTCCTGAAGTGTGTGTTTTTTTAAAAATAATTTTGATCACATAGGTTATGAACACGTTAGCTTTAAGTTTATGATGCAAACTGTCGGGTGGAGGGCAAGAGATGGCTTATGTTTTTTAAAAGACTTGCTATACAATTTGCATTATGGAGCTTTAGGTTTTGAGAAATATGAAGTCACGCTTTGTTCTTTGTTAAGCCTACTTAGTTTTTAACTGGCTTATGGGGTTTCCGGTGAGGACGTAGATGTTAATTATACTCTCTAATTGCATCTTGCCTCAACTTATTGACATCCCTAGGTAAATTCCATTTGGTGAGGTTTAACAATGAAATTGATTTATATTCATGCAATTCATTATTTCATAAGTCGCGAAAATGTTCATATTAATCTTTATTTTTATACAATTTTCATTAAACGAGTTAATTCCTTTTATGTAATGAATATATAAATGATGGTGAAATAAATTGATCAAAGTTGTTCTGACAATTCAAAGAATGGTTGTAGAATTTACATGACTTATACAAGAGAGATGTTATATTATTTGATTTTTTTAATGTTATTATTATTATTATTATTATTATTTGCAAAATGAAAGTGTTTTAGTCGCCAAGGTGGTTTGTGGAAAAGCCAAACAAAGCTAAAGAGATTAATGCCAAACTTTTCTGAAATATTAGCTTTGGTTATCTGTTTTTGGAATGATCAAGCCGATGTGGGCAGACAATGTTAAAATTTAAGTAAATTATATCCATGCCCATTTAATAGAAGAATGGGAACTTGGTATTTGAAATTGGGAGCTCACACGAACTAGTTTAGTGTTATTTCATTTATTCAACTACTGCATTAGATTTAATACCGAGTCTCTTTTTTTTTTTTTTCCTTCATATATGATTTGAAAAGATTAAAATTTGTACGTGTATTATGTCTTTGTGGTATTGTACGACTTAAAAAAGTGTAATTGTATGCACATGTTTAATTGTGTAGGCATATTGTTAGCTCACCCGTGCATAGCACTGATCATTGCTTCTAGTTTATATTATAAAAAATAAGTTGTATCTCTGTGGTATCAAACACTTGACATGTCTTCAATTAGATATCTTATTATGAAAAAATCATATTATATATATAAAAGTTAGGAAATAAGAGGGAGGCTTAAGAAATAAGAAGCTCACTTAGTAATAAAATTTTGCCTAAAGGAAGAAGAATTAGGAAATGAAGAAATAAGAAACAAGAGAGAGGATTAGGAAATAAGAAGACCACTTGCTAATAAAATTTTGATAAAAAGAAGAAGAAATAGGAAGGGGATTAGGAAAACCTAATATTCAATTATAAATTTTATAAGGTGAGTAGAAAATATTTTAGATATATGATTTATGATTTTATTAATTGGTGTTGACATTTGTCTTTCTTTGATTAGGTAATTCTAATATTCAGTTATGCAGTAGTTAGAAAATATTTAAGAGATAAAATTTGTGATTTTAAAATCTGAAGAAAACAAATTTTGATCTTTAATTATACGGTGATTACAAAATATTTGAAAGAAAATTTTGTCATTTTAAAATGTAAATAAAATAAAATTTATATTTATTTTTTTAATCTTCAATTATATGATAATTAAAAAATATTTAAGAGGTCAATTGAAATAAGAGAAATAAGAGGATTATATAGAAAAAAAAAATTAGGAAATAAGAGGAAGGTATAAGAAAGAAGATCATTGGGTAGTAAAAGTTTGATAAAATGGAAGAAAAATTAGGAAACGAAGAAAATAAGAAATAGTAGGGAGGCTTAGGAAATAAGATCACTAGGAAATAAAATATCGATAAAAAGAATAAGAATTAGGAAGGGATTAGGAAATCCTAATATTCAATTAGAAATATTATAAGGTAAGTAGAAAATATTACATAAAATAAAATTTTGGTAAGAAAGGAAGAACGTTGACAGCCTATAAACAGAAAAAAAAAAAAAAAAAATTGATAACAAGAGGGTGGGGCTGGAATGGGAGTCTGCTTCTTGTCTCCATTATTGCAAGGAATCAATAAAACACAAGCATCGGGATTATGAAATAAAAAAGAAGTTCTGATAAAATCCAAAAGCAAAAAATTAGTAAAATTAGTTAATTGAATATTTCAAAGATCCCCAAGGGACAAGAAGGGTGATCCCTATTTTCGTCCCCATTGGGGAATGTCCAGCGGATCCTCACTTAATTGAGAAAAATTGTCATTTTTATAGTTACTATGCACTAAGAAAATAAGGTGAGGAACTAATTTCTAGTGCGGAGACTATATATATATATAACTAATAGGTTTCCATTAGAAAAATGAAGTTATACTTAATATTAATAATAGATGGCCAATTCCTCTATTTTTCTCTTTCTTGCTAAGGTTCCGCGTTCTCTCCTAGAAAAACGAAGTCATGCTCATTTTTCACTCTTTGCTTTTTATTTCTCTACCGTGCGAGATGAACTCAGACAAAGGAAGAAGCCATACCATTCAAAGATAACAAGAGCACACCCCGGTGAGTTTTTTCTGCTCATAGTTTACCTATGTCCCATCTTCTCTCACTCATTTTCTTCTAATTTTACCTGTAAAATTCTCTCACCTTCTCTTGCACACTCCTAATTGCCCTCCTTTCTCTCTCTCTATTTTTTTTTAGCAATTCTCAGGCCAGTGAATTCGTTCGTACAGGTCTTTGTTGAAGCACGGAAAAACAACCTTTGTATCCATTCTGCTCGTGAAACCAGAGCAACGCCTAGCCAACTGTGAGTAAGAATCTAGAATGATATAAAGGTAATTATGAGGATGGCCCCGTAGCTGGGAACCACTAGCCATTCCTTGATTGCTATGGATTGTGAGAACCTTCACTCTTCATTTGTATTGTATTATATTGTATTGTATTTTGAAGTTATTATGTTTTTTAGTTTTTATATTATAGTTAGATCAAAATGTTATTTTATTTCTGGATTTCTCTCTATTCTACCAGCTTGAAACTCAATTTAGAGATGTAAATAGGAGTGAAAATGCATCAGCGACCCTTTTGCTTAATTACTCTTACGTTCTTTTTGTTTTTTACTTTACTCCTATTAAGGGCACCCTCTAATTGTCTACTGCTATTCTGAATTTGATTAAGAATTGTGATTCAACAATGACGATTCTCTCTCAGGTTTGCTACCAGTCTACCAGGGTTTGGCTAAAAATTTCACTTGATGATATCATTGGGGAAGGCTAGATAAGTACGTGATGAAAAAGGAATTGTCAATTGATTCTGTGGAGATATAGCAGGAGGTGAAAACATTGAAATTCTTAATAATTTGCTAGTTTGTTGTGTATGCAAACGATGGAAAGTGGTTAGACATGGAAACTATGAGCTCATTTTTTTAATTGGCCTTTTTCTTTATCTGATTTAATGATTTTCTTGCAATTGGTTTTCGTTGTCAATCTATCTATTTCCATCCAATTTATCTTTGAAGATTCTTTCTATTTTAGTATTCATTGTTAAAATGTATATTTATATTCGATTTGATAGTTTTAAGCCATGTTCATATAATTCATTTGGTGTATGTACAGGTGAACTGTAAACTGAAGTAGAAGAAAGATCTGGTTGTTGGGACAAACTAAGTGTAACATCCCGAATTTTCTAAAGAAAGAATATAAATTTACACTAGAATAATTTAATTAATGGTATGTTTACTAAATACAAATGAGAAGTGTGAGAATATTAAGAATATATATATGGATGATATTAAATTTACACATGCAACCAGAAAATTGATGTTACGTATTTATATGATTGTATATTAGCCCAAGTAAATGTAACATCCCTTTATTTATTCATGATAGCCACATATGAATTGTAATATTATTTCATAACATATTAAAGGACTATGGAATTTAATTCCTACCTTACTTGATGAGATATGATTGAGAGTTAATGGTGAACACTTGGTTGCTTTCTATTGTATGTGCTTATGTAATTGTGATTCTTATTATCATAAAAAATGAAGTGAACTAAGATGAATGACCTTTGAATAATCAATTAAGGAATTCAAGAGTTAGAGGTGTGGTATAATTAGTGCAATTGGATTAAATATCTATATAAGTGAATTACTAGTTAGGGAAATGGTTAGAAGGTGACTAAATTGGTTACAATTGGATCAAATGAAGGCAGCAGCTAGCCTCCCCCAAGTCTCACGCCACTTGCATGTCTTAGCCTCTAGAAATTGTGTAATTAAAGAGAGGACACTCCCACCAATCAAAACTTGACAACATTTCATAATTGATAATTGCACTTGTGGTGATATTTTGTAAGACTTGTGCATGAAAGGGAGACTTGTGTGAGGCTTTCGCAGGAGAGGAAGGGAATTAGGAGAGCTGAAGACCAAGGCAAGTTGGTTAAGGGAATTGGTGAGTCAATGGGACAACCAATTCCAGCAGCCACACTTGGCCACAGCAGCCACACTTGTCCCTACTATTATTACCCATAATATTAATTAAATTAAGGGGGATAATTATAGAAAATTAATTAGGCAGAAAGCAAATAAGGGGGAAGAAAGGAGAGTAAGTCGGCAGAGGGAGCTGCAGCAAAGAAAGGAACAGAGGAGCTGCAGAGGAAAGGAGGAGGAAGAGAAAAGAAAGACGAGAAACAAAGCTAGGAGTTGAGGTAGCTAATGACTCCTTAACCTCTTCTTGCATGCCATGTAATTGCTTATGGATGTGAATGTTTGTGATATGCTATTATCTATCCTCTTGTTGTGTTTAAGTGATATTCAAGAGGAATATCATGTTGTGATGCTTAAAGTTGCCAAATAAGTGGTTCTAAGTATGTGTTATTAGGTGCACCATGGTGTCCCCTTTGCATTCATATGCTGTTGGTTGAGAGTATTAACTATTTCCAACCTTGTATGTTCTCATTAGCTACTGAGACTTGAGGTCTCATATCCATTTTTGTGGAAATATCAATGATTTCTAGGTGGAGAAACACCAAGGGTGGCTGCCAAGCTTCACATAGAATGTGATTGTGATTTAAATTGTATAATATTATGATTAGTGTGTAATTAATTGTAGTAATTGAACATTTGATTTATATGGATGTATTGTTATGTTCATCAATGAGAAATGAACTGAATAGATGGAAGAGGTAAATTAATAGAATTTTACTCAAGCATGTACCATAACCCTAAACCAGTTTTCTGGCAGTTAAGAGGATAAATCAAGTGAGGTGCCTTAAGCCTTGATTTTTTTCTTAAAAATTGTATAGCAAACATTTGACATATTGAACTTCATCCATACAAATTTTCGTGACAATTGGAGCTCCACTCCAAGCCCAAATAATTTTCCAAAGTAGCCAAATGGTATTCTCGCAGTACACAGGGCAGTGTACAAATTTTGTTTAATTGACCCACCAAACCAACGAGATTTTCTATGCAATTTTTACCACATGTTCTAGACACACTAAACTTGTAATCTGAGTTTTTCATGATTTTCTGACAACTATATGTCACGTTTTCATATTTTACAAAAATAGGGCAGCAAGCTGTCTAAAACAGTAAGCTGTCCAATTGGGATTTGAACTTCTAATCAGAAATTTGCTTTATGAAATAGAGTTAAATGAAAGGTATTTTCATAAATATAAGAGTTAAAATATGGTGTTACACTAAGCAACTTGGGAAGGCAAAGGAAGAGCTATAAGCTTTCTTAAACCAACTACATCTATCAAATCGTACCACCAATCGCTTGGGAAATGAGCTAAATAGTCAAAAATGTTTGATTGAGGATCTCAACCTTCAGTTTGACAGTATTAAAGAAACTTTGAAGGAAAAATGGAAAAAAAAAAAATTGATTAAAACCTTATAGGAAAATAATTAATTTGTTGAAGTCGGGCTCATCTACAAAAGTTTTGCCCAAAATCTCCGTTCATCCCTTGGAGCAAATGAATTGGACCTAATCAATTTGAAAGCTTCCTACAAGCAAACAAAGGTTAGTTCTCCAATTAACATTTGCAAGTTTAAGAATTGCAAGCTGATTAGACTATTGAAAAATCAAAAGGAACTATAAGTGAAAAATTCTATGGTGAACAAAATAAATGCTAGAATGAGTTCGTTAGCTCTTGAGAATGATGATTCTAGGAGGAAATTGTAAATTCATTAGCTCTATTGAATGAACCTAGAGTTAAAAATAAAATAGAATTGAAGATTTTAATTTTAGATAGGGAACAAAATGTATCAATTACAACTATAAATGTTGTATACCGAAAAGTTTTAGATAAGTTAATGTAATTTAAGTGAGTGAGAAAATTCAAGTGGCGACTTTTTTATGGGTGTTTAAATGTTCTTAGGTTACAAAAAAAATAGAGTCAGGGAATAGAATCTAAGGTAATGAAAGGTTTAAATGTTGATTAGTTTATACTTATTCAATTCTTTGTATAATATCAAACCAATCTACCAAAGGAAATGCCACTAGACCAACAACAATTTTTATTACCGCAGATTATAACTCTATGAAAATGTATTAGTTTATTATATTATAATTATTGTGTTTTCTATTTAATAAGTAAGCATATCTATTTATCTTTGTATTTCTAAAACTTTTAACTATTTCAATAATAGATTTGTTATCTAGAAAAATAAACAACCGAATCTAATAGTTATTTTTTAAAATTAAAATCAATATATATGTTACAAGACTGCAAATATATATCAACACTTATTTATTTTAAAAAAAATTGTTTATTTAGTTTCTTATTTTTATAATTAAAAATATACAATATGAACGCAATATCATAACAGGCCCATGCGTCGCGTATGATTATTTTATTCTCTTTGTAAATTCACTTACTTGTCCCAACTTACTCTCAGGAACAAAGAAAGAAAAATTATCACTCCTTGCTTACGTCTAATAACACCGAATTAATGGTGGATGCATATTTGACTATATTTATACTTTTACATTTTTGTTTTCCTCTTCTTTCTATAGTATGGGCAATTAGCAATACTTTGATAATTTCGTTTGTTTTTTTCAATTTAAATAATGGTTTAAAGTGGTTTTAAATTCATAAAAGCCATATGGATTTAAAGAAATCCCATCTAAGGAATTATATATTCCATTGCATAAGGAAAGCTATTCTACTTCCAGAAGTGTGAAGCTATTTGATTCCTTTGATATACTACATCCAAAAGTATGAGGTAGTTTAATCCCTTTAATATTGCACATCTAGAAGTATGAGGTAATTTGGTTTATTTGACATGCTATGACCAAAAGTATGGGGAAATTCTTAATTTCTTTGATATATCTGGTCCTGAAGCATGAATGTAATAAAATCTCCATATTATTTTCCAAACCATATTAAGCCAAATTTTCTTTAATTTTCATTTTTTATTTTATTTAATATTTTTTCATATTCTACAATTTCTTTTCATTTATCGATTTAATTGAACATAAAATTAGATCCTGAAGTTATCTTCACAAAGAATATAAAAGTGGATCCTGGAGCTATCTACAAAGAATATGAAAGGAGATCCTGAAACTATCCACAAAGAATAAAAAGTGGACTCTAAAGTTATCCACATAGAATATGAATTGAATGTTTTAGCTATCAACATATAGTATAAAGTAGATCTTGAAGCTATTTACAAATGTGTATGAAAATATTTTAGAAATTAAGTAAGTGCTTTAAGCAAGACAGACTATATGGCTTTATAAAGTGTCACCTGAAGTGGCTTTATGAAAAAAATGGCATATATTTGATTTTTCTTTATTCTATTTCATTGGTTTATAGTTATAATTATTTCCTTTAGTACCACAAATTTATTCCAAATTTTCCTCTTCCTATTTCCTTTATGTACATATGCTATTATGAAGCAATAATGAGGCATCAGTTCTTATTTGTCGATTGGTCAAATAACCTCAAATATTTAAATTATTTAATTTCTGTAGAATGATACTGTGCTTATACACTTTCCTTCCTTTCCCATTTTTCACTTTCTTTGGATCACATGTAAATGATTAAGATGGCGCTGGAATCCTTACTATGCATGTTGAAAGTTGTAAATTAAAGAGATATAATGAGGTGCACGATGAGATTTTCATTTTCCATGGTGGTCTAACGAAGAGCATCTATGCTGCTTGGTTTTTGGGATAATAATATGGTTTCTTTTACTAAAATGGACGCCAGTTACTTTAGTGGTTCTAGTATGAGATGTTTGTAGATCTCATAAATGTTTTATTTCTTTGTTTAATGTGCTAAACTTTGCTCAAGTGCTTTTTCATCATCTTGTTTTAAGAGTTGTTTTACTCCTTGGTCGGACCTGTTCATGGTTTGGAATCTGCTATTCTCAAAATTCTGAGCTGAAGTCCATAAACGGGAGAGAGCACATCCTAGATGTGCTTAAAAAAAAATAAAGCAATAAACTAGAGGAGAAAAGATGGCGTACATAGCTCTTGTCATTGTTGGACATTTGTAAACGTTTAATTTTGAATTTGTAGCTTCCTGTTTAATTTCTCGTTAGCATTATTCACATATTCATTGTCTTGTGATGGTCAAAGTAGTAGATCTTCATTTATCTATGCATAAACAAACTACTGTCATCAGATTCTTTTCAATTTTTTTTTCCCCTTTTGAGAGAGAATGTTATATGGGTGATCATTTTGAATCTTTATGCATATTGAGACTTCTATTATTTCTGGCTGTTCTGTTTGTTTTTGGAGAGTTTTCCACCATATTTTGCTGCTAATTTGGATAACACAGCAACTACAGTGATAGAAAGTTGAAATAGAAAATTGAATATTTGTTTTTCAAGATAATTATATCACTGTTACTATTGGACTAGTGAAACTTTTGAGTTTGTGATTAAAAAATATAAGTTTTGTCCAATCTTGATTTTATACTGAGGTTGGATGTGCATTTCTTAGTTTCCGTATTTTCAAAATGCAATTGTACAAAGCTTGTGAATGATTATCCCACTTTACATCCAAATTTGTTAGTTTGCATAGAAAATGAATCTATTATGAGATCCTATTTTATTGATTTTTCTTTGTTCCATGAAGATACGGGAAAGACATGCACATGTGGACATGATTATAGTCGTAAACAAATGTATTATTGGTTATAATACAGGAGATATTTCTTTCCATCATAAATGGGAGAACAATAATAAAAGTGAGGAAGGGAACTTAGGAACCCACTATCACTGTGGCAAGTAAATTTAAGCTTCTAGGATTGTACTTGTCATATACCTAAACATATTTTAAATCTTCTCCAAAAAAGGTTTAAACATTGAGACAATTCCACCCAATAAAATGATTTTTTTTGTTACTGTCATATTGACAATTAAATGTGTCAAACTTATTAGATTACCCCAGAAGTTATGGGAGTATGCATAAATAATTCTTTATGCACTTCATTTGTTTTAGTTTTACCTTTAATAATTTACAGTTATCTGTTATCTTATTTTAAAGTTATCAACACTTTGAGGGTTGGATGGAAGGCCACATAGATCTAGGTATACTCAAGCCATAGGAATCTCTTCTGGTTTATTTTGAGGTGTAACTAGGGGGTATGCCCCTTTCTCTCCCGTATAGATTATTTTGGAAGTAATACAATCTTTCATTTTTCTCCAAAAATAAATTTCTCTGCTATATCTGAGTAGATAGCCATCATAACTCTCTGAAAAGATGTAAGAGCATTGCATAGCCCAAATGGTATGCACCTAAATGCAAAAGTCCCGTAAGGACAAGTTGTCTTCTCCTTATAGTTTGGTGTTATAGAAATCTAGTTGTAACAAAAGTACCCATCCATGAAGTAGTAGAAAGGGTGCCTTACTAGTCTGTCCAACATATGATCTACAAATGGCAAAAGGAACAGATCTTTCCTAGTAGCTTTGTTCAAAATCAGCTTTTTAAGGAGTTGAATAAGAAAACCCGTTGGCCCCATTCTTGAAAATTATAGACAATTAGGAAATTGCTCAAGTGCACATGTATTTTCTTGCATTATTTAAGTGATTAATGGGTACACATTTTATACAAAAGACTATTATGATCGAACTACTACGATACAGAATAGTAACATCACTGTTGTAGCTCAATCTATGCATATGTCTAGTGCCAAGGATAGAAATCCCATAGACGAAAAAATGCCATATTTCAAGGTCATTGAACACATATGGGAGTTAGATTGCACAAACTTTCTAGTGCATGTAAGTGGGTTGATAACAATAATGACCTTTGGATTGATGATTTGTGGTTCTTCTACATGGATCTTAATAGGGTTGGGTACAAAGAAAAGCCATTTGTTTTAGATTTTCAAGCTCAAAAAGTGTTTTTTTTTATCATTGACCCAATAGGTAATAAGCAGTCAATTGTTATCTTGACAAACAAAAAAAGTGACGAGCCCCACTAATGACTATCAAGATGTTGAGGATGATCTTTTTGTCAAGACATCACATGCACGTCATGGTAATTCCAATGAAGATGATGGTACATATTTGAGGAATGACCATAATGAAAGAATTTGAGTCAATCCATTTATCCATACTATGAAGGGGCATTAGGTCATCAAGAATTTTCGCCCAACTTGACATATTTATTCCTCCCTATAAATGAAAAAATAGTTAATCACTTGACAACAAATTCAGGTCATAAACAATCTAAAAAAATAAGAAATGTTATATTTATTTAATATAAACATAATCATACATGTGTCAAAACCATGCAAATTTTATACTAATCTGCATATCATGAATTTAAAGATTTTTGAATCAAATAGTAGCTCAAAAGGAGCCCACACACGCCCCTAAAAGGCTTTGTTTGAAAAATTCCGGTAAAACAAGAAAAAAAAAATCACAAAGCCCACAAAGGCAGTGCGAGCACACCACGCACCACCGTATGTGGCTTTTCTGAGAACAAAACCACCACCGAATGAAAACTCTCTCTACTTTCTATTGGTATAACACACGTGACAAATGGCTATAGGGGTGTGTCCCAAGCGCATGAGGACAACATTTTTTTAATAATCTAAATAATAATAATTATAATTATTATTATTATTATTATTAAAAAGGACAAAAATAAAATGACTCGTTTTATTGGTCCTTGACCTTCAGTTGGGTCAACTTGACCTGGTTTGCAGACCCAATCGGGTCAAAACATACTCAAATCTTCAATTGGCCATAACTTTTGATCAAGATCTCCATTTTGGGTAATTCAAAAGCCAAAATTGTCATAACTTTATGTCTACAAACCATAGAAACTTTATGGCCTAAAAATTAAGCTTTCCACGGGGTTTGAAATAGTTACTAATGACTATTTTGGGAGTATTTGTGACTTTCTTGGTGTTTTCTTTCACTTTATTCTCTGTTTTATTTTCTCTATCTGTTTGGGAGTGTTTCTAACCCTAAAACACTCACAGCATCTAAAGATTATGAACTTTAGAAATTAATATGCTTGAACTGATTCTTTATCCATGGGAAAATATGTTTTCTACTCTACTTTCCTCTCTGTTTGCTGTGGTCCAGTTTTCATCAACCATGGAGAAATACTTTATCATTTGTGGCTTCTAGAAAGTATATATATAAAAACCACAACCATTGAAACACAATACATGTATGAAAAAAAAAGAACCAACATGTTAACCATATGCCTTATATAAAAGGATCGAAGCATGCTCATGAAAACACAAAAAAAGAGTAAAACTTGAAATTAGTACCAGTAATATAAGGTTGAAATTAGTTGAGTACTCATAAAAATTTTGCCAATAAGTATTTGTAATTTCAAAATTACATTTAAAGAGGTTTTGTCCATTATTGCTATTAAAACTAACATTTTTCAACTTTCTTCCTAAAATACCCTTCAACACTAAATGTCAAAAACCAAACCATCTTCTTCCTCCTATAATTTCCCAAACCCTAGCTTCCATAACCATCCAATATCTCATCATAAACTTTCACCAAAAATTTCACTATATTTTTAACCCTGAATATCCAAAAGCCAAACTCCTATGCTCTTCTCACCCACTCACCCTCTTTCCAATCTTCATTCAAAACTACTCTCGAATGAATGGTTATTTTGCACAGAAGAGGAACCAAAGTAATGGGCAACCTGGTTGTGGGTCATGGCAAATTGAATTTCATCTGGTTAATGATTGCTTTTGACACCCTTATTATTTCTTTTCACACCGTTACCCCCTTTTAAGGAAGTAGGGTTGTAAAAAGAAAAATTGGAAGTGATAAAACACAATAAAGGAAAGAGGCACGAGGCATTACTCGCACTTGGCGTTGCCTTCGTCGATGAAACCAAAATTTCACCCAAACCCTTACTGAGCTCTCTTCCATTTCACCACCAAATTGAGCCAAAAACCCTCTGCAACCACAGTGAAATTATTGGCAAATGGGTTTGGAGAGAAAGACAGACCCAAAATTATTGAGGTGCAGAAGAAATATTGGAAGAAATGGAGATTCTCAAAGAAGCATTTTTGGGTAAGCTTTTATGTATTTAAATTAGATTTCCTCACAAAAAATTTTCAAGGGCACATTTCATATATAGCTTTAGCGCATTGAGAAAAATAGAGCAAGGGTGTACTTCTAGTACTTCCTGACAAAAAAGCCCCAATTTCTATAGAGAGAGAGAGAGAGAGAGAAAAGGAGATCCAAGAACCTAGGGATTTCCATTTTTGCTTCAGATACTTGAACTGAGAGTGAACTTGGTAGATGATACTTCAATGGCGGTTTAGCCTAGACACACCGTATGTGGTGCTTTGTGTATTATGTGAAATAAAGAAAGAGAGGGGTGGTCTATGAGTGAGAGAGAAGAGAGATTTGGTTGAGGGTACGAGGTGTTTAGGTATATTTTAAGAATAATAAAAGAAAAAATGCTACTATTAATCTTAACGGGAAATTGGACGGAAGCCCTTTTTATATGTGACTTTTATATGGCATGTAGTTAAGTGATGCAAAATCATGCTTTCTAGTTAGAACAAAAATCATGTTCTCATATAACTTGCAAGTTTGATCAAGAGTACTGAAAATATTTTAAAGATATTATTGTCCTCGTATACAATATACAGTATTCACCTAGAGAAACACAGAATTTGCATACTTGACTCTAATACCAATTTTGAAATTTATAGAACGAAAAAAATACTTGATTGACTTCTCTGTGGATCTTGTTCTAATCTGCTTTCCACACAATGCAACGAAAATCAAAGATGGATTAGGGTTTGTGTCCACAACAATTCCACCATAGACACTCAAAAGAGAAGAATAAGGAAGAAGAAGGAGCAAATGTAAAACAACTCTTATGCTTTCTTGTTTTCACATTAAACTGTGTGAAGGAATGAGAGTTTTCACTCACACCTTCACGTTATTGTCTCGTGGGAAAGAAAATTTCTCTCATCTATCACTATTGTAAAAGATTTCAATATATATCCTTCTCTCTCAAATAGCCAGTTACCAAGCTAACTATAACTTCCTCCTTTTATTTATTTTTATTTCAAAAAAAAAATACGTGGGGCCCATTATGAGCTTACACCTCCTTCATGGAAAATGTATAGAAATAAATTTCAATAACACCAAATTAATAAAACGTAGTGTTAGCTCAAGGTTATTTTATAAATTTTTTAATTAATTTTGATGATGAAAATAATTTTTTAAGTGGTTTCAAATTCAGAAAATATTTGTTTGTATTCTCAAAAGCTTATTTAAATAGAAAATTATTTTTCTATTTTCTAAACAAATTTTTTAATCATTTTATTTTCTTGAAAAATTGATTTTGGATTTTGTTACCTTCTATCCTTTTTGCAAAATTTTTTTTGTTGCAAATTATTTTTCTTGCCTCTCACTAAAATAAAGACAATTTTTTTTTCCATCTTCCCTCTTTACCATTGGCACATATCTTGATAAACTCAATCCTCAAGTTTCTCACCCTTTGCAGCATAAAGGATGCTTGGAAAGTCAACATAGTAGTGTGTCAGCATGGTAGGAAAAGAATATAGCTGAAGTGTGTAGTTTTGTCCTCACATGCACAGTAAAAAGGCAGCATGATAATAAGCCATATGGGTGACATGAAAATCTAATGGTCAATACCAAATCAATCCATTTTTTGGAACTTTTAGAAATTGTAGAATTGGCTTTATTGCTACACTAACCCAAAGCATTCCATTTTCATGCAATAAACGGCAACTGTTATTTCAAGCTTAATCTTAGAAGTTATATTATGCAAATTGACCAGCTAGTCTTCTTTACCCTGCAAAATAGAAATAATGGTGGATATTGCTTAAGAAGACCAACTGCAACATGGAACAAACAACAACAAATACCATTGTGACTTGGACATAGTTTTGCACAACTAACCAAGCATACCTAGAGAAGAGAAACCTGCTGCAGCATAATGATGGCGCTCTAACAGTCATATTTTGAGATAGCCATATAAGAAAGGGGGAGCTTCAAAGTAAATCAAGAGAAGAGAAACAAAAAGAGAGAATACAAGGCATCTTCATTTGCATATGCTCTAAAAGGCTTTATGGTTTCTATCATCTTCTCTTCAACTTTCGTGCACACACACTCTTAACTTGAATATCATTTTGTGTACTGAGCATACTGGTGTAGTAGCTGAATGAAGCAGCATGTATCAAGCTCGATTTCTTCAACTTCAAAATTCTTTTCTGTAAGGTTTTTAGTGAGCCTGACAAACCAAGAAAGAGGTAGCTGAAATCTTGTAAACCAGTGTAGACATAGTCTACTGTGAGGGTTTTTGGTGAGCCTGAAAAACCAAGCAAGAGGTAGCTGGAATCTTGTAAACCAGTGTAGACATAGTCTTTTAGAGACATATTCTACTGTAAGATTTTTGGTGAGCCTGGAAAACCAAGTAAAAGGTAGCTGGAATCCTATAAACCAGCATAGATATAGTCTTGCAGAGACATAGTCGAATTTGTAAAGGTTTTTAGTACTCTTGGAAAACCAAGTGTAGGCAGTTATGATGTATAACTATAAAAGGTACTGGCATCTTGTAAACTAGTGGAGATAGTGAAGACAACTCTCTCAAAAGATTTTGAGAGGAGTGGACGTAGGTCTTGTTATGACCAAACCACTATAAATAGCTGAGCAATTTCTCTTCTCTACACTCTTTATATTCAGCGTATATTTATTGCTAGTACATTATTTCTACTTAATGCTTAACTTTGATTTATCACACTTTGAAACTGTTACGTCCTTATAATCAAGCTTATACTATTTAAAACCAAGTTTTTTATACCATGCTTGATTTTGGAAACTAACAATTATTCCGTAAAAATTTTTATTTATCCTATTCATTCCCCCTCTAGAACATATTTACTTGCACTTTCACATAGAAGCATAGACATATAATTCTAATTTCTTTTTATCTTTAATAAATGTATGGCAATCAAGTTCTTAATAATAACAATTAAAACACATAGAATTTATCTCAAATTGCAATGAAATATACTGATCCAAGTACCCAGAAAATTCTAAATCAAAGAAAGATGGTCATGAGTAAAGAAGCTTAAAATGATCTATGAAATCATGTCTGCCAAAGCATAACTTAACCACAAAAGGTCCACTTGATTATTTGCATACATATGACCCATAATAATAACGTACAATTGGATATTCATACTTTCAATAAGCTTGGAGGAAGCCAAAATTAAGGAGAAGAAAAAGGAGCAGAGGCAAAAAAAAAAAAAAAAAAAAAGAAAAATTATCCCAAGAGGAAACAAAGAAAGTAACTTTGTAGATAGCTTCAGTGTCTACATTATATTTTATGTGGATAACATCGAGATCCACATTACATTTTATATGGATAATTTTAAGATTCATCTTGTATTATATGTGGATAATTTCATGATTCGCTTTGTATTTTATGTTGCATAATTCACTTTATGTTGTATTTATAACTTTAATAGAAAGAATAAAGAAAATTGCCTACATACTTCAGGATATAGTGTCACAAACAATAAGTTATAAATAAAATTGCCTTTATGCTTTAAGATGAGGCATGTTAATAAAATTAAATTGTTGCATGCTTTTAGATGTAGCATATCAGAAAAGTTAAACTATCTTATATTTCTGAATGTAGCATATCAAAAAAGTTAAACTGCCTTGTACTTTTGGATATAACATAAAAAAAATTAAATTATCTCATACTTTTAAATATGATAAATAAAATAAAATAAATTATCTCATACTTTATGATGTGGCATAGTTATTCTTTATTCAAGGAAATATATAGATTTTATTTATCTAAAGGAACATACAATTCATTTTCATTAATTTAAAGCCACTTTTACAAAATTAAATTATTTGACAAAACAAACAAAAAATCAAATGCAACTTTGCTCATGCTTGAAGAAAGGATACCTTGTTAGGTTGTAGCGTTTTTATTTCTTTTCTGTCCATACCAAAAAAAAAAGAAAGAATACGCACTCTCCCTAAAAAATAAAACAAATATTTCAAGGTCCAAAAACAAGACTTCACTAAACATATAAGTTAAATAAAGTAATAGGACTAAATATCTTTACTTACTTTAAATTACCCTTTTTTAAACTTTGAAAATAAACCCGGAAAAGAATTTGATGTCTAGAAAACAAAAGCAACTTTAATTCCGTTCCCACAAGAACACTATTTTTTTTTTTTTTCCTTATTTGACTCATACTCGTATTATCGACTCTAGTTAAAAGGGGAAGTGGGTGAATTATATCTCAAATTAAAGATTCCTTTTATTTTTTGAAATGTAATATTTATATTAGATTATGTATATTTGTGTGTGTGTGTGTGTATATATATATATATATATATATATATATATATATATATATATATATATAAATAAATAAATTCTCATAAAATAATTACATACTTAAGTTGTTAATAATATTATCATAAAAATATCACAATTAATGGAACGAAGACAAAAAAAAAAAAAAATTGCTAAAAATTTGGACATATCATCACTTAAATAATTGTTTGGTGAGTTAAAAGACCAAGGCCCTCTTTGATAAAAATAACTGATAAGTTAACTGAAAACTGAAATCTAATTTTTAATTGAAAATTGTTAAGTGATGGCTGAAAAACTGTTAAATTAGCGTAATGAACTAAAAGTTTTTTGATAAATTTAACTGTTTGTTTTTTGATCTAGCAATTTTATCTGTTGAACTTAGTAATAAATATAAAATGACATAAAAAGATATAAATAATTTTTATTTAAATTATATTTTTATTTTTTTAATTTCAAATCTTATTAGTTTTACTTAATGGTTAGATATTTTATTATAAATTGAAATAGATAATGTAAATACTATGACAATTAAATTAATTAGTTTAAAATTTAAAATAACCAAAAAACAGTAAAAATGATATAATCATAAAAGAAAAATAATGGAAAAAGGGAGGGGAGAGTATGCAATAAAACAAAAGAGAGTGAAAAGTATGAATTAAGGGTGGTAAAGAATTAATTTCATTTATATGTTAAGGGTAAAATTGGAAAAGAAAATAAACACTATAAACTTTAAGTTTGAACGCTATTTCAAATAGTGTCTAAAAACATTATAAGCTCATTAACTAAAATATTTGTGTAACAAGCTTATAAGTTAGTCAAATATACTATAAGCTACTTGAAATATCTTGTCAGATGCCTCAAAATTTTTAATGTAATATCATATTAACTTTAGAAGAAATGTTACTTGTACAATTTTTATACACTCAATCATATTTGTTATTTGCATAGATAAAAATAGTACAAAATTAGGCATAAATTAATATATATATATATATATATATATATATATATATATATATATATAACATTATTCAACTTTTTAGCGCCTCAAGAAAAATAAATATGTTATAATAAAGAAATTGAAGGGCGACTGAAATTTTATTGCTGGATTCCATTTTTTTTCTTGACTGTCTCTGTTTCACGTCCTCCTCAATATAGTACATTCAGTAGATTCCAAGGAAATAGAGATCCAGCAGACTCGTAAAGAAATTAAAGCAAGCTTCCACTCACTTTCCTTAAAGGCTAAGTCATGGCAAAAGCATAGTACTTTTTCACTTTAGATTTATCACGATTGAAAGCCAGCTTGCACTCTATTTCCTAAAAGACCATACTGTTCTAAGTCACACTTTGCTGGTCGTCTTTGTTTATTATTATCTTTGTTTCCTCTATTTTATACATTACAAAGAGAAGCCTCTTATTGTTCTTCAATGGCTTTTACCGTCGATGCTTCTTCTTCTTCTTGTCCTTCTGATTCAACCCCACAATGGGACTACCAAGTTTTCTTGAGCTTCAGGGGAGAAGACACCCGCAAAGGATTCACAAGCCATTTGTATGTTTCACTGAATCAAAAGGGAATCATCACTTTCAAGGATGACAAAGAATTGGAGAGAGGAGATGTTATCTCATCAGAAATCATCAAGGCAATTGAAGGGTCTATGTTTGCAGTCATCGTTCTCTCCCCAAACTATGCTTTTTCCACATGGTGTTTGGATGAACTCCAAAAGATTGTGGAATGTGAGAAAATTTTGGGCCATGAAATTATTCCAATCTTCTATGGGGTGGATCCATCTGATGTGAGAAACCAGAGGAAGTCGTTTGCTGTAGCTTTCAGAAAACATGACGAAAGGTTCGGAGCAGACAAAGAGAAGGTGCGGAGATGGAGAGTTTCCTTAAGGGAAGTTGCCAATATCTCTGGTTGGGACTCCAAGGATTGGTAAGTCACATAATCGAAATAAGGTTGAGAATTGTTTGATTATTTACCAAATAGAGCATATAGGCTAAAACATTGAAGTATCTATATTAGGTAAAATTTGTAGAAAGAACAAAATAATATATTTCCCTTACTGCTATGAAGTCTGAGAAAGCTTAAGCACACTAGAATTGGAGAGTTCACTCTCACACTATTCAAGATTTCCAGCTTATGCAATAAAACGCGAGGCTGCAAATTGCTTTAAATTTTAACCATATGATATATATATATATATATATATATATATATATATATATGTTATTTTGTGCTTTTTTTTTTTTGTGGGTTAATTTGACCAAGCTTGGATTTTTACTAATGACAATTTATTATACTTTCTACCACATAGGGCTGAAGCAGAGCTGATTGAATGCATTGTTAGAGATCTGTACAGGAAACTGCAGCGAAAGTTGCCTTATTACAGAGATGACTTGGTTGGAATTGATTCAAGGTTGGAAGAGGTGACCTTACTATTAGACTTGGGTTCACATGATGTTCAATTCATAGGCATCTGTGGCATGGGTGGAATAGGTAAGACAACTATTGCTAGAGAAGTTTATGAAAGAATCCATGGCACATTTGATGTTAGTTGTTTTCTTGCTAATGTTAGGGAGGTTTCACAGACAAATGGATTGGTTAACATTCAAAGACGACTTGTTTCTCAACTAAAGCAAAATAACATTGACATTTTTGACTTGTATGATGGGAAAAAGACAATAAGATATCTTTTATCTAAGAGAAGAGTTCTTCTTGTTCTCGATGATGTCAGTGAAGTGAGCCAATTGGAGAATTTGGCTGGGAAAGAAGATTGGTTTGGTCACGGAATCACAAGAAGAGATATACATTTGTTGATAGCACATGGAGTAATGCATAAACAGTACAAAGTTGCTGAGTTAAATCATGATGAAGCAGTTAAACTCTTTTCTCAGAAGGCCTTTAAAAGAGAACAAGCAAAAGAAGGATATTTGAATTTGTTAGAAGATGTGGTAAAATATGCAGGAGGCCTTCCTTTGGCACTTGAAGTTTTGGGTTCCTTTCTTTGTGGAAGAACTGTACATGCATGGCATAGTGCTTTAAAGCAAATAAAAGATATTCCTGACCCAAAAATTATAGACATACTTAAGATAAGTTATGAGGGATTACATTCCACAGAGAAGACTATATTTTTGGATATAGCATGCTTCTTCAAAGGGAAGGACAAAGATAAGGTGATAGAAATAATGACACATTGTGGCCATTGTCCTGAAATTGGAATTGAAATTCTCATTGAAAAATGTCTGCTAACTCTAGTTGATGACGAGTTATGGATGCATGATCAACTTCAAGAAATGGGCAAGATCATTGTTGTTGATGAATCTCCAAATAATCCTGGAAGACGTCGTAGGTTGTGGTCACTAAATGATGTTAATAGTGTATTGGTAAAAAATAAGGTATATACATGACTTCTATACAATTATTGTACTTCCTATCTAATATATTGTGGTAGAAGATACAAACTACCTATATCAGTAGAATACATTCATTGCCATTTTTTTTTTTAATCCACAATTTTATTTTTTTTTTAATTTTTACTAGGGAACTGAAGCAATTCAAAGCATAGTGTTGGACTTACCTCAAGGATATGAGGAAGATGATGGAATAGCTTTAACCTTACCTCAAGGATATGAAGCATGCTTACACCCAGATGCCTTCTCAAGTTGTGCAAGATGCAACTTCCCTGTGGCCTCAATTGTCTTCCTGGTGCACTAAAAGTTCTTGACTGGATACAACGTCCTTTGAAATCTCTGCCACTTACTGTTGAACTTGATGAACTTGTTCATCTCAAATTTTGTCACAGTAAACTTAAACAACTTTGGAATGGAACAAAGGTGAGACCCTTCCATCAAAACCTCTTCCTTATGTCCTGACATCATTGGAAGCTAACATCTTTTTTTTTTTTTTTTTTTTCAACTCAAATGTTGTTACCAGTTTCTAGGATGTTTGAAGTTCATCGACATGAGTTTTTCCAAGAACCTAACCAGAGTGCCAGACATTTCTGGAGTTCCAAATCTAGAAAGCTTGATTTTGGAAGGTTGTAAAAGCTTATTTGAAGTTCATCCATCTCTTGGACAACATAGAAAGCTTGTTCTAGTGACTTTTGAAGATTGTAGAAATCTTAAATATCTTCCAGGTAAACTGGAAATGAGTTCAATGGAGCATTTGATTCTTTCTGGCTGTTCCAAAGTTAAACAGCTTCCAGAGTTTGGGGCAAGCATACTAAAATTATCAAGTCTTTCTTTAGAGGAAACTTCCATAAAAGAACTGCCCTTGTCAATTGGATGTCTGATTGGCCTTGTTGTTTTAAAGTTAAAGGATTGCAAGAATCTTTGTTGCCTTCCAAGTACTATTCAAAATTTGAAGTCCCTCAGCATTCTCAATATATCTGGATGCTCTAAACTTTCTCGATTGCCAGAAAATTTGCAAGAAATCAAGAGTTTGACTAAACTTATTGCAAGTGGAACTGCTATTGAAGAAGTAACTTCGCGCATGCCAAAAAACCTTGAAGTATTATCCTTTTAGGTTGCAAGTCCAGGTCATGGGATTGGCTTCTGGACTTTTGGAGTACTCCTCAAGAGCCGGAAGGCTTCAGGTTACCTCATTCATTCTCAGCTTTCTCCTTATTGCGAATATTAAATTTAAGTTATTGCAATCTCTCAGATGGATCAATCCCTGGTGATATTGAATGCTTATATTCTTTGGAGAGCTTAGATCTAAGTGGCAACAATTTTACTTGCCTACCTAACAACATTTCTGAACTTTCTATGCTGACCCATCTTCACCTAAATTGTTGTAAGAGGCTCCAATCATTGCCAGAACTTCCACTAGGAATAGAAGCGTTAGATGCACGCAATTCCACTTCACTGGAAACTTTCAAATCTAATTCTTCAAAGCAGTGTAGTCTTGTCCCATGGAGTAAGAAACATTACTACTATAGAGGTAGATCTTTTACATTACGAAGATCCATAACCGTTACCTCAGAACCATGCAGTTTTGGCTTATGGGGTAAGGGGTGGATCTCTGAAGAAAATAACATTTATCAGGTCTGCTTCCTCTTCTCCTTCTTTATGTTCACATATCTGTGAGATACTCTTCTTCTTCTTTTTTGTTACTCATTCAACTAAAACAAATTTTATACAGGAAAACAAAATGCCCAGTACAAAATTTCAGATGCTTATACCAAGTGATAAGATTCCATCTTGGTTTGACACTAAAATAATTCTTCTTCTTTGGCAACAATACGACTACGAATTCCTCATAGTTGGCCTGTGACTGAATGGGTGGGAATTGTTTTCAGTTGTATATTAGTAGGCAAGGGTTATCCATCGAAACTGTATTCTAATTTTTGTCATGGCATTTCTTATGAAATGAAAGATGGAGTAAAATCCAATGTTTTTTTATGGAGTTAGGGTCCTCCTAGTGAGCCAAGTCAGCCTCACCTTTCTATTATCTATATGTCTGCTAAAGAATTCCGTGACAAAATTTATAAAGACAGTCATTGTGGTGAAATTGAGTTTAGGTTTCAAACAAATGGTGACAGTAAAGGGATGGGTATAAGAGGTGATGATGAGTTGGAAATAATAGGGTGTGGTGGTCGTCTGGTATATGAGCAAGATTTTGAAGATTGGAACAAAACAATTTGGTCAATGCAACAATAGTTTGGGAAACTTGAATCTGCCAATGACATCTTCCTGTGAATCTTGTCATGAACTATATCAGTAAGATACTAGACAAGTGGAGAAGTTTGAATGTCTGAAAGTCTTTGATTTATATCTATAACTACTTGAAGACTAATGTTATATACACGTTTATTTATACACATCCAATTTTTATGCTTATTTCTTCTCTCTATATATTTATTTTACTTTTATATTTACAGTTTTACTCATGCAATCAATTACAAAATGTGAGATGTATAATGAGATGAGTACCAACAAATGTGCATCAAGTGTTTCCCATACTTGAATCAATGGAATGTTTGTTCTCTTATTTGTCATACCATGTGTGCCTCTTTTTGTTGGGAAAACTATTGCGCATATTATACATATATTGTTATTGCCAGGTATGTTCCTGGTAGTTTTAGGTTTTGCTATACTCCTTGAGAATTGCATTGTGAGTTTAACATTCAAACACAAGGAATGGATTTAAAATTTACGCTTAACTGCAATTTCTGTCCTATGTAAATAACTTGAGCTTTTTCTAGTAGTTTTGGTTCCTTAGTCTTTGATTCAAAATTAAATTTCTCAGATCTAGTTTAAGGTGTAAATTTCTCTAATTCACAAACTCACCGTTTAGATGAAATTGTTAAGGTGTTGTGAATCTTTATACAAAGTTTCAACTTAAGCTTTTCGGTCTTTCTCTTGTTTAAAAATGAACAATTTGATCCTTCTACATTTACAAAATGTACAATTTTGCTTCTTCGGTATTTGAGCCAGTTAAATTTCCTAGGTCTAATTTATGTTGTAAAGTTTTCTCAATCACAATTTCATCATTTTAATTGAAGAGTATATAGGCAACACTTGTGTTAAAACAGCAGTCTATGTGTCTCAAACAGATAGTGCTTACCAGTCAAAGCGTTGTAGTAAAAAAGATCGTGCTCCCCTAGTAAGCAATGTCTATGTGCCTCACATAGGTAGCGCTTAATCGGTGAAGCATTGCCTAAGTCCCCAAATTTTTTTACACTTTACCCCATAGCTATGCTCTTACAGAAGATTATATGTTCTCCTCTATCCCAAACTTGCATTCAGAAACTATTACAAGCATGCGCAAGAACTACCTACTTTACCTCCTTATACTACTCTCAGCCTATTACACATAGGGAAAATCACTAGCACATCTCATTTTGTACACTCTTTCTACATCTCTTGAGTTTTAGTTTATTTATAATAGTAAAATTGTAAATAGAAAAGTAAAAGAAATAAAAAGTAGAGAAAAATTTATTTTTTACCTCATCACATTATTTTTAATTCTAAAAAAAACACTTATATTTTAAAATAGATAAAATGAACCTTTACATTTCAAGCTAAAAACAAAAGTGAACTTTACTAAGGTATTTTTTTGTCTGTGCAAAATGTTTATTTTTATTTTTAGCTTGAAATTTGAAGGTTTATTTTGTCCAGTTTGAAAAGTAAGAATCTTTTTTGATATTGACAATAATGTGAGAGGCAAAAAAAGATTTTTCAATAAAAAGTATAAGGGATGTGAAAGAATTATAGGGATCAATTAGTCCAATCTATAGCATGTTATTAACACAAATAATTAGTTAAAGGCATACATGGTTAAGAGAAACACATAATAGACATAATAGGTTGACAGATAGATATTGATCTCTATCCTACATACAATTAAACATGCATGGTCAATGGGTCAAACACATTGCATTTATAGATAGAAACCAGAGGTCTTGCCCAGAGTATGTGTTTCACTCAAAGTAAGTAACCTACCCATCATAATTACCTAAAACACATGGGTCACACTACTCAGTCTATATAAGATTTAAACACACCTGGCCCAAACACAATTGATCATGGCTAGCCTAAAACTATGAGTTATATCAACACTTACCAATTTGATTTTTATTAAAATAGTTTGATAGTGCTAGCCTATACTGAGAAATTCCAACAATCTCCTGCTTAGGCTACATAATCAAGTTTTAAAGAAAATAGAATCTCCAGATTAATGTGGCCATACTAGTGTCAAACGTGGCAATAAACTTGATAGGTCCACATATGGAAATAGAAGACAATTAACCATGTAGAAAATTATACTCAATAGGAGCAATGATATCATACGCGAGGCACTCGTACTTCCAATGACCTAACAAGCTACATGGACTGCAATAAAGGAAAACATGCCAAATAAGCCCACATGTGATCAAAGCATGCAATGCCACCACAATGGTCTTAACATCAAACCAAGATGCCCACTAAGAATCAACATGATCTCTCAATATTACACAATGAGAGTGGGTCCACAGTTATCTCAATGATCATGCCATAAATGACCCATTTAAAACAAGTAGTATGCATAGATTTCATATGGCAATAATAAAATGACAGTAATAATAGTGATAATAGTAACAATCAAGTATCATAACACAATCATAATACACCACTGTTATCAAAAGCACAAAAACAATATAAATATTTACTAATATATATCATTTCATACAAAAGCCGAATCACCAAAATATAACGTCCCTCAAAAATTACATTACCCCAATACAACTTTCAATACGGTTTCAATGAAAATCATATCACCCTCATACAATTTTATTTTTTACTAAATTCATTTGATTTAATTTTTTTACAATTCCATTTAATCTAATTTTATCTTTTTAATTTTATTAAAAAATCAACTCATTAAAAATAGATTAAATAAGTAATTATTTAGAATAAAATAATAATTAAAATACATAAATAAAGAATATCAAGTCATTGTATTAAAATTAAATGTATGAAAAAAAATTGAAAATAAGAAAATTTTAAAAAATTTATGAATAAATTAATTTTTTTTTTCCTTTTCCCCAGTCACGACATTAATGTCCGAATGCAACCCTCCCAACCTCTCAATTGCATGGGTCAGTCCTCTTCTTCTACAATGGCCCTCTGATGGTTCAAATGACTGTTCAAGCTATTTTAATCTTATTCACTTTGTCATCCATTAATACAAAACTCTATCACCATAAGATCTCTATGTTGAGCTGAGATTAGGGTCTCAATAGTTACACAAACTTAGAGACCCACTTGAATATGTTTCTAAAACAGAATTTTTGAAGTATAGCTTTTTTGGAATAGCTTTTATATGAAACAGAAGCCATTTGTGTTTGGATCCAATAAAATAAACGCACTTTCTATCAAAAACTGATATTTAGATGTAAGATTATCAAAACATTTTTTATTTGGTAAAATTACCAAAAAGTAATTCACATACAAATAAAATAATCCTTGACTGTACTATGCGAAGGACAAAATCGTCATTCTAAAATTTTGTAAGGTCATGTACCAAAAGACTCATAAAAGTGCGCTCAAGTTTTCTCTTTCTTTTTCTCATGGTTTTATTTTTTAAAGTTAAAATTTTTAGCTTTAAAAAAAAAAAAAAAAACACCAATCTTAGCTTTTTTATGCTTTAGCTTTGTCTTTTTCACATCCAAACAATTTTTTTTTTAAAACAAAAAAGTACTTAAATTTTAAATAAAAGGACTTTTTCTTTTCTTTTTTTTTTTTTTTTTAAAAAAAAAGACCGTCCAAATGACACCTCAAAAAACAATGGCATGTCATATTGCTATATAGATAAGGATAAATGGGGATTACTCTATTTTTCTAAAGAGAAAACCGGTCTATTATGGATCTCATGTAAATAATTTGGTTAAGATAATGAAGGAATTTATTGAATTGCTGACAAACAATAATTCTTGAATAATAAAAAGTTAGTCAAGCTAAAACTGGGCCAATGGGCTCAACTTTGTGTGGATCAGAAGCAAGTGGAATTGATCAATATACATCCTCATAAAAACTACATACTGGCTCACATTGTTATTGCTGAGATGGGGCATTCAGCTATCAAGATCGTCATCCTCTGGATGTTGTTGGCTGAGGTCATTGTATAAAATGTTAGTTGTAAGGAACTTATTGTGCAATATGGTGAGGAATATCCTCGTAATATGTTTATTGTGGTTTGAACAAAGTGGATGAAGGCAAATCTTGTTGTAGATAGTGCACTGATAACCTACCATATAAATAAATTAATTAAAAATAAATTAATCTTAGTAATTATCTACTACAAGACGATATGTTTTATTTTTTTTTATCTCTACTACAACTCTATAAGATAATATTAAATGCAAATACTACACTATTCATAATATTATTTAATTGCAAAAATAGTACAAATAAATTAAAAAAAGTGCCTCTAAATAATAACATTATTTTTTACAAGAATAAAAACATTATTAAACATTGTGTATAAAAGATTGTTTATAAAACTCCCTAAATCATTTCCCATTTTCAATAAAACATTAATTTTTTTACGAGAATAAAAACATTATTAAACCATTATATTTTATAATTTTTTAAAATTATTAAAACATTGATTTAAATAATTATTTAATTTCTCTTGAATTATAAATGTCAAAATGAACTTTCTTCTGCGACAGCATTTTTTCACATATTATGTCTCATTTTTATTTAAAAAGTTATAAAATATTTATTTATTTAAAATATATATTACTAAATTATAACAATATTATTTGATTTTGAATTATTAAATTGACTTTAAATTTTAAATTTCAAATCTAACCTTCTCATGCGTCCCTCGTTGTGTTTGTGTCTTAAATAATATCTCTCCTTTTAACAAAAATTATTAAAATATCATGTTTGATTAAAATATTATCAATTCATTAAAATATTTATTTTACATTTTGGGCATTCATTTTTTAATTTTTTTTTGTATTTGATATCATGTCTCTAATTAGGAAGAAAATATTATTCTATAACACCTATTGATTAGGCATTCATATATTAGAAGATATGAGAATATACACTTCTTCTGCATAAAAACGGCAATTTATATAATAACTTCCACTGGAAAGTAATCATTGTTCTTAAAACGCTTTTTTAATTGAATTAAGATATGCAATTTTGTTTTTAAAAGAGACATTATACATATTTACTTTACTATTTTTTCTATTATTGATAATAGTAAAATCTCAACATGATGCTAGACATATTGAAAATTAAAAAAATAAAAGAAAAATTCAACCTTAATAATTTTCTACTCTACAAAAAACATTATTGTTTCAAGTAAAACTTAAATATATACTTATGCATAAAACCTACAATGGAAAAAGTAAATGTGCTTGTTAAAGAAACAAACAGTGAAAATTGAGAAAATGTAATGTGTTGCTAAAGAGGAACTCAACAGAGAAATGAAGCGGTCAAACAAATGAAGAAAGAAGAAGATGATGAGCATATGAAAAAATGGAAGTGTAGGCTTTCATAGAATGATAAGAGCCTCTCTCTTTACCCTCCATCCAATTTTCGAAGTTTCCTATGTATTGTCTAGGATCCTCTGATCCTCCTCATTCTTTGATCCTTCTTCGGACTCCAATCCCTGAAATCATCATCCTCATCCCTAGGGACTATTCTTATCATGTCCCTGATTTGTACCATTCTCCCTGTTCGGGTATCGTCTAAGATAACATTTTCCCTTATCCCTTTGTGATCTACGTTGGTAACTAACCACCATCCAAGGCCTCACAGCTCTCTCCCCATCCTCTCTGGGTTTTTCCAAGTCTATACCTCATAATTCATATTTGTTTGGGTAGTTGTCTTACATGTGACCATACGTCCCGCAACTGAAGCATATTTCATGAAGACCCTTATATTCGATGTAGATCATTCGACCATCAATATCTAGTTGGAATACTGGGGTTTTGTCAAGTCGACCTCAACACAGAAGCTTGCAAATTGTCCTCTTGCTTTCGCTATGGTTTTATAGTCCACTTTAAGAACTTTCCCTATGCAGTTGCCTAAAACTTTCAGCAGTAGTTTGTGATAAAGTTCCATTGATATCCCCCCTCAACTGGACCCACATATCAATCTTATCTATAGTTACTACTTCTGGTTCAAAGTTTGGTACTAGGGGTGGCCACACTGCGGTTTAGTGCAAATTTTGGAAAAATTGCAAACCAAACCACGCAATAATTTGTGATGCGGTTAGGTTTAGATTTTTAAAATTTCAAAATAAAAATCAAACCACTTAATTGCAGTTTGGTTTAGTTGGTTCGAACGATTTATAAAATCACTAAATAATCTAATAAACAAAAAATTTGGCAATCATCCAAGTCACAAAATGATTATTGTAATAACACTTTATTATACAAAAGTCATAAGCATTTAAGTGTATCTATACGAAGCATCAAAATCAACATATCTAAATAAGATTTCAAAAATAGTAGTTCATTATATAGTCTGAAAACATTACACAAAGAAAGTTGCATTATATCTATATCAAGCATTTTAACACTTATGCTTAGTTTTCTTTAGTTGTTGGAGTTAGGGTTATAGATTTAGTGAAGAAAGTCATTTTGGTTTTTCAACCTTAAGTTTTCTTATATTTTATATATAATTATGTGTATAAAAATTAATATACATATAATTATATGTGTAAAAATTTAAAATATAGATATATGGGGTGTGATTCGATTTTTGTGAATTTTTTGAAGAGATTAAACCACAAACCAAATCGCAGGTTGTGGTTTAGAATTTTTGAAATTCTAACCAAACCAAATGTAATTAAATTGGTTTAGATTTAATGTGGTTTAGTTTGGTTCGAGCAGGTTGGTTCAGATTATGGCCAGCCTATTTGATACCCATTTCTTAACATAAAGGTAGTGGTCTAGAACCATCCATGGTCCCCAAGAAGCACAATGGAATAATCCTTCCTGAAGTCAAACTTGGCTAGCTAGTAATCATTCCCCAGGTCAATAAGCGGCATGTTCCCAGAAGATAACTCCCAGAGCATTTTAAGTTTATATTGCAACCACTGGTATCCTACCTTTTTACCTAGGAGTTTCACAATGAGACTCACACGCCAAGGTTTGTAAATTTTCTCCCTTACGTCCTCAGGTATTTTTACCAGCTTCTTGTGAGGGAACTCTTCACTATTACTTACTTGCACGCCTCCAACCACCATCATGTCATCTTCATCCACTTCATCGTAATCCTCTTCCTCTTCGTTTTCTCTGTCTGTGTTTCTAGTCTCTGCATTTGATCCTAACAGTTTCGCTTTATAGGACTCTTTCGCACCCTCCACTGGTTGAGATCCTTCCCCCATCTCCATGTCCTTCTCTCTTAGTTCCATGGTGTCATCCTCTCTCTCTTTGAGGAGTTCTAGATCCCCATAGTTCACCAATCCTGTTTGGGACCCTGCAAAGCCTTCTCTAGCTCCTTCGTCCTTTATCATGCTTCATTGGAAGAGATCTTTCTTTTCCATCACATCGCCGTGCGCCTTCTCTCTTATCTCTACCATCCTACCTACTTCACCACTTGCAATATCTGTGCCTGTGCACCCATTAGTAGTGTCTTCTCCCCATCCAACAACAATGGACCTAACTCCACTCACTACTTCCACTTGTGACCTTCATGCGGGTATCCTAGACTGGAGATTCACTAGGACTACACCACCTCCTTCCTTGCTTTGGGTATTCATCTTATGGAGACCCAAGCAAAACGGGGTGTCTTTAAACCAAAGCAAGCTCATATGATGTAGAAATACCCATCCTTGACAAAGTTAAGCCAACTTGTTACTCTTAGGCCAAGAGATTCTCTCACTTGCAACTGCCATGACGGAGGAGTTTAATGCACTCATGCATAATGGTACTTGGGATCTTGTCCCTTCTAAACCCTATTTCAATGTTATTGGGAACAAGTGAGTCTTTTGTATTAAGCAGAATCTAGATAGATCTATCTCATGCTATAAAGCTCGCCTAGTACCTAAGGGCTATCACCAACATTCAAAGATTGATTATCATGGTATTTTTGGTCTTTTCATCAAGCCTTAGACCATTAAACTTGTTCTCACAATTGCAATCTCGCATAGGTAGTTCCTAAGGCAGATGGATGTAAAGAATGCCTTTTTTGTATGGTCATCTCACTGAAGAAGTACATATGTACATATCCTTGATTTCCTTCTCATGTATGTCGTCTCATGAAGGCACTGTATGGGCACAAGCAAGCCCCATGTGCATGGTACCATGCTTTATGTCACCTTTTACTATCTCATGGTACCCTATTCATCTATCAATGGGACAAAGTCATTGCATATTTGTTTTGGTGTACGTGGTTGACTTGCTGTTGGCTTGTAATAACTCTCTTTTTAAATATTTTCATGCAAGCTCTCTTTCAACACTTCTTCCTTAAAGACCTGGCACTCCCCAATATTTTCTCAGGCTTGAATTAATGCCCACCAAATTTGGTCTCCCAAAAGGGATACATTAGAGACTTGCTTGAGAAGTCCCATTTAGATGGAGCCAAACCAATCTCTACCCCATTTGTCCCTTTCATGCAAGTTTGCTGCCTTTTCACCTTCCTCTAACTCCTCTCACTACCAAAGCACAGTGGCATCATTGCAATACTTGTTCCTCACATGTCCTATGTGGCTTTCTCCGTCAATAAGCTTGCTCAATTCATGCAATCCCCAACACATGATCACTTTCAAACACTCAAACTGGTCTTATGGTATCTCAAATCAATCATTCATCATAGTATTCTTCTCAAGCCTAGTCCCACTCTATCTCTCCATGCCTATTCTGATGCTTACTAGGCTAGAGACATTGCAGGCAGATGCTCCACTGGGGCTTATATTGCATATCTTGGCCATAATCTTATTTCTTAGGCCTCACCGTTAACAAAAATCTATGGCGGTCCTCAACTGAAGAAGAATATTGTACCATTGCCTTTACTATTGCTGAAGTTCTCTAGTTACAAACACTATTAAAGGAGCTTAGTTTTAAACTTCCTGCTTCCCTTCATATTTTTTTTGACAATATTGGAGCCACTTATATGTGTGCTAATTCTGTTTTTTATTCCAAAATGAAGCATATCTCCATTGATTATCATTTTGTTAGAGAATAAGATGCCAACAAAGCTTTGCGGGTGTCTCACATTCCCTCCAATGACCAACTTGGTGATCTTCTCACCAAATCTTTACTTAGACCAAGGCGCCACCATCTCGAAAGCAAGACCAAAGTTGTTCCACCTCCATCTTGAGGGGGTGTATTAGGATAAGTATCATGATTGAATATTAAGAATTATTTTGAATATTTCAAATTGTTGTATCTGCACTCTTATATTGAGATATTCTAGGATTAGTTTGAATTCTTGTAAATAGCAACAATTGTAACAAACCATTGTATATATATTTTGTCTATCACATGAATACAAGAGGCTTCCTTCATCATTGTTACCCTTGTCATATTAGAAATGAGGCATTTGGTGATCTCAATATCTAAATGAGAGAGAGAAAAGAGTGAGGGGGTAAGGGAGCGGAGTTTAGTTTTGTGTTCTGATTTTATAAGGATAATTTTTTGAATTTAATTCAAAAAAAAAAGAAAGAATAAGTAAGAATTGATAAATTAGGGGATTCTTTTCCAACTCCTATTTTAACTTTTTCAACACCCTTCTTAATTCTTAAAATGCCCCTCCTTGTTGGTTAGATTTTGCACCATGTACCACTGTATCTCATTGAGGGAAATCTTTTTGGCATCGAAAAATCACTCTTTTCTCTCTCTTGAGTCTTGATAATCAATGAAAATTATAGTCTAAGCTTCTCATCCACTATTTTTTGGTTGTTGTAAATGAGACTATTTTTCACACCTTATCATTATTTGATGTTTTGAGTAGGGATCTGTTGTTGTTTTAGTTTGGGTGGAGTATTTTCCACCATTTTCGAAGCCTAGGTGATGAAGAGTAGATGAATTTTTGAGTTTTTCTATTGCTTTTCATTGCTACCATTTTGTATTGTGGAATTTCAAGTTTGGAAAAATTCCATAATGTAAACTAATAATTATTATGGATTTTCAAATTCCATAGTTATAATTGAATAACTTACATATTTTGAACATAGATCTTTAATGTAACATGAAATGCTACTCAATTTGGAATTATAATATATCAGATGATGTAGACATGTCGGTGAATAAGAATTTCCATAAGGATGTAAGAAGATTAAACCTCAAAAGTTTTATTGTATTCTTGAATATGGTGTGTCTATTTGTACTAATGTATGACTTAACAAATATGCAAGATGTTTTTGGCCTTGAAGATGTGGATGCTGCTTCAGTAAATGGAATGAACTATAATAGTGCATTTACTAAGGAAGAAGTAGTAACTTAAATATTAGTTTCTTAAGCACATTTGCATAGAACATGGTGTGTTGACATAAGGTTTCTTTTGATTTGCAAATCTTTGCTACTAGAGATGATCCCTTGACGTGGTTTAAGAATATTGGAAAAGAAAATGGATTTTTCTTTAGAAGATGACACGCTTTTTCCTGCAAAAATAATTCATGAAAACTTATTGTATAATTTAAGTAAACTTATTGTTGTTGTCATATATTTGTATAATTCAAGTAAACTTACAATTGACATATACTTTTATAATTCTTATAACATAATTTGTTGTCATATACTTGTATAATTCAAGTTAACTTAGTGTTGTCATACTATTATGGATTTTTGAAATCCATAATTACATTTTTCAAACATAGAATTAAATAAAAGGATAGCACACAATTGAAGTAGATCATTTGCCAAATTTGATAATCTTAACCAACAATGATATTGACATTTGTTGATATATCACAAAAAGTCACTTCATAATATCTATATTTAGATCCCACCTATTGTAGAGCATAGAACAATTGGGATCAACTGGAATAGATCCCATTCCACACCGGTTTGCTGAGCTGCATGTTTTCTATGATAGATGCAATTGGACATACACACCTTTTGGCCATAATCAGGTTTGAAATACAAACATAAACAACTTAAATATTACATAGAAATATGACAACTATGAAATGCATTGCAAAAAATGAAACTTCATAATATAAAACAACTACATTACAGATTTTTATTCTCCATAGTTTATAATTGTGGATTTTGAAAATTCGTAATTATATCTCTTTACTTAATTGTTCATCCCTATAGATTTAGGATCTCTATAAATAATCCTATTCACACTTACAAATTTTGAAAATCTGAAGGCAAAAAAAAAAAAAAATCACCAGTGACAATATATCACCATAAACTTGTGAAATCGTCACAAGCCAAAACTGAAATCACAACAAAAACTTATGAGAAATACAAAAACCCTAAACCTTATATAAGAAATGCAATCACACAAATAAATATTGTTTTGAATTTTGAAACCAATGTAGAAAAACCAATTAAAAAGAGAGTAGACAATCAATCAAACATCAAACTAACTTGAAAGAAATTACAGGAATGAAATAAACTATAAAATCCTCCTCCCATATGGTTGCTAGGGATGTGAAATCAAAGCATAAATCTATTGGCTAGGGTTCACGCTTCACTTGGGTGTTTGCTCAAAATACCTTTCTATCTCTGTCTCTCTCGGTTTTGGTTTGTTCAAAATCATTACAACCACAAAAATACCTCACTTCTGTTCAAAATAATCTCTTCCTAGATGTTTACTCATTTACAAAAGCAAAGTGCGTGAGATGGGGTGTTCACATTTTGCATGAAAACTAAACTAGGGTTCGTGAAATGCACTTTAATAAAGGATTATTGGGTATTTCTATAAATTTGAGGTGTTTGAAAAGTTTGGAAGGGAGCTGAAAAAGAATCTTCCTAAATTAGTGGTATGAAATCAGATTCCCCATACAATATCATCTTGATGTAGTGATATATATCTTGAGGAAAAGGTGTTTTTCAAAAAAAAAAAAAAAAAGGATTCAATAGAGTAGCGCAGGCCCATACTAGTGAGGAAACCCAAGGCCCATTCATACTTTGAAGAAACCTGTGTAGTGGAATAAATGCATTTTTTTTTAGAATAATTGCAGAGTTCTAAATTTTTATTTTGGAGGAATGTTATGTTACATTTGTTTAGGACAACATCTTTTGCCCCATTTCTTGTTCCAAATCATGTCCCATAAGTTTGGGAATGGTTTAAAATGGGATTAACCCCACTTGTAGTATTATTTTATCGCTTATAAACTAATCCAAAACCTATAAGACATGATTTAGAATAAAAAATGAGATAGTATTTTATCCCGTTTGTTTATGTACATTTATTTTTTACATATATATATATATATATGTTTTTCTTTATGCATATTTCCCTTATATCTTTTTTTTTTTTTTTATTTTACGATTGTACTTCTATAAAACACCTAAAATAAAGGTGTATTTAGAGGAGTACATCTCTTGATGTGCAAGTAGCATTTTCTTTATTTTAGAGTTAGTTGGATCATAGATTTTAGTTATTGGTTATGATATGCAAGACCATTATTGCTAGCGAAGAGGGAACGAAAATGCTATATATATATATATATATATATATATATATATATATATATATAATCAAATTAATATATTTTTATGAAATTCTCATACAATAATTGAATATTTAAATTGTCAATAATATTATGATAAAAATACCATAATTACTATGAGCAAGCACACTAAAATTTAGTTCTTGTCCTGATATAAATCTTTTAAACCTTAAAAAGAGTTATTCATATGAGCGACTTAAACAATTGTTTGGGAAGTCAAAAGACCAAGACCTTCGGTATAGTATAATAATAAACATTTAGTGTGTCAAGGAAAATAAATAAATTAAAGAAATGGAACTATGATATTGTGTTGTGAAATAAGAGATACAGATAATGGGTTGAGAGAATTGAGAGAAAAAAAAAAATAGAGCCTTTCAAAAAGTTATTTTATTCATTCATTAGAATATATATATACAAAGATAAGTGAAACTTTAATCCTAAAAAGTATAATAATTATTTAATAAATTACAAATAAATAAATACAAATGTTGAGTTAGCTCTAAGAGAATATTTTAGTAAATGGACATTCAAAAATTATAAATATTTATAACACCACGTACTTTTTTTACACTAAACAAACCAAAAATTATCCCCAAGAAAAATCATAAATACAAACCTCTATGCGTAAACCAAATACACAATAAAAGAAAAAAAAAAAACATTGGTGGTGACACTAATACGTATAACAAGGTGATTGGCAGCATACATCAACCAAAAGGAAGTGAAGAAGAAAGTAAATGGGAGCAGTAAACAAGTAAGAGAAAAAGAAGAAAATCAACTTACTTGAGAATAGTGGCGAGGTTCAGCTGCTGTGGTGACACTTACGAGCTGTTGACAGTGCGATGTCCGCGGGGACAACATCCTCAAAGTGCGACAGCCATGCAACTTAAGGTAATGGCACTTCGTTTTATCCGCCTCTTCTATGGGGGAAGATGTTTTAAAATTTTAGACAACATATTAACCGGTGTTAAAAATATATACTAAACTGGTTAAAAGTATAAATGGTGTAGAAAACACCTACTAAACTGGTTATTAGCCAACCGGTTTAAGAAATATTCCAGTTTATTATGAAAGTGCCACCATGATTTTTATTAAATTGGGTGTATTACAACCAGTTTAAAATAATACTCTTGAATCCGATTTTTGTACTAGTGATATGCATAAAGATGATTACTAATTTTGTTAAACTATTATGATTTTTAAAAAGAAAAAAAGAAAATGGACTATATTTATATTATTAAACTAATATAATTCCGAAATAACATGAATATTTATATGAGACCATATAGAAGAGAAGAGATTTTTTCTTAAAGTATTATCTAAGTTAAAATTATCTCATCATACATGATTGATAAGAGATAGAATTCTTTATCTTATTATTTGTCTCAAACTTTGTTTCTTAAGTTGCATGCATACAAATAACTTGCAATATTATTTTATTAGTTTTTAACTAATTCAAAGTCTATGAAACTAGTATAGATCATGAGACAAAAAATTTTGTCTCAATTGATAGATATAATTTATCTATATTTTAAAGAAATAATTTTCACAAAATAATTGTCGATTTCTGAACTTTTATTTTACAGTTAGTTGGTTTTTAGATTTTTGGCATTCTTTATGATATGTAAGGCCATCATTGGCCAGTGAGGAGGGAATATAAATGATATATATATATATATATATATATATATATATATATAAGAATGGAATGAATATAAAAAAAGAAAAAGAAATTTAATCAAAATTTCCTTTCTTTTTCCTCTTAGAGGATCTTCCTGACCTCGGCAACTTAGGGACTCCTGTCAGTTTTCTGTCCTTTATCTCAAAGTTATAAAGAAAGGTAGCTTCCATTTCCTTTCCATTAGAAATTTTTCCTTACTCTAACACACAAAAAAAAATAATTTTTAATTCACAATTAAAAATTTTGAGAATTTCACATATCATGGTCTCTAATTATAACACATGCGAAGGAATATCACTCAAATTAAAGAAGCCTTTGTTTTGTTTGTTTTTTTTTTAAGGGATTGGCCACCAATATTCAGTATTATATTAGGCACTTAGTAATTCAATATAAGCTAAGCAAGACCATAAGGATAGTGAAGTTTTCCGACCATATTTTAACGTAATTATATTTCTAAAATTTAGTCTCAAATCTTCTGATTAAACTAAAATAATCTCTTGCTAATTAATTTACACGCTTGAGAGTAAAAAAACCTTTTCTTTTAGAAATTTTTTTTATTACATTATATATTTACATATTTTTTAAGAAATTTTCGTAAAAAGAGTATAAAGTAAATTTGTCAAAAATATTATCATAAAACTGCCATAATAATTATGAACATCAATTAAGCAGTTCTTCGAAAAGTCAAAAGTGACCTTTAGGATAATATATCAGTTTAACTTGTCAGTGCATCAAGAAAAACAAAAAAAATTACAGTAAAGAAATAAAAGGGCGACCGAAATTTCAAAGCTATCTTCCATAATCCCTTTCATAAAGGATAAAATTGATCAAATTCACAATAAAGTGGTCATCTACTTTCATTACTGTCTCTATGTCCTTTCTTTTTCATCATAGTATATCTAGAAGGCCCACAAAAGAAACTAAAGGTAGCTTCCACTTCTTTTCCATGAAGACTTTGTTGCAATAGCCAGCTTTCATTCCATTTCCTAAGAGACCAAACTGTTCAAAGTCACACCACCTTGGTCGCCTTTTATGTCAACCTCTGATATCTAGTACACTATATGGCATACTTTTGGTTAAATGTTATGAAATATTCAAATTACAGATAAGAGATACTTTTGGTGTCTATTCTATCACATAATAAATCTCTCGTATATATAACTTTGTTATACATAATAATGATTACCAAATTTGTTGAACTTGTTTCCTTAACATTATTACAAAATTAAAAACAAATGACTAGATACTTACGAATATCTCATTTTTCAATTTGTCAGAAATCTTAACTAACAAATTTTTATGGCATAAAAATATAACTTACTTATGGTAAGCACAAGATTGATAGATTTGTTTATATATATTTTTAAGAAATTCCCAAAATATAACTATATACTTGTCAATAATATCATCATAAAAATGTCACAATATCATAGTTAAACAACAGTTTGGGGAGTCAAAAATTTGTCAACCTTTGAAAGGTTTATACATTTTCAGATATAAAAAGTTTTTACATATGATCACATAAGCAATCGTTTGGAGAGTCATAAGCAATCTTAGTTCCTAGAAGACAGTATTGATCATAATTCACACTTAAGGTCATTTTTTCATTATTTTCTCTGTTTGCCTTTGTTTTCATTACAATACATATAATAGCCTCACTAAAGAAACTAAAGGGAACTTCCACTCCCTTTTCTGAAAGACCACGCTGTTCAAAGTCACACTTTCTTGGTCAGTCTTTGGTTATTATTATCTCTGTTTCCTCTGCTTTTCATCACACTATAAAGAGAAGCCTAATAAAATCATGCATTGCACGCTGCCATCAAGAACCGCAAACACAATTGGAGAGTTCTTCAATGGCTTTTCCTATTCATGAAGCTTCTTCTTCTTCGTCTCCTTCTCCTTCTTATTCTTCCTGTCCTTTTGATTCAACACCCCAATGGGACTACCAAGTTTTCTTGAGCTTCAGGGGAGAAGACACCCGCAAGGGATTCACAAGCCATTTGTATGCTTCACTGAATCAAAAGGGAATCATCACTTTCAAGGATGACAAAGAATTGGAGAGAGGAGATGTTATCTCATCAGAAATCATCAAGGCAATTGAATGGTCTGTGTTTGCAGTCATCGTTCTCTCCCCAAACTATGCTTTTTCCACATGGTGTTTGGATGAACTCCAAAAGATTGTGGAATGTAAGAAAATTTTGGGCCATGAAATTATTCCAATCTTCTATAGGGTAGATCCCTCTGATGTGAGAAACCAGAGGAGGTCGTTTGCAGAAGCTTTCAGAAAACATGACGAAAGGTTCGGAGCAGACAAAGAGAAGGTGCGGAGATGGAGAGATTCCTTAAGGGAAGTTGCCAATATCTCTGGTTGGGACTCCAAGGATTGGCAAGTCACATAATCGAAATAAGGTTGAGAATTGTTTGATTATTTACCAAATAGAGCATATAGGCTACAACCTTGAAGTAGATGTATATTTGGTAAAATTTGTTGAAAGAACAAAATAATATATTTCCCTTACTGCTATGAAGTCTGAGAAAGCTAAAGCACACTAGAATTGGAGAGTTCACTCTGACACTATTCAAGATTTCCAGATTATGTAATAAAATGCGAAGCTGCAAATTGCTTTCAGTTTTAACCATATGATAGAGGTATATATGTGTTATTTTGTGCTTTTTTTTTTTGTGGGTTAATTGGACCAAGCTTGGATTTTTACTAATGACAACTTATTATCCTTTCTACCACATAGGGCTGAAGTAGAGCTGATTGAATGCATTGTTAGAGATCTGTACAGAAAACTAAAGCCAAAGTTGCCTTATTACAGAGATGACTTGGTTGGAATTGATTCAAGGTTGGAAGAAGTGACTTACTATTAGACTTGGGTTCACATGATGTTCAATTCATAGGCAGCTGCGGCATGGGTGGAATAGGTAAGACAACTATTGCTAGAGAAGTTTATGAAAGAATTCATGGCACATTTGATGTTAGTTGTTTTCTTGCTAATGCTAGAGAGGCTTCACAGACAATTGGATTGGTTAACATTCAAAGAAAACTTCTTTCTCAACTGAGGCAAAATAGCATTGACATTTTTGACCTGTATGATGGGAAAAAGACAATAAAAAATCTCTTATCCAAGAAAAGAGTTCTTCTTGTTCTTGATGATTTAAGTGAAGTGAGCCAATTAGAGAATTTGGCTGGGAAAGAAGACTGGTTTGGTGCCGGAACCAGAGTAATAATCACGACAAGAGATATGCATTTGTTGATAACGCATGGAGTAAAGCACAAACAATATAAAGTTGCCGAGTTAAATCATGATGAAGCAGTCACACTGTTTTCTCTGATAGCCTTTAAAAGAGAACAAGCCGAAGAAGGCTATTTGGATTTGTTAGAAGATGTGGTAAAATATGCAGGAGGCCTTCCCTTGGCACTTGAAGTTTTGGGTTCCTTTCTTTGTGGAAGAAATTTGGATGTATGGCATTGTGCTTTAAAGCAAATAAAAGATATTCCAAATCCAAAAATTATGGACATACTTAAGATAAGCTATGACGAAGTAGAGAAGAATATATTTTTGGATATAGCATGTTTCTTCAAAGATAGAGACAAAGACATGGTGATAGAAATATTGGAACATTGAGGCTATCGCCCAAAAATTGGAATTGAAATTCTCTTTGAAAGATGCTTGTTAAGTCTAAATGGCAATGACTTGTGGATGCATGATTTGCTTCAAGAAATGGGCAAGAACATTGTTTTTTCTAGAATCTCCTAAAAATCCTGGAAAACGTAGTCGGTTGTGGTCAGTTGATGATATTAATAATATTTTGGTAAAAAATAAGGTAAGTACGTGACTTTGTTGTAGATATTTTTTTTGTATCACTTATCTTCGTGGTAAAGATACAAACAACCTAAATCAATAAGATACATAATTTGTTTCCTTATATTTTTAATCCTCATTTTTTTTTCTTTCTATTTACTAGGGTACTAAAGCAATTCAAGGCATAGCGTTGGACTTACCTCAAGGATATGAAACGGATGAAAGACGAGCTTTAGACTTACCTCAAGGATATGAAGCATGCTTACACCCTGATGCTTTCTCAAAGGCAAGTCAAGTGAAATTACTAAAGTTGTGTAAGATGCAACTTCCCCATGGCCTCAATTGTCTTCCTAGTGCTCTAAAAGTTCTTGATTGGACAGAGTGTCCTTTAAAGTCTCTGCCACTTACCATTGAACTTGATGAACTTATTAATCTCAAATTGCATCGTAGTAAACTTGAAACACTTTGGAACGGTACAAAGGTAAAGGCACTTCCAGTAAAAGATTTATATATATATATATATACTGACAAATTTGGAAGCTAACATTTTCTTTTCCTCACACTCAATGTTTTTTTTTTTCAGTTTCTTGGAAGCTTGAAGTCTATCGATATGAGTTTTTCCATGAACTTAACTGGAATTCCAGATATTTCCTGTGTTCCAAATCTGGAAAAATTGGTTTTGGAAGGCTGTGAAGGCCTATTGAAAGTTCATCCATCTCTTGGACTCCACGAGAGTCTTGTTCTAGTGAACTTTAAAGATTGTAAGAATCTTAAATACCTTCCTAGTAAACTTGAAATGAGTTCAATGGAGGATTTGATTCTTTCTGGCTGCTTCAAAGTTAAGTAGCTTCCAGAGTTTGGGGAAAGCATGGAACATCTATCAAGTCTCACTTTGTCGGGAACTTCCATAAAAGAACTGCCCTTGTCTCTTGGATGTTTGATTGGCCTTGATGTTTTAAACTTACAGGATTGCAAGAGTCTTTGTTGCCTTCCAAGTACTATTCAAAATTTAAAATCCCTCAGGATTCTCAATATCTCCGGTTGCTCAAAACTTTCTCGATTGCCAAAAAATTTAAAAGAAATCAAGAGCTTGATGGAAGTTAATGCGAGTAGAACTGCTATTGCAGAAGTACCATCTTGCATCTCGGATCTAGAAAACCTTCAGGAACTATCCTTTGAGGGTTGCAAAGGCTTAGAGTCCAAGACATGGATTAATTGGCTTCTGGAACTTTGGAGTACTCCTCAAGTTCCCATGGATTTCAGTTTCAGGTTGCCTCATTCATTCTCTAGTCTCCCCATGTTGCGAAATTTAAATTTAACTTATTGCAATCTCTCAGTAGGATCAATCCCTGGTGATATTGAATGCTTATATTTTTTGGAGAGCTTAGATCTAAGTGGCAACAATTTTATTAGCCTACCTAACAGGATTTCTGAAGTTTCTATGCTGAAGTTTCTTCACATAAGTTTCTGTAAGAGGCTTCAATCATTGCCAGAACTTCCATCCGAATTAAAAGTATTAGATGCACGCAATTCTACTTCACTGAAAACATTCAAATCCAATTCTTCAAATCAATGCAGTCTTGTCCCATGGAGTAAGAATTGGATCTTCAATGAAAACTACAATGATAGAGACAGTTCGACATTGACTTTTCGATAACAAGAAAAATTGACTTTAATAATGGATGTCTCGTGGAAGTAGACATACTTCAGGTCTGCATCCTCTTTGCCCCCTCTGTGTTTGCATATCTGTGAGATACTCTTCTTTTTTGTTACTTATTCAACTAAAAAACATTTTCTTCAGGAAAGTCATTCGCCCGAACCAAAATTTCAGATCATTATGCCAGGTGATAAGATTCCATCTTGGTTTGACACTCAAAATTCTTCTTCTTTGGCAATACTATGACTACAATTTCCTCATAGTTGTCCTCTGACACAATGGGTAGGAATTGCTTTCAGTTATGTATTAGTATATAAGGGTTACTCACCTCGCCATTGGACTAATTACTATCATAATATTTCTTATTATGGTTATAAAATTTGTTATTATATGGATGGCATACAATTCCACCTATCTGCTGCTGGGAGTCTCGGACCTCTTGGTGAGCCAAATCAGCCTCATTTATCTATTTTTTATATGTCTGCTATAAAATTACGCGAAAGAATTTATAAAGACAACGATTGTAGAGAAATTGAATTTAGATTTAATACAAGTTGTGGCAGTGAAGGTTTGGAAATAATAGGGTGTGGTGGTCGTCTGGTATATGAGCAAGATTTTGAAGATTGGAACAAAACAATATGGGCAATGCAACAATAGTGTCATCCTCTCCCAAAAGTTGAATCAACCAATGGCAATATGTTGTGATGAATTAGATGATTAAGATACTACTAGACAATTGGAGAAGTTTGAATGTCTGATTGACTTTAATGTATGTGTAGGAATACTTGAATTAATTAATAAATTGTTTTTTTTTTTCTTTTTTGTTTTCCCCCATGCTCCAATTTGGATTTTGTAATCTGTTTTTTTCTTTAATTTTATGGTTTTAGGTATGTGCCATTCTAGCTATTTTGAATCATTGAGCCCTGCCGGCTTCCCATTTACTTTGCTCTGATTTCTGTAATTTTATTCTGTAAGAACAGAGCATATTAATTCCAGTTAGGGTGCAATTAATGTGACCCATTGGAACCATTTTGTTTATTCTTTTCTCTAATGTTATAGTGGGATTAAATAACAAAAAAAATGATAAATATAAACTATTTATCAAAAATATCTTTACTTAAAACCTATTTACCAAAATTCTGTTGTATATAGAATTGGTTTAAGAATGCTAATCTAACTGGCACTCTTCTAAGTTGAAGAATACTAGTCAATATGGCATTCTTAAATTGGTCTATATATTTTTGTTTATCTGTAAAACACATAAACAATGAGCGGCTGGGATTAACCTCTCACTGATTTCTTTTTTTTTTTTTTATACCTAGTTTGTATGTGTTTGAATGTTCTGTCTAATTGAAATGCTTTATCAAAATTTGACTTTGTAGTTCAGTCCCTGTTATCTACTCCGTATATTTATTCTTTTGTTGTCTTTTTTGTTCTGGGATTACATCATCAGATTTTATTTTATTTTTTATTTTTTATTTTTTGCTATTGGAAATTAAAAGAGACCTAATTCCACTTTGTAACGCTTTAATTTAATTTTATTTTTTTAACTGTACGTTAAAAGAGGGATATGCTTTCAATATACTCTGTAAAAAGCTTATTTAGAGAAACATAGTCTCCCTAAACCGCCGTTTGTGTGTTTTAGGGATAAAAAATAACAAATAATCAGTTTGAATAATCCAATTATCTTATTTGTTTCTAATAAAAAATACCACACATATGGTTCTTATCTATAAGTGCCACGCAAATGTGGTATACAAAACCTAAATAAATTCATTGGATACCAAACCTATCTATATCTATTTATATATTATATTAAAACAACTCCACCTCTGTAAACGTGGCTCACAGAGTTTTTTTTTTTTATAAAAAATTCTTTCATTTTTATAAAAACAAAAAATACTTTAATTGGAAGGATAGTAAAAGACTAATTGTAAAATTGAGTAGATGAAATTATGTCGACAAGAATGTTCCAACCCCATATCTAGTCTAGTATATCTAGTATTTATCTATTATTAATATATTCTAAAAATAGGTTGATTCGCTGTGGTGTTAACAATTATCATTTTACCTAAATAATATATGGCAGTATTAAATTAAAATTATATTATAATTATAATATTTGATTAGGAAAAGAAGAAATAGGAAATTTTGATGCTTAATTAAAATATTATACGATAGTCAAATTTTTTTAAAAAGGATATAATTTGTGATTTACAAAATATTTAAATTACGTGATTTATGATTTTAGCAATTGTAATAGTCATTATAAAAAATTTAGGAAACTAGGGATCATAGTGATTCTAAATATAAATGAAGAGATATTTATATATTTCTAAAAGTCATAAAAATCTAAAATAAAAATATTCTTAATAATAATTTAAAGTACTTTAATTTATGGTAATTAGAAATATTCAATTAAACAAAGGAGGACAAGTGAAATCTAATATCTAATTAGAAATAATTATACAACAATAATAAAAAAAATCTAAGAATTGTCATTGGTGATTTTACTGTTGGTAATAGTCATTAAAAAAAATTTAAAATAAATAATAGCCATTTCAAATTGATTATAATTTACCTAGATTAAAAATTTTAGTCTTAAAAAAAGCCTCACCCCATAAAAAGGGACAAACAACAACCACACAAGCTTTTGGTGCATTGAGGAGGTTTGGAGGAGAATACAAGTAAGCATTTTACCATTTAATCATGGTATCAATCATATACTTTGGATAAGTTTTATGTTTGGCTTTTTATTTTAAAATCAGTTATAAGTGAAGATACCTACTTTGATATTGTTTGTGCTTTTTCTTCTATTTAGCATAATTTTTTTTTCAACAAATAATTTTTGTTATTTGTTAGCTCTATCTTACATCTAACAATGTGTTACTTCTCTACTTTAGCTTCTTTTTACCTTTTTAATCCATATATTCGGTAAAACAGATATTTGTTTGGATATATATGGTAGTTTATTTTGGATATCTCTAATAATTTTTCCTATAGAGTGAGATTCATAAAGTGTGTGTTTTTTTTAAAATAATTTTGATCACATAAGTTATGAACACGTTGGCTTTAAGTTTATGATGCAAACTTTCGGGTGGAGGGCAAGAGATGGCTTATGTTTTTTAAAAGGCTTGCTATACAATTTGCATTATAGAGCTTTAGGTTTAGAGGAATATGAAGTCACGCTTTGTTCTTTGTTAAGCCTGCTTAGTTTTTAACTGGGTTTTCTTTATAGCAAGAATGTGAAGGTCCATGTTTCTTGAGGTTCTTAAAATAGGAATAATTAAAATATTAGAATTTTTTAATGGGTATTTCTATATATCATATAAATTAAAATATTATTGATCCCTTATTCATAGTCATTAGAAATATTGATAGAGATTAAGTGATTTTTATATATTCTTAAAAAATATTTGGGGGTTCTTAATGTGGGTTATCATACCTCTATGTACATACCTTAGAGGATAGCACTCTCTCCATTCTCTGATATAGTTCCAATGTGAAAAGCTAAGGGCTAGAGAGAATAGTTCTTCCTTCTTCCTTCTTTTTCTCTGCAAAGTCTACGGTAGAGTTGTTGTGGGCACAAACTTAAATCCTACAGTGATTAGGTTGCACCATGTGGGAAGCAATTTAGAGCAAGACTATGGAAAATTCTCAACAAATAAGATTTCCTATTCATCTCTTTAATTTTTTTATTTTTTATTTTCCAACAGATTGAGTTTGAGAGGACTTTGAGAGGACTGATGATCTGATGGGGGCACGTGCCATCGATCCAGATCCAAGGGCAAGGGTTGTAAGTTGCCCTTGGTATGCCAACAAAGTGCGGGGGTGATGGAGCCCCTTTCTCCATCAATTATTGGGGCAATTCGATGTGTTTAGACTCCCATCACTTCCATTCCCAAAAGGAAAAACCTTTCCTATATATTTATCCACAATAAACAAAAATACTAGAAAACAAATCAAAGAAACTTGACCACTCTTCGCTAAATCCATATATTTTATTGTATCAAATTCTCGAGGTTTTACGTAGTGGCCAATTGAAATATTAGCTATCTGAAGGGCAAAAGGAATAATATGAACTGGAATATACTGTTGACAAATTAAGATTTATGGTTGTTTACTTGTTTAATTTCAAAGCATGAGGAGACTCTGCAAACTTTATCTTTTTTAAGTTTTGGAAGGTATACAAAGAAGATAAAGAGAAAGGACAGGAGAATAAATACTTTTCCATGTCTGTGCCACCAATCATTAAAAACTAAAAGAATAAGATTGACTTAGTGATTATCTCTTTTTTTTTTTTAAAAAAAAAAAGTTTTATAAGTTTTCTCACTCGTATTTAAATTTTTTCAAAATTTTAAATTAAAATTTCTACATATATTTTCTCTTTCTCCAACCAAAAAATATATATTTACTTCTCCAACTCCATGCTATACTAATCAGTAACACATAACTCCATCAGGTGCATGTACCGTGTAGAGTTTTCAATATAGCAATTTTTTAGCTTTTGTCATGTTAAAAAGCTTGTGTGGTAGATGTTGACAGCTGATGCTATATATACCAAACACATGATAATCCATTGTCCTGCATGCTCTCACCTCATCTCATGGACAAGTTTGCTAAAGCTGCTTATACCTTGTAACCTAAAATTCCAACAGAACCGTAAGGAGCCAAAAGAATAAGAAAAGCTTCGAATCTGCTAGTATGAATGAACTGTATTATCAATTCCTTCTTCTTTGATCAACCTAATATTTTGGTTAACAGGTATTGCAACCAACATCACAAACATCCGTCCTTGTCTGAATCTGGTCCTAGCCTAGGGTAGCTAGGATGTGCTTGTCCAAAAATTGCCTCTTATTAACATCTCTAAATTTTACATATTTTTGTCAAAATCAAATTCTCAGGCGATAACTTAGTAGAATAAACCAAATCTTAAGCTTAAGTTTTCAAAACTTTCAAATCTCATCTAAAATGTCATTTTTGCACTAGTGAGAATATCGATGGGAGCTCCCTAGGTAACCCTGGGAAAGCAAGTTTCGAGGCTATCTTCCATACAACAGATGGAGGATGGATAAGGGGAGCTCTTGGCAGTATTGGATGGCTGATAACCTCAAGGCTGAGCTGGTGGGACTAATGGAAGGATTGCAGCTGTCATGAGATATGGGTATCCGAAAACTACTGGCTTACTCAGACTCTACAGAGGCCTTAGCTTTAGTGCAAAGCCAGGACCAGCCATTCCATAGGTATGCACAATGCAGCAATCATTTGGAATATCAAGGATCTGTTGGGACGCAGTTGGAAGGTTCATTTAGTTCACACTTTGGGAGAAGGAAATTCCCGTGCTGATTTCCTTGCTCGACGAGGCGCTAGTGGAGATGCTCATTTGGTTCACCTAGAGGAACCTCCTATAGGGATGGCTCACCTACTAATAGTAGATGCGTCTAGCGTCATGTTTGCTCGCACCTAATTTTGTTTTTGTTTTTTTTTTTTTCTTGTTTTTTAACCTCTTGTATTCACTAAAAAAAAAAACTATAAACCAATTACTTGTTCAATTATTGGTTTTTTTTCATTTAAGTTTAGTTTGATATTATATAACTTTATAAGCATACACATAACACTTTTTTTTAGAGTTATGTTACTTGTATAATTATTTTTGTATTTTTATTTTTTACATCTTAATTATTTTTTTGTTTATAATTTTATTTTTATAAAATAAATAAAATTAACAAATGTACTCTGAAAGTGACATTTTTTTTTAATATCCAAAATTGCTTTCAATGCATGCAGGCCAGTTAGTTGAGTTCTATTGACAAACCAAACTTCACTTCCTCTTTCAAATCTCAAAACTAAATGACAACTTTGAAAACTCAATCTTTACTATGCAATTTAGCTTTTATCTTTGTATACAGTATTATTTGTATGCAAATGGACATTCAAAAGAAATGTTGCATCTTTTAGTCAAATTGGTCCTTCATTCCAATGAAAACAACTTTCTCCTGCAAAATTCTAATCTTAAAGCTCAAGTTTTTGTCATGGTCATTCATTTTGGTTTTTTGTCTAGAGCATTTCGACCCATTCATGTGTAGTTTACAGAGTTGAGAGACATTGAAATCTATTATATCAAGGTAGCAGTATTTGTACGTACAAGAGTTGAATACTTGCATTACATTGCGGGTTACTTATTTTAAATCTAATCATTTTTATTTGTCTTTATTTAATCATATTTAATCTCTCATAATAATTATCTATTTTTAATAATGAATATCAACGGTCTCATTCCCTTTTACTCTTTTTTTTTTTGGATAAGTACTCTATTAGTCTTTTCCATCACAAATGTTAGCTACTTTTTTTTTCCAGTTATAAAACCACATATAATAAAATAATTAACAGCAATTAAGCTCCTAGTTTCAATAACCAATAATAATTAATAAAATGTGATAATTAAACAACCTAATAAAAACATTTGTAGAAGAAAATGTGATAATTAATAAAATAAAATGAAATAATTAAATTTTTAGCTAATGTGTCCCCAGTTGATCATCGTTTGTTTAGATATAGGATGTAGAAGTATATTTAAAGGGACATATTGTATTTCATTATATATTAATTAAAACATACTATATGTCATTATGGCGCACACTTTTACCAATCAAAAGGGATGTTTAATTGATTAATAAATTAATTAAAATAATATGCAATTGATTAATTAATTAATTATTTAAATCGATATATTATATGTTTAAACTTTCCATTATTACTATTCCCACTTATTTCTCCTTTTACAGTTGTTTAAATATATACACCTTTCTGCTGCAAATTTTTGTTAATTAAAATGTATGTCTAAGTGATTAATTATTCAATTAAATGAATGGACAATTAATTAATTAAAATAGACAGCTAACATTCTCATTTATTTGGAAAGATGTCCATTTCCTCTATTTGGAAAAATGTGTAATAATTTTGATATGTTATATATCTTCCAAAGTTGGAGTTGGTTCAACTCAATGAGAAAAATGCTGTCCCTTTTGGTGTTTCCTTCTTAATCAAGTTAAGAATTATGCACATATCTAAAGTAAATTGAATAAACATTGTCATATTGAGAGTCCATGAACCAACGAAGTGAGATGGTTTTTTTTTTTTCCTGATATGTCTGCCTCTTCAATTCCATAATTTCGGTATTGTCCTGATATTATGCTACTCTGATATACAACATTACAAAAGTATAGACACTTTCATTTTATTCCAATTTATAAAAAAAATAACTATTTATTTAGTTTTTTATTTCTAATCAAATAGCCTATTACAAAACTAAGTCTATGCACCTACTTGTGTACACTTTTTGTGTACATCTCGTGTTTATAAGTTATATTTGTATGAGTAAAATTGTAAAAAGTAAAATACAATATAAAAGTTTCGAGATGCTTAAGGAAAAAAAAAAAAAAAGATTTAAAAGTAAGTTTAAATAAACAGGTGCGAAATAGCATGACTCTAGCAAGGTGATGTGCAGTAGTTGGCTCATGTGTTATCCAAGTGAAGACAAATAAATGGAACCTTTTGCATAATTCAAGTACATCACCCTTAGGTGAGGGACTTAGATTTTGTGAAGCTATGGCCATATAGGCAAGTCTTAGAAGCTTGTCATCCTGTGCAGAAACTTTTTAAGTAGTTCTGAGGGCCATTTCGAATTGAAGCTAGTATAGGCTCTGTTATAATTACCAATTGAAGTTGTCTGAAAATGAACAAATTCATGATGTTTTTCACTGCATATTGCTTAAACCTTATCAGTTTTTATTCCGTCACTGCCGTTGCCTCATGACATGGCCCTGTAAATGGGTAGGCAACTAAGGCAATTGCCTCAGGCCTTCAATTTTCCCTAGCCACTTATATATATATATATATATATATATATATATAGCTAATGGTCAACACATACTAGTGATTGAATAATCGAACTGATTTTTCTTCTTCAAGATTTTTTTTTTTTTTTGACAATACTTGTAGTAGTTTGTATTGTCAAAATAATTTTTTTAAAATTAAAATTACTAAATCTTTTGTGAGATCAATTCTTATAGGATAGATTAGCCATATTATATATTGAGAGTGAAATATTAGAATTACTTGAACATAAAATTTTAATAAATGATTTTTCAGTTAAAAAACTAAAAATAATATAAGAATTAATTGATGGTTTGTATTACTCCAAGTTTCCCTCTAAAAATACTATATATAGTGCATTGGATGGGCCAATCTGATGACACTTCGTGTGAAAGATTGAAGGATCTCATACAACGGGGATTTCTTTTTATACTATCAATTTCTTTATTCATGCTCACTCTTCTTCTTCTTTTTTTTATTAGTTTTACCAAAATATTCCGATAAATAAAATGCACAATTAAATCCCAACCCCTAACTCAGACCGACTTGTCCCTTCACTTTTTCTCTCTCTCCTACAACCGTTTGGGTGATTTAGCTAAAGAATACAATTTTGAAACCCCACCTCAATTCCCCATCAAATTTGCTGTTGCAAATAACTGTGATGATGGTTACCCAAGGAAACCACAAAATGGAGAAGAAGATTCCCTTCATCAACTGCAAACAATTCATGGCTTACAATGGTAGCTGGCGAATGCCTTTTGGGGAAAGTGGATTAGATTCTAATTTGTACTATTATTTCGAGAATCTTATGAAGACTTTGCTCATCATTCTCTACGGTGCAAATGTCCTACTCGAATTTATTAGGATAAGTATCATGGCTGAATATTTTGAATATTTCAAATTGTTATAACTTCACTCTTATATTGAGATATTCTACTATTAGTTAGAATTCTTGTAGATAGCAACAGCTGTAACAAATCACTGTATATATATTTTGTCTATCACATGAATACAACATGCTTCCTTCCATCATAGTTACCCTTGTTATATTATGATATCAAGAGCCTAAGAGCTCCAACAAGCATTTTGTTTTTCGGTCCTTCTATCTAAACCCTACCTTCACCGACATGGCCTCCATCACTTCATCCTCCTCCACATCAACCATCAACACCACATCCATGATCAACCACTCTGGTGAATTGATTGCAATAAATATTACCACAACCTCCCATCAAATTGACCCCCCACTGACACACACGCCTATAGCATCACTACTATAGGTGGCAGTCAACTTAAAATTTAAGTTTGAATTTTCAACGAGGGTCGTGTTCTTAGAAAATCATTAGTAGAAGTCTCAATCAAATTAAGCTAAGGGAATGGGAATTTTCAGTAGATCCGGAATCAACAGAGTAACTAGAAATCAATTGATGATGTAAATGCAACCAACCTAAGAACTATCCAACATCTGGTGATTCTATCCTCAACCTAGAGATAAAATTTAATTTCAGTTATGTCAATTAACTAGATTAACCTAAAAATCTCAAGATTAACCTAACTAATTAATTAATTTGATTGAACCCTAACTAAGCCAGGATTTCTACACTTAGCTCGGCAATTCCTACTACACAATCGCATGGGTTATGGCCATTGGAACTAAACTTAACCCCAAACATAATCACAACATAGGATTAGATCATCCAAGAATCATGCATAAAAATCTTCATATATAATTCTAGAGAGAGAAATAAGGAGTAGAGAAGCATAACCTTCATTAAATCCAAAATAAATACAATACTAGTCTCAAGGATCAAACCGGGTAGTCTTCGAGTCGTCCTAGGTTGATTACAAGAGCTCCCAGCCTTCCATTTTCATGGAGGCAGCCATGGGGGAGAAGAAAAGAGACTAAAACCTAGAGTGAGAGAGAAGAGGCATGAATTGGTATGGAAGAAGAAGGGATGAATGAAAATATCTAGGGGAATAAGGGAAAAATTACAAAAATGTCATTAATGAGGCCAAATGATGATCTTACCCTTCATTTAAGTTGCCAAATGTCTATCTTCTCCTTGGAGTTGAGAAATTTTCATCTATGCCTTTACTTCATAAATTTATGAAGATTTGTTCCTTTAATCCTTAGCTTAGACATAAAACCCAACACACTCTAAGGTCTCCTAAGTCTAGTCGTGAAATTAAAAATTCCCTAACAAGTAAAATTGAACCTTAAAGTGAGAAAATTAATATGAAATATAATTAATTCCAATTAGACCTCAATGATATAAATAATTATTAATTAGACAATTAAATGCAAGTGATGCTAGAGTTAAGTATAAGAGTACAAAGATAAACACTTTTCACCAATTATGTAGCATTGGCTAAACAAATGCAATCTTTTCGCATTAGCTATGACCTTGTTGGTTACATTAATGGCTCTGACAAATATCCTCTTGAGACTCTTCCTATTAATGGGGTAGACGTCCCCAATCCCACCTTTGAAACTTGGGTACACCAAGATCAATTGCTCCTTCTAGCTATCCTAGGAGCTTGAAACATGAATGCAAGGGCAGTCATCTCTTAGGTTGACACATTTCAAAAAGCTTGGGAACAGTTACGAACTGCCTTTGGAAACAAATCCCATTCTTTGGGTTCTCTTCTTAAAAGAGAAATTGTCCTCTATGAATAAAGAAACTTCCTCTATTAGTGGCTATTTAAGGTCTCTCAAGACTATTGTTGATGAGCTCAATCTCATTGGATACCCATTGGATAATATTGATCTCATCCTCTATTACCTCTCTGGCCTTGGCTTTGACTTCAAGGATATTGTCACAGTCCTTTGCTCTCAACCTTTCTCATTCATATATGATCAAATTTATGAACAGTTGACCAATCATGAACTACAGCTTAGTCGCGAGGAGAAAGTTGTTGACTCACCCGTTGCTGTCAATAATGTCTTTAAATGAACATATGATAACAATTATAAAATTTCCTAAGTCCAAAATAATGGTTCACATTCAACAGCCTCTGCTCCATTTCATTCCTCCTTTGGTGGAAAGAGAACTGATGTGTGCCAAAAATGCAATAAAAGAGGTCACACTACTAATGATGCATCTATGAATTGAGTACAAAATCAATGGTCAGTTGACTCTAGAGCTTCTCTTCACAAAACAAAATGATTTTGGTAATCTCTCTATCTCCAAAAATTTCCCTGGCAATGAGACCCTCCAAGTGACTAATGGTAAAACTCTTCTTATTTCTCACATCGGCTCAACTATTTTATCTACATCATCTCTAAGATTATCCAATGTTCTCTGTGTTCCTAAAGTTCATAACAATCTTATTTCTATTTCCCAACTTTGTCACTAGAATAATGTCTCTATTGAATTTTTTCTGTCTTGTTTCAAGGTCAAAGCATTGCACACAAGGAAGACACTGTTACAAGGATATAATGATAATCATCTCTACAAATTTGTCCCTCCCCAACAACCCATCGCCTCTCTTGCCACACTCATTGAAGCTCACTAGCACCACCGACTAGGCACCCTGCTTCCCACACATTTCACCATGTTCTCTCACAACATAAATTACTAGCCTCTAAGTCCATTTCCTTCTCCTGTGTCGATTGTTTGCAGAATAAGAGCCACAAGCTCCCTTTTCATAAGTCAAGTGTGTCTAGCAAATTTCCTTTAGAGATTATTCATGCTGATGTATGGGGTCCTACCTCCTTTTTCATCTATTGAAGGGTTTCATTTTTTATGTCATATTTATTGATAATTTTTCTAAATATGTCTAGTTATATTCTCTCAACTTCAAGTCTGATGTTTCCACCATTTTGCCACAATTTAAAGCCCTCATAGAAAACTACTTTAACCTTAAAATTAAAATGCTTTTCACTAATAATGGAGGTGAGTTTCTTAAGCTCAGACCTTTTTTTGTCTTCTCAGGTATCTCTCATCTTACGACACCACCACACACCCTTGAAGAAAATGGGTTTGTTGAACGAAAACATTGATACCTAGTTGAAATTGCACATTGCCTTCTCAGTCATGCCCATGTCCCCTTTTGTTTTTGGCCTTATGCCCTACAAACTACCACCTACTTATTTAAAAGACTTCCCACTCCCCCTCCACAAAATAATATCCTTTAGAAAAATCTTTTTAAGCCACCTAATTATCTTACCGTTTGCACCTTTGGCTACTTATGCTTTCCTTGGCTTAAAGCATACACCAAACAAAACTTGAACCACATTTCACTTTATGTATTTTTCTTGGATATTCACAAACCCAAAATGCATATCTCTGTTTTGATTTCAAAAAACAAAAATTATATGCCTCCCATCACATGGAGTTCATTGAGGATAAGTATCCCTTTTCAAACTACATGTGGTCCCATCAAACAAAATTTCCCATCCTTGCCCTACTTTGGTACCTCAGAAATGCTTCCATTTATCAAGCAGTCTCACACTTATCCAAACTCTCATCCCTCCATCTCATCAACTTTATCTAATCTATCCTCTTATCACATTGACCCTATACCACACACCAACAAAAAAAACCCACTGCCCCCATCTAATGCAAAATCAACACTTTCCCTTCAACATGCCAACACCCCGTCCCCATGCACCTATCCTACCTTCACCACTTGTAATATCTGTGCCCATGCACCCATCAGTAGTGTCTTCTCCCCATCCAACAACTATGGACCCGACTCCACTCACTACTTCCACTTGTGACCTTCATGCGGGTATCCTAGACAGGAGATCCACTCGGACTACACCACCTCCTTGCTTGCTCTGGGTACTCATCTTATGGAGAGCCAAGCATAACGAGGTCTCTTTAAACCAAAGCAACCTCATATGATGTAGAAATACCCACTCCTTGAAGAAGTTAAGCCAACTTGTTACTTTTAGGTCAAGAGATTCTCTCACTTGCAAGCTACCATGATGGAGGAGTTTAATGCACTCATGCATATTGGTACTTGGGATCTTGTCCCTTGTAAACCCTATTTCAATGTTATTGGGAACAAGTGGGTCTTTTGTGTTAAGCGGAATCTAGATGGATCTATCTCATGCTATAAAGCTCGCCTAGTAGCTAAGGGCTATCACCAACATTCTAAGATTTATTATCACGACACTTTTAGTCTTTTAATCAAGCCTTAGACTATTAAACTTGTTCTCACAATTGCAATCTTGCATGGACAGTTCCTAAGATAGATGGATGTAAAGAATACCTTTTTTGTATAGTCATCTCACTGAAGAAGTATATATGCACCAACGTGAAGGCTTTGTTTATCCTCGATTTTCTTCTCATGTATGTCGTCTCGTGAAGGCACTATATGGGCACAAGCAAGCCCCATGTGCATGGTACCATGCTTTATGTCACCTTTTACTGTCTCATGGTACCCTATTTATGTATTAATGGGACAAAGTCATTGCATATTTTTTTGGTGTACATGGTTGACTTGTTGTTGGCTTGTAATAACTCTCTTTTTAAATACTTTCATGCAAGCTCTCTCTCAACACTTCTCCCTTAAAGACCTAGCAATCCCCAATATTTTCTCAGGCTTGAATGAATGCCCACCAAATTTGGTCTCCCAAAAGGGATACATCAGAGACTTGCTGGAGAAGTCCCACTTAGATGGAGCCAAACCAATCTATACACCATTGTCCTTTTCATGCAAGTTTGTTGCCTTGTCACCTTCCACTAACTCCTCTCACTACCAAAGCACAATGGTGTCATTGCAATACTTGTCCCTCACATGTCTTGTGTGGCTTTCTCTATCAATAAGCTTGTTCAGTTCATGCAATCCCCAACACACGATCACTTTCAAGCACTCAAACGAGTCTTGTGGTATCTTAAATCAACCATTCATCATAGTATTCTTCTCAAGCCTAGCCCCAATCTATCTCTCCATACCTATTGTGATGCTTACTAGGCTAGAGACATTGTAGCCAGATGCTCTACTGGGGCTTATATTGCATATCTTCGCCATAATCTTATTTCTTGGGCCTCACCATTAACAAAAATCTATGGCGGTCCTCAACTGAGGAAGAGTATCATTCCATTGCCTCTACTATTGCTGAAGTTCTCTAGTTACAAACACTATTAAAGGAGCTTAGTTTTAAACTTCTCGCTTCCGTTCATATTTTTTTTTGACAATATTGGAGCCACTTATACCTGTGCTAATTCTGTCTCTTATTCCAAAATAAAGCATATCTCCATTGATTATCATTTTGTTGGAGAATTAGATGCCAACAAAGCTTTGTGGGTGTCTCACATTCCCTCCAATAACCAACTTGGTGATCTTCTCACCAAATCTTTATTAGACTGAGGCACCACCATCTCAAAAGCAAGACCAAAGTTATTCCACCTCCATCTTGAGGGGGTGTGTTAGGATAAGTCTATTGATTGAATATTAAGAATTATTTTGAATATTTCAAATTGTTGTATCTGCACTCTTATATTGGGATATTCTAGGATTAGTTTGAATTCCTGTAGATAGCAAAAATTGTAACAAACCCTTGTATATATATTTTGTCTATCATATGAATACGACAGGCTTCCTTTCATCACCGTTACACTTATCATATTAGAAATGAGGCATTTGGTGATCTCAATATCTAAATGAGAAAGAGAAAAGAGTGAGGGGGTAAGGCACTATAATGAGTTATGAGGAGCAGAGTTTAGTTGTGTTCTGATTTTATAAGGATAATTTTTTAAATTTAATTCCAAAAAATAAAAGAAAGAATAAGTAAGAATAGATAAATTAGGGGATTCTTTTCCAACTCCTATTTTAACTTTTTCAACACCCTTCTTAATTCTTAAAATGCCCCTTCTTGTTGGTTAGATTTTGCACCATGCACCACCGTATCTCATGAAGGGAAATCTTTTTGGCATAAAAAAATCACTTTTTTCTCTCTCTTTAGTCTTGATAATCAATGAAAATTATACTCCAAGCATCTCATCCACATTATTTTTTTTGTTGTAAATGAGACTATTTTTCACACCTTATCATCACTTGATGTTTTGAGTAGGGATCTATTGTTGTTTTAGTTTGGGTGGAGTATTTTCCACCATTTTCGAAGCCTAGGTGACGAAGAGGAGGTAAAATTTTGAGTTTTTCTATTGCTTTTCATTGCTACCATTTTGTATCGTGGAATTTCAAGTTTGAACAAATTCCATAATGTAAACTAAAAATTATTATGGATTTTCAAATTCCGTAGTTATAATTGAATAACTTACATATTTTGAACATAGATCTTTAATGTAACATGAAAAACTACTCAATTTGGAATTACAATATATCAGATAATGTAGACATGCGAGTGAATAAAGATTTCCATAAGGATGTAAGAAGATTAAACCTCGAAAGCTTTATTGTATTCTTGAATATGGTGTGTCTATTTATACTAATGTATGACTCAATAAATATGCAAGATGTTTTTGGCCTAGAAGATGTGGATGTTGCTACAGTAAATAGAATGATAAAGTGTAATAGTGCATTTGCTATGGAAGAGGTAGTAACTTAAATATTAGTTTCTTAAGCACATTTGCATAGAACATGGTGCGTTGGCATAAGGTTTCTTTTGATTTGCAGATCTTGCTACTAGAGATGATCCCTTCACGTGGTTTAAGAATATTGGAAAAGATAATGGATTTTTCTTTAGAAGATGACACGCTTTTTTCCACAAAAATAATTCTTGAAAATTTATTGTATAATTTAAATAAACTTATTGTTGTCATATATTTGTATTATTCAATATACTTTCATAATTCTTATAATATAATTTGTTGTCATATACTTGTATAATTTAAGTTAACTTAGCGTTGTCATACTATTACGGATTTTTTAAATCCATAATTACATTTTTCAAACATAGAGTTAAACAAAAGGATTGCACACAATTTAAGTAGATCATTTACAAAATTTGATAATCTTAATCAACAATGATATTGACATTTGTTGATATATCACAAAAAGTCACTTCATAATATCCATATTCAGATCCCACCTACTGTAGAGCATAGAAAAATGGGATCGACTAGACTAGGATCCTATTCCACATTGGTTTGTTGAGCTGCATATTGTTGATGATAGATGCAATTGGACATACACACCTTTTGGCCATAATCAGGTTTGAAATACAAACATAAACAACTTAAATATTACATAGGGAATATGACAACTATGAAATGCATTGCGAAAAATGAAACTTCATAATATAAAACAACATTACATATTTTTATTCTCCATAGTTTATCATTGCGGATTTTGAAAATTCGTAATTATATCACTTTACTTAATTGTTCAACCCTATAGATTTAGGATCTCCATAAATAATCATATTCACACTTACAAATTTTGAAAATCTGAAGGCAAATAATAATAATAATAATAATAAATAAATAAATAAATCACCAATGACAATATATCACCAAAAACTTGTGAAATCATCACAAGCCAAAACTGAAATCACAATAAAAACTTATGAGAAATACAAAAACCCTAAACCTTATGTAAGAAAATACAATCACACAAATAAATATTGTTTTGAATTTTGAAACCAATGTAGAAAAACCAATTAAAAAGAGAGTAGACAATCAATCGAACTAACTTGAAAGAAATTAAAGGAATGAAATAAACTGTAAAATGCTCCTCCCATATGGTTGCTAGAGATGTGAAATTAGAGCATAAATCTATTGGCGAGGGTTCACGCTTCATGTTGGTGTTTGCTCAAAACTCCTTTCTGTCTCTATCTCTCTAGGTTTTGGTTTGTTTAAAATCATTATAACCACAAAAATACCTCACTTGTGTTCAAAATAGTCTCTCCCTAGATGTTTACTCTTTCACAAAAGCTAAGTGCATGAGATGGGGTGTTCGCATTTTGCGTGAAAACTAAACTAGGGTGTGTGAAATACACATTAATAAAGGATTGTTGGGTATTTTTGTAAATTTGGGGTGTTTGAAAAGTTTGGAATGGAGCTGTAAAAGAATCTTCCTAAATTAGTGGTATGAAATCAAATTCCCCATACAATATCATCTTGATGTAGTGATATATATCTTGAGGAAAAGGTGGTTTTTTTTTTTTTAAAAAAAAGGATTCAATAGAGTAGCTGAGGCTCATACTAGTGAGGAAACCCAAGGCCCATTCATACTTTAAAGAAACTTGTGTAGTGGAAGAAATGCATTTTTCTTTAGAATAATTGTAGAGTTCTAAACTTTTATTTTGGAGGGGTGCTATGTATACATTTGTTTAGGACAACATCTTTTGTCCCATTTCTTGTTCCAAATCTTGTCCCTTAAGCTTGGGAATGGCTTAAAATGGGATTAACCCCACTTGTAGTATTATCTTATGGCCTATAAACTAATCCAAAATCTATAAGATATGATTTAGATTAAAAAATGAGATAGTATTTTGTTCGATTTATTTATGTACATTTATTTTTTACATATATATATATATATATATATATATATATATATATTTTTTTTTTTTTCTTTATGCATATTTCCCTTCTATCTTCTTTGACTTTTTTTATTTTATTTTACGATTTTACTTCTATAAAACACCTAAAATAAAGGTGTACTTAGAGGAGTACATCTCTTGATGTGCAAGTAGCATTTTCTTTATTTTAGAGTTAGTTGGATCATAGATTTTAGTTATTGGTTATGATATGCAAGTCCATTATTGCTAGCGAAGAGGGAACGAAAATGATATATATATATATATATATATAAAGAATGGCATGAATGGGACATGCAGAAATTCAATTGAATTTTCCGTTTTCCCATTTGGACCCAACTCTGGGTTTGCTATGGGTCTCCTATCCTTTTCCTTGAAGTTGCAATGATAGGTAGCATCCATTTCTTTTCCACTAGAAAATTTTCTTTCTCCCCCATTAATTTTTTTTTTTTCTTTTTATTTAAGTCATCCACATTTCATTGTCTCTAATTAGAACAAGTGGGTAGATTATCTCTCAAAATAAAGCTTTTTGTTTTTAGAAATATAATATTTACATCACATTATGTATTTATATATATTTTTAAGAAATTCTCATAAAATAACTGTACTATTCTCAAATTGATAATAATATAAAGTCATTAAGTATAATCTAGTGGTGACAAATTTAGGTAGTATATAAGATATTTGGGGAATAGACTTTTCTATTGAGTTGGACTAGTGCCAAGTCTATTTAAGTCATCCATTACTTGTCCAGTAGATACTTTGTACAATGATTGAGCTTTTTCATTTAAACTGAGCCATCAATCTCTTGCCTATTAGGAACCTGGCAGACATAATCTAGTAGAGAAGCCAAATCAGATATTTGGGATTCAATTATCTAATATAATCAAATTAATATATTTTTATGAAATTCTCATAAAATAATTGAATATTTAAATTATCAATAATATGAAGAATGATATCACTTGATATAATTTAGTATTGAGAGGTTTAACTAATAAATAAGATATCTGAGTTTTGATTCTCTTATGTAATAAAAAAAAATTTCAATAATATTATGATAAAAATACCATAATTACTATGAGTAAGCACACTAAAATTTAGTTCTTGTCCTGATTTAAATTTTTTAAACCTTAAAAAGAGTTATTCATATGAGCGACTTAAACAATTGTTTGGGAAGTCAAAAGACCAAGACCTTCGGTATAGTATAATAATAAACATTTAGTGCGTCGAGGAAAATAAATAAATTAAAGAAATGGAACTGTGATTGAAATTTTCAAATAAACCTTCCATATTCCCTTCAACAATATCTCAATAAAAAGCATATTAATAGCAGGTTCAATTTCTAGTTATGTGTGTAAAAAATATTTTATTTGGAGATGTATATGTATACCTACTTTGATAATCTCAATGGCTCAAAAGATTTTAATCTTCGGCCAGCAGCTCGGGATATCCTTTATGAATACAAAAGTAAAGACAATATTTATCAATTTCTCATTGTCATGGTCATATATTTTCATTTTCCGTTCTCGGTTTCTTCACCTTCTCATGTGCATCCAGAAGCCTCTTAAAATATATTATAGGGAGCTTCCACTTCCTTTCCTTGAAGATCATCTCTTAAGAATAGCATAATGCTTTCTCACCTCTGGCTTTATCATGATTGAAAGCTAGCTTCCACTGCATTTCCTATTAAACATCACGTGGCTGAAATGATGCACAAGGAGTTGATTGCCAAATATACACGCCTTGTGCTTACTAGTTGGTTGCTAAATTGCAAGGTGATAGCCAAATATTATTTTTATAAACGATGACCAATAAAAGTTAAAAAGCATGACCATACCTTTCGATTGGAGCAGCCATGTGATCTCTGCCTCTTGATCATGAGTGTGGTAATAGAAAAAGAAGGTGTGAATAGAATCAAGTGAGGATGAGCAGTACAGTGGTGGATGGCTTTTTCTGGAGGATCAAAATACAAAGAAAGGTAGCTTCCATTTCCTTTCCATTAGAAATTTTTCCTTACTCTAACCACAAAAATATTTTTAATTCACAAGTAAAAATTTTGAGAATTCCACATATCATGGTCTCTAATTATAACACATGCGAAGGAATTATCACTCAAATAAAAGAAGCCTTTGTTTTTTATTTTTTTAAGGGACTGGCCACCAATATTCAGTACCACATTAGGCACTTATTAATTCAATTTGAGTTAAGCAAAACTAGAAGGATACTAAAGTTCTTCTTACCATATTTTAACGTAGTTACATTTCTAAAATTCAATCTCAAATCTTTTGGTTAAATTAAAATAACCTCTTGCTAATTGATTTACACGCTTGATGGTAAAAAAAATCTTTTCTTCTAGAAATATTTTTTTTTCATTACATTATATATTTATATGTTTTTTAAGAAATTCTCTTAAAAAGAGTATAAAGTAAATTTGTCAAAAATATTATCATAAAAATGCCATAATAATTATGAATATCAATTAAGCAGTTCTTCGAAAAGTCAAAAGTGACCTTTAGGATAATATATCAGTTTAACTTGTCAGTGCATCAAGAAAAACAAACAAATTGCAGTAAAGAAATAAAAGGGCGACCGAAATTTCAAAGCTATCTTCCATAATCCCTTTCATAAAGGACAAAATTGATCAAATTCACAATAAAGTGGTCATCTACTTTCATTATCATATTAACTTTTTAGTACATCAATAAAAATAGATAAAGTACAGAAATGGAAGGGTGGCTGAAATTTCAAAGCTAGCATTCATAGTTGATAGTCCCTTTCCTAGAAGACACTATTGATCATAATTCACACTAAGGTCATTTTTTTGGCATTCTTTTTGATATGTAAGGCCATCATTGGCCCGTGAAGAGGGAATATAAATGCTATATGTATGTATGTATGTATGTATGTATGTATGTATGAAAGAATGGAATGAATATGAAAAACAGAAATTTAATCAAAATTTCCTTTCTTCTTCCCCTTAGAGGATCTTCCTGACCTCCCCAACTTAGGGACTCCTGTCAGTTTTCTCCTTTATCTCAAAGTTACAAAGAAAGGTAGCTTCCATTTCCTTTTCACTAGAGATTTTTCCTTACTCTAACCCACGAAAATATTTTTTTAATTCACGATAAAAAATTAATAGTTCTCTTATTTGAGGATTCCACATATCATGGTCTCTAATTATAACACCATGTGGAGGAATTTTCTCTCAAATTAAAGAAGCCTTCTTTCTTTGGTATTAGACCACTAATATCTAACACTACATTAGGCAATAACTGATTCAGTTTGAGTTAGATAAGACCACAAGAGTAGTAAAATTTTTCCTACGATGTTTTAACATAATTGTATTCTAAGATTAAATCCTAAGATCTCTGGTTAAGCTAGAATAGCCCCTGGTTAATTGATCTATGTGCTTAGTGATAGACAAACCTTCCCTTTAAGAAATATTTTTTCCATTACATTATATATTTATATGTTATTTAAGAAATTCTCTTAAAAAAAAAAAGACCATAAAGAAAATTTGTCAAAAATATTATCATAAAAATGCCATTAATAATTATGAATATCAATTACGCAGTTCTTCAAGAAGTCAAAAGTGACATTTAGGATAATACATCAGTTTAACTAGTCAGTGCATCAAGAAAAACAAAAAAAATTACAGTAAAGAAATAAAAGGGCGACCGAAATTTCAAAGCTATCTTCCATAATCCCTTTCATAAAGGACAAAATTGATCAAATTCACAATAAAGTGGTCATCTACTTTCATTACTGTCTCTATGTATCCTTTCTTTTTCATCATAGTATATCTAGAAGGCCCACAAAAGAAACTAAAGGTAGCTTCCACTTCTTTTCTATGAAGACTTTGTTGCAATAGCCAGCTTTCATTCCATTTCCTAAGAGACCAAACCGTTCAAAGTCACACCACCTTGGTCGCCTTTTATGTCTATCTCTGATATCTAGTATACTATATGGCATACTTTTGGTTAAATGTTTTGAATTATTCAAATTTCAGATAAGAGGTACTTTTGGTGTCTATTCTATCACATAATAAATCTCTCGTATATATAACTTTGTTATGCATAAAAATGATTACCAAATTTGTTGAACTTGTTTCCTTAACATTATTACAAAATTTAAAACAAATGACTAGATTTACCTTTCTAACCTAATGCAATTCCAACATAACAAGTTTATTTATGTGGGAACATAAAAGAGGACAGTTTTTCCTTATCTAACTTACGAATAACTCATTTTTCAATTTGTTAGAAATCTTAACTAACAAATTTTTATGGCATAAAAATATAACTTATGGTAAGCACAAGATTGATAGTTTTGTTTATATATATTTTTAAGAAATTCTCAAATATAACTAGATACTTGTCAATAATAATATCATAAAAATGTCACAATTTCATAGCTAAACAATCGTTTGGGGAGTCAAAATTTTTTCAATCTTTGAAAGGTTTAAGGTCATTTTTTTCATTATTTTCTCTGTTTCCCTTCGTTTTCATTACAATACATATAATAGCCTCACAAAAGAAACTAAAGGGAACTTCCACTCCCTTTCCTGAAAGACCACACTGTTCAAAGTCACTTTCTTGGTCAGTCTTTGGTGATCATTATCTCTCTTTCCTCTGCTTTTCATCACACTTTAAAGAGAAGCCTAATAAAATCTTGCATTGCACACTGCCATCAAGAACCGCAAACACAATTGGAGAGTTCTTCAATGGCTTTTCCTATTCATAAAGCTTCTTCTTCTTCGTCTCCTTCTCCTTCTTATTCTTCCTATTCTTTTGATTCAACACCCCAGAGGGACTACCAAGTTTTCTTGAGCTTCAGGGGAGAAGACACCCGCAAAGGATTCACAAGCCATTTGTATGCTTCACTGAATCAAAAGGGAATCACCACTTTCAAGGATGACAAAGAATTGGAGAGAGGAGATGTTATCTCATCAGAAATCATCAAGGCAATTGAAGGGTCTATGTTTGCAGTCATCGTTCTCTCCCCAAACTATGCTTTTTCCACATGGTGTTTGGATGAACTTCAAAAAATTGTGGAATGTAAGAAAATTTTGGGCCATGAAATTATTCCAATATTCTATGGGGTGGATCCCTCTGATGTGAGAAACCAGAGGAAGTCGTTTGCAGAAGCTTTCAGAAAACACGAGGAAAAGTTTGGAGCAGACAAAGAGAAGCTTCGGAGATGGAGAGATTCCTTAAGGGAAGTTGCCAATGTCTCTGGTTGGCACTCCAAGGAATGGTAGGTCACGTATAGTCAAAATAAATCTGAAAGTTGTTTGATTATTTAGCAAATAGAGCATAGGCTACAACATTGAGGTAAATCTATATTAGGTATTGAGGGGAAAAGTGGTTGAAAGGACAAGCTATTATGTTTCCCTGACTTCTAAGTCTGAGAAAGCTTTTGAAGACATTAGAATTGGAGTTTTCATTCTGATAGAGATATATACGTAACTTTGTGCTTTTTATATTTTTGTGGGTTAATTTGGCTAAGCTTGTTTTTTAACTAATGACAATCTATTATCCTTTCTATCAAATATAGGGTTGAAGCAGAGCTGATTGAATGCATTGTTAAAGATTTGTACAGAAAACTGCAGCCAAAGTTGCCTTATTACAGAGATGACTTAGTTGCAATTGAGTCAAGGGTGGAGAAAGTGAATTCGCTATTAGACTTGGAGTCACAGGATGTTCAATTCATAGGAATCTGTGGCATGGGTGGTATAGGTAAGACAACTATTGCTAGAGAAGTTTATGAAAGAATCCATGTTGCATTTGAAGTTAGTTGCTTTCTTGCCAATGTTAGAGAGGTTTCACAGACAAATGGATTGGTTAACATTCAAAGACAACTTCTTTTTCAACTCAAGCAAAATAGCATTGACATTTTTGACCTGTATGATGGGAAAAAGACAATAAGAAATCTTTTATCCAAGAAAAGAGTTCTTCTTGTTCTCGATGATGTAAGTGAAGTGAGCCAATTGGAGAGCTTGGCAGGGAAAGAAGATTGGTTTGGTCACGGAAGCAGAGTAATAATCACAACAAGAGATATGCATTTGTTGATAGCACATGGAGTAATGCACAAACAGTACAAAGTTGCTGAGTTAAATCATGATGAAGCAGTTAAACTCTTTTCTCAGAAAGCCTTTAAAAGAGAACAAACAAAAGAAGGATATTTGAATTTGTTTGAAGATGTGGTAAAATATGCAGGAGGCCTTCCTTTGGCACTTGAAGTTTTGGGTTCCTTTCTTTGTGGAAGAACTGTACATGCATGGCATAGTGCTTTAAAGCAAATAAAAGATATTCCAGACCCAAAAATTATAGACATACTTAAGATAAGCTATGACGGATTACATTCCACAGAGAAGACTATATTTTTGGATATAGCATGCTTCTTCAAAGGGAAGGAAAAAGGTGAGGTGATAGAAATAATGACACATTGTGGCCATTGTCCTGAAATTGGAATTGAAATTCTCATTGAAAAATGTCTGCTAACTCTAGTTGATGACGAGTTATGGATGCATGATCTACTTCAAGAAATGGGCAAGAACATTGTTTTTGATGAATCTCCAAAAAATCCTGGAAAACGTAGTAGGTTGTGGTCACTAAATGATGTTAATAGTGTATTGGTAAAAAATAAGGTACATACTTGACTTCTATACAATTATTGTACTTCCTATCTAATATATTGTGGTATAAGGTACAAATTACCTATATCAGTACAATACATTCATTTTCTTTTCTTTTTTTTTTTTAAATTTTTACTAGGGAACTGAAGCAATTGAAAGCATAGTGTTGGACTTACCTCAACGATATGAGAAAGATGATGGAATAGCTTTGACCTTATCTCAAGGATATGAAGCATGCTTACACCCAGATGCCTTCTCAAAGACAAGTCAGTTGAAATTACTCAAGTTGTGCAAGATGCAACTTCCCCGTGGCCTCAATTGTCTTCCTAGTGCACTAAAAGTTCTTGACTGGATACAATGTCCTTTGAAACCTCTGCCACTTACCGATGAATTTGATGAACTTGTTGATCTCAAATTGTGTCACAGTAAACTTGAACAACTTTGGAATGGAACAAAGGTGAGACATTTCCATCAAAATCTCTTCCCTATGTCCTGACAACATTGGAAGCTAACATCTTTTTTTTTTTTTTTCCAACTCAAATGTTTTTACCAGTTTCTAGGATGTTTGAAGTTCATCGACATGAGTTTTTCCAAGAACCTAACCAGAGTGCCAGACATTTCTGGAGTTCCAAATCTAGAAAAGTTGGTTTTGGAAGGTTGTGAAAGCTTATTTGAAGTTCATCCATCTCTTGGGCTCCATAGAAAGCTTGTTCTAGTGAATTTTGAAGATTGTAGAAATCTTAAATATCTTCCAGGTAAACTGGAAATGAGTTCAATGGAGCATTTGATTCTTTCTGGCTGTTCCAAAGTTAAACAGCTTCCAGAGTTTGGCGGAAGCATGCTAAAATTATCAAGTCTTTCTTTAGAGGGAACTTCCATAAAAGAGCTGCCCTTATCAGTTGGATGTCTGATTGGCCTTGTTGTTTTAATGTTAAAGGATTGCAAGAATCTTTGTTGCCTTCCAAGTACTATTCAAAATTTGAAGTCTCTTAGGATTCTCAATATATCTGGATGCTCAAAACTTTCTCGATTGCCAGAAAATTTGCAAGAAATCAAGAGTTTGACTGAACTTAATGCAAGTGGAACTGCTATTGAAGAAGTAACTTCGCGCATCTTGCCAGAAAACCTTGAAGTATTATCCTTTCAGGGTTGCAAGTCCAGGTCATGGGATTGGCTTATGGACTTTTGGAGTACTCCTCAAGACCAAGAAGGCTTCAGGTTACCTCATTCATTCTCAGCTTTCTCCTCATTGCGAATATTAAATTTAAGTTATTGCAATCTCTCAGATGGATCAATCCCTGGTGATATTGAATGCTTATCATTATTGTTGAGCTTGGATCTAAGTGGCAACAATTTTACTTGCCTACCTAACGGCATTTCTGAACTTTCTATGCTGACCTCTCTTCGCCTAAATTGCTGTAAGAGGCTCCGATCATTGCCAGAACTTCCACTAGGAATAGAAGTATTAGATGCACGCAATTCCACTTCATTGGAAACTTTCGAATCTAATTCTTCAAAGCAGTGTAGTCTTGTCCCATGGAGTAAGAAATATAACTATTATAGAGGCAGATCTTTTACACCGCGAAGATCCATAAACATTGCCCCAGAACGATGCAGGTTTGCCTTATCGGGTAAGGGGTGGATCTTTGAAGAGAATAACATTTATCAGGTTTGCTTCCTCTTCTCCCTCTTTATGTTTACATATATGTGAGATACTCTTCTTCTTCTTTTTTGTTACTCATTCAACTAAAACAAATTTTATACAGGAAAACAATATGCCGAGAGCAAAATTTCACATGCTTATACCAAGTGATAAGATTCCATCTTGGTTTGACACTAAAAATAATTCTTCTTCTTTGGCAACACTACGACTACGAATTCCTCATAGTTGGCCTATGACTGAATGGGTGGGAATTGCTTTCAGTTGTATATTAGTACGCAAGGATTGTCCATCAAAACTGTATCCTAATTTTGGTCATCGCATTTCTTATAAAATGGAAGATGGACTAAAATGCAATGCTTTCTGTGTGAGTTGGGGTCCTCCTAGTGAGCCAATTCAGCCTCACCTTTCCATTATCTATATGTCTGCTGAAGAATTCCGTGACAAAATTTATAAAGACAGTGATTGTAGTGAAATTGAGTTTAGGTTTCAAACAACCGGTGACAGTAAAGGGATGGGTATAATAGGGTGTGGTGGTCGTCTGGTATATGAGCAAGATTTTGAAGATTGGAACAAAACAATTTGGTCAATGCAACAATAGTTTGGGAAACTTGAATCTGCCAATGACATCTTCCTGTGAATCTTGTCATGAACTATATCAGTAAGATACTATACAAGTAGAGAAGTTTGAATGTCTGAAAGGCTTTGATTTATATCTATGAATACTTGAAGAATGGTATTATATACATATTTATTTATGCACATCCAATTTTTATACTTATTTCTTCTCTCTATATATTTATTTTACTTTTATATTTACAGTTTTACTCATGCAATCAATTACAAAATGTGAGATGTACAATGAGATGTGCACTAACAAATGTGCATCAAGTGTTTCCCTTACTTGAATTAATAGAATGTTTGTTCTCTTATTTGTCATACCATGCATGCCTCTTTGTTTTGTTGGGAAAACCATTGCGCATATTATACATATATGTTATTGCAAAGTATTTTACTAGTAGTTTTAGGTTTTGCTATACACTCCTTGAGAATTGCATTGTGAGTTTAACATTCAAACACTTGGAATGGATTTAAAATTTATGCTTAACTGCAATTTTAGTCCCATGTAAATAACCTGAGCTTTTCTAGTTGGTGTTTTTTAAAACAATTGAACCACCTTGTCCTATATTCAATTGAATTTGGTTCCTTAGTCTTTGATCCAAAATTAAATTTCTCAGGTCTAGTTTAAGGTGTAAATTTCTCTAATTCACAAACTCACCGTTTAGATGAAATTTTTAAAGTGTTGTGAATCTTGATACAAAGTTTAACTTAAACTTTTTGGTCCTTCTCTTGTTTAAAAATTAACAATTTGATCCTTCTATACTCACAAAATGTATAATTTTAGTTCTTCGGTATTTGAGCCTATTTAAATTTCCTAGGTCTAACTTATGTTGTAAAGTTTCCTCAATCACAATTTCATCATTTAAATTGAAGAGTTGTTTTGTCACTATGCCATGAAACACCTTTTACAGTGCCATTTTTACAAGCATACAATCTAAATGTTGTCTACGGTTGAGGCAGAAGCATATAGGCAACACTTGTATTAAAACAGCAGTCTATGTGTCTCACACAAATAGTGCTTACCAGTCAAAGCGTTGTAGTAAAAAAGACAGTGCTCCCCTAGTAAGCAATGTCTATGTGCCTCACATAGGTAGCGCTTAATCGGTGAAGCATTGCCTATGTCCCCAAATTTTTTTTACGTTTTACCCCATAGCTATGCTCTTACAGAAGATTATCTATTCTCCTCAATCCCAAACTTGCATTCAAAAACTATTACAAGCATGCGCAAGAACTACCTACTTTTAGCCCTTATACTACTCACAACCTATTACACATAGGAAAAATCACTAGCACATCTCATTTTGTATGCTCTTTGTACATCTCTTGAGTTTTAGTTTATTTAAAATAGTAAAATTGTAAATAAAAAAGTAAAAGAAATAAAAAGTAGAGATAAATTCTTTTTTTACCTCCTCACATTATTTTCAATTCTAAAATAAACACTTATATTTTAAACTAAACAAAATAAACCTTTACATTTCAAGCTAAAAATAAAAGTAGACTTTATTAAGATATTTTTTTATTCGTTCAAAGTGTTCATTTTTACTTTTAGCTTGATATGTGAGGGTTTATTTTGTTCAATTTGAAAAGTGAGGGTCTTTTTTTATATTGACAATAATGTAAGAGACAAAAAGGAATTTTTCAATAAAAAAGTATGAGGGATGTGAAAGAATTATAGCGATCAATTAGTTCAATCTATAGGATGTTATTAACACAATTAATTAGTTAAAGGCATACATGGTTAAGAGAAACACATAATAGACATAATAGGTTGACAGGTAGATATTGATCTCGTGCCTATATACAATTGAACGTGCATCGTCAATGGATCAAACACATTACATTTATAGGTAGAAACGAGAGGTTTTGCCCAAAGTATGTGTTTTACTCAAACTAAGTAACCTACCAATCATAGTTACCTAAAACACATGGGTCACACTACTCGTCCATATAAGATTTAAACACGCCAGGCCCAAGCACAATTGATCATGACTAGCCTAAAACTATGAACTATATCAACACTTATTAATTTGATTTTTATTAAAATAGTTTGATTGTGCTAGCCTATACTGAGAAATTCTAAAAATCTCCTACTTAGGCTACATAATCAAGTTTTAAAGAAAATAGAATCTCCAGATTAATGTGGCCATACTAGTGTCAAACGTGGCAATAAACTTGATAGGTCCACATATGGAAATACAAGACCATTAACCATGTAGAAAATCATTCTCAATAGGAGCAATGACATCATCCACGAGGCACTCATACTTCCAATGACCTAACAACTTACATGGACTGCGATAAAGGAAAACATGCCAAATAAGCCCACTAAGTTATCAAAACGAGTAGTATGCATAGTTATCTCAATGATCTTAACATGATCTTAACATCAATGGTCTTAACATCAAACCAAAATGCCCACTAAGAATCAACATGATCTCTCAATATTACACAATGAGAGTGGGTCCACAGTTATCTCAATGATCATGCCATAAATGACCCATTTAAAACAAGTAGTATGCATAGATTTCATATGGCAATAATAAAATGACAGTAATAATAGTAACAATCAAGTATCATAACACAATCAAAATACACCACTGTTATCAAAAGCACAAAAACAATATAAATATTTACTAATATATATCATTTCATACAAAAGCCGAATCACCTAAATACAACATCCCCAAAAGTTACATTACCCCCAATACAACTTTCAATAAAATAGCCAAATAATTCGGCCACAACAAAATTGTATTTAGTGCTACGGTTTCAATGAAATTCATATCACCCTCATACAATTTTATTTTTTACTAAATTCATTTGATTTAATTTTTTTTTTACAATTCCATTTAATATAATTGTATCTTTTTAATTTTATTAAAAATCAATTCATTAAAAATAGATTAAATAAGTAATTATTTAGAATAAAATAATAATTAAAATACATAAATAAAGAATATCAAGTAATTGTATTAAAATTAAATGAATGAATAAATCATTGAAAATAAGAAAATTTTAAAAAAATTTATGAATAAATTAATATTTTTCTGTTTTTCCTTTCCCCCAATCATGACATTAATGTCCGAATGCAATCCTCTCAATCTCCCAATTGCATGGGTCAGTCCTCTTCTTCTACAATGGCCCTCTGATAGTTCAAATGACTGTTCAAACTATTTTATTAGAGGAATCTTCCCCTTCATCTTTCACTACATCAGGATCTTATGCACTTTGTCATCCATTAATACAAAACTCTATTACCACAAGATCTCTATACTCATATTGAGCTGGGATTAGAGTCTCAATAGTTGCAACAAACTTAAAGACCCATTTGAATATGTTTCTAAAAGAGAATTTTTGAAGTATAGCCTTTTTGAAATAGCTTTTATATGAAACAGAAGCCATTTGTGTTTGGATCCAATAAAATAAACGCACTTTCTCAATAGTTGCAACATATTCTTTTAATATGTACATTGTGGTTTGAACATAGTGGACGCCTCCGAATCTTGTTGTGGAAGGTGCATTGATAGCCTACCATATAACTAAAATGAATTAAAAATAAATTAATATTAGTAATTATCTAATACAAGATATGTTTGATTTTTTAATCTCTACTACAACTCTATAAGATAATATTAAATGCAAACACTACACTATTCATAATATTATTTAATTGTAAAAATAGTAAAAATAAAACAAAAAATAAAATTTTAAAAAAAAGTGCCTCTAAATAATAACATTATTTTTTACGGGAATAAAAACATTATTAAACATTGTGTATAAAAGATTGTTTATAAAACTCCCTAAATCATTTCCCATTTTCAATAAAAACATTAATTTTTTTACGAGAATAAAAACATTATTAAACCACTATACTTTATAATTTTTAAAATTATTAAAAAATTTCTTTAAAAAAATTATTTAATTTCCCTTGAATTATAAATTTCAAAACGAACTTTCTTCTTCAACAGCATTTTTTCACATATTATGTCTCATTTTTATTTAAAAAGTTATAAAATATTTTATTTATTTAAAATATATAGTACTAAATTATAACAATATTATTTGATTTTGAATTATTGAATTGACTTTAAATTTTAAATTTCAAATCTAACCTTCTCATCCGTCCCTCGTTGTGTTTGTGTCTAAAATAATATCTCTCCTTTTAACAAATATTATTAAAATATCATACTTGATTAAAATATTATCAATTCATTAAAATATTTATTTTACATTTTGGGCATTCATTTTATTTTATTTTTATTTGATATCATGTCTCTAATTAGTAAGAAAATATTATTCTATAACACCTATTGATTAGGCATTCATATATTAGAAGATATGAGAATATACACTTCTTTTGCATAAAAAGGACAATTTATATAATAACTTCCACCGGAAAGTAATCATTGTTCTTAAAGCGCTTTTTGAATTGAATTAAGATATGCAATTTTGTTTTTAAAAGAGACATTATGCATATTTGCTAACTATTTTTTCTATTATTGATAATAGTAAAATCTCAACATGATGCTAGACATATTGAAAATTAAAAAAAAAAAAATCAACCTTAATAATTATCTACTCTAAAAAAATTTGTTGTTTCAAGTAAAACGTAAATATATATTTATGCATAAAACCTACAGTGAAAGTTGAGAAAATGTAATGCGTTGCTAAAAGGAACTCAACAGAGAAATGAAGTGGTCAAACAAATGAAGAAAGGAAGAAGATGATGAGCATATGAAAAAATGGAGTTGTAGGCTTTTATAGAACGATGAGAGCCTCTCTCTTTACCCTCCATCCAATTTTCGAAGTTTCCTATGTATTGTCTAGGATCCTCTGATCCTCCTCATTCTTTGATCCTTCCTCGGACTCCATTCCCTGAAATCTTCATCCTCACCCCTAGGGACTATTCTTATCATGTCCCTGATTTGTACCATTCTCCCTGTTGGGTATCGTCTAAGATAACATTTTCCCTTATCCCTTTGTTATCTACTTTGGTAACTAACCACCATCCAAGGCCTCACAGCTCTCTCCCCATCCTCTCTGGGTTGTTCCAAGTCTATACCTCATAATTCATCTTTGTTTGGGTAGTTGTCTTACATGTGACCATACGTCCCGCAACTGAAGCATATTTCATGAAGACCCTTATATTCTATGTAGATCATTCGGCCATCATTATCTAGTTGGGATACTAGGGGTTTTGTCAAGTTGACCTTAACACAGAGCCTTGCAAATTGTCCTCTTGCTTTTGCTATGGTTTTATAGTCCACTTTAAGAACTTTCCCTATGCAGTTGCCTAAAACTTTCAGTAGTAGTTTGTGATAAAGTTCCATTGATATCCCCCTCAACTGGACCCACATATCAGTTTTATCTATAGTCACTACTTCTAGTTCAAAGTTTGGTACTAGGGGCAGCCACAGTGCGGTTCAATGCAGATTTTGGAAAAATTGTAAACCAAACCACTCAATAATTTGTGGTAGGGTTAGGTTTAGATTTTTAAAATTTCAAAATAAAAATCAAGCCACTTAATTGTGGTTTGGTTCAGCCGGTTCGAGCAGTTTATGAAATCACTACATAATCTAATAAACAAAAAATTCAGTAATCATTCAAGTCACAAAATGATTATTGTAAGAACACTTTATTATACAAAAGTCACAAGTATTTAAGTATATCTATACGAAGCATCAAAATCAACATACCTAAATCAGATTTCAAAAATAGTAGTTCATTACATAGTTTAAAAACATTAGACAAATAAAGTTACATTATATCTATATCAAGCATTTTAACACTTATGTTTAGTTTTCTTTGGTTGTTGGTGTTAGGGTTATACATTTAGTGAAAAAAGTCATTTTGGTTTCTTAACCTTTTAAGTTTTCTTATATTTTATATATAATTATGCGTATAAAAAATAATATACATATAATTATATGTGTAAAAATTTAAAATAGAGATATATGGAGTGCGATTTGATTTTTATGAATTTTTTAAAGAGGCCAAACCACAAACCTTTTAGAATTTTTGAAATTCCAACCAAACCAAATGTAATTAAATTAGTTTGGATTTAATGTGGTTTGGTTTGGTTTGGTTCAAGCAGATTGATTCAGATTATGGCCACCGGGTACCCATTTCTTAACATAAACGCAGTGATCTAGAACCATCCATGGTCCCCCAGAAGCACAATCGTATAATCCTTCCTGGAGTCAAACTTGGCTAGCTAGTAATCATTCCCTAGGTCAATAAGAGATATGTTCCCAGATAACTCCCAGAGCATTCTAAGTTTATCTTGCAGCCACTGGTATCATACCTTTTTACCTAGGAGTTTCACAATGAGACTCATACTCCAAGGTTTGTAATTTTTCTCCCTTAAGTTCTCAGGTATATGCACTAGCTTCTTGTGAGGGAACTCTTCACTATTAGTTACTTGTACGCCTCCAACCACCATCATGTCATCGTCATCCACTTCATCGTAATCCTCTTCCTCTTCATTTTCGTTGTCTGTCTTTCTACTATCCGCATTTGATCCTAAGAGTTCTGCTTTATAGGACTCTTTCGCACCCTCCACTGGTTGAGATACTTCCCCCATCTCCATGTCCTTCTCTCTTAGTTCCATGGTGTCGTCCTCTCTCTCTTTGAGGAGTTCTAGATCCCCATAGTTCACCAATCCTGTTTGGGACCCTGCAAAGCCTTGTCTAGCTCCTTCGTCCTCTATCTTCTTCACGCTTCCTTGGAAGAGATCTTTCTCCTCCATCACATCGCCGTGCGCCTTCTCTCTCATCTCTACCATTCTACCTACTTCAACTTTTTTATTTGAAAGCCTCTCTCTTTACTCTCCATCTAATTTTCAAAGAGTATATAGTCAAATACAAATGCAATGGGTCAAGAGTCTGAAAATTTTTGTTCCATCTATTACACCCTCAACTTTTGCATGGACTCTTTTCTTTTTTCAAAAAATGTGCCATGTGTCTACTTGTTATTGGTTAGCCAAAATTTTTATCTTAAAAAAAAAAAAAACACACCTTTTAAGTGAATCTTTGCATCGTAGAGATTCTTCTATGTGTGGGTGTGTGTTTTTTTTTTTTTTTGTACTTGCCATATGTCATCTCGAAAGGGAGAAAATTTACAAAATAATATTGCGAGGTATATTAGTTACTTGTTATTTTGACCCTCTTCAACTATATAATTTATTCTTTTTTTTTTTTGTAAAATTTACAAAATTGTATAGACGTGATGTGATTTTAGGCATCTCATGTTTCGCTTTTCCACAAGTGATGCAATATCTGCTAATTTCGCATTATAAGACTTCAACTTCTAACAAGTGTCAGCTTGTAGGCAGAAATTGTAGTTCTTTAATGCAATTTTTGACTAAAATGGTGTATATAGGTAAATATTTGTAAAATTGGTGTATATTGGTAATAATTATTTGAATGTTGTATATGTATATGTGTATAAAACTTCCCAAATTATGTCCAACATTCAATAAAAACACTATTTTTTATCTTAATAAAACATTATTTTTTAATGAGAATAAAAACATTATTAAACCATTATGTTTTATAATTTTTTAAGTATTAAAACACAGTTTTCTTGTAAACTACTTAATGTTTTTGAATTTTAAATTTTAAAATAAACTCTTTAGTTGGAGAACATTTTTTTTTTATCACATGTTGTGTCTCATTTTTATTTGAAAAGGTTATAAGATATTATATTTATTTAAAATTTATATTATGAAATTATAACAATATTATTTTATTTTGAAAATTTAATTTTCAAATCTAACTTTCTGATGGAACAAAAATTTTGTCCCTCATTGTGTCTAAAATAATGTCTCTCTTTTTATCATAAAATCATTAAAATAACATACTTGATTAAATATTATTAATTTATTAAAAAATATTTTATATTTTGGGCATTTATTTATTTATTCATTTTTTCTTTGTTTTATTTTGACATTATTTCTCTAATTATTAAGAAAATATTATTCTATAATGCCTATTGATTAGGTAGTCATATATTAGAAATTTGAGATCATACAATTCTTTTGATAGTAAAAAGGACAATTTATATAATAACTTCCATTATTGTTCTTAAAAGTACTCTTTTTTTTTAATCGAAGTAACATATGAAATTGTGTTTTTCAAAGAGACATTATGCATCTTTGCTTAATTTCTATTATTGAGAATAGTCAAATCTTAACACAATGGTAGACATATAAAAAAAGAAAAACATTCAGCATTAAAAAAAAAAGTATAATTTTATAGAAGGAGCGTATATAAAAAAGTATGATTTTAGTCAAATCTTAAATATATACTTGTGAATAAGATAAGTGTACCTCTTGAAGAAAAGTGTATGTCGAGAAAATGTAATACACCACTAAAACCCAACAGAGAAATGAAACAGAAAAGCAAATGAAGAAGAAAAGAATATAAGCAAATGAAAAAGGGAAGCATATGATTTTATAGAACCACGAGAGCCTCTCTCTTTACTCTCCATCCAATTTTCAGAGTATTTAGTTAAATACAAATGCAGTGGGCTAAGGGATTCGTCTTTTTATTTATTTATTTATTGTTTTACTTGCCATGTGACATCAAGGTATTAGATGATCCTCTTTAACTATAAAAAAAAAATAGCAATATGGTAAAATTGTATAAACGTGATGTGATTTTAGACTTTCCACAGGTGATACGATATTTGCTAGTATTGCATTACTTGACTCCAACTTCTAACACTATAAGAAAGCAATAAGATAGCTAAAAAAATTAGCGATGACTAAGCCAATGCTAATTTATAGCAAAAGATAAAAAAAAAAAAATAAAATAAAATAAATTGAGAGGAGCATTAGCATTGGGCAAGCTGATGAAAAAGTAAACATTGTTGGTCAAACTAAGTTGATCGGGATATTTAACATTGACTTATTTCTTAGAAAAATATGTGTTGGCTTTAGCCGACACTAATGATACAAAATATCGCTCTTTCATTGGTTGATTTCGCGACATTAGTATCAATCATGGCTAATGCTACTAATTTTTTAAAAAATGCAATAATTAGCATTGGTCAAGCCGATGCTAATTGTGCACTAAATTCACCACTGTGCCTCTTTCTCTTCATTTTCCTTCCTTTTCCTTCTTTCTTCCTTTTGGTTCTCCCTCTATTTCTCACCCCAAACTTCATTTTCTTGTGCATTTGAACCTCTTATTGCATTCCTAGAATTGTAATCAACTCCCCATTGCATTAGGTTCAATTTAATCGATGATTTTTTATTTTCGTTATATATTTTGAATTTTTTCTATCTAACAAAATTAATCTTGCTTTCAATTATCTAATTCATTCTCTTTGTGTATTTCAAGTATCTTTAGTGAAACTAGCACTCTTTACTTGTCAAGGTATGTCTGAATTCTTTGGCTATATTTATCTTGTTTGTGTTGCACAGATTGATTGATTGTATGATTAATTTGATTGTAAATTTAGTATGTTTAATTTAAATTGATGTATCAATATTTTTAGTGGATATGTTTAATTTAAATTGTTTAATTTAAATTCTAATTTTAGTGAATGATTGATATGTATGATATGTAATTATAGTGTATTTTATTTTTGTTATGTTATTGTTTGATTGGTTGACATGTATGAAATGTTTATGTGAGGTTTTATTTGAATCTATAAATGTTATATTTATTGATATGTTAGAATTTCTTAATTATATCTCTCATTAGTGGAGAACAAGGCTTAATAGTTTGTTTGGATATTATGTGGGAATCTTATTTAGTTTTAAAATGTCTTGTTATTTGAAAATGAATTTTTGGGAAATGTGCATGATATAGAGGTTATACTACCAATTTTTTTTCAAGTTCTTGTAGTACTCTACATATCTAATGTAAAAGATAGATATTACTAAAAGTTAAAATTAAAAATCTTATTAAAGTTACTCAAAAAATTAAAACTTTAGTTAAAACATTCTTGCATAATCAATTAAAATAATAAGATCCCTTTATAGTAAATTAAAATTCTAAGCTAAATTAATTTAGTAATTCTAATAAATTAAGATCCCAATTTAAATTTAGGTTTATGGTTGAAATTGCAAAAAAAATTATGGAAATGTTTAGGTAGGATTGTAATTGAAAAATTGATGGAAATTTAAAGGTGTTTAGAGTTTTTAGTTTATGGGTCAGGGTTCAGAGCTCCCTATTTTGAATGCGTTTGAAATTAAGTTGTCAAATCATAATTAAAATAATAGAGAATGTAACAATAAAAAAAAAAAAATCACCCTTGCTTCTTTGTTATTTTAATTATGATCTTGTAACTTACTATTTATTGTTGTGAAGATACATAATCTTTCTGCAAGATTTCAGCATACTTGGCGAAGCACATGGAATTGCATTGTCCACATTGACAGTGAGGCAAGGGTCTGTATTGGCGCAACTCCTCCCATACAGCACTGAGTTCAAAGAAATATTCATCTACTTAATTAGATCCTTAGACAACTGTGCAGAGCTTTCGCTATAGATAGCAGATTCGAACATCATCAACTTGACCAAATCTTTGTTCAAGTTTGTACTAGATTTCATAGGCATCATTCAGATAAAAGATTGTGGCTGAAATAGAAGGAGATATGGACTTTAGTAACCAAGATACAAAAAGGTCATTACATCGCTGCCATTGAGGTAATAATGATGGATCTCCAATGGGTTTGCTGATCTCGCTTGTCAAGAAGCCTTGCTTGTTTCGAATGAAGACAGCCAAAAGAAATAATCTTCTCCAAGTTGAATAGTTGGAGGTTGTCAGCTCTGGGGACACATAGACAAAATTGAAGCTACCTAAAGGATGAATGTAAAATGGTGAAGAAGAATCATCCATTTGAGGGATTGAAGAAATAGTAGAATAGCTGTTTGCCATTGATGTTAATTTCCCACTTGAGTTACAGGTGAGAAAGAATAGTTGCGAACCAAGAATCTGCAAGATGCAGGAGAAGATGATCTGAACTAGTACGAGATGCGGAAGACGGTGATCAGAACTAGAATGGCTCTGATACCATGTGAAAAACTTTGAGTAACAGAAGAGAAATACTGGAAGATCAAAGAAGAAGAATGAAGGAATTGAATTTTCGGTATTGTGTTAATATCATATGTGTTTTCACATTTATATGTACAATTGCAAGAAGATAAATTACATCAGCAGGCTAGCTGTTATAACTGATTTCTAGAAGCAACTATGAAACTGATTCTAACTAAATCTAACTAATTGAAGGCAGAAGTATATGTTAGTTGTGTCAGTTAGGATTTTGTGCATGTATCGTCACAATTGTTTTCTTATTCGGTTAGTTTAGTAGTACTAGCCAACTAAAAGGACTTACATAACTGCACTCGTAGGTAATTTTTCTTGTAATTGAGAATTTTCAATACTCAAGAAATCAATTTACTATGCATGTTGTATTGATTAATTAGTTTATTTATTAGTTTTTTTTTACTTATTCTTTAGGGGTTTAAATTTGGAGTTCCATTTTAAAATTAAACATAATATACAAATTGTTTTTCCTCTTATTGTCAAATGTCTTTTCAACAAGATAAGGGCAAGATGCCTATTGTAACATCCCAGGTCTCACCACTCCTTTGTGTGTGGTCTCACCCAGCGGTCTCACCTGGCCACATCACTCATAGGACTTCTTGCTTCCTCTTGCAAGTTTTTGCCTTCCGCAAGTCTCGAACCCTGTACCTGGGGATAAGTACTTAGATTCATAGAGACCTGCTACCATTAGACTTACCCCAAGGTACCGGGTTCGAGACCTGCGGAAGGCAAAAACTTGCAAGGGGAAGCAAGAAGTCCTATGAGTGACGTGGTCAGGTGAGACCACACACGAAGGAGTGGTGAGACCTGGAACATTACAATAAAAGACACCTTTTTATGTCACATCCTCGCTGGGTCTATGCCATGCCAAGGATGGAGCACTACTCAGGTATTGTCCCTTAGGCCCGTTAGTTCAAGTTCATGAGTCTGCAGCCCCATCCTTCCTCGAACTAGGAACCTTAAGGGATTTGGATAACTTTTGAAGAGTTAGGGTTTAAATTGTTTAAGTGCCAAGAGAATACTTATCTATGAGATATGTGTTGGTGGTGGGGGGGGGGGTGGGAAAGGGTTTTCTCTATGTTTTAAAATGAACTTTCTTGTGGAATAATATTTTTTTGTCACATATTGTGTTTCATTTATTTAAAAAGGTCATAAAATATTATATTTATTTAAAATGTATAACTAAATTATTCTAAACTATTTGGTTAAAATATTAAAAATAAAATTATTTTTATTTTAAAAATATTTATTAAAATATTATAATTTTAAGATTTAAGTAGAAGAACGCCAATTTAATTGCCGTTTTGTTCTCTTGAAAAACTAATACTATAAAAATCGCTAGTTTGACTGGCTTTTTAAGGTGGGAAAACATTGGGGATGACAATTTTCCTGAAACCCAATGGGCCCCACCATTTTTACTCGGTCAGGCATGGGGATATGGCGAGAAAATAAGATATGGGGAGGATGGGATCTTAATAAGTAATTTTACGAAATTAGGTACAAACATGGTTACTAAAGTACCCACACCATCCCCCGTACATTATATTTTTATATGTGGAAATAAATTATATAATTTATACTACGTGTATATTACATAATAAATTAAAATAAAATATTAGCATATAAAAATTTCAGCTTTTGCCATTACCTCTTACCTTAATTCCCAAATCTCACTCTCTTCCATATTTGTCAATAGTGACACCAATCCTCTTTCTCACTCCCTCATGTGACAAAGAAGAGCATTATCATATTATTGTTTGAATTTTATCTAATTCTTGTTGTTTGATATTATAATATTATTGTTTGAGGTTTTTTCTTTTGTAGTTTTTGTTGGAGATATTTTTATCATTTTGTTAATTATATTAATTCATAATTTTTGAGCGTGTAAAATTTATCATAATTTTTTAAATTAATAGATTGAGTCTCAAAAATTGATTAATTAAAGTGGCAAGATAAAGATTTTAATAAAAACCCATTCTAGATTAGGTTTAGAAATGGGCCTAAACCTTTTAACTTCAGATTTATGGCTACGGAGGGGCTTGCCCCAAACCAGCCTCATTGGAGTCCCTAGAAAGCACCACTTAAAAGTGGTGTAATATATATATATATATATATATATATATATATATATATATATATATATATAATAATAATATCATTAAAAAAGCTCTACAGTAATTTAAATTTACAATTAGTTTGAATTTGATAAATTGTAAATTAAGAACTATATTAATAAATTTATATTCCACGCATACACACGCGCTCATCTAACTTTCTCAAGGACAACATTTTTATTACCTTTTTTTTTTTGTCTAAAATAATGTCTCATTTTTATTATAAAATTATTAAAATATTATATTTGATTAAAATATATCTATTAAATACTTATTTTATATTTTTTGCATTTATATATTTTTTATTTGTATGCTTTCAGATATTATGTCTCTAATTAGTAAGAATATATTATTCTATATCACCTATTATTCTAATTAACATATGCACTTATGTTTCAAAATAAACATTGTACATATTCGCTTAACTATTTTTTCTGTTATTGTTAATAGTAAAATCTTAAGACAACCTTAGACATATATAAAAAAAAAAAAAAAACTTTACAAATTATCAACTCTAAAAAAAATAATTATTGGGAAGTAAGAGTATATTTAAAATGTCATTTAACTTAATTTATAAATTTATTTGATTAAAATAAAAGTGTTTGATAAATAAATTTATTTCATTAATTTATAATATTTTTTGAGACGTAACGTTTTGAGTTCCGCTCATGTCCTTGGAACGAGTTCTGTGATTACATTTTGAGCTTGAAGGCTTTCAGTTGAAAAAAAGAATAAAGAAAAAGCAAAATGGGAAAGAAATAAAAGAGGGAAAACACAATCAGAAATCCTTTCTAGGGTTCGAGATCCATACAATAGGTTCTCGTTTCTCATCACAATCTCAAAATTGAGGCTTGTACAAGGTGAGGAAGAAAGCAACGTCGCTGGAAAACGGTGCCGTTCGGAATTCTTGAAGCACCGTTGGGAAGTCGGCTGTAAGTAAAATTTCGTCCTTCGTTTTAATTCATTGAAATGCTGAACTCCCAATTGCTAACTGAATATCTTTAATTAGATTCTGTAATTTATGGCTTTATGGGATGACTATAGTTTCTAGTTTGGGATTTGTAATCAAGGAGTTCTATGAGTCGATTGAAACCAGATTAGTTCTGGGTTCTGGAATATTCTTGTGCTTGTTTACTTTGACAAATATCAGGGCGTTTTTGGATAGGGAAGGAATTGTTTTAAAAGATACTTTTTTAAGCAAAAGCAAAAAGCTTGAAAGATCCAATTTTTGCAAAATAGCTTTTTCCACAACTGAATTGCATTTTTAATGATAGTTTCTCTTTCCAAATGCCCCCAGTTTGAGAATCAAAACGTTCTGCATGGTTTACTGCCCACTTTATATTGTTTGTGCAGGGGGGTTTCATCAGGCCTAGTGGAAGTCTATCTGGTTGGTCTTAACTGGAGAGGGGTTGGGGCCCTTTTAATGTAATTTGATTTCACTGGTGTTAGTATGATAAGAACGTGGTTACATGGTTTGCTGTTGTGGTTGCTTGCATATCAGTTATCTATAGAATTGCTTGTCTCTTTTATATGCATTGATTTCCTAATATCATTGGGAATTTATTGGATCTTTAGCTGTTATATTGTTGAATTTGCCAAGCTGGCTGGCATATTTTGTTATATAATTTTGTTAATGGACCTAATTATGTTGGCTAGTGTATTCCCAGCTACATCCTTGTTCCTATTAACAGTCATGATTTTGATATTTTTTCCTTTAAATTGGAAGAAAGAGTTGGGTAATGTTGTTGAATTTGGTTAGTTGACTGGGGTTGTTTGATTTTTGGAATCTGCAACAGAGAAATTGGTTAATATAAGAAGCAGCGTACGTGCTTAATTTTATTTTGGGCTGATCTAAATGATTTGTAATGCTGACAAAGTGGAGTACATGTTTGAATGTTTTAGAACCTATTCTGAGATTGCCTATTTTGTTAATGGACCTAATTATGTTGGCTAGTGTATTCCCAGCTACATCCTTGTTGCTATGAACATTCATGATTTTGATCTTTTTTCCTTTAAATTGGAAGAAAGAGTTGGGTAATGTTGTTGAATTTGGTTAGTTGACCGGGGTTGTTTGATTTTTGGAATCTGCAACAGAGAAATTGGTTAATATAAGAAGCAGCGGATGTGCTTAATTTTATTTTGGGCTGATCTAAATGATTCGTAATGCTGACAAAGTGAAGTACATGTTTGAATGTTTTAGAACCTATTCTGAGATTGCCTTTCATTCTTCCTTATGCTTAGTTTCTGATCTTTAAGATTGCCATTTTTTTTTTTTTTTTTTTTTTGTTAGCTGTCATGCTGAGGCTGATTTAATTGATTTGCACTTTGGATTTGACAATATATATCTGTTTTCTTAATATTCCTATGGCAGTAAGTTCTACTTATCAGAATCTGTTGAACTAGATGCCAACATGGTATGTGCTTGAGTCATTTATCTTGTTGAATTGAGACAACATGCTAAGATTGTTGTATTGCTTTGGCTAGAATCTTATTCCATGTGCAGTGGAATCTAAAACATGTGAATTTGATTCTGTATTGTTACTATTGTGAACAGAAAATCATTTTGGAGTTTAAAATTTAGTAATTGGTGGCTCATTTGCATTATTTTGGCAATGCGTTTAATAAATGCAAGATGACAATTGACATTGCTTGTGGTAAAACTTTGTATCTAGTTCATATTGTCTCTCTCAATTGCAGTATTTGATTAAAACGTAAATGGTTTTGATATTGAGTTTGGCATCTGTGATTTGAGATCACTCTTTCCTCTCTTTTTTTATAAAGTTACTGCATTAATAGAACAAATGCTGGCATTATTTTTTCTTTTATTAATGAACAAAGCATGTTTGACAGAAAGATGGCGAAGTTTTCAGTTGATGGAGATGATGATGGGGAAGGACCCAGCAACCCAAGCCAAAAGAGGCAGAGGACTAGTGTTCTATTTGGCACTGCTAGAGAAGATGTAGGATGCCAGAGTTCATCGGAGGAAATACAGGAAGAAGAACTGGAAGATGAAGAAAGTGAGCAAGAACAGGAAGGGATGCAAAGTGAAGAAAATTATGACGATCCTACCCTTTACAGCAATTATGATGATTCTCCGCACAGTGCCATACCAAGATCAAATAACAATGATAGAGAGGATCCTGTTTCAGTGATGACCGGTAGGGATAAATCCATCTCTGTGTTCCTTACTGACCCTGAAGTGCTTGATTGCTTCATTTGCTATGAACCCTTGAGCATTCCTGTATTCCAGGTTATTTCTTTCCTTTCAATCTCATGTGCTTTTGAACTCCTTCTTTCTCTTCTGCATTATATTTGGATGAATGGGCTTTATGTGTTGGTTGCTGGCAGATTTTATTTCGTAACAACCTTTGATATTTCGGTTTCATAAACTTGAATCTGGTTTGTCAAATGACATCATGAAAGGATTACAATTATAAGATTGAAAATTTCAATTGTGATTCTCAAGATTTGAGTCATGAGTTGGGGTGCCATGTAAGAAGAAGTCTTTATCTGGGTTAGAGCTTTGATACCATGAAAAATTGAGGTGTTCAAGCAGTTGTTCATGGAGAATTTGTCCAGCATATGGCTGGTTATCATGGTCTTGGGGGGTAAGAAAGTTATAATAGAACTATGGGAACTGGGACTGTTAACATCCTCTTTAAAGCATCTGGAAGGCAATAGACTGAACTTTTGCTTTGGTTCACCAGGGGTTTTGAAACATAGTTGGGTGCATTATAAGAAAAATTGACATGAAGCTTACTATAGGAATGTTCTTGTGTTGCTTGAACAATGGTTCAGGGTGAATTTTTTGATATAACTAATTATTACATGGTTAATGCCATATAGATGGATTGCATAGGCAAGTTTTACTATTTGAGAATTCAAAATGAATAAAATCAAAAACTATGATATGTCATGCAAACTCAAAGAAGAGATTGTATTAGAAAGAAGAAATATATGGATAAAATAGCAATTCAATAATAAAACTTTCTCTTGTTTTGCCTATTTCACTGATACATGGTTGATGAGGATGGTAAGTTCCCTCTCTACTTCCTAATTTTCTTTTAGATTGCAGTCTCTAGATCTCTTTTTCTCTCTAGGCTTTGATTTGTGCTTTCTCATCTGAAATTAGATGAGAAAATGAGCTTTGAGAGAAAGACAAGTTTTGGTGGAAATTTATGGAGGAGCACCAGTTGTGCTTGAGAGAGGGAAGAGTGCAAATTGTATGATGCTGAAGGGAGAGTATGTTTGAATATGGTGGTAGTTGGAGAGTTGTTGCACAGGGAGGTGGGAGCAGAGGTGCAGTGAGGAAAATGGGGTAGGGAGACAAATAGAGAGAAATGAGTCGTGGAGTTTTGGTGGGCATCAAATTTGGAAATTTGAGTCTTATAACTATCAGCATTCTCACTCAACTCTTTTAACAGCTTATGGAGGACCTTAACTGTAGCGTACATCCAGCAAGTGACTAAACTGAGAAACTGAGAGTGAGGGACCAAACAGGACAAAAAATATTGTTTTTGTCTAAATAAAACGAAGCGTCCTTACTCTGATAATAGAATTACAATATAATCAAATGCACCTGAAAGACTTTGTAAAGCGTAAACTGCTTACTGCCTGGAATTTTGTCTAAAGTTGCTCTAAACTAAGGGAAATACCCTGCATTTGCCAAAAATCCCAAATAAATTATTATGAAGAGAAGTTGTTGGAGAGATTAAAACGTGCAAGAGATAATAGAATCCTGAATATGGTAAAATAATTAAATGGAGATATTTAGAGAAGAAAAGTAGAAAACTGATAGAGGCAAGGAAAATACTTTGTAAAAGAAAACCCAAGATCTCAAAAATAGGTTAAATTAATTTGCTTCTTTAAAACTTTCTCAGTTAAATATTGAATTTCATTATATATAAAAAATAAAAATAATAAAAAAAAAGAGAAGCATTTTACCTTAAAGGAACAATATATAATTGAAGTGATTGGGAATTTGATATTGGGCGTTCTAATTAAACTTTATGCGGAAGAGAATTTTCAGTGTTAAGAGTTGCTTGACAGTTTAACAGCATCCATTCTTAGTTCTTCACTATTTTGTTTGATTTTCACTTTTGAATTAAAGCTGCCTGTTGATGCACAATGCTCTTAATATATGCAGAGTCTAAAGGATATCTTGAATATTAAAAACATTATTTTGTTTGGTTACAGCAGTAAATGTAACCCTAACACAAGAAGGGGCTCAGGTGGGCAATCTTAAAATTTACAAGTTTTATCACCAGCATCTGATACATTTTTATCCATTGTTCAGCTTGACAGTTGATGCTATCTTCTTCAATAAAGATTTTCTTGGCATTATTTCATTCATTTTGCTGTGTGTTGTTAATTGTAAGCCTTGTATTTTTATTGGTTGCCCATATGTGCAAAATTGTACTTTCTTTCTGATTGGATGACATTTCAGTGTGAAAATGGACATATTGCTTGCTCTTCCTGCTGTGTCAAAATTGGGAATAAATGTTCCCTGTGCTCTATGCCCATAGGCTATAATCGTTGCCGAGCTATTGAGAAGGTGTTGGAATCTCTTAAAATACCATGTCTAAATGCAGTATACGGTTGTAAGGAGATACTGCCTTACAATAAGAAATTTGATCATGAGAAGGAATGCATTTACACACCATGTTTCTGCCCGGATTCAAGCTGCCACTTTATTGGCTCATCGTCGGAAGTAAGGGTCCATTTCAAGCACAAGCACGTAGGTTTGGGAGTTCGTTTTCAGTATGATCACTTTTTCTCTGTCTTTCTAAAGGTTGATGACAAAGCCATTGTTCTTCAAGAGGAAGGTGACGATAATCTTTTTGTTCTCAACAACAAAGTTGAGCATCTGGGAAATGTAGTCACTGTCAGCTGCATTGCTCCCATCTCATCGAAACCCAGTTTCCATTATGAACTCTTGGCTAGATCTCAAGGGTGCTGTCTAAAATTACAATCTTTTATCAATAACAGTCAATGGCCAATTGCCACTGCTCCTTTGTTAGCGTTCCTTTTGATACCGTCTGAATTTTTCGGTTCTTCTGGGCAGCTCAAGTTGGACATCTGCATAGGGCGCAAAGTTGACTGACCCTGCATTTGTAGGTCTTACTTCTGGACATTTGTAGAGGTTATTTTTAATAACCCTTCTAGGAGAAGGACATGGATTTGTGTACATTTTGTGTTTTATCTTAGTCAAGGATGGTGCTACGTTAAGGAAGCCAATTATGCTAAATATGTTGCAAAAACTTGCTGTTCTCTGTGGGTGTCTTTTTCTTTTGCAGACAAAAGTTTTACATAATTGGTGGGAAATAGGATTTTTACTATTTGTGCTCTGTACTTCAAGTAATTATTTACCAGTTTTTTGTTAAAATATTATCAAGGAAAAGGTTTTGATACAAAGATGTAAGTAATTATTAACGATAAATTTAGAAAAAAAAAATGGTAATTATCATCGAGAGAATTAAAATGTTTCAAAGGTGAGTGTTTTTAGTGACAATTAGTATTTTGGTTACATTGTTCTTTGCACGACAAACATTTCTTGCAAAAATGAACTCACAAAACTATATTTTTGATAATTTTGTAATAATATTGTCATAGGTGTATAATTGTTTGATTATAATTTGAATTTTATTGTTAATATAAAGATTTTATTTGTAGATAATCTATTAGTACTTAAGGCTTTTATAAAGTTTATTATTTAGCTTTTCTAATATGATTTATTCTTATACCGCGTTTGCTTTATACATTACATTTGATATATTTATACGGTTAATTGCAATCAATTTCATTTAATAAAATTTATTATTATATTACCAAATAAGGTTTTCTTTGCCATAATTATGCTGATTGTATAATTGAAATATAAAATTTTCTTTTTTAACCTAATAGCGTAATTTTAAAAAATAAATTTTTTATATTTTTATATCTTAAAATTAAATATGACTCTCTTTTTATATATTTAAGTTAATTTTAAAAATTTATATTCTCATTTTATTTATAATACAAAAACTAAAGATTTTTGGTGGAGTTTTGAATGGAAGATAGAGAGAAAGAATAATATAAAGTTTTGTTGCTGAGAAAGAGGAAAGAGTTTGAAAATTATTATCATTTTACAAATCAAAATAATCTAACAAATTTATATCATATATTATTTTTATGTAGAGGATTTTTTTTTTAAATAGTAAATTTTGTACAATACACAATGCATAAATTTTCGCATAAAACACTTTATAATACTAAATCTTTATTCTTAAGTGTGTGCCAAGTAGGGTTTAAGTCAATTTTTAGCCTTAAGACTTATCCTTTGTATCAGTGAGCCCGTGAGATCTAATTAACTTAAACCTTTTTTTATCATAGAAAAATGTTTATATGCAATAAGTTTTTTGTATATTTTGTTTCCTCTTTTATTTAAGGAATAAACAATCTATCTAATTTATTATAAGAGTAGAATACATTCAAATGGTACTACCATTCTAAATGAAAAACAAGTGTCATTGCATTATATTTTTAATTATTTTATAAAAATCAATTTAAATATGCACATATTTCAAATATTACTTTCAATGCTAATTGATTTGCCATAAAATCAAAATAATTAGGAGTAAATAGGAAAAATGTTTAAATTTCAATTTAAAGAACCGTAATTAGGAAGTCAATGAATCAAAAAAAAATTTCAAGGATTGCAATTAGGAAGTTAATTTCTATATTTAAATAATTGGGCATTGCTTTTAATGTTAATTGGAAATAGGTTGACGCTAAAAGAATGGAAAATGCAATAGGATTGGAATTAGAAAAAAAAAAAAAAAATCTACCCAATTGCCAGAGTCTCTATCATATAATTTTGCTTCAATTGTTAATAATAATGGGATTGAGCATTAGAATTAGGAACCTAACCATGGAACAAGAGCCCGATTCAATAATATATATGAAAATCAATTAAATTTCTACCTTTTTTTTTAGTGAAAATAGTATCGTATATGATTAAATTTAAAAAATTATCATAAATACAAATTGGATACATTTAATAAAATTCAATAATATATATGTTGACTCATATATATATATATATATATATATAGATATATGTTGACAACCTAACTTTGTGTTCAGCAAATTACTTTATTAAATGGAAATGTAAAATTTTTGTATCAAACAATCATTTCTGCACCCAATTTTGCATTTGAAAAATCAAAATTTTTTTAATTACCTTAAATGTTGATTGATGCCACTCAAATAAATTCAATTCTAATTGTGGGTTATATATTCATCATTAAATTTTTATTATCTTGTAATTGATAGAAATTAGGGTTTTTTCATCTCAAATGGTCATATATAGAGGCTTTGTTTGCAGCTTTCTCCCCTTTTACAACTATGTTTATTAATTTACATAGAAATGAAAGTCAAAAGTGAAATCAAAATGTTTAGCCACAGAATTAGTGACCATGATGAAGGAAATGCATATCGATTGAAGTTCTATACTAAGCTACACTTAAAGAATTAAGAAGAGTAGGATTATGGTATGCAAATATGCTGTCTATACCAGCTTCCAAGGGGCCAACGAAAAAAAAAAAAAATTACTCATTCTGTCAATCCAAATGTACTATTTTTGTATAAAACCACCGATATTTGGTATCACACCTAATACTAACTAATTCGATTTGAGTTGGATAGAATCATAAAAGTGACAAAGCTCTCTCTACCAAGTTTGAAGGCAGGTACATTTTTAGAGCTCGTAACCTAGAACAGTCTTTCCAGCACTGGGCAGGCGTCAACCCATGGTCTTACGACTTTGCGGAGACTTGTACTTTTGGTTAATAGTTGCTCGGGCCTGGTCACTGTGACCCGCTTTGTGAGGAGGCACCCCTTCTCCCAAAGTTACGAGGCTATTTTTCCAAGTTCTTTAAAAAGAGTTGTCTCGCGCCCCTAGGTATTCTTTACCTACCCACCTATGTTAGTTTCGGGTACAAGTACCCTTTTGTTGAAGGTCGTTCGAGCTTTTCCTAGGAGTGTGGCATGGGTTACTTCGTAGCGCCTTGGTACTCGAACATTGGGTTGAGGCATTTTCTCTTCCCCTTCTTACTGTGACAAAGCAAGGGCACCTTGCATCCTTGAACCAATAACCATATTTGGCTAACCTAACCTCCTCTGTCCCTCAGGACCAGGGGGGTAGTATAGGAATATTCACCTATTGTTCATCGACTACGCTTTTCGGCCTAATCTTAGGCCCTGACTCACCTTCCATGGATGACCCTTGCAGAGGAACCCTTAGGTTTACAGGGTATTGGATTCTCACCAATGTTTGTGTTACTCAAGCTGAAATTCTTGCTTCTGCAAGAAAAATTAATCAAAGACAACATAAACATAAAGCATATATTCAAATTTTAAACCCATTGAACTTCTAAACACCTCATAATTTTTCAGATTTGATTCCCAAAAACTAAATTATTGTGTCCCCAAAAATAAAAGCAAACTAAAACCTATCATACTTAATATTAGATTAGGAAACATCGAAGTAAGAAACGATAATCTTCATCCTCTCTAGTTATCTTCTTAACTACCTTTCTTCTTGTTCTACTTAGATGTCCCACTGGCTTCACCTTGTTCCAAACTCATTTTGTTTCGCCATGACGAGATGATTCTCTTCAAAAGGTGATTTGGAGTGAGATCAAAATTCTTCAGTTCTTGACTAGTTGCAGGACAAGTCTTTTTGTTCTTAACAAAGAACCATTCTTCAATTCTTTTTCGTTCACATGTAATGCCCGTGGCAGTGACCACGGGATCCTCCATGATCTCCAATGATATAGGGCACAAGAATTCTTCAGGGCATGTTGTAGTAGAATTTGCTTTACTCTCCATCTCCCTTATGAATGCATGAAAGTAAATAGGTCTTGTACACTTATAGAGTATGAAGGATGCAGAAATGTTATATATATATATATAGTGGTAATATTGGATGCGTGAGAGAATCCCATTCAAGCAAGGAAATCAAAATTAGGAAACACATGCTATTTGATGGTAGAAAACCGAACAATTTGCCAAAAAATAAATAAAGAGAAAAATCTTTTTTTATCCTCTTATACTATTGTTAATTTTAAAAAAAATACCATCATATTTGAAATTAGACAAATTAAACCCTCAGAGGGTTTAATCTGAGGATTTAATTTATTCAATTTAAAATGTGATGGTCTTTTTTGAAATTAACAATAATGTAAGGGGACAAAAATATATTTTTCTAATAAATAAATTGAATTCCTACTTTAAATGTTCTATTCAATCTGTACAGTATCAAAACCTGCGTGAACATTTAATGGGAAGCGCGTGCTGCAATAGAATCCTCTTCACTTTTCAAAGCATAGAACTTCCTATAGAAATTGGGTCTACATCTTCATGCTATGAATTGATTTGATAATTAATGTGAATTGGTCTCTATCACCATATCAAGTTTTCTTTTTGTTTTCTTTTTTGCAAAAGTTCTAACTAGGTTGATTCAGAAGTTGATAGAATTTTTTAAATGGTATGGGTAACATAATTGCATTAAAATTTAAATATCTTTCGAGTCATGTACTTGATACATTTGGGGAAGACTCTTTTCAAGTGAGGGTGAAACCCTCTTCAACTTGTTAACAATCCCAACAGATTGCTAAGCGTCAAAGGCTATTTATAGCCTTGCTTCACTAACTCTATTATGTGTAGAATATTCTTATTTGCACAGCTTTCATTTTTATCAATTCCTCTACCCTCTTCTACTCTAGCATTTTTTTTTTTTTTCCTACCACAAATTAGATTTTAACAGAGAATACCTAAGTTATTCTACCATGTCACAACCCTCAAGACATGCGTCTCATCCAAATTTTTATAACATTTTTCGTTTTCTATTTCTCTTAAAAAATAATTTAAATTTCAAATTTTAAATATAAATCACCACAGGTCATGTGTCTTATCTACGTTTTTCAATATTTTCTCATTTTTTAATTCTTTTGAAATTTATAATTTCAATTTCAATTTTGAAAAATAATTCCAAATTGATTTGACACTCTAAAATTGAAGTGATTAATAAGTTATTTAATATGCAAAATACTAATTATTCTTTTCGATCCTACGTATAGGTGTTTTTAATTAATTCACGCATTTTAAAAAAAACTTCCTTTTATGCTTAGTTTTCACAAAAAAGATATCATATACTTTTAATTTTACCTTTATTTATTATAATAATTAAACAATTTATTTTAATTTCTCTATCAATAAGAAATAATGGAGATACCATATTACACATTTCTTATACTATTGCATATTCTCCATACTATATCTATTTTCCATATATAGCAATTAATACAAAACAGTAGACATGGAAATTTTTTTATATCTTTCGACACATTGATTTATAAAATTGACCTTTTTTTTTTTTTTTTTTTTTCTACAAGTAGTCCTATATGGAATTTTCATTTTTTAAAAAAATAATTAATCAAAGTTATATTTCCTGCAATTAGTTTCATTATAAATACGAATTGTGATCATGCCTGCACTAATGACTCTTTAGGTTTATTTGGATCTTTTTTAAAAGAAAATCGGCATAAAATCATTCTTAGAATTATTCTGGAATTTAATTTGGTTGTCTAGGATTTTAAAATAATGTAAAAGGAAAATTTATGAGCATCAAGATATCAAAAAAATATTTATTATAATTTACTCATAATAATGGTGACTTATTCATTTTTCTTTAAATAATTAGCTGAAATAATGTTTCTTAAAACTAATATCAGAAAAAATACTAATTCTAATCATGCATTGGACTATCATTCAAAATTATGATGAATCATTACTGATTTTATATTTTAAAATATAAAAACTTCAATAATTCACTATGAATAAATCGTGATTCACTATTTATTAAATGAGATCTTCATTATGTGATATAAAAAACGCCAGCAATAGTTAATAATATTGATTTATGTTTATACTGGAAAATAATGTTGATTTTTATCAATTATTATTGAGTGAATATTTTCATGTCCTTTTTTGAGTTTTCTTAAGAAAAAAAATATAGTTCTTTATGTAAATACAACAAATATATTTTTCTAATGATTTATTATTAATTTCCAATGTGGTAATATGTTTTGATCTAATGTTAGATTGGATAAACGCTTATTTAATTTTTACTTACCATATTCTTTGTACACATTCTTTTAAAAAAGATTAATTATAGTATAATATAATTTTTTTTTATCTAATCGATCAATATAAATTTTAAACACCGAATCAATTATTGCATTTTTACATGTGCGGGCACGAGATTGTCATTGTAAAAATTGATTCACCACTTTATGAATTTTTATATATAACTTTTGTTAGTGTATATTAATAATAAAAATGACAATTTTTCCATTGACACAAGGATCTCGCGGAGATTTCTTGAAGGGAACAGCGACAGGGATCACCATCCTTAGCTATATAGGGATCTTTGAAGTATTCAGTTAATTTATTTTATTAATTTTTTGAATTTTATCAAAACCTCTTTTTTATTTCCTAATCTCGATAAATGTTGATGGAGAGAAAACCCATAAACCAAGCTCCCCACCCAAGCCCCACCCTCGTCATCATTTCTTTCTTTTTCCCTAAGCTCTCAACATTCTTCTTTTCCTACCGATATTTTATTACCTAATTTTTATATAATAGCAATATTTAAAATTTACAGGAACATGGTTCACTCTCTTTGCTGCTATGAAATTTTTTAAAATATTTAATTAATTTATTTTATTGATTTTTTTTGGATTTTACCAAAACCTTTTTTTTCCTAATCCTCTGTACTTGCAATTCTCTAGTTCATCACTGTAATGGGGACAGAGTCCATACTTCCCCCACTCGAGTCCCGTTATCATCATATGTATTTAGATACTGTCAACCTTCTTTCTTTATTACCAGAAATTTAATTCCTAATTTTTATATCATAGCAAAATTTAAAATTTAATCTCCATATAATTTGATTTATAATTTCATTCTCTAATTACTAAAATTAAAAATCATATATCTCTAAAATATTTTCTAATAACCGTATAATATTTCAAAGAGAAAAACTCCTTTTACCTCCCACAAATAATGCCCAGACAAACAACCCTCTCATAAATATAATTTTTCAATTTAAACTTTAAGTTATTAAAAGTTATCCATATTGAACCGTCTTTACCTTTGTTATGGCCTATTAACGAATTTTGCATACGTGACATGTTAAGTGGTGATTTGACCGTTAATGAGTAACGTGACCAATAAGAGTCATTTGACGTGACATTTTGTGTTAACACATTAGCTCCTTGAATGAAAAAATTAAAAAAAGAGATAATTTATAAAAAAATAATAAGAAAATTATTTGACAGGCTAGATGGTCAGCGCCTTGTTAGCCATCTTCAGGATCTCTCACTCGAAGATCAAAACCAGGTACTTGTTTCATCTTTCTCGTTGATGGGTCTATTTTCTTTCATTTGTATGCCTTGGAGACGATTTGTTATGGAAAAATTGGTTCTTTGGATGTTCTTCGGGTACCCAATTTGGTTCCTGAGGATTTTCCATCCTTAGATTTAAATTGTGAAACTAGATTGGGGATTAATTTGTGAGTATTCAGATATCTTGGCGAATTATTGATTTATGATCAATTTATGTTCTTCAGGGTGTCATCGCATGTTGTGTGGGGTTAGAAATGTTGGTGTTGTCGTTGTTATTATTGTTGATTCCATCATTTCTCATTTGTTGATCTCCAGACTAGTGGGGGGATTTGTGCGATATGCTTGTAAAAGGTTGCAAGCATGCCTACTGGTTTGTCTAAACGATCTCTTGTTGTTTCATTTGGAATTCATTTTCTAGAAAAATGCGCTACCTCCTTGATTATGATAGCTTCAGTTCCCATGGTTTTCTTGCTGGTTGAATTTTAATTTCTAGTTGATTTGTTCAAGATTGGAGCTGATGTGTTCACACAAAATGTCACGTCAGAGGATTCTTATTGGCCAAGTCACTCATTAATGGCCAAATCACTACTTAATGAGCCACGTATGCAAAATTTGTTAATGAGTCATAACAGACGGTAACAAAGGGTTCAATGTGGGTAACTTTTGATAACTTAAGGTTTAAATTAGGAAACTATATTAATGAGGGGTTGTTTATCTAGGCGTCATTTGTGGGGGGATAAAAAGAGTTTTTCTCTATTTCAAATTAAATATTAGGATTTCCTAATCCTCTTTTTTTTTTTTTTTAATTAGAATTTCATTACTTAGCAACCCACTTGTTTTCTATTTTCTAATCCTCCTTCTTATTTCCTAATTCTCCTAAGAATATATTAATTGATTTTATTTGACTTTATAAAATCTATTTTTATTTCTTAATCCCTGTAAGAATATATTAATTGATTTTCTTATTTTTTTTAAAGATTATTCCAAAATTTTATTACGTAATTACCTAATCCCTTCTTATTATATTTCTCTTGATTTATAAATCATCAGATTCAAAAATAGATATGTCTCTTAAACACCTCTCAATCAAGTTTTAATATAGTTGCAATATCAAGACTTAAATTTAATACCTTTAGGGTCTGTTTAGTACACCTGATGGAATATAAGAACAGGATAAGAGTAGAGACTGATAAGCTTTTATCATATTCAGTGTTTGATGCACACAAAATAACATATTGGATAAAATTATATTATTATATCATGTATTTGATATGAACCAGATAGTAATAGAATATGATATAAAATATGTCTAAATGATAAAATTACCCTTATTAAAAATTACATATAATTTCTTAAAAATAAATTTTTAATATAAATTTTTAATTATTTTATACATAATTTTTAATATAAATTCTCATTCAGAGATTCACCAACAAACCCAATATTCTTATTCCTCATCAGACCCAGAAACTGAAACGGATCGATCTGTGGTAAATCACAAGTATTGGGCACCCATTTCCAAGAGTTGATCAAACTCATATTTTCCCTCTTGTTTCTCAAGCAGTTCCAGGCGTTTCTGTGAAATGGGCATGTTTCGTCGTACAGTGGCTTGGAGAAACTAGCTTAGGAAGTTAGGAGACATAGTTGAGCATCGTCTTTTAGAGCTAAGGTTGAGGAAGAGAGGGGTATAGGAGGAAAGAGAATTTTTTACCCTATCAATTTATTTTCTAACCCAACACTTCCCTTAGGATTATATTTTAACTAGAATGACAGAATAGGATAAAGGACATGATTAGTTTATCATATCCTATTAACTCACCAAACAAAAAATAAGAATATGATAGAATAACTTACCTTATCCTATTTCTCTTATCAGGTGCACCAAACGAATCCTTGTTAAGTTAAAACAATTCCATAACTTCTAATATACGTTCTAAGTAATTAGATTGAAATCATTACATGTACAATAGAAAATCAATATTAAAGGTATTCTCATCCCGACCATGATACAAAATTCACAAAATGGAGTCACTAAAATAGGGATGTGAGGTAAATCTATTTTTAATTTAATTAGTAACTATTAATTTAAAGTCTGAGAAAAGGAGGACACTTAGAACTTACCTGATAATAGAATGAACTCTCTTTTAACAAAAGAAATAAAATCAAACTTCGTGCTTTCTCCAAGCTACCATGAGAATTTTAGCAATATTGGTATAAAAATAACTTGTCTTTTGTATACAACTGCCAGTTTCTAAGAATTGAAGGTTGCAACTGTTACTAAAATAAAACAGGGAAAAGGAGGATTTGGTTAGATTTATATGAATGTAATTAAAAAAAGAATATATGGGATCTAAAAGTATAAAGTAAGCACAAAATTAATTTTCCTTTTAAAAGTGAAGAACATCTCACAAACAAAGTATTTGGAAAGTTTGAAGAGAGTACAAGTATTATTGAATACAATTTTATTATTGTATGCAGGGAAATAAAATAAGAATAAGTTAATTCATATAATAAAGTGCCCACTTTTTGATTTACATATCATTCTTCCTTCTGTACCCGTTTCTAATCCATTATTATTATTATAAAGTTAGGGAGCTCCCTCGCAATGTTACGTTCACCTTAAGCTATATGGCATCTCCATTTATTGAGACATGACATTTTTAATTATTTACACCTACCATCTTTATTTATTTTACTTTTTATATGCAAAATCTAAAATTATCAATTTTAACTCCTAAAGTACTAAACCTAAAATTATAAACTCTAGAACTCTACGTTCTAAACGGCCAAACCCTAAAATTCAAACTATTGTGAGAGGAGAAACCGAATTTCCGTAAACAGCAATACCCATCATTGATTTTTGAAAAAAATTTCTTGGAATTTTATTACCTAATAATTATGCTATTTCATAATCCGTAATTTGAACAAATCGCGCCAAAAAAATATATGACTGGTTTGTTTTTCTTTTGACTAAACCACACTGAATTGTATTGTGTTTACCTTAAGAAAAATAACATGCATACAATTAAAAAAAAAAAAAATATCAAACAGAAATGAATGAGCACCTCTTTTATCTTAAGAGTAATTTTTTATTGATTAAAATACTACTTTGGTCCCTTTTAGAATTTTGTTGTCAAAAAATGAACCTCTTAAATCAATTGTTGAAAAACAGTCCCTCTTGGATCCAAAAGCAAGCAAGTTGGTCCTTCCTTTATAACACTATTAAAAGCTAGATGACTTGGCATTTTCACTTCAAGACTTATATGATGTGTAAGCTTACTAGGCAATTATTTCTTGAGATGTGTTAGGGCATCTCTAACCATGGTATCCATAAGGCTTCTATATCTTAATTATTTATATTATTTTTGTGGGTCTCACGATGACACATCACTCAATACAATTTATATAATTTTCTCTCTACTCATACAACTTCAATTTTTTTTTTTAAATAGGTCCCATAAACTATTTTATATTTTTATTTTTAATTAATTTATTCCACAATTTTTCTCTTTATTCTTATAAATCTTTTATTTCCATATTATAAAATATAAATGGATCTCATTTTTTTTCTAATTACCCATCATTTAAACAAACAACACACTCTCTCTCTTTCCTCCACCTCATCACTCTTTACTCATGATATTCTCTATTTTTTTGTTGCATAGCCCTATGCAACACCAAAAAACCACCATTAGAGATGGACTTACAAGTACACTCATAAATTTACCACCATTAGCTCTCTTACTTTTTTATTTACAGTTTTACCCTTACAAACAAGCTGAAAAGAAGGTGCACCAAAAGGTGTAAAAATGTGGGGGTACAATTAGCTTTCCACTTATTTCTCTCCCCATTCATTTTGACCCCTTTACCAAATCCTCTAAGAAAAATTCCCTGCCCAGACTTATTTGTATTTCTCTGCAACTAAAATTTCTCAAATTATGTCCATTCTCTTTATACAATTCATTTAGGCTCCTTTGCGATGCAATCGAACTCCTAGACTTGGATGTGTGATCCAATGCTTGAATTTTGTGGAAGATCACAATACCACACCTATGTGGAGGGAGAAACAAAGGAGAAAATGGAAAAATAAAAGGCAAAATGTGATTTAATATTGTAATTATCTACTAGTGTTTTAATATTGTAAGTATCTGTTGTAGCTACCTTTTGTAAATAATGAGTGGTTACTGTGAAGAGGTGGAACTATTAATAAGGTTGTTGCATGGGTCATGCACGCACACTAGATAGCTGGAGAGATAAGGTTGGTTTAGATTCAAATTAGGTCAAGGTTATCTTGCATTTAGTTTGTTACTGACTATGCGTCTATATATTGATGTATCACAATGAATAGAAGAGACACTGGGTTTTCATGAAATCTTCTTGTGTCTATATTCTGTTATGGTATCAGAGCGATATGGGCTCTAGGCGAAGAAGGGAAAATAGTGAGTGATATTTCGTGACAAGCCATGGTGGCATGACAAGAACTTGTGGGAGATTTTGAGAAACGTATCCCCTCCCCTTATGACTTGTGGGAGGTTTTCAACCCAGATTTTTGTCTATCTGGATGAATGCATGAAGTTCTAATTTATGCTATATCTAGAGCAAATTATCTATATCAATTGATAATTGTGGAGTATATTATAGTGTTCAGGAAGGTAGTGTAACGCTATTCCTAGTTTCACTTGAATTATATGGCATAGCCTTTATTTATGTGAGTTGCAATTGTTGACTCAATAGATGCCTTATTGGATTTGGTTCATTTGGAATTCTATAACAGTTTTTGAATAGATTCATCTTCCACTTTATTTATGTTGCTTGTCTTTAGTTTCTCCAAGTATAAAGGAAATATTTGTTGAGTCTTTTGGTACTGATGTTGAGAACGTCTTATAAAATAAAAATGACTATAACTTGGTATATGTTATTGATCCAGACAGAATGTCTTGGGCTCAGGAATAGGACCAAAAAGAAAGCAGCCTATCTGCAAGAGCTGGAGGAGCAAGTGAGCATATCTCCCTCCATCCTTTTTCTCACTTTGTATCTTAGCATTAGCTTTGGAAATTAAACCTTTTTTTGTGATTCGGGATGGGACATGATCCGGGACACAATTGGGACATGATTCGGGACATAACTAGGACATGCATATTTATTAATGGGACGGGACGGGTCGGGACAATTTTTTAGTTTAGGACGGAACCGCGATAAGAATTTTTGTCCCACCACATTTTCGGGACAGGACCGGAACAGGCAAAAACTCGGCCCATGCCCACCCCTAATTTTAGTACTTGTATTCAAGTCATTGGGTGCCCAAAATGGTGGGTGACCGCCCATGAGGTGACTGAAAGAGTGACTTGCGAGGCAAAGACAAGGGCCGAAATGGGGCTACTAGAATTGGGCGAGGACGTGGCCACGTGAAGGCCAATGCTGCCCACACTAATGCACCAAGCATGCGAACTCCATAGGTACAAAAAGTGACATGAGTAGGTTGGCAGGGCTCACCGCCAATCAGTGGCAGACTTTAGTAGAACTATTAAACAACCACAAGGTGAATGGGTGCACTGAAACAATGACAAGTAAAAGGTTGGGCAGTAGATGGATTATTGATATCGGAGCCTTGGACCACATTACGGGCAATATGAAAATTATGACTTAATTATGGGATGTTCCATAGTGTCCGGTGGGACTCCCTTGTAGAGAGGATTAACACTTTCTAATGTTTTATATGTCCCCAAACTCAATTGCAATTTACTCTTAGCTTCGCAACTAAGAGATGATAGACGATGTGTTATCCAATTTACTGACAAAGTGTGTGTTATGTAGGACCGCAGCTCGAGAAAGTTGATTGGAGCAGGTAAAAGAAAAGACGGGCTTTACTATTTTAAGAAATTCCAGAAACCAAAGCATGTAGAATTGAGGGTTACAGTCAAATGGAACTCTAACACAAAAGACTGGGCCATCCTTCATCCTAGATGCTGCAGAAATTTCTCAACAGTAGTAAGCTTGGAAATGGGTAAAATAAGCACTATGATGTGTGTTTTAGGGCAAAACAAACTAGAGAAATTTAGTTTAAGTGATTTTCATGCAAGTAGTATGTCTGGATTGGTTCACTGTGATTTATGAGGGCCTTATAAAACTCCTTCTACTTGTGGTGCATTTTATTTTTTAGCAATAGTTGATGATTTTTCCTAAGCAGATTGGATTTATTTGATTTTTGATAAAAGTGAAGTAAAACTCTTTGCAATTTCTTTATTCTCATAGATCGACAATTTAATACGAAAATTAAGATTTTTTGCAATGACAATGTGATAGAGCTTACTTGTATGAAGAACTATTTTACCACAGATGGTATTCTTTTTTAGACCTCCTATATTGGTACACAACAATAGAATGTTTGCGTCGAGAGAAATATTTTGAACGTGGCATGAGCTTTGCTCTTTCAAGCTAATTTGCCTATAAAATTTTGGGGAGAATTTATACTAGTTGTAGGATATTTGATTAATAGAACATCAACTAAGATATTGGAAGGTAAAACACCATATGAAATGTTGCATGAAAAAACACCTTTTAATAATCTGTGAGTACTGAGTTGTTTATGTTATGCAAAGAGTCTTAGGGTATGAGATAAATTTGGCAGTAGAGGTAGAAGATGTGTTTTCTTGGGTTACCCGTATGATAAGAAAGGTTGGAAGGTCATGGATCAGGACAATGAAGAAATATTCTTCTCTCGAGACATTGTTTTTATTAAAACCCAATACCCGTTTAATTCACTTGCACCTGACGCCCCTCACATCAGGGCATGGTTTGGCCACTAATCCACCCACATGCTTTGAGGAAGGTGCCACTCACATGGAGTCTACTATGGGGCTTGTTGACAAGGGGGGTGTCCCCATCATTGAGCCATAAGCAGCTTCCAATGAGTCATGCGAGCCTTGCTCTCCTACCTCTGTTATGGACATGAGTGAGGCTTGCTCACCTGTGCCCATGCCTCATGCTCATGTTGGCCCACCTACGCCCACGCCTGTTGCACTTGTTGCTTCTGTCCCTGCAGGCACTGCTTCATCTGAGAGCAGCGTTGAACCCACCACTGAACATCTGGGCCACGGACTAAGAGTCAAGAAGCCTCCAAGTCGCCTTCAAGACTGTGTTTAATATTGTTCGCTAGTACCCATCTTCCACTCTACCTGCTCCAGTCCCATCCTCAAGTATGCCTTACTCTATCTCACTTTGTTAATTAAGAAAATGTTTATGTGTCCTATAAATCATTTCTTACAATAGTTAATCAACACCGAGAACCAAATTATTATGGGGAAGCAATCTGCAATGCACAGTGGAGTGATGCCATTGAAAGTGGAAATCTCAACTTTGGAAAATAATAACACCTGGACACTTACTACTCTTCTTCCTGGCAAGAGAGCCCTAGGTTGCAAATGGGTCTACAAAATCAAACATCACTTTGACGACACTGTTGAAAGATTTAAAGCTTGCTTGGTAGTTCTTGGTAATCAGTAGGTGGAGGGAATAGACTATAATGAAACTTTTTCCCTTGGGGCATAAATGGTGATAGTTCGCATAATGCCCACTATTGCGGCTGCAAAGAATTTGGAGTTACACCAATTGGACGTCTATAATGCTTTTCTACTTGGAGATTTGAAAGAAGTTTACATGAAATCACCACCTAGGTTCCATGTTTCCAAGCCTGGTATGGTTTGTAAATTGAAGAAGTCTCTTTATGGTTTGAAAGAGCCGCGCAACACCCACCCCCCCCTACTCTCCAGACTTATGGCTTTAAACTCTCTACTGCTCTACTAGTCGAAGTGGCCTATTCACAAGCAAGCCTATTTCTTTATCAAAGGAAATAGTCCTTGGACATAATCACTGAAGTTGGTTTATTGGGTGCACGTCCTACTCCCACACCTTTGGAAGAAAACCATCGGTTAGCCCTTGCTAAAGGGTCCCCTCTCTCTGCTAGAAAAAAGTACAAGAGATTGGTTAGGAGATTAATCTATCTTAGCTTTACCCATCCTGATCTCTCCTATAGTGTCCATATCCTTTTACAATTCATGATTGCACCGTAGGAAGTTCATCGGCAAGCTGCTCTGCGAGTAGTAAAATATCTCAAAAGTTGTGTAGGACAAGGTATTTTGCTTTGACATGATTGTAGCCTCTAGTTATATGCATGGTGTGATTCCAATTGGGCTAGTTGTCCTATTACAAGGCCCTCTCTTACAGGTTGGTTTGTGCATCTTGGTCACTCTCCCATCTCTTGGAAAACCAACAAAAAGCATGTGTCCTGCTCCTTTGCAGAAGTCGAATATAGATCCATGGCTACCACCACTTGTGAGCTGAAATGGTTAAAGGGCATCCTTCTGATTCCTAGCATTGCTCATCTGCGACCCATCCAATTGCACTGTGACAACCAAGCCGCTCTTCACATCACCAATAATCCTGTTTTCCATGAGTGCACTGTGAGATTGCTAACGACACTCTCAGGCCCATGTATGTCTCCACCCATACTTAGCTAGCCGACCTCTTCACAAAAGCCCTTGGATGTCCTAAGTTTATTTCCTTACTGAAGCTGGGCATTGCTCGACCAAACACACCACCTTGAGAGGGGGTAAAAGGCAAAATGTGATTTAATATTGTAATTATCTGTTATAGCTACCTTTTGTAAATATGAGCGGTTACCATGAAGAGGTGGACCCCTTGATAAGGTTGTTGTGTGGGTCATGCATGTACACTAGATAGCTGGAGAGATAAGGTTGGTTTAGATTCAAATTAGGTCAAGATTATAAAGACGGAAGTGAGGCCAAGTTTTCCACATAGGTAGAAAACAAAATGGCCTATCAAATTTGCAATGTTGACTCAATTTTGGAAAAGAGAATTTTTGCATTGGCCAAAGGATTTTAGCAGCGGATTTAGTTTTTTGAAACGTAGGTCATGTGGTCAAATGGAGGAAGGAAGATGGATTAAATTGACTTGTTTGCCTAGTCAGCATCCCCATAATAAAAAACGCTGGAATAATTGTTTGCATGCGAAGCATTGATTGACCAACTCATCAAGTTTTTAACAGTGTTATAATGGAAGCACCAATTTACTCACTTTTAAATTTAAATTTAAGAAGAATTATTTTATGATGGTTGATATAAGAATGATTATTTTGTGACAACCTCAATTTAAGATAAATAAAAATAATATTTTAATCATTTTTTTTAATGCTCTAACATATAATATGACATGATAAGACAAATTGTAGTCTTGTGTCTTAAAAAGATCAGATTTATCGGATCAAAAAGAAGAAAGAAAGATCTTTTATATAAGAAAAAGATGGATTTATATGAGTGACTTTTAACTAATTTTCTTAAAAATACAACCTTCACTTCATAAGATATGTTGTTTAAGGTTTTTTTTACAGGTATTAAGAAATCATTAATACGTTTAAAATTTATAACAACTCGACTAAAGTATCTTTATTCAATCTTTTCATTAATTACTCCATCAAATTTTTATATTTTATTAAATGAAGGTATAAAAGGAACAAAAAATTTGACAAAAGTATTAAAAATCTAAAACAACGTGTATTTAAAAAAAAAAATCCAAAACAACAAAATTATTTTTCATTGAAGTATGCAGACTATCTACAAAGTAAACTAGAAATAGATAAAAAAAAAAAAAAAACAACTAGTAGAAGAAATTTGCATGGATTGTCTACATAGCATAACTCCTAGAAATAATGTAACCCATCCATTACTTTGCGGTGCACCTCATGCACGCGGACTGCAAGGTGCCAACTACCTATGCTTTCTTACCTGAGGCCTAGTTTGTCTCCAATGGGCATTGCACTCCGCCCATTTCTGTAAGCTCCACACTCATGGTGTCCACAGAAAACATTAAAAATTGAAAGCAAGTGTTAAATTTGATTGTGGGTCAAGAAAAGATTTTAATTTCTGATACCCAGAATTTAATACACTGAATTCATTCCCGGATACGTGTCGGAGCAGACCAATTTTTATATCCTTAATGTTTCAGAATCGAAAGTTTTAAACTTTACGAGGTGGGGTTTCTTCTTTCCCAGAAAACCTAATTTTTTTCTTTCAAAATTTTGCCCCAAATTGATCAATCTGGTGCAACATGGAGATTGGGAAGATTGGAGTAAGCAATTGGTTCCAAAAGAAAGTCACCGATCCACTTCTTCAGATTCTCCGCAGGTGCTTTCTTCTTTCGTGAATATCTTCCAGAGTATTCAGCAGTTATTTTGATTTATTCGTGGTAAAGGAATTCTGGGTGCGATTTAACAGTGTTTTGCTTTCTGGGTTTATGCATTATTCTTTTAGTTTCTGTGATTTTTCTTTCCCTTTCTGTTTGATTTTCAAATTAATGCTGAGATCTGTTTTTAACGGCTTACAGAATTTTGAAGTTTTTGAAATTGTTGACATGTTCTTCATTCATCATTTCGGCTATGAAGTATGTTGTGAAAAAGTTGAAAAGCTAATTTAATCCTGCATTTTAGATGATGCTTATCTATGTTTTTAAGGTTTTCTTTTTATTAATTTTTTATATGAACATAGAAACGTGTTATGTTTCTGTAATTTTAACGCTTTAAGAAACAACAATATGGTATATTTCTATGCTAATATTCATTGGAAATGTTATGTGTATTAGGGTCCGTTTGATTTGCTAAAAAACAAGGGACTGGACAGTACAAATTTTTTTGTCCCTTGTTTGATTTGTAAAAGACTACAGTACTGGACAAAAACTTGTCCATGGTATTGGACAAATCCTTTAATTTTTATCCCTCACCAAATCATGGGACAAGGATTTGTCTAGAGTACTGGACAAAAATTTTAATATTGTTATCTCTCAAACCATTTTATAATTCTCTATACCTTAGCTCATCAAATCAATAGCGGTAAGTTCTAACAATGGTTATTAATCGGTGAGGTATTCACAACGGTAGGTGACTGGCAAGGTACTGACAATGATAAGCGACCGACGACTTTTTTTAAATTTTATATTTTTATAAATTACTTTAATTGTTATAAATATTAAAATAGTATTATATATTTTTTAAAAAATAATAATATAAAATATTACTATAAATTAGACAAAAATAATATAAATTTTTTTGTCCAGTACATTAAACAACAAACAATGAACAAGACAAAAAGTTATCCTGTACCTCAACTCTTTATGCTGTGCTGTTTTTCTTGTGCTGTCCAGTATTAGTATCAAACGCACCCTTAATATTACTATTAGTCATGTTGTTAGTATTGAAACATCTAGAATGCTTACCACTCTAATCGAATTTAATCATTATTGTTATTTAGAGGTGCTGAACCCAAACAGTTGGCTTTCTCAGCTGCTCTTGGCATTACACTGGGACTATTTCCTATTTGCGGTATGTTGTAATTATGCATGATGCTTACTTCTAAAATTTGATCTGTGCAAAATAGCGAAGTGTCTTTTCCTTAATAATACCACCAGTTATGTTGTTAACAAAAGTTATTCCAACATAACAGACGCCACTTGCTCGTCATAACTGATTTATGACCAGCTTTTGGAATTTAAAATTCATAAAGCCTCAGATTCTGGTAGTGGTATCTCCCTGAATCATAATATATTACTTTTCTTTAAGAAAAACAACTTTAACATGAATGATATGTAGCAAAAGCAACTTAGCTTGTCAAACATGTGTAGTTTTATTGATGTCAATGGATAATCAAGATACTAGTGTTAGAAGTAACTGAAATGATCCAAAATGCTAGGAACATTTGGTCATTTGATCAGGTTTTCATTGTCAATTATCTTGTAAGTTTTCTAACTTTCAATGAATATAATAAGTAACTGTTAAGTTGGATTAGTATAAATAATTGGCTAGTAGACGCCTCATATCATGCATCAGTTTTTTAGTGGCCAGTCAGATTTGAGATAAGTTTTCCATGATTACTTAAAATTTTTAGTATTTCATAATCACATCTAGGTCCGTTCTTGTAGCCGTCTAGTGTAATCATTTTCTATTCTTAAATAGTATAAATAATTGGTTATAGTTTCGCAAACTATGCTTTGCCAAAGTTGAAGCAGCGAAGAGAAAATGCAGATTTTACCTACACCATATTGAAAACTATGTTTGGTCTCATGGTGGACAAGAGCATATATGGTAGTCTTTTTAAGCATAAGTTAGTTTAATCATACCAAATGCACTGCCAAGTATGCTGTTAGTTCGATATTACAAAAAGAAGAATGGCATAAACTGCCAAGTTCTATCACAATTTTTGAGATAAGCTAATTATTTATAATCAGGTGTCACTGTATTCCTCTGTGGAATGGCTATTGCATTGCTCGGGTCATTTTGTCATGCTCCAACGGTGATGCTTGCAAATTTCATTGCTACTCCAATTGAATTGAGGTACTGTGCATTCAAAATTATCAATTTCCAACTGTTTTCCATTCCTATTGTGTAGCATTATAACTTCATTTCTCTATGGTCTTCTATCCAGATGCTTTATGCAACTATATGGTAAACAATTTCTTCATAGCTCATTTTTTGTTAAAAGGGATGCCATTTTTCCTTTGACATATCTAAGAAATTCATGCATGAAGAGGTAAGGAATGTGAGATAATACACGTTAAGGAATGGCAATGAGGCTGGGTTCTCACTCCCCAGCCATAGCCCTAATGTTAAGGGTTTAGCCCTATCCCCAGACTCTGTCCCAAGTAGGTCTTTATTAAGATCCTCATCCCTACCCCTTTAAATATCCGTGGTCCCAAGACTTGCCCCACTAACCTGAAAAAAAAAAAAAAATATATATATATATATATATATATATATATATATATATATATATATATATATATATATATATCATAAACTTTATGCCATTTAGGAAATAAACTCTCAAAAATATAAATTAGCATAGTTATAAAAATTCAAGTTTGAAATATTAAGGAACATAAATAACACAAAAAAAAAAAAAAAACTGAAACATGGATCTAAAAAAGCTATTACAAATTTTATACCACTTAAAGAATAAACCCTAAAAGATTATAAATTAATATAGTTATCAAATTCAAATTTGAAACAAGAAGAATATATAAATAACTCAATCAACAATATCATAATCTTAACAACAATATATACGTTATATAATTTATATCTTTATATATTATATGATTTATATGTGGGGCGGCGGGATGGGTGACTATACTACTCGTCCCCGGACCCACCCCTGTAAAATTACCCATTAAAATCTCCGTCTCCATACCCATACAGTCTCATCCCCATACCTGACCATGTAAAAATGATGAGGCCCCGTTAGGTATGGGTCAAATTGCCTTCCCTATAAACATGGTATATGTTGTGCTAACATAATAATGTAGTTTTTACTTTCCTGAAAAGGTTGCCTGACAGAATCCCAGAAAGCATTTTACACACTTCCTAATTCTTAACTATCGAACATATAGGTGTGGAACACTTTTAAAGTTATGAGGATATTTCAAAAATATCTCTTTTGGTTATGTTTATTAAGTCTTTCCATGTCCCGTTTAAGTTTTTATTTTGCATTTCAGTCTGGTTGTGCCATTTTTGCGCTTTGGTGAACTAATCTCTGGTGGAGATCATTTCCCTTTGACATCTGATGCTTTAAAGAAAGTCCTCACTGGCGAAGCTTCACATGAAGTCCTATTAAGTGTAGCCCATGCGGTAAGTACCATAATGATGTTTCATGTGTTTTTCTCAAGCAGAGAGATATTTGCCATATGCATTGTGGGACATGGAAAAACTAGAAAGCAATTTAACCATCTCGTTCTTATTTCCTAATAATGGTTTTGCCTTCCAATTTAAGGCTGTATTGGAGGACCAAACTTTGGAGCTTTCAGTTCTTTTACTATTGTGGGATAGGAAAGTGGCACCAAAGTAGGAGAACCAGCTAACTTAGCTGATTCTTTAGAACCAGTAGTGCGTAAAATTGTAGTGGCCAACTTCTATTGCAATTATAAGCTAGGAAGCATGGACAACTGTTGATTTAGAGGTGTCGGAGTGTTTGACACCAACACTAATGAGACACCCGTCCAACACATGTCAGACACCTCTCAAATAGTGTCTAATTGAAAAAAAAAAAAAAATTACTGTGTCGGCCCTACCTACAGTGACGTGACACCCATCCAGCATGTGTCAAACACCTCTCAAATGGTGTCCAATTAAAAAAAATACTTTTTGTTGGCTCAAACACCTAAGCTGATACCCTAAAATAGTTTGGGCACTTGAATAGGATATTTAATGATTTTAAACTCTTTTTTTTTTTCAAATATTTAGCCAAAAAATCACCTAAAAATTTTAAGGTTTAGAAACAAAGTCTCTATAGCCATAAGACAAAGGAATCTATTTACCAAAAAAAATAAAATTATTATATCAATTTTTTTTTTTTTTGTTTAGTTCTCTTGTCATAATGTTATATTAAAATATTATATATAACGGTGTCCATTGTTCTATATTTTTGACATAATTAGTATCTCATATCTGGTGTCTGTGTCAGAGTTCATGCTTCTTAGATTATAAATTGGCCCATATGATAAAAGGTAGTTGCCTCATGCATGACTCCGCTGCCCCATGGTTATGCAAGTAATGTTGGTTCCTAATATATATATATATAAAGTTAAAATACAAAGATTGAGGTCAGTTAACTTTTCTATAACATTTAAAACAAATACATATATATATATATATATGCTCGATTGAAATTATGGGAAAATATAGGCAAGTCAAAGGAAGATCATGCAAAAGGACCAGAAGTCTAGAAAGCCTTAAGACAAGAATGACTAGATGTGATAATCAATGTGGAAGATCAAAGTTAGTTTTGATTTATGGGTTCTCAAGGGTGGCGGCTCTTCCTTTTTCCTTGTAATGTTTTGGATTATGACTTGTTGCTTTTGGCAAGAGTAAAACATAAAACACTACCTGACTGTAGCAAGCTATTAGACAAATATGGTTGAAAAAATTAGGAATTAAAAATTCATACGTTGACAGCGATATACATATGGGAATATTCTTGAGGAGGGTTGGAATACATTACACAAATTTTCACTTGGTCTATCCCACTATTTCTGGAGCAAATTTTAGTTGAGTTTTTGATGATTTAATAAAAAAGAAAAAAAAAATAGAGCAAGGAACATATCTTGTTCTGGGGCATCATAGCTCTCATGGCAGATTCCGTGATTTTTATTTTATTTTATTTTTCTCTCCCACTTTCAGTATTTTTGGTCTTGATGTCACCCTTGTGTAATTTAGACCTACCCCTTGGATGTATAGGAATCATGTTGCTCCAGGAGATGCTAGACAGGAGTTTGATGCTGAATGGTAATATGCAAGAGATAAAACCATCAAACTGGAATCTTGGCTGTTTCTCTAGGATTGGGAAAACAATTTTATACTTGATACAAATTATAGATCATACTGGAGTTACATTCCATCTGGTAGATGCTTATTAGAAGTTATACAAATATCAGTGGTCTTGGAGGGAGCCTGACATTGATTGAGATTTTGCCAGTTCATGCATGCATATCATCTGGCTCAATGACAAAACGACAAAATATGAAATGATTACATGAGAGGAGAAATTGGGATGGCACATGTAAAGGAGATGATGATAGAAAATAGGTTAAGATAGTTTGATCATGTGCCAAAAAGGTTGTTAGATGTACCAGTGAAGAGAGTTAATCAGAGTCTTTAGTCTTGTGAAAAATGTGTAGAGAGACGCTTAAAAAAATACTAGAGAAGTTATAAACATTTTAGAATATTTAATTTTTAGTAGATCTTAATGGTTTTATGCAATTTATATAACAAACTTCACTTAGTAAAAAAAAAAAACTTGTTATTGTTGTTGTCATATGCTTGCATATCATGTGGACCACAGCCTCACTGTTGAAGCGATAATTTTCGGTACTAAAATTTTTCTTTGAATTAACCCATGGTATTGATTCACTTAGGTCCCTTGTGCTTGAAGTTATACTTTTCCTATTATAGGTTCATGTTTGATCTCCTTTCGGAAATTTCATACAATTATCACTTATCCAATTTGGCCTTCACAATGATAACTGCTAAAAATTAGTTGTTTGCTAAAATTATGCAGTTATTAGGATGGCTTGTTGCGTCACCCTTTATTTTGGGCACTCTTTACATATTATTTTTACCATGCTTCAAGATTCTGCTTCGTAAATTCGGCAGCGGTTCGAAGAAGCCACTGGTTTCTGACTCAGAAGTAAAATTGAAGGCTAGAGATTAAAATCAAAGATGACTGCTATGCTATGGTCTTCTTCAAAACGGGTAGCGCTACCCTCCGAAATTGAAAAGGTAGCTTAGCAGGGACCAAAATTGAAACATGATTATATTTACTTCCCCTGACTCAAGGAGTGGGGGGTTATAACTTATTATTCTTACGTTCTTGGTGACAAATTGTACATAAAACAAGACGTGTATTGTATAATGTTGTATCAGGCCATGTAATGAAATATTTACAGAATCCCATGAATAGGACCAAACCTTATTCTATGGTATTTACATAAGATTCCTCTTTCTTATTCTTAGGCCATGTAATTGTCCAGGCAAGTAGGAAACTTGCCTTAGGCCCCAAATTTTCCTAAGACTAACATATATATATATATATATATATATATATATATATATATATATATATATATATACATATCATTATGTGTGCCTATGTGTGCGTTTGATATGTAATATTAAACAATATAAGACAAATCTTTGAGTAACAACACAATTATGTGTTGTTCATTATTTATTAATTGACGCATATAAAAGTAAGTTAATGACAAAATAATATAAAATTTGTTATAGTACCCATTAGGTTATGCATTTTTTTTTCTTACTTAAAATAAAAGTATAACACAATATTTTAACATTTTATAAAAACAATAATCTATAAAAATAAAAATTAAAAAATCATTGAAATTTTAACAAAATATTTTTTGAAATTTTGTCAAAAAAAATTACTGCAATGATTTACAGTGTCATTTTATTTCCTTCAATGAGGTAAGAATCCTAATTGGTTTATTTCTCTCATAAAAAGAAAAGAATTAGTTTATTAGAAAAAGTTATTTTTTAAGATGAGATTAAAAAAAAAATCTGGTTCAGGTGGTGGCACTCACAGTTCAGCTCTATTTTGTGGGCTGGGTACCCCAAAAATAAACAAGGGGAGGACGAATTATGAGTGATTCAAATACTCTTTTACTTTTTTGTACTGTAGACAACTTTGTCTCTTGGTGAAGTAGGTAACGAAAATTGAAAGATTTGTTGTATACCTTGGACAAAGTTTTTTTTCCCTACTTTGGTTATTTATAAAATCAAACAAGGAACAATTTTTCTTCTTTTTTTTTTTTTTTTTATAGAGTGCTATCCCCTAATTATTAGCAAATCAAACTCACCCTCTAACTTTTAAGACTATTAAAGCTGTTCATTCCCAAGACTAATGTATAAATATTAATGGATGTTGTCTATCTCATTAAGTTGGCAATTATGGTTTTCAACTAAATAAGGAATGAGCTTTGATTGTTTAATATGGGTGCCTATTTTTCTACTATCATGTACAATTATGTCACAAGGTAGATTAAATGGATTAACTATATTAAGAGTGAAATGCTAAAATTATTTGTTTATAAAACTTTGATACTCCCTCCATCTCAATTTAATTATCATTTAAGGTTGTGTCACAAGAATTAAGAAATATAATAAATACTACATGTATAAGCACAGCCATAGACAGAATATTTATTTGAGAATAAATTTTTTAGTGGAAATTGTTCCCCTTAGGATAAGTTGAGAGACATAAATTTTGTGCTCAACTTATAGGATTAAGAAAGTGAGGAAGATGTGTCTGCTTGATTTATTTCTAGTAGCTATAGCTTGTTGTTTTAGTTTTACCAACTACATTGAAGCAACCACTTTGAAGTTGTGGTAATTGATAAGTACATTGGTAATGCGTAAGAGCAAAGAGGTCATGTCTCAGAAGTTACAAGCAGAGTGAGAAGTATTAAGGACAACCCCCTATATGTTTAACGGACAAGCTTTGTTTTTTCTTCTTGACTTGCAAATCAAACAATATTTTGGGTCTTAGGTGTTCCGTTTTGCCAACTCAATGTTCTTTCATTGGCCAGGTTATCTACTAATGGCCGAATTAGTGCTAAAAGGTACACATAAGTAACCACTGTTAAAGGCCTGTGGTGGACTTGGATGAAGGGTTTCATTTGAGCACCTTTTAATTTATAGGAGTCTTATTATCTGAGAAAGTGAAAATGTGAGGGGCTCATATGACTTTTGAGTAATCTTAATGGATGAAAACTATATTTTACTTGCTAGAATAACTTTTCTTCGAAAAACCAAAAATAGGTATACTTTATTGATTGTGAGATGGTATTGTGATTTTCCCCCCATTTATAGATGAGGAAGCAATGGGCAAATTTATAGTCGTTTGGCAATTTTTACTATTGCCCAACGAACAAAATTCCAGCTCACATGGGCAAATTTACAACATCAATTCCTCTTTCTTATAGCATCACAAATTTAACAGACTAATTTCATTCCCCCAGTTTCATCAACAACTAAAACTCATTTAAAGCTATTTGCCTTGTTGAGATCCCCTTTTGAGAACACTTTTGATTTGCCCAAATCTCTCCATCTTCAACCTTCGTGTGAACTGTTTAGAGCTTCATCAGCTTTCCTCTTTCCCATTCACAATTCAGATCAATATACTCTCTCAACCTATCTTTAGCATTAACAATCTTTGTCTCCTCCTTTTCTTTTCTTCTTAGCGGCAAGGGCTATTTTTCTTTTCTCTATGCTCAACTCTGGACTTTTGTTTCACATTTTTTTTTTCTCTCAGCCCTAGATGCAAAAAATCACTTCTTTTCTCTTCTTTGGCTGCCACTCCATTCCATTGAAAGATTTGTTGTATACCTTAGACAAAAAAATTTCCACTAGTTTGGTCATTTATAAAATCAAACAAGGAACAATTTTTCTTTTTTTTTTTAATAGTGTGCTATCCCCTAATTATTAGCAAATCAAACTCACCCTCTGACTTTTAAGACTATTAAAGCTGTTCATTCCCAAGACTAATATATTAATATTAGTGGATGTTGTCTATCTCATTAAGTTAGCAATTATTGTTTTCAACTAAATATGGAATGAGCTTTGATTGGTTAATATGGGTGCCTATTTTTCTACTATACTTTCGTGCACAATTATGTCACAAGATAGATTAAATGGATTAACTATAATAAGAGTGAAATGCTAAAATAATTTGTTTATAAAACTTTGATACTCCCTCCATCTCAATTTAATTATCGTTCAAGAATTAAGAAATATAATAAATACAACATGTATAAGCGTAGCCATAGATAGATTGTTGTTTAATCAAAATTTTCACTGAAAATTTTTCCTCCAAGGATAAATTGAGAATCATAAATTATGTGCTCAACTTATAGGATTAAGAAAATTTGGAAGATGTGTTGGCTTGATTTATTTCTAGTAGCTATAGCTTGTTGTTTAGTTTTACCAACAACATTGAAGCAACCACTTTGAAGTTGTGGTAATTGATAAGTACCTTGGTAATGTGCAAGAGTGAAGGGGGTCATGTCTCAAAAGTTGCAAGCAGAGTGAGAAGTATTAATGACAACCCCCTATATGTCTAACGGACAAGCTTTGTTTTTTCTTCTTAATTTGCATATCAGACAATATTTTGGGTCTTAGATGTTCCATTTTGCCAACTCAATGTTCTTTCATTGGCCAGGTTATCTACTAGTGGCCAAATTAGTGCTAAACAGTACACATAAGTAACCACCGTTAAAGGCCTGTAACGGACTTGGATGAAGGGTTTTATTTGAGCACTTTTAATTTATAGGAGTCTTATTATCTGATAAAGTGAAAATGGGAAGGGCTTATATGACTTTTGAGTAATCTTAATGGATGAAAACTATATGTTACTTGCCAGAATAACATCTCTCCAAAAAACCAAAAATAGGTATGCTTTATTGATTGTGAGATAGTATTGCGATTTTTCCCCCATATATAGATGAGGAAGCAATGGGCAAATTTATAGTTGTTTGGGCAATTTTTACTATTGCCCAACGAACAAAATTCAAGCTCAAACAGGTAAATTTACAAGATCAATTCTTTTTTCTTATAGCGTCACAAATTTAACTATTTGATTTCACTCCCAGTTTCATCAACAACTAAAACTCAGTTAAAGCTGTTAGCTCAAGGGTCTCCCAATTGTTTTTTAGTTTTGATAATGAAAATAATTTTTGTATGTGATAAATTTTCTTTATTCATGGTGTAACAATTTATTTAGAAAGAAATTTTTCTTCAACCATGTTTGTTTAGAAGTGTATTTTTAAGAAATATATATTTACCCAAAACTCTCTTGTTGGAAAATATTTTGATAGCAAGTTGATCTCCCAAAAATTTCTTTCTTCACGTTTTTGTTGATTCATTGGTACATATGTTCCTAGAAATCTTGTTTTTCAACAATATTATTTTATTATTCATAGTCAAAGGAAGTAAACTTTTGGGAATAAATGCATTGGGCTTACATAATGACAAAATATGAATCTGTTTTTTCTTGGGGTTCACGTGTAAAAGGCAAAGCTTGCATGCTTCCTCATTGTCATTGAATATATCATATATGTCAAAAAGCAAGACTCCAAAATATTGGGTTTCTTGACAAAAAGGAGCCACGGGCTTTTGTAAATTTCTACCTCCTGTGCAAAGGATAAAGGGCAAGGTCAGCTTGGAATGGGCAGCATACGCAGAAGAAAGAAAGATACACCTCTTGACTTCTTGTGATGACAATATGAACTTATCTTGGGTATATCACATAAGCCAACAAATATTGCAATCCTTCCCTATAGCATTGGGTGACAAAATATCAGGGCCTTTCTCACCTTGATAACTTAGCCTTGCCGTTCTTGTGCTACAATAGATATTAAGCATATCAGCTATGCTGCATTCTGCTTAACTGTATGTCAAGTTCTCCAAAGTATGAAGAGTGACGAGACTGGAGCTGCAAAAAATAGGTCTCAACAGCCATATTTTGAGACCATTATAAAAGAAAGAAGAAGACTCAAGGGAGGACAAGAAGAGAGAAAATATCAAAAGGTTCATTTGCTTATAATTAAAAGAGTTCTCACATATCCATCTTGTTCTCTTCTTAGTCGTGGACCTCACCTTTATCTGGAATATTTGTTGTGCACTTAAAGCTCACTGGAATATCTGTTGAATCAAGCAACAACTTCTGTGCTAGATTTCTTCATTTCATACAATCTTTGTAAGAAGGCTATTTAGCCTTTCTTCGTATATTGCAACCCTGTATAAGGGAAAGACATAGTCTGTGTTGTAAAGTGTTCTTGGTGCTCCTAGTAAAACCAAGCTTTAGCGGTTGTGCTTGATTTCTGTTCGTTTGTAAAAGATAGCTGGAGACCAGTAAACCAGCTTGGATAGTGAAGATAACTCTCTCAAGTGTATTTGAGAGGAGTGGACATAGGACTTTGATAGATCAAACCACTATAAATCACTGTGCATGTTCTCTTCCCTATTCTATTTGATTTCATCATATTTATACTTTAGCATTTAAATTCTGCATTTTGTGTTTAATTGCGTCATTGCATTTTGAACTCTGAGTTTTTTGAAATCAAGCTTACATTGTCTAAAATCAAGCTTATTGTTTTATGCTTGATTCTAAAAGTATAAATTCTGTTGCGAAAATTTTTATAGTCCTATTCGCCCCCTCTAGGACTTTTTAACCTGCACTTTTATTTGGAATCAGAGCCTTGTGCTCTGTTATTTAACTGACATCATTGAGTTTAAGATCCTAGGTTGTGCAAGGTTATGGAAGACTTCAAGGTTGGAAACTCATGCAACAAGCCTCCATACTTTGATGGATCTTTCCACAGCCACTGGAGAAACCGAATGGAAAAGTTTATAGGATCAAATCATTTTGAACTCTTAAGCATTATAACAATTGGCTCTGAAGAACCCACAAAGGAGGTAGACGGAGTAAGAGTTCCAAAAGGGTTAGATGACTATACAGAAGAAGAGAAGAAAAGAGCTTCATTACACTTGAAAGCTAAGTATATGCTTTCTAATGCTATTTGCTCAAAGGAGTATGAAGTCATCTCAGCTTGCAGCACTGCCAAAGAAATGTGGGATGGACTTCAAAGTATACAAGAATGAACAACGGTTGTCAAGGAATCAAGGATAGACATCTATGTTGGTGAATATGAGCTTTTCCACATGGAAGATGGAGAGTCCATAGATAAGTATTTTACTAGATTCCTTCATATTATAAATTAACTCAAACTACTTGGGAAAAGCTATACACAAAAAGAACAAGTGAAGAAGCTTATCAAATGTCTCTCTGAAAAATGGGAAACAAAATGTTACATACTTAAACAAACAAGCAAGGCTTCAAACATTACTGTTGATGAGCTGAGAGGAGAGCTAGAGGCTGAGGAAATGTCAATGAAGAAGAAAGAAGTGAGAGCGGCTGAGAGAAAGAAAAAGGAGAAAGATGTTGCTCTTGCTGCCACATCTTCATCTTCAGACAACGACAGTGACGTTGCCCTATTATCTAGGAAAGTCGCTAAAATGTTGCAAAAAAGAAGATTCAAGAAACAAGCTTCATCCAGTAAGCTTGATTTCAAAAACAGGCACAATAAAGATGACAGTAAGTAGAAGCCAAAGAAGGAAGGAGAAAATGATAAAATAACATGCTACACTTGTGAAAAGCCTGGACATAAATTACTCGAATGTCCAAAGAAGAAAAATAAAAACTTCAAGAAAAACAAGAAGAAGGCATATGCTGCATGGAGTGATGAAGACTCTTCATCAAGTGATGATGAAGAAATATGTTGCATGGCTATGTCAAATGAAAGTAATTCTGATAATGAGGTAAGTGATCAACCTCTCCCTTATGATGAATTATCAAATGCATATGGTGAGCTTGTTGAAACTATTAGTAAACTTTTTTCATAACTTTCCACTAGAAAAGAAAAAATCAAGGTTCTGGAAAAAGAACTCAGTGAAATTCATATTATTTTTGAGAAAGATAGAGAGCTTATCAAAGATTTACAACAAAAAGAAAAACTTTCTGAAAATCTATTTTTGGAAAATCAAGCTTTAAAAATTAAGCTTGATGAGCTCTCAAATGATTTAGCTAGCTTTGTAAAGGGCAAGCAAAACTTTGATAAATTAGTTGGCATGCAAAAGCATGATTTGTATAGAACTATCTGGAAAAATGGTTTAGGATACGAAAATCCACTTTTGAAAATCAAGCTTCCACAAACTGCTTGTAATTATTGTAATAAGGCTAGTCATCATGCCTACCAATGTAATTACAAGAAGAATGTGAAGAAATATTAGCAGATTTGGGTGCCTAAAAATATTTCTACCACTAACCCCCAAAGACCCAAACAAGCATGGATACCTAAGCTTGATTTCTCACATGACAGAAACAGCACAAATCAAGCAAGAAAAGGTGGTACCTTGACAGTGGTTGCTCACACCACATGACTTGGAATAAGAAGATGTTCGTGGAACTTCAGGAGCAAGATATAGGAAGTGTAAGATTTGGAGATGATAGTAAGAGAAGAATTTTGGGCATAGGAAAAATCAAGCTCACCCAAAATCTTGTTGTGAATGATGTTTACTACGTGAAAGGATTGAAGCACAATTTAATGAGCATCAGGTATGGATACCCTCTTGGCTATAAGTTATGTTTCGAATCTTCCAAATGCACCATCTATGACCTCAATGGTAAGGATAGCCTCTTTGAAGGTCATAGAAGCTCAAATGTTTATAAAGTGTCCAACAATGATTTTTCTTTCAAAAATAGAACTTGTCTAGTTTCCCTATGGCATAGACGACTTAGTCATGCACATATACAACTTATTTCAAAACTGTCCAAACATAAGCTTGTTTCTGGACTGCCTGAGGTACATTTCAAAAAAGATAATATTTGTGCTACATGTCAAATGGGAAAACAGAAAAACTCTTCTTTCAAAAACAAGAAGGAGCTTTCTACCAAAAGATCTCTTGAACTCCTTCATATGGACTTGTTTGGACCTATGTTAACATTGAGTATAGGTGGCAAATTATTGATGATTATACTAGATTTACTTGGGTATACTTCTTAGCTCATAAGGAAGAGACTTTCAATGTTTTCAAAAAGTTTTCAAAAAGAGTTGAGAATGAAACTAATTCGAAAATTTGCTTTATTAGAAGTGATCATGGTGGAGAGTTTGAAAATCAAGCTTTTAAAGATTTTTGTGAAAACTAAGGAATCCACCACAACTTCTCCTCTCCTAGAACACCTCAACAAAATGCGGTTGTTGAAAGGAAAAATAGAACACTAGTTGAAATAGCAAGAACCATGCTTTGTGAAAACAATGTTGTGAAACACTTTTGGGCTGAAGCTGTAAATACAGCTTGTTACATCCTTAACAAATGCTTGATTCGGTCCATCTTAAAGAAAACTCCATATGAGCTTTGGAAGGGTAGAAAACCAAATGTAAGTTATTTTCGTGCATTTGGATGTACCTGTTTTATCCACAATAATGGCAAATATACTTTGGGCAAATTTGATGCAAAATCTAATTAAGACAATTTTTGGGTTACTCCTTGACTAATAAAGCTTATAGAGTCTTCAATAAGCAAACTAAGTCTGTGAAGAAAAGTATACATGTGGTTTTTGATGAATCTAACCATGCTCCCTTAAGCAAAATTGCTTTTGAGAAAAGTAATGATTTGCAAGAATCAAGCTTACCTAGCAAAAATCAAGCTTTAAATGACATGCTTGATTCTCAACAAAATAAGGAAGCTGAATAAGTCTTTGAGCAACCTGGAGAACATCCAAATAGAGACAATGCACCATATAAACAGCAAGTACAATGTGACCACAACATTGATGATGTGATTGGAGATGTGAATGAAGAGATGAAAACAAGAGCTTCAATCAGAAATCAAGTAACAAAATCTTGCTTCATTTCATTGATTGAACCAAAGAAGGTTGATGAAGCACTGGAAGATGAATCATGGATTATGGCCATGCAAGAGGCGCTCAACCAATTCGAAAGAAATGAAGTTTGGAAGCTTGTTCCACCACCCAAGCATCAAGAAGCTATTGGAACTGAATGGGTGTTCCAAAACAAGCTGAATAAGCAAGGTAAAATGGTAAGAAATAAAGCAAGATTGGTAGCTCAAGGGTATTGTCAACAAGACGATATTGATTTTGATGAAACCTTTGCCTCTGTAGCTAGACTTGAAGCTATTCGTATTATGCTTGCTTTTGCATGTTTTAAAAATTTCAAAGTTTTTCAAATAGATGTGAAAAGTGCTTTCCTAAATGGTTTTATTAATGAGGAAGTCTATGTTAAACAACCTCCGGGCTTTGAAAATGAAGATTTTTCAAACCATGTTTATAAGTTATCTAAAGCACTCTACGGTCTTAAACAAGCTCCAAGAGCTTGGTATGATAGACTAAGCACATTCCTATTGAAAAATGGTTTTTCAAAAGGAAAGGTTGACACTACTCTCTTTACCAAATCCTTTGATAATGATATTTTGGTAGTACAAATTTTTGTGGATGATATTATCTTTGGTGCTACTAATGAAGTTTTGTGCAAGGATTTTGAAAAATTGATGAAAAGTGAGTTTGAGATGAGCATGATGGGAGAACTAACATTCTTCCTTGGACTTTAAATCAAACAACTTCCAAATGGAATATTTATTCATCAATCAAAGTACACAAAGGAGCTCATCAAGAAATATGGAACGGAGAAAGCAAAAGGAATGCAAACTCCTATGGCAGCAACAACTAAGCTTACATTTGAAGATGCAGTAAAAGCTGTTGATCAAAAGCTATACAGAGGCATGATTGGGTCACTACTCTACCTTACTGCAAGCAGACCAGACATATTATACAGCGTATGTTGTTGTGCTAGATTTCAAATCAAACCTAAGGAACCTCATCTACAAGCCGTCAAACGCATAATTAGATATCTAGCAAAAACTGAGGATGTGGGGCGATGGTATCCAAAGAACAATTATTTCAACCTAGTCGCTTACACAGATTCAGATCACACCGGATGCTTGATTGACAGAAAAAGCACAAGTGGTGCATGCCAATTTCTGGGTAGCTCACTGGTGAGATGGCAATGTAAGAAACAATCAAGTGTGTCCATATCTACTGCCGAATCTGAGTATATTGCTGTAGGACAATGTTGTGCACAAGTATTATGGATGAAGCAACAATTGAAAGAATATGGAATTGTCCATGAATGTACTCTGATTCTTTGTGACAACACAAGTGCCATCAACATTACAAAGAATCCAGTACAACATGCCAGAACCAAGCATATCGACATCAAGCATCATTTCTTGTGACATCATGTACTTAAAAAGAATGTCCAACTTCACTTTGTCAGCAGATCAACAGGTAGCAGATATCTTCACTAAACCTCTAGCTGAAGATAGATTCTATGCTCTAAGAAGTGAATTAGGTAAGATTTCCTTACCTGCTAATCACTAAATTCTATGTGTATGTTTGTTGTTATATGTTTGCATATTATAGTATGTGTTATTATATTAGCATGTCTTATCAATAATCAAGCTAAAACTCTCCAAAAAGAATCAAGCATATATCATTGTGCTACATTGAAGCTGTACTAAGTAGAAGAAATTTTTCGAAGTCCAGAATTGAGTTTTGAATTGCTGTACTTGGGTCTCTACAAGTTGAGTACAACTAAAGCCCACAACACATTAAGCAGTTCTTTCTCAAATGGGCTAATTAGTCTGAAACCCACATGTGTGAAGACCTACCTCCATGGGCCAACGCAATTTAGCCAAGCCCACACTCAACATTTTAAACATGTATAGTTACCACACACGACCTCTTAGTTTTTCAGACTACCCTTTGACATTATAACTGCTGCATGTCTTGAGCAGTACACCTATCTTTTCAACCTCTGCTCAGTTTCCTCTTCAAGCATTCTTGCAGAACCAGCTTTGAAACTATTTTCCTTTTGAAAAGCTACCATCTTTACCATGAAGATTAGGCAGCTGTTTTCAAGCGACTCAGAAAGGTCCTCGTCTAAGGGTTCTAAACCATCACTGATAGAGAACATTGAGCTTCCTCCAGAGATGGTAGAAATGTCTGCAACAGAGCTCTTGGAGTTTCTCAAGCTAAGCATCACTCAAAAGAAGGCTTCATCTTTTGGGACAAAGTCGAAGGAGGTCCATGAACATTCTACACCTGAGGTAACTGAAAAATTGCAAGAAACCGAACCAATCCATACTACTTCGGGAACAAAGAGCATGGAAGTTTCTCCCAATGTTCCTGAGATGTCAAGGGATGAATCTAAAGAGCAATTTGCCAGGAAGAAAATCGAGAAAAGGAAAAAGAAAATGGGGGAGCCTTAAGTCTCCTCAAACGTAGAAATTATCGGAGAAGAAGCACCCTCTCCGACAGTTATCAAACCACGCCGACAAACTAAAAGTTGAAGTCGTTTGAGAGGTATATCTCAGTCTGAGATTTCTGCAAGGATGGAATCAATGGCAAAGAGAAAGATTGCCTTTAGGATGACTGTCGATTTTAGTCAGGATGAAGAAATGCAGACAATAGAGAAGAAGTTCATTGTCTTGGGTTGACGAAATTTCTTCCAGATTACCAAAAATGCTGTATATGAAAATTTAGTAAGATAGTTTTACATTAATCTCCTTCATACTTCATATGATGACTCTACTGTTATCTCCACTATAGTTGATGGTGTTGAGTTTTCCTTGGATGAAAAATTACTTGGTTTTATTCTGGGTGTTCAGCCTGAAGGGAAAAGAATTTATTGTTCCAAATGCTGGGACAAGAAAAATTATGGTGTAAATTTTGCCTAAGCTATGGAATTCATTGCAAATTCGGAAGTTGATCCAAAGTGGCTAAAGAAGCCCAACTTGGAATGAGTGAATCAAACCACAAAGACTATGGCTAGAATCGTGAAAATGGCCATCATGCCAAAGCTTGGAAATCTCTCTAGGCCAAGCTACAATAAATTGAACATATTGTATCATCTGAAGATGGAGCTGCCATTGAATCTGCCATATATTATTCTCAACCACATGTTGGAATCCACCAAAAACACTCGAAGTCAGTTTGTTCTACCATATAGTATGATCCTTACCCGAATCTTCAAATACTATTCAGCCATAAATACTACAATGCATTCCTACACACCGATGTCGCGTAATAATGTAATAAAGAAACTGTTGGCATCAAAGACTACTTCTTTGAAAAGAAAAGCAAAGTCTCCTCTTGACAGCCATACAGCTAAGAATGTTGCTTGTGATGAGAAAACCTCAACCAGAGCCACTGAAAGCTGGGTAAAAGTTTTGCTGAAATGCCCTGTAGACAAGCTTGAATGCCTAGCTGAGGAGAAACAGCTCTTGAAATAGGAGCTTGCAGAGCTAAAGAGAAAGCAAGTAGATGAAAAAAGTAACTTAGCAACAAGTGCGGATGGCAATGATAAAGAAGATGATGAATATGTTGATTCGGATGGAGAATAAGTAATGGCTTGATCATATGTCTATTCTTTTGCATGAATTGTTTTTGCTCTTTATTTGGTTTAATTTCTGGATATTTTAAACTTGCGGTTTTAGTTTGCTAATCTCGTATCATGTGTTGACTTTTGGATTATCTTAGTTTATGAATATTTCTCTGGTATTCTATTGATCTGACTGATTTGTTCTTATAAGCTTATTTGGTTTCTTGTTTATTCCGTTTATTGTTATAGTTAATGTTCTGATATCATTGGCTGTTATTCTGTTCTGGTTTTTCTGGGCACTGTTTTTCGCAACTATTATACTTCTCTGCTTCACCATTTATGGTTTACTGTTTTAACTTAGTTATTGAAACTTTTGGTTTGTTTTCTTCAAATAGTTTGTTTTGGCTATCTTATTTTCCTTTTGATGATTCCAAAGGGGAGAGGATTTGCCTACTTTTTTACTATTTTCTATTGTTTTCAAACTTCGGGTTATGTTCTTCTTACTTAAAATTACTTTCCTAGCATTTTCGTAGGGGGAGAAATGTTTCTCTTTGAAAATTTATGTTGCAAATCAAAAATTATTTTAGTATCATTAAAAAGGGGGAGATTGTTAGCTCAAGGGTCTCCTAATTGTGTTTTAGTTTTGATAATGAAAATAATTTTTGTATGTGATAAATTTTCTTTATTCATGGTGTAACAATTTATTTAGAAAGAAATTTTTCTTCAACCATGTTTGTTTAGAAGTGTCTTTTTAAGAAATATATATTTACGCAAAACTCTCTCATTGGAAAATATTTTAACAGCAAGTTGATCTCCTAAAAATTTCCTTCTTCATGTTTTTGCTGATTCATTAGTACATGTGCTCCCAGAAATCTTGTGTTTCAACAATATTATTTTATTATTCATAGTCAAAGGAAGTAAACTTTTGGGAATAAATGCATTGGGCTTACATAATGACAAAATATGAATCTACTTTTCCTTGGGGTTCACGTGTAAAAGGCAAAGCTTGCATGCTTCCTCATTGTCATTGAATATATCATATATGTCAAAAAGCAAGACTCCAAAATATTGGGTTTCTTGACAAAAAGGAGCCACAGGCTTTTGTAAATTTCTACCTCCTGTGCAAAGGATAAAGGGCAAGGTCAGCTTGGAATGGGCAGCATACGCAGAAGAAAGAAAGATACACCTCTTGACTTCTTGTGATGACAATATGAACTTATCTTGGGTACATCACACAAGCCAACAAATATTGCAATCTTTCCCTGCAGCATTGGGTGACAAAATATTAGGAAAAAGGAAAAGAGACGTTGGGCCTTTCTCAGCTTGATAACTTAGCCTTGCCATTCTTATACTACAACAGATATTAAGCATATAAGCTATGCTGCATTCTGCTCAACTGTATGTCAAGTTCTCCGAAGTATGTAGAGTGACGAAACATAGAGCTGCAATAAATGAGTCTCAACATCCATATTTTGAGACCATTATAAGAGGAAGAAGAAGACTCAATGGAGGACAAGAAGAGAGAAAATATCAAAAGCTTCATTTGCTTATAATTAAAAGAGTTCTCACATATTCATCTTGTTCTCTTCTTATTCGTGCACCTCACCTTCATCTGGAATATTTGTTGTGCACTTGAAACTCATTGGAATATCTGTTGAATCAAGCAATAGTTTCTATGCTAGATTTCTTCATCTCATACAATCTTTGTAAGAAGGTTGTTTAGCCTTTCTTCGTATATTGCAACCCTGTATAAAGGAAAGACATAGTCTGTTTAGACATAGTTTGTGTTGTAAAGGGTTCTTGGTGCTCTTGGTAAAACCAAGCTTTAGCTGTTGTACTTGATTTTTGTTCATTTGTAAAAGATAGTCGGAGGCCAGTAAACCAGCTTGGATAGTGAAGATAACTCTCAAGTGTATTTGAGAGGAGTGGACGTAGGTCTTTGATAAACTGAACCACTATAAATCACTGTACACGTTCTCTTCCCTATTCTCTTTGATTTCAGCATATTTATACTTCAACATTTAAATTCCACATTCTGTGTTTAATTGCTTCATTGCAATTTGAACTCTGAGTTTTCTGAAATCAAGCTTACATTGCTTAAATCAAGCTTATCGTTTTATGCTTGATTCTGAAAGTATAAATTATGTTGCAAAATTTTTTATAGTCCTATTCACCCCCTCTAGGACTTTTTAACCTGCTCTTTTAAAAGCTATATGCCTTGTCAAGATCCCCTTTTGAGAACACTCTTGATTTGCCCAAATCTCTCCTTCTTTAGCCTTCACGCGAACCATTTAGACCTTCATCAGCTTTCATCTTTCCTGTTCACAATTCAGATCAATGTACCCTCAACCTATCTTTAGCAGTAACAATCTTTGTTTCCTCCTCTTCTTTTCTTCTCAACAGCATGGGGCTCTTTTTCCTTTCTCTATGCTCAACTTTGGGCCTCTTTTCACAATTTTTTTCTCTCTCAGCCCTAGATGCAAAAAATCGCTTCTTTTTTCTTCTTTGGTTGCCGCTCCATTCCAATCCAAACAAATAGCAAAAAATCACAATCGGTGCATGACATTGTTCCTTCTAAGCAATTGTTCCTCATTGCATGGCAAGATCTCTAGTTCTAGGAATTGAACTATGGGCATCAGGTCCTCAATAAGAGGGTTTTGATTTATCTTTGGTGCCATTGGATGCTTTTGATTTCTGGAGGGTTCATCTTTGAAGGATTGCTTGTTCCTAATACATCCTTAGGGTAATTTAGAGTCTAGGTTGTCTAGTTTAATTTCTAGTAAAGTTCATAATTTCTGTCTCTTTGTAAATAATTTTAACACTTAGTTTAATTTTATGTTGGCTTTCTCTTGATGCAAATTGTGGAATGTAGGTAAAAGGCCTTTCTAGAAGATTAATGAGTGAAGAAATTCAAGAAAACAAGTTGGAGGCCCAACCTTGACTCCTCAACGCACTAGCCCAAGTGAACACAAGGGAGGCATGGGGTGCAAGATGAAATTCGTAGAAAAAGAATGATGCTCTTCAGTTTTATAAAAGCATCATCCTAATGCTGCCAAATTTCTGAAAAAAGGTAGAGTCAAATTTTGGCCCATGAGTGGATTAGGGCATCCTTCTTCTTTTAGAGGGACGCATACGCAAAAATAAAATAAATAAATAAAAAACAGAGTAGCAGTTGCTAGAAAGAAAAAGAAGAGGAAAAGCCTAAGGAAGGTGTTGCCCAACGTGGGAGGAAGAGAAGAGATGAAGATTCACTTGCTTTTTTGGTAATTCTTCATGCTAGAGGGCGTCTAAGGAATTTGCATTTCTTTCTGTTGTTTTGACTCTTCTTGTAATGGATTGCTAGACATATTTAGATAGGGATTTTGTGTAAATTGAATATGATTAAGTTTAAACTTTGATTGCATTATTCTATGAACAATTTATTTTATTGATTTGGTAATTGCTATCCTTAATGCTTTGGATGTTTGGCCACCATTCAATTGATCTTTTGACTCATGTTTATGCTAGAAATAATGAGATATGAGTGTGTTCTTGCAATTGCTATCATTAACTACTAGTTAGTCTAGTAATAGATAGCTTGGTTAGTGTGGGTTTAATCAATTTGCATAGAACTTCAACACTTTGGTTTAATATATTTGTGCAAAGGAATTAGGCAAGTTTTTGGCTTATGTAGAATTGATTCACCAAGGAATTAGGTCTCAATTAAATTAGGGAAATTGACAAACAATAAAGAAATTGGGATTAGAATAAAAGAACATAGGAAATTCAAATGGTGTTTTGTCTATGAAACATCTAGATCCATAATTAACTAAAGCCAAGGCCTTGGCATTTTAATTGAATTGAATCCAATTCCCTCAGTAATTGAGTCTTGTTCTTAATTTTCTAGTTCTTTAGCTTGCTTGATTGTTTACTTGCAATTTTAATTTTATAGTCACTTTAAGAGTCGCCTTCAATACAATCGTGGCCATTTAGTTTGATTGGTGAACCAATATGTATATACGTCGATCCTTGAGGATTATACTTGTTCTCACTACTATATTACTTGTCTGACCTGATACACTTGGTAGGTAGTTCCATCAAGGTTTTAGCGTTGTTGCTAGGGATTGAGAGTTTAGCACTTTTGGTAGTAGCTAAGGAAAACTACAATTAATACATTTTTTTTTTCCTTTTTATCTCTCTTGTTTGTTTTTTCGTTTGCTTTATTTTAGTTTGTCATAATCTATCTTGGAGTTTTGTTTTGGTGCATGCAAGGTACTATTGAGCAAGAGAACTTCCGTTTGATCCAGAAATAGAGAAGACTACAAGAGACAATAGGGGAGCCAAGACAAGGAAAAGAGTAGGAAAAGAAGCTTCAACATTCAACATTATGGCTGATCCAAACAATGATCCAAACAATCCAGCTAGGAGAACTTGCAGCATTATCCTATCTTGAATGCTGATAATTGTTCTATTAGCATTGTGAGGCCAGCTATTCAAGCCTATAATTTTGAGATCAAACCAACACTTTTGCAACTAGTTCAACAAGACCAATTTGGGCGAAATTCTTCTGAAGATCCCAACTTGTACTTTGCAAAATTTCAACTCTGTGACACCATTAGAGTGCAAGGTGCAAGTGAGGATGCAATAAGATTGAAGTTGTTTCTGTTTTCTTTGAGGGAAAAAGCTACTACGTGGCTTCAATATCTACCACAAGGGAGTATCAGTACATGGTCATATTTTGTTACAAAGCTTTTGAACAAGTATTTTCCTCCTCAAAAGTTGGCAAAGTTGAGAAGTGAGATCATCTCATTCTTGCAAAATGACATGTAATCATTGTATGAAGCATTGGAAAGATACAAAGATCTTCTCAGAAGATGTCCACATCATGCAATTCCAAATTGGCTACAAATTCAAAACATTCTACAATGGGTTGAATCCTTCTACTAGGACTTTGGTTGATGCTGCAGCTAGAGGTTCTTTGAATTCCAAGATTATTGAGGAAGCTAGAGAATTCATTGAGCAAATGGCTTCAAATAACTATCATACTCAGAATGATATATCCATGGCTAGAAAAGGGATCTTGGAGTTGTATACTATGCAAGCACTATTGGCTCAAAACAAGGCCATGTCTCAGAAACTGTCTAATTTGACAAAATAGGTGGGGAATGTACAAATAGGTGCAATAGTGAGTACTCAACAAGTTAAGTGTAACTTTTGTAGTAGAAACCATCATAATGGGGAATGTAATGCCTGACAGTATGATCAAGGATTGCAGGAGCAGGATCATTATATGGGAAATCAACCAAAGGAGCACGCAAACATCCTTATTCTAACACTTCCAATCCAAGATGATAAAATCACCCAAATTTCTCATGGGTGAATCAAGGATCAAAAAGAGCCTCATCTTCAAATTCATTCCAACCACCACTTGTCCAATCTTCTTAGAACAAACCTTCTTCTCTTGAATTGACTTTGGAAAAATTTGAGATTGAAACCAGGGCTAGCTTAGCAAACCAAGAGGCTAGCATTCATAATCTTAAATCTTAGATTGGTCAAATCTGAAGACAACTTTCAGAGAGATCTCAGGGAACTTTCCTATTGATACTATTGCTAATTCAAGGGGGGCGTGCAAGACAATTACTCTTAGAAGTGGCAAAGTGGTTAATGATAATGTGGATGACAAGAAGTTGAGAGTAGAAGAGAATGTTGTAAATGAAGACGTGGAGGAAGAAAAGCACTTCAGTGAGCCATCATCTAGTACTATTATGCATGAAGAAGAAAAGAAGAAAGTAGAAGAGTGTAAATAAAAGGGCAAGAAGTTAGCTGATCTGGATTCTTTAAGGAGTAACCCTTATTTCAAGGTGCCATTTCCTCAAAGGTTGAAGAAAGAAGAAAAAGAGAAACAATTTGCAAGATTTAGATGTTTTCAAGAAGCTCCAAATCAACATTCCATTTTTTGAAGCTTTGCAACAAATGCTATGACATGCAAAGTTTATGAAAGAAATCCTCTCCAATAAGGGAAGCTTAACGGGGAATGAAACTATCATGCTCACAAAGGAATGTAGTGCAATAATTCAAAATATTAATCTTATGCCTCTTTCTAATTTCAACAAATTGGGAATTGGTGAGATCAAGCCTATAGGTATGGCACTCCAATTTGCATATAGATCTATTAAGTACCCTTATGGGATATCAGAGGATGTCCTTGTGAAGGTAGGCAAGTTCATTTTTCTAATGAATTTTATTAGTGTCTTGAGAACCAGACTAGATCAACCAGTCAAACTGGCTAAATTGTGAACCACCCATCAAAACAGTCTAGTAACAACACTAAAACCAGTGACCAAAAAACCAATGACTAAACTAGAGAATCGGTTAAAACTGCTCAAACCGGTTACAAATCACTAGTTCAAATGGTTTATAAGCATTACATTTTTGAACTAAAAGTATGTCTTATCTAGGCTCAAACACACAAACAAACCTAAGGCTTTCCTTCTTTGGCTCGAGGCTAATTAATCAATCCCTCCTTACTCCTTTTATAAGTATTAGATAGGGGGCTATTTAAAGTATTGAGCAATGTGGGACTTGGGTACAAGTAGAGCCAATAAAAGCAAGCTCACAAATTAATTGTTTCACTTGTAGCTATCATATTTTTATTTAAAAAAAAAAAAAAAGATCATCTATCACATTTTCATATATATAGAAAAAAAAAATCAGCGATCACATGAGCTAAATTTATGCTTGGCTCTTCTATGTATTCATCAACTAAAATAAGAGTAATTTCTTGGACAAATCGTACATGCAATAAAATCTGGCAAGTAGTAGAAGCCAAAAATAAATATTTTAGTTATAGAAATATTTTCTTCAAGAGAACGACGAGTCTTACTAAAAACTTGGGTAGTATGAGATAAAATTTAGAATAATTAGAGTTTTATTCATGTAATCTCTTTTATAGTTATTTGCATTTTATTTTAATTTTAAATATTTTATGATATATATAGATATATATATATATATATATATATATATATATATATTTTAATGTTTAGGGTTTTAGGGTTATAATGTTCTTATATTTTTTTTATAAAATATACATATATTTAAAATAACGGTCTGGTCTTGGTAGAACCATTGAACAGTGAACCATTTCCTTTACCAATTCAATGACTGGTTCGGTGTTCAGAACATTGGATTTTATAGTTCTTGATATGGAAGAGGACGTGGATATTCCTGTCATGCTTGGAAGGCCGTTCCTTGAACCTGGAGGAGCATTAATTGATCTGAAACAAGGAAAGTTGGTTTTAAGGATACAAGATGAGAAGGATGTCATGAAACATCCATTAGAGGAGAATACTTGTTTGAGGATTGATGTGATTGAATCTTTGGCATTTGAATATTTTCTTAAGACAGCCAGGCCCTGTTTGGTTTCTATTTCCATTTCCTATTTTTATTTCATGTTTTCCATTCTACAATTTGTTTTCATTTTCAAATTGTTCAAATTTTGAAAACGTGCTTGTTCTGCTTTCTATTTCAAAAAAGTGAAAATACTAAAAATACGTTTGGTTTAACCATTTTCAAAAAAAAAGATCATGCATTTTTTTTTTATATAAAGGTTAGAAATAAAATTTGAAAGAATAGGATTATATTTATTTTTTATCAACAAATAATTTATCAATAAAATAGAGATAATATTTACCCGCTATAATATTAAATTTATTGCACTGAGAATTTACTAAGTAAATATGTTAATTATCTATCATATTTGATAAGTGCCTTTTATATAGCTATTTTAGGCTTTAATCCCGTACATTTGAGTCCTTTGATTGATATGTGTATTTGATTGCTATAGGATTTCATGACTTGACTGTGCAAAGTATGAAAGTGGCATAAAGTCCAAATATTGAAGAAGTATGGGCCAAAGAGTGGATTTAAGGCCCAAGCAAGCATTCAAGATGACATAGGAGTGTCAAAAGACCATGGAAAGGGTGGAAAAACAATCCAGAGCATGGAACTAGCAGTTAGCGCTGCAGCCTGAGCAAGTTGGTGCCAGGCACCATAACTAGAGCAGAATGGCTTGAGAGGTGTGAGCTAGCGCCTTGGCGGCGTGTGGGGATTAGAAGCACCTGAAGCATGAAGAATGGCGCGCTGGTGCCATAGTGTTTGCGTTGTGGCACCCTCTATGCAAAAGGCCAATGATTTGTGGGTTCGTGGGCCTTCTCGCTTAAATAGGAGTCCTAGTTAGTGAAGGCTTTGTATTGAAACTATAAATAGGCCATTAGAATTGGGATTAATGATCTTTTAACACTTTGGCACTTTGAGGAGGCAAGGAGAGTTTTGGAGAGAGACAACCAAAAGCTTCAACCTAAGTTTGTTCTCCTTCTCTTCTCTTTGGATTTCCAGGACTTTCTTTTATTTTATGTTGTTTTCTTCTAGCACCATGAGTTTCTAATTTCTTTTCTAGGAGCTATGATATAGCCAAGACATATGTGTTAGTTTGACTTATTGATTTAATACAATTTTAGTTTCTATTCAATTGGGATTTAATTCTTTATGATTTATTCTCTTGTTGATCTGGTCAATTAATTAGAGAATTTGTGAATTTCTATAATCTGTGAAGGAAGTAGTTAATCTAGACCACTATAATTAATTTCATAGTAGGGCTTAAGGTAAGAATTTGCCTAGGACCTTGTCTTGCCACTAACAGGAGTCCATAGAACTTAAATCAATTTTAGTTATTACAATTCACATGGGAAATGAATGGATTGGTAATTGAAATTAGATTAATCTGACCTCTAGATGAGCTTATTAATAGGTTAAAGAGTGTCTGGCTAACAATTGATAGAATTAGAATGCATTAATGAAACTAGAAGAACTAATAAATATGGTTGAGATGAAATCAAAATCCTTAGGCTTTACTCATTGAATTTTCCCTCATTCTTGCTATTGTTCTTGTTTTCTTTATTGCTCTGGCTTTTAGTTATATACTTGTTTCATTCAACTCTCACTCCAATTTGAACTCTTGAGTAAAATTGTGGTTATAGTTCTTTGGGAATCCATTGCATAGTCCCTTAGGTATGACAACCATGGGATATTATGCTAGCTATACTGATCGTGTATACTTGCGTTGTGATCTTAGACAGTACTTAATTTTATACATCAAGTTTCTAGCGTCATTGCCAAAGACTGTGTCAATTGATATTAGAGGAATTAATTAGGTGTTATCTTAAGCAATTTTTTTTCTTTTTCTTTTTGGCTCTATATTGCGTGATTCTCTGTACCTTTGCATTATTAGTTCTTTTCTTGCTTTCAAGTGACCCTCTTGTGCATGAGAAGTGTTATTAGCAATACTTTAATTTCATTTGACCCACGAATAGAGAAGACTTGCAGAAATAAGAACTAAGAGCATGAGTTTGTACATTAAATTAATTTAGTGGATATGAGTAACAATAAAGAGAAATAGATTAAAGTTTATTTTAAGATTAATCTTACTGTGTAAGAATATAGATTAAAGTTTGTAAAAATTCTGAAGATGCCTTTGACAATTAACACTTTCTTACGCGTGATTAATTATAATATAAAAAATTAATTTTATGATCAAAACGTATTGAAAGGAATCCGTAACTACTATTCTACCTATGCAGATAGGTTAAGAAATTGGTAATTTAGTCCTTCTTACTGTAATTCAATTGATAAATTACTATAAGAAAACAATTGACAAATTGAACTAAGTTGGGTATTTACTTTAAATATTAATAATAAACAAATTACATGAAACAATATGGACTGAAATTGTTTTACTTTCATATTAAAACAAAATTCTCTCAGTAAAAAAAAAAAAAAAAAATCCCAACGCTTTTTTAGAAATGCAAAAAAGAAAATCTGATTTGTCAATGGTTGACTAAATATTGACTCAAATCTTGGATTGCAATAATGTGACGAGAATGTTGTATGGGCAAGGCAGATAAAAATAGAAAGATTTAATTTTATAGTTGAAAACGCTATACAATTTTACATGGAAAAATTTCGGGCAAAATCTCCAATAAAATACTATTTACTGTGAAGTAAAATTGATTAAAAAAAGAAATTCTAATATCTTAAATATCGAATATTTTCTCCTAAAATTTTATCTCCAACTCTCACAATTTTACTGATGCACTAGTCTATCATTAAAAGAATTAATTTTGACACTTATCTTAGAATGATACTCCAATAGAAATCACTCTTTGTCTCTGTTTTTCTTTAGCTTCTTCACTCGGTATGCCTTCTTTTTAAGTATAAACTTATTTTTTTTAGGATTTAGTTTTTCTATTGAACTTCATTTAGGATTTAGTCTATAGGCAAAAACAATGTTCAAAACAAGACTTTAAGTAAAGGTTTCTTTTGAAAAAGAATTTTCAATTACTCTCTACTCCCTAAAATCAAGAAATTATTTTATATTTTTAAACAGAAAATTTTATAAATATGATCTTAAAATTTTAAACTGAGGGCATATTATCAATAGATTTAGAAGATTGATCTACTACATGAAAATGTGCTGTGAATTTTTAAGCATCAAATCCCAATAAGGTACGAGAATTGCTGCTTTCATTATTTTGTTGTTTTTGCACTTTGATATCTGGTTTCAATAAATCGAAATAATAGAGAACATATATTATGATATATGGCTCATGGCCAATATTGCCATAAGCGAATTCATTAGCATAACGATTAAACATCAATGTTCTCAATCTTATGTATCATTGTTTCCTTCAACAATGTTTTGAGCAATATTTTGATTTTTTATTAAATTTAACTATTTATATTTAAGTGGGGTTTGAATTTATTCTAAATAAACACTTATATGTTCATCTACTGTTTTATAGTTATTTGTGTTTAGGTAAAATTATAAAAAAAAATATAAATGATAAAAAATAAAATAGAAACATAGAGAAGGGGGGGAAAAAAAGTGTAACACTAACTGTACACCTATAGGTGGATCAAAACATCACTCGAACTAAAGTGAAACAGTTTAAAATTTTAAGATCATATTTATAAAAATTTCTGTTTAAAAATATAAAATACTTTCTTGATTTTAGGGAGTAGGGAGTAATTGATAATTCTTTTTCAAAAGAAACCTTAAGTAAAGTCTTCTTTTGATGAAGAAGTATAAGCCTTTTAAGTATAAACTTTTACAGTAGGTTCAGTGGCTTGGCAAAAACAATGTTCAACAAAAGCTTGCCGCTAACAATTCTAGATATCAGCAATAATACATAAGCGGCAAGATTCAACATCTAATAGGCAGCATTTCTCAGTTGAACATTCTTCTTCTATGAGGTATGAGGTAATCACTTCAGAGGTCATATACCAAATATGTGCCATCTGAAAAATTTGAAATTGGTAGATCTTTCTTACAATAAATAGTCTTTCAGGTCCAATACCCAATTGCCTTGGTAAATTTCCTTCTGAGACTCAAGAAGAGCAACCCTTCCCTTCTGATGAAATAGGTTTTGGTATTATAGAATTTTTTCTATCCAAGATTAAGGTGGAGTTGCCTCTAACCTTCACAACAAAGCAGAGATCCTATACATACAAGGGAAGCATTGTTGATTATATGTCTGGCATCGAATTATCCCACAATAATTTAAATGGGAGTATCCCTCCAGAACTTGGAAATTTGATGCATATCTGGGCAATAAATCTTTGTCACAATCACTTAAGTGGACAAATCCCAATAACATTCTTCAACTGAAAACAAGTATAGAGTTTAGATCTTTCTTTCAACAATTTGAGTGGTGAAATTCCTTATCAATTGACTGAGTTAACTTCCCTCGAAGTATTCAATTTGACACACAATAACTTATCAAGTTCTACACTTGAGAGAAAAGGACAATTTATAACATTTGATGAATGCAGTTATGAAGAAAATCCTTTTCTTTGTGGACCTCCATTGAACAACAGTTGCATGCCATATGGTGTCTTTCCAAATGCATCTGACGTAGAGGTAGGCAATAATGGTGGCATTGTGGACATGGAATTTTTCTTTGTGGTGTCTTACACATCAATCTTGATAGTAATGGCAATCGTTTTGTACATAAACCCTCAGTGGCAACGAGCTTGGTTTTACTTAATTGAATCTGTCATTACATATAGCTATTATCTTAGGAAGTGGTTCACCATTCAGCAACATATCTAGCTATGTAGCTTGGTTGTTTGTTCACAAATTTTAACGAATAAAGATGCTTTTACCAAATATTAAACTAGTGTATTATTACTTTTCTTGTGTGAAAGTGTACTAGTTTATTACCTCTGTACATGCTATTTCATATTCTTTCCAATCTTAATGTAATCATCACGATCAAAATAACATCTTGTGCACTCTCTGTCACTTTCTTCTCGGTGCTGTCAAATTTTACTTTTGTTTTCTAACATAGGGGAAATAGAAGGTGTTTGTCTGTCACTTCTAAAATCGGGTCGGGCTTGAATTAAATCCAGTCTTAAAAGTCCTGCAAATAAAAATAGGTTAGGTCGAGTGTCGAGTCTCCAACACTTAAGCCTGTCTAAATTAGGTAAATATCTAAAATTTATATTAGGAAAAGTATTTACTTTATTTAATAGTAATGTGCCTTTTTATATAAATTTTGTAAAAGAAGTCTTCTTATAATCTTATCCTAATTTTTTTTTTTTTTAATTGGACTAAGCTTGACCCACTAGTTCTGGTTGGTATTAGAAGGAAATGATTTGTTTTATATATAAAATTTTCAAAAATGATCATATATCAATTTTGAAGTTATTCACAAATAAAAATATATAAAAAAAGAATGAAGAAGATGAAAAATCGCAGATAGCAACTATAATGAGTGGTGGTTGGGTAGTGAATTCCATGGACCATAGTGAGAGTGATACCCCATTCATCTTATCGCACTAGGTGACTAATATTCCACCAAAAATTCACATTGCAATTACATGTGATTTATTTATTTTTAAGATAAAGGGTTTTGTCATTTTTACTAGTATGGTTTAAATTGTAAGGCCGTATGGCCATTTCTTTTGGCACACCTCCTTTTTCTAGTAGCATTTCCATGGCCAATCAAATGACAAAAATAGCCTCGATGCAATAGCTCCTCAATTTCCCCACACATTGTCCTCTGGCTCTCACTCTCTCTCTCTCTACCTCACATTGTCATGTGTCGTGTTTAAGTTGGAGAGAAGTACAAGAGAAGATAAAATCAACAAAAGTTCCATTTAGGTGAGATCAAGAAGGTTATAGACTTTAAAAATGCCAAGATTATAGAACATCAAACAACACGCTCTGAGCTCCACAAGAAGGAAGAAGAGAAAGAAAGGTTTTCTTTTCATAATAAGTTGGTCAAGTTAAATGAAATGACACAAAGTAGCAAAGATGGTGAATGAGGAAATGACTCATAGAATGAAGGTTCAGTACTCTGAGTCAACATGATTGATTGGAAAGTCACAAAAGATTGAAGCTAGCTTATTAACAATCCCACATGCAAGTAGTAATTAGTCAATTCAAGGATGTTGTCTCTATGCCAACAGTTCCTGCTTCAATGGTTGCATGTTGATTTGGCACAATAAATATGGACGGAGATATTTCAATGCACAAGGTGCAGGATGTTAGCTCAAGGGTTGTTTTTACTCCTATTTTAAGTTGATTTTGATGATGAAAAATATTTAGATATATGTGCATTCATTTTAAATATTTATTTGGGTACAAAATTATTTTTCCAATCTTCTTTTTCAATTTTTTATAAAAAAAGGATTGGTGGATTATTTTCTCTCCAGATTTTTCTTATGATGAAAATTAATTTGTTTGACTCCAAAAATTATTTTCTTTCATCCTTCAAATAAAAACAAATTTTGGTTCTTCTCTTCCTTATGCCATGGACACAACTTTTGATATATGCATGTGGCTTCCCAAGCTTTTGACTTTTGGCAGCATTAGGATGATAAGGTAAATCATCTTAGGATGTCAGACTAATAGCTGCAGCATATTTCAAGTTGAAACATGCACCTTGGGCCCCTCGCCTATGTCAACCTTGCATGCATCCTCCTTTTGCAACCTCGGGCCTCACGCATGTCAGCAAAGCATGCTTCCAACTTGCTGCAACCTTGGACCTCTCACATATAATAACAAAAAGCATATTTTTCAAAGCATTGGGCTTCACGTTTATGGGCAGCAAAAGCTTGTAGGCTTTTGTCATTTTATCCCTTGGATTTCTCATGCAAAAGCTTATAGGTGTTATAAAAGATTTTGTGGGTATTGTCTAAGTTCAACTATTTTTGGAAGAAGCATCTTGAGTTTGTTTTTCACTCAGGCCAATGCATGCCTTCTTTGGTGAAAATAACAGCTACCTACTGAATCAAGTACATTATTAGAAACTGCAATTTTCAACTATATTTATCAAGGTCAAACTTCATCCTACAACATTGGACTTCACACAGACAATAAAATGGAAAGTCTCTTGGGCCCTTTTTTGCCTCACCAACTCAAACCTTCCATTTTCATGCAACAACAGAAACCTGCTGTATGTAGCACAAGCTCAAAAGCTTAGCTCGGGAATTTATGCATTCAGTCAACCTTAGCTTGCAGCAGCATTAATTGTGCTCCCACAATCATATTTCTAAGTCTATATAAGAGAAGGGGAGCTTCAAAGCAAAAAGAGAGATGAGAGATCAAAAGAATTCATTTGCATACACTCTCAAAGAGAAGTAAGAGAGAAGAGAAACGACAAGAGAGATTACAAAAGGTTCATTGGTATACACTCTCAAAGCTCTCAAGTTTCTATCATTTTCTCTTCAACTTTCGTACACAAATGCTCTCAACTTGAATATCATTATGTGTGCTGAGCATACTGGGATATCAACTATAACAAGCAGCATGTGTTTTGTGCTTGATTATTTCATCTTCAAATTTCCTCTTTATTGTAAGGGTTATTGGTTAGCCTGTAAAACCAAGCAAGGGTTCTTGGTTAGCTTGCAAAACCAAGCAAGAGTTCTTGGTTAGTCTGCAAAACCAAGCGTAGGCAGTTGTGTTGTAAAAGATGCTGGCATCCTGTAAACAAGTGAAAATAGTGAAGATAACTCTCTCAAAGGATTTTGAGAGGAGTGGATGTAGGTCTTGTTATGACCAAACCACTATAAATAGCTGAGCATTTATCTTCCCTATACTCTTTATATTCAGCTTATATTCACTACTAGTATATTATTTGAGCTTAAAGTTTAACTCTGATTTATCACGCTTTAAAACTGTTAAGTTTTTATAATCAAGCTTAAACTGTTTTAAACCAAGTTTTACATATTGTGCTTGATTCTAGAAACTAACAGTTTATTCCATGAAAATTTTTGAGTCCTATTCACCCCCTCTAGGACATATTCACTTGCACTTTCATCTAGTATCAGAGCCTTGGGCTCTGTAAATTGGACTAACATCCTTGAGTTTGAGATCCTAGGTAGTGCAAGATAATGGAAGATTTCAAAGTGGGAAACTCCTGTAACAAGCCTCCATACGTCGATGGATCATTCTACGGCCACTGGAAAAATCACATGGAAATGTTTTTGGGTTTAAATCATTTTGAACTCTTGAGCATTGTAAGGAATGGCTATGAGGAACCAACAAAAGAAGTTTATGGAGCAAGAATCCCCAAAGAGCTAGATGACTACATGAAAGAAGAAAAGAAACGTGCTCCATTCATAACAATGGTAAAAATGTTTTGAGTAAGTTTTATTTTTTGGTTACTCCTTGACTAGCAAAGCTTATAAGGTTTATAATAAGCATACTAGATCAATGGAAGAAAGCATGCATATTATATTTGATGAATCTAACCGTGCTCCCTTAAGCAAAATTGCTTTTGAGGAAAGTCAAGATTTGCAATAACCAAGCTTATCTGGTCAAAATCAAGCTTTGAATGATATGCTTGATTCACATCAAAATAAAGAAGCTGATTAATTCTCTATGCAACCTGAAGAACCTTCAAATAGAGACAATGTGCCATATAAATAGCATCTGCAATGTGACCACATGCTTGTGATGTAATTGGAGATATAAATGAAAGGATGAAAACTAAAGCTTCAGTCAAAAATCAAGTCACAGATTCGTGCTTCATTTCACTGGTTGAATCAAAGAAGGTTGATGAAGTTAGATGAGCTCAATCAATTTGAAAGAAATGAAGTTTGGAAGCTTGTTCCACCACTCAAGCATCAAGATGTTTTCCAAACAAGTTAGATGAGCAAGGGAAGGTAGTAAGAAACAAGGTTAGATTGGTAGCTTAATGGTATAATCTACAAAAAGGTATTGATTTTGATTATACTTTTGCTCTAGTGAGCTAGAATCAAGCCTATAAATGTCTGGCATTTTTGGACTAGTTGGATGTTCCCCTCTTTTTGTTGTGACAAAGGAGGAGAAGGCTTGAGATTTGTCATACTGTTTATTTTGGTGATTATGGATATATGGCATATTAATCTTTGCTTGATTGACTGTTTTTGATGATTCCAAAGTGGGAGAAGATTTGCCTAGCTGAGCTGTGCTATATACATGCTTTATTTATTCAAAATTTTCTTTCTACATTTGTTTTTTAAAAAAATCTTGGCATATTTTTATGGGGAGAAATTTTTCCTTGAAAAATCTCTTTTGCAAATCAAAATATTTGTCATCATAAAAAACGGGAAAATTGTTAGCTCAAGGGTTGTTTTTACTCCTATTTTAAGTTGATTTTGATGATGAAAAATATTTTGATATATGTGCCTTCATTTTAAATATTTATTTGGGTACAAAATTATTTTTCCAATCTACTTTTTCAATTTTTTATAAAAAAAAAAAAGGATTGGTGGATTATTTTCTCTCTCCAAATTTTTCTTATGATGAAATTTAATTTGTTTGACTCCAAAAATTATTTTCTTGCATCCTTCAAATAAAAACAAATTTTGGTTCTTCTCTTCTTTGTCGTTGACACAACTTTTGATATATGTATGTAGTTTCCCAAGCTTTTGACTTTTGGCAGCATTAGGATGTCAAACTAATTGCTGCAGCATATTTCAAGTTGAAACCTGCACCTTGGGCCCCTCGTTTATATCAACCTTGCATGCATCCTCCTTTTGCAACCTCGGGCCTCACGCATGTCAGCAAAGCATGCTTCCAACTTGCTGCAACCTTGGACCTCTCACATCTAATAACAAAAAGCATATTTTTCAAAGCATTGGGCTTCATGTTTATGGGCAGCAAAAGCTTGCAGGCTTTTGTCATTTTATCCCTTGGATTTCTCATGCAAAAGCTTATGGGTGTCATAAAAGATCTTGTGGGTATTGTCCAAGTTCAATTATTTCTGGAAGAAGCATCCTGAATTTGTCTTTCACTCAGCCCAATGCATCCCTTCTTTAGTGAAAATAACAGCTACCTGGTGAATCAAACATGATGTAAGAAACTACATTATTCAACTATGTTTATCAAGGTCAAACTTCATCCTACAGCATTGGACTTCACATAGACAATAAAATGGAAAGTCTCTTGGGCCCTTTTTTGCCTCACCAGCTCAAATCTTTCATTTTCATGCAACAATAGAAACCTGTTGTATGTAGCACAAGCTCAAAAGCTTAGCTCGAGAATTTATGCATTCAATCAACCTCAGCCTGCATCAACATTAATTGTGCTTCAACTGTCATATTTCTGAGGCCATATAAGAGAGGGGGAGCTTCGAAGCAAAAAGAGAGATGAGAGATCAAAAGGATTTATTTGCATACACTCTCAAAGAGAAGTAAGAGAGAAGAGAAACAAGAAGAGAGATTACAAAAGGTTCATTGGCATACACTCTCAAAGCTCTCAAGTTTCTATAATCTTCTCTTCAACTTTCGTACACAAATGCTCTCAACTTGAATATCATTATGTGTACTAAGCATACTGGGATATCAGCTGTAAAAAGCAGCACATGTTTTGTACTTGATTATTTCATCTTCAACTTTCCTGTTCATTGTAAGGATTATTGGTTAGCCTGTAAAACCAAGCAAGGGTTCTTGGTTAGCCTGCAAAACCAAGCAAGGGATCTTAGTTAGCTTGGAAAACCAAGCAAGGATTTTTGGTTAGCTTGCAAAACCTAGCGTAGGCGATTATGTTGTAAAAGGTGATGGCATCTTGTAAACCAGTGAAGATAATGGAGATAACTCTCTCAAAGTATTTTGAGAGGAGTGGATATAGGTCTTATTTTGACCGAACGACTATAAATAGTTGAGAATTTCTCTTCCCTATACTCTTTATATTAAGCTTATATTCACTGCCAGTACATTATTTAAGCTTAAAGTTTAACATTGATTTATCACACTTTAAAACTGTGAAGTTTTTATAATCAAACTTAAACTGTTTTAAACCAAGTTTTACTGATTGTGCTTGATTCTGGAAACTAACAATTTATTCCGTGAAAATTTTTATGAGTCCTATTCACCCCCTCTAGGACATATTCACTTGCACTTTTAGAGGATCTTGCCACAAGCCTCTTGAATGGTTTCATAGCCCACATTGCACATGTAAACACCCTTAAACCTTTTCTACCCTTTATTTATTCTGATTGATTTTCTCAATTTTTCTTTCACTTGAACTTTGAACTCTGATCACTTTTGCCTTAGCTTTGAAATGTCTAACATTTTATTGACATCAATGTGGAAGATCTCCTACCTATTAGGAGCCCTTGGGGCTCTATTGATCTATGGAATGTGTGATATTTTCCAATCAGAAGGAGGCAGCTTACTGAAAAAATGCAATCTTAAATGGTTCTTCAAGTGAACCTGCAACTAAACCCCAAACCGTTGGAGATTTATCTGAGAGGGTAATTGAACTATTCAGATTAGCCATCATGTGTCTTTGCTTGGCTTCAATATGTATAATAGGTAAATCCTTGAAAAGCAAAGTGCAAGTGTCTTGCTAGGGTGACCGAAGTGAAGCTCACTTCTGAGTTGAAGAGCTTCAGGTTGAGATGTTGAAATTACAGAAGTTGAAGGCAAAATTTATGGCAGAGAGACAGAAAGGCATTACCCATGCAACATGAGTTTAGGCCAATGGATTTATCTGATGATCACAGTACGATTGTGTCCCAAGTTAGAAGGTGATTAATATCAGACATTAACAAAACAGTGACATTGTATCATGTTTATTTGTTTTCGTACCTCGTATCTAAGAACATGAATGTATCATACATTACCAAAAGTAGGTAACTTACAAGAGCTCTTGGGCAAGTGATGCCTTGTGGTGATTTGAAGCTATGGCCATTTCTAGTAGTAGTGGTTGGTGGTGGTTGATGAATTAATATCGTGAAGGTAGGGAGTGGGAGAAATAAATGAGTGAGCTTCCTTTATATAGTTAAATTGTAAATTGATTCTCATGTACTGATTTGTGTTACTGAGATGCCAAGATTAAGTTCTATTTATATTCTGTTAATTGTATGCGAAATATTAATTTGAGATTTTTTCTTTCCATTTTATTATATATTCATACTCAAATTTTACACTAAATCTTTTATTTTCTCAAAGAATCACGGTAAAAAGAAGTGGTTTGAACCAACTTAAGCTAGTAGAAAGAAAGGAATCCCATCTTTCACGTGTCTTAAATTGCATACTAATTTCCAAATACTATAACAATGTTTTGGTTGTAGTTTTTCATTTAAGTGTCTAGTGACTGAGATAACAGCTTATATATTATTCGTTATTTCATTTATTGTTTTAAAAATTTTTAATTGGTCATTTTATTTGTCAGTGAAGTTTTAGTTAAATTGATTACCAATCCCCAATGCAATTGTTTGGCATTGAGTTCGAATTCCCCTAAAACCATAAGTTGAAATTCTTGCATATATCTCTCTTCTTTTTAATTATGGCAAAAAAAAATATTTATCTTATTTAATTACAATATTAAGGAATCAAACAAAATTTTAAATTTTATATTCTTAATTAATCAATAAATTTGAAACATACAATGAGAATATGAGATAAAAAATATTGCTTGAATACATATTTTGAGAGAGCCAACAAACTCAAGTATAACAATGCCCACAACTCAGTCCGTGGTTTGGTTAGTAAAAATTACATGGATAGCAAAGATTTAGTTGTAATACAATAATTACATTACAATAACAATTTCTCAACCGTAAAATAAGAACTATAATAAAGTTACATTTTAATTCAATGTCTGAAATGTTAATATTACACTTGAATAATTGCAGTAAATCGTTTGCATCACCTTCTTCATGAAAGATCATTGAAGATTGACAAGGTCTACAAGCGTCTTAGCTATTCCCTTAATTACTGCCACTGCTTTCATGGTGTCAATCAACATCAATGATATTCAAAAGGCAAATTATTAATTACATTGTTACGGAAAGCTTTAAGTTTGATTTGCCCTTGATTACGTGGGTCTAATGTTTCAAAAGTTTTAAAAAGATTCTGTACACAATGGGGGAGGGATTGTAGAACTGATACTCCATTCTCTCTGTTTTTTTTTTTTTTTTTTTTTTTTTCTGAGAAGAAAAGAAAATCCATTCTCTTAACAGAATATTCCAGCCAGCTCCAGAAGATACTGACAAATCTGTGGGGCTCATACCCAGCAAATAATAATTTAGAACAGTAGTAACTTATTAGTTTAATGTAACTTAATTTCACTTTCCCACAAGATTGAGGTAAATCTTTTATTAGATGGCTTTTGGCTTCGAGACACAAGGGGATCTGTTGATTACACTTACAATCAATGCAATTACAAGTAGATCTAATAAATAACAAACTAATTGTATAGTATAGTGATTGCACTTAATCTATTTTCTACTCCCGGAGAGATGATAAGAGAGAGAGTTGGATTGTTACAATCAACGGTCAATCATTATACTGAATGTGTAGCTGTGGTTTGATGATTAAACAAGTGGCCAATTAATTACCCTGTGCAAGTAAGTGTAACTAATCTAAATTCATGAGAAATGTGGGGTTTTGATGAAAGGTAAAAATAAGAGAGGGAAAAGAAAAAAAGAATAAATGTGGATCATTTGTTTTGAAATTTTGATATTAAAAAGCATTAATTATTATCTAAGTTGGATAGACTGACTTGGTTAATTTCCTTGAGATCCCCTAATCACTTGCACAAACTGTAGAAGAAAGCAAGAGTGCTTAAAAATATTTGCTCTTAAATGTTAAATACAAAATAACTCTTAAGTGTATGTTTGTTTTTGAATTAAATCATTTCTTGACATATATGGTATATAATAAACAAAAGTACTCTTTAAGCTATCTATGATTCAGATGAATACTTATAATGTAGAGAAAGTATACTATATTAGAATTCAATGAAGAATATAAATTATATTGGTTGATTCAATTTTAAACTTAAAACCTTTTTACTATAGTCATCACCCAAGTAACATGTGAGATTCAACCAAAGATGTTCGCCTTTGAGACCACAAAAGAAAAAGATTGATTGATTTATCCATTCATCAAGAAATTTGAAATAAGTATATGTTTCTATATTCTGTTGACGAAGAGAGAAAGACAAACTCCCCAAAAACCTAAGACAAACCTTAATCCCATGCCAATATAAAACTGACAGAAATTCCTCTTCATCCTCACTTCCTTCAATGGGTTTTGGGATGTTGGCCTTTTCCTTTTTGTGCAGTTCTTTGTAAGTAGAGCACTGTATGTTTCAAGAGGGAATTTCTTTTATCACCCATAGAATTGCTATTCTCACCCCAACCCAACAAACAGTAAAATTAAACTTGTCCCAAAAATTACCTTAACTCTATTAAAAGCCCTCATAAACGACCTTCTATCTAATGTCATCACGGCTTACTAATAGACCTTGCTTATGTGGCTGGTTAAGTAATGCCTTAACAAGGTGAAATGACACAACACGCACCGTTTAGTGCTCCTTAAAATAAAAATATGGAAAGTACAGCAGCTTGGTTCAATGATTTCTTTTAACATTCTATTTTTTTCTATTCAAACCCCCTTTCTTCTTCTTCGTTCTTGTTCAGAACCCACACCAAAACCACCCCAAAATGGTGAAAAAATTGGATTCCATCACTAAAAAGGTGATAAAAACAGTCAAGAAGGAATATATCAAGGAGAAAAAGGAAAGGAAGATAGGAGAAAAGAAAGGGGAAGAAAACAAAGTGCACGTACTTTTATTCATCCTCTGTTTGCTTCAAATCTAGGTTAATCAAAGGTTGTCTTTTTGCTAGTGGAAGATCAAAACAACTATATTTCTCTACTATTGATTACCATGCATTTTTTTTTTCAAAACCAATTAAAATAGAAATACCCAAAAGCCTTGATTTTTAATTCATCTGGTGCTAACCCAAAAACTCAATTTTCTTTTTATCCTCTTATCTTGCACCATCTAAAACCCCAATTTTCCTTTTTTTTTTGTTTTTATTTTCTTGATTCTTTTGTCACGGTCTTCTGTCCTCGAGTTGCAAATATCAAAATGGTAGGAAAGTGCTGATGTTATAGTTGACAATTGGATCTTGCAAGATATTGATGTTGTGGGGATTCATGTTTGCTCTTTGGGTCAAAAATCCCCAACTCCAGCTATAAATTTTTCAAGCTCAAATTTTTGCATCTCTTTTGCACCCACCTTCAAACAAGTGCCAATCCAATAAAAAGGAAAAAAAGAAAGCGTTGAGGGATCAAAAACAACCCTCTTGCCTAATTCCAAGGCAAGGAAAATCTTTGTATTAGCAAACATAGTGCGCTACTTTCATTGGCCAGTGCCCATTTCTTGCCTTTCTCCTCCATTAACATGATGCCTCATGTGTGTGTGTGTTCTGGCTCTTTTTTCCTTAGAGAATCACAAAACGGTGAGTTTGACCGTAAGTTGTGTGTTTTTAGTGTCCACGTCATCACTTAATTGTTACATCATCAATTAACGGGCCCCCTAAATATACTCTGTTAACAGATGGAGATGAACATGGACAGCAGGTGACTATGGGGTTTTAAATAGAGTTAGAGTATTTGATTTAAGGGTTTGATTTAATGTTAATAAAAGTGTGAGGCATAAAAATAATTTTAATATATATAGATTATGTTATGAATATTTTTGGAGGATCCGTTAGGGATTGGAAAGGTTCGAATGGGTGAATTCATGAATCTATGAAGGTGCAGTCAGGCTACACTGTTCAGGGCGGCGGGGGAGTAAATGTTATCAAGTCTGTCTCTTTTAGGGTTTTTGGGGAAGCTTTATAATGGTGTTGGGAATGGGGCTGGGCTAGAGCTAGGCCCATAAGCAAGGCCCGATGGGTATCGAGGAGGTCCACATCATTTGCCCCCCAGGTCGGTTGTTTGGCGGGCCAAACGGCCGATCTATGTCATATGACCGTTCTTGAAACTTAGGTCAGTTGTTTTTACTTATTATGGCCAAGGGCGAGAGTTTTCAATTTGCACCCAGTTAACACCACGGGAACAACGTCCAGTTGTCTTTGAGTTAGAGATTGTTCATTCGTCATGTTGGGTTAGCTTAGGATAGGTGACAGTTGAGTTAGCTTAGAATAGGTAACTATTCAACCGTCATGCCTATTACGTGTTGTGCTTCTCGAGGGGATTATGTGGATTTTGTATCTTTCCAATGATATCATTACATAATGTCGTTTGTGTGTCTCTGCGCATTTATTGCCTATTACCTTTTTGTCCATTTATTAGGCATTATTATATTGTCGTTGTCAACACGTATGTTGTCTCTCGAAGCGCCCCTTGATTGTCCCGTTAGCCTCTCTATTTGGGAAATTACACAATATCCCCCCCCCCATTTCGGCTTATATAAGTGGTCCCCGCTTGGCCCACTATGCTTCCTTCTACTATTCCCTTCTGGTAGTCCTCTCTCGTGCTCCTGTGTTCTGGCTATTGCTTCTCCCTCCATTGTACATTTCTCCGTATTTCTGCTCACCGTAGGTTTTCAATCACCACCGCGTGTCCCACTTGTTCTCAGGTTTGCCTATTTTCTTTCCCTTGCGAGCTTTCTTGGTTGTTTTTGGAAGGGTGGTTTGAGTATTTTCCCAACCTAGCGAATGGCTTCGCTTAGCGAACCAAGTTCGGCGGTCCCTAAAGGAGTTCCGATGGGTGAGGCCACCTCCGGTGGCGACTCCGCCCAGGTGACTGTTGTGATTTCTCGCACGGTACACGAAGTTGATGACGTAAAGGTGACCTATGACTCTCATGCACTTGGGATTGACAATCTTAGGTTAGAGGATGCCCCTTTTGATAGTGATTTGCGAGAGGCCTGGTTGGTGACCTAGGAAATCACTTCGACTAGTTCTTGTTTGACCGAGGAAAACCTAAGTATTCTTAGGGATTCAATATGTGGTAGCTTAGAGTCGGTCGCTAATTTCGGCGTGTCAGCCTGCCCCCTGGGTTTTAGTGTAAGTGAAGGCCAGTATAGGGACTAGTTTTTTACCTAGAACCTTTCTTATTCCTATAGGTGCGGGTAACACTCCTGCTGAATAATTTTGAGATGAAAATTCTTAGAACACTTCAGGTAGCTCCCTCCCAACTTCATCCAAATGCATGGGCGACCCTCTATACTTTTCAAAAAATATGCGTTGAGTTAAATAAGTCGCCCCGTATGGATGTCTTCTTTTATTTTTATACTCTAAAGAACCCTAGGAAGCACGAGGTCGGTTATTTGTCATTTTCCGCTAGGAAAGAGAAGTCCCTGATTCTTCCCGCGGAAGACTCTGCCAAACAATTCAATGCTTGGTTCTTCCGTGTGACAGAGCCTCCTTCAAGTCGCCCTTTCTTTATTGATGAGGAAGGCAAGGCAAAGTTCCCACTAAGGTGGCGAAAGAACTTTGGGTAGGTCAAGGAGGTATTTACCGCAGACCTTGGACCGGCCGCCTTTTATTTGGTGAAAGAGCTAGAGTCCAGGGTTTATACCAACTCAGCAAAAGCCTTCTACCGCGTTGTCCGATATATTGGTGTGTGATTAGTGAGCTGTTATAGTTTTTATAAGTATGTTGAGCATAGCTAATGTTTGTCTATTTCAGATCGAAAAACGATGCCGAATTTGAAGAAGTTATTAGATCGTATAAGGTGCGATACTAGCAGCATACCTAAAAAGAGGAAAATTAGTGCTTTTTCTCGACTGGGGATTGGAGGGTCGGTAGCGATGACTCAGGCGAAGTCCTCTACCACCATTACTGTTATCATAGAGGATGCTCTTTCTCCATCAAATGAGTCGCGCCCTTCTCTGATTCGTAGGAGATTAGGGGCATTACCATCAGTTGGTCAGGTCTCCTTCGAAGGCAAAAAAATTATTATTATTATTTTTTATAACTTGGTGCTTTCGGTTGGGTAGGATCTCTTCCTTCCGCCTCCGCCCCTGTCGCGCCAAGCACGGGTGATGTTCGTGGGGCAGCTGATGTTCCCAAAGTTGTAGTGCCCCCGATTAACCCAGGGGAGCCCCAAGTAAGTAGCCCTATGAGTTTATCCGGTGATGGGGATAGACTGGTGCCGCCAGCAGACTCTGCTGGCGGCGAATAGGTATGCTTTTTGTAACTTTTGTCTCCTATCATTCTATCTTGGTATACGCAACTAATTTTCACTCTCTCTTTTTTTTTTTTTTTTATATACAGGGTCGGTTGCAGTTATGGCGAACAGGTCTGACTGCTCAAAGAACAAACGCGGTTGATGAATCGGAATGTGGGAATAATTTAAGTAGTTCATGACCGCCTGAAGGACGATCTAAGAGCGAGCACCCAGGCTGAAGAATTATGCGCGCAAAAGAAAGCGGCGGAAGAAAGGGCGAGTGTTGTAGAGAAGCGGATTGCAGCTCTCGAGGCCGAACTTGAAAGTGTGAAGGGGGTTGCATCATCCGCCGAAGGCAAACTTTCTTTAGCCCGTTAAGAGTTATCTCAACTGAAGAACATCACTCGGTCGTCAGATGAGAAATTGCAAAAAGTTATGGCAGATATCAGAAAGCTACAAGAGGAGGTTAGCGCTTGTCAAGGCTCCTTAGCAGGGAAGTTGAACAAAATCAAATTCTTGGAGGAGCGCCTTGCCAGTAACAAAGCAGCATCCGACGCAAAGATTGCAGAGCTAGAGGCTTCTGTCCGCCAGCAAAATACCCTTATCCGGAGATGCAAAGATCAGAAGAACTGAGCGATGGCTTCTCAAGCTCGTATTTTAGACTGTGCAGCCGGTAAACTAGCTCATACCCTCTTGAACTCAAGCAAAGACGACTTCAAAAATTGCCTGAATCAAGTTTCCTTGCACCTCGGAGCACCTTCACTTGACGCGCTTAGATCCATGACAAGTTATTTTAAGGTGGTTCGAGACAGAGCGATTGTCGATCCAGAGGATGAGGAAGAACCAGACCTCTCAATAAAGGCTTCAGATCTAGAAGTGGAATCGGGAGACGAAAGAAGGGCGGCTTAACTCTCTTCTCTTTTTTTTTTTTTGTAATTCGGTCGGTTTACTTTTGCTTACGACCTTTGTTGAATCATGTGTACAGTGCTAAATGCAATTTTCTTCCCTCAATTTTTAAACTAAATTCAAAACAATAATCGCCAACTAAATTTAGAAAGAACTGGACGGGTAATGGTCATCAACTCAGGAATTCCGATTAATACACCAATATAACGGTTACATCGTTCTAATGTTAACTAGGCTTTTATAATTCGGGATAATATTTTTTTAATCTAGTTACATGCCAAGTGTTTGGGATGTCACGACCTTGGATTGTAGCTAACTGGTAAGTTCCTTTGCCCAACGCTTGTGTTATCACGTACGGGCCTTCCTATGTCTGGGCCAACTTTCTTCTTTGGGGTTCTTCCTGGCCGGGGATACAAATCGTAACACTAGATCGTTTTGCACAAATTCCCTGGGTCGTATACATTTGTTGTATTCCTGCGCAAGCATTCTCTTTGCTTTGACCATTCTGTTGTATGCTTTGATCCTTACCTCTTCTAAGAGATCCAAGTTCTCTATCATTGTGATGTTTGTGTCGTTATGAACTGTTCTTCGAAGGGTTGGTTCTCCGACTTCCACTAGTAACATAGCCTCCACTCCATATGTTAGACTAAAAGGTGTATGTCCAGTTGTAGTGTGAACGGTAGTTCTATATGACCACAAGACCCAGGGTAGCTTCTCAGCCCATCGTCCTTTCTTTTCCTCCAGCCTCTTCTTTAAGCCTTGCAAAATAGTTTTATTTACTGCTTTAACTTGTCCATTTGCCTGAGGATGTTCTACTGATGCAAAAGTCAGCCGGATTCCCAAGTTTGTACAAAATTCACAAAAATGTCGATCGATGAACTGTCGACCGTTGTCAGCAACTATTGTGTGGAGGACGTCGAACCTGCAAGAGATCGAAAATAATTACTTTAGTTGAATTGGTGAGCTAAACCAAGTTCTTTGATTAGCTAGAGCGGACCGACTAAGATCATCCGACCTGCATAAAATGTGACTAGCGACAAATTTCTGTATGTGGTTTGCCGTAATGGTGGCCAAAGCCTGTGCTTCCACCCACTTGGAGAAATAATACACCACCACCACTATGAAGCGCCTCTACCTCGTTGCGGGCGGGAATGGTCCTAAGATGTCTATCCCCCATTTTGAAAATGGCCAGGGTTCGATTACGTTATATAATTCCATTGCTGGGGTTAGTATATTGGTCGCGAACTTCTGACACTTGGGACAGGATTTGACCATTCTATTGGCATCTGCTTTCATAGTTGGCCAAAAATACCCCGACCTCATGGCTTTAGAAATTAAGCTTCGGGCTCCCACATAGTGGCCACATATTCCCTCGTGCAATTCTCGTAACACGTATTACGCCTAGTTGGGACCAATGCACTTGAGCAATGGTTGAGGGACACCCTCCTGAATAATTCCGTCCCATATATGCAGTAGAAAGTGGATATCCAAACTATCCTTTTAGCTTCCGTCTAATCAAGCGGGAGGTCCCCGCTCCATAGGTACTTCTAGATTAGATCTCTCCAATCATCCTTGACTTGTTCCATTGCTACCACCGCAACTTGTTTTTTTTTCTATGCTTGGTTTTGACAGCATCTCTTGGATAAGGGTTCTGTTTCCCTGTGTCGGTCTGGAGCTAGCAAGCTTAGAGAGTAGGTCGGCTCTTGCATTCTGCTCTCTTGGTATGTGCTCTACTTCTACCCCTTGAAATTCTCCTATTAATCCCCTCACTAACTCTAAGTATTTCTGCATGCAACCCTCTCTTGCCTAATATTGTCCCCCTATTGGCTTGTTACTAATTGAGAGTCCGACCAAACCTTGACTCTTATGGCGCCCATCTCTTTTACTAATCGTAAGCCGGCTACAATAACTTCATATTCCGCCTGGTTATTGGAGATCGGGAATCCGAATTTTAGCGCACATTCTATTGTAATACCTTCCGGCCCTTCTATAATGATGCCCGCCTCGGAACCTTTGCTGTTAGTCGAGCCGTCAACATATAGTGTCCATTCTTCTCTTTCATCCCTACACTGTTCTTCACATGGAGTTAACTCAGCTAAGAAATCCACTAACGCCTGTGCCTTAATGGGTTTTCTCGGCTCGAACATGATTCCATGCTCTGATAATTCTATTGACCATGCTAACATTCTCCCCGATAAATCGGGTTTTTGCAATATCTGCTTGAGGGGTTGGTTTATTCGGACCACGACTTGGTGTCCCTGGAAATATGGTCGGATGCGGCGGCTCGAGTGGACCAAAGCGTAGGCCAGTTTTTCAATATGTTGATATCTGAGTCGGGATCGCTCAATGCCTTGCTAGTAAAGTACATGGGCATTTGTGCGCCGTGTTGTTCTTTAACCAGCGCGGAGCTGATGGCCTGGTCGCAGGCTGCTAAGTAAATGTTTAGCGTATCCCTGGGGCGGGGAGTAGCCAGAATGGGCGGTGTCGCCAAATATTATTTTAATTCTTCAAAAGCTATTTGACATTATGCCGTCCATTCTAAATTCTTCGACTTTCTTATTACTGAGAAAAAAGGGGAGAGAGCGTTGTGCGGCCTTAGATACGAACCGTGTCAAAGCTGTGATCCTTTTGGGCAACCTCCTTACTTCCCCAACATTTCTTGGCGAAATCATTTCACATATGGCTCGGCATTTTTCTGGATTAACTTCTATGCCCCTCTGAGTCAACATAAAACCCAAGAATTTGCCGGATAGAGCCTCAAAAGTACATTTCTCCGGGTTAATCTTCATCCCAAACTTTCTTAATGTAGCAAACGTTTGTCTCAAGTCCTCCATGTACTGGGTAAAACTCATGGACTTTGTTAGTATATCATCCACATATACAGCCAAATTTCTGCCTATTTGTCCCTTAAACATTTTGTTCATAAGGCGTTGGTAGGTTGCCCCGGCATTCTTTAATCCAAACGGCATGACTTTATAGCAATAACATCCTTTCTCTGTGACAAAAGTCATTTTATCCTCATCCGCGGGGTACATCCTTACTTGGTTATACCCAGAATAGGCGTCCATAAAACTCAATAATAGATGTCCGGCCACCTCATCCACTAGTCGGTCTATATTAGGTAAGGGAAAATGATCTTTAGGGCATGCCTTATTTAAATCGGTGAAGTCTGTACACATCCTCCACCTTCCATTTGCTTTCTTTACCATGACTACATTCAAAATCCAAGAGAAGTATTCAACTTCACGGATAAACCCTGCATTCAACAACTTTTGTACTTCATCCCTTATGGTCGCCTGTCTTTCCATACCAAACAACCTTTTCTTTTGGGCTATAGGTCTAGTTCCAAGTTTAATGCAAAGCTTATGAGTTATAATTGAAGGGTGAATACCTGGCATGTCGGCAGTAGTCCAAGCGAAGGCTATAGCATTTTCCTTCAATAGTTGTCCCAGTTGCTCCTGCTGTTCCTTACTCAGGTGAGTAAAGATTTGGACCGTCTGCCCCTGCTCTCCTAACTAGATTTCCCTGAATTCTCCTGATGGCGCCGGCCTTTCTTGTGCAAAATCTGCTCTAACATCGACATCCCTAATTGGTAGGGCGTTCTTCTCTGGACCCACGCCTTCGTTGGACATTAGCTCCTCCCGTTGATCCTTGACCGCCTTAATCGTCAAACCTTTTTGGTATAATTCCCTTACCACCATCTGATTTCCCTTTATGACACCGACTCTTCCTTGCAAAGTTGGATACTTAACTACCAAATGGAGAGTGAAAACTACTGCCCTCAGTTGATCGAGCGCAGGTCTTCCTAGTATTACATTGTAAGGTGAGGGACAGTCCACTACCAAGAATTCGATGGTTTTGGTGACTTGGTCAAGAGCGTCTCCGAACGTCGCCAAAAGTTTGATCGCTCCTTCGACTGGGGTTTTCGCTCTGGAAAAACCTATCAAGGTTCCTCTGTACGCCTTTAATTCTTTCTTGTCAATCGCCATCTGTTGGAAAGTCTTTAAAAACAATATGTCCGTCGAGCTCCCCTGATCTACCAGTATTTTTTTTCACCAGAAAATTTGCTATCATGACCTCTACCACCACTGGGTCATCGTGATCCCGTTGTATGTCTACATAATCTTCGTCAGTAAAGGTGATCGGGGGATCTGGCTTCTCGCACCTCATCCTTTGGTTACGACCCACCTCGTTCACCTGGTGATAATGTCTCTTGCCTTCTCTGTAGTGACTCTTTTGCTCTCCAATTGTTATCCCTCCCGAGGTAAATCCACCATAAATAGTGTTTATCACCCGATGAGGGATCTCTCTGCCATGATTTCCTTATTGGTCCTGTCGTCTTTCCTCTGATCTATCCCACAGCCTGTTTTGGTAATGGTTATTCCTGGGTCGATATTCCCCCGATGATCCCCCAAACCTCTGCTGCTGCACTCTAAAGTGTTTCAGTTGCCCTTTCCTAAGAAGGCCTTCGATTAGTTCCTTTAACGCCAAGCACTCTTTTGTGTCATGCCCGTTCCCTTGGTGGTACTCGCAGTATAACCTCGGATTTGCACATGGTCTAGGCTTCATCGGTGGAGGAAGTTGAGCTAACCCCATTTGACATATCTCATGCAACACACGCTCCCTGTTTTGGTTGAGAGGCTGAACTTGTTGGGGAACAGGCGGGATCGGTTCTCCTTGTCTTTTTCGCCCTCACGTGGCCTACTCTACTTGGGTGCAGCTCTCTCTACTTCCTCCAAATTAATGTATTTTCCTGCCCGCTGCAGTAGTTCCTAGAGAGATGTTGGAGGATTCAAGGTGACATTTTCCCTGAACCTTCCAATCTTGAGGCCCGCCATAAGGGTGTGTACCGCTACCTCATCCTTCAAGTCCTTAATCTGTAAGGATAACACAATAAACTGCTGAATGTATGCCCTCAAAGATTCTTCCTCTACTTGTCGTAGCATTGCTAACACAGCCGAAGTCTTCTGCGGGGGTATACTCGTAGAAAAACGTGCCACAAATTAATCTGCCAACTAATCGAACCTAACTATAGACCTTGAAGGTAGGTTGTTGAACCACTGCAACGCTGCTTTCCTTGGCGACGTTGGAAATGTCTTGCATTTTATCTCATCCTCTACTTACATTCTCAAAACTACATATATGCTCAACTGGATCTGTCGACCCATCATATATATCTAAAACAAGCTGCTTAAAGTGATTTGGTAACGAAAAAGCCATGATCTACTCAACAAAATGATGTTTGGGTTGCCTACCTGTCATTAACCGAGGGGGTGCTTGGGAACTAGTTAAAGCTATTACCTCAGTCGAGGCTACCTCCGGCCCAACCTGTGGGGGATATTGACCTGTACTTTCCACCACAGTCAGGATGTGTGTGTCGTCCCTGACTGCCCGCAACCTTTGTATCTCTTGCACGTCTTGCTGCCTTTGTTCTTTCAACTTGCGTATATCCCTTTTCATATCCTCTAAATGAGTTAGCAAAGTTGCGAGGATCGACTGGTTTAGGTCCCGCTGCTCCACACCTTATGGCAACTGGGGCGCACCTGATGGGCCTTGAATGGCACCAGGGGTGTCTTTTTGTGGGGTAGTGGGGTCCATGTGTCTCGAACGGGTCCAACTGAAAATCTAAAGGTCGGTCCACATTCACAGCACCAATGTTATGAATGTTTTTGGAGGATCCGTTGGGGATTGGAAAGGTTCGAATGGGTGAATTCGTGAATCTATGAAGGTGCAGTCAGGCTACACTGTTCAGGGCGGCGGGGGAGTAAATGTTGTCAAGTCTGTCTCTTTTAGGATTTCTGGGGAAGCTTTATACTGGTGTTGGGTATGGGGCTGGGCCAGAGCTAGGCCCATAAGCAAGGCCCAATGGGTATCGAGGAGGTCCACATCAGATTAAAAATAATTTATAATTTTGTGCTATTCTTTTAAATTTATGAATTATAAATAATTTATAACTTTCATCAATGAATTTATGTTTTAATCTTTTAGATTGATTTTATATAATCTGATATCATATTCTTTAATAATTAAGATTATATATAATTCAAAAAATTAAAATACAACATGCAATAATATAAAAATAAAGATAATTATAAAGTCGTAATTTATAATTGTTGAAAAATACTACTAAATTATATATGATGCAGAAATATATTAATAATAATTATAAATTATTTATAATTCATACAATTAAAACACAACACATAATAATATAAAATGACAGATTATTTATATTTTGTAATTGTAATAACTTAACAAGTTCAACACCTGAGAGAAAAGGATAATTTATAACATTTGATGAAAGCAGTTACAAAGGAAATCCTTTTTTTTTTTTTTTTTTGGTTTTTGTGGACGTCCATTGAACAAAAGTTGCATGCCATATGGTATCTTTCCAAATGCATCTGACGTAGAGGTAGGCAATAATGGTGGTATTATGGACATGGAATTTTTCTATATCAGCTTTGTGGTGTCTTACACATCAATCTTGCTAGTAATGGCAATCGTTTTGTATATAAACCCTCAGTGGCGACGAGCTTGGTTTTGCTTCATTGAATCTGTCATCACATATAGCTATTATTATCTTCGTAAATGGTTCACCATTCAACAACATATGTAGATATGTAGCTTGGTTGTTTGTTTGTTTTCGCAAATTTTAAAGAATAAAGATGCTTTCACCAAATATTGAACTTGTGTGACAGGGTACTAATTTATTACCTCTGCCAATTTCCCCGCACCTTGTCCTCCGCCTTTCACTCTCTCTCTCTACATCACATGGTCATGTGTCGTGTTTAAGTTGGAGAGAAGGACAAGAGAATATTAAATCAACAAAAATTCCATTTGGGTGCGATCAAGAAGGTTATAGATTTTAAAGTCCGTAAAATGAGAAGGTTACAAAACATGAAACGACGAGCTCTGAGCTCCACAAGAAGGAAGAAGAGAAAGAAAGGTTTTCTTTTCATAATAAATTGGTCAAGTTAAATGATATGGCACAAAGTAGCAAAGATGGCAAATGAGGAAATGGCTCATAGAATGAAGGTTGAGTACTCTGATTCAACATGATCGATTGGAAAGGTTGACTATTCATGTTGATATTATAAACATAATAGAATTACTAATTAAGTTGTTAAATGAAAATTATCTATTTTGTCAATTAAGCTTTACTTTTGATTGTAGACTGCCACTACAAAGAGTACTACACCCTTAATTTCGAAAAATCGATTAATTTTTGAACCCCATAAATTGCTTGATGTATCTAAAACTTAGGGTTCTTATTGCCTTGAATAGTTACTACAATGTTATATTATAATTGTGATACACATAATAAAAACTTCTTAAGAAATCATATAGAAAATGAGCAATATGAACTAATTCTTATAAAATAGAAGCTATTAAAAAGCAACCAGATCAGGAGACTCAATTGTGTCGAGTTTCATCAGTATATATATTAAATTGGTGATTTTTTGGTGTCATGGAACCATTCAGTTAAAAAAATTTAATAACAATTTATTTAAAAGAAAAAAATCAAAGTAATCCCCTTCGTATCACAATACTATATAACAATAATACTATTTATTTATTTCTAGAATACATACTTGTCAAATGACAGAAGTAGAACTTTTATGTAGAAAATGTAACTGCTCAACGAAGTTACTAAAGAAAGCAAAACATGGACTCAATTAGCTATTAATATATCTGCAGTAGCTCAGTGAAATTGTCTCTTGAATGCTGAATAAAAACTGACCATTGAAGCCTGCACAAGTTGAACCTACATATTATAAATTAAGAAATGGTAACTTTGTGGTTAAATCACATAATATGTGTCAATCTTTGTTTTGAAATTTTAATATTAAGAAGTATTTATTATTATCTAAGTTGTATAAACTGACTTGGTTAATCTCCCAGAGATTCCCAATCCCCTAATCACCTACACAAACTGTAGAAGAAAGCAAGAGTGCTTAGAAATGCTTGCTTTTAGATGTTAAATACAAAATAACTCTTAAGTGTGTGTTTGTTTTTGAATTGAATCAATTCTTGACATATATAGTATATAATAAAAAAAATACTCTAACAACTATTTATGCCATCTATAATTCGGATGAATACTTATATTCTGTAGAAAGTATATTATACTAGAATTCAATGAAAAATATAAATTATGTTGACTGATTCAATTTTAAATCTAAAGCCTTCTTCCCGCACTCACCACCCAAGCAACATGCTAGATTTAACCAAAGATGTTTGCCTTTAAGACCACAAACGAAAAAGATTGATTAATCAATTCATCAAGAAATTTGAAGTAAGCATGCCTTTATGTTCTGTTGACGAATATAGAAAGAAAGACAAACTTCCCAAAAGCCTAAGACAAACCTCTATCCCATGCCAATATAGAACCACGACAGAAATTCCACTTCATCCTCACTTCCTTCAATGGGTTTTGGGATATTGGCCTTTTATTTTTGTGTGCAGTTCTTTGTAAGTGGAGCACCGTATGGCTCAAAAGAGAATTTTTTATAACCCCTAGAATTGCTATTCTCACCCCAACCTTTCAGCTTATTTTCCAACCCCAATAGTCTCTTCCGTGGCACTCAATATATATATATATATATATATATATATATATATATATATATATATATATATATATATATATATATATATATATAATTAAATAAAATGAACACTCACATTGTAAACTTAGAACAAAAATGAACCTTTTATACAAATAAAAAAATACTTTAATAAAATCCACATTTATTTAATTTAAAATATAAAAGTTTATTTTATCTAATTTAAAATATTATAGTCATTTTTAAAATTAGAAATAATGTGAGTAGACAAAACAGAGTTTTCTATTATATATATATATATATATAGAGAGAGAGAGAGAGAGAGTAAAATCATGTTTAGGCCCTCACACTTTAACAAAAATCAAATTCAACCCTTACATTTCATTTGTCTCAAAAAGTACTCTAACTTTGTTAAAAGCCCCTATAAACAACCTTGCTCCAATGTCATCATGGCTTACTAACAAACCTTGCTTATGTGGCCAGTTAAGTGCTGGGATGACCATGAACAAGGTGAAATGGCACAAAACACACTGTTTGGTGCTCTTTAGAAAGAAAAAATGTATGGAAAGTACAACAGTTTGGTTTAGGGTTTAAGGTTTAGGATTAAGTCATTTCTTTAACATACTACTTTTTCTATTCAAACCCCCTTTCTTCTTCTTCCTTTTTGTTTGGGACCCACCCGAAAAGTTGCACCCACCTTCAAACAAACCCCAATCCAATAAAAAGGAAAAACAAAGTGTTGAAGGATCAAAAACAACCCTCTTGCCTAATTCCAAGTAGGGGTGGGCACGAGACGGGTCGTCCCGGTATTTCGTCCCAGCCGGAAGCTTTCGAGACACAATCGGGATGGGCCAAAACGGGACTCGAGACGGGATCGAGACGAGTTTTTGTTGTCCTGGTGAATTTTGGGACGGGACCGGGACAAGCATGATTTCGGCCCGGGTCTCGTCCCTGCCGGGCTCGATGTCACACTCATAAATTGTGAATCCCGACCTGGCTCGTGGGTGAATCATGCATGTCCCGCTGCGTGTCCCGCATCGGCGCATCCAACATCTAAGCATCCTTGCAATTTGTCACTTTCCTTTTTGTTTTCTTCTTGGAATTTTTCTTAATTAGGTTCAGACTTCAGTTTCTCTCAATCTTCTCCAGAGAAACCCTAGCTTGACACTACTGCCTGCCATCGCAGGTTTGCTAGTGCCATCTTTTTGATTGTTTTGGGATATTTGGGTGAGAACAGTTGAGAGTGGGACACAGACACATATGTATTCATCCATTTTCTGGAAGAACAACAATTTGTGTTGGTCCTCTCTCTCCTCTTGTACATGTTTCATTTTAACCTTACTTAATTTGCATTGGGATAGATCGATAGATGTCAACTTGTTTTGCAACCTTTGTATTGAGTGGTTGGGGGATTCTTAGGTGGGTTTGGTTTGCATGTGGGAAATGACGAAAGCATGGGATAAACTGAGACTACTACAACAAGCAACCTCTACGTCTAACTAATCCTGTCTTAAATTTCAAAGCAAAATGAAGCCAAAGTGGATTTTTATTCAGAATCTCGAATACCCATTCTAAAGTTAGATATTATATAACTCTTACCCACAACATAAAGTGATAATTATAATCTGTCTATTGAAAGAAAAATTATTTGCAATGAAGTAATTTGATTCTTATTGGTTGAACTAACGTAGGATATTATAATTTTATTTTGCTTCTTTTACACTTTTTTTTCGCTTAATTTAATTTAATACATGAATGAAGGAATAAAGTAAAAAAAAATTAGGATTTGCTGGGTTGATTTTGTTTTTGTTAATAAAGTTAGTGGAATTGGTGTCATCTAATTAGGGTCAACTTTCAGAAGATAGGAAATTAATATATAGAAGTTAATTAATTACTTAATTACTTTTCAGCCATTGGCATGTACCTTTAATTTGAAGTTGTTAATATATATACAGCATGTCAGTCATCTCCATATCTATATATAGCTTTGTGTATTGTGTAAAAGATTTAATTTTCTCTTTTATGCTTTGGTGCATACGGTAGCAATTTTAAGTAGGCATGAAATATAATTGCATGTAATTATTATTTATTGATTAAAAATTAGGACACGTTTGCTGTTTAATATTGAGTGTAATTAGCAAAGTAGAGCCTAACGGAAGTTTAGTTTAACTAGCAAGAATCAAATTACCTCACCCGGAAGTTTTCATTACTAAAAAAATAAATAAATAATTAGCTAAGTGGATTAATATTGATCTCTATATATGACTTGGTCCAATTTAACATTTAAATATTAGTTGTCACTATATTAACCAAGTCTATATTTTTATTTTTAATATATATATTTAAATTTGTTGGATCAATTTTGTTTTTGTCAATAAGTTGTGTTAGAATTGGTGTCATCTAATTGGGGTCAACTTTTAGAAGAAGGGTAATATAAGTTAACTAGACTCTACGTACTCACTTTAAAGCCATTTGCTTGTTCCTTTAATTTGGATTGCATGTGTTAATATGAAGCATGTCGGCCATTCCCATAATTAGATGTAACGCTTTGTGTATTTTTTAGATTTATTTAATTTTCTTTTTATGCTTCTTGCGTACTGTTGCAAGCAACACAAAGGAAAGTGTTTTTTTCCTCTTGTCTGTTATGCCACTTCTTTTTCTTGAATCATTCTAGTCTTTTTATATTATATAATTAGTAATGTTCATGAGGAGAAGAAAAGGAAGCTAGGAGAAGCAAAGGGGATATTGTTGAATATGAGGATAGAATTGATTGATCAGTTAAAATTATACCAAACCAATGAACTGTTGAACACACTTATTTCCCATTAATCAAAGCTGAAAAATGAAGGATGAAAATAACATATTTTTGATATGTTTTTATTGGCCATTTCCTCCATGTGGGGTTGAATATGATGCTAGAACAATGGGCATTAAGATTCATGTGTTAATGCTTTTATTTTTAAGATTCATGTATCAATAATTTTCTATTGTCTTGTTACTCTCCTATGGTGTTGATGCAGCTGCTAATGTGTATTTTTTTTTTTTTTTTGTTATGGTTTAGAAAATTAAGAAGATATAAAATGGTTGAGCAGATCCAAACAGGAGCACATGGTTGAGCAGATCCAAACAGGAGCACCTGGAGCAAGTCTGAATGAGCAAGTCCAACTAGTGCAGCAATATGGGTCAGGCATTTCTGGTTCATCTACTACTGGTGCAACTGCTCAAATCACAACAGATTCTAAAACTTCTAATCCTAAAGCTAAGTCAATAGTTTGGGACCATTTTATAAAGTTACTAGTAGAACAGAGTAATGGAGAGGAAAAAGCTAAGTGTCATCATTGTAAAAGGGAATTTCTCTGCAACTCAACGAGACATGGGACAAATGGAATGCTAAAACACTTGAAAAGTCAGCATAAGTGGATTTTTGCTGATAAGAATCGATCACTTATAGGGGTTATAGAGGGTGAGGAAGGACTAGGAGGGAGAAAAACAATAGTATCTATTACCTATAATGTAGAGGAAATTAGGAAAGCACTTGTTGTTTTTGTTATAGAAGATGAGATGCCATTTAGTGTTGTTGAAGGGCATGGGTTTTGTTATTTTGTGAATAGGTTAGAACCATCTAGGAGGACTATTACAAGGGACTGTTACCAACTTTTTCTAGATGAAAAGGGTAAGTTAAAGGAGTCTCTTAAGAAGTCATGTGTGAGGGCTTGCTTGACTATAGATTGTTGGACATCAATTCAAAATATTTCCTATATGTGTCTCACAATTCACTTTATCGATGAACATTGGAGACTTCAAAAGAGAATTTTAAATTTCTCACAAATTGACAACCATAAGGGTGAGACTATAGGAAAAGAAATTGATAGATGTTTGAGGGAATGGGGAATTGAAAATGTATTTACAATAACTGTAGATAATGTTTCCTCTAATGATGTGGCAATTTCTTACTTGAGAAGGAAATTGAAGAATTGGAATGGTTTAGTATGTGAAGGAGAGTATATGCATATGAGATGTACTGCTCACATTTTGAATGATGGGTTGAAAGACTTTAATCCATCCATTGTTGCTATCCGGAATGCCATCCGGTATGTTAGATCTTCTCCCCAACGCCTCCAAAATTTCAAACAAGCTGCACATGCAGAAAAGATTAGTAATGGAGCCTCTCTTTGCTTTGATGTTCCAACTAGGTAGAATTCCACCTACATTATGTTGGAACATGCTATACCATTTCAAAAAGCATTTGACAGACTTGAGGATGAAGATGAGGGTTATGTCGCTTGGTTTAAAGAAGGTAGACGACCATCTATTTCAGATTGGGGTAATGCTAAAGCATTTGTTCAATTTTTGAAGTTGTTTTATGAGGTAACATTAGCACTTTCTGGTTCTTTGCATGTCACATCCAATTGTGTTTTTGATGAAATTCAAACGATTAATGAATTATTAATAAAGTGGAGTGAGAATGAAGCAGATTCTATTTTGGGGACTATGGCATGTAACATGAGAAACAAGTTTGAAAAGTATTGGGGGAAGGTAGAAAATATTAATCCATTAATTTATATTGGCATTGTGTTGGATCCACGGTACAAACTTGAGTATGTGAATTATATATGTGATGCAAATTATGAGACTGAGGTAGCAACAAGTTTGAAAAAAAAAGATAGCAAACACATTGTGGCAGCTATACCATTTCTATGCACAAGAGTCTATCTTGAACTCAAACCTCTAATGATAGTGCAAGCCATGAAGGGTTATCTATTACCAAGGAAGGTTCAGTAGACATGGGATGGGTAACAAAAGCACATAAAAAGGAAAGAAAAAACCAATGGAAAAGATTAAATTGGCTCAAGAATGTCCAGATAAGAAAAATGATCTTGAGAAGTATCTCGCACATGATGTAGTAGATGATGGTGTAGATGATTTTGATATCATGTCTTGGTGGAAGGAGAATTCTACAAGGTATAGTGTGATTTCACTTCTTGCACGTGACATATTGGTCATTATAGTTTCTACTATTGCTTCTGAGTATTGGTTTAGCATTGGAGGACGAGTCCTAGATGTTTTTCGAAGTTCTTTGTCACCAAAGATGGTTGAAGCACTTATATGCACTCAAAATTGGTTGAATCCTAATGAGCACAAAATACAAGAAGTCTTTGATGAGTTTCAAGCAAATGATGCTATCATTAATGGTAAGCTTTTTATTCTAACTGTATAACTTTTTCATTATATGTATTTTTTCTCTTTATTTAATATTTACTAATTGCTCATATGTTGCTTTTACAATTTTATAGAAATTGGTGGTGCCATGACCTCAGTGACCAACTCAAGAGGGAAATAGAATGTGTAAGTATTATATGTATATATATTTGGGTACTAGTATTTTCTTGTGTTTAGAAACAAATGTTTCATAAACTTGGGTACAAGTCTTACATAAATTCATTTCTTTTTTCCATATTTGGCAGCTAGAGATTGGCAATGCCTACATAACACTCTTGAAGTCTATTGCTAGAAGGAAGGTTGTCTAATGATTTAAATCATTTTATTATTTTTGCATTAGTTTTCTATGTATCATGTTATGTGTTTATTTTAAGATTGTCTTGATTTTTCAGTTTCATCCATATTGTAAGACTAAAGACACTATAGATTGTTATGTTTCTGGTTTTGTTTCTTGGATTGTATTGTATATCCATTCCAAATTTTAACATCTGGGTTTTCTATCCTAAGAATTTCTGTTGAATCTGTTGGATTGTATTGTATATCCATTCCAAAGTGGTTGTTTGTTATCCTCCCTTCTAATGATGTTTGTTATCGATATTCTTGATGCTCCTTCTTTGCCACTTCCCAAAAGGAGTTCTCCAAGATTGCCAGAATTTCAAGTAAGCCTTTGATATTTATGAAGTTCATGCATTTTTATTTCTTTTTGAAGAACAATTTTGCTGTCTTCTCAGGAATTTCACTTGAAGACATTGGAGAGGGCCATACAACAGAGTTCGGCTAGTTCATCTTCACTTCATTGCAATGATTCTGATAAGGTTAATTAAGTTGGTAAATCTTTTGAGTGATGCAGTTTATTGCCACTTTACAGCTGCCAGCTTGGCCTTCAATGTTCTTATACACTGCCTGTATGAATAAGAAAAGGGGGCTGTGAATATGCATAAGTTGCACCGTTGATATTACTCTGCATTTTCTTGTTTTAATTTATCTTCTTGCAGGGTCTAGGCAAACATAATGCTACTGATTGGTCGACCATTTTAGCCTATTTGTTCATCAATGTTACCAACTGAAAATATACTGTTACGCTTTTCAGGCCAAGTACCATGAGTGCTTCAAAGCATGATGAGTTGAATTCTACACGTAATTTTAAAGCGAGGCCTCTTAACAAGAAGGTAGTTGAAACTTGAATCTTGTTATTTGTTGCATAGAAAGGAATTGTGAACTTGAATTGTAATTTCCATGGGTGATTGACATGTGGTCCTAAAAAAATTTTCTTTACTAGAATTACTACTATAGGTAAGTCTGAAATTTTAGAAGAGAATATTAGGAGCAAATTGTTGCCTGAAAATATTATCTTTTACTGAGTACGTTTAATTTTTTGAATTATTTTATTTAGTAATGGATATACAAGGTTTTGTATTGGTCTTTCTGCCTTCCCCTTTATTTTTAGTCGATATGCTGTACTAGCAAATTAAAATGGTCTATATGCAGATATTTTCAAGTAAAGGAGATATTGGTGTATTTCATTTGGACTGTTTTTGCTGTCATTCTTGTCATTACCCCATTACAGAATGTGAGGTACTTGGATCCTCTTCACACATGGAATGTGTAAATATATATTTTCCTTTTCACTCACTTTTACACAAGCACAACTTGCACATATACACATACACAATACTTTTTTCAACATTATGATGCACAGATAGTAATTGTTTATCCCTTCTAAACTATCTTTACAGCAACACAAAGTATGAATTTTGAAACTTCTCCTTCATCTATCTATTACTGCTATTTTTCTGTTGATACAAGTTTTTTTTGTCAGAGAAGAATCCATACCACAAGTCGGGACAGGACACATTCGGGACATGACCGAGATAGTCAGGACGGGACACGGGACATAACCGGGATGGAACTGGGACAAGCATATTCACAAACGAGACGGGTCGAGACAGCAAGGTAAATAGGGATGGGACCGGGATAAAAATTCTTGTCCCAGGGTATTTTCAAGACGAGACCGGGACGGCACAAATCTTAGCCCACCCAGGCCCGTGCCCACCCCTAATTCCAAGGCAAGGACAAAGTAAAAAGGAAAATCTTTGTTTTAGCCAACTTGTGCGGTAGTTTCATTGCCCAGTGTTGATTTCTTACTATTCTCCTCCATTAACACAAGCCTTGTGTGTGTGTTCAAGCTTAGAGAATCACAAAATGGTGAGTTTGACAGGGAGTTGTGTTTTTAGTGTCCACGTTATCACTTAACTGCCACATCATCAATTACCAGACTACCTAAGCATACCCTATCAATAGATGGAGACGAACATGTACGGAAGGTCGATTATGAGATTTTTAATAGAGCTAGGGTATTTCATTTGAGGGTTTGATTTGATTTTAGTCAAAGTGCAAAGAGGTAAACATGGTTTTATTTTATATATATATATATATATAAATATAATTACATATTAAAGATAATCTATAATTTTATGTTATTCTTTTAATTTTAAAAATTAAAAATAGTTTATAAATACTATTGATAAGTTTATGTTTTAATCTTTGGAATTATATATAATTCAATGGTATATTCTTCAACAATTAAAGATTATATATAATTCAAAATATTAAAAATCCTTCTAAATTATATTTAATTAAATATATATTAATAACAATTACAAATTATTTATAATTCACAACATTAATATAACACATAGTCAACATAAAAATACAGAATATTTATAATCTGTAATTGTAATATATATATATATATATATATATATACACGTGGGAAGAAGAAGCCAATAGGTTCAGTGTACATAGGGATAAAAGTGTAACTTTGCATTGAAGTAAATAAAGAGTTGAGGTGAGAATAGTAATTATGGCAGTGATAAAAGAAATTCCGGTTCAAGATTGCGATAAAGCAAAGTGTGTCAAAACGTTAAAATTGGGTAATTGATGGAATCTCACTAGTGAAATGGTTGAACAAGATTATTACGATACTAAGAGAAGATAATTGAGATATGCTTTGAAGAATTTCTCCTCCAATTTAGTTTGTTTATAGATCAAGAAATTCTAATTATTTTAAATCATTAATCTCTTTTGTTATTTGACAAGTTTAAAAATTATAATACGGCAAGGATAAATATTTTTGGAAGTATTATTCTAATTAAATTGTTATAAGAAAAATCAAGTACAAGTAATTTTTGGAAGCTCCAGTGATCTATGTGATTGCCCTTTGATATGCAATACAAAAGAATACACAAACTTAATATTTTTCATGTCTTAAGAAGATTAACAACAATCTCGATATAAAAATTTTATTAGTAAGTAATTTACAAATACTTTTTTGGCTCTCTAACTCTAATAAATTTTTGAAATTTAACTTATTTAAATTTTTTAATAAAAAAAATCATTGCTAAAGTCTTGGTCCGAGTCACAATCTTATAATAATTTTATAAATGCAATAATCAATGTGATGATATTTCATTGGTCAATCAAGTCTTTGTCTGAATGAGAGCTCATAATTCCACAAATGCAATTAATGCGATGAACACACCTAAACCATAAGCTTAACTCAAGTTAATCGTGGAGACATGCGAATTCAACTGATTTGATTTTAACATTTTTTATGTCTTAAAAAGATTAACAATAATATTTTTAATGATACATAAATATTATTGGTAAATAATTTATAAATATTTTGAGTTTTAAAAGATACTCTAATAAATTTTCAAAATTTAACACATCTAAATTTTTTCACAAAAAAAAATTCATTGCAGAAATCTTGGTGTGAGTCACGCTCTTATAATAATTCCACAAATGCAATAATTAATGTAATGAACAAAAGTAAAAAATAGGCCACATAATTCATTGGTCAGTTAAGTCTCCCCCTGAGTCAAGAGCTCATAATTCCACAAATGTAATAATTAATGTGATGAACAAACATAAAACATAGACCACACAATTCATTGGTCAGTCAAGTCTTTGGCTGAGTCAAGAGCTCATAATTCCACAAATGCAATTAATGCGATGAACAAGCCTAAACCATAGGCTTAACTCATATTCATAGTGGCTTTCTATTCTGATTCAAAGAAATAAGAACTAAGCATGAGTTTGTACATTAGAATAATTTAGTGGATATGAGTAACAATAAAGAGAAATAGATTAAAGTTTATTTTAAGATTAATCTTATTGTGTAAAAATATTGACTAAAGTTCGTACAAATTCTGAATATGCCTTTGATAATTAACATTTTTTATGCGTGATTAATTTTCTTGTCAAACTAATTATAATATAACAAAATTAATTTATCATCAAAAAGTATTGAAAGGAATCCTTAACTACTATTCTACCTATGCAGGTAGGTTAAGGAATTGGTAATTTAATCCTTTTTACTGTAATTTAATTGATAAATTACTATAAGAAAACAATTGACAAATTGAACTAAGTTGGGTATTTAATTTAAATATTAATAATAAACAAATTACATGAAACAACATGGACTGAAATTATTTTACTTTCATATAAAAACAAATTCTCTCAGTCAAAGAAAAAAAAAATCCCAGCTCTTTTTTAGAAATGCGAAAAAGAAAATCTCATTTCTCAAAGGTTCACCAAATATTGACTCAAATCTTGGATTGCAATAATGTGACGAGAATGTTGTATGGGCAAGGCAGATAAAAATAGAAAGATTAATTTTATAATTGAAAACGTTATATAATTTGACATAGAAAAATCTCGGCAAAAGCTAAAAAAAAAAAAACTATTTACTATGAAGTCAAATTGATTAAAAAAAAAGTTAATATCTTAAATATCGAATATTTTCTCCTAAAATTTTATCTCCAACTCACACAATTTTACTGCTCCACTAGTCTATCATTAAGAGAATTAATTTTGACACTTATTGTAACATCCCAAAATTTCTAAGGAAGAATATAAATCAACATTAGAGTAATTTAATTAGTGGTATGTTTGCTGAATGCAAATGAGAAGCGTGGGAATATTGAGAATATATATGAGGATGACATTTATGTGTACATGCACATATAGCTAGAAAATGGATACTATGTATTTATATGATTGTATATTAGTGTAGCATCCTTCTATTCATTCATGATAGTCACATATAAAGTGTAATGTGATTTCATAACATGACCAAAGACCATGGGATTTAAATTCTATCTTAATTGATGAAACATGATTGAAAGTTAATGGTGTGAACTCTTGGTTGCTTTCTATTGAATATGCTTAGGTAATTGTGATTCTCATTATCATAAAAATGAAGTGAACTAAGAGGAATGAACCTTGAACAATTAATCAAGGAATTAAAGAGTTAAAGAGTTAAAAATATGGTATAATTAGTGCAATTAGATTAAATAGCTACCTAAGTGAACTACTAGTTAAGGAGATGGTTAGAATGTGACTAAATTGGTCCCAATTTGACCACATGGAGGCAGCAGCTAGCCTCCACAAGGACCCACGCCTCTTGCATGCTTGAGACATCTAGAAACCTTGCATTAAATAAGGGGACACTCCCACCAATCATAGCTTGATAAAATACCATAGATGATAATTGCACTTGTGGTGATATTTTGTAAGACTTGTGCATGAAAGGGAGACTTGTAACATCCCCTAATTGAGTAGTATGTAAGGTTACATGTGCATCATCCATACTTATATGCATGTTTAAGGTATTCCCTAATTGAACCTCTTGAATTGAATGGCTTATATGCATGTGATTATATTAGTTGTGTTTACAACTTCATGTGAACAAGCATGTGTGCATGTTTATGGCAAGTAGGAATTGAATACCTTGCATGAACATGTGTAATTAGAATTATGTTATTTCATTCATAAGGATCAAATTGAATAAGATTTTTATAAGTGGTGGCACATCCATAAATAACCAAAAGTGGGAAACAACTAGTTGGAATGGAATGAGGAAACTAGACTAAGCTAGTTGGATTGAAAGGATCTAGTCTCAATGGAGCCAAGAAGGCAGCAGCCTTTTGCCCTCTCATCCACGCCACTTGCCATGCATCAAGCCCCCAAACCTTTGTCTTGAACTTGGTCAAAGTGTCAACCAATGAAATAGTGACATTAGGCATGACTTGTGTGCATATTCCATGATATTTATGCATGTAATAAATGAAGGAAAATGGGAGAGAATTCTAGACCAAGTGAGAGGCGGCAAGCAGGGCTGCAAGGGGGAAAGAAAAGAAATAAAAAGGGGGAGAAGAGAGCTAGGCGTGCAAGAGAAAAGAAGGAGAAGAAAGAAGAAAAACAAGAGAGGAAAGCAAGCTTGTGTGAATCCTAGTGTTCTTGCCTTTTCAACCACTTGAAGTAACCATCTAACTAGCCTCAAAAGAGAAAGGAAAGCTGCCATAGAGACCCTAGAAGAGAAACCCTAGGGCTGACAAGGAAGAAATTGAAGACAAAAGGTAGTTAGTTTAATTCAAGCATGGGTGCTATATTTATTTCTATTGTTTTGTATGATGAATTTCAATGTTATTTTGTGTCCTTGAATGGATGTTTATTGGCTGTTTATGGTGGTTTGATGCCACATATTTCTGCCTTGGATGAAAGTATGCAAATCCACAAGAGGTGATGAGAAGAGTATGAAGAAAGTTGTATAACCATGGGGTATGGGGTATGCCAAAATGGTACCTAAAGTGGCATCTATGGACAGGGAATGATGACTGCCTCATAGGGGTAAGGAGTGCCAAAAGGGAGCACTAAATATGTCTCACCCTATGAATAAGCAGTGGTGCCAAAAGGGTGCACCAAACCTATGTATACTGTCCATAAAGACCTCTATGCATGGTTATGCCTTTTTCTTTATGTTCTCTTCAAACTACTTCAAATTATGCCATCCTTTAACCTTGTTTGAATGGACTAACTACTGAGAAATCATTGGTTTCTCATATTATTGGTGTTAATGATTTCATACAGGTGACAAAGCAAAAGAGGTCATTCAAGACTGATTGTGGCTGCTGGCTGTATTTTTGTAGTTGATTTATGATGACCTTTATGTGATGAACTGTTGAGAGCTATGTGATGTAATTTAATGTTATGTCTTGAACACTATGAAGTGGATATTTGTTACATGCATATTATGTATTAAGGTAACTCCTAAAGTTAATGAACATAGACTAGTGTACCTTGTGCTAAATGGCTGTTTTCTGGCCAGCTTGAAATAAGGAATTATTAGTACCTTCAAACCATGAGATAATTACATGAAATTATTTTCCCAAGCTCACGAAACACTATATTTTATGCATGCAAAATTGCAAGATTTTTGGCCTAGCCAATTAGTACAGAAAATTCTTCAAAGTTACACTTCAGGAGTTTTACCGGTAAACAGGACAGTTCACAATCTTTGTTTAATTGACCCACCAAGCCATCGAAATTTTGTATGAAATTTTTACCACATATTCTAGATACATTGAACTTGTATTCTGGAGCTTTTCATAATTTTTAGACATTTATACACCACGTTTCCATATTTTACAAAAACAGGACAGCAAGCTGTCTACAAAAGTAAACTGTCCAATTGAGGTCTAAACCTTTAATTGGTAATTTCCTTATGAAATAGAGCTAAATGAAAAGTGTTTTTCATAAGTATAAGGATTAAAGTAAGATGTTACATTTTTGGTATCAGAGCACAAGGTTTAGGGAATATTACTTGGGGAAAACTTGAAAGAGTTATTGCATATGCTTGGTTATTATCTTTGTATTTACAAGATAGCAGCTTGTGATGTTATGAAACATGTACTGTTACGTACATGTCTATGTGATTTCCTCTTGATTGAAAGATTTGTGATGTTGATTATGAGGTTTTTACCAAATTCTTGAGATGGCTAAGAGAGGCATGGTCTAAGATCCAACAAAACCGTGAGGTCCTGGGTTCGAGGAAGGGATACCGCTATAGCGGGAATGGGAACTCAACCCAATGGGACCAGCATGGACAGTACCTTATAAATAAATAAATAAAGCTCAGATGGTTAAGAGGCATCCTCTCGAGAGGGACAAAACCCTTAGGTTCCGGATTCGAGGAAGGATGGGCGCTGCAGAGCCCGAAGAACTCGCAAAGCCGGGACTAAGGGACAATACCTGATTGTGCTCTGGTCTGGGAGGTGGCCAATGAGCCAGTACCTGGGCTATGACATAAAGTTTTGGGATTCATGACTTTAGGAAAAGATTGATTTATGTTAAATGAGTTACTTGTTGATGTAAGATTGCCATGAGAATGCTATTGTTTGCTTTGATGTTTTGTTGATGCATTCTTTCTAAGGAATTGTTTCCTTGCTATTGCATAATTGTTATTAATGAATGATTTGTTTATCTATTAGTTTTGGATGGCGGTTTAAGATATGATATGAGTCACCATGTGATGATATGTGTATATTAGCCTTATATCATGGTGTTAAATGATAAAATTCTTTATTGAATATAAAGAATTGCTGTTTGTCAAAATTAAAGGTATATGTATACATTGATGGATAAATATAAATCCTTGTGGAATATATGTGCTGCAAGTGAAGGGGATTTGGCAAAGTATCATGATGGTACTGATAAAAGAGGCTTTGAGCCATTAATGTGCCAAGGGAATACCCAAGATGAGGGTATTTGCAATAACTTTGATGACCACATGATAATTTAATGATGTTCTACTAAGAGCATAGAGACAATATTATGAGTTTCCCTTCACTTTCAGTATGGTTACCAAAAGCTGGATGAATATTATTTGTATATGAATGTATTAATGAATGCATATATGTGGATTCTTGATGAATATATGTGTTGTACAGTGAAGGAAATTTGGAAATGGCATCATGAATGATGCCGGATAAATGAAGCTTTGTGCTACTAGTGTGGCAAGGATTCCTGGAAGAAGGGTAAGCAGAAATAGTAGAGTCTATTTGATGTCTAATGAATTGTTGAGCAAGGATATAACATGAATTATTCTGATGCCTTAGATTAATATTGTTATTCATACTCTATTGAATAACACATGAATGGTTATATTTACCTCTTTTAAGAGGGTGTTTGAATTGAAAGGAAGAAGAGGCATGAATACTTGTGTAGAAAGACAATCCAATGGTTGAGTAAATAATATCAAGTTGAAATATGCTACCCTTAAGTAAATAATGTCGTACTTATATGTATTTAAATGTGTTGTGTGATGTGTGAACTTATTGGCTTGATATTGAAATTTAATGAGTCATTTATGACTCAAATTTTTGGCGCATTGTTTATGTTATTAAACAATGGCAATTATTGTTTAGTTGTTTTGCATGAAAGCTATCCAAAGAATTGTTGCAATGTTATGAAATGATTTAGCATTTAAATGCTTATCTAATTAAGTATGGAATACCGATTGTGACCTTGTAAAGGATTCATGGAATGCTCATGACTTCTGGGAGTGTATATTTGATGCTGAAACTTTATAATATACAACCTGTTGTTAGGCTATGATCTTATTGTGTGGCCACTATGACCTTGCATTTAAAGTACCCCTTTACATGAATGACATTTGGTCTTTGAAATTAACATGAGTATAAAAATTTTCTAGAAGGTGATTTGTTTATATTATATATATAAGATGGCCAATTAATACTTGAGTCATGCATCTTGGTTAGAAAAGATAACCAAGAGAATGCTATTATGTTAGAATACTCTTAATAAGAATTATATGCAGTGGAATACCATTATGTTTGCTCATGATATATGCAATGGAATGCCACTAGATTGGAATACTACTATAAATAATGATAAGCAAAGGAAAACTACCTTGTGGAGGTATGATAAATAATGCCACATGTGAATAATTCACAATGGTTATCTTCTCATTATGATATGCACATTCCAATTATGGAATTGTGTCTAAGGAATACTCTATGAATTGGCCAAATTGTTGTAAGCACTTATGCTTGTTGAGGGGAAATCACAAGTCATGAAGTGAGTCATTTCTGCAAAATTGTGCATGTTGTATGCTGTCCATGGTTTATGCATGGAAGATATTATAATTTACTGATGTACCATGATTTCTAATTACCGAGATATACTTGGACTACTGAAATTTTGGGGACAAAATTTCTTTTAAGGAGGATGGATTGTAACATCCCAAAATTTCTAAGGAAGAATATAAATCAACATTAGAGTAATTTAATTAGTGGTATGTTTGCTGAATGCAAATGAGAAGCGTGGGAATATTGAGAATATATATGAGGATGACATTTATGTGTACATGCACATATAGCTAGAAAATGGATACTATGTATTTATATGATTGTATATTAGTGTAGCATCCTTCTATTCATTCATGATAGTCACATATAAAGTGTAATGTGATTTCATAACATGACCAAAGACCATGGGATTTAAATTCTATCTTAATTGATGAAACATGATTGAAAGTTAATGGTGTGAACTCTTGGTTGCTTTCTATTGAATATGCTTAGGTAATTGTGATTCTCATTATCATAAAAATGAAGTGAACTAAGAGGAATGAACCTTGAACAATTAATCAAGGAATTAAAGAGTTAAAGAGTTAAAAATATGGTATAATTAGTGCAATTAGATTAAATAGCTGCCTAAGTGAACTACTAGTTAAGGAGATGGTTAGAATGTGACTAAATTGGTCCCAATTTGACCACATGGAGGCAGCAGCTAGCCTCCACAAGGACCCACGCCTCTTGCATGCTTGAGACATCTAGAAACCTTGCATTAAATAAGGGGACACTCCCACCAATCATAGCTTGATAAAATACCATAGATGATAATTGCACTTGTGGTGATATTTTGTAAGACTTGTGCATGAAAGGGAGACTTGTAACATCCCCTAATTGAGTAGTATGTAAGGTTACATGTGCATCATCCATACTTATATGCATGTTTAAGGTATTCCCTAATTGAACCTCTTGAATTGAATGGCTTATATGCATGTGATTATATTAGTTGTGTTTACAACTTCATGTGAACAAGCATGTGTGCATGTTTATGGCAAGTAGGAATTGAATACCTTGCATGAACATGTGTAATTAGAATTATGTTATTTCATTCATAAGGATCAAATTGAATAAGATTTTTATAAGTGGTGGCACATCCATAAATAACCAAAAGTGGGAAACAACTAGTTGGAATGGAATGAGGAAACTAGACTAAGCTAGTTGGATTGAAAGGATCTAGTCTCAATGGAGCCAAGAAGGCAGCAGCCTTTTGCCCTCTCATCCACGCCACTTGCCATGCATCAAGCCCCCAAACCTTTGTCTTGAACTTGGTCAAAGTGTCAACCAATGAAATAGTGACATTAGGCATGACTTGTGTGCATATTCCATGATATTTATGCATGTAATAAATGAAGGAAAATGGGAGAGAATTCTAGACCAAGTGAGAGGCGGCAAGCAGGGCTGCAAGGGGGAAAGAAAAGAAATAAAAAGGGGGAGAAGAGAGCTAGGCGTGCAAGAGAAAAGAAGGAGAAGAAAGAAGAAAAACAAGAGAGGAAAGCAAGCTTGTGTGAATCCTAGTGTTCTTGCCTTTTCAACCACTTGAAGTAACCATCTAACTAGCCTCAAAAGAGAAAGGAAAGCTGCCATAGAGACCCTAGAAGAGAAACCCTAGGGCTGACAAGGAAGAAATTGAAGACAAAAGGTAGTTAGTTTAATTCAAGCATGGGTGCTATATTTATTTCTATTGTTTTGTATGATGAATTTCAATGTTATTTTGTGTCCTTGAATGGATGTTTATTGGCTGTTTATGGTGGTTTGATGCCACATATTTCTGCCTTGGATGAAAGTATGCAAATCCACAAGAGGTGATGAGAAGAGTATGAAGAAAGTTGTATAACCATGGGGTATGGGGTATGCCAAAATGGTACCTAAAGTGGCATCTATGGACAGGGAATGATGACTGCCTCATAGGGGTAAGGAGTGCCAAAAGGGAGCACTAAATATGTCTCACCCTATGAATAAGCAGTGGTGCCAAAAGGGTGCACCAAACCTATGTATACTGTCCATAAAGACCTCTATGCATGGTTATGCCTTTTTCTTTATGTTCTCTTCAAACTACTTCAAATTATGCCATCCTTTAACCTTGTTTGAATGGACTAACTACTGAGAAATCATTGGTTTCTCATATTATTGGTGTTAATGATTTCATACAGGTGACAAAGCAAAAGAGGTCATTCAAGACTGATTGTGGCTGCTGGCTGTATTTTTGTAGTTGATTTATGATGACCTTTATGTGATGAACTGTTGAGAGCTATGTGATGTAATTTAATGTTATGTCTTGAACACTATGAAGTGGATATTTGTTACATGCATATTATGTATTAAGGTAACTCCTAAAGTTAATGAACATAGACTAGTGTACCTTGTGCTAAATGGCTGTTTTCTGGCCAGCTTGAAATAAGGAATTATTAGTACCTTCAAACCATGAGATAATTACATGAAATTATTTTCCCAAGCTCACGAAACACTATATTTTATGCATGCAAAATTGCAAGATTTTTGGCCTAGCCAATTAGTACAGAAAATTCTTCAAAGTTACACTTCAGGAGTTTTACCGGTAAACAGGACAGTTCACAATCTTTGTTTAATTGACCCACCAAGCCATCGAAATTTTGTATGAAATTTTTACCACATATTCTAGATAAATTGAACTTGTATTCTGGAGCTTTTCATAATTTTTAGATATTTATACACCACGTTTCCATATTTTACAAAAACAGGACAGCAAGCTGTCTACAAAAGTAAACTGTCCAATTGAGGTCTAAACCTTTAATTGGTAATTTCCTTATGAAATAGAGCTAAATGAAAAGTGTTTTTCATAAGTATAAGGATTAAAGTAAGATGTTACACTTATCTTAGAATGATACTCCAAGAGAAATCACTCTTTTTCTCTGTTTTCCTTTAGCTTCTTCACTCGGTGTGCCTTGCTTTCAAGTATAAACTTTTCTTTTAGGATTTAGTTTATCCATTGAACATTATTTATTGGACAGTAAATAAGTTACTCAAATTAATTTAAGTGATCCGTGTAAAATGATACTAAACGTGAAAAAAAAAAAATCTAACCACCCAAGCGTTCTTTTTTAACCATGCATTTAACCGCGTTCCTTTTACCTTTCCATGGTGTTGGAAAAATAAAAGAATGGAAGATATAGTAATTTACTTTATGATTTTTCTTTGGGTCTAGCTCTGATCTAGAGATTGTAATTTTTTTTTTTTTTTTTTTGATTGGGCTGAGGGTTGGTGGGAATTCCCCATTTGAAACAGAGATTGGAAAAAAAAAAAATTCTTTCACAAGGATGGAATGAAGGAGAATTTTTTTAAAAAAAAATTGGGAACAACAATAAAAATTTTATTCCCAAACAACGGGATCTTCAAATTAATAAAAATATTAAAATATTTATAATTTTATAAATTATTTTATATTAAATTAAAAACCCTAATTTTTCATACAAATTTTTTTTAGAAAAATTTTTGACAGCGTTAAGATCGAAGAACTATTTTTCTCTAACGTTATATAGGCAGGAATAGAAATGAAAAATTTTCCTACAAAAATTAGGTCCTACCCCGTCGTTATCCTTGCTCAAGCAGTGCAACCAAAATCACAAAGGGGATTGCCCTTTTATTTAACCCCAGCCCCCTAAATTTAAAAAAAAATAATTTTCCAAAAATGTCCTTGATGAGTCCTATGACATCCATATCCTTTCCCTTCCCCTTCCCCGTTGTTCGTGCATGCACCCCCCCCCCCCCTCCCCCCCAAAATTCATAGTGAAGCAGCATTTTATGAACTTTTGCTCTGGAAATCAGTCAAATTTTGGGAAGTTAAGCACGCCAATCTCTTTCCTTCTTGTTGAACATTGGGCATTTGGTTGTTGAGGCTGTGTTTTTCGGCTTGCATTGGGCAACTTTCATTCCCAAGCATGATTTCAGGTATGGGTGATGTAATTTATGAAATTCTCAGTATATTTGGTGTTTGGGTAATGGTTTGATTATGTTTTGAGTTAAGTAATCGAAGGAAAACATGTGAATGGGATCGAGGAACGACAAACAGTTATGTGTAGCTGTTGGGGTTGTAAAACAGTTGTAGAGGGCCGTTTTACATACCTAACGATGAGACAGAGCCGTTTGCCTTTTTTTTTTTTTGTAACGTTACACAAACAAACCGCTGTGGAGAGATGTTGGGAAAACTAAACGGACGTGTAGAGCAGTTTGACCAACCCAACGGCTATACACAGCAACTGCTCTTTCCCATACCTCTCCCGAGTGTTTTTTCCATTGCTTGTGTAATTATTCTTTGACTTAATTATAAGATTAAATTTATCTAAGCATTAAGATATTATATTTAGAATTTCTTGGTTAATGAATGTGTACATTATTATGAGTTTTATCATAGTTTGGTGTTAGTTAGATTACTTTAGGAAATAATCCTTTTATATAATTAAAAAATCCTAAGTGGCTCATTATTTCTGTTAGCTAATTTTTGTTAAATTGGTTGCATTGCATTTATGATGATTTATTTTCATATGATTTAAAAAACTTGTTAACATACCAATCAATTAATAAGTAGAGATATTCAATAGACAACCTAAGAAAATATTTGTTAACATACCTGATGAGCTACTAAATTTTCTTCCCTCGTTACATCTGCATCCTCAGATGGGGTATAGTCACAACCAAAATATGAGTCTTTATGCATTTTGTTAGGTTATCTACAAGAAATAAAACACCAAAATCAAGTAATATGTATGCATTTTGCAATATTATTTGCGATAACTACAACACCAAAATCAACGGTTCAAACGGTTATACATAACCGTTTATCACATAAAACGGCTCTACATATCCGTTTAATTTAACCAACAGCTACTTATATCTGTCTTTTAAATAAACGGCTACTCACAGCCATTTGCATCTAATCAACAGCTATGCAGGGATGTTTTATTAAATAAACGTCTCTTCATAACCGTTGGTATAAGAATACCTCTTTAAAGAGCTGTTGTAATGTATCCCCATTGTTTTTGCCCTAACGGCCTTACATGGATGAGTGCACATTTTAACGGCTATATATAGCCGTTCAATATCCTTAACGGATATGCATAGCCGTTCGATTCCCAAAAATGCAGTCAACAGTTTAAAAACAAAAAATAATCCTATATCTTATTATTGTTGTGTATCAACTTCAAACAAAGATTGAATACCAAAATTAAACACTTTATTACTACTTCAAACAAATGAAATTCTACAAAGCACGTCATATGCATGAGAATCAAATGGGCGAAGGTAGGAGAAAAGAAAGAACCGAGGGGGGGATGGCTTTACGAGTGTAGGAGTATTTTGAAAAGAAAATGACAAAAAATTTGGGGAGGACTAGGTTAAGTAAAGGGAGGATTGCCTTGAGCAATTCCCAATCACAAATGGATTGAGATTTGTGTCTTCACACCATTGCATGTCACTATTTCACCCATACATTAACTGCATTCCTTTCACTGTTCCAAGAGACTTAGCTACTAGACTTTCATAGGGTTTTTTGACAGACCGACTCTTTAATGTTTTACACATGGGACTTGACGTGTGGGTCAGTAGTTTCTTTGGAAACTGAATTGTAAATTGTGAGGTCCTCGCATTCACATACTAACATGATAGTCTTTTTCTTTGTCAAGTTCCATCATTCTTCTCTAGCTCGCTTGCATTTATAACTATTTATTGACTTGATATGGACCTAACCCATACTCTCCAAGTGGGTTGGGTATAGTCTGTTTATCGAATGTGGACCTAATATCCTTATTTTTCAAATGGATCACGCGTAGTTTACATCTCAAAATTAGCTCTAGTCATAGGAGTCTAAGTGTGAGCTCATTTATTGGCCCAAACACAGTCCATCTTAACAAAACCACACCTAACACACAGAACTCCCCTTCACTATTAGACACTTAGAAAAACCTACAAACATGACTCATACAAATTTCCAACTACCCAAGCCTTCTTTTTTAACCATTCCTTTTACCGTTTCATAGTGTTGGAAAAATAAAAGTATGGAAGATATAGTAATTTACTCGATGATTTACTTTGGATGTAGCTCTGATGTAGAGATGGTAATTTCTTGTCGTTAGGTAGAGATTTGGCGAGAATTCTTTGTTTAAGACGAAGATCGAAGAAAAAAAATTTTTGCATGAGCGAAACGAGAGAGAATTTTTTTAAAAAAAAGAAATAGAAACAAAAATAAGAATTATATTTTCTGAGTAGCAAGGTCTGTAAATTAGTAAAAATATTAAAATATTATTTATTTTAAAATAAAATATATATATAAAATAAGAATACTTTTATAATTTTATAAATTATTTTATGTTAAATTAATTTTATATAATTAAAACATTAGTTTTCACAAAATTATTTCTGAAAAATTTTTCGCAGGGACTCGTATGGAACGGAGAATTATTTTTGTGTGTTCTTACGAGCCGAGACAAAGATGGAGAAAAATTTTCTGATGAGAATGGACAAAGTGACCCTACTCCCATTCTTTTGCCATCCCTATTGTAAACCCCAGTAGGGGCCCACATCACACTCGTTCTTCGCATAGGCTTTTTGACAAGCCAATATTTCATCTTTCAGACATGGGGCCGGATGTGTTCTCACGGAGAATGAGTAGAACGCTTGACCACCCAAAGCAGTGAACTAATACCTGAAAGATGCAATATTTTCCTATTTAAAGAAGAAACACACCCCCAAATCATGTAAGAAAATAAGCATAGTTTGAAGAAGATGGGTTGCAGAATTAGAAAGAGTGTGTGGTTGAGTGTTTTGATTATCATTGTTATGTTAGTGTGTAAATGTGAAGGGTGTTGGAAGCAAGAGAGAGATGCTTTTCTTCATCTCAAAGCCATTGCAGGCTTTAAGGAATGGGGCGGTGATGGCACAGATTGTTGCCAGTGGTCGGGAGTTCGCTGCAATACCAGAAGGCGAGTGTCAAAGCTCGATCTTTCTTGGATGATCCTTAGCGATGATGATGATCTTGGAAATTGGTATCTTAATTGGTCAGATTTTCAAGCTTTTGATGATATCAAAATTCTCGTCTTAAGTTTCAACAATATAGCTGGTTTTGTTGAAAATAAATGTCATGATCTTCTGACCTATATCCTCGTTATAAATATTTTGCAATTTTTTTTGGAAATAATTCTACTTTTTCTCTTTGTTTTCACGTAATCAAGCATGTATTTGTTCTTATAAATACTATTTTCAACAGGAAATGAGACATTTTCATGACAAGTCAGTTTAGAAAGCCTTGATTTGAGCATGAATCAATTGAGTAATGATCATATAATATCTTTTCTTAGCGGATTCCAACATCTAAAGTCTCTTGATTTAAGCTACAACCAACTAGAAGGATCATTGGATATTAGTGGTTAGTGCTATAAATTATATTACATTTTTGCACATTATATTGTCGTCTAATAATTAATTTGTGTATAAAATTCTTGTATAAATTTTTTTTTTTGTGACGAAAATATCATAGTTTATAAGCAAGAAATTATAGATATACACTCTAAAGTTTATTTCTAGCAGGAATATATGCTTTGAGCAAGTTAGAGGAGCTTGATCTTAGTCACAATGATAATATTAGTGGTTTTGTTGTTCCCCAAGGTATTTTTCAGCTTAAATTTATTTTATATATGGCTGCTTGATATCTTAATTGGCAAAAGAACTGTCTGATACAAGTTTCATATAAATGTGAAATTTTTATGTCAAATTTTTAATTTTGTTTCTCTATCAAAATATCGTTCGGGGACAAATATTTCTTTGGATAATCTAAAAATCCTTCATTTAGAGAGATTGAAAATGGATGAAAGCATCCTCCGACAGTCATTAAGAGCATTCTCATCTATTAGGCAGCTTTACATGAATTTCAATACATTCAATGGAACAATTGTTGCTGCAGGTAACTTTTACGAGTTCTCAGCTTTGCATCTATATAGGATATATGTATTCAAATGGATCTTTAACAAGTTCATGCTTGTTGTCTCTAGATTTTGGAGACTTGGTGAAGCTAGAGCAATTGATATTGGATGAATCTTCTAACATTGGAAACGAGTTTCTTGAAAGTATTGGAGCATTAACCTCCTTAAAGGTTTTGTCTCTAAATTTTTGTGGGATCAAGGGCAGCTTTCCTGTCAAAGGTACAAAATATGTCTCATTCTTTCAATTTTTTTTTGGGTCAATTCATCAACATAATCATACTTTTATAATCGCATGTTATATTAATTAATTCAATGTTATGTTTGTTTTATTGTGTATATATTTCAGGTTGGTCTAAGTTGAAGAAGTTAGAAGCATTATACTTAAGTAATAATAAACTTGAAGGATCGATTGGTTTATCTTTTATTCATATGACATTTCTTCGCAGACTCGATCATTCTAATAATCTTTTCAGTGGAGATTTTAGTTCTGATAACCTTGCAACCCTTATTTCCCTGGAATATCTTGATTTTTCAAGCAATCAATTTGAAGTCCTTTCCTCTTTTAATTTTTTGGCCAATTATTTAAATCTAAAGGTGATTGATGGCTCTGGCAACAGATTCATAACAGACCCACACCCTTCCATTCAAACCTGGGTTCCCAAATTCCAATTACAAGAATTTTGGATGTATTCAACAGGTGGGGCCAATTCAGTTCCTCTTCCCAACTTTCTTATTCACCAATACAATTTGACTTACATAGATGTCTCTGATAGTAAATTTCATGGGAATTTTCCAAATTGGTTGTTGGAAAACAATACCAAATTGGAAAGCTTTTTTCTTGGAAATTGCTTTTTCACTGGTCACTTTCAGCTATCATCACATGTGAATCCCTACCTTGGTTCTATCAATGCATCCTACAATATGATAACAGGTGAATATCCACGAAACATTAGTACAATCTTTCCAAACTTACAATTTCTGGACATCTCCTGGAATGCAATGAATGGTTCACTTCCTCATGAGTTTGGTGGAAACTTACAAGCATTAGATATGTCTAACAATAATTTTTTAAGAGAAATGCCTAAAAACTTATCTGTGCGTGGCTCATCTCTTGAATACTTATTACTATCGAACAACAAACTTGTTGGATCAGCGTGTCCTATTCTCACAACTCTAAAAGGTTTGCAAGGATTGTTCTTGGATGGTAATAGCTTTTCCGGTATCATTCCACGCTGCTTTTTTAATGAGTCCTTATGGTTCTTGGATATAAGCAATAATCATTTTGTGGGAAGACTTCCACATGGGATAACAAATTTATCAAACTTGCAAGCACTTGTTATGGCCAATAATCATCTCGAAGGATCTATTCCCACTGAAATAATAGAACAACAATTTCTAGAGTATTTGGACTTATCGAGAAATAACTTGTCTGAGTCTATTCCATCGTTCGTCCTTTCTCAGGTAAAATATGTTCTTCTCAATGACAATAGGTTCAGTGGCTTGGCAAAAACAATGTTCAACAAAAGCTTGCCGCTTATAATTCTAGATATCAGCAATAATAACATAACCGGCAAGACTCAACATCTAACAGGCAACATTTCTCAGTTGAACATTCTTCTTCTACGAGGTAATCACTTCAGAGGTCATATACCAAATATGTGCCATCAGAAAAATTTGAAATTGGTAGATCTTTCTTACAATAGTCTTTCAGGTTCAATACCCAATTGCCTCAGTAAATTTCCTTCTGAGACTCATGAACAAACCTTCCCTTCTGTTGAAGTAACTTTTGATATTATGGAATTTGTTCTATCCAAGATTAAGGTGGAGTTGCATCTAACCTTCACAACAAAGCAGAGATCCTATACATACAAGGGAAGCATTGTTGATTATATGTCGGGCATAGACTTATCCCACAATAATTTAAATGGGAGTATCCCTCCAGAACTTGGAAATTTGATGCATATCCGGGCAATAAACCTTTCTCACAACCACATAAGTGGACAAATCCCAATAACATTCTCCAACTTAAAACAAGTGGAGAGTTTAGATCTTTCTTTTAACAATTTGAGTGGTGAAATTCCTTATCAATTGACTGAGTTAACTTCTCTTGAAGTATTCAGTTTGGCACATAATAACTTATCAAATTCAACACCTGAGAGAAAATGACAATTTATAACATTTGATGAAAGCAGTTACAAAGGAAATCCTTTTCTCTGTGGACCTCCGTTGAACAAAAGTTGCATGCCATATAGTATCTTTCCAAATGCATCTGACGTAGAGATAGGCAATAATGGTGGTATTGTGGACATGGAATTTTTCTATATCAGCTTTGTGGTGTCTTACATATCAATCTTGCTAGTAATGGCAATCGTTTTGTACATAAACCCTCAGTGGCGACGAGCTTGGTCGGTTTGTTTTCACAAATTTTAATGAATAAAGATGCTTTCACCAAATATTGAACTTGTGTGACAGTGTACGAGTTTATTACCTCTGCCAATTTCCCCACACCATGTCTTGTGTCATGTTTAAGTTGAAGAGAAATACAAGAGAAGATAAAATCAACAAAAATTCCATTTGGCTGCGATCAAGAAGGTTATAGACTTTAAAATGCTAAGATTACAGAACATCAAACGACGTGTTTTGCCTTGGTTTTGGATGAGAGGGGTACTTTGGGGATAATGGGTATGTAAAAGGGCATGTGGTCTCCCACTAGAAAAATTGGGCTGTGCTAAAAGAACTACCCGGTCGGCTTGCTTTAAATTGGGGAAGCTCGATTTAGATTTACCTTTTATTTTTCTATTATTGATTATTGATTATATTATTTCAATTTTTATTATAAATGTAATGTTAAATCAAGCAATGGCGATAGAATAAGGTTAGAACCTCAATTGTTAGTTTGGCACGAGACCTCAATGTTTTTGAGTGGTTTAAAATTGGACTTTTGAAGCCCAACCTAAATTGGGCACTGCCCTAATGCCTATTTTAAAAATACTAATTTTTAATATTTTCTAACTTAATTTATTGATTAATTAATATATGGGGTTTAGGTCTTCTTTAGGAAGTTTTATGTTCAAGTCTCTCTTATATAATCAATATATATATATATATATATATATATATATATATATATATATGCACGTGTGTGTGAGAGATTTATAGATTACTGATAGCTTTTTCAATAGAGAATTCATTTTGTCAATAATATAAACCATAGTAAAGCTGTTAAAATTTATAAACATAATAGAGTTACTAATTAAGTTGTTATATGAGAATTATCTATTTTGTCAGTTAAGCTTTGCTTTTGATTGTAGACCGCCATTACAAAGAATATTACATCCTTAATTGCAAAATATCGATTATCTTTTAAATCCCATGAATTGCTTGATGTATATAAAACTTAGGGTTCTTATTACCTTGAATAGTTATTACAATGCTATATTATAATTGTGATACACATAATAAAACTTTTTAAGAAATCAAATAAAAGATGAGCAATTTAAACTACTTCTTGTACAATAGAAGCTATTAAAAGGCAACTAAATCAGGAGACTCAATTGTGTTGAGTTTCACCAGTATATATATTAAATTGGTGAGTTTTTGGTGTCATGGAACCATTCAGTTAAAAAAATTTAATAACAATTCATTTCAAAAAAAAAAAAAAAAAACAAAGTAATCCCATTGGCATCACAATACTATATAACAACAATACTATTTATTTATTTCTAGAAATACATACTTGTCAAATGACAGAAGCAGAACTTTTATGTAGAAAATGTAACTGCTCAACTAAGTTACTAAAAAAAGCAAAACATGGACTCAATTAGCTATTAATATATCTGCAGTAGTTCAGTGAAATTGTCTCTCGAATGCTGAATAAAAACTGAACATTGAAGCATGCACAAGTTGGACCTGCAGATTATAAATTAAGAAATAGTAACTGTGTGGTTAAATTACACATAACATGTGTTGATCGTTTATTTTGAGATTTTAATATTAAGAAGCATTAATTATTATCTAAGTTGTATAGACTAACTTGGTTAACCTCCCAGAGATCCCCAATCCCCTAATCACCTGTACAAACTGTAGAAGAAAGCAAGAGTGCTCAAAAATGCTTGCTTTTAGATGTTAAATACAAAATAACTCTTAAGCATGTGTTTGTTTTTGAATTGAATCAATTCTTAACATATAGGATATATAATAAACAAAAATACTCTAACAGCTATTTTATGCCATCTATGATTCAGATGAATACTTATAATATGGAGAAAGTATAATATATTAGAATTCAATGAAAAATATAAATTATATTAATTGATTCAATTTTAAATCAAAAGCTTTTTTCCCACACTCACCACCCAAGCAACATGCCAGATTTGACCAAAGATGTTTGCCTTTAGGACCACAAAAGAAAAAGATTGATTAATCAATTCATCAAGAAATTTGAAGTAAGCATGCCTTTATGTTCTGTTGATGAATATAGAAAGAAAGACAAACTTCCCAAAAGCCTAAGGCAAACCTTAATCCCATGCCAATATAGAACCACGATAGAAATTCCACTTCATCCTCACTCTCTTCAATGGGTTTTGGGATATTGGCCTTTTTGTTGTCTGCAGTTCTTTGCAAGTGGAGCACCGTATCGCTCAAAAAGGAATTTTTTATCACCCCTAGAATTGCTATTCTCACCCCAACCTTCGGCTTATTTCCCAACCCAGTAGTCTCTTCCGTGGCACTCAATATATATATAGAAAAAATTCTCTTTTTGTTCATTTTTTTTACTTGTCACAATCGTAAATTTTAAAAATAATTTTATATTTTAAATTAAATAAATTAATATTTACATTTTAAACATAAAAAAATAATTTTTTTATAAATAAAAAATATTTTAATAAAATTTATTTTTGTTTTATAAGAATTAATTTTATCTAGTTTAAAACATTAGAGTCATTTTTAAAATTAATAATCGTAGAAAGAAATAAAAAGAAATTTTTTTAATATATATATATATATATATATATATATATATATATATATATATATATATATAAAATAGAGAGTAAAATCATGTTTACCCTCCCACATTTTAAGAAAAATAAATTTTAACTCTTACATTTCATTTGTTTCAAAAAGTACCTTAACTCTGTTAAAAACCCCTATAACCGACCTTACTCCAATGTCATCACGATTTACTAACAAACCTTGCTTATGTGGCCGGTTAAGTGCTGGGATGACTGTGAACAAAGTGAAATGGCACAAAACGCACCGTTTGGTACTCCTCAGAAAAAAACAAATCTATAAAGAGTACAGCGGCTTGGTTCAGCGATTTCTTTTAACATTCTACTTTTTCTATTCAAACCCCCTTTCTTCTTCTTCCTTTTTGTTCGAAACCCACCTCGAAAAATTGCACCCGCCTTCAGACAAGCCCCAATCCAATAAAAAGGAAAAACAAAGTGTTGAAGGATCAAAAACAACTCTCTTGCCTAATTCCAAGGCAAGGAAAAAGAAAATAAAAGAAAGGAAAATCTTTGTTTTAGCCAACATGTGCGCTAGTTTCATTGCCTAGTACCGATTTCTTGCCTTTCTCCTCCATTAACACGAGCCTCGTGTGTGTGTTCAAGCTTAGAGAATCACAAAACGGTGAGTTTGACATTGAATTTTTAGTGTCCACATCATCAATTCCCAGGCCACCTAAGCATACCTTGTTAATGGATGGAGACGAACATGTACGGATCGATTATGAGATTTTTAATAAAGCTAGGTATTTCATTTTAGGGTTTGATTTGTTTTTAATCAAAGCGTAAAGAGGTAAACATGGTTTTATTATATATATATATATATATATATATTAAAGATAATCTATAATTTTATAATTTTATGTTATTCTTTTAGTGTTACAAATTAAAAATAATTTATAAGTATTATTGATAAGTTTATGTTTTAATCTTTGGAATTATATATAATTCAATAGTATATTCTTCAACAATTAAAGATCATGTATAATTCAAAATATTAAAAATAGTTCTAAATTATATTTAATTAAAAATATATTAATAACAATTACAAATTATTTATAATTCACAAAATTAATATAACACAACCAACATAAAAATACAGATTATAGAGTGCAAATTGAAAGTTAAAGAAAAGCCACAAATAGACATATAACACTGTCTTTTACATATTGTGGCATATGAAGAGCAAGGAAAGGTTCCCATCTTCCAAATTACTATTAAATGGGGACGGTACCCATTCCGTTGTCAAAAATGAGCTTTACAATCAAGACAATACAGAATCTCAGTCATTGAATTTATTAACTTTAGAGAAAAACAAACATACACATACAAGAAGAAATATACTCTAAAACACAAAAGAAAGTTGAGAACCATGATTGATAGCTAATATGTGACTACCAAAATTGATTAAAAGAAATTTAAAGAAATGTAATTATTGATGGCTCTAAATCAATCCCCAATTGCTCTTGCAAATTCTACCCCGTTCCCTTTCTTTGAATGCTTCTCCTGTGAACACAAACCTATTAAGAGAAGAAGGAGAAAAAGGAAAAGGGATTAGACATTGCACAAAATAAAATAATATCAATAGAAGGTGTGAGAGAAGAAGTCATAATTAAGAGAAGGAAAGAAACCATAAATGATATAGAGGGATAAAATTTTTCAGTAGAGGAAAAGAAAGAGAGAAAGAGGATAGAAAAAAGAGGCGAAAGAACAAACCTAGGGTAGACAAGAAGGTGAGTTGTGCACAGATACAGCAAATGTGAAAGAAAAAGAAAGTAAAAAAAAAAAATGAAATTGATTATAATTACGATTGTGCCACCGCATTTTCACCCTTCTCAATTTTCATTTTCAAACTTTTGAGTGAAAACAATGGAAATATTTTGGGCTATATTTTGAAAACATTTTTAATGAAAATATTTCCAAAACACTAACCAACTGCATTTTCTTTATTTTTCATTTTCAAGGAAAATGGAAACAGAAAAAGAGCAAACCAAATATGCTGTAAGGATCATCTTGAAGTTGCACTTATTGTGAAAAATAGTTTGGAAGAGGAAGAAATTTCAAATGAAAAAGTGGAGATAGTGAAATCTCTTGAAACTCTTCCAGTTGTAAATTCTAGCAAGCAAGAAGAAATTGAAGAATTTAAGAGGCATGAGAAAGAAGAAACTCCAAAGCTTAAGCTGAAAGTTTTATCTCCTCACCTTAACTATGCTTTCCTTGATGAGAGTTCTTCTTATCCGGTAATTATTAGCAATGGGTTGAGTGCATTAGAGGAGGAGAAACTTCTAAGAGTATTAAGGGAACATAGAGTAGCCATTGGGAGGAAAATCAGTGACTTGAAGGGTATAAGCCCATCTTTTTGCATGCATAAAATTCTTCTTGAGAGAATTACAAAGTAGTGGTACAACCACAAAGGAAGCTCAATCTAGCTATGACAGAAGGGATAAGAAAGGAGGTTGTAAAGCTCCTTGATGATGGGATTATATTCCTGATCTCTAATAGCCATTGGGTGAGTCTAGTCCAAATGGTTTCAGAAAAAGGGGGTATGATAATGTTGACCAATGAAAAGAATGAATTCATCCCAACAAGAACAGTAACTAGGTGAAGGATTGCATTGATTGTAGAAGGCTGAATGAAGCTACAAGAAAAAGTCACTTTCCTGTTTCATTTATTGATCAAATTTGGAGAGATTGGTTGGCCTTGCACACTATTGCTTCTTAAATGATTATTCTAAATATAACCAAATAACAATAGACCATCCAGACCAAGAGAAGACAGTTTTCACTTGTTCCTATGGAATCTTTTCTTATAGTAGAATGCCATTTAGGTTGTGCAATGCACCTGCCACATTTCAAAGGTGTATGCTTTTCCGATTTTGATATGACTGAAAAATGCATTGAGGTGTTTATGGATTATATTTTTGTGTTTGGTCATTCATTTGATGCATGTTTGCATAATCTTGAATGTGTTTTAGAAACATGCCAAGAAACTAACCTTGTGCTAAATTGGAAGAAATGTCACTTTATGGTAAAAGAAGGGATGGTTCTTGAGCATAAAATCTCACCTAGGGGGATTGAGGTAGATAAGGCTAAGGTTGAAATCATTGAAAAGCTTCCTCCTCCTAATTATGTAAAGGGCGTCATAAGTTTTCTAAGACATGCGAGGTTTTGTAGGCATTTTAATAAAGATTTCTTTGAAATTGTGAAACCTTTGTGTAATTTTCTTGTGAAAGATGCAGCTTTTGTCATTGATGAGGAATTTTTGCATGCATTTGAAGCGAGGAGTGTGCCTTCTGTGGAAGCTACCCCAAAAGCCTGGAAAAACTTTTATAACTTGGGGAGTGCCTTTTTTCAACATTTACCTCAGAAGCTTAAAAATATTGCCAGTAGGTCTTCTTGACAATAGTTCCTTAAGCTATGCATATTTCTCATTTGTCTCTAAAAGTAACAATTATTAGTAAAGTAATAAAATATGCAAGTATTATTCTAAAAAAGAAACGTTAAAAGACGATTTAACTGTTCATGATGTCTTGGGAGAGCTTTGAGGGAATTGAGAACTCCTTTGAGTTTGTCTAAGATGAGTTCTTGATTATCCTTAAGAGCTTGGGGAATGGTTGACTTAGGAGCCCCTCTTCTTTTATTCTGCCAAGGATGTTTCCTTTGTCTCAAGTCTTCTTTTGCTATGCTTAGGATACTTTGTCACAAGAATAATAAGTGTGAAATAGTTCAAGAATTTAATACAGGAGCTCCCATGCAGATGTATATTATGTGGGATTGACTATAGAGGAATGCTTGTGAGTGCATAATGACGTTAATGCATATGAAGATGTAAAAAGGAATGTGTAATGTAGACAGAGCTATAGAGATAGAACTTAGCTTCTTTGTGGACTTTGGAGGCACTTGGTGACTTAAGGAGTAGTGTCTAAGCCTTCCTTGTAAATGCTTCCCGAATACATTGAACTCCCTTGGGAATGATGAGTTCCCTTGTAGATGCTTCTGAGACACCACTCTAGTCTATCAATATCTTCCTTTAGTTGTTTTGTAGCTTTAGGAGAACTTTCTACACCTTGGCTTTGTCTATACTCTATTTCTTTAGCTTTCCCTCATGAACTACTTTCAGTGGGTTTCAACAGAAGCATCTAAGGACTTCTTCATTAGCCTTGCATAACTCGTTCTTCTTTTGGGAATTTGTTGCAGAAAGTACACGAGCTTGCTTGAAGCACCAGGTGAAGGCTCCCTTAAGAAAAGACTTTGAGAATTCCCACAAATGAAACTTTTGATTGCTTCTGTGGATGACCATGTCATCTGGGAATGTTGTCATGTACTCCCTTGCATTACTACTACCATCGTATTTCCTTTCCTATGATAACTATGTTGCCTTCAGGGTTAGTTGGTTCTCTCAATTTTGTTGAAGCTCATTTCATGGTTATTCCTGCAGCTACAAATTTAGCTTCTGTACAAATTTTCTCTACTATAGGGGAATGTAATTTTTCTGCTTTTGCTTCGATGGTATGGTATCATTGTCTATTACTAGTTATAGCTCCATTAAAGGAACTACTTTTAGTTCTCGTGGGATGTGCATCTACACCTGTCTCCTCCCTTGACTTACTATTAACTACTACCCCTCCTTGTACTTCCCTTCATATCATAATTATTGTTGTTCCCATGGCATTTTTCATTTTGTAGCTTCTACACTTCCATCCTTTTGAAGAACTCACTTACAAAGAAAGGGATGCGCTCCACCAAATATGCCGTGGCTATCAACACCTCCCTAGTGGAGTCGCCTTAATGTATTTCCCTTTTTTGGTAAGTACGAGTTCTAATCACCGAGAACGTGTTGCTAAGATGATAAAGGAACGCATCCTTAGGCCGGTTTGATGGGTGAACGAGCTAAGCACTATAAGGAGCGCATCAATGACGCCTCGGGTGTATTGATTGTTATTCCCGTGAGAATTGTCCTTCCCTCAAGAGCATTTCTTTTCTTGTAGGAAAAACCCCTTGATAGGAGCTTTTGTGGCACTACTAAAGGTGACTATGGTGCTTCTGTAATATTGTTTTGGAAGTATTTCTGTGATACTTATATGAATGTTTCTGTGACACTATAAAAGCTACAAGAATGAATTTATAAGTACTTCCATGCAACTCTATAAAAGCTATAGGAATAATTTTATAAGTGCTTTTTGTGACTGTACTGTGTTCTAGAAGTGCTTCTGATACTACTTGCAAACATAGAAAATGCTTGATTATGTAAAATAATGAAAAATGTCTAATGTTTAGTGAAGCTTGGGTTAGGTAAATAATGGCTCTTCTAGTGGAAAAAATTGTGTTTGTGTTGAAAAATCAAGACTATGGTGGTTGGTGATGGTGAAAAAGAAGAAAAAGAATATGATGATGATGAAGAACTTGAACTATTAAAAATGATGAAGCTTCTACAACGTTGTTTCTAGATGGTTCTCTTTGGTTGTGATAGTGAATAGTGTTGTAAATGGAGGTTTGGTGATAGTGGTTGAAGAGAGAAGATGTAGAAAATAGAAGAGAGAAAGTGAGCCCTCAAAAATGGCAAACCTTTTGCATAGTGAAAAGAAGTCTAACGATGGTGATGAAAATGTTAACACTTAAGAGAAAAATGTGGCTAGGGTTTCTACCACTTAGGGCACACATGCTAAAAAAGACAAGGTAAAAGGGTAAAAAATAATTATTGTAGCTTCTAGAAAGGGTCAAGGGTGTTAATCAAGGTTAAATGAGAGCCAAGAAAATTAATTAGAGATTAAGACAATGTCAAAAAAGCTGATTTGGGAAAGGTCAGGGGAATGGACGAGTCACAGAAGGACGAGCTATGGGAATAAGGTGCAATCTACAAAAAAAGGTCTAAAAGGTAGACTTTCTAAGTGCCACGTCATACTCCTACAGGAAGTGTTCCTCAACCTCTATTGTGTTTCCTTATAAGTCCATCGAGAGGTCACTTTGATAATCCTCTATGGTTTTGGCTTCCTTAGCTAAAAAGCCATCAAAGCTGCTTTATAGTTCCTGTGCTTGTGCCTCTTCACATGGGAACTACTAATTCTGTTGCTACTGGGGCTATTCCTAATAGGTTCCCTTGAACCTCGGCAAGTGGCCTAGCGTGCATCCTAGTCTTGGCCATGAGAGCTTCTTTTAGAGACTGCACTACAAGAGTAAGCATTAGCCTCTTGTTTGGGGGCCTCTTTAGGCACATTGCTACCAGACCTCATCAAGGGGTGCCTCTCTCTACATCCTTCCCCTGACGTCTTATGCTAAGCGGGGCTTTCTCTAGCCGTAGCATTCCTTTGTGGGGTGCTCCTTTGAGCATTGTAGAGTATTTTTCTGAAAAGAAGGCTCCTTTGAGCACATCTAGATTGCTTCTGTAAGGGAATAATAACTAGTAAAAATAAGAGTTAAAGTTTAAGAGTGCACCTAAAACAATTCTTTTACCATCTTGGGTTTACCCTATAATGAGTCTTATTTGGGACCCATCTTGGACTTCATTATTTGAGCTGATTTATACTTGAGAATTTATACCTAATATTTTTTAATTTTGTTGGCACTTATTTTTAAATCAGTCCGTTTGAAATACTACTCATTTCCAATAAAAATAACTTCCAAAAATATTATTAGTCTTTTTCTAGCAATAACTTGTTAAGATTATTGTCTCTACCAATATTTTTATAAATTGTTTGTGATTGAGAGCTTTAATTTTCAATTTTTTTTTGTTATATGAATTTTCTTGGGTTTCATTATGTTTGGAGTTGGAAAGTGTTAATAAAACTATTTGTAGATTTTATTGATTTGGATTTCTATTGGTTTTGGGTAAAAAAGAAATTAAAAAAAAAAATATGACAGAACTTGTTGTAAATAAAAAGCAACAAAGATATACCAAATATCAAAATATTGGAACAGAAAGCTACATATTAGTTCGTTGAAAGGAAAAAAAAAAAAAAAAAGTTAGGAGGAGAAAAGTAGAGTTAATGAGGTGAGACCGTGGGAGAGAGTTTCTTGTAATTTGACCATTGATTTAGTTTTAAAAAGAGTGAATGGCTAAGATTTTAGTAACATGGCAACGCCATAAGTGCCAACATGAGAGGATCTAGATTCTTTATAATACTCTACTAGAATAGTCACCATGCGTTCACACAGGAAGATTTTGTTATTGGAATTTATTGAGTCATCTTGATAAGAGGTTCAACAATTATGTGGTTAATTAATTAATAAACATGTAACCATATAATAATATAAGTTAACACTTCACAATGGCCATATACAGGTGTAAGAACGCTTGATTAGATATCAGTAGGTTAATTATTTAATTACATTTCACTACCCAGGATGACAACACTCACTTATTTCTCTAGTGTAACCTTGATCCAGAGTTACTTTAGTTTACTAATGCTTCTTGTAATGTGATTCTATTTAGAGAAAGCAAATATGAACACAAACGTGAAAGGTAAACTTAACGAATTGCCTAATTCATTAATGTAAAACATGCTAAGAAGCATGACTAATTCTAATACCAACACCACGAGATAGAGTAAGAAAAAACATAGGGCACATTATCTCTATTTTCTTTTACCAGAGTTAAAAGCTTAGATCATGACTAGGAGTGAGCATCGGTTGATTAGTGTTGGTTATGACTATTAATTGAACCTACCGACACCAACTAATTGTTTATTAATACTTAACCAAAAATTGACTGAATTAAGCTTAAAACCAACAGTTTGGTTTTAGTTAGTTTCGGTTAGTTAATACTTAACCGACTATGTCAATCCCTCTCTCAAGTAGAATAAAAAATCTTGAGGGAATAAACAATCAAACCGAGAACAAAGCAACTAAGCAAGAGTAATTTAAGATTTTATATTATAATTATGGGCAAAAATAAAAGAAGTCAGTAGCTAAGAACACATCATTTTTTTCTAAAAAAAACGCATGAGTGGAAGTTAAGATTGCAGCTGCTGACTTTGGCAAGATCTTACCGATTCCCTTCATCTCTCTTGCTCTCAACCTCAAATCTTGCCTTGTTGCAACTTAATAATTATAATTCCCCTAAACCAACTGAAAATTGGCATTCAATGAAGCTAAAAACTTGAACTTTATCCATTTACCAAACCAAGGCACCAAACCACGTTGTAAAAGAAGATTTGTAAAGATGCTAACCCCTTGCCAATAGGCAAACCACCCTAGTCTCTGAAGTCACCACCAAGCAACAAGCAGATGAGCAGCTTCAGCCCATGAGGACCAAGAATGGAAGAAGAGCTAGTGGGACTTAGGGTTTGATTGACAAGTGGCGATGAGGATAAGAACAAAAGATCTCTCTCAAACGCCACCTCATAACTTCGACAATTTGACCCAGTATATAGTATTGTAGAACTAGCAAAACGACGTAGCAATAGACCCAACAAAGTGAATTAATTTGGATGGGTTGTAAGAGTTCGGTTAATTTTGGTTTAAGAAAAGTGAAACGAAAACCCACCGTCAAAAACCGAAATTTCTCATTAATCAAACCGCAACTGACCAGGTAAACCGATCTTATCTGACTGAAGCTTATATTTTGTATTTGGTGGGGTCGTTTAATAATTTTTTGCTCAGCCCTAATCATGACTAACTCCTCATTGACTAAAAAAATGAGAGTATACGATTTACCAAAAAACATTTTTAAAAAGTTAGGAATTGGACCTCATAAAGAGACATAATTTCATGAGTTTAGTACCACCTTACAACCTATAAGCTTAAGCTAGTAAAATTGTAGGTCTTTTTCACTTATATATCTTTCACAAGTCCTTAATCCTACTAATATGGAACTTCACTTATACTTGTGCCAACAAGATTTTGTAAACATCATGGTCTCACTATATCTAATGTTAACTTAATCTAATTTTTATAGAAATTTTTGGCTCATGAACTATGTTTATAGAGGGCTACTATGAAAATAATAATATGATTAGTAATCCCATATTATTGAGAAATCAATAATTAATTGTTGAATTTAATACACAACTATATCATACACGAAGGCAATTAGCTCGGGACACGTGTATTAAAATTTAATATAAGAACATCCAAACCAAGAGAAAAACTACAGTAGAAACAATTCACCTTCCACATTCAGTTCCTTTGTCCCTTTCATTGTTACCAAATCCAACTCCATCGCCCCTTCACGTAATTATTACTTCAAAGAATTAGCAAAAAGCAAACCCAAATTCAAAATACATATGTATGGGTAATTATTGAGGAAACATTTCAATCAGTTTCTCTAAACAAAATGACAATTCCAATCTAAATAATACTAGATTCATAGTAAAACAACTCTTAAAAAAAAAAAAACTCCAAATTAGCTTCTCTAAACGAAATGACAAAAGAAAAACAAAAGGGACATTCCAATTAGACCATCCCTAGAATGAGTGGAGCAGAGCCAAATTAGGCTAAGTTTAAGCTTAGCACACATAAAATTTAATGAGCTCAAACTTGAATATTTTAACAAACAAAACAATTTTTTCAGCTCAAGCTCGACTCACTTTAAAGCTTGTGAGCTCAAGCAAGCTCATGAGTTGGCTCTATTAAGCTCGACTCACTTTAAAGCGAGAAGGAGTGTTTTTAATAGTTTCACAAAATTTCCAAGTTGTCGATAATGAAAACAGTTTTCTCCTAGTATTCTTAAGAATTGTTCTTGTATTTTGATTTTTAAAATCAATTATTTGCTTCTTAGGTTTTTAGAACCGTTAAAAAACACATTTCCAAACAACCTTTTTTGTTCTATTGTTTTGAGAACAAAAGAATTATTTTTTGAAACAAAATCAAAATGATGAACCATGCCATTCCTAAAATGAACTGATCGTTGAGATTTTATTTAGATAATAACTATAACGTTTAATTGAATGGTGACTTATGAATCGGACAACATAACAACAAAAATTTGAGTTAAGCAGAGTAGAAAGACAACAAATACTATATTAGAAAAGCCAATAATACATGTCATCTCATAGATTTTTGAGATGACAGTTCATCTCGTACATACATACATAAAAAGAAAATTATTTAAAAATTTATTTTTGTTCCCATTCTTTCGTGAATTTACTTCATACAAGCTACATTTACATTGGAATGGCACTTTTGAAGATGACTCAAGCTCAAAGGATACATTTGACTATGGCTTCGCTGGGGAACTCGAGATGCTTGATTTTACTCTTTATCCATGTAAAGTTGTGGACTTTTACAAATTTGTCCTGTTTAAGAGTTTTATCTAATGGATGAACTTGACACCTCTTTTTAGAAATACTCTCCTCTCAAACTTGTAAGCTTGTGTGACTTTAGTTTCTGGCAAATTAATGAGCTTATCTACAAGAGTGAAAATCTCTTTTTTCACTCTGGCTATCTCCAATGGAGATATCATAAAAGATTGCACAACATATGTAACATAAAATAATGGGTTGTAATCATTGAAATGCAACCTATAAAATACCATGTCAACATATGGGTTGCTCTTGATAACAACTCCAAAAAGAGGTTTTATTATTTATTAGGTGGGCTAGAATCTTTGACTACAATTTTGTAAAGGTGTGAGATAAGGTATGGGGTCTATCTAAATTTTTTTGTAAAGTTACACCATTAGAATGAAAAGTTATGAGATTTACAAAAAGTAATGAAAAATAATATTATTGTGAGATTTATTAAAAAATAATTAAAATGAATATATGTAACTTAACATGAGTTGCACTATTAGATATAGCTTTAGCGGTTAAAGCTTCTAATTCCTTTAGTATTTATGCACTCGCGGGGGGTTGTTCTGTTAATCTCAGGGTTGAGGATAAGAATTTATAGTACATTAAATGCTACTGACTACAATAAAATGTCAATAGTCTTTTTCTCACTCCTATTAATTATATGAAATATACATTTTATCTAATTATTACATCTATATTAATTTTTTTCTCTCTCATCACCTAAATTATAAAATCATAAACCCTGACTATAAATCCTAAATTATAAACCTAAACCCTAAACTAAATCTTAGACCCTAAACATATAAATCTTAAATTTTAAATATGAACCCTAAACCTTAAATATAAACCTTAATCCTTAAACACATCTTAAAATATTTGTATCCTAAACCGTAAAAACAAGCCTTGATGTTAAAATACTAAATTCTAAATTCTAAAACCTAATATTATTAAACCTAAATTATAAACTTGAAACACTAAATTACAAGATATAATTGAGAACATTAAGATACTATTAATTACTACTATTAGCATAATATTTACAATTAACCAATAGTATAAAAGCATTAATGGAAGCACATATTCTTAAGGTTGAGGTTAACATTTTCTTTTCCTTTTTTTTTTTTTAAGATAAAGAATGAATAAGGATCTCAATATGGAGGAAGAAGAATGGATTGAACTCAAGTGTCAAAGCCAACATGGACCTATTAGGGGGTGACCAACCACCAAAACCAGCCCCCGCTCTACAAATTTTAAATGGTTGAAATCCATTATATGAAGGTTCTTGAATTTTAGCTTTTAAGAATTAAAGATCTTCTTATAGCACAGCTTGATTTTGGAGTATAGTTCCAATTGGGGTCTATTCTTGGCACCATATTTTAGAGAATTGTATCAACAATGCTATTCAAAATCTACTCTATTAAACAAACATAATTTCCATGAATCATTTTCTTTTTTTTTTATATGATCATGAATCATTAAATATTGAACCTTATACATAAATCTTTTAATAGTCGGTAAAAGAGTCAACGACTCATTAAAAAAAAAAAAAATTCTTTGAGTAACAATATGTTTATTTAGTTCAAATTTTTTATTGCTACATTTTTCTTTTAAAATTTATGAAACCAACTTATTACCAAAATAATAATAATAATAAGTAATCATCATTTTTATATCTAATATCTAATCTAATATAATATATTATAAACGAAAAGGCATGGTTAAAAACTTATGCCATGTGTCACCTTAATGAATTTTTAAAAAATTCGATATGCTTTTAACATAATCACAAAGCTTTCCTCTTTAGTAATTTTCTTTTTATAAAATTATGAATTCATTTTTTAATTTTTTCTTCACTTCACATTAACAATTATTCCTTTTAATATCTTAGTAATATACTTCTATTAATATTCAATTCTATGTTTATACTTTCAATCATTTCCCATGTAATCTCTATTACCAAATCAAAATTAAAATGTAAATATATTATTTTCTTTTGATGATAAAATGTGAGTATACTATTAAAGGTCATTTGGATGCTGTCTATAATTAATTAATACTAGCATCTTGCCAAGTTTCAGCTCAATCCAAGATAACTTGATTGTACCAATTTTCATAATCTTATATCTTATTTTGAATTTTAAATTCTTTAAAAATTACTATTCTATCATAAATAAAATTATAAATTAAATATATGAATACAACACAATTGTCTAGTTATGACATTTTTATATGTTTCATGATTAACATTAATTATAATGAAATCATGGTAATAAAAAAAGTTATAATGAAATTGTTGTTGTAACTTTTATATAAATATATAAAACAGTATCTATATCCCCATAGTGTTAGGGATATCTATAGACTGGTTTGGGCTTAGTTGACGCCAACTTTTAGACCTAACCCATACAAAAAAATTTTGCCAACCCCAACCCTAGGAAAGTTGGGTTGGGTTAATGGGTTAGCATGAAAAACTTTTTTTTTTTTTTTCCTCAAAAGCATGTATACAGTTTTATAAAAAAAAAAAATAAACTGAACAAAATGAATTAATTGTAAAGCTTGTAATGATGAAATATTGCAAAGTAAGGAAAATATATATTATAGATTTTTTTAGTTAAAATAAACAAAGTAACGATTTAATAAACTCAACTTTCAAGAATGAAAAAAGACACACCATCATAGATAAACAAACTAAGCACATAAATTATTATTACTATTATTATTATTATTATTATATACATACAATTTTGAGATATTTTATATAAATTTGGTATACTTAAATTGATATCTTATTGTATATTTAATTTCATACATATATATATTTGAGATATTTTTAGTGAATAAGCTTAAGTGGTTTGGGCTAGGTTGATTTTATTTGGCTGGGTTGAGTTAGGTCATGGTCATCCTACATAATGCATGCCTATAATATTGTGGTATACACGTGAAAAATGAAAATTGTAGTATATGATCAAGACAATTTAGTATAAGCCAATGAAGATCAGTCATGTGGGTATGGACTGAAATTATATTTTATAAAAATATAGGTTTGAATCCCACTACTACTATGAGGACCTCATTGATAAATAAATTGTAAATATTTTTATAAGTACTCTTAGTCTCAACGCCTATTTTTATCTTAATGAGTCTCTAATACTCAATTCATTTAAACGTTTTTATTTACAAAAAAAAAAAAACAATTTAGTATAAATACGATTTTAAAACATGGTGTACTCATAAAATCAATAGGCATACACCATGAATTTCAATCAAAATCTCATGTTAACATATGAAAGTACAAGAGGTACGTAGTTATCAAGTTTCACATGTTATGACTAATGTGCTATTAACTATTTCTTACTATATATCATAAAGAAATAATGATTTGATAAGAAATCATCTATTTTACATTTTGTGCATACTATTTATGCATAGTGCTCAGTTTATTTATGGCTTCTATAGTATTGTGTGGTTTTTTTTTCCAAAATAACAATAAAATTGATCTAATTGCAATACTTTAAATAACAGTGAAATATTGGAGGAAATTAAATATTAATTTTTGTTAAGCAACTCCATATTCTTTTTAAAGGGGAACGTAGATATTTTATAAATTAGACACTACGGGAAAGAGGTGGATATTGTTACATGTTGTAACTCAGCAAACATCCAAGAATAAATAAAAATAAATACTTTATAGTATGGTTAAAATGTTGACAGAGAGCGAAAACAGAGCTCGAACAAGAGCCATGCCTAAGATGAGGGTCAATGTAAACACTTCCGATGACAATACCACAAGAAAATATCCTATTTAGAAACCACCTAACAAATGAACAATGGAAATAAATTAAAAGAAAAATGTGGAACTGAAAAAGAATTAGTTGGAAAATTAAAAGTAGGATCATACACTGAACACCTAGGTGAACTCAAAATTCGAAGCCTAAATCCCCTCAATAACTCCTCTATCTATTTCTGAACCATGGAATAAAGCAAAATTGAAATAAAAAAAAAAATCATAGAAAGTGCAAGAAATTGTAATGACAGAGAACTACCTTAGTAGATCTTTGCAAGGGAAGAAATGAAAAATTGGGAATAAACTGGAAAGAAAACTAAGCAAGGGTTAGAAAAACTCACACTTATTCAAGAATGGGTTTTTCTCAATGTGGCAATGAAGCCTGACTGTATTTATGAGAAACAATTATAACGAGACAAAATAATTATTCTCTTCCCTTTTATTCAACTTTTTTGCTTTTCTTCCAAATAGCCTTTAACAACAATTTATGTCAGCAACTAACTAATTATTATTCTCCTTCTCCTACTGGCAAAAGCTTGCATATCACTAATAGGAAAAGATTCTATTTGGTACAAACAATCCTTATAGGATAAAGAATACAAAGAAATTTTATATACTAAACTATTGTTTGCTGTGATATGAAAAAGAGTATAAAGGACGAGGAGAGTATTATAAAATTACTAATGTACTCTAAAATTAAAAATTAAGAATTTTTTATTAAAATTCATTCCATTAAATAAAATATGAAAAATATTTTTTGGTACTAAAGACAAAAAAAAAAAAAACACGACCATGCCCTAGGAAAGGAAATTCTCATCGCATCAGCAAGGAGCTCCCTGCTTATCCAATATGGTGGGTGATCAAAGACAGTCCTAGGGACACCCTAACCATAGCAATCTTAGCAAGCTTATCTACAAAGAAGTTCAACTCCTTATAAAAATGGCAGATGTTGACTCTCCAATCCCTTATTAGCAGGCTAACTATGTTAGCAATCAGGGCTCAGTGCCTGTGATGGTTTGGATGAGTATCAACTAGGTTAAGAATATCCTTGCAATTAGTTTCGACCTCAAGGGACCTGATCCCTTTGTCCTTTTAAGCTAGGCTGAAACCGCTTTTAAGAGTTGCAAGCTCTGCATGTATGTTGGTAGTGCTTCCTATGTCCATGAAACTTGTGAACCGTTTACCAGCTTCATCTCTAATGATACCTCCTATGCTAGCATCCCCAAGATTACCCATACTACTCTCGTCAACAGTGAGCTAGAAGGTATTGAGCTTGGGGGTTCCAGCTAACCCATATGATGTCCCTATGGCTCATATAAGTGTGTCTAAAGACTTTAATCATGTCTTTTACCATAGTGCAGATATAGTTCAAGACTTGAGATATGTGCCAAGGAGCTCCCCCCATGCACATCTGATTCCCATGTTGCCATTGCCACTAGAGCATGCAACAAAAGTGAATAGTGTTGGAAAATGGAGAAAACTTAATTCATGTATTGGTAGTTTCAAGGAGTTAAACATTTTCTTGAGTATAAATTTGTTATTTCAAGGAGTCTTTGTAATTTCTCATGTTTGTAATCTGTAAGAGTTGTGTTGTTTGGAGCAAAGGAATGTGTCTCTTCAGTACCTATAAATACCCATGTACTAGTGCATTTGTGAATTAAGCCGAGAATATCAAGAATAAAGAAACCTTCATCTAGATTTTGAGTCTCCTTCCTTCTTTTATCTATTTCCCACTAATTTTCCTTTCAACGTGGTATCAAAGCCACTTTAGTGGACATGGGAGATGTCAAATTCCCTTGTTTCAATTCCCAAACTCACTAAAGAAAATTATGATAATTAGTGTGTGTGTATGAAGGCAATTCTTGGCTCTCAAGATGTATGGAAAATGGTGGAAAATGGATATGAAGAACCTGCGTATGATAGAAATCTGAGTCAAGCTCAAAGAAACACTTTGCAAAAGAATTGCAAAGTAGATCAACATGCTCTTAGTATTATTCATGCAGCACTTGATGATGGAATGTTTGAAAAATTCTCGAGTGCAACAAATGCAAAGCAAGCTGAGGAGATTCTTCAACATGTTCACAAAGGAGTAGACAAGGTGAAGAAAGTGCGTCTTCAAACATTGAGAGGTGAGTTTGAATCTTTACACATGAAAGAGTCTAAATCAATTCATGATTATTTTACAAGAGTTTTGGCAACCACTAACAAAATGAAGAGATATGGGGAGAGTTTAGAAGATGTCCGTGTGGTGGAGAAAATCATTCGTACTCTTGACTCAAAATTTAAAGTTATAACTGTGTCCATTGAACAATCTCAAAACTTGGAGGCCATAACCATAGATGAATTGCAAGGCTCTCTACAAGCCTATGAAGAAAGATTGAAGAAGAAGGAGCCAATTATTCATGCTCTCTAAGCAAAAGTATCTTTGAATGATGAAGAGACCACTAGTTCACGAGGAAGAGGAATATTTCATGGCCGTGGTCATAGAAGAGGAAGAGGTGCAAATCAATCTAACTATGAAGAATCAACCCAACAATCACAAAATTCAAGAGGTCGGGGAAATTATGGCTATAGGAGAGGAGGAGGATGAAGGTATGTCAAGTCTAATATTAAATATCATAATTGTCACAAATATGGTTGTTATGCCAATGAATGTTGGGGCTCTAAAAACAATCAAGGAGAAGCACTTCTTGTTGAGGATAAAGAAGGAGATGAAGAACAACTCGTTATTCGCCAACAAACGCAACGAGGACAAACTCTTGTGGTATATCGACACCGGTGCCATCAACCACATGACGGGCAACAAGAAGTTATTTACGAATCTTGATGAGAAGCATAAAGGAGAAATTGTTTTTGGCAATGATTTGAAGATACCCATTGAAGGCAAAAGATATGTTCTTGTCCTTACAAAAAATGGTGGCCATAGACTTATCTCACAAGTCTACTTTATTCCTTCTCTTAAAGTAAATATCTTAAGTATGGGTCAATTACTAGAGAATGGATATGACATTCATCTCAAAAATACTTCTTGTACTTTGAGAGATTAAGCACATAATTTAATTGTAAGGGTGCCTTTGTCAAGAAATAGATTGCTTTTGCTAAATCTCAAAGTTGATCATCCAGAATGTCTTATAGCATGTGTCAAAGATTCCTCTTTCCTTTGGCACATGAGGTTTAGACATCTAAACTTTGGAAGATTGAACCAATTATTAAAGGAGAACATGGTCTCATTGCTCAACCAAATCAATTCAGCGATGGGTGTCTCTTGGGGAAGCAACTGAGAAAGCCTTTTCCAAATGAGTCAAGTTCAAAAACCACCAAGCTACTACAACTTGTTCATACCGATATATGCAATCCAATTAAACCATCTTCTCATGGTAAATCAAATTATTTCTAACTCTTCATTGATGATTTTTTCTTGTAAAACTTAGGTTTATTTTTTGAAAGGAAAAGATGAAGCTTTTGGAGTTTTTCCAAAGTTCAAAGCTCAAGTTGAAAATGAAAGTGTCTCACCATCAAAGCTTTGAGAACCGATAGAGGAGGAGAGTTCACTTCCATGGAGTTCAAAAATTTTGTGAATCTAATGGCATTCGGTGTTTTCTCACAGTTCCATACTCTCCACAACAAAATGGAGTTGTGGAACGCAAAAATAGATCAATCCTCAACATGACAAGAAGCAAGAATATGCCAAAGGATTTTTAGGCAAAAGTTGTCACTTGTGCTATGTACTTGTCCAATTTGTCTCCTAGTAGAAGTATTAGTGGGATGATTCCAAGAAGCTTGGAGTAGAAAGAAGCCTAATGTATCTCATTTGCGAGTGTTTAGAAGTATTGCATATGTACATGTTCCAAAAGAAATGAGAATGAAGCTTGATGATAGAAGTGAAAAATGTTTTCATTGGCTATAATTCAAACTCAAAGGGCTATAAGCTATTCAACCCTACCAATGGAAAGATAGTGATTAGTAGAGATGTTGATTTTGATGAAGAAAGCTCGTGGAAGTGGGATATTTCTCATCATGAAAATATTTCACTTCCTATGCTTGGAGATTCTAACCATGAAGACATTGATGTTACTCCCAACTCACCCAATCATAGTAGACATCTATTTGGAGATGGTAGACAATTCAACATTACTTTATCTGTTTGTTGACATCGAGCCATTACACTTCGAAGATGCAACACAAGAAGAAAGATGGAGACTTGCAATGGATGAAGAGATTTGAGCAATTCAAAAGAATGACACATGGGAGCTTTCTACTCTTCCAAAGGGGCATAAAACAATTGGTGTAAAATGGATTTATGAAGCCAAAACAAATGCTCAAGGAGAAGTGAAGAAATACAAGACAAGACTTATTGCTAAAAGTTATAGTCAACAACATGGAATTGATTATGATGAAGTCGACTGGAGACAATTTGTTTAATCATTTCCTTAGCCACACAAAAGAGGTAGAAGATCCACCAAATAGATGTCAAATCTGCCTTCTTAAATGGCTATCTTGAAGAAGAAGTGTATATTCAACAACCATTGGGGTATGTGGTGAAGGGACATGAAGATAAAGTGCTAAAGTTGAATAAGGCTTTATATGGCTTGAAACAATCTCCAAGAGCTTGGTATAATCTTATTAACAAATATTTTCAAGGTCATGGATTCATCAAATGCCCACAAGAATATGCTCTCTATGTCAAAGAAGGTGAAAATGAAAGTATTCTTATAGTATGCTTGTATGTTGATTACTTAATCTTCACCAGCAATAATCCAAAGATGTTTGAAGAATTCAAGAAGGCAATGACTAAAGAATTTGAGATGACAGACATGGGACCTATGTCCTACTATCTCGATATTGAAGTCCAACAAGATAAAGATGGAACTTTTATTTCTCAAGAGACACGTGCAAGAAAGATCCTTGAGAAATTCAACATGAAAAATTGCAGTCCTATCAATACCCCATTTAATTGTGCAACAAAAGTGTCAAAGTATGATGGAGGAGAGAAGGTGGATCCAACTGTTTATAGGAGTATTGTAGGAAGCTTAAGGTACTTGACATGTACAAGACCCAGCATTCCTTTTGCAGTAGGAGTTGTAAGCCGTTTCATGGAAGCACCAACTAGCACTCGTATGACTATGGCCTTATGCAATACATCAAAGGTACTATTGATTATAGTATGCATTATTCTCCCTCATCAAATTTCAAGCTTGTTGGTTATAGTGATAGTGATTGGGGAGGTGACATTGATGATAGAAAGAATACAGGTGGATTTATATTTTTCATGGGTAACACTGCTTTTACTTGGAGTTCAAAGAAGCAACCCATTATGACTCTTTCTACACGTGAAGCGGAATATGTTGCAATTGTATCTTGTATTTGTTATGCAATTTGGGTAAGAAGATTGTTGAATATGTTACATGTGACCCAAGATGAAGCTACTACAATTTTCATGGATAACAAATCTGCCATTGCATTGGGAAAGAATTCTATGTTTCATGATCCCAGTAAGCACATAGATACAAAGTTTCATTTTGTAAGAGAATGTGTTGAAAACAAAGAAGTTAAGCTATCCTATGTAAGAAGCAATGATCAAGTTGCTGACATTTTCACAAAGGGACTGAAGTTTGAAAGTTTCTCAAAAATTCGCTCATGGATTGGAGTCACCAAGAAGAATCAAGTTTAAAGGGGGATGTTGGAAAATAAAGTAAACTTAATTCATGTATTGGTAGTTTCAAAGAGCTAAATATATTCTTAAGTACGAATTTTTTATTTCAATGATTCTTTGTAATTTTTGTTGTTTGTAATTTCTAAGAGTAGTGTCGTTTGGAGCAAAGGGATGTGTCTCTTCAGTACCTATAAATACCCATGTACTAGTGCATTTGTGAAGTAAGCCAGGAATATCAAGAATAAAGAAACCTTTATCTAGATTTTGAGTCTTCTTCCTTCTTTTATCTGATTCCCACTAATTTTTCCTTCAAACAGAAGCATATGATGTGCTCCTATTCAAGCCTGTGAACGTAACAATCCAATTGTAGAGAGGATGATCGAAAAAATTCACATAATAGTGGAAGCCCATCACATCCCATATCTTTCTAGCTTTGATGCAATTGTACTAGTGCACCTACTACACCCCAGGTTAGCAACCATATGCCTATGGAACTTATATTGATTCAATGGAATAGCTTTATGAATGAGGAGCTAAATAAAAAACAAGATTTTCTTTGGAAGTTTCAGTTTCCACAAAGTTTTCAAACTGTTATTCTAGGCACTGCACTCTTATTAATGGTGAGCCACTAGTAACCTTCTTTGGGATTGTAGTTGCCATCCCGAGATCCTACCCGCTATCAAGAGTCACATATCCTGGCAACCCAAGGCAAATCAATGAGACAAATTTGGTTACAAATAGGAGAAGGGATAAGTTCCTCAATTTTTCTACATACTAGCAACTATCTTTAATTATATTAGCAACCTTCAGGGGTGGGGAAAGATTTTCTAGCAATGTGACTAGTCAACCGATTGGGCCATCTTCAACCCAGCTATCTGCCAAAAGATGAGTTTAGTGTCGTCTCCAATAGTTGTCTTAAAACCATCTTTGATCCATAGAATACATTTCATAATAGACTTCCGAAAATAGGAGTAAGGATTGGAGACAGGGTGGTGAAGAATATAATCTCTCTTTAGGCATTTGCTTTTTCATATATGCACACACAACTTCTTGTCATCCCAGAGAACATTCCAAACAAATATACCTAGCAGGGCAATGTTTGTTTGCCAAGAAGATCTTAACCTAGAGACTTGCATAGAATAAACAAGAATAGTGTTAAGAGTAGACCAAGCAAGAGTAGTATGGCCAACTTTGTTAAGAAGCTTCATTTTCCATCTTGCAAGTTTTTATTGAATCTTGGAGACATGATCAAAATGGCATTTATGAACCCACCCCTTTATCAAAGGAATTCCCAGGTAATGCCCCAAAACCTGGGTGATGAAAATGTTAAAATGTTGAAATAACTTTTTTTGCTTGCTTTGGGTTACAATGGGGGAGGCAAATGCTCTTGACTTATCCAAGTTAACATTGAGACTAGAGGACCTACAAAATTGGCTCAAAGTGTCAAAAATAACTTTGGCTTGTTTAGAAGCAAGAGTCAACAAGAAGATATCACTAAAGAGATGAGAAATGGGAGGACCTCCTCTAGAGCATGTAAGAGGCTTTCAAATGCCCTTTTCAACCCGATTCGCTATGTGTAGAGATAATTTCTCCATACAAAGAAGAAAAAGATATGGTGAGAGAGGATTTCCCTGTCTAAGACCCTTTTCAAGCTGAAACTAGGCATCTTAGACCGTTCCAAATAAGAGTGAAACTAGAACAAATAACACTCAACATGATGAGCTCAATGATCTTTCCTAGGAAGTCAAAATCACTCAAAGTGCAAGCTAGAAAGCCCCAATCAACTCTATCAAAAGCTTTCTCAAGGTCAATTTTGAAAAGCCATAGCCCCTTTCTTACTCTTATTTTTCTTGATAATCTGGAACAGTAAGTTTCAGAAGGTTTTTCTTCTATTCTTGGCCAACTGACCATGTTCATATATACATGCGTGGGATGTAGCTAAGATGTAACTGATCCAGCTACTTTAGGAGATAACAAAAATTTAAAATCAACATATAAGTGTAAGATAAGCCTTATCTAGTGGTTGGAGATAACCCTATCTTCTACTCACTAAAGCCCCAATTCTACCGAGTGTCACAATATACCCTTTAGGGGTAAAAACGCTACGACGAAGAATGGAACGACTTTATTTTAAGAAAAAATTATTTTTGGAGTCGCCACCAATTGTTTAAGAATTAAGGTACAATTAAAAACCCTATTTATTTCAAAATTTTTTATTATTGGAAAGGCGTCACAATACAAACCAGAGACGAGTCTGAGAGTCGGTTATGCGTGAAGAAGGTGTTAGGCACCCCACAACATCTGTCGAAAACGGTTACCAAAATTAGTTATGTAAAATAGCGATATGACCCAAAATTGTATTTTATTTAGTGTTGAAATAACATTACATTTTTGATAAAATAACGAAAAAATAAATATGTATGCATGAGTTCTCCAAATAAACTTAGAGTCATTCCATCTTTCGAGACAGATAAACTGTCCCTCCAGATGGCGCTTATCCTCACCTAGGTCGGATAGTGCAAGCTCAGTCTTATAGAAGACCGGACCGCCTATCATTCCATGATCAGTGGGAGGCCTTGAGACTCTAATGATCAAAATGCACCCTAATGTGTATACATGCTAATTACAACTTAAAATATGGGAGCGGGATACATAAAAAATTACATGGGAAATATAACATGAAATAAAAATTACTTTTACTCTTCTTTTTTTTCTTTTTTTTTTCCCACATTTCTCTTTCTTTTCAACACCCCTCAATTCCTATTTACGCCTTCCTTTTCTTTTCTTTTCTTTCCATAGCATCCCCGACTCCTTCTTTTTAACATTCCCACACTTCTTCTCTTCTCACCCCATTATTTCTTTTTTACACCCCTTTTCTCTTTTTTTTTTCTCCACATTACCCGACAGCTCACTTACAGAATTCCAAATTTCCAACTTTTTCCTTTTCTCACCCATGCAATCTCTATCCACACCCATCTCTCTAATAAGAACCCACTCTTCTCTTCTCACATCCCCTAAACCTCTATTCACACCCATGAATGAAACTATATCAGGTATCGTACCAAAAAGTATCATTTCTGAAAAATCAAGAGCTATGGAGCAATTACTTGTTCCAGGATAGCCTATAATCAGTGCATTGTAAGAAACTTCATCCTTGGGGAAATGTCAAAAACACTTTCATCAAGATTTAAGCACTCACATTTAGCATACATGTCTATCGGGGAATTAGAGACAAATAAATCAAGGCAAATCCCATGTGAATTATCCTAGCATGGATTTCTTTTTCCAATCCTTAGCTGGCCGTATAAGCCAACCTTCACAACATAACAGTGTACTAAACTTGCTATCATCTTGTCTTGAGTCTCCAAAGAAAACTTGCTTAGCTCCATTTAATGACACATGAAGACCCAATAAACCCTTAAAAAGAATTGCAAACTCAAAATCATTTTATCGGATTTTTAGAAGCCAAACAAGTGACACAAAGGAATAGATTCCATGACCAAAATTGAGAAACACAATTTAAACCCAAAACCAAAAACACTTTCCACTAACAAATCAACCAAATACTCAACCTAGTAGCAGAATTTAATCCCTAGAAAATGGCAACACTCAACCCGACATTTAAAATATGCATGACTCAATCCAAACCCAAAAGAAAAGGATTACACAAGCAATGACCTTGCACAAACAAATAAATTGGCAGATACGAACACGAGTTGTGCAGGTGAAATCAATATCCCAACTAATCCATTTTCTCTCAAAAACCAGAAAATTCCAGCATCAATCCCTTACTCTTAACACCCAGAAAATTCCAGCATCAAATCAATTTAGGCAAATTCAATAACCTTGAAACTCCACCACACCTAAGGCTACAGAAACAAGAAGATACCAACAACAGAATTTCACAATAACCTAACAAAGTCCTGGACCATTCACAGCTAAATCTCAAAAGATTTAACCCATTAAATCAATTTTCACAAAAATTCCAAGATTCAGACCAAGCAATATCAACATTCCATATTTTCCAAATTAAACATCCAAGGACCTAAATTAGCTTCATTGAGATACATACGACCCAAGAAATCCTTTTAAGCACACAAGACGTGAGAACCAAAAACAAATTTCCAAGCATTGGGAGTGAATTCCCCAGCCAATAATCAAGCATTCAGACAACAAACATATTCAAAGTCAAAGCTGGAATATAACAGAACCTAGCAACATCATTCCTAAACCCAATTATACTTAATAAACTAAGAAGCTTAAAATGATTCAAAATGTAGCACCAAACCGGAATCAAAACTCTAAATGACTAGAAAGCACACAAAAAACCGATGAGAACTACAAGAAGCAAACACATGGCAAGATCATCCAAGAACTCAAAAACAGAAGACAAGAAAGCTGCAAATAGCAAATGTAATGCCTGACCAAAAAGGTTAATCAAAGCAGCTAGGGGATCAGCACCATACAAACCAACTTATTTAGAGAGAAGTTAACATGAAATTCCCTAAATAATACAAAACCCTTTACAAAAAATTTCTGGCATAAAGGAGGCTAAAAGCAGCCCAAAGGATACCAGAACTTGCGTGCTTGAACTACTTGCCCATTAAAATACCCAACATGCTCTTATTCAGTAAAATGCAGAACCAATCAAGCAATAGATGAGGATTTCAAGCAGAAATGGCAGTTGGAATGAAAACAGGGCGATAATGAAGTTACAAAAAAAAAAAAGGCTGTTTGGAAATCAAAGTGACAAATGGTTAAAACAATAATAAAGCAACGAACCAAGCTACAGCCACCTATGCAGATTTCCAACAACAAAGACACTATTCCCAGCAGCTTTTCAATACAAATGACACAAGATATGGTTCATAAAAAAAAAACATGGCAGCAAGAGGCAAGAAAAGAGCTCTAACACTTGCAACACATACCAGTAAAAGACAGCTTAGTCATTGAGTCAAAATTCATCAAAAGTTCAGCAAAATGAATCACATTTTAGAGACGGCTTCCACATCAATCCAAGGTTAACCATGATTCACGTAGGGAAGACAAACAATTACCAAAAATCTCACCCACATATGAATTACTTCCCTAGCAGCATGTGTATGAAATTTTTACAAAAATTCAAACACAACCTTTTCTCATATCACACCAATCAGAAAGTGTACCATATGCGAGCGAGCATTGACCAAATAATTCTCCAAGAGTTAGATATAGAATATTAGCTAAACAAATGCTATTGTGCACTTTAAAGATTCCCAGTTAACTCTAAAATGATGACCAAAACTCACATAACCCCTGGGAGCTTGAATCCAAAAACGCCTCCCCTAATAACCCCATCAAGTATGCAGACAAAAGACAACACCGAGGATGCTCAACCTTGCATTGTACAATCATAATCACTGATTTAAGCTCAAGACAGGAAATAATACCATGAAAATTTCTAATTACCCAAACAAACGAGAACAAAAGAAATGAATCCGACTCACCCACCATCATCATATACCTTCAACCCCATTACATAAATACAATTCAATTAACTAAAAAATAAAAGAGAAAAAAGAACGAAATCCAACCTGAGTATTTCCTTCCTTGCTCCTTCGCAATTTACTCTAACCCAATGCTTTCTTAGTCTTCCTCCTTTCCCTTTAGCCTCTAGAAAACCCTCAGAGAGAAAATGGGAATCAGAAAAAAAATCCTCTTTGGTGCTCTCCAGTCCTTTCTCTTGCTCTCAAGACTCTCTTTTTTTCTCCAATCTCCCTCACGCTCTTCTGGTTTTTTCTCCCTCCTTTTCTTTCTCAAATCACTTGCTCTATATCTCCAAGAAACCTCTCCACACTTTCCTTTTCCGTCGATCACGCTGCGTCTACTCAGCTTGGTCATACGCTTCCCTCTTGCACTCTGGGATGTCGTCTTGATTTCTGGGGAGCTCTGCTGCAATTTTGTCTCTCTATCTCGATCTTTCCCCTCAATTCCGCTTCACTTCTCCACCTACCTTCCACCGTCACTGTCCTGCCCTCTGTCTCTCCCATGCGTTGCTTCACCTTTGCTGCCATTTCGCCTCTTTCCCGCTGCCATTACTGTCCTTTTCACGCTTCCCTTTCTTTTTCTTATTTCCGTCCTTTTCCTTTTCTTCCACGGTGTTATTTCTCTTCTCTTTTTTTTTTTTTTAATTTTCTTTTCTCTTTTTCCTTTTATGCTTTTCTTTTCTTTTTTTTCTTATATATATTTTTATATATATTAGAATATACTATGTAGGAGCTTTAAAATAAATATTTTATATTTTTAAAAAAAAAAAATAAAATAAAATAAGATAACATAAAATAAAGATAAAAATAAATGAAATAAAAATAAAAATGAAGATAAAAATGTATTAAGATAAAATAATAGTTATTATTATTTTTTCTTCTTCTTCTCTTTTTTTTTTTCACAAATACCATAAGTTAAAATAAGATTAAAATAAAATAAACTAAAATAAAACAAAAATAAAGATAAAAAAAATTGAGACAAAATATCGTGTTCACACCGAGCTTACCACAGATAAAATGAAGGATTTCTTGAGCAATGATAATATTACCCTTAGTGCCTCTCCTAGTGATAAAATTGCTTTGGTTATGGCTTATGATGTAACACCTTATTTTAATCTTTATACTTATGAAAAACACTTTTCATTTAACTCTATTTCATAAGGAAATTACCAATTAAAGGTTTAGACCTTAATTGGACAGTTTACTGTTTTAGACAGCTTGTTGTCCTGTTTTTGTAAAATATGAAAACATGGCGTATAAATGTCTAAAAATCGTGAAAAGCTCCAGAATACAAATTCAAGTTGTCTAGAATATGTGGTAAAAATTTCATAAAAATTTCCATGGCTTGGTGGGACAATTAAACAAAGTTTGTGAACTGTCCTGTTTACCAGTAAAAATTTTGAGGTATAACTTTGAAGAATTTTCTGTATTAATTGACTAAGCCAAAAATCCTGAAAATTTGCATGCATAAAGTATATTGTTTCATGAGCTTGGAACAATAATTTCATATAATTATCTCATGGTTTGAAGGTACTAATAATTCATTATTTCAAGCTGGCTAGAAAATAGAATTTTAGCACAAGGTGCACTAATCTGTATTTGTCATCTTTATGAGTTACATGAGTACATAATATACATGGACTAAATATCCATTACAAAGTGATCTAGATAAGATTCAAATTACATCACATAAACCTTAAACATTTATTTCATAAGGTCATCACTAATCAACACAGAAAATAGCCAGCATCCACATTCAATCCTGAGTTATCTCTTTTGGCTTGTCACCTGTATAAAATCACCAACACTAATAATATGAGAAACCAATAGTTTCTCAGTAGTTAGTCCATTCAAACAAGGTAAAAGGATGGCATCAATTGAGCAATAGTTTGAAGAAATTGCAGAGAAAGAGGCATACCCAAGCTTAGGGATTCTTATGGACAGTATATATAGGTTGGTGCTCCCTTTTGGCACCTCTGCTTATTCATAGGGTGAGACATGTTTAGTGCTCCCTTTTGGCACTACTTACCCCTATGAGGCAGTCATACATTCTCTGTCCATAAATGCCACTTTTGGTACCATTTTGGCATACTCCTACCCCAAGGTTACACAACTTTCACCACACTCTTCCCATAACATCTTGTGGATTTGCATACTTCCATTCATGACAGATATATATGGCATCAAACCACCATAAAAACAGCTAACAAGCATCCATTCAAATACACAAGATAACATTAAATTCCAATACATAAGTGACAAGAAATAGCAATTGCAAGAAGTGCAGAATTTTCAGCATACGAAGAAAACTACAACCTATGCATGAATTAAACCAACTACCTTTTATCTTCAATTCCTTCTTGGACAGCTCTAAGGTTTCTCTTCTAGGGTCTCTATGGCAACTTTCCTTCTCTTTTGAAGCTATTTAGATGGTTGATTCAAGTGGTTGAAGTAGCAACACCACTTAGGGTTCACACAAGCTTGTTTTTTCTCTTGTTTCTCTTCCTTTCTTCTTCACACCTTCCTCCTTCCTTTCTCTTTTTATTTTTCTTTTCTCCCCTCTTCAGCTCCCACTTGCCGACTTTCCCTCTCTAGACTTTTCTAAAATTTTCTTCATTTATTTCCCTCTAAATTTTTATTATTTACTTCACAAATATCATGAAGATATGCAAGCATATTGGTACTAGTGTCATATTCCCATTGGTTGATAGTTTGACCAATTCAAGGCAAGCCTTTGGGCCCTTATGCATGGTGAGTGACGTGGGAGCTTAAGGAGAAAGGGGCTGCTGCCTTCTTGGTTCAATTTGGACTAGATCCTCCCAATGAAACTAGCTTAGTCTAGTTTCCCTCATTCCATTTTAACTAATTGTTTCATACTTTTATTATTTACACATGTGCAACTAGTTATCTAATTCTTATTCAATTAGGTTCTCATGAATAAAAATAACATGATTCTAGTTACACATGCTCATGCAAGGGATCAAATTTTTATTTGCCACAAACATGCACATATGTTTACTCACGTAAGAATGTAAATGTAATTGTATAATCACATACATATAAGAAATTCAGCTTAAGAAATTCAATTAGAGAATGCCTCGTACATGTTTATAAATGAGAATAATGCACATGTACACTTGCATAATTATTCAATTAGGGGATTTCCTAGCTATATGTGCATGTACACATAAATATCATCCTCATACATATCCTTAATATTATCACGCTTCTCATTTGCATTTAGCAAACATACCACTAATTAAATTATTCTAGTGTAGATTTATATTCTTCTCTTGGAAAATTTGGGATGTTACATATGAGATCCTCAGGATAAGGGTGAATTTGGTTAACCATCACTTTAGTTATGATTTTATAAATTCTGTTGCACAAGCTGATGGGCCTAAATTGAAATATTCTAGTAGGGCAATCTTGTTTCAAAATAAGAACAATCAAGGTTTCCACCACCTTGTTATCAAAACAACTTTGCTCAAAAGCATTCTTGATAAATAGAAACACATCATCACCAACAATGTTCTAGTATTTCTTGTAAAAGAAAGGTTGAAACCCATCTAGACTTGGAGATTTAAACACTTTCATATACTTTAATTAGAGCATCTCAAACCTCCTCTCTAGTAACATCTCTATCCAAAGCAGTCGAGTTATGGTCTTCTAGAATAGAATGGAAGTTGATATCATCTAAACAAAAACTTGTGGCTCCGATAGTGGCAAAGAGCCCATGAAAATAATGTAGTGCTTCTTTTTCAAGTTCAATAGGGCAAGTACCAACTTGAAGCTTCCTCTGGATACCCTCAAGAAGAGCCATGATATGCCACTTTCTTTGCAAGATATTGCCAAAGTGATTTTGGTTGAAATCAATAGAATCAATACTAGTATGATAGAGGCCCTCCAACACATAATCACCTTTAGTCCAAGCTTTCTTAACTACATCCTCAAAATAAAAGTGTGGCTTCGAACCGAAAAGGTTTGTTGCCGCTATGATGGGTTCTGATATTAAACTCAAGCAGGATGGGATTATGGTTCGAGTAAACACGCAACAAAGTAAAAACAAAAGCATATGGAAAACAAAGTCTACATTCCAAGTTATCTAACCTTCTTGAAACTTTCCTTACACGATTTAAATGCTTGTGCTAAGTGAAGATATTTCCTTTATAGCCAAGATCAACAAGGTTACAGTCATCAATATTACCCACGAAACGAGAAGCTTTGTTGTGATGGAAGGATCCTTCAAAATTCTTTTAAGGGCTAGATTTATCATTAAAATCAACTATAACCATCTAATGACAAATAACTGAGTTATGAAAATCTTTAAGATAATTCTAAAGCTCTTCTCGAATAGTATAGACTGGATTGACATAAATGGCAGAGATAAGACATTTAAAGTCATTATTCTAGACTTCGATTATAACACATTGTCTATAATCACCAACAACTGAGAACATTTAAGGATCTTCCCTAGTGAACCTAAATGCCACTTGCAAAACCATTAACTTCCACACTATCAATATCAATATAGTTCAAGGAGACCCAAAAGGATCTTAAGTACGCAATTGAAATCTTAGGTTCTACAATGACAAGGACTAATGGTTTATAACGAGCCAATGTCCCTCATATTGTGATTCACAAATCCATTTGGGGCCCCTCTAATATTCCAAGCCAAAAAAGAAAAATCAATAAAATGAGAGCTAATCATAATAGAATGAAAAGAGAGATGGAAGAGAAATTTTAGCAAATTGGAATCAACTAGATGGCATCCACTACCATCTCAAACACTCTCCTTACTCCTTCTAAGATCAAGTTATCACCATTTTCCATGTCAGAGTGCTTCCGTTGAACAGGTGATCGAGCATGCTCTTCAAATATATTAGGAAGTTTACTACCAAACTTGGGGGAGAGATTCATAGCCATCTAGGTTAACTTCTTGGTATGTAGGTGTCAAACTCCTCCTTGTATGTTCTTAGATTATAGATCTTAGGAGGTTCCATCTGTTTGGCTCTATGCTCCCTTATTAAAGATTCCCTACTTATCTTTTCTATTTGAACATGATTCTCTTAGGGGATGGGGTTGAAATCCTTGACACATTGCATGGGGACAGCGTGTTAAGTTGACAAAGAAGAACTCAATTTGTCATATAGATTGGTGCACCATTACTAGCTCTAGATCCCTTGAACTTTGGGAGACACTTCTTTTTGGTTACAACCATCCAATCTCCATGTGCTCTTTCCTTACTAGCAACCTTAGACAGCTCCCAAAGTTCCTCAAATTGATTACCCACATGTAATGCTTCCTGAATACCAACATTTATTGTTGCCCCTGTGCCCTATCTAGCCTCTAAGGATGGCGGACTCAGTCTTAACGACAGAGACTTCTTCCATATAATCCAACAAAACACATATTAGCAACATGGCCATACTAACCACACAAAGCAAATAGAGTAGAGGCCTTCATACTCCACTTTGTACCAAGTATTGTATAGACTAAACTTTATGCCTAGAGGTTTGTTAAGATCTACCTCCACACAAACCCGAGCAAACCTTGGAAGCATCTAAGGTGTTTTTGTCCACTTTAACTGGTGTACCTATGGCTCCCACAATGACCATGAGAATGCTTTCATTGTAATAGAGCATATTCAACTTTGGGAACTTATCCCCAAGCTCTTGTTACTATCTCATCTTTGGACGCATGAACTCAAGGTCCCAAGGTCTTATGATGAGATAGTGATCAAAGATCATCCATGAGCCACCCTCAAGCACTCTTAAAGTTTAGTAGAAGAAAATATTCTAACCAGAAAATAATCGTAGCCCAAATCTATAAGCTCTAGCCACTTTGAATTTTTTAGATATTTCAGTCTATTCAACATAACTTTGTAGCCTATGTTCCTACCTAACAACTTGATGATTAGTGTATCTTCCCACTTAACCTTGAGTTCTTTGACGATTTCTTCGTTCACCTAAAACTTTGGAAGTAGAACATCACCATTCTCATAATTGAGGGTAATGAGATTATCGCCCAAGAGGTCCATATCCTGGAAAGGGTCCATCCTCCTCAAGCCCACAAATGTATCTCTGAAAGAGAGTGAATGAAATGATAACAAAGAAAAAAAATGGAGAAACATAAGAAATTGGACAAATCCAAGCTCATCGGAATGATTCCACAATGAGTAGTGTACATTAATGAAAATTCCAAAATCCATTTACTGATACCTCCACTCTTTCCTAAAAAGACAAGCTCAACTGACACTAGCTAATCTAATTTTTCTTTTAGCCATACACATATGTAGAGAATACAAGAGAGTATTATAAAGACATGAAGACTTAATTGCCTTGCCCTCAAATGGTTACATTACAACCGCTTCCCCCCTCCATATCATCCTTGTCCCCAAGGACAGATTGTGACAAGTGAGCAAAAAGCTGTTGTTGGTTTTGGTTGACATCAAAGTCAAGGTAGTCTTTTTGAAACTTGTACAAGTCCATCCAAACCGCATCTTCAGGTCTGGTATGTAACCATTGGACTAAAACTTGAGTAATATCTCTATTATTGCGCTTATGCATACATCGGCCGATGATAGCAAAAGGAACCAAAGATAAAGATCAATCATCCTAAAATGGTGATAGAGTGATAGAAGTTGGACAATCTCCTTTGTGTTTCTTTAGTAGAGAAACATGAAATATATTGTGTATTTTGCTCCTTTTGGAAGAGCTAACTTATAGGCCACTAAACCCACTTTCTCCCAAATCTCATAAGGACCATAATAACGAGTAGTCAACTTGTGAAATAGAGTACTCGCAACTGTAAACTGGCAATAGGGCTGTAATTTGAGGTACACAACATCCTAACCTTGAAATACCTCTCAATCCTCTTTTTATCCGCATAGAACTTCATCCTGTTCTGAGCCTTGCTTAGGGTATGTTGTAAGAGAGTTGAGATTTGTTACTTGCTTCGATTAATACCATTAACAACTTCTACTACTAAGTCACTAGTAACACAAGGGTTATTAAGTGTTGGAGGATACCCATATAGAGCCTCAAAAGGTGTCATACCAATGTAGGAATTAAAGATAGAGTTACACCAATATTTAGCAAGGGGTAAAAGTTGAACCCATTGTTTAGGTGCCCCCCCCCCCCCCCCCCTCAATAGCACACTATAAATAACATTCTAATATTTTGTTGAGGTTTTTTAATTGCCCATATGTTTGTGGGTGATAGGCAATGGATTTAGTAAGTTTTATACCTTGAGAGCTAAGCAGTTCCTACCAAAAGTTGCTTAAGAAAATTTGGTCCCTGTCTGACACAATAAAACTAGGCTAGCGGTGTAACTTCACTATGTTATCCATAAAACAAGAAGCAACCTTAGCTATAGTGATTAGTTACTTAAGAGCTAGGAAATGAGCATATTTCGTAAGTCTATCAATCACTACCAATATAACTGAAAATCCATTAGAACAGGGCAACCCAACAATGAAATTTATGGCTAAGGCTTACCAAGCTTGTTTGGGTATAAGAAGTGGTTGTAACAAGCCAGGGGAAGGAGTGAGACCATGTTTAGATTGTTGACAATTGGAGCATGATTTTACAAAACATTGAACATCCTTTAACATTTTCTTCCATTACAAGATGGAGCAAAATCTCCTATAAGTATTCTATTGCCCTGAATGGCCTATCCAAGGGGTGGAGTGATATTGAAAGATCAGTTCACGCCTCAATGTCTAATCCTTTCCCACTACCAGGCAACCGTTGCGTTTGAGAATGTCATTCTGCAATGTGTAATGTGGATACCTAGTTGGATTGTTTTGTAATGTTGTGATAATTTTCTAGAGTATGTCATGCTTCGTACAAGAAAGTTGAATTCTTTATAATATATCAGATTGAATCATTGAAACAGCCATTATTTGTTATTCTGATAATCATGAAAGAGAGTCTGCTACTGCATTTTTAGAACCCTTCTCATATTGAATTCATAATGGAATCCTAAAATATTTTCTAACCACCATTGTCGCAAGCTAGTATGAATGGGATGTTCCACAAGGTGCTTCAATGTTTTGTGGTTAGTTTTAGTTATAAATTTGTGACCAACTAGGTAAGATATCCATTTTTTAACTACAAAGACAATGGCCTGTAATTTCCTCTCATATGTTAACAATGAAGTGAATCTAATACCCATAGCTTTGCTAGGAATGCTAATGGGTGCCCTTCTTGCATTAAAACGACCCCATTCCCACACTGGAAGTGTTTGTTTCTATCACATAAGGGTTTAGAAAAATTAGGGAGACCTAACACGGGTGCAATAATGAGCTTGGCTTTTAATTTTCAAAGGCACATTGAGCTTCGAGGTTCCATTGAAATTTGTCTAGCCTTACAATATTTGTGAGTGGACGAGCTATGGTTCCATAATGCTACACAAACGTCTTGTAGTAGCCACTCAGTCCTAAAAATCCCCTTACTGCTTTGAAATTAGTAGGAGTAGACCAATTTTGAACAACCTCTATCTTGGCTTTATCCAGAATAACTCCTTGTCTAGATATAATGTGACCAAGATACTCCACCTCTACCAATCTAAAACCTCACTTGCTCTTCAAAAATAAATGATGTTGGTGTAAAACCATAATAGCACTATGGAGGTGAGTCATAATCTTCCCATGTTTATATGGTGCAGATTTCATTGGTGTAGTGCCTTCTTTAAGAATAATTCAGTGGTCATGTGGCCTATGGGGAGGTAACTTGGTAGGTTCTTCGAAGAGTTTCTGAAACTCCAGCAATAATCGTTGTAGTTGTTGTTGTTGGGAAGGTTCAAGTACTAATTTAGTTGATGGCACAAGATTAATGGCGTTAATGGTAATATCAGTCAAAGAATCTTGGAAGCAGATAACAAAAGTAGTAATAATTCCTAACACCTTACTAGTAGATTGTTCATCTTCACAAAGGCTGGTAAAAGGATTAAAGGTCTGCAAACAAACTGCCACACCTTTATATTGGAACTACATAGTCAATTCCTCTTAGCCATATTGCACCCGCTTCAATGATTTGAGCCAATTCATGCCAATGATTGCTCCAAATTTGTGACCAAGTAAAACATAGAAGTCACATTAGAATTCATGTTGTTGCACTACCCACTTCACCATAAAACACTTGTAGTTGATCTCCATTAATGCATCATTAGCCACTGTAGCATAATGAGGCCCAATATACTGAGTTGACAGACCTAGTTTCTTCATCAAAGCTTCACTAAGGAAGTTATGTGTACTACCAGAATCAACTAACATTAAAATTTCTTGTTTCTTAATAGTAGCTTGCAGGTACATAGTGTGATTGTCACCTATATCCCATACTGCATTAACAAAGATGTTGATTTCTTCATCTGAAGGGCTGATATCTTCAAGGTTAGCTTCTAATATAGTATTAGCAGGTTCATACATTTCAACTACCTCTAGAACAATTACATTAACTCTACTAATAACCTTGCAGCTAGCCTTGTGATATGGAGACCATTTTTCACCACATAACATACACAATCCCTTAGCCCTTCTCTCATCTTTAGTGGCTTGATTAGGTGGTTTGAAAATCTGAGTGTGTTGTTTTAACATTTGGGAAGTTCATGGTTTGGTTACTAAGGTAAAAGATTGGCTTGGTTGAGATTGTAGTGTTGAGAAGGTGGTTTTGGAGTTTTGAACGAGAGTATGGTGATTAGTTAGCATTAACTCTTGTACAGGTCCCTTTGAATAATAGGAGTTATTATGGTTTGTTTTTGTGAAGGAAGTGGTTGGGGATGGTTTTGGGTTTACAATATAAGGCTAAGATGCTAACTGTAATAGAAACTCGTCTTGTAATCTGGCAATATAAATAGCTTCATTCAATAAACGAGGGCATTGAATTCTCACAACAATTTCAAGCGGACCATGCATCCCACTCATAAAGCAGGCAAGTGCTACCCTACCATCTACACCAGCTCGTATGAATAAATCATCAAATAGTTCTAAATATTCATCAATGGAACTATTATGTTTAAGTTGAGTAACTCACTGAAAAGGCCTTTCCCTTTATATATAGAAGGATCATCTTGACCTTCTGGGCATCTAAAACCTCCTCTAGCTGAAAATATTGCTCACACTTGCCTCTCCATTGGCAAAAGTTGGACCCATCAAAGATAGGGAATGGAATTTGAGGTCCATCGTACATCGTTCGCATTACTAGCCCCTCTTTCTCCCCTTGTTTTGACCCTTGCAAATTGTGTTCATCATATTCTTCATCATTCCACATCAAGGATGCCTCATCTCGGAGCACCTTGTTCCCCTTGCCTTTGCTCTTCAATTGCTCTAAGATGTCGATGAGGGCATCCTTCATCATCTGCATCTCAGCTTCCATTCGACTAATATGCTGAAGATATTCCAACTTCTTATCGATCCCATCCAGCCTCCCTTCTATCTCTACCGTTTTCTGCTATACTTCCTTCACATTCAGTCCAGCCATGGCACTTGGTTCACAGGCTCTGGTACCAATTGAAATGATAACAAAGAAACAAATAGAGAAACATGAGAAATTGGAAAAATGCAAGCTCGTCAGAACAGTTTGTTCCACAACGAGTAGTGTATATTAATGAAAATTCCAAAATGCCTTACTCATACCTCCACTCTTTCCTAAAAAGACAGTCTCAATTGACACTAGCTAATTTTTCTTTCAACCATACACATGTACAAAGAATACAAGAGAGTATTATAAAGACATAAAAACTTAATTGCCCTGCCCTCAAATTGTTACATTACAGTGATGCAATCATGTTCCCTAGCCCTCCATCTGGTGGCCAGGCCGTAGGAGGTTGGGTGTTAGTGGTAGAGTTGTCTTCCATGCTAGGTGGAGATAATCTTAGGTCTTAGGTCCTTGAATCTCAAGAATTCAAACTTTTGTTTGAAAATAAATATTTTTATTTTAAGAAATAAAACAGATCTACAAAACCCATCTTCGACCCAAGCTTGGTGGATGTTTTCTATGGTAACTCATAATTGTGTCTTTTAGATTGCTCGACACAGAGGACCGCAAACACCCCAAATTTGCTCAACAACAAATTCCAACATCATATGTTTATTTACACTTATTGCATATCTAATTGAAATTGGCAACGGGTTCCTTAACCTACAAAAGGGAAGAAATGGAGAGCTTTAAGGTTGTTGTGATACAGTGTACAGAGTGGGTGGGCCACTTTGATTGCTTCTCCTTTCTACAATGCTATCCATTACCTAAGCAGCTATAAACGTGTGCATTGACTAGCTGCCAACGTCTCCTCAAAAAGATAAATCTTTCGGTTGCCCCTAAATACCCCAAATATGATGAAATCAACACCAATTACAAGTCATTTTTCTTTTTACACATTTGTTAAAGTTTTTTCTTTAAAATCATTTGACATTTAGCATTATATTAAGAAGAAACTACATTTAGATTCACCCCAAATATTATCACATGGGTGACAAATATTTTTGTTAAGTTTTAATACAATTACATTGGAGGGAGGCTGGAAAAGTAAAAATGTGAATCTAGAATATAAAGAATCTATAAGCTCAATCATTGGTCTGCCTTACTTATTTTTTTTTTTTTCTTTTTTGGCTGTTCTTTTTGGAATGTATGCTTTCGTTGTTTAGTTGAATAATTACTCTTAACAAGATGGTGATGTGAACAAAAACAACTAATATTGTATTATATATATATATGAACAAGAAAATTTTTTTGTAAATAAACTGTGAGTGAATAATTTAGATGTAGAAAGTGTTAAAAAATGTATAATCTGGATAATCACGCTGGTTTTATTTTTTTTTAGCGGACAAAAGTATTGAGTTTGAGAAGTTATCTACTTTCTTTCTTCTTTTTTTAAATAATGATCCGTAAGATTTTCATAATATATAGATAGAGATCCAATAACGTTAACTTGTCTACTTTCTCTTTTTATAATTGCTGATAAGATTTTTCAAACATGTTGCATCTATTAAATAGTTGATCCATTTGTTACCTTGCATAAATTACTTGTTTCATGAACTCCTCTTTTACAAGTTTTTAATCAAGTAATCTTTTGTAAGTTTTTACGCAAACATAATTCACGACATAACTTCATATTTTTATAAACACACGGTAATTCTAGTTCAGTTCTTATAAGTAGGGCATATTGCAAGTCTTAGAAAGTTTATAGTAATATATATGGATTATCTATCAAAATAGGATGATTTGTAGTGAGATTCAGACCTAATTAAGTCCTATAAACCAATTTCTTATGAACTGCCTGTGTATATGTGTGGATTTTTATCACCGTTATTTGTGTGAATTAGACAATTTGTTACCAATTCTTTTTTTCTCTCAGAATTTGTGATTAATTTTAGTTCTTATTTACTTCCTTCTCTTATTCTTACTATAATACTATTATATATTGACTATCTTTTAACTAGACTAGCTTTCTCAGTCTTTGAACATTTTAGTAAAAGCAGTGACAGAACCAGAAAATTTAGGTAAAAGGGGAGGAATTTTACACAAATTTAAAATGACTTATTTCTACTATTAATAATTATTTAAAGTTCTGTTTATATGAGAGGATCAAATCTTAATTATCCTAAATATTATCCAAACCTCTCACTGTTAGATCACACCTAGTGAACTTATGGTTTTATTCAATCAAATGTATGGAATTATTTATATATCTTAATGTCATTTTCACTTAAATTTCCCTTCTTCTTCGTAATATCTACAAGTCTCATTATTTTTTTAATTCAAAATTTAATACTTAACTCTAATTAATATCAATATCAATCAATATAGTTACTATGAAGCTGGTCACAGTGCTTTTAGAACACACTACCCAAACACGTTGAGCTACATTATGCATTTGTTTAGATAACACCTGCTACCTTTTGTTGATGAAATTGGTTTTGTATTCATGCTGGCACACTCTTTATTATTATTTTTTTATCACCACCCTCTCGTTCTTATTGAATTTAGACTTATTAAATTTAAGATTTTTTAAAAAATATCAAAATGCAAAAATACAAGTAAAAATCAATAAAAATATTATAAAAATATTTTCTTTACGAACAACCATTGACTTTTGTTTCATTTTTTAGAATTATCTCTCCACTTCCTTTTGTCAAAACAATTTGTTAACTTTTAAAGGTTCTTTTAGGTTTTAAAAAAATTAATAAATAAAAATGCCTTTTATTATTAATTTTTTTTTAAAAAAAAAAAAAACAATCAATCCAAACATGTCTTTAAGCAATTCATCTAAACAAAAGTTTTTTCTTTCATGTCAAATCACTATCTGTTGTAATTTTATATAAAAGTACTTTTTTTTTTTGATAATATAAAAGTACTTTTAAGACTTTCATTTTGTCAACGAGAGATGTTCAAAAAATAATAATAATAATTAAGGGAATTTTATGAGTAATTAATAGAGTCCAGTGAACCCAAACTTGACATATTTTATTTGGCATATAAAAAGTGACTCTACCCACACAATATATACTCTCTGTTTTATATTATAAAGTCTTTTTAATCAAAATACACAGTTTAAAAAAATAGTTCGAATTAATTAATTTATTAATTTTTAAAAAATAAAATAAAATATTCTAAATTTAATATCGGATTCTAATTGGCTACTATATTGACTCATTAATTCTCTACATAATCAAATATGAGAATTGAAAAAAGACACTGTTAATTAAAGGCAAATATGAAAAAAAAATAGTTCTAAAACTCCATAAAAAGTCTTATAGTATGAAACATCTAAAAGGAGTTTTATAGTATGAAACATGGAGAGTATAATACTACTAGTATACTCCCATGCGTTCCACGGGAAGATTTTGTTAATGGATTTTATTAGAGGTGCATTTAATTTGTTAGAAAATGAGAGATAACACAGTACAAAGTAATTTTGTCTCTTGATTTCATAAGTGACTCATGCACGCGACAAAAGCTTATCTCAGCATATGATAAATCTATCCATTTTTATTACAAATTTTTATCTATAATACAGGAATACAAAATGACAATTTTAACCAAAAGATTACCTCTAGTTCCCCCCTCCGCCACTCACTTTCTGACAAAGTTAACTTTTGTTTAATAAATAAATCTTATTTTGTGTATTTCCTCTGTTGAAACTGAACTGGAGCTGAAATTAAAGAACAAAAACCATTTCTAACTTTTGCTTGATAAATAAATATTATTTTTCAAATAAAAATCAATTTTATTTCATTATTTATTAGTTTTCCCCTTGAAATTTAGTACAGTACAGTGATTTTTTAACAAATGTTTATGGTTCATTTTGTTATTCTTAGTTTTTTAATTTTAATTATTTAATTTTTATAAAATATAAAAATTTTGTCTTATGATTCTTATAGTAAAAAAAATACACAATACAAAGGTTAGCATAATAAATTTTAGCCCAAATTTTCTTGTTTTGTGCATTGATTAAACAAACAGTGAACAAAATAAAAATTTGTATTATAACTCAATTATTTATACTATACTATTCTATTTGTGTTATTCTGTATTTGTATCAAACACACCATAAGTCATTTTGAAAAGACATTGTGCAATTGTACACTTGGAATATCATCCACTTTCCCAAAATGCAACTACCACCTAAGAAGGAATTTAGCTCCCCATTTTCCTTCAAGAAGAATGCACGACCAGATTGAGGGTCCACCGCCCTAAAGAAGCTTCGTTTAAAATGATTCACAGATTCTTCAGCGGGGTTGATTAGCAACCTTCCTCTCTTGGTTAAAAGGTACAAGTATCCCAGCTCGTGTTTTTTTTGATTCTTTAAGTAAAAATGGAATAAGAGGTCAAGCTGTGGGGGCTTTCTCAGCTCGCCGCAAATCTTCTAAAAGATATACAAGATAGCCCAAGCATTTGGATGGAGTTGGTTGGGGTTATTTTTAGAGTGTTTAGAACCTCCATCTCAAAAGCAAAAAAAAAAGGAAGAGACACTCTGCACCAATTGGTGTAGTATAGGTTCTAGGTAAAAAATTTATCCCCATAGCTACCCTCGCTAACACTAACACCCAAGGGACACAGTTCAATTCCAAAACCATTGTAAGGATTGGTGCACTAGGCAAAGCATCTTTGATAGCATCTAGGTTGCCACTGTCTAGTAGAGAGCTATGGTTTACTACCTCCTCTGAGATCTACTACGCATCTTTTAGGTCATTGGTGTACAAAGCACCATCTGCTCACAAGTCATTATGGTGACAAAAACTCGAGGGATAAGTGACCTCGATCTCGTCACACTCATGAGACATTTGAGGAAAGGCGAGTGTGACCACCCTTAACATAAGAATCCCTCAGCAGCGTCTTGAGTTAAAGCGGGTGATGTTCTATCTGCATTAACATTAGAAGTGTTTATATTGTCCGATGATTTCTCAAAATCTGAGCTATAAGCCGTATCGTCCTTGGGTTTGCTAAGTAGACGCTCCATGAAAGCAACCCTATCCCTCTCACGAGATTCTATTAGTTTCCATACATCTATAGTGCATGACATCATGAAGTGCTAACAACCAACCTAAAATACCAATAGAATCGTAATAGGGAGATCTAAAGCCAATAAAGAGAAGAAACCAACCTATGAAAGTTAAAAGGTGATGGCAAGGTAAGGAAAGGAGCGTTGAAGACAATGGTGAGAAACACCAGGGAAGAAAGGCCGACCTAAACCAAAAGATGGCAACAGAGAAGAAATGAGGGCAACCAAGTGCAAGCAGAAAAACTAAGGCAGCCAAGCGGTAAAATTGAACCCTATTTATAGGAGTCAAGAGAGAGGAGCCAACACACCTTATGGTTTCCTAAAGGTACAATCCAACAGTCAACAATGACGTTGTGCCTCGAGAGGTAAAAAAATGCATCAAAATGAAACGACTAGCGGTAACATCGTGCCTTGGAAAGTGAAATGACGTGTTGAAATAATAGTAAAGAGACAACGGTTAAAACGAGGTTGCGTGTTAGAAAGGAGTAAATATTTAGAAAGCAAAATAAGGATAGTCGTTGGAGTAGTCATAAATGTTGAAAAGAAACGATGCTTGGGGGCATTGTAAGTAATGGTGATAATAATGGCCATCATTACCCCCAATTAATGCATGACTGCTAGTCAAAACAATTAAGCAAAATATAATCCCTTAGCTCGGCCACCCAAACTACTAAATACCTGAGCTAGGAGGCTAATGATACTAGCCATAATTAAAAGGCCTAAACCCAAACAGTGTCTATTATGGGCCAAAGTTGGGAGGCCCTTGCCTAGACAACACTAATAAAGGGTAGGAGCAGGTGCCTAGCCTAGCAGTCATGATGTTAGAGCCAAATTACCAAAAGCCCACACCATCAAAGCACAATAAATAGACGTTGTCATTAATGAGGTACGTAACTTATTAGAGTAATAACTCTTGAAAGTTTTATCCTATCCATAACACTAACTTGAGCATCAAAGGTATTACACCCGATCAAGCTCTTCTTGTCTGCAAGTACCCATTGAACCAAGTTAGACCCGAAGACTTGACCGACCCAAAGGTGCAGCCTCTCAACCAATCCCCCCACCTGAGACATACCCATGAACAAAGTACATTATTAAATAATAACATATGTATCACTTAATAAATATTACTAAATAGAACAACTTATAATACCATGATTAACAAAGTACTGATAATTACTAAGAAGATTATATATTAGTAGAATGATTAATAAAGAAAGTATAATACTTGAAGAAAAAAATTTAGATACTTAAATTAGTAACATAAATCCAAAAACTTGAGAAGTATTATGCAGTCTTAATTTTTTCTCCTGTGTTAAGAGAGAAGTTCAGGCAACTAAGACAAACAATTTTATTATACGGGACATATTTGCAATCTTAATGTTTTTCTCTCGTGTCAAGAGAGAGGTTCAGGCAACTAAGATACACAAATTTATTATGCTAGACATGCTTGTAGTCTTACTTTTGTCTCTTGTGTCAAGAAAAAAGTTCAAGTAATTAAGACAAACAAATTTATTATACAAGACATGTTTGTAGTCTTAATTTTTTCTCGTATATAGAAAGAGGTTTAAGCAACTAAAGACAGAAAAATTTTTTATGCAAAACATGCTTGCATTCTTATTTTTTTTCCTGTGTCGAGAGATAAGTTCAAGCAACTAAGATAAACAGATTTATTATATAGAACATGCTTGTCTTCTTAATTTTTTCTCTCGTGTCAAGAGATAGGTTTAGGCAACTAAGACATGGTCTCATTTATTATGCAAGACATGCTTACATTATTAATTTTTCTCGTGTCAAGAGATAGGCTAAAGCAACTAAGACAAGTAAATGTATTATGTAGGACATGCTTGCATTCTTAATTTTTTTTTTCTCCTGTGTCAAGAGAGAGGTTTAACCAATTAATACAAACAGATTTATATGTAAGACATGTTTACATTCTTAATTTTTTTCCTCCTATGTCAATAGAGAGGTTCAGGCAATTAAAGCAAACAAATTTATTATGCAAGACATGCTTGCAGTCTTAACTTTTTCTCCTGTTTCAAGAGAGATGTTCATGCAACTAATATAAACAAATTTATTATGCAAGACATGCTTGCAGTCTTAATTTTTTTTCTCTTGTATTAAGAGAAAGGTCCAAGCAACTAAGACAAACAAAAAATATTATAAAAAACATGCTTGCAGTTTTAATTTTTTCTCCTGTATCAAGAGAGAAGTCCAGACAAGTAAAACAAACAAATGAATCATGCATAACATGCCTACATTTGTAATTTTTTCTCCTATGTTAAGAGAGGGGTTCAAACAACTAAGACAAACAAATTTATTATGCAAAACATGCTTGTGTTCTCTGTCAAGAGAGTTGTTCAAGCAACTAAGACAAACAAATTTATCATGCAAGACATGCTTGCATTCTTAATTTTTCTTCCATGTAAAGAGATAGGTTAAGACAACTAAGACAAACAAATTTTATTATGCAGGACATATTTTCATTCTTAATTTTTCTCCCAAGTCAAGAGAGAGGTCCAAGCAATTAAAACAAACAAATTTATTATGCAAAACATGCTTGTAGTCTTAAGTTTTTCTCTCGTGTCAAGAGAGGTTCAAACAACTAAGCCAAAAAAATTTATTATATAAAACATACTTGCATTCTTAATTCTTTCTCCCATGTCAAGAGAGAGGACCAAGCAATTAAGATAAATAAATTTATTATGAAAGATAACGTGCGCCCTATAGCGTCGCTACTACAGGTTGCGGTCAAATTAAAAATACCAAGTTCGAGTTTCAAACCAAGGTCGTATTCTTAGAGAACCACTAGTACAGGTTTCAATTAATTAGGCGAAAGGGGGGTTTTAGCAATTCAACAGTGAATAAATGCACTAAACAATAAAATCGAAATGAACAGATGATGGAAATGTAATCAACCTGGGGAACTATCAGACAATGGTGATTCTATCCTCGACCTAAAGATAAATTTAATTCTAATTATGCTAATTAACTAGATTAACCCCAAAATCTCAAGATTAACCTACCTAATTAATTAATTTGGTTGAACCCTTACTAAGCCGGTATCCCTGCACCTAGCTCAGCAATTCCTACTACACAATCGCATAGATTATGGTCATTGGAACCAAATCTAACCTCAACTAACATTGCAGCAAAGGATTAGAACATCCAAGACTTAAATTCCGAATTTCTATCCAACCAAATCAAGTTCTACTCCGTGGAAATCACTCCTAGGGTGATCATGCCTAGAAATCCCCCAAACCCATCCAGTAATCATGCATAATAATCACTATACACAATCATAGAGAAGGAAATGAAGAGTAGAGAAACATAACTATCATTAAATTCAAAATAAACACAATACAGGTCTCAAGAATCAAACCGACAGTCTTCCAACTATCCCAGATTGACCACAGACGCGCCTAGCCTTCCATTTTCATGGAGGAAGCCATGGGAGAAGGAGAAAAGTGAAGGAAAATGTGAAAGAGAGGTGAATTGCAGCTGGGAGGGGGGCTGGCCGAATTTGCATATGTCCCTTATGGCAATAATTATAAGTTTGCCATTAATGAAGCCCTAATTACAATAATTACAAAAATGTCACTCCTTATATTGTCAAAAGCCTATTTCACCCTCTTTGAATTGGGAAATTATCCTTGTGCCCTTGCTTCATGAATTAATGAAAATCATTGCTCCAATCCTAAGCTTGGACATAAATCTCGAGGCCTCCCGAGGTCCATTCCTGAAATTAAAAATCCATAACAAATAAAATTAGACCTTAAAGTGGAAAATTAATATGAAATATAATCAATTCCAATTAGACCTCAATGATAAAAATAGATGCTAATTGAACAATTAAATACAAGTTGGAAATGCTAGAAGTAAGTATAAGAGTATATAGATAAACACTAAAAAGTGTTTATCAAAAGACATGCTTACAATCTTAAGTTCTTCTCCAATGTCAAGGGAGAGGTTCAGTAAACTACAAAGAACCTTAAACTATCTACATCTCAAAATGCAAAAATGACCGCACTTAATTTCTGCCTCTTAACTTCTCCACAGTAACCACTAAAAGTTCCAAAATATGGAGATTTTGCTCCTGAAGTGAGTTTTTTTTTTTTTTTAAGATCCAACAGCTGTCACCTACTCTTTTGTCATAGTTCTGAACATTTGGTTTGATGTTTCTATTTGAAATTGGTCTTAACTTTCAACTTTTAACCTTACATAAAATATAATCTCCACCACTACTTTAAAAAATAGAGTTGTGTATAGGTATTGAAATTTATAGGGTTTTGTAGACTATACTTGATTGATGTTTGACAATCACTTTGAGGGTATTAATTTCCCACCCCCTACTTTAACGTTCCCCCCCCCCCTCCCCAATTTTTTTTCATTTCTTCCAAAACTACTCTCGTGCCCTAAATAGACTATCCCACACACCCCGGACATGGAGAGCCAATTAGGGTGTGATTCAGACATGGAGAGCTAATTGGGGTGTGATTCGGACATGGAGAACCAATTGGGGTGTAATTCGGACATGGAGAGCCAATTGGGGTGTGATTCAGACATGTAATTGGGTGTGATTCGAACATGGAGAGCCGTTTGATATGGGAATTGGCTTTGAAGAGCCAATGGTGCAGGCCCATCTAGGCGCCGTCATTAGTAGTTATAGGACTATGTATATGTTTATTAACTTAGTTTTTACATAGATTAGTTGTTGTTAAACTGACCATATGACTTGTTTGAATTTAACTGCTATGTTTGTATCAATACTTTACTTATAATGTCTACACATGCTTGAATGTGTACATTGTAATTTTGTTCCACTTTGGACATTTTATATATATCTTGATAACTTAGTTCGTGCTTAATGTGTTTTGTTAACTTAGTAACGACTTAATCATTTTGTTAAACATTTCATATAATGGTGTGATGCTTACATAGAAGGCTTGTTGGGATAACGTGTATATAACTACACATGTCTTGGTGGCTGATATAAAATGGATGTGCACATCCGTTTGGAAATCAAAACGGCTCTCTACATCCGTCTGACTTCCCAAACGGATGTGCACAGCCAATGTGGGGTGAAAACGGATGTGAAGGGCCAATTGGACCTCACACGGTTGTGTAGAGCTGGTTTCTTCTTGAAACGGATGTGCACAACCATTTTTCCCCTTTCCACTATTTTCTAACATTTTTCCTTCATTATTCAACCAACAAACTTCATATTTTCCAAATAAAATATAAATGGAAGAGAAGAAGTACACCCAAACCTTCGATTTGTGTTGAAACTTCAAGAAGCTATGGAGAAATTTGGCAAAACACGAGAAGAGAAGAGAGCTAGGGTTACAGGAGGAGAAAACACAAGAGGTTGGGGGGGGGGGGGGAGAGGGAGGGAGATGAAGCCGCATAAGCAAGGGCAATTTTAGGAAAAAAGAAAAAAATTAATGGAGGGGGGGGGGGAATTAATACCCTTACTTTGATTGTCAACTTTACCCATTCATTTACTTTAAAACTAAAAAAATTAAAAATATTGTTAGTGCAACCCCTTGCTCCATTACATGAATACAAAGGCTAAAAAATTGTGCAAAAATCTCTTATACATTGAGTAAATATATTTATACATAAGTACACTATAACTTTTTATTTCCTTTATAATATAAAAGCACTCGCATATGTCAAAAATTTCACCCATCTATTTGTTTTTATTTTTAGTGCTCTGTCGTCTATATGAAGACAATTTAGAAAAAAGCTTCTTCTTTTTTTTTTTTTTTTTTTTCCTTTGACTGACAAAATAATTTCTAAATGATTATTCATACAGATGAAGCCTATATGCATCATTATAAAAGCATAAAAATTCTATATTAACTCTAAACTTGTAATAATAAAACTACCATTATTGTTTGTGAGCAAGGTCTTGAAGGTGAACTATACCAGAGAAATAATGCAATTCTATGCTGCACAAAGTTTGGTGTTTTTATTCAACAGGATAAGAAATCGAGGCTGTTTAGAATGATAAACAATGGAGTCATTTGGTGGCCTGGAATTTCGGTTAAAATTCATATATCTATAAAGTCATTAAATTAGAGCAATTAAAGTAGCCACATCAACAACCTAATCCATTTTAAACAATCATTTCAGTTAACAGATTTTTTTAATTGAAAAAATTAATTCTATCAAATTGATGGTATAATTTATTTTAGTTATTAAGTTATTACTTCAGTTAGTAATTAATTAATTGACAATTAAGTTAGAGAAAAACCTTTCCTCTCTAATACTTATTCACTCTTATGAATTAATCCCTTATATTTTAATATTGTCAATTTAATTTTTAACACCTTAATTTTGTCCTTCAGACTTTTGTCTATTGTAAAAAAGATTTGTAAAATAGGAATATTAAAAGACCTAATAAGTAGTGTACTCTCATCTTAAGCTTTTTTGTATTGTATGAATGATACACACCAAAATATGTGAAAAATTTATATTATTTATTGCCATGAAATGGGAAGGACCAATTTGATATTAAAGTATTAGGGACTAAATTGACAATCATTTTTAAATTATTAAGGATTAAATTTGCACTTTTTTAATGTGTCAGGGACTAAATTTGTATTTTTTTAAAGTGTTAAGGACTAAATTGACACTCACAATAAACGGAAGGATTAATTTGTCACAATTTTAAAGTGTAAAAAACTAAATTAATAAAATTGAAGTATGAAGGATTAATTTGTCAAATTTCATTAAGTTATTATTCATTTATTTTAATTTTTAATTAATTAATTAATTAGATATATTTTAATTAACAAAATCCTGTTAAATTAATTGAATAATTTAAATGGTATTTCAATTATTGGTACATAGAATCTGAAGATATTTTTACTATATAAGATAATATTGCCTAAACCTGTCGTAAGCAATTTAAATGATTAACTAATATTTATATCAATTTATCATAATTGACAAATAAGTCATTACCTTTTATAGTTTATTATTTTAATCTCTTGGTTCATCTAATTCTGTTCCGCTTTCAATTCTTCAAGTATTCAAATTTTGCCTATTTGGATTTAGTTTCTTTATCAGATAATCAGCTTTTACTTACATTAAATTAAGACATATAAATAAATAATTGTTATATCAATTTTTCTAACTTATTCATGTGTGCAAAGGTTCAGCCTTATTATTAATCAAGTTATTTTACATTAAATTTTCATTAAAAATTAGCACTATTAATTATTGATAATAATATTTGATTTTCTCTCATTTATTTCATTCTCTCTCTTGTCTCTAATTTCTTATAATACCCTTGAGTTAACAGTTTTTTCTTTAAACCTTAAACCCTATGTATTAATTTTTTAACCGTGAAACACTAAATCATAAATTGTAAATCTTAAAACTCTAAATTCTAAAATTATAAAACCCAAACCATAATATTAAGAGTTAAGATTTTAGGATTTAAGGCCTAAAGTTTTAAAATTTTAAGATTTAACATTTAAAATTTGGGATGTTTAAAGTGTAGGGTTTATTGTTTCCAGGTTTAAAAATGGATTATATTTGGGACTTTAGAAAATAAAAATAAAAAGAATATTAATTTATGAATATCATGAGAAATTTGTGAGAAGAGAGAGAATAAAATAAATAAGAAAATAAAATATTAATTTTCTATAATGTTAATAGGGATAATTTTTAATAAAAATTTAATACAAAATAATGTAATTAATGCATAGGTAACATGCGTATGATAAAGAAACTTTTGATATATTAATTGTTTCATTTTTTATTTTATAAATCATGAATTCAATTTATTCATGTCTTTTTCTATTTTCCTTTATGTTACATTGTTATATTTAAAGTAAAATCTAATTTTTGTTTTTTTATTTTATATTTAGGATTTAGATAATTTAATTATTGTTTCAAATTGATCTTTTTATAATTGATCATTCCATTAGCCTCTATCATAACTGATTATCAAATCATGATATCGTGGCGCGTTAAATACAAATATAAAATAAAACACTCGAAAACGCTGCCTTAGGTGCTCCCAAATAGAGGTAAGGGGAACTTCTTTATTGACACCCCTCCAATTTCTATTATAACCCCACATTACTTTTTTATTTTTTTTCTTTTAACACCCAAAACTCAGCGCGCTGCAGTGTGTGGTCATCATCCTCTGCCAAAAAACAACCGCAACCACAAAACCACCACAATTGGAAGATGGTGAACCCAAAAACACTTTGGAATTGGAAATTCTATTTACCATTGACTAAAATAAAATGTAAAAAAAAAATAAATTAAAAGACTTAATCCAAACCCAGAAACAACAACCCTTTCAAGAGCACATGACCCAAGAGCTAGAACTTAGAAGCACTATCAGCCCCTTCATCTCTCTCTCTCTCTCTCTCTCTCTCTTATCATCTTTCTCTTCTTTGTCTCTTTATTCACTTTTTTGCATTTCTAATCTTTGTAACAAAGGCTGAAAAAGGAGAGAGCCTCACCAACGGAATTGACCTTCGAACTACTTAGTCATAGTCTTCGATCTTGGTGGTTTCTTGTGTCCTATACACCAATCAAGCTTTGGGAGGAAATTAAACAATATTACAAAAATAGGGATGAAATGGACTTAATGGATGAGGTGAGCAAGTGAGCAGCATCTCTAATGGCCCCAAAATCTAAAATACCTAAACGGTGAGTTTAGAATCTCTGTTTCTAGCATTAAACGGTGAGTATTGTGTGAGTCTTAAAAAAAAATAGAGAATGAACTTAAGGCAATTAACCTTTCAAATCAACACTTAGCTGATTGGTCAGCCAAATCTGTTAGTTAGAAGGTAATGGAGGGATCAATTTGTTACCTTTTAGAAACATTAGGGATTGATTTGAGACAATTGAAAAGTGAATGACTAAATTGTCCTAACTTCCAAATATAAGAGATGAAAATGGAATTTTACTCTTATATTAATTGCTTTAGATTCTTCCTCTTTGTTTGTCCTTCTCTTATGTGTTTATGATTTTTAAAATTATGATAGTATTTATATTAACTGAAAAATAAGGTAATTATAAAGGATATCAAAATTATAATCTATTAAAGATATTTAGGGTATTTTAGTATTATTAACTGTTAATTGATACTTTTATCAGTTAACTATTAAGCATGTAAATTAATTAGTACATAATTGTTTTAACTTAATCAAAAAGTTTTAAGTTTGAGTTATAATATGTAATTGCGTTAAAACTTAATAGATAGAGTTTTGTTACTTTAAAACTTAGTGTATTTTTAAATTATAGGATAAGTATGTATATATTTTAAATACATAAGGAAAGTTTGTGAAAAATAAGACATGATGCAAGTGAATTATTAGAAATTAAATTTAAGTGAATTATTAAAAATTAAATTTAAGTGTAGTGTATTTTTAAATTATAGGATAAGTATATATAAGTTTTAAAAATAAAAAGGAAACTGATGAAAAATAAGGCAATTAGAGTGGAGGTTCAAATATTTTTCTCTAAAAAATTGAAGTAGTGTTATATGTAAATCTTCTTTTTAATATTAACTTTTTTATTTTTAATCTTTTAAAATATATTTTTATTTGTTTATAATTTTTCTCTTACAATATAATTAAAATTAGAGATATACTATGTGTATCATTGTTTATTTATTTACTTGTACAATTTTATTTTCTGTATTTTTATTTTTATTTTTAATATTTTTTATAATATTAATTTTGCAAATATACTAAAAATAAAAATGAAATGTGTACAATGAAAAATGTGTATAATAAAATGTAAAAATATAGATTTACTTTTCGCTTAATTAAGTAAGTATATTGAGAGGTATGTAAAAGAAGGTATACAACATTTTTATCAAAAGTTGAACTCGTGAGTTAGCTACTGTCACTCCCAAAAGAAGCCATATCAAAACCATCCTGCTGCGTTCTTCTCAGTTCTTTACCTCGTCACAATTATTGTCTACTCCTTCGAAGTTTTTTCTTAACGTATCTCTTCTGTAACTTTCCCAATTGATTTTTTTCTCCTAATTTCTGGTCAAATCTATCTCCACTGTCTTTTTCACTCTGTTTGGTTCCGGGGATTTGGAGGGGAGGGGAGCGTTTTTTTTAATAAATTTGTCGCTTTCTCCCAGATTTGTCCACCTGCGTCATCGTCTTCTAATAAAAAATCACAGATCTTTGGCCCTCTTTTATGATTTTTTCTGGGTTTCGAACCATTACTGATAATCGATTCAGTTACCGTTATTCCGGTAGTTGTATCCTAAAGTGAAAGGCATTTTAGAGCCCCTTTCTCTCATTGACTCAACCCAGCTTCTCCCACTGTAAAATTTCTTCATCTGGGTAATTTCAACTTAAAATTCACGAATTGAACATTTTTTTCATCTGGGTTTTCCTCAAGGCATGAAATTTTTGAGATTCTAGTTAATCTAGCACCTCCTTACATCTATGGGATTTCTGGATTTTGGAAAACTTGTTGTTGGTGATGTCTCAAGACAGTTCTGAATCGTCTAGTTGTTGCGCGAGATCAGATCATCCTGATGTAGCTTCAGCTGAACTGAAGCTGTACCGAGCTTTCATCTTCTCTGTACCTATCTTCTTCACTTTCATTCTTCTATTTTTGTTCTATGTGTTCTATCTTCGGCCACGGAGGGTGGATTGGGCGTCACTCAGAATGAGAGCATTTACAGAGGACAATAATGACATCTCTAGGGTAAGATCATCGGTCATTTCTAGTTTCAGCAATTTACGTAACTTTGAGTATGGAAAAGCAAAATTGTTCCTTTGAATTTATATTAATTGTCCCGTGATTGTTGTTTAGCCTTCTGAATCGGGCTTGAGCAAAGAACTCAGAGAGATGCTGCCAGTGATTATATACAAGGAAAGCTTCTATGTTAAAGATACACAGTGAGTTACATTTGTCTCTGTGGTCTTACTGTTTGTTTTAAATTTCTATATCTATATACATGTATCTTTCTTGCTTTGCCTTTGTTATGTAAATATTTAGTGGTGAACTGAACAGTTTCAGGAAAAAAAGAAATTTCAAAGACATGGGCTTGACTAGTGATTTATCTAATTTTTTTTTTTTTTTCAAACAATTTGAATCTGAAACACTCTTGACTAGATTTTGTTTTTTAGCATACTAGGACTAGACTAGTTTAAAGATATAAAAAAGGATCTCATGATGAACAATATTTATGTAATTCTTGTTTCTCATTGGGCCTTGGCGGCATCATGCAACCTATGTGGCTGACCTTATTTAGTAGGATAAGGCTTATTGTTGTAGGACTAAACTAGGTTAATTATCTAGAGTCAACTCCAGAAAGCTATAATAAGTAATAGAGATTTGAGTTTGACTTATCTTGGTTTTAATGATTTAATTGTTAGATCAAAATGGATACTTGTATTGGCATTAGAAGAAGTTGGATGAAATGGATAAGTCATCTGGAATTTTAATTGGATGAATAATATGTGTTTGGCTTCTCTATTGGGCTGGGCCTCTATTAGGCACATCTCAATTATTCATCTTCACTTGTTGCTCAACACATCACTCAACAGACATCTCTTGATTGAATCTAGGCCCTTCATCTACTACTTAGCAGAGAAGCCAGGTCCTGAGCTCAGGTAGCACAAGAAAATATGTTTTGATAATTAAAGGTAATCTTTAGGAGTTAGAGGTAACACCGGTGGAAGATGTCATGCAACAGTAAATTGCCTAAGATGTAATTAATATATACAGTGAACAGTTATAAATTCCCCTGGATTGAATGCATAGAGGGTATCAATTGGGCATGGAAATGAGTCACTCTGTGAGATCCTTGTTTCTGACTCAACTTAGTTATGACTCACGCTGAACTGTTGCCTTAATTAAGCCAAGTGAGCATATGAACTTGACATTTTATATTGCTAGTGTGACTTTTTTTATGTGTGTTTATATTGTTTATGTATGAATAATCTGATACACAAACATATTAATTCATAATTACTTCAAAAATGTGGATATACAAATATGCAATATATTGTTATCATTTTTAAGCTGGCTTTTTAGGTCATCTCAAAGTAAAATAAATCAATCCAGTTTGTACCAATAGATACTGGACTTGACTTTGCTCAACTACACCATTTTTGATTATATATTCATGTAATTTTTGGATTTTATGTTCCATTACCAGATGCATCCTGCAGCATGGCAAATGATGGAATATTTTGTTTATAAAGTAAAAAATTGAATTGAATATTTTCCTATCAATATAGATTCCACTGCATTTAATTGTCACCATGCACTAGCATGAACTTGATACGGTGTTTAGGAAATCCCTATGTTGTTTAATTGTCACTATGCACTAGCATGGACTTGATACGGTGTTTAGGAATTCCCTATGTTGTTAATAAAAAAAGTGGCATATGTGCTGTCGTAGTCCAGAAATATTATCATAATGTCTCTGTTCTTTCGTTGAAAAGATTTTTGTCCATCAGATACTGGCTTAAATTTGAATGGTTGAGACTTCCATGTTGACTTGAGTTCCAAATGGAACCCAAGACTGTGGGATGTTCAATCAAATTTCAGCACAAGAATAAAGACTAAAGATTGTGCTCCAAGCTTCTTCTTTTTTTCTCTCTTTAAACACAATAAACTGATAGGCATAACCCAAGACAGTTAAGAAGCTGGCTCCAGAATAGTTTGCTATCGATCTGCTTGGACTAAAAGGAACCACCTTTGCTTCAGGGTACCCTCAGTCTGTGTAGAGGATAGTTTGAAACAACCTTCTAATTGTAAGTATGATATTAAAATGGTGCATTTTCGACGAAATCAGTCAAGTAATTGGTTTTCTCTGATATCTGAATCACATGAGATGTCCATTTAACACATTGAGCATAACACAGTGAATGCATATGTGGGGTGCATGAAGGAAAGTTGGAAACTGCTTCTTGTTTATAGCAGGTACAAGTTGTATAGCGAGTCAATCAAGTGAGCAATTGACAGTTCTGGGAAAGTGGAACTGTAAACTAGGAACCTTGACTTTGGGGAAGCCAAGAAAAATAAACTGCATGATCTAACAATTTATTTTGAGCCTCTCCAGATTTGAATTGTCCTTCACCATGATTAAAATAAAATCATTCTGTCAGCCTGTGGTTTTTAATCCCTGTATGATTTTAGCTTTACACAAAGGAATGTTCACGCATAACACCATTGTTGGGCCTGCACCTAAAGCTTATAATACTTATCAAAAAGTCGGTTTCTTGATATGATATTGGAGCCTCTTAAGACTAAATGGTCGAGTCCATGCTTACCATTATTCTTCAAGTTGAATTAAATTACATTCATCAAAAGATACATGTGGATGTCTGTCATGTCCATTTTTCAAGCTGAAAAGCTTCTGCATGATGGGATGTTTAGGCTTTTGGGCTTTCAAATAACAATTTATGCTTCCCATATATTTGCTTGCTTGGTAATAAGTTCTGTAGAATAAGAGTCTATTTGGATTGGCTTTTTTTAACTTCTGATTTTAATTTTAAAAAGAACTTTATACAAAAATTAACTGTTTGGATTGGCGTTTTGCAAAAGGAGAAGCACTTTTAGAAGCTAAAATCTTGCATGTTTTTAGAAGTAGATAGGGGATGCTTTTCTTTTTAACTTTTGCTTCTAATTTTCCTTTTCTTAGAAACCAATCCAAACAGGCCCTGAGTTCCGTAGTAATGAGTAATTGTCAATCATTTTCTTTTATCTTTAAAAGAGATATAGCAGTTTAGTGGTTGTTTCGTTTTCTCTTCATTTATTCTACCTTACATTTCTAGTATAATGACTATACAGATTTAAAACAACCATTCTGAAAAACCAAGAACTCTTTTCGACAACATTTTCTTGCTTCTATTTCCATATTAAGTATTTTGAAAATTAAAATATCTGTTTTCGAATTTTTCTCTATGAAGTATGAGCCCATGACCCAATGATTTTACCACTTTCTTTGTATGCCTTTGGAAAGTTAACTAGAGCTTCGGAGGCAAGGATAGAACTTAGGGGAAAATTAATGTCCATAAATGATTCTTATAAGATGATTTTTATATAAAGTCAGAAAAAATTATTAACAGGATTCTTTTGAAGAACTTATAAGGATGGTATAATAATAATATTCATTGGTTATTGAAGGGAGTTCTACAGCTTTTAGTGTTACTGATACGCTATAATTTAAGGTTTTTATCAGTTGGCTACACATTTGCTTGCTATTTGTAAGATACCCAACAAGTCCACCTTGAATTCCACTAGTTCCATAACCTGTTGAGGGATCATTTTCTTCACAAAACTTTTATAATAAATGTGGGGTGTTGGGATTTTTGTAATTGCCACATTAATGTGGTAATACAACTAATAGCTTATGTAGTATGCTTTTGTTAAGATTAGTGATGTCAATGGCTTATGGCGGTTCACGGCGGCAAGGACAAAAAAAGATTATGGCAGATGGCATGGCGGCTGTCGTTTGAAGGCATGGAGGATTGTTTTTATTTAAAAAAAAAATTGTAAAATTAAATATATCAAAATCAAATAATAAACATTTTAGCAACATTTTCATTAATAATAATAACGTAAAACCAACTAAACACCATCATATTTAAGACTAACATCGTAACTCAAAAGATGGTAAAGAGGAGTAACAAGAATTTGGGATTTTTCATTTTTTCAGGGATTTTGGGAGTTAAAAAGATAAATGTGCCCTTTTTAAAGAATCAATTTGGTTTTTTTTTTTATTTAGGCTAGGGTGAGATGGTAAAAATGGGAAAAAAGTCTATATGACTACACCTATGAGCCATGGCTGCCATGTATATCATGGTTGTCATGGTGTTGCTTTGTGGAACCGCTAGGCCATGGGGTGTTTTATGGCTTAGAGGTGCCACCAGGCAGGCCATGGGGTGTTTCATGGCTTAGAGGTGCCGCCATGGCCCTGCCATTGACAACAGTGGTTAAGATGTCATTCAGACCACTCTGTTTAGGAGAACTATAACCTAAACCTACATTTTCTTTTCCTTCTCTAACCTGTAAGTTATTTTTGGGCAGATGTTCAGTATGCCTTTTGGACTACCAACAAGAAGATAGGCTTCAACAGATACCTGCATGCAGCCATACGTTTCACATGAACTGCATTGATCTTTGGCTTGCCAACCACAGAACTTGCCCTCTCTGCCGCTTGTCTCTATCTGCTAAATCTTCAGAGATGCCTAATATACAGGTGAATTGACTAAAATACCCCTTAGAGCTATGTGGTTATTCTGTTTATAATTGAACGTAATAAGCATATATATATATATATATATGAAGGGAGTAGCCACATTATACATAAGGGCATTTTGATCATTTCTCTTAGTGTGGCAGCCAGCTGCCTGGAAATTTATCTTTTTCATGCTCTATGGTGTTTTATTCTAAATTGAGAAAAATTGTTTTTTGCTTTCTCGCACTATTACTAATTCCAAAAAGGATCTTAACGTTTTAAACTGGACAAAATGAACCCTCATATTTCGAGCTCACATTTCAAGCTAAGAACAAAAGTGGACTTTATTAAGATGTTTTTTTTTTTGTCTGTGTGAAAGGTTTATTTTTGTTCTAAGCTTGAAATGTAAGGGTTTTTTTTTCTAAATTTTAAAACCCTACAATAGTTACCCCATATTTATATCATCTTATCACTTGTATAATTACTATTTGGTCAGGGCAATTGCTCAAGTATCATGTGTTATTATCCTCAATATTATCTTACACTGTTTATGTGCTCTTCATTAATGTATAATCAAAATTTTCTCAGACAAAATTTTTTATCTTTGTATTCCAGTTCCAAGACTCAAAGAAATAGTAATCTGTCAACGTATCTATTTTCAGGTTTAATCTTACCCTGTATCCTATTTTGCTGAATAACACTTTCAGGAGATAGATCATGATACTAATAATGAAGAAACGTCAAACGTTCAATCCTCTGAATTAAGACCGACAAGGCATCCAGATGTCGGAGTTCATCAGAATTGGTCCGGTGAAGCTGAATGCAGTGCAAACTGCAGTGATCTTGAAAGAGGAAATACAAGGGAACAATTACAAGAAGCTTGAGAAGACATGAGGAGCTATTCTTGGTAACTTCCTTTGTTTCATTGCGGTAGCTTTGTCTCTCTGTCTTTCCATAGAAGTATTCTGTATCATTAATCAACAAATATATTTCTAATTGTTTCCCAGACAAGTCAAAGATTACATGAAATTATACCATTATGGGGCTAATTCTTATATTGACTATGATTTTGCCTAAAACATTGAGCTTGAAGGCCTTCTAATTGGTGGATGCCAGTGGTTATTTCATTTAGAGCCCGTTTGGATTAGTTTCTAAAAATTAAAAAATAAAAAGAAAAAGAAAAAGTATTTTTTTACCTTTTTTTAAAAATAAGATTTTAATTTTTGAAAATATTTTTATTTTTCTAAAAAAATTAACTTAAACAGTAAATTTTATTTAAAATATTTTTTAAATTAAAAATAGAAATAAATTGACAAAAATTAATTTAAAAGTAGGGGAAGCCCAACATTTCCAGTTCTTGAATTGGCTAAGCTCCACTGTCTATTTATGTGGAATTTAATCTATTTCAACCTTTGGAGTTGCATCTGCTTTAGTTTCTGAAACCACCCTTCTTGAAAATGAAAATTCTCATCGTCAGATGCATCTCTGTAGATTGAGAGACACAACAAAGTCAAGTCCTTGATTTCTGGGATTATTATTTCACACAGAAGTTTGTGAATATAGACAACTTTTACTCTTGTACCAAACATGACAATTTTTGTATCATTAGAGGCGTGTGTAACTGTATTTTTTATTTTTTTTTTGAATTAGAAAAACAGAGAAAAAAGCTGGCTGACGTAGACAAGGAAATCAATCTTGATCAGGGGAATTTATAGATGATAAATTAGCTGTATGGCAAGGAAATCCATCTTAATTAAGGGGATTTTTATAGATGAAATATCACTTTCATTTTTATTTTGAGTAAATCATATTATTCTTAATTTGACATTTTAATTTAATTTTTATGTATTATGTGAACAAACAGTTCTAACTCACTTTATTGCGTGGGTCCTATTATTACCCTCTTAATGATATTTGTAACTCTCCGTGAAAGGAATCGTTGTGCAGACATTGTTGCTAAGAAAGGAGCCACGATGGATGAGCCTTGGGTCTTTTTCCAAGACACTTCTGCTGAGGTTTTGCTCCAAGTGTACATAGATGCATGCAGCGGGTGTTTTATTCCTAAGGAGCTAGTCTCTAGTTCCTTTTCTTTCTTTCTTACTTTTTTTTTTGCCACTTTTGTACCAAATAAAAAAGAGGAGTGCATAGCAATCACCATCGTATATAAACATAAAAATATAAAAGCAAGCAAGTGCCTAATAATTTTGAAAAGATAACGCAAGATATTATTTTTTACAAATTAATTAGAGTAAATTTTTATTTTGTTATCTCACATTTAAAATTTTAATTAATTTGATATATTATATTTTAAGTTTATTAATTTGATTTTTTATATTTTGAAGTATATATCAACTATTGGTCATTTTAATATTTTTCAGTGGTTTAAATTATTCGCCAAACCCATAAATAATAACTGGTATCGATAAATTTAAAGGATAAATTTAATTGAGGTGTAAAGATTAAATTGATAAGTTTAAAGTATATAAGATAAAATTAATTAAAATTTTAAATGTAAAATACTAAAATAAGTATTTATTCAATTAATTAATTATAAGTTTTATAAACTATTTTGAAATTTGACCCACAATTTAACTTTGCTAATAAAGAAGGGTACATTGATATTCCAAATAATTAGGAGAATTGTAACACTCATAAGTAAAGATATTTATAGAATGAAAGTTAAATGGATATGTACATGATAAGTTTCCATAAAAAAAAAGAAAAGTAGATGATAAGTTGAAAAATAAAGGAAGCGGCAACACTTGGATAATTCTATTTTATTTCTATTTGTCACCTTTAGGAAAGAGAGTTTTCTTTTTCTTTTTAAATTTTAACAACTTTCATAATTTTTTACTTTTAATTCTTCCCCAAGAAAACTATTATTGGTATGGGCTTGACCTAGTCTTTATCTCTCTCTAAACCTCTTTTTAAGAAAGGATAAAATCTCTTATGACACTACATATCTTAATTTATACTATAATTTTATAATTAATTAAAATTTATTAATTATTTATTATTATATTAAGTATTTATCAATTAATAAATAAATATTAATTAATTAATATAAATAAGACACCTAATAATTTATACTAATAAAACTTAAAAAGTAATCCTCGACTTGGTCAACAAAAGGATTAAAATCCTCTACTATTATACAAAGCCTAACCACATATACTCAAACTGAAAACATTATACAAAACCTAACCTTGTACAAGATCACATTTATTCCTTCAAAATCCTCTACTATATGCTCTTGCTCTCTCTCTCTCTATATCTAACTACACTTTATTGATACTCTTTCACACTATTTTCTTTCAAATTATTTGTCAGTGAAGATAAATATTAATGTGTAAGCTAGCATGCTTTTGTAGCTTTAGGAATATAACTACGTTAAAATTTACTAAAAAAAAATTTGATAACATTATCGTCTTATTTTACTTAAATTAAATTAGTTATGAGTTAAATGATTTAATAATAAATTCGTATGTTAGTGATCAATACTAAAAAATTATTTATAAAAATTAATTTCTTTCTAAATCATGATATATAAAATGCCAAAACTTATTAATAAAACGTCAAATCATATTGAAAAAATGTTAAAATACACTAGCAGTAGGTCAATGCATATCAGTTTTGGCTAAAATGTTAAAGTATATTAACAAAATGCTAATTTTATAAGTGTATGACATAATATCAAATTATTTAATCAAAAAGTCAAGAAATATAGCATTTTGACTCTATATTGATATTTTTTTAAGGTTTTGTTTTGTCTTATAAGAAAAACTCATTTTTATAAATAATTTTCAATCAAAACCTATTTTAATCAAAATCCCAAAATATACCATATATTGCATAACTAACAAGCAATTGGCATTATCTTTCTTGTACTCTATTTCTTCCGTGAAAACGAGTGCTTTAAATTTTTCTGTTCAACATTAAACAATAATATGATTCAGAAAAAAAAAATAAAGTTAAACTATAATATCAATTCTGTTATCTATTATTTATTATTTGAGTGTTTGGCACGTAAAAAAGAGTCAATCTAGAATTACGTGAGAAACATGCTCTCTAAGATAATTTACATGTATTAACCTATTTTTCATCCTCTAAAGAAAATTCTTGTGTGGTGCACAACCCAAGCCGTCTCTCTATTAAAACCACTCACAGAAAGCCACGCTTTCGCACATTGATAATGGAGCTGTGGTTCATTGTGCTTGTATCCCTGTGCGTCTCTGTTTTGCTCAAATCAATTCTAAGCCTTGTTTGGCATAATCGATTACCTCCTGGTCCTCTCTTCATCCCCATCATCAGCACCCTCTACTGGATTGGCAAATCATTTGCCGACATCGAACCGATTCTCCGAAATCTTCATGCCAAACACGGTCCTATTGTTAGTATCCGTGTTCTCTCTCGTCCATCTATCTTCATAGCTGATCGAACCCTGGCCCACCAAACCTTAATCCAAAACGGCGCCGTCTTCTCCGATCGCCCCAAGGCCCGTCCGATTAATAAACTGATTAGCAGCAATCAGCATAACATCAGCTCCGCCGCCTATGGCCCCTTGTGGCGCCTTCTCCGCCGCAACCTCACTTCTGAGATTCTGCACCCATCACGGGTCAAATCCTTCTCGGGTACCCGCAAATGGGTCTTAGATGTTCTTCTCAACCGGCTCAAAGCAGATTCAGAATCCGGAAATCCGGTTCGGGTCGTTGACCATTTTCAATACGCTATGTTCTGCTTGCTAGTATTCATGTGCTTTGGTGAAAAACTCGAGGACAAGAAGATAAAAGATGTGGAACGTGTTCAGCGTCGTTTACTTGTGGAATTCAGCAAATTCAATATCCTCAATTTTTGGCCCAGAGTCACCAAGGTATTTTTTCGTAAGCGTTGGGAGAAATTGTTGCAGCTAAAGAAGGAACGAGAAGATGTGTTGGTTCCATTAATCATAGCAAGTAAGCAAGCTAAGGAAGAAAGATTGAGCAAGGCAAAACAAGAGAAAGACCCAGTTGAATTAACTGTTTCATATGTTGATACTTTGCTGGATTTGGAGTTACCTGAGACTGAGGAGAAGCTCAGGCTTGATGAAGATGAAATCGTCACTTTATGCGCCGAGTTTCTGAATGCCGGAACAGACACAACCGCAACTGCAATGCAGTGGATTATGGCAAATTTGGTGAAATACCCACATATCCAAGAGAGGATTTTACAGGAAATCAAAGAGGTAATGGGTGATAGAGAGGAAAAGGAAGTGAAAGAGCAAGATTTGGACAAATTGCCTTATCTCAAAGCTGTGATTTTGGAGGGTTTAAGGCGACACCCACCTGGGCACTTTGTGTTGCCTCATGCAGTGACAGAAGATGTGATTTTGAATGATTACTTGGTCCCTAAAGATGGGATGATAAATTTCATGGTGGCAGAGATGGGGTGGGACCCAAAGGTGTGGGAAGATCCCATGGCATTCAAGCCAGAGAGGTTTCTGAAAAATGGAGATGAACCAGTAGATTTTGATATAACTGGGAGCAAAGAGATCAAGATGATGCCTTTTGGAGCAGGGAGGAGGATCTGTCCTGGTTATAATTTGGCAATGCTCCATTTGGAGTATTTTATTGCCAATTTGGTGTGGAATTTTGAGTGGAAGAAGCCTGCAAATGAAGCTGAGATTGATTTGTCAGAGAAACAGGAGTTCACTATGGTGATGAAATTCCCATTACGGTCTCGTATATCTCCAAGGATTTAGACTCTCGTAGCTCATCAATTTTCTCTACTTGGCTAAGATCAATAATTAACTCTACTTGGCTATTATCTACATATGATTTGTGGATGTGCTTAGTTTGAGCAATTTTTTTCTTTTTTAATTTTGGTATTTAACTATGATAGTTTCATCTAGCAGTATAATAAAATTTTCATTCAAAAATGAATCATTTTGCAATTCTTATGTTCGATGACTCCTTTCTCAGTTACTAAATATAAGATGACTTATAAAAGAAAAGTTTGATTTATTTTATGAGACAATTTATTAAAAAATTAAAAAAATATTTATTTTTTTATATTAATTGTTATGTACGGGGAAATATGTATATTAAGTATAAGAATATGTAACATGTATTTTTATTAATTGTTTAATTATTAAAATAAATGAGAATAAAATTAAAAATATATAATATCTTTTTAAAAAATAATTATATTTTTTAAAAAAATATGTAAATTAATTAAGTACATCCTAAGAGTAATTACTATTATAATCTTTATTGTTCTTCAAGTACAATGAACGAAACTATTTAACGGGTACGGTTTAAGTTTCAATTTTGTCGTGTAGAAGATGGATAAATACTAACTCCTCGATGAGGTCTTTATGGCATATCTTGAATAGTACGATTTTTTTTTTTTTTTTCAGCTTAAACATTTTTGCTGACAAAAAGTTATTGTGAATTACAACAGAAGTAATATGGGAGAGACTATATCAATATGAACAAGGTTTCTATTTACTCTTTTTTTTTTTTTTTCTTTTGTTATTGATAGGCTTTTTTACTAGTATATACTAGTTTTAAAAAATATTTTATTAATATATACTAGTATATATCAGTTTTAAAAATTCTTTTCTTGATGACAAAGAAGTTGTGTCATAATAATTTTTTTATTTTTTAATATTAAATGGAAGTTCGTTTCCCTTATATTTTTTGTTAATTTTTTATTTGTAATATTAATTCAAATAACAATTAATAAATTTAAAATAGTAAATAAATGATTAATTAATAAAAATAAATCAATAAATAATAAAATAGAAAGTAACATAATAAATATTTAATTAAATATAAATAAATTAATTAATTAAATAAAAATAAATAAGGTACACTATTAAGGTAGGTATGATAAGCAGTGTTGTAGATGTCATAACATCTTAAAAGCTTAAATTATATACCATAATCATTAATAACTTAAATCTTAAATAATTAACTTTAAATTGAAAAAAAATTATAATTTAAGGTTTGTAGTTTAGAGTTTTATAATTTAAGGTTAATTATTTAAGATTTAGGTTATTAAGATTTATGATATAGAGTTTTAGACTTTGAAATTTATGAATTTGACAAAACAGTGCCATGAATTCTACAACAATCAATGTATATATTTATTTATTAATAATAATTTTTGTTTTAAATTTTCTAATTTATATTTAAATATTTTCATTTTTTTTTTTTTTTTTATTAATTAATATTTAAATCTATATACTTTTCAATTAAAAAAGAAGTTAGGAAAGTTGTATTATGGTAATACAACTTTTTGACAAAAGTAGTATTATTGTGATACGACTTTTGAAAAAAAAAATGTAGTATATATCAATAAATACTTTTAGATTTAGTATGTTTTGGTAATTTTTTTTTAAAATTGGTTTATACTAGTAAAAAAACTGTTATTGTATCTATTGTAAAAAATAGATTGAGAGAATGAGAGAAAGTATAATGCCTCAGAGAAAGAGATCTTTAATCATTTACTAAAAGTTTATTTATATACAAAGTAAGTAAAATTTTAGGAGAATATTTTATGGGTATCCAAAAATTAAAATATTTTAACACTCTCTCCTTGGATACCTATTACCAAAGAATGTCTTGTTAAAAACTTAATTAAAAAAAATCCTATGGGACAAAAACCTAGGGAGAAAAAAGAGTATACAATTCTTTGCATACACAATCAGATCCACCTCTTAAAAACCTTATCAAAAATACCTAATGGAAAAATATAATTAAGGAAAAAAGAGTACAATGCGTATATCAGTTGAGATCTTGAGTCGATGAAGGCCAATATCGTGTGTAAGCTTTTCAAATGATGCAGTAAGAAGTATTTTGGTGAACAAATCTGGTAGGTTGTCACATAACGGATTTGTTGAATGTCTATGTCACTATTTCACTTGCTTGTTTTATTTAGGCTAGGGTGAGATGGTAAAAATAGGAAAAAAGTCTATATGACTACACCTATGAGCCATGGCTGCCATGTATATTATGGGTGTCATGGTGTTGCTTTGTGGAACCGCTAGGCCATGGGGTGTTTTATGGCTTAGAGGTGCCACCATGCAGGCCATGGGGTGTTTCATGGCTTAGAGGTGCCGCCATGGCCCCGCCATTGACAACGGTGGTTAAGATGTCATTCAGACCACTCAGTTTAGGAGAACTATAACCTAAACCTGCATTTTCTTTTCCTTCTCTAATCTGTAAGTTATTTTTTGGGCAGATGCTCAGTATGCCTTTTGGACTACCAACAAGAAGAAGATAGGCTTCAACAGATACCTGCATGCGGCCATACGTTTCACATGAACTGCATTGATCTTTGGCTTGCCAACCACAGAACTTGCCCTCTCTGCGGCTTGTCCCTGTCTGCTAAATCTTCAGAGATGCCTAATATACAGGTGAATTGACTAAAATACCCCTGAGAGCTATGTGGTTATTCTGTTTATAATTGAAAGTAATAAGCGCATATATATATATATATATATATATGAAGGGAGTAACCACATTATACATAAGGGCATTTTGATAATTTCTTAGTGTGTCAGCCAGCTGCCTGGAAATTTATTGTTTTCATGTTCTGCGGTGTTTTGTTCTAAATTGAGAACAACTCTTTTTACCCTCTCATACTATTATCAATTCCAAAAAGGATTTTAATGTTTTAAACTGAACAAATAGACTCTTATATTTCAAGTTAAGAATAAAAGTAGACTTTATTGAAGTATTTTTTGTCTGTACAAAATGTTTACTTTTGTTTTAAGCTTGAAATATGAAGATTTATTTTGTCTAATTTAAAACATAAGGTTTTTTTAGAATTGGTAATAGTGTGAGGAAGCGAAGAAGAGTTTTTTTTCTAAATTTTAAAACCCTACAATAGTTACCCCATATTTATATCATCTTATCACTTGTATAATTACTATTTGGTCAAGGCAATTGCTCAAATATCATGTGTTATTATGCTCAATATATCTTACACTGTTTATGTGCTCTTCATTAATGTACAATCAAAATTTCCTCAGACAAAAATTTTTATCTGTGTATTCCTGTTCCAAGAGCTCAAAGAAATAGTAATCTGTCAAAGTATCTATATTTTTAGGTTTAATCTTACCCTGTATCCTATTTTGCTGAATAACACTTTCAGGAGATAGATCATGATACGAATAATGAACAAACATCAAACGTTTAATCCTCTGAATTAAGACCGACAAGGCATCCAGATGTCGGAGTTAATCAGAATTGCGCCGGTGAGGCTCAATGCAGAGCAAACTGCAGTGATCTTGAAATAGGAAATACAAGGGGACAATTACAAGAAGCTTGAGAAGATATGAAGAGCTATTCTTGGTAACTTCCTTTGTTTCATTGCAGTAGCTTTGTCTGTCTTTCTATAGAAGTATTCTGTATCATTAATCAACAAATATATTTCTAATTGTTGCCCAGATAAGTCAAAGATTACACGAAATTATACCATTATGGGGCTAATTCTTATATTGACTATGATTTTGCCTAAAACATTGAGCTTGAAGTCTTTTCAATTGGTGGATGCCAGAGGCTCCTTTATTTTAGAACCTGTTTAGATTGGCTTTTAAAAATTAAGAAGTTAAAATAAACAACAGAAGTAAAAGTTAAAAGGAAAAATATTTTTATTTATTTTTTTAAAAAATAAAATTTTAATTTTTAAAAGTATTTTATTTTTTATAAAAAAATTATCTAAACAGTAAATTTTATCAAAAATTTTTTTTTGAAAATTAAAAATAAAAGTAAGTTGACAAAAATTAACTCTTAAGTAGGGGATGCCCAACATTTCCAGTTCTTGAATTGGACTGTCTATTTATGTAGAATTCAATCCATTTCAACCTTTGGAGTTGCATCTGCTTTAGTTTCTGAAACCACCCTTCTTGAAAATGAAAATTCTCATCATCAGATCCATCTTTGTAGATTGAGAGACACAGCAAAAGTCAAGTCCTTGATTTCTGGGATTAATATTTCACACAGAAGTTTGTTAATATAGACAACTTTTGCTCTTGACCCAAACATGAGAATTTTTGTATCATTAGAGGCGTGTGTGTAACTGAATAATTTTTTTCTTTTTTGAATTAGAAAAACAGAGAGAAAAGCTGGCTGACGTAGATAAGTTGTATGACAAGGAAATCAATCTTGATAAGGGGAATTTATAGATCATAAATTATGAGTCGTGATGATAACTGGATATGCTGTACAATACCGTGAAAAATACTTTAAGAAATATTTTTAGTTGATTCCATACCTTCTTTTTGTGGAACAAAACAATGAGATTCTCATGAAAAATCATGAGTCATGTCCAATATGTACTAATCTATTTCTTTAAGTGAATGTAGTAGCACATGACCATTATAATTATAGGCACACTTGTAGTCATTTTCATGGCCACAGTCATGGATGTAGTCGTGGTTGTTGACATGGCCATAGATATAGTGGTACTAATAGCATAATTTTAACTCAAAAGGGGAAAAATGAAAAGGAAAAAGTTGGGCAAGTGGCAAGTAAATAAAAATACATGTTATTGCTGTGGTGATAAAGGCCATTGGGCTTATACACGTACGTCAAAGCATCTTGTTGAGTTCTTTGCCAACCCGAATGAAAATTGATCACTTAATTGGTGATGAGATCATTCAAAAATGAACTTGGTATTGAACATTGTTTTAATGAATTTTCTTTACTTTGAGCAATAAAGAATATACTTGTAAGGTTATTATATTTCAAGCACATTGTTTCACATTTCATTTTATTTTAAGAAAAAAAAAAATTTCTCATATTGATTATTTACACTTCTTGTTATGTCTTAACTATAGTGTGTAACCGATTTTTTTCTTTTTTCTTTTTTTAGTTATGAGACGAGATCTTATAGAGTTCAACTGACTATTTTTTTAATTAGAAAAACAGAGAAAAAAGCTGGCTGACGTAGATATGTTGTGTGACAAGGAAATCAATAGATGATAAATTATGAGCCGCGATAATAACTGGATATGCTGTATGGCAAGGAAATCCATCTTAATTAAGGGGATTTTTATAGATTACTCTACTCGTCTACTTTATTTTCAAGAAAGAGATTAATTTTTCTTTTCTTTTAACATGAAATATCTTTTTCATTTTTATTTTGAGTAAATCATAATATTCTCAGTTTGACATTTTTAATTTAATTTTTATATATTATGTAAAGAAACAGTTCTAACTCACTTTAAGGGTGGGTATTATTATTACCCTCTTAATTATATTTGTAACTCTCCGTAAAAGGAATTATTGTGCAGACATTCTTGCTAAGAAAGGAGCCACGATGGATGAGCCTTGGGTCTTCTGCCAAGACCCTCCTGCTGAGGTTTTGCTCCAGGTGTATACAGATGCATGCAGCGGGTGTTTCTTCCTAAGGAGCTAGTCTCTAGTTCCTTTTCTTTCTTTTTTTTTTTTTCCCCCACTTTTATACCCAAAAAACAGAAGAGTGCATAGCAATCACCATCATATACAAACATAAAAATATAAAAACAAGCAAGTGCCTAAAAATTTTGAAAAGATAATGAAAGATATTATTTTTTACAAATTAATTAAAGTAAATTTTTATTTCATTCTCTTACACTTAAATTCATAAATTTTAAGTTAATTAATTTAATATCTCATATTTTAAAATATATATTAATTATTCATCATCTTAACATTTCTTCGTGATTTAAACTGTCGCCAAATCCATAAATAACAATTGATATTGATAAGTTTAATGAACAAAATTTATACAAATTTTAATTGAAATATGAAGAATAAAATTAACAAATTTAAAGTATAAAAGATAAAATTAAATAAGATTCAAATATAAAATATTAAAATAAATATTTACTCGATTAATTAATTATAAGTTTTATAAACTATTTTTGAAATTTGACCTAAAATTTTAACTTCGCTAATAAAGAAGGGTATATTGATATTCCAAATAATTAGAAGAATTGTAACACTCATCTTTTAACTGTCTTAAATAAATCTATGACGTTCATAAAGGGTACCAAATCAATCATTTGAACCAAATCAATCATTTCATCATCCTCTATTAGAGCAAGCTAACAAAGCACGCCAATGTGGTTGTTAAATGCCATAATGGACTGTTATTTGCTCATATTTCAATTAAAATAACTAAAATCAATTGAAAATGAAAAAACACATACGCGCGCGCGCGCACACACTAAAACAGTGTCATTCTAGTTCTCTCTTTCCTCTTACTATCTGCTCTTGCTCTCTCTCTTAGCTTTGAGGGCCATCGTGTTGGAGTTATGGAGCACTTGAGCAGCATATTAACAGTTCGAGAAATTTAAAAGCTATAACTTCGATTACTCTCAAAAATAAAACAAAGATTCGAGCACCAAATATTTCTAAGATTGCATAGGAGGATGAAGCAAGAGGCTGATGTTGTTAGAGGAGCGGGATTTATTTTGAATCCATGTTGTGTTCTTCATATATTGCAACTAAATTGAAGACATGGAGTGACAATGGAATGAAAAAGCTGAAGTTTCTTCTTCCACGATGGGATTCTCACTTGTGGATTGCCAACAGAAGTTCCAACAGATTGGCTACCATGGATGGGATCTAAACTTCTCTTATCTATCTCTAGTAAAAACAAACAAATAAACCAAAAGAAATGAGTACTATTTAATAGGAATACAATGCTGCTACCAACCCACAAATTGGTTTTGGTCACCATCTTGACAGCCCAAGCATTCCATTCCACTTCATTCTCGCCTTTGCCACAAACATGGATGGGGATGGAAATTACGTAAGTAATTGGGCTCCAAATTTTGTTTTTAGTTGCGCCTCCAAATTTCTTAACCCAAGTATCTCTATTAATTTTGTTTCCAAATATTCAAGGTTGGGAAGAGCATGAGTTAATTTTTTCTTTGGATAATTTTAACAGAGTTAATCATTTTGGAGCCTTTGAACAATAGGAAACGAAGATAAAGGAAGCCACAGTTGGGTGCTTCTGGTCATTAGGTTTTTTAAATTTTAATTCTTAATTCCAGTACAGTCTACCCAAACGACAAGGTAGTGAGCGTTCAGATTTTTTTTTTTTCCTGAAATATAACGTCTCCGACGTGACATTTAACAGTACATGTCAAGTTTTAACGGATATACCAACATATTCCATCATCCAACTTTAATAAAAAAAATAGAAGGATCGATTTAATTCTTTTTATAACATTAAAAAATTTATTTAAGACAATTAAAACTTAAAATAGTTAAAAAATAAAAAATTAAATTGTCTTGACCTCTAACGTAACGGACCTTTGATCTTTACTTACACCCGAGTATTTGCATTTTGAATGTTTCAATTTTAATGCTTTAGTTTTTTTTTTTTTTTTTATAATTCAACTTTTGGTCTCATTATTGTTGTATTTCATCAAAAACTAGTACTAGAAAAAAAAAATAAAAAAAGCTACACTTTCACACTATTTTTTTGTCTTTTAGTGTAGGTATTTGGCTTTATAATAGAAGTGAGCTTAATTTCGTTAAGAGATAAAATATAATTATGATTATTTTTATTTTTAATATGTTCTCTCCTATAAGCTTGAACCCTAAAAAATTACAAAAGCTTTTTAATTACTAAACTCAATTTGCTTACTAACTATTGAGCTACACCTCATTGATACTCTTTTACACTATTTTCTTTCAAATTATTTGTTAGTGAAGATAAATATTAATGTGCAAGCTAGAATGCTCTTATAGCCTTAGGAATGTAGTTATATTTAAATCTGGAGTTTTGTTGCCTTTATCATTTTATTTAACTAAAACTGAATTAGTTATTAATTAGAGGACTTGATAATAAATTTATATCGTACAAATGTCAGTAGTCAATGCTAAAAATTTATTTATGAAAATTAATCTCTTTCTAAATGATGATATATATATATATATATATATATATAATGCCAAAACTTATTAATAAAACGTCAAATTATGTTGAAAAAAATGTTAAAATACACTAACAATAGGTCAATGTATATTAGTTTTGGCTAAAATGTTCAAATATATTAACAAAATGCTAAATATATACGTATATGACAAAATGTTAAATTATTTAATCAAAAAGTAAAGAAATATAGCATTTTGGCCTTATATTGATTTTTTTTAAGGTTTTGTTTTCTCTCATAAGAAAAATCATTTTTATAAATAATTTTCAATCAAAACCTATTTTAGTCAAAATCCCAAAAAAAAATCCCAAAATGTACCATATATTGCATAACTAACAAGCAATTGGCATTATTTTTTTCTATTTCTATTTGTCTACTCTATTTCTTCCGTGAAAGGGAGTGATTTCAATTTTTCTGTTCAACATTAAACAATAATATCATTCACAAAAAAAACATAATATCAATTCTGCTCTCTATTATTTATTACTCGAGTGTTTGACACGTAAAAAAAGTGTCGAAATAAGTCAGAAACTTCCTCCCTAAGATAATTTACATGTATTAACCTATTTTTCATCCTCTGAAGCCACGTGTCAAGGAAAGTTCTTGTGTGAGGGACAAGCCTCGTTTGCGACCTGCCGTCTCTCTATTAAAACCACTCAGAGAACTGGTTTACTTCAGCTTTTGTTGTGTTGACCCTGAAAATGGAGCTGTGGTTCATCGTGCTTGTATCCCTGTGCGTCTCTGTTTTGCTCAAATCACTTTTAAGCCTTGTTTGGTATAATCGATTACCTCCTGGTCCTCTCTTCGTCCCCATCATCAGCACCCTTTACTGGATTGGCAAATCATTTGCCGACATCGAACCGATTCTCCGAAACCTTCATGCCAAACACGGTCCTATTGTTAGTATCCGTGTTCTCTCTCGTCCATCTATCTTCATAGCCGATCGAACCCTGGCCCACCAAACCTTAGTCCAAAACGGCGCCGTCTTCTCCGATCGCCCCAAGGCCCGTCCAACTAATAAACTGATTAGCAGCAATCAGCATAACATCAACTCCGCCGCCTATGGTCCCTTGTGGCGCCTCCTCCGCCGCAACCTCACTTCTGAGATTCTGCACCCATCACGGGTCAAATCCTTCTCGGGTACCCGCAAATGGGTCTTAGACGTTCTTCTCAACCGGCTCAAAGCCGATTCAGAATCCGGAAATCCGGTTCGGGTCGTTGACCATTTTCAATACGCTATGTTCTGCCTGCTACTATTCATGTGCTTTGGTGAAAAACTCGACGACAAGAAGATAAAAGATGTGGAACGTGTTCAGCGTCGTTTACTTGTGGAATTCAGCAAATTCAATATCCTCAATTTTTGGCCGAGAGTCACCAAGGTATTGTTTCGTAAGCGTTGGGAGAAATTGTTGCAGCTAAAGAAGGAACGGGAAGATGTGTTGGTTCCATTAATCAGAGCAAGTCAGCAAGCTAAGGAAGAAAGATTGAGCAAGGCAAAACAAGAGAAAGACCCAGTTGAATTAACTGTTTCATATGTTGATACTTTGCTGGATTTGGAGTTACCTGAGACTGAGGAGAAGCTCAGGCTTGATGAAGATGAAATCGTCACTTTATGCTCCGAGTTTCTGAATGCCGGAACAGACACAACCGCAACTGCATTGCAGTGGATTATGGCAAATTTGGTGAAATACCCACATATCCAAGAGAGGATTTTACAGGAAATCAAAGAGGTAATGTGTGATAGAGAGGAAAAGGAAGTGAAAGAGCAAGATTTGCACAAATTGCCTTATCTCAAAGCTGTGATTTTGGAGGGTTTAAGGCGACACCCACCTGCGCACTTTGTGGTGCCTCATGCAGTGACAGAAGATGTGATTTTGAATGATTACTTGGTCCCTAAAGATGGGATGGTAAATTTCATGGTGGCAGACATGGGCTGGGACCCAAAGGTGTGGGAAGATCCAATGGCATTCAAGCCAGAGAGGTTTCTGAAAAATGGAGTTGAACCGTTAGATTTTGATATAACTGGGAGCAAAGAGATAAAGATGATGCCTTTTGGAGCTGGGAGGAGGATTTGTCCTGGTTATAATTTGGCAATGCTCCATTTGGAGTATTTTATTGCCAATTTGGTGTGGAATTTTGAGTGGAAGAAGCCTGCAGATGAATCTGAGATTGATTTGTCAGAGAAACAGGAGTTCACTATGGTGATGAAATTCCCATTACGGTCTCGTATATCTCCAAGGATTTAGACTCTCCTAGCTCATCAATTTTCTCTACTTGGCTAAGATCAATAATTAACTCTTCTCACGCCATGGCAACTTTGGATATTTTCTGCATATGATTTGTGGATGTGCTTAGTTTGAGCAATTTTTTTTCTCTTTTAATTTTGGTATTCATCGATGATAGTTTCGTTTAATGGTATAATAAAATTTTTATTCAAAGATGAATCACTTTACAATTCTTATGTTGCGGGATTACTTTCTCTCCTAAGTATAAGACAACTTTTAAAAGAATTTAGTTTATTTTATAAAACAGTTTGTTGAAAGAAATTTTTTTTTTATGTATATCTTTTATATTAATTACTATATATAAAGAGTCTGTACAGTGCGATATAAGAATTTGTAATATATTTTTTCATTAATTATTTAATTATTATAATAAATGAAGATAAAATTGAAAATATAAAATATTTTTTTAAAGATTAAGTGTATTTTTTTAAAATATATAAATTAATTAAGTTTAATTTTGAATTTTGTTGTGAAGAAGATGGATAAATACTAACTTCTCTGATGAGGTCTTTGTGGCATACATTGAATAGTACCAATTTTTTTTCAGCTTAAACATTTTTGTTGACAAAAAGTTATTGTGAATTACACCCGAAGTAATAAGAACAAGGTTTCTATTTAATTTTTTTTTTCCTTTTGTTATTGTTAGGCTTTTCTATTAGTATATACCAATTTTAAAAATATTTTATTAATATATGCTAAATCTAAAAATATTTATTAACATATACTATTATATACTAGTTTTAAAAATTCCTTTCTTGATGACTAAGAAGTCGTATCATAATAATTTTTTATTTTGTAATATTAAATGGAAGTTCGTATGATTATCGTAATCATATGACTTTCCCTTATATTTTTTTGTTAATTTTTATTTGTAATATATTAATTCAAATAACAATTAATAAATTAAAAATATTAAATAAATGATTAATTAATTAATAAAAAAAATAAAAAAAATATAATAAATATTTAATTAACATATAATTAAATTAATTAATTAAATAAAAATAAATAAATGTGCACTATTAAGGTAGGTACCATAAGCAGTGTTGTGTCTAGATTTCATAACATTGGTTTTGCTAAGTCCTTAAATCTTAAAAGCTTAAATTATATATCATAATCCTTAATAACCTTAATCTTAAATAATTAACCTTAAATTAAAAAAATTATAATTTAAGGTTTGTAGTTTAGGATTATATTTTCTTGGTCCTTTTATGGTTTAGAAATTTTTTTATAACGTATGGTTTAGAATTTTAAAATTTGTATTCTTACAGTTTTATAATTTAAGATTAATTATTTAATATTTAGGTTATTAAAATTTATGATGTAGAGTTTTGGTAAAATTTATGAATTTGACAAAACAGTGTCATGTATTCTACAACAATCAATGTATATATATATATATTTTTTATTAATTAATAAGTTTTATTTGAATGTTTTCTAATTTATATTTAAATATTTATTTTATTACCTTTTCATTTTTATTTGTTTTATTAATTAATATTTAAATTTATATACTTTTCAATTAAAAAAGAAGTTAGGAAAGTTGTATTATGGTAATACGACTTTTTGACAAAAGTAATATTATTGTGATATGACTTTTGAGAGAAAAAAAAGTAGTACATATTAATAAATATTTTTAAATTTATTATATTTTACTAATTGACTTTTTTTAAAATTGATATATACCATTAAAAAGCCATTATTGCAAGGAGTGGGAAAAATTTAAATCAAATTATTCCTAGAACTGCTTGAATTTGAACCAATTTGCAAAGTGCTTGTTTTGTTTGGTTTGTAAAATTTTCAAATTGCACGCTGAAATTGGGTTTGTAGTTTAGTCACCTTTGAGATAGAGTATTTCAAGAAAATGGGTCAAGCCCAAAACCACTTAGCCGATTCAAAAGTAAGGACTCAATAAAATTTAGATAATGTCGCTCAGACAACTAGTATAAATAGCCATCAACATCAATGAACATATATGCATTTTATTAGCTTTCTTCATCATCTGACCTGATCACACATATTAACTTGAGCATTGGAGTCTACTCCTCCGACCTCACCCTGCCTTCTTGTTTACAAATTACAAGATATCAACTCGGTTTCATCCCCGTCAGCCTAGATCCTACCTCATTTGAGCTGTGTCCCCAAATTTGTCCAAAACATCTGGTATAGTGAGCATGGATTGAACAGGTGACCTTCAAAGTTTCATTCTGACCTAAACTTGTTGGTCCTCATTTAAACCTTCATGTCTTCATTCCAAGTTGGCACAATAGACCTCCAGCTCAGCCCCAATAAAAATTTGTAGGTTGAGACAAAGAAAATGCAACCTACAGCTTAGCACCTTCCTGAAATAGAACACAAACACTCTTAACTAGTAGACAAGATATCAATTCAAATATTACTTGTCAAAAATTATCTCTTGTACCAGGAGCTTGCCTTGTGGCCCATAAAAGTATACTGTTTAGACCTAAGCATCATGCTTTTGTCAAAGAAGAAATACTTGCTACGCCGCCAATTCTCACAACTCTTCAACCTAGGGATACTCTCTACTTGTCAACAAGAAAATGAGACCGTTAGCTCAGTACTCATAAAGGAGAGCACCAAAAAGTACAAAATCCCATCTATTACACAAGCAGGGCATTGCATGGACTTGAAGTAAGGTACCAACGCATAGAAAAGTTGGCCTATGGCCCCATACATTCAACTAGGTGCTTAAGACCCTACTTCCAAAACCACCTAGTGGTAGAACGAACAAGTTAGTCTTTAAGGTAGATCTTACAAAAGCCAAACCTCTTAGGTTGGTTGTTAGCATTATCCATAGAGCTATCCGATAATGGAATAATATAAGAAATAAGAAAGACCATCAAAGCACAAGTCTTAACAAACTTTCTTATAGAGTTTACTCTCAGGTCAGATACGAAGCCCAATTGTAGAAAAAGAGCTTGGAACTTAGCCAAAGAGCTTGGAGCTTAGAAAAAGAGTTCAAAAAAGAGCTCAGAGCACAACAAAAGAGCTTGAAATGGAGCTCAAAACTTAAACAAAATGCTTAGAGCTTAGAAAAAGAGCTCATAGCTAAGCAAAAGAGCTTGGAAAAGATCTTAGAACTTAGCCTAAGAGCTTTGAGCTTAGACCTCAACAAAAGAGCTTGGAAAGGAGCTCAAAACTTAACCATTGGAGCTCAACAAAAGAGCTTGAAAAGGAGCTCAAAACTTAACCAAAGAGCTTGGAATGGAGCTCAAAACTTGGCCAAAGAGCTCGGAAACGAGCTCAAACTTAACTAAAGAGCTTGGAAGCTTAGCAACTCAATATTCACTTGAACGTTTGATCTCAACAAATCACAGAAGAGCATCAATGGAGTTCCTGAAACCCTTATTTATAAGCAAAGCCCCTTAGGGATCAATGGCTAGGAAGGAACTAGAGGAAAGGTGATTAAATGATAAAAGGCCTACAAACCACCTTGAAAGATTAAAATACGCACCAAAGAAGAGTAATCATTTCACAATAAATTACAACCAAAATAATCATGGTGCATTTAATGAAAAGATAACTTACACTCATGCCTATTATACTTCAAGGCCTGACACTTTTAAAAACTGAATAGACAATAATTAAATTCATGATAAGATAACATGTGTAGAAATGGTTAATGGTAACATCCTAGCTCAAAGGCTTTATTGCATCAAACCTCCAGCTCGAAAGGCTAATGATATGGATCATTTTAGGAAAATGGGTTAAGCCCAAAACTACTCGGCCCTTTTAGAAGTAAGGACTCAATGAAATTACAATAATAACACTTGTACAAATAGTATAAATAACCCTCACCATAAATGAACATGCATGCATTTTATTAGCTTTCATTATCCTCCGACCTCATGACACATATTAACTTGAGTGGCGGAGTCTAGCCCTTTGACCTCATCCTGCCTTCTTGTTTACAAATTATAAGACATCAACTTGGTTTTATCCCCATCAACCTCTATCCGACCTCATGTGAGCTACGTGTCAACCCCCAAATTCATCCACAACAACTTCAAAAACCACTAAAATTGATTTAAATCGATGATACCTTATTGTTGGCACACACTAAGGCTACACACACTAAATACTAAATCCCCAAGCTCCAAATCTCGACATCAAAGTTAAATTTGCTAACTCAAATTTTTTACATTATAGTTGAGGCTCTTATTTGTGTGCAAAAATGGATAAGATCTAAAAGAATTTTTCTTCTCTTGACATTATTTTTTTCTAAAAAAGAAAATATTTTAATTTTGTTTTTATTTTATTACTTAATTTGAATTTAGACATATTAATTACTGTTAGTTCAAGAGAATTTTTATCATTCCCTTAATTGATTTTGATGAGAAAATATTTTAGATTTTATTTGTTGAATTTATTGAAAAATTACTATCTTGCAAATATATATGTTTTATGGTTTTAGAAATACCCCTTCAAGTAAAATTAGTATCTTATTTTTCTTTGGTTTCTAAATTTTTAGTTAAAATATTCAAACCAAAGTGTACCTTTGGATAATTTTAAAAAATATTTTTGGTTAAAATAATTATTCTCCAAAGAGATTTCTATTTTTTTTAGCACTTTATACTTTTTTGTAAAAGTCAACCTTATTTTTTTAATAAATAATATTTTTTCTCACAAACTTGGTGCCCAAGTTTATAATCTGCAGCAACAAATATTTTTTTCCCCATTTTACAAAGTCAACTTGGCATGTGAAAAACAAAACCTGTAGAGACGCAGTCTTCAGACTGCTTGCCTCACTGTAGCAGAAGTTAGCACCAATAAATTATTCAAATTGGATAATTCTGCATTAATCTTGGGTTACATGCTTAATCTGTTGGGTAAAAGAAAAATAAGCCCACTTTATTGGCCCACAAAATTTGTCAAGCATAGGCTCTTTTAGTGTGCAGAATTTGTCTTCACAGGCCTAGTAGTCCAATGGCACTTGCTAAAAAAATCAAGATGAGAAAAATAGTTGGCTCACACTTGTGTCACAAGTGAAAAAAACTAATGAAAAATTACAAGCAAGCCCAACGTGCATCAACCCAAGGAACCACTTTAGAAGAAGAGTCACGAGGATAATACAAAAACACAAATGATAAACTTTACAAAATCAAGTATATTGAGAAGAGAAATACTCCAGTAACAAAATCTGATTAGAATTTTGTCTCCAACAGCTATTTTTCTCAAAGTCTATATAAAGGAGAGGGAGACACACATCTAAAGTGATGAAGAAACAAGAAAGATAAGATATTGCAAATACTCTCTAGAGCTCTCAAAGTTTTCAAGTTCTCTTCTTCATCTTCATACACCAACACTTCTATCTAGGATATTATTTTTGGTGTATTGGGCATATTGGAAAATCTATTGTAATAGCAACACGCTTTTGTGCTTTATTGCTCCATTTCCAAAATATTTCTTTGTAAAGGTTGTTTGCCTTCATACACTTTGTTGTAACTCCAATGAGGGTAGACTTAGTTATTGTTGTAAAGGTTCTTGGTGTATCCTAGAAAACCAAGCTCTGATTGAATTACTAAGAAGCTGTAAGAGGTTATTGGAAGATTGTAAACTAGTCGAGATAGTGAAGAAACTCTCTCAAAGGCATTTGAGAGGAGTGGATTTAGGTCTTTTGACCAAACCACTATAAATCATTGAGTCATTTCTCTTCCCTATATCTTTTTTTCAGCATCTATTTATTTCTAGCTTATTATTTGTGTTGAAGCTTCACTTTGATATGTTATGTTTTACAACTGCAAAGGTATAACAATCAAGCTTTAGCTGTTTTAAACCAAACTTAACATGTGCTTGATTCTAGATCAGACAAAATTTAATTTTACAAAATTTTTTCTAAGTGTCCTATTCACCCCCCTCTAAGACACATTTATTTGCACTTTCAATTACCAATTATCAAGTGATAGAAACTTCAAGTAAAATTGAAAGTTTGGAAGATGAAGAGGAAGAATGCAACTACTAGTGGTGTCAGTTTGGGTAATCTAGCTAGGTGGAATAGTCTGATAGGAAAAATTAGGTTGAGCTGAAAAATATTTTGGATTAACTCTTAAAAGCCTAGTTTGGCTTTAGAAAAGATTGGCCAACACCCACGCGTGGACATATAACTGTATATGCAATAACATGTATATAGCTTTTGTCAAATTTTTATAAATGATTTTGCTTAGTGCATATTCACAAATAATTACGAATGGCAATATAGTTGAGTAAAATAGAGACAAAGAGTATGGTACTCGTTCCCAACCTTTGACAGAAAATTTATTCGACTCTCGATTTTTGCCGCACAATGGCAGTGAGAAGTGAATCCCCGCCCTATCCTTGAGGTGAAAACAAGAAATTTTTCACCATATCAAAGACAAAAATCATTTTATAATTTAAGCATTAGTAATATTCAATGTAAATAAATTATTACAAAAAATACAATTTAAATCAAAATAATCATAAATTTGAATAAATTCATCACAATCAATTTGAAATGCTATTACTATTAGTAAAATCACAGATCATATTTCTCAAATATTTTTCAATTATGATCGATATTCCTAATTAGATATTAGGATTTCCTAAAATCATTAAAAACCAACAAATATTTTCGAACTATTATTAAGAATTGTTTTATTTTGGATTTTCATAGCTGTTAAGAATATATAAATATGTCCTAATTTTTATTTAGGATACTTTTAATCACTATGAACCCCTAGTTTTTCATATGTTTTCTAATGATTTTAAGCCACAAGCATGGACCTTTACAATACTTGCTATAAAGAAAACTAGTTCAAAGCAGTTGCGCTTAATAAAGCACAAAGTGTGACTCCATGTTCCTCAAAACCCAAAGCTCTTACTAATATGTCAATAATGTAAGCAGTACACCAAGTCTTTTAAGAAACATAAGCTATCTCTTACCCCCCACCTGAAAGTTTGCAACATAAATTCAAAATTGACATGCTCATAATGGATTGAAAGTTTGCATATAATTGAAAAAACCCAAAACCCAAAATTTGCACCATTGAAAAAACATTTTATGAATCTCACTTAATAGGGAAAGACATTATAGAGATGCTCCAAAATGGACTATTTATTATATATATCCAAGCAAATGCCCGTTGAATCAAATATATGGATTAAAAGAGGTAAAAATCAACTATATAACAAACCCGAAACTCAAGAGTAGAGAAGCAGCACACATTGTTAGAGTAGGATAGAGTTAATTTTCATTGAAGAAATATGCACCAAATTCATTGTTAATTTTTATTTTGAATTTTCATGGCTCTTAGGAATATATGAATATCTTATATTTTTCGTTTAAGATATTTTTAATCACTATTAACCCTAGATTCCTAAACATTTTCTAACAACTATTACCATTAGTAACATCACAAATCACATCTCTTAAATATTTTTTAAATCAGAAATTATATCGCTTAAATATTTTTTAATTACTATATAATATTTCTAATTATATATTAGAATTTCATAAATCTTCCTTTCCTAATTAAATATTTCTAATTACAATGAAATTTTAATCTAATACTATTATGCATCATCCAAGTAAAATAACAAATGTCAACACCACAAAGATGCAACCTACTTTTATAATATATTAGATATATCTATTATAAAAGTAGGTTGCACCATTGTGGTGTTGATATTCGTCATTCTACTTGAATGACATGTGGCAATGTTAAATTAAAATTTTAAAAATATAAAATTATATAATTCAAATCATATAGAGAATAAATTATATTAGATTGATACTTGAGTTGCAATAAATCTAGATATATTAGTTAATTTTCTAAATCCTCATAACAATTAATTGAAATCAATGTAATTTGCTTAGGATTTTCTTAAAAATTTTCAATTTCTAATGAATTGATTGCTTAAAGTTATGATTAGATTTATATCAACTAGGATGATAATAAATAAATATGATTAATTGACACCAAATTAAGATATTTTTGCATTGAATTTTCATTATTTTTGAAAATTAAATTATAAATAAATAAATTTCATAATTACATAAATATTAATAATGTTAGACATTTAAGCAAAATCAATGATTTAAATGTTGATTACATAGGTTATCAAAAAAAAAAAAAAATGTTGATTACATAGATTTCAAAATTTTGTAATTTGCAATAATGAGCCTAAAGAGAATTCAACGTATAATCATTTTTAAGAAACTTCAATTTCAAATCAATAATTGCTTAAGATTATGATTTATGTCAAGTATGAAGATAGTGTTTATAATTAATTGTCACCAAGTTAAGATATTCATAGAATTAATTTGCCATAAATTAATTGAGGTAAAAAATTTTTTGGGTAGTTGAAAAAAATCATTTTTAGGGTTATTTGGCTGCAATGGAAATAAGGCTAAGTTCTATCTCTCTCATCTCTTATATTTTCAAGTTCCTATACTAGATTTTCTTCCCGGGTTTGTTTATTATTTGTTAATTATCATGGGAATTATAACTGAACATTGAATGTTTATTCATTTGTCTTTGTTTCTAGTCAGTGATTTATCTTTTTGTCTTTGTTTTTCTTGATCTTGCTAACTTTTGTAAAAGAGAAATAATGAAGGATATAGCCATGGATTCTTGCCCAGTAAATCTTCAGGTTTTTATTGGCCTTTAAGGAATCACCATCAACATCATCACCCTTAACAAAAGTCCAATCATGGCTATGTACGTGTTTCTGATAATGTTGTTTTGCATAAGGTATAAACTTTTACCTGAATCTTCTCTTGATAATTGATTGTGTCTTTTTCTTTCTTTCTTTTCATATTTTTGTTCTTTTGTAGAAAATAATAGAAATAATAATTAATGATTCTTCTTAGAACCTTTTAGATTGGCATATTACCTTTGTTTTTCATATGTGATAGACTTTTCATATCTTTAGTTTGATATCCTTTGTATTAAACTATATTGTTACTTATGTGATATTAGAAATTCAATCTTTGTATTCTTATGTTGTTTGGCTCTGCTAATTTAGTCAATTGTCAAACTTCCTAATAAAGTTGTAATAACAATATAGTCTATTACTATATTTGCATATACTAATGAGCATTTTAGAATTATCAATTTTTGTTTCATTGATGTTTTATTTATACGTGCTCCAAGTTAACTCTGGCCACAACCTTGTGGTATATGAATAGAGCAGCCATGAATTTTCATGACAGATTTAAATTACTAATCACACCAAGTCACAAACAAAAAATGTTTTATTTGAGACAAATGTTTTAAAGGTTTTTCACTAGAAAGCAAAAGTTTAACTTTCCAAAAATTTTAATCCCCAAAATTTTATTCCCCATAAAGGGAGTCACGGTTTTGTATACAGAGGATTTATTTTTAGGGCCAAATATTTCAGCACTTTTTATACCAAAATGGCAACAATTTTTTTGAGCCGAAGAAGGTCAAACTCTCACTTACATAAAAGGACACTAACGTTGGGCTTATGCAAGGCAGGCCCAATAGCCTCTTTAATCATGTGCAGGCCTGTAATACTATAATGCTAAAGAGTTTTCGCATAGCCAAACCAAATAAAAAAGACAAAAGGAATAAGAAATGTTTAAGTTGCATCTAGAAATCTTTTATCAAGAGCATTTAAGAGGTAAATTAGATATTTGGATCAACTTGCTTGCTGCTACTATGAGTAGTAACTTTCTATGAAAGTAGAGAACCAATAAACAAACAAAGCTCATCTTAAAGCAGTGTTCAAGGTTGCCATATGTCAAACCTTAACTTCTGCAAACCTAAGACTCTTCATATGAGACAATAAGGCCAAACTATTGTAGAAGAGCCAAAATTCAAATCCTCAATGTTTCCCTCCAATGGCTAGTTGAACTTTGGCTATAAAAGGAGAAGTGATTCAACACTTATGGCAAGAAGATTGAAGTGTGCAAAAATCTGAGCATCTACACTCTCCTCAACACTTGCTCTTCACTTGCAAATCATCTTAGAATGTCTTTGATCTCCAATGGAAAATTAGTTGTACTAGACAAGATTCTAAGCTTGCTATATACTCTTAAAATCATACTCTATAAGAGGCTTAAGGCATGTGATTTAATCTGTAAATCCTTTTAAGGATTGAGAGGTCTTGGTTGATCCATTATTGTAAGGTTATTGGTTATCCAGAAAATCTCATGTATTTCTTCTTCCCTTACTCTTTTATTCACATGCATTGCATATCACTTAGTCACATCCCATGTATTAAGTTCTCGTGATCAAGCTTATACTATTTTTACCCAGCTTATAATTATGCTTGGCTATTTTTTTGAACAAAATTTTTATTTTGTGAAAATTTTTAGTGCTTTATTCACCCCTTTTAGGACATATCTACACTTTTATTTGCTATCAAAACTTTAGGCTCGGTAAAGTTGGACTAACATCCTCAAATTAAGATCCTATTATGTGCAAAAAATATGGAAGATTTTAAGGTTGCCAACTCTTGCAATAAGCCCGCATTTTTTGATGGAAGCTTCTATAGCCACTGGAAAAATAGAATGGAGATGTTTTTGGGTTCAAATCATTTTGAGCTTTTAAGCATTGTTAAAAAAGGCCATGAAGAACCAACCAAAGAAGTAGAAGAAAGAAGAGTTCCTAACGATTTAGCTTAATATTCCAATGAAGAAAAGAAAAGAGCTTCACTATACATGAAGGCCAAATATATGCTTATAGAGCTTGCAATACATCAAATGAAATGTGGGATATGCTACAAAACATACATGAAGGAACAAGTGAAGTCAAAGAGTCAAGAATCAACATCTTTGCCGGAGAATATGTGATGTTCCACATGAAAGATGGAGAGTCTATAGACAAATATTTTACAGGATTTCTTCATATTGTGAACTAACTTAAAATCCTTGGCAAAAATATCATTCAAAGAGAACAAGTAAAGAAGTTGCTTAAATGTCTCTCGGATTAATGAGATACTAAAGGCTGTATATTGTGGCATTATGCCAAGAAAAATGATATGACAATTGAAGAGCTGCGTGGAGAACTTGAAGTTGAAGAAATGATGTTGAAAAGAAAGAAAAGAGAGCTCAAGAACAAAACAAGAGAGAAAAACAGCTCGCTTTTGCTGCTATTTCATCATCCTCAGATGAAGAGAGTAATGATGATTTAGCTCTCTTGTCCAAGAAAGTTGCTAACATTCTACAAAAGAAGTAGTTCAAAAAGAAATCTTCTTATAGCAAGGAAAGCAACAAACCAAAATACAACAATGGAGAGAATGGCAAGTACAAGTCCAAGAGGAAGATGACAAGGAAGAAATAATATGCTTCAAGTGCAACAAGTCGGGACATAAAGCTTCTGTATGTCCAAAGAATAAGAAGTACTACAAGAAGTCCCACAAAAGGGCATATGTAGCTTGGAGTGATGAAGATAACTCCTCAGATTCAAGCGATGATGAATCTCAAATCTGCCTAATGGCTATCTAGAATGATAGTGACTTCAAAAATGAGGTAGACCATCATTTATCGTATGATGATTTATCTAACGCTTATGATGAGCTTGCTGAAAATGTGAGGGAGTTTCTTTCCAAACTCTCTACTAGAAAGGATAAAATCAAAATTCTTGAAAAAGTGTATGATGAAATCCATATCATTTCTAGAAGAGACAAGAAGCTCATTGAGGATTTGAAAAAAAAAAAAAAAATTTTGAAAAGTTGATTTTAGAAAATGAAGCTTTAAAAAATAAGCTAAATGAACTTTTAAATGATTTGGCTACTTTTGTCAAAGGAAAGGATAACCTTGATAAGCTTATTGGAGAGCAAAAGAGTGATCTAACGCGTTCTTTCAAAAAGGATGAATTGGGGTACAAAATGTGTAAATTAAAGCTAAGCAAGTTAGATGCAATTACTGCAACAAGCTTGAACATTATACATATCCATATAACTACAAGAAAAATGTGAATAACCCTAAGTGGATTTGGGTACCAAAAGGTACCATTACTACTAATCAACATGGACCCAAGCTAGTATGGGTACCTAAAGCTACTTGTTCAAATGACAAAGACATGTCAAGCTCAAAAAGGAAAGTTGGTACCTTGATAGTGGGTGCTTGCACCACATGACTTAGGACAAAGAGAAGCTTATAGAGCTCCATGAACAAGACATGGGGTATGTGCAGTTTGGAGATGATAGTAAAGGAAGAATTCTTGGCATGGGAAAGATCCAACTTACTCCCACCCTTGTTGTCAAGGATGTCTGCTATGTAAAAGGTTTGAAGTACAATTTGATGAGTATAAGCCAGCTTTGTGATCTTGGTCACAAGGTATGTTTTCAAGCCTCCAAATGCACAACACTGCTATGCCCTTCATGGAAAAGATACTCTTTTTGAAGGTTATAGATATTCAAATATTTACAAAGTGTCCAACAAGGATTTAGCTTTCAAAACTAAAACTTATTTGGTTTCTCAAGTTGAAAATGTTTCTTTGTTGCATAAACATCTTAGTCATGCTCATATGCAGCTTATTTCAAAATTATCAAAAATGACGTTTATTTTTGGACTTCTTGATCTACATTTCGAAAAAGAAACCATTTGTGTTGCTTGTCTAAAGGGAAAACAAACAAAGTTTTCTTTCAAAAGTAAAAACAAGCTTTCTACAAAAAGACCTTTTAAACTTCTTCATATGGACTTGTTTGGACCTATGGGTATACTTTCTAGCTCATAAGGAAGAGACTTTTGGAATTTTCAAAAAGGGTTCAAAATGAAAAAGATTTGAAAATTGCTTCTGTTAGGGGTGATCATGGTGGTGAATTTGAAAATCAAGCTTTCAATGATTTTTGTGAAAACCATGGAATCCACCATAAATTATCCTCTCCTAGGACACCTTAATAAAATGGGGTTGTTGAAAGGAAGAACAGAACTTTGGTTGAAATGGCAAGAACCATGCTTTGTGAAAACAATGCTGCAAAACATTTTTGGGCCAAAGCTAGAAATACAGCTTGCTATGTTTTAAACCGCTACTTGATTATACCAATTTTAAAAAAAGCCCCATATGAGCTATGGAAGGGAAGAAAACCTAATGTGAGATACTTTCGAGCTTTTGGTTGTGTTTGTTGCATTCACAACAATGAAAAGAATGCCTTGGGTAAGTTTGACAAAAATCATATGAAGACATATTTTTAGGCTACTCTATGACTAGTAAAGCTTATAGTCTCTATAATAAGCAAACTAGATTAGTGGAGGAGAGCATGCATGTTGTATTTGATGAGATTAACTGTCCTCCCTTAAGCCAAGTTACTTTTGAGGAAAATCTTGAATTATAGGAACCTAGCTTAAATCAAGAAATAAAGCTGACATAATTGAGCTTGGTGAAAACCAAGTTGCTGAAGCTAAACCTAAGCTAGTTGATGACCCAACAAACAGAGACAAAGCTCCCTATAAGCAACAAGTACAACTAGATCACAATGTTGGTGATGTAATTGTAGATATAAATGAAGGAATGGGAACTAGAGCTTCAATTAGAGACAAGGTCATGGATTCATACTTTATCTCTCTAGTTGAACCTAAGAAGATCGATGAAGCTCTTGAAGATGAATCTTGGATCATGGCAATGCAAGAGGAGTCAAATCAATTTGAAAGAAACCAAGTGTGGAAGATTGTTCCCCAACCCAAGCATCAAGATATGATTGGTACCAAGAAATAAGCTAGATGAGTAAGCTAAATTGGTAAGAAACAAAGCTAGACTGGTAGCTCAAGGGTATAGTCAAAAAGAAGGTATTGATTTCAATGAAAGCTTTGCTCCAGTTGTTAGGCTTGAAGCCATTCGTATACTACTTGCTTTTTCTTGCTACAAAAATTTCAAATTTTTTCAAATGGATGTGAAAAGTGCTTTTTTAAACAATTTTATAAATGAGAAAGTTTATGTTAGACAACCTTCAGATTTTGAAAATGAGGATTTCCCTAACCATGTTTATGAGCTGTCTAAAGCACTTTATGGTTTTAAACAAGCTCCCAAAGCTTGGTATGAGACTCTAAAGGAAAGGTTGATACTACACTTTTCACAATAACTTTTGATGATGATATCTTTGTACAAATATATGTTGATATTATCATACGTGGTGCTACTAATGAGCTTTTGTGCAAAGATTTTAGAAAACGAATGACGGGAGACTTGGAAATAAGCATGATGAGAAAATTAACCTTCTTCCTTGGACTTCAAATCAAACAACTCCTAGATGGCATATTCATTCATCAAACAAAGTATATAAAGGAGCTCATCAAGAAGTATGGAATGAATAATGCTAAAGGAATGCCCAACACCTATGGCTACTACAGCTAAGTAGTCTTTAGAAGATGTAGCTAAAGTTGTTGATCAGAAGCTGTATCATGGCATGATAGACTTGCTACTTTATCTCACAACTAGCAGACCAGCTATTCTATATAGTTTTTGATGTTGTGCTAGATATCAAATCAAGCTTAAGGAAATGCATCTACTAGCTGAGAAGAAGATTATTTGATACCTAGCTTAAACTAAAAATGTCAGCTTGTGGTATCCTAACTAGGTAATTTGACCTAGTAGCTTTCAGTGTTTCAAATCAGGTGGGATGCTTAATTGAGTAGAAGAGTACAAGCGGTAGATGTCAATTTCATGGAATGTACTTGTGAGTTGGCAATGCAAGAAACAAACTAGTGTCTCAATCTCCACTGTGGAAGTTGAATATATTGTAGTTGGGCAATGTTGTGTGCAAGTACTATGGATGAAACAACAATTGCAAGATTATGGCATCAACTATGAAAGCACTCCAATTCTTTGTGACAACACAAGTGCCATTAATATTGCAAAGAATCTAGTACAACATGCTAGAATCAAGCACATAGGCATCAATCACCATTTCTTGAGGGATCATGTATTGAAGAAAGATGTTAAATTGTCTTTTAATTGCACCAATGAATAAATTCCTGACATCTTTACCAAGCCTCTAACTGAAGAATGTTTTTGCATTCTAAGGAGTGAACTTGGTATGATTTCCTTACCCTCTTATGTCTAAATAATTATTGTGCTATATGTGTTGTGTGACAAGACTATTTTGTATGAGCTTTTTCAATAGTTTTTCCCTCCTTCAATAGTTTGATGTCATACTGCTAATTTTATTGCATAAAGCTTTGAATCTGATGGTGGTCTCAGAATAAATTTTTTGGTAGTGAAAGGGCTCAATGTTTGGCTCTGAAGCCAAATTGATGTTAAACAAAGCAAATAAAAACACTAGGGTACTCCCTTAAGCAGGGTACTCCCCTAAAAAGAAACATGGAGTACTCCTCTAGGGCAAGGTACTCTTTTGACTTTGCTCAAATATTTTCTAAATAAAAATAATATTTAATATTCAATTGTGTAAAGTTTGAATGAATTGATTACAAAGAGACCTATTTATAGGTAATAGAGTTCAACTAAATAAAAGATAAACCTGATCTAGGTAACAATGAATTTTGAAATAAAATAATTTAGATAATAATGAAAATAATAAAAGCAAAATGTTATGGATCATGACCATGCATACCATGTGTATTCCAAGAACATTGAAGAAATCATGACAGCTTGCACATATTTACACCTTGAGGACAAGGTGTTTGTGAAGCGTTGGAGAAATTTTATGGATTAAGTTCATAGCATCTCTAAATGGGTTGGTATTGGGCTTACTACTTATGTAGTGGGCTTACCAAATCCATTAATAACGCCCAGGCCGAACTAAATGGTCTTTTTTGCAATGATGAGTAGTTAGTTGGGGAGGGAAACTTTATGTGTGCGTGCTTATTATATATTTGCTAGTTTGTACTCAAAAGAGGCAATGAGGATTTAAACCAATCTCCTTCCTTTCTCTCTTTTCTCAGGAGGTTCCCTTGACCTTAAATCAAGGATTATTCCCTCCCTTATTCATATCCCTATTAGGTCTATATGTTCTTGTATAAAATTTGTGAATTTTAGGGCAAGACAGATTTTAATAGACTCTTCTGTGCTATTATTTATTTGAGGCTTTGAGTTTAGTATTTTTGGTGTTTAAGTCACTAATGTATTCTCTCTCTCTCTCTCTTTTCTCGTTGCTACCCTTAGAGGACTTTATAGTGTGTATTGATTTATAGTTTTGTGGGTTTGTAGATTAATTACACTTCTATCCCTTAGTAATATCATATATTTTTAATTTATCTTTGTTTATTACAATAATTAAACAATTAATAAAAATACATATTATATATTCTTATATTCTATTATGTATATTATTTATATATAGTAATTAATACAAAAAGATATACATGAAATTTTTTTAATAAATTGTCTCATAAAATAAACCAAAATTACTATTTTTTTTTCTTTTGTTATTGTTAGGCTTTTCTGTTAGAATATTCTAGTTTTAAAAATATTTTATTAATATATACTAAATCTAAAAATATTTATTAATATATACTAGTATATACTAGTTTTAAAAATTCCTTTCTTGAAGACTAAGAAGTTGTATCATAATAATTTTTTATTTTTTAATATTAAATGGAAGTTCGTATGATTATTACTTTTCCTTATATTTTTTGTTAATTTTTTATTTGTAATATATTAATTCAAATAACAATTAATAAATTAAAAAATTAAATAAATGATTAATAAATAAAATACAAAGTAACATAATAAATATTTAATTAACATATAATTAAATTAGTTAATTAAATAAAAATAAATAAGTGCACACTATTAAGTTAGGTATGATAAGCAGTGTGGTAGATGTCATAACATCTTAAAAGCTTAAATTATATACCATAATCCTTAATAACCTAAATCTTAATTAATATATATATATATATATATATATATAGGATTACACTTTCTGGGTCCTTTTATGGTTTAGAATTTTAAGGTTTGCAATTTAGAGTTTTATAATAAAAGGTTAATTATTTAAGATTTGGGTTATCAAGGTTTATGATGTAGAATTTTAGACTTTGAAATTTATGAATTTGACAAATGAGTGTCATGAATTCTACAAAATCAATGTATATATTTATTTTTATTTATTTATTAATTTTTTATTGATTAATAAATTTTATTTTAAATATTTATTATATTACCTTTTCATTTTTATTTATTTTATTAATTAATATTTAAATCTATATACTTTTCAATTAAAAAAGAAGTTAGGAAAGTTGTATTACGGTAATACGACTTTTTAACAGGAATAGTATTATTGTGATACGACTTTTGAAAAAACAATAATACATATTAGTAAATACTTTTAGATTTAGTATATTTTGGTAAAAGCTTTTTAAAATTGGTATATACCTATAAAAAAGCCGTTATTGTTAGGAGTGAGAAAAATTTAAATCAAATTAATCCTAGAAGTGCTTGAACTAAATCAAACCACAAAGAATTTGAACCAATTTTCTAAGTGTTTGTTTTGTTTGGTTTGTAAAATTTTCAAATTGGACACTGTGATTGGCTTTGAAGTTTAGCCACTTCTAATATGGACTATTTCAAGAAAATCGTCAAGCCCAAAACTACTCAATCAATTGAAAAGTAAAGACTCAATGAAATTTCAATAATGCCACTCAGACAATTAGTATAATTAGCCCTCGTCATCAATAAATAGGTATGCATTTTATTAGCTTTCTTTATCATTCGACTTGATCACACATATTAATTTGACTGTCAGAATTTACCCCTCCGATCTCACCTTGCCTTCTTGTTTACAAATTATAGGATATTAGCTCAATTTTATCCCTATTAGCCTGGATCCTACCACATTTGAGCTATGTGTCGACCCCCAAATTTGTCCATAACATCTGGTGTAGTGAGCGTGGATCGAACACGCGACCTTTAGATCTTCATTCTGACCTAAACCTTTTGGTCCTCATTTTAACCTTTGGGTCTTCATTCCGACTTAACACCTAACCTCCAAGTTTCATTTTGACCTAATACCCGACCTTCATGTCTTCATTCCAAGTTGGCATGATTGACCTTTAGCTCACCCTCTATAAAAGTTTGTAGGTCAAGACAAAGAAAATGCGACTTCTAACTCAGCACCTTCTTAAAGTAGAACACATATAAATTCTCCTAGATTGTTACCAAGAGACAAGGTATCAATTCAAACATTACTTGTCATAAATTGTCTCTTGTACCAAGAGCTTGCCTTGTATCCCATAAATATACACTATTTAGACCTAAGCATCATACTGCCATCAAAGAAGTACTTGGCTACACTGCCAATTCTCACAATTCTTCAACCTAGGGATATTTTCTCCTTGTCAACAAAAGTGCCAAATCCCATCTATTAAGCAAGCATGGTGCTGCATGGACCTGAAATACGGTACTAATACATAGAAAAATTGGCCTATGGCCTCATACATTCAACTAGGTGCTTGAGGCCCTACTTCTAAAGCCACTAAGTGGTAGTACAAACAAACTAACCTTTAAGGTAGATCTTACAAAAGCTAGACCTCTCAGGTTGGTTGTTAGCATGATCCATAGACCTATCCGAGAATGGAATAATATAAGAAAGACCATCAAAGCACAAGTCTTAACAGACTTTCTTACAAAGTTTACTCATAAGTTGGATATGGAGCCCAATTGTAGAAAAAGAGCTCGAAGCTAAGCAAAAGAGCATGGAACTTAGCCAAAGAGCTTGGAGCTCAGAAAAAGAGTTAAAAAAAGAGCTTGGAGCACAACAAAAGAGCTGGAAATAGAGCTCGAAAATTAGCCAAAATGCTTGGAGCTCAAAAGAAAAGCTTGGAGCTAAGTGATGAGTGCATTTTATATAGCTCTTTTATACCTCAATCCCTTACATTTAAGTCCTCATCTGAGAAATTAGGTGCTTTTGATTATGAAATGATTATTTTGTAGGATGTGAGCACATGAAGAAGCAAGGTGAGAAAATGACTGTGAAGCAACAATTTTGGAGGACTTTAGGCCAAAGGAATCAACTTGAAGTTGAATTGAAGTCTAGAGATGCCCAACGAATGACAAGAGACATATGTTGCAAAAAAAACTGGTCAAAGGAGCTGAAGACATTAAGTTGGCGCTATGACACGAGGTTGTTGGGGCCATGCCACCAAAAATCAGTCACCTAAACCTAAGAGTATGCACATGGCGCCTCAGAAGTCTGAATACACGAAATTGTGGACTTTATGGCCTAATAGGCTAGTAGGAATCCTAATTTGATTAAGAATTTGTATCCTAGCTATAAATAGGATGTTTAGGATCTTTTGGCACTTTGCCAATTGGAGGAGGCAAGAGAGAGCGTGGAGACGGAAGAGAGCTTGGAGTGTCCATTGAGTTTTTTCTTTTCTACATTGTTCTCTTTCATGTTTTCTTTTAATTCCATGATGCGTCTTAATTTGAGTATGAATTTCTAAGTTCCTTTCTAGGGACTATGATGTAGTCCAACTTGCGTATTGATTTGATTAATGAAATTAATGCAATTTTAGTTTTATTTAATTAGGTTTCAATTCTCTATTCTTCACTCTCTAATTGATTTGACCAATTAGTTAGGGAATTTGTGAATTTTTATGACCAGGGAAGGAAATAGTTAATCTAGACCATGGAAATTAATTCCATAGTGGAGCTTAGGGCAGGAATGTGTCTAGGACCTTGTGTAGCCATTAAAAGGAATACATAGACTAAAAGCAATTCTAGTTATTACAATTCACATAGGGATATGATTGGATTGATAATTAGAATTAGTTTAATCTAACTTCGGGAGGGGATTTTAAATAAATTAGTGAGATCCTGGTTAACAATTGATAGAACTAGACTCAAGCCTTAGCCAAAGAATTGGAGCTTAGAAAAAGGATTCGAAAAAGAGTTAGAACTTAGCCAAAGAGCTTGGAGCTTGGAAAAGATCTGAAAACTTAGCCAAAGAACCTAGAGCTTAGAGCTTAACAAAAGAGCTTGGAAAGGAGCTCGAAACTTAGCCAAATAGCTTGGAGCTTAGAAAGAGTTTGGAAAAGAGCTTGGAGCTCAGCAAAGAGCTTGGAATGGAGCTCAAAACTTAGCCAAAGATCTCAGAGCTAAGTAATAGAGCTTGGAAAAGAACTCACAACTTAGCCAAAGTGCTCAGAACTTTGCTAAAGAACTTGGAAGCTCATCAACTCAATATTCACTTGAACATTCGATCTCAACAAATAGTAGAAGAGCATAAATGGAGTTCCTAAAACCCCTATTTACAAGAAAATCCCCTCAGGGATCAATAGCTAGGAAGGAATTAGAGGAAAGGTGATTAATGATGCAAGGCCAACAAACTACCTCGAAAGATTAAAATATGTGCCGAAGAAAAGTAATCATTACACAATAAGTTACAACCAAAATAATCATGGAACATTTAATGATAAGATAACTTCCACTCATGCCTATTATACTTCAAGTCCTGACACTTTTAAAAATTCAATAGAAAATAATTAAATTCGCGATAAGATAATATGTGTAGAAATGATTAATGGCAACATCCCAGCTCGGAGGCTTTATTGCATAAAACCTCCAACTTGGGGGGTTAATGATATGGACCATTTTAGGAAAATGGGTCAATCCCAAAACCACTCGGTCCTTTCAGAAGTGAGAACTCAATGAAATTACAATAATGCCACTCAAACAACAATTATAAATAGCTGTCACCATAAATGAACAATTATGCATTTTATTAGCTTTCTTTATCCTCCAACCTAATCACACTTATTAATTTGAGCATCAAAGTCTATCCTTTTGACCTCACCTTGCCTTCTTGTTTACAAATTACAGGACATCAACTCAGTTTTATCCATTAGCCCAAATCCGACCTCATTTGAGCAACATGTCAACCCCCAAGTTCATCCACACAACTACAAAAACCACTAAAATTGATTTGAATCACTGATACCTTATTGTTGGCACACACTAAGGCTACACACACTAAATACTAAATACCCAAGCTCCAAATCTCGACAACAAAATTAAATTTGCTAACTCAAATTCTTGACATTATAGTTGAGGCTCCTATTTGTGCTCAAAAATGGGGAAGATCTAAAAGAATTTTTCTTCTCTTGACATTATTTTTTTCTAAAAAAAGAAAATATTTTAATTGTGTTTTTGTTTTATTACTTAATTTATTGTATTGACTTTGAATTTAGATATATTAATTACCAATTATCAAGTGATAGAAACTTCTAGTAAAATTGAAAATTTTGAAGAGGTAGAGGAAGAAATGCAACTATTAGTGGTGTTGATTTGGGTAATCTAGCTTGGAAAAATAGCCTAATAGGAAAAATTAGGCTGAGGTGAAAATTTTTTTTGATCAACTCTTAAAAGCCTAGTTTGGCTTTAGAAAATATCAGCCAAAACTATATATATACTATAATTAAGCCCCACGCGCGGGCATATAACTATATATACAATAACATGTATATAGCCTTTGTCAAATTTTTATAAATGATTTTGCTTAGTACATACTATCAAATAATTATGAATAGCAATATCGTTGAGTAAAATAGAGATAGAGTATGGTATTCGTTCCCAAGCTCTAATGGAAAATTTATCCTAGTCTAGATTTCCTCCCCGCAATGGTAGTGAGAAGTGAATCCTCGCCTTGTCCTTGGGGTGAAAACGGGAATTTTTTCACCCTATCCAACGAAGAGAGAAATCATTTTATAATTTAAGCATTAGTAATATTCAATGAAAATAAATTATTACAAAAAAACACAATTTAAATCAAAATAATCATAAATTTGAATAAATTCATCACAATCAATTTGAAATGATATTACTATTCAATGTAAATGATATTACCATTGATATTCCTAATTAGATATTAGGATTTCCTAAAATCATTAAAACCCACAAATAGTTTTTGAACTATCATTAAGAATATTTTTATTTTCAATTTTCATAGCTGTTAAGAATATATAAATTTATCTACCATAAAAAAAGAATATGTTGTTATGAAAATGATGTAAATGGAAAGTAGAGAGAACACAGAAGTATAGAGAACAAGAGAGCTTTCTTCTATTTCCTTGTGTATATTCCAATACAAATGAGGTACTCCATTTATAGGCACAAGTTTGTAACTCATCTATAATGCTACATAATATACAATGAATACCCATTCCTTAGAGGAGTAAAGGTTTTGTAGGGTATAACCTAAAGAATAATGTTACATAAAATCATTGGGAGTTATAACCTCCAAAGGATAATGACACATAAAGGACATAATGGTTATAACCTTCTAGGGTAGTGAAAGCCCTTGAATATGGACATCCACACCAAAATAAAGTTATTCATAACACTCCCCCTTGGATGTCCATCTCTTAAGAATGTGCATCGTTAAAACTTTCACAAAGAAAAACCCTGTGGGACAAAAACCTAGTGAAAGAAAAAGAGTACATCATTCTTTCATACACTATGGAAAACTGCCTCATTAAAAACCTTACTAGGAAAAACTCAATGGGGAAAAACCATGGTTAAGGGAAAAAGAGTACAATGCATATGACAATATCAATTAAGATCTTTCAGTCAATGAACTCCAATGTTGCGAACAAGCTTTTCAAATGTTGAAGTAGGAAGTGCCTTGGTAAACAAATTTGCTAAATTTTTTTGCATAATTAGTTGATGTGGCTGTTATTGTTTGCTTCATAGACTACCATGAGATGGTTGTACCGCCACATGTAAGCAAATAGCATATCTGTGATCTACCATTATGTGTGGATCAAATGAATATCCTGCATCTGCATAACCTATAGGGTCATGTTGGGGTACATTTGAATAAAACAAACTCGTATCCATTGTACCTTTAAGATAGCAAAGTATATGCTTCACTCCATTCTAGTGCCTTCAAGTGGGTAAAGAACCATATCTAGCTACAAATTGACAACAAAAGAAATATTAGGTCATGTGTGACAGCAAGAGACATTAGTGCCCCCAGTTGCACTAAGATATGGTACTTTAGGACCAAGTACATCTTCACCATCTTCTCGAAGTCTAAAAGGGTCTTTGTTTACATCTAAAGACATTACTACCATTGGAGTGGTTAATGGATGTGATTCGTCCATATAGAACTGATTTAGCACGGCTAAAGTATAAGCCCCTTGGTGTACAAAAATTCCATTCTTTAAATGTTCAATCTATAAACCAAGACAAAACTTTGCCCTTCCTAGATCTTTCATTTCAAATTCTTTTTTCAAGCAATTAACAACCTTTAGGAGCACTTTAGGAGTTCCAATAATATTCAAGTCCTTGACATAGACAGCAATTATGGCAAACTCATTTCTAGCCCTTCAAATGAATATATATGGGCAAATAGGGTCATTTTTTTAACCTTCTTTTATTAGATATTCACTAAGACGATTATACCACATACGGCCAGATTATTTTAATCCATAAAGGGATTCATTCAATTTAATTCAATAATGTTCTTGAGAACCAAGATTATTTGCTTTAGGCAAATGAAATTCTTTAGGGAATTTCATATAAATATCAATATCAAGTGAGGCATACAAATAGGCTATAACGACATCCATAAAATGCAAATTAAGTTTTTCATGCACTGCCAAACTAATTAAATAACAAAAAATAATTGCATCCACCATAGGTGAATAAGTTTCATCAAAGTTAATGACAGGTCTTTGTGAAAACCCTTGAGCAATAAGTCGTGCTTTATATCTCAAAATATCGACTTTGTCATGTCATTTTCACACAAATACCCATTTATATCCAACTGGCTTTACACCTTTAATTGTATGGACTACAGGTTCAAAAACATTTTGTTTTGTAAGGGCATTTAATTTTGCCTCTATTGCGTCTTTCCATTTTGGCCAATCTTTCCTTTCTTTGCATTCTTGAAGAGATTTTGGTTAATGATCCTCATCACCTTTTACTATATCAAGCACTATATTATATGCAAAAGAATTCTCAATGTTGACATCATTTCGGTTCCATTGCATTCTATTCATGACATAATTTATTGAGATATCTTCATTTTCACATTTCTCAAGTACTTGAGTTCCATTTGAAATAGAAACTCTAATTATATCGAAGGACTCTTCAAGAGTTGCTTATGGGGACTCTTCTAAAGTCACCTTATCCTCGATTTGACCATCTAAGTTCTTAGCTCATTTCTTTTTTTGAGGATTCTTATCTTTGGAACCGACTAGTCTGCTATGCTTATGGCGTTCATCAGACTTATTTGCAATAGATGTTTGTCCTTCAGGGACATCAATTCTAATTGGAGCATTAGCAGCTAGAACATATGACTTAGTCACCTTCACACTTTGTGTTGCCCCATGCAGTGATAGATGATGTCGTTTTGTATGATTACTTGGTCCCTAAAGATGGGATGGTAAATTTCATGTTGGCAGACATGGGGTCGGACCTAAAAATTTGGGAAGATCCAATGACATTCAAGCCAGAGAGGTTTCTGAAAAATGGAGTTGAACCATTAGATTTTGATATAACTGGGGGCAAAGAGATAAAGATGATGCCTTTTGGAGCTGGGAGGAGGATTTGTCCTGGTTATAATTTGGCAATGCTCCATTTGGAGTATTTTATTGCCAATTTGGTGTGAAATTTTGAGTGGAAGAAGCCTGCAAATGAAGCTGAGATTGATTTGTCAGAGAAACAGGAGTTCACTATGGTGATGAAATTCCCATTACGGTCTTGTTTATCTCCAAGGATTTAGACTCTCCTAGCTCATCAATTTTCTCTACTTGGGTAAGATAAAAAATTAATTGTTCTCACGCCATGGGAACTTTGGATATTATCTACATAAGATTTGTGGATGTGCTTAGTTTGAGCAATTTTTTTTCCTTTTTAATTTTGGTATTCATCGATGATAGTTTCATCTAGCAGTATACAATTCTTATGTTCAATGACTACTTTCTCCGTTGCTAAATATAGGACAACTTATAAAAGAAAATTTTGGTTTATTTTATGAGACAATTTGTTAAAGAAAAACATGTATATTTTTTTATATTAATTGTTATATATGAGGAATATGCATATTAAGTATAAGGATATGCAATATGTATTTTATTAATTGTTTAATTATCAAAATAAATGAGAATAAAATTAAAAATATATAATGTTTTCTTTAAAAATAATTATATTTTTCAAAAAAATGTAAATTAATTAAGTACATTCTATATGAAGGAGTAATTACTATAATAATCTTTATTGTTCTTCCAGTATTATGAACGAAACTATTTAACTGGTACGGTTTAAGTTTAAATTTTGTTGTGAAGAAGGTGGATAAATACTAACTTCTCGATGAGGTCTTTTTGGCATATCTTGAATAGTATGATTTTTTTTTTTTTTTTTTAGCTTAAACATTTTTGTTGACAAAAAGTTACTATGACTTACAATAGAAGTATTATGGAGACTCTGTATCAATATGAACAAGGGTTTCTATTTACTTTTTTTTTTCTTTTGTTATTGTTAGGCTTTTCTACTAATATATACCAGCTTGAAAGGATCTTTATCCACTTCAAGTGACCTAACGACCATTGGGGTGCACTATGGATGTGCTTTGTCCATATAGAACCTCTTTAGTACTTTGACTATATAGGCTTCTTGATGCACCAAAATTCCATTTTCTAGGTCCTCAATTTGTAAACCAAGACAAAATTTGGTCTTCCCCAAATCATTCATTTCAAATTCTTTCTTTAAGCAATCCATAGCCTTTGGGAGCTCTTCGGGAGTTCCGATAATATTTATATCATCAACATAAACTGCAATTATAACAAACTTATTTTTAGATCTTTTCATAAAGATATATGGACAAATAGGGTCACTTTTATACCCTTCTTTCAATAAAGATTAACTAAGACAATTATACCATATACGTCCAGATTGCTTTAACCCATTTAAGGATTTATTCAGTTTGATTGAGTAGTCTGCACGAGAACTTGTATTACATTTTTCAGGTAAGTTAAATCCTTCAGGGAGTTTCATATAGATGTCACTATCAAGTAAGCCATGCAAATAGGCTATAACAACATCCATTAGATGCAAATCGTGGTCTTCCCTTATTGCTAGACAAATGAGATAACGGAAGGTAGTTGCATTAACCACTGGTGAGTATGTTTCTTCAAAATGAATGCCAGGTCTTTGCGAAAACCCTTGGGCAACAAGTCTTGCTTTGTATCTTGCAATATTACTATTCTCATCTCTTTCTTGCACATAAACCCATTTATATCTAACTGGCTTTACACCTTCAAGTGTATGGACTACAGGTCTGAAAACTTTTTGATTTGCAAGCACATTTAGTTCTACCTCCATTGTGTCTTTACACTTTGGCCAATCATTCTTTTGTCGACATTCATTGACAGATTTTGGTTCATGATCCTCATTTTCATATGTATCATACGCTACATTGTATCCAAAATTATCGTCAACGTTGACTTCACTTCAATTCCATCATTTTCCATTCATGACATAGTTTATTGAGATCTCATCATTTTCACAAAGTTCAGATACCTAAGTTTTTTCTAGAATAGAAGTTTTAATTGTTTCTAAAGGCCTTTCTAGGCCTTCGTTTGGGCACTCTTCTAGAGTTACCTTATTCCTCAGTTAGGCCATCTTCACCTTTAGCTGCTTTTCTTTTTGGAGGATTTTTGTCTTTGGATCCGATAGGTCTTCCACGCTTCATGCGTGTTTCAGACCTTGATTGTCCGACAAGGATATCAATTTTTACTAGAATATTAGTGGCTGGAATGTAAGATTTATACTTTTTGGGTCAGTAAATGCATCTGGCAATTTATTTACTAAATTTTGCAACTGAACTATCTTTTGAACTTCTTGTTCACATTGTTTTGTGTCAGAATCAAGATAAGATAATGATTGATGAGTGTAATTTATATAGATGTTTTTATATGAATTCCCTTGCATTTAAGTCCCAAATTGAAGTAGATTAATGTGCTTTTGATGTCATTTCACTATTTTGCAGGTCTAATGCACCAAGAGAAGCCAAAGGAAGCAAAATGAACAATTTAGCCAAAGCTAGTGTTGTGGCATAGGAGGAGTGGCGTCATGGCGCCATAAGCCAGAAAGATTTTGCCAAGCAGCGCCGTGGCGCCCTGACCCCACGTCGCGTCGCCGTGGCACCCTGACCCCACGTCGTGTCGCCGTGGCGCCCTGGAAACCTTCCTGTATGGATTCGAAGACTCCTAAGCCAAGTGAACTTCCGGAAAGCTGTGTCATGCATGATTAGGACTCCCAAGCTAAGAAGACCACCTAAAGTCCCTGTTTGAGTAGAATTGAAGTCTTTGAAGCCAATTAGACTGCTTAAAGTCCTAATTTAAGTAAAATTAGGAAGAGGATTCTTCCATTTAGTAATCCTAGTTTGTGTAAACTTAGGAATGACATTAGAGACCTAAGTTGAGTGAAGCTAGGAATGACATCATCATAAATAGGCAGCAAGGGCCAACATTCATAACACCATTGACACAAGTGAGCAGAATTGGAGACGGCAAGGAGCAAGGATTCACAAGACTTTCTTCTACTCCTATTTCTCTTCATGTTTTCTTATTCAGTCATTATGTGTTTGAACTCTGTCATGAGTAACTACATTCTTTTCTAGGGGCTGAGATATAGCCCAATTCCTTGTATAAACTTGATTGATGATCTTATGGAATCTCTATGTTTTATTCAATTGAGGTTTATTTTTCTACACTCTTAATTGATCTGGCTAATTAATTGGGGGAAATTTGTGGGTTTTCTATGACTCAGGAGACGATTAGTTAATCTAGACCACAAGAGTTAAATCCATAATAGAGCTTAGGACAGAAATGTACCGAGGACCCTGTGTAGCCTCATGGGAACTAGGGGAGTGACCCCTACACCTCCCTAAAGGATGTCCACAGAACTTAAAGCAATTGCAGTTACTACAACTCACATAGGAATATAGCAGGGTTGGTAATTGTAGTTAGATTCGATCTAACCTTACAGCAAGGCTGATTGATGTGATTAGGGAGTCCTGGCTAGCAATTGATAAAACTGAAATTTATAACTGAATCATGAGAGTCTATACATAGGAATTGTGGTGAAATCTAAATCCCTAGGCTTTCATCCATTGTTTTCTCTACACAATTTTCTATTCACTTTTATTTACTTTTATGCTGGTTTTCTTTACTTTACTTTATTTCTATCATTATAATTTAACCGCTTGAGTAATACTGGAGTTATAGTATTCCAGTAATCAATTAACAATCTCTTGGGTACGACAATCCTGGAATACTTGCTAGCTACATTGATAGTGTATGCTTGCACTGCATTCCTATCTCTATTTCACACTCTAATATGCAAATGATAATTTATTCTAGCTAATTTCCTTTTTCAACTGCTTATTGTTTTCGCCCAATGTTAGGAAAATTGATTTATCAAAATGACAATTAGCGAACTTAGTTATGAATAAATCTCCTGTTGATGATTGAAGATACCTTATTATTGATGGAGATTCATATCCAACATATATTCCCAATCTTCTTTGAAGTCCCATCTTGGTGCATTGTGGTGGAGCTATTGGAACATAAACCACACACCTAAAAATTCTTAGATGAGAAATATTAGATTCTTGACCCAAAACCATTTGCAAATGGGAGAATTTATAGTAACTAGTTGGCCTAATGCGAATTATTGTTGTTGCATGCAGAATTCCCAAGAGGAAATTGGGAGTTTTACTTTCATAAGCCATGGTCTTGCAATTAATTCTAGACATTTGATAAATGACTCTCCAGTCCATTTTGTGTATAAACATGTGCTATAGGATGTTCAACCTCAATCTCAATGGACATACATTAATTATTGAGAGCTTGGGATGTAATTCACCAGTATTGTCAAGGCGTATTTTCTTAATTGAATAGTCAGGAAAATGTGCTCTTAATCGAATTAATTGAGCAAGCAATCTTGCAAATGCTTGGTTGTGAGTTGATAATAAACAAACATGTGACCGCCTAGTTTATGCATCAATTAATATCATAAAATATCTTACATGGTGGACAAATATCACCTTGTATACGTTCTATAAAGGTGATAGGCTCATTCCTAACTTTTATTAGTGATGGTCAAATAATTAATTTCCCTTGGGAACAAGCAGCACATGAAAATCTATCTATTTGAAGAATTTGCTAGCTCTTCAATTCATGTCTACATGAATTTTCTATTATTCTACACATCATAATTGATCTGGGATGGCCCAACCGGTCTTGCCAAACAAGAAATGTATTATGATTTGCAAACTTATGGTTTACCATGTTATATGATTCAATTGTACTAATATAAGTATAGTACAAATCATAATAAAATAAAGGTAATATCTCTAAGATACACCTTTTGTTCGAGATAATTCTGGTAAGGTAGAGATACTCATTAGTTCTTTTATTTGTTGTCTCGTTATGATATCCATTTTTATGAATATCTTTGAAACTTCATAAGTTTCTATGAGACTTTGAGGAATATAATGCATTCTCAATTTGCAATTTTGTTCCTCTTGGTAACACTATGTTAGCTCTTTCAGAGCCTTCAATTAATTTTGTACTTCCAGATATAGTACTCACACTACCTTCTTGCATCACCAAATATGAGAAATATTTCTTCTCCTTAAGGATTGTGTGAGTCGTAGCACTATCCACAAGGCACATATCCTCATAATTCATATTGGCAAAAACCAACAGAATATCCTCATAATTCACTATCATAAGATGCAAAGATTGTCTCCACTTTCATTTCTTTATTTTTGAGGCATTCTTGATAAAGGTCAATAAGGTGCTTTGGCTTACAATAGGTACGAGCCCAATGACCTTTCCCTCCACAACGGTGGCATGTATTCTCAACAATCTTATTATCTTACCCACCTTTTGCAATGACATTTTTCACAGCATTTTTCCACTTTGGGTGAGCATATGCATTAAGAGAATTACCATTACGAAATTATCCACATCCATGGCCACGGTTACGACCACGACCACGAGATTGTACATAAGTATAGTGGTCATATTTTGCTACATTCACTTCAGGGAATGGAAAACTACTAGTTGGGCCTGACTCATGATTCTTCATCAATAGCTCATTATTTTGCTCAACAACCAAGAGAGAAGAAATTAATTCAGAATATTTCTTAAACCCTTTTTCATGACATTGTTGTTGTAAAAGAACATTGGATGTATGAAAGGTGGAGAATGGTTTTCCAAGCATATCTTCATTAGTGAGCAAATGACGCAAACGACTGTGTAGAGCTATTTTTGACTTGGAATGTCTATGAAGAGCCGTTTTGAGCCTGAACGACTGTGTATAGCCATTTGAGGGTTTGAACGGCCTTGTATAACTATTTTGATGATTGATTTTCCCATTTTGCTCATATTGTCGTGTTTTTGTATTTTTATTCCATTAATGAAAATTATATTGGTTGATTTTGATATTTTACTTCTCTAAATGTAGAAAAGGCAGATAATCTTATAAAATGCATAATGATTCGTACTTCAATTGTGAATACATCCCATTTGAGGATGTGGATTTAACGACATATGTAAATTTAGTAGAGGTATGTTAAAATTTTATTGTTAGACTAGCTGTTGAATATTTTTGCGTATGTAATGATTGGTATGGAAATTTTTGTTCACAGGTGAATGAACATGAAATATGCGATGGTGGTAATTCTTATGTGGGAGATGACTTGAGTCATCTTTTTAGTACCGATCAAGTATGTATTTTTATTTTGAATGATGCAAACATAATATATAATTTGATTAATAAAAATTAAGTGACTATGATTTTTTTGCTTACAGACGTTTACCACAAGGTGAAGGGAAACGTACACAAGTGAAATTAGGGTGCGAATGAGGCAAAAAGTATAAGCCCCAAAAGAAAAGCCATACAAGGGTAGAGACTGCAATAAGAATATGTGCATGTCCATTTAGAGTTAAGGGAGGACAATGGGCTAATGGTTTATGGAAGGTGCAAGTGCAATGTGGATACCATAACCATCCTCTAGCAGAGTCATTGGTTGGGCATCCATACATGGGACGATTGAATAAGGAAGAGTTAACCATGGTGGAAGACATGACAATGAGCAAGCTTCCTCCTAGAGATATATTGTTATCATTGAAGCAAAAAAATGTAGAAAACATAACTACAATCAAACAAATATATAATGTTAGAGAATAATTAAAGTTGAAGATTAGGGGTCCTCGAACGCCAATGCAACATTTAATTAAATCTTTGGATGAATTCAAATATTTGTATTGGTATAGGAGTCATGAGGGGTTAAATATCATGAAAGACATATTCTGGATGCACCCTGACTCAGTGAATTTGTTAAATGTCTTTCTTATTGTTCTCATGATGGATAACACACACAAGACCAATAGATACTATCTCCCACTGCTTGAGATTATTAGTGTGACATTGACAGAGTTGACTTTTTGGTAGGATTTTCATACATGGAGTCTGAACGCATCGACAACTTCGAATGGGCTCCTGAGAGGTTGAGAGGCTTAATTTGGCGGAGTGACTTATGTCTACAAGTTATTGTGACTGATAGAGATCTTGCATTGATGAGAGCTATGGAAATTGTATTTCCCACTTCAGTAAATATGCTATGTCAAATATCACATTAAAAAAATGTTTGATCAAAATGAAAGTAGTTGGTGCGAGATTATGCTGAGTACAAAAGGGTTATAGATGCGTGAGAATAAGTTGTTGATGCTTTCGATGAGGAAGAATAACATCATGCTTATTGGGCATTTCATAACACATGCGTAGGGCTTGATGGCTTTGTTGCATAAGTGGAGGATACGTGGTTGAAGCCACACAAAGAGAGATTTATTTCAGCTTAGATTGACAGGTTCATGCATTTTGGAAACACGACGACAAATAGGTATGAGTGTATTTTTATTTCTTAATATATATAACCACATCTTGTGTTCCATAGCTGTTACATGTCTCACAATGTTATTGTTTTTATGATAACAGCTAGCCTGAAAAGAATACTACAATCATCAATAGGGGATCTACATCATTGTTGGGAGGCCATACATGCTTTAATTACTCTCAGCACACTGAGATAAAGAAATCATTTCAGCACAGTCTTGTGAAAGTAGAGCAAAAAATGAAGTGTTTATTGTTCAGTGCTTTGCATCATTGTGTTTCACTTGCTACAATAAGACATATGTCAAAAGAGCTAAAGAGGGCTCAATCGTATGTTGGTATGAATAAGGTAACATGTGGTTGTCGCATTAAAACTACACATAGATTACCTTGTGCGCATGAGCTTGGGCAATGGAACATCCTAAACATACCTGTTCAGTTGACTTTAGTTCACCCTCATTAGAAGAATCTAACATGGGAGGTTCAGCATACAAAAGGCTAGTGGCTTACGAGGAAGCCATAGAGATGTTATAGCGCAAGTATAATAGTTTGAGTACTAAGGATGAGCAGTGGGTTTTGTACCACAGGACCATTGAACTAGCATATCAAGACACCTCTTCATTAAAGCCACTACTAGACAAGATTAAAACAAAGGGCACAAAAAAGAAGAGCACGAAGAGATCAGAGACTTCTACAAAATGTGACCCATCATATTTTGAGTACGTCGACACAATGTGTGGTTCTATGTATAACATGTCATCAGGATTAGAACTATCCACAAGAAACTCTATGACACTCGCTAAGCCGCCACGTTCACATAGTTCGTGTATTAGATCATTAATTGGCAGAGGTTCATCTGAGCCACCTAGTAGAGACCCATCCAATAAAGACTTTGATGCATATGCAAATACGTTTAATGAATCACTATGCTTCATGCAATCTCATGTGTTTGGCAAGATTAGCAATTGTAGAAATATTCTTATGCTAGACCAATTACCGCTATACATGGCTTCATGGAGGATGTGATTGATGTGCGACCTGATGGCAATTGTGGCTATCGAGCAATTACTTTAGGACTTGGTCCTTCTGAGGATGAGAAGTTCAAAATACGTCAAGAATGCATTGTAGAGATGACAACATGACAACAACTATATACTAAAATGTTTCTCTAGCGAGGGTATATACAACTACTATCATCACTTGTCATTGATCTTACTGTGTCTAGTGTTTCGCTAGATAAGTGGATGTCCATATTGGATATGCCTTACATAGTTGCTTCCCAGTTTAATATTGTACTTGTTGTCTTACACCCGCAAGTGTCACATACATATCTTTCGCTTCACTCGCTACCCCCATTTAGTCTTTTGGACTAAAAAGAAGTCATGATAGCATATGTTCATGGGAATCATTTCGTGCAAGTACTCGCTTGTCATTATTGTATATTTGTCATTAGTTTGAATGCAATGTCTTACAATTGTAATGTTTTCCTTTCTTTCATTTATCATCTCACAGGTGAAGCTTAAAGATGATTCCCCATTGCCACCAGTAGCACCATAATGGGCGTATTCAGCATCAGTTGAATCACGTGGCTAGATAATACCATATTTGGCATGCATTAACCAATATGAGATGTTGGCAAAACATTGTCATGATTTGATGTAAATAAGAAACGAGATTTATTTATTCATGCAATCTAACCAAACATTTACATGTGTATTTACCAATTATATACTTAATTAATTTATTCATGTGTTTTAAAAAAATTGCCAAGCGAATTATGAGTTTAGTAAATATACCAACAACAAAGAAATAGTTTAAAGCAACTGGAGACACAATGTTTTGCTACTATAAATGATAAATCCTTGATGACCTTCCTCAGGATCAAGAAGACCACTATTTGTGTAGACCACAAAACCTTTAAGCCAAAACAGCTCTTCAGGTCTATTCTGGAGCCAAAACATCTGTCCATAGCTGTGTGGTCTCCCAGACGACTGTGGACAGCCGTTTTGGGTCCATAATGGACCTGGATAGCCGTTTTGGCCCTTGTTTGAAACTGTTGTATCTCTAGCTACTTTAAACTATTTTCTTAAAACTCGTATATTCACTTTACTCATAATTGTAGTAAAACTGGGTCCACAATGAACCTGGATAGTTGTTTTGGCCCTTATTTTAAACTATTGTATCTCCGGTTGCTTTAAACTATTTTCTTAAAATATTCAGTTAGATGACATCAAAAACACATTTGCAAAAAATGTGCAAACTTGCATGAATACTAAGTTTAAATAGATCACTACATTATTTTACATCAACTATCTTAACATCAAAGTCATTCCATTCAAGCCATATTCTAGAAATTCATTCCTTCTTGAATCTTCGTGTAATCAGTTAACCATATCGAGAAAAAAACTTTGTCTTTACTCAAGCTTTCACATTTAGCTTTTTTAGTATTTCATCCATCATATAATCAATCATAGATAATTTATCAGCTTCATGCTTCTGTGTATAGGTAAGAGTGAATACCACAAAACAATCATATGAACTTAACAACTAAATTTATATAAACAATATAATCAATTTTACAATAACTAGTCATTACATTAAAATATTTCAACAAATATACAATGTCATGTCACTAGCTATATGGACCCCTAGATGGGCTTACACTGGGACTAGAATGATGGCTGAGTAGGATACTCCCACAGATGACCACTCTTAGCATACATCTGACGCAACATCCGTCTAGCCTCAGAATCTTCATCTACTATTCTTCTCTCAAACATGGTACGGATCTGTCCAGCCATTGACGCGATACACTTCTACATGAGGAAATAATGTATATTTTTACAAGCATTATCATCAACATAACTAATAAATAACAAAACAAGTTTATTAAAACATAACAGACATACTAATGACTCCTCATATGTGGCCAGTATTTGATGTCACCCTCTGCTCCTCCCAGGGTCAGACCAAGTGGGAGGCTCTATGACACGTGTGGAGCTAAGTAACATGTATGGATTCATGTAGTCTGGCATGACTTCTCTAGGCATTGTCATAATAGGCCCATGTGACTTAGCACTCAACACATGTTAGTTAAACTGCTCCCACATTGCATCTACTTTTGTCAAATAAATAGCACTGTTTGCTACACAAATAGGAGGGCGGGGGATTAATTGGACGTGGGACAATTGACAAAGCACCCGCTCTAGTTGATGAGGTTCAAGCTACATCCCAAATCGCAATCTGTCAAAGAAGAATGCAATTGGGTGAAGTGGATGATAGGCGTGAGCATCAGCATAAGGTGTCCACTCCACATCCTTACGTCTCAGCTGATCTAACTGGTGACATATCAAATGAGATAACCACTCCCTCAATGAGATATCCATCGAGCTGCTCGTCAGAGGTCTTCACGATACGCCACATTGAGGCGACAGGACTGGCAAAAGCCAGGAAAATATTCATATATCTACGCCTGCAAATATAAATAAATAAATAAATAACCAAAATAAGACAAACAAATGCATAACCTAAACTTACAATGGTTAGGTCATACCAATACAAGTGGTAAGCACCTAGCCACCTGCCTCCCCCGATGCTTGGAAGCAAATCCTAGTTGCTTATACACATGGGTGAGACAAATAGCTCCCCACGGAATATCAACAATAGCATCCACATCGAGTACCAGCTCTAAATATTCGATCCTTACAACTGTGGAGAATTTATCAACAAACACCATGCATCCCAGCACAGACAGCATGGTGGCCCTCGCCTCCATGCACCCACCTCCCAACTCTGAGGTGAGCATTGATGATCGTCAACAAAGTATCAAATCACAATGCCAGCTCTTGCAAGCTTCAAACTCCTAAACTACAACTACAGGTAGGAGCCTCAAGGCATCAGCAGCTAGCCTAACTGCATTCTCTAGTGTTAAGGTTGGCACAGAAACAAAACTACCTCCCATAGGGAGGTGCAATAGTGATGACACATCGTCCAAAGTGATGGTCATCTTGCCTATGGGTAGGTAAAATGCGTTGGTTCCCGCCTGCCATCGTTCAATAAATGTAGCTAACAATGCCTTGTCCACCATAGAGTAATCTAGGATGATCAGTGGCTCTAGCCTTGAATGCTTGATAATATGTCGGGACTCCTTAGGCATTGCCTCATACTATAGGGCCCTCAATTTATTGCCATGAATTACCATTTTCAAGAGAAGATGATCTTGTGTTATCACGACAGCTTGTTAGTTTTATATTATAACAAAACAACAATAAATGAATATACACATAAATTTTCTAATTATGGTAACTTACCAGCTCACCCGCCCATACATGTCGTGCAGTATGGCTGACATACCTCAGCACTGAGAGATCTTACGGACCTTCAAGGCCAGAAACATCAAGAGGTCAGCTCTCTAGATCACCTTCACTAAGTGATCACGTCTTGCTCCCTCATCCTCATCTATAGTGTCAAAGTCATCTAAGGGAGTCACCGGTAGAACATCATGAATCAGATCCTCTTAAGTAGGAGCTTGTGCCTTCCTATGGTTCACCCGATGTCTGCGCTCAAAAGCCGTCGGTCAATGGCATTCAACTTACTCAGGCTCTTCGGCTGGTTCAACATTTTTGTAACCAAGGTTCTTGGTCCTAGCCACATTTATATGAAACAATGTTAAACAGACAAATTACTTTCAAATTCAAATAATTGAGGTAGGGTTAGGTGCAAATGCATTTTGGGTGCCCACATAAGTGCAAAATGGCTGTGTTGAGCTGTTTGGAGTGCAAAAAGGCTATGTTGGATTGTTTGGAATGCAAAATGGCTATGTAGAGCTGTTTGGACTACAAAACAATAATGGAGAGCCATTGGACAATCCAAATGACATTGTAAAGCTATTTGGATTACCCAACGGCTCTCCACAGCTGTTTTGCCTCCCCAACTGCTATCTATAGTTGTTTTGTCTCCCTAACAGTTGTACACAGTCGTTTTATTGGTCCAAATAGGTTCGCGAGGTCACAAACGGCTCTGCAGAGTCGCGAGGGCTGCCAAATGGCTCTCTAAAGCCGTTTTGTAGTCCTAGCGGCTCTATAGAGCCATTTTTGGCCCCCAAACCCATTTGGACCAATTTCCTCCATTGTTGAACTCAACCAAGTTCTTAACACTAAAAAATGATGGAATGAGTTAAGATGGACACCCATGCCTCAATTTAAGTTGAAAATCGAAACAAAATAAAAGTTCTTGCTCACAGGGATGAAGCTTTAAAGGTGGAAGAAAGTGTTTAGAGGATGGTGCGGCTATTTGAGTTGAAAATCGAAGTGTTGCTTGTGGGGTGAAGCTTCGAAGAAGGAGGAAGAAAGTGTTTGTGCGGCTAGGGTTTAGGGTGGGTGGCACAGTGAAAGAAGGAAATGGGAGAGGGGGCGTGAGTGGGACAAGGGTAAAATGGGTATTTTCAAAAAAAATTAAGGGGGGCACAAGGTGAAGAGGGTAGCTTAAGCAATGACCACTATCACTTGGTGCTCTTGTCATCAAAAGAGAAAACTCAACCACTAAGATAACAAGCAAAACCAATTACCATAAAAAGAATAGGAGAAGAAGAGGAGAAAGAAAAACCAAAGAAAATTGCACTTCAACATTAAGAAGAAAAGAAGGAAAATAAAATAAAATAAAAGGGTGAAAGAAAAAAAATGTGCATAATAAAGGAAAAGAAAAATAAAAATATGCATAATTATATTTCACATATTATTTGGATATAGATAATTTCAGGATCTATGTTTGAGGGTAGATAACTTCAGGATCTACTGTTTTAAATTAATTTGGTAGATAACTCTATCAATTGGGTGGATAACTTCGAGATCCACTTTGGTAACTTTATTAATTGGATGGATAATTTCAAGATCCACTTTATACAATTTGAATGGATACCTTTAAAATCCATTTTGTAGAAAATGAATTGTTCGTAAGAAATCATTTTTAAATGGATAACTTCAGGATCCACTTTATATCAAATTAATTATTTAATTGTTGATAATAAAATTCTTCATACTTTTGGATGAGGGTGTATCAAATAAATAAAATTGTCTCATACTTCTAGAGGAGACAGATCAAAAAAAAATTATCTTATACTTTTAGATAAGACAAATTAAAAGAATTATCTCATATTTCTATATGAGACAAATTAAAAGATTCAAATTATTTTCTCATGCTTTTGAATGAGAAGTATAAAAGAAATTAAATTGTTCTCATAAAATAGAAAATTGATTGCCATCATACTTTAGGATGTGGCATATTAAATAACAAATAAATTAAATAGTCTACATATGTCATGTGCAGCATCTCTGTCAATTTTTTTTTTTAAAAAAAACATGTTATTTTTTTCCAAAACAATTAAACAATTAAAACAAGTGGTTCAATGAGTAATAAAAAATAAAGGTTGAAAAATATACCTTCATATTGACCCAAAAGGTAGGTGATGGCAAGGAAATCCATCTTAATTAAGGGGATTTTTATAGATTACTGTACCCGTCTACTTTACTTTAAAGAAAGAGAATACTTTTTTTCTTTTCCCATGAAATATCACTTTCATTTTTATTTTAAGTGAATCATATTATTCTCAATTTGAAAATTTTAACTTGATTTTTATGTATTAAGTAAACAAACAGTTCTAACTCACTTTAAGGCGTGGGTCCTATTATTACCCTCTCAATGATATTTATAACTCTCCGTTAAAGGAATCATTGTGCAGACATCCTTGCTAAGAAAGGAGCCACGATGGATGAGCCTTGAGTCTTCTTCCAAGACACTTCTCCTGAGGTTTTGCTCTAGGTGTTCACAGATGCATGCAGCAGGTGTTTCACTCCTAAGGAGCTAGTCTCTAGTTCCTTTTCTTTTTTTTTTGCCACTTTTGTCCAAAAAAGAAAGGAGGAGTGCATAGTAATCACCATCATATATAAACATAAGAATATAAAAACAACCAAGTGCCTAAAAATTTTGAAAAGATAATGCAAGATATTTGTTTTTGCAAATTAATTAGAGTAAATTTTTATTTTGTTCTTTCACGGTTAAAATTTTAATCAATTTAGTCCATTATATTTTTAAATTTATGAATTTAGTTCTTCATACTTCAAAATATATATCAATTATTTGTCATCTTAACATTTCTCAGTAATTTAAACTATCGCCAAACCCATAAATAACAATTGGTATTGATAAGTTTAAGGGACAAAGTTTATAAATTTTTTTATTAAAGTCTGAAGGGCTAAATTAATAAGTTTGAAGTATAAAGATAAAATTGATTAAGATTTCAAGTGTCAACTACTAAAATAAGTATTTACTCAGTTAATTAATTATAAGTTTTATAAACTATTTTGAAATTTGACCTAGAATTTTAACTTATACAAAACCTAACCTTCTACAAGATCACATTTATTCCTTCAAATGCCATCATTATACCTTTAGGAGTAAAATTTTATTTTTATCTTAATGGTTCAGACAATTTAATCCTTCATCTTTTAACTGTTTTAAATAAATTCTGTTTATAGAAAATACCAAATCCATCATTCTATCACCCTCTAAGGCAAGCTAACAAAGCACGTCAATGTAGTTGTTATTTGCTCATATTTCAATTAAAATAAGTAAAGTCAAAATGACAAAAAAACACAAACACACAAACTTGATAAGGATATAACTATCTGCTCTTGCTCTATCTCTAACTATACCTTATTGATACTCTTTCACACTATTTTCTTTCAAATTATTTGTCAGTGAAGATAAATATTAATGTGTAAGCTAGCATGTTCTTGTAGCCTTAAGAATATAACTATGTTAAAACTTGATAAGGAGAGTTTTGTTGACCTTGTCATCTTACCTTGCTCAAATTAAAGTAGTTATGAGTTAGAGGACTTAATAATAAGTTCATGCTCTATAAATACTGGTAATCAATACCAAAAAATTATTTATGAAAATTAATCTCTTTCTAAATCATAATATATAAAATGCCAAAACTTATTAATAAAACGTCAAATTATATTGAAAAACTGTTAAAATACACTAGCAATAGCTCAATGCGGATCAGTTTTGGGTAAAATGTTAAAATATATTAACAAAATGCTAAATATATAAGTATATGACAAAATATCAAATTATTTAATCAAAAAGTCAAGAAATATAGCATTTTGACTCTATATTGATTTTTTTTAATGTTTTGTTTTCTTTTATAAGAAAAACTCGTTTTTATAAATAATTTTCAATAAGAACCTATTTTAATCAAAATCCATGGTGAAGGGAAAAATAGTACAGTGTGTGTCAATCAAGTTATTTGTGTCAATGAACTCTAATATTGTATAATATTCTTCAAATATTGTAGAAGTTAATATTATGGTAACAAATTCGCTAGATTGTCATATTGACGAATTAGTTAAATTGTACTAAAATTTGGTACTTAGCACCAAATATTTTCTTTACCATCCTCACGAGTTCTAAAAAGAATATATGTTTGCATTAGCAATCACACTAGATATAATTTGTATATGCACTTTTACTATATAAGCATTTTCATGCAAGTTCTCTCTATAAGTAATTTATAGCTTTGGAAGCTCTTCAAGAGTTCTAATAATAAATCATCGACACAAATTCACTAATATGCGGACAAATGGGTTATTTCCAAATATTTCCTTTGACAAACATTAACTCAGACGATCATTTAAATTGTTTCAGGCAAATCAAATCCTTAAGGAATGTCATTGTTGAATAAGTCGACTACATCAATATTCATTAGATACAAATAACGTCATTCATGTACTGCAAGCCTAAATAAGTACCATTAGATACTTGCATCCACTACAACTGAGTATATCTAGTCAAAATCAATGATAGTTATTTATGAAAACCCTTAAGTATCATTTTTATTTTATATTCACAAAAAAGCCCATTTGTCCATAACTGGCTTTACACTTCTAGTGTATAGACTACAAGTCCAAAACTTTTCGCATTTTAAGCAAACTTCAATTGCGTCTTTTCATTTTTGGCCAATCATTTCTTTCTCTACAGATCTTGACTAAAGATCCTCATTATCTTATATCACATAGTGCGCTACATTATATGAGACACATTGTCAACAATATTTATTTCATTCCAGTTCCATCATATTCTATAAGGATCTTTTTATTTTTCAGGTACTTGAGTTTCCTTTGAAATTAAAATATTAGTTTTGTCTGAGGACTCTTCTAGAGTTCCCTCTAGCAACTCTTCTGGAGCTACCCTAACCTCAATTTGGCCATCTTTGATTCTTAGCTCCTTTTCTTTTCGAAGATTTTATATTTGGAACCAGTATGTTTGTCACTCTTTTTGTAGTTGTACTTTGATTGGAGTAGTAGTAGTTGGTACACATAATTTTAGTCACTCTTATGAGTTACGCAATGCGTCTGGCAGTTTGTACAAATGAATTATCATATGAACTTTTAGTCCATATTTTCTTTTCATGAGGATCAATGTGATAATTCATTATAAAAACTCTCCTTTTTCCCACTACTTATTCTCTCCCCCTAATGTTGGAATAAATGATTTATCAAAAATACAAGGGGCGAACCAAGCCGCAAATAAATATAATTTTAGTGACTCAATATATATCACTTATATATAGAGATTTATATCCAACATATGTTTTTAACCTCTATTAAGGTCCCATCTTAATACATTGTGTAGAGCAATTAATAACTCATTCAAAATTTCGTAGATGGGATATACTTGGCTCCTGACTATAAACCAATTATAAGAGAGGGTTCAAATAACTTGTTGGCCTGATGCGAATCAATGTTACAACATGAATAATCATATGTTCCCAAATAAACATTAGAAGTTTAGATTTCATAAGTAATGGTCATGCAATTAATTTTAGGCACTAGCAAGTCCATTTTATGTATTCGAACAGTTAACTTGAAGACTCAATTCACTACCATTAACTAGGTTTGTTGCTTAACTAGATATACTTAAGGTATTATGCTCTTCATCAATCCGTTGAACAAGTAATCTCATAAACTTCAGGTTATGAGTTAACCCAAATATGTGATCATTTAGTTGATGCATCGATTAAAATTAAGAAGTATCTAAATGATCCACTTGGTAGGTATACAAGCCCATTAATATTTTTATCTCATGTACATTCTAAAAGATGAGGGATTCACTCTCACTTTTGCTAATGCAAATAAATTTTCTTTGGGAACAACTAGCATATTAGAAACTAAGTTTTTCAATTGAAGAATCTTCTGGCTCTTCAATGAAAGTCCACATGATTTTTCAATTACTATCGCATCATTGTTGACTCAGGATGGCTCAACCGGTCATGCCAAACAATAAACTTATTTTGGCTTGTAAACTTCTAGTTTACAACAACATATGTTTCAATTGTACTAATATATATATAGTACAAATTGGAGAAAATGCATGTAATTTCTCAAGGTAAACATTTACTAGCTCTTCATGAGCTTTCCATTATGATTTCCATTCCTTCAACTCTTCAAGAGCCCTCAATTATCTAAATTATTAATTAATAAAAATAAATCAATATATAAATAAAATAAAAAGTAATATAATAAATATTAATTAAAATATAAATAAAATTAAATAAATAAATAAAAATAAATAAATGTACACTAGTAAGGTAGGTATGATAAGCAGTGTTGAAGATGTCATAACATTGTTTTGCTAAGTCCTTAAATCTTAAAAGCTTAAATTATATACCATAATCTTTAATAATCTAAATCTTAAATAATCAACTCTAAATTAAAAATATATATATAATTTAAGGTTTGCAGTTAAAGATTACCTTTTCTTGGTCCTTTTATGGTTTAGGATTTTAAGGTTTGTAGTTTAGAGTTTTATAATTTAAGGTTAATTATTTAAGATTTAGGTTATTAAGGTTTATAATATAGAGGTTTGGATTTTGAAATTTAAGAATTTAACAAAATAGGGTCATGAATTCTACAACAATCAATGTATATATTTATTTTTATTACTTCATAAGTTTTATTTAAATGTTTTCTAATTTATATTTAAATATTATATTAATTTTTCATTTTTATTGATTAATATTTAAATCTATATACTTTTCAATTATAAAAGAAGTTAAGAAAGTTGTATTATCGTAATATAACTTTTTACAAAAGTAGTATTATTGTGATATGACTTTTTTTAAAAAATAGAACATATTAGTAAATACTTTTAGATTTAGTATATTTTGGTAAAAAAATTTTGAAATTGGTATATACTGGTAAAAAAGCTGTTATTATTAGGAGTGAGAAAATTTTAAATCAAATTAATCCTAGAACTGTTTGAACTAAATCAAACCACAAAGAACTTGAACCAATTTGCAAAGTGCTTGTTTTGTTTGGTTTGTAAAATTTTTAAACTACACATTGTGATTGGGTTTGTAGTTTAACAACTTCTGATATGGACTATTTCAAAAAAATGGGTCAAGCCCAAAACTACTCGGCCGATTTAGATGTAAGACTTAATGAAATTCCAATAATGCCACTTAGACAACTATTATAAATAGCCCTCACCATTAATGAACATGTATAAATTTTATTAGCTTTCTTTATCATCTGACTTGATCATAATATTAACTTGAGTGTTGGAGTCTACCCCTCTGACCTCACCCTACCTATTTGCTTACAAATTACAGAATATTAGCTCGATTTTATCCCTATCAGTCTAGATCCTACCTTGTTGCCATGTGTTAACCCCCAAATTTGTCCACAACATCTAGTGTAGTGAGTGTGGATGAAACACACGACCTTTAGATCTTCATTCTAACATGGACCTTATGGTCCTCATTTTAAACTTCAAGTCTTCATTCTAACCTAACACCTGACCTCCAAGTTTCATTTTGACCTAATACCCGACCTTTATGCCTTTATTATGAGTTGACACGATAGACCTTTAGCTCACCCCCGATAAAAGTTTGTAGGTCGAGACAAAAAATGCGACCTCTAGCTTAGCACCTTCCTGAAGTAAACACATATAAACTCTCCTAATCATTACTAGTAGACAAGGTATCAATTCAAACATTACTTGTCATAAATTATCTCTTGTACCAGGAGCTTGCCTTGTAGCCCATAACAATACACTATTTAGACCTAAGTGTCATACTATCGTCAAAGAAGAAGTAATTGGCTATGCCGCCAATTCTCACAACTTTTCAACATAGGGATATTCTCTACTTGTCAACAAGAAAATGAGACTATTAGCTCGGTACTCATAAAGGAGCACTCAAAAGTGCAAAATCCCATTCATTACCAAGCAGGGCACTGCATGGACCTAAAATAAGGTACCCATGCATAGAAAAGTTGGCCAATGGCTTCATACATTCAACTAGGTGCTTAAGGCCCTACTTCCAAAGCCACTAAGTGGTAGTACGAACAAACTAATCTTTAAGGTAGATCTTACAAAAGCTAGACCTCTCAAGTGGGTTGTTAGTATGATCCATAGAGCTATCTAAGAATGAAATAATATAAGAAACAAGAAAGACCATCAAAGCACAAGTCTTAACAAACTTTCTTTTAGAGTTTACTCTCAGGTTAGATATGAAGCCCAATTGTAGAAAAAGAGCTCGGAGCTAAGCAAAAGAGCTTAGAACTTAGCCAAAGATCTTGGAGCTCAGAAAAAGAGTTCAAAACAGAGCTTAGAGCTTATATTGAAATAAGAAAATGTGGATGTCCATTTAAAGTGAAGGGAAGACAACAAGCTAGTGGTTTGTGGAAGGTACGAGTGCAATGTGGATCCCATAACCATCCTTTAATAGAGTCGTTGGTTGGTCATCCATATGCAAGACGATTGAATCAAGAAGAGTTAACCATGGTGGAAAACATGACAATGAGCAGGGTTCCTCCTAAGGATATACCACTATCTCTAAAGAAAAAAAAATGTAGAAAACTTAACTACAATCACATAAATATGTAATGTTAGACAACAATTAAAGCTGAAGATTAGGGGTCCATGAACACCACTACAACATTTGATGAAATCCTTGTATAGGAGTGATGAGGGGTCAAAGATTGTGAAGGACATATTCTAGACGCACCCTAACTTAGTGAATTTGTTGAGTGCCTTCCCTATTGTATTCATGATAGATAACACATACAAGATCAATAGGTATCGTCTTCCACTGCTTGAGATTATTAGCGTGACATCGACAAAGTTGACATTTTTGGTGGGATTTTCATACATGGAATCTAAACGTATTGATAACCTTCAATGGGCTCTTGAGAGGTTAAGGGGCCTATTCTGGTGGAGTGACTCGTGCCCATAAGTTATTGTGACAGACAGTGACCTTACATTGATGAAAGTTGTGGAAATTGTATTCCCGACTACATTGAATATGTTATGTTGGTATCACATTAATAAAAATATTGAATTAAAATGCAAGCAGTCGGTACGGGATTATGCGGAGTATGAGTGGGTCATAGATGCATGGGAAGTAGTTGTTGATGCTTTTGATAAGGAAGCAAAAAATAATGAGACAGCTCTATCTATTAACACTGGAGGAAGTTAAGGTAATGGTTGGGGTTCAGTGGGGCAATAAGAAGTATGCATCCAATTACACTTAAGCTAAAGATCTAGATGTCTCCAATGAAAACATATTAGGTAGAGATTCATTAACAAAGTGGGGTCGATGAAGAATAGTATACAAATTTGTTAGCTTGAAAATCAGGATTGAACAATGGAATGATTTTGGTTGGATTGATGCTAGAAATCAAATGGCCCTATGGGTTCATTCTAGAAGCCAAACAGTTCTAGGGGTCCATTATGGACCCAAAGCAGTTCTCTAGAGTTGTTTGGACTTCTAGGAGGCTCTAGAGAGCCATTTTGGGTCTAGAATAGACCCCTAGAGCTGTTTGGCCTTCCAAGTGGTTCTAGAGAGCCGATTGTCTTCTAAAATGTCATGGAATTTGTGAGTATACAATCCCGGATGCATTGAGACGTTATTGGTTTGAATTTGGACATTGTATGGTCCAATTTAGACACTCTCTACTTGTTTAAGTATAGTTCAGAAGTCCAAAGGTGTACAAGAATAGATAAATTTCACAGTGTTAGTTGCTTTGTGTATTCACTTGCCTACGACACCTAACAATTATATAAACGTAACAAATAACTTTCAAATAAGTCAAACACATAACAAGTGCAAAATATAAGATTGATTAAGGTACATTGTTTATGCAAACAACACAATCAATTCTACAATAACTAGTCATTACATTGAAATATTTCAACAAACATACAGTGTAATGACTAGCTATATGGACAGCTAAATGATCTTGCACCATGAATAAAGTGATGGCCACTGCGATGGAGAGTAGGATCCTCCCATGCATGACCAGTCTCAGCGTATATCTGATGCAATATTCATCTAGCCCCATCAAATCACAAGTCTTAACAAACTTTCTTATAAAGTTTACTCTCAGGTCGAATATGAAGCCCAATTGTAGAAAAAGAGCTCGGAGCTAAGCAAAAGAGCTTATAACTTAGCCAAAGAGCTTGGAGCTCAAAAAAAGAGTTCAAAAAGAGCGTAGAGTGCAGCAAAAGAGCTTGAAATAGAGCTCGAACTTAGCCAAAATGCTTGGAGCTCAGAAAAAGAGCTCGGAGCTAAGCAAAAGAAATCAAACCTTAGCCAAAGAACTTGGAGCTTAGAAAAAGGGTTCAAAAAAGAGCTCAGAACTAAGCCAAAGAGCTTGGAGCTTAGAAAAAGATTTCAGAAAAGAGCTTGGAGCTCAATAAAGCTTGGAATGGAGCACGAAAATTAGCCAAAGAACTCAAAGCTAAGTAAAAGAGCTAGTAAAAGAACTCAAAACTTAGCCAAAGAGCTTGGGAAAGAGCTCAGAACTTAGCTAAAGAGCTTGGAAGCTTAGCAACTCAATATTCACTCAAATGTCCGATCTCAACAAATTGCAAAAGAGCATAAAGGGAGTCCCTGAAACCCTATTTATAAGCAAAGCTCCTTAAGGATCAATGGCTTGGAAGGAAATAGAGGAAATGCGATTAAATGATGCAAGGACAATAACCACCTCAAAAGATTAAAATACATGTTGAAGAAGAGTAATCATTACACAGTAAATTATAACCAAAATAATCATGCATCTGATGATAAGATAATTTCCACTCATGCCTATTATACTTTGAGCCTTGAAACTTTTAAAAACTAAATAGACAATAATTAAATTCGTGATAAGATAACATGTGTAGAAATGGTTAATGGTAACATCCCAGCTCAGAGGCTTCATTGCATCAAACCTCTAACTCGGGGGACTAATGATATGGACCATTTTAGGAAAATAGGTCAAGCTCAAAACTACTTGGCCATTTCAAAAGTAGGGACTCAATGAAATTACAATAATAACACTTAGACAACTAGTATAAATAGCTCTCACCATAAATGAACAGTGCATTTTATTAGCTTTCTTTATCCTCCAACCTAAATCACACATTAGCTTGAGCATTGAGTCTACCCCTCCAACCTCACCTTGCCTTCTTGTTTACTAATTATAGGACATAAACTCGGTTTTATCCCATCAACCTAGATTCGACCTCATTTGAGCTACCTGTCGACCACTAAATTCTCCCACAACAACTACAAAAACCACTAATATTCATTTGAATAAATGATACCTTATTGTTGGAGCACATTAAGGCTACACACACTAAATACTAAATCCCCAAGCTCCAAATCTCGACAACAAAAATAAATTTGTTAACTCAAATTCTTGACATTATAGTTGAGGCTCCTATTTGTGTGCAAAAATGGATAAGATCTAAAAGAATTTTTCTTCTCTTGACATTATTTTTTTTTCTAAAAAAGAAAATATTTTAATTGTGTTTTTATTTTATTACTTAATTTATTGTACTGCCTTTGAATTTAGATATATTAATTACCAATTATCAAGTGATAGAAACTTCAAGTAAAATTGAAAGTTTGGAAGAGGAAGAGGAAGAAATGCAACTATTAGTGGTGTCAATTTGGGTAATCCAGCTCGGTGGAATAGCCCAATAGGAAAAATTAGGGTGAGACAAAAAATATTTTGGATCAACTCTTAAAAGCCTAGTTTGGCTTTAGAAAATGTCAGCCAAAACTATATATATATATATATATATATATATATATATATATATATATAACTATATGTACGATAACATGTGCATAGCCTTTCTCAAATTTTTATAAATGATTTTTCTTAGTGCATGTTGACAAATAATTATGAATGACAATATAGTTGACTAAAATAGAGACAAAGAGGATGGTACCTGTTCCTAACCTCTGACAAAAAATTTACCTGCTCTCGATTTTCACCCCGCAATGGTAGTGAGAAGTGAATCCTCGCCCTGACCTTGAGGTGACAATAGGAAATTTTTCACCCTATCCAACAAAGAGAGAAATCATTTTATAATTTAAGCATTAGTAGTATTCAGGGTAAATAAATTATTACCAAAAACATAATTTAAATCAAAACAATCATAAATTTGAATCATTCATCACAATCAATTTGAAATAGTATTACTATTAGTAAAATCACAAATCATCTATCTCAAATATTTTTAATTACCATTGATATTCCTAATTAGATATTAGGATTTCCTAAATTCATTAAAATACAAATATTTTTGAACTATTATTAAGAATATTTTGATTTTATCTTTTCACAACTGTTAAGAATATATAAATTTCTCTACCATAAAAAAAAAGAATATATAAATATGTCCTAAGTTTTATTTAGGATACTTTTAATCATTACGAACCCCTAGTTTTCCATATACTTTCTAATGATTTTAAGCTGCAAGCATGGACCTTCACAATACTTGCTATAAAGAAAACTAGTTAAAAACAACTAGGCTCAGTCAAGGACAAAATGTGACTCCAAGTTCCTCAAAACGCAAAGCGCTTACTAATTTGTCTGTAATTTAAACCCAATACCATTGAAACATAAGCCATCTCTAACCCGCCACCCCAAAAAAACCTGAAAGTTTGCAACATAAATTCAAAACTGACATGCTCAAAATGGATTGAAAGTTTGCATATCATTGGAAAAAACCAAAACCCAAAATTTGCTCCACTGAACAAACATTTTATGAATCTCACTTAATAGAGAAAGCCATTATAGAAATGCTCCAAAATGGACTATTTATTATATATATCCAAGTAAATACCCGTTGAACCCAATATATGGATTATAAGAGGTAAAAATCAACTATATAACAAACCTAAAAGTCAAGAGTAGAGAAGTAGCACACATTGTTAGATGTAGGATAGAGATAATTTCCATTGTAGAAATATGCACCAAATTCATGGTTAAATTTCATGGCTCTTAGGAATATATGAATATCTCATAATTTCTGTTAAAGATATTTTTAATCACCATTAACCCTAGAATCTTAAATTTTCTAATGACTATTACCATTAGTAACACCACAAATCACATCTCTTAAATATTTTTAAATCATAAATTATATCTCTTAAATACTTTTTAATTACTATATAATATTTCTAATTATATATTAGAATTTCATAAATCTTCTTTTCCTAATTAGATATTTCTACTCACAATATAATTTTAATTTAATTATGTCATGCATCATTCAAGTAAGAGAAAATTTCTCTTTTGCCTCCTCACACTATCGCTAATTTCAAAAACGGCCCTCGCGTTTTAAACTGGATAAAATAAACCCTCATATTTTAAGCTTCAACAAAAAGTGAACCTTCCGCACAAATAAAAAATACCTCAATAAGGTTCACTTTTATTCTTGGCTTAAAATGTGAGGATTCGTTTTGTCTAGTTTAAAATGTTAGGGATCTTTTTAGAAATTGGTGATAGTATGAGGCGGCAAAAAAGGGTTTTTTCTCTTTGAGTAAAACTTCAAAAGTCAATACTACATAGATGCAACCTACTTTTATAATATATTAGATATATCTGTTATAAAAGTAGGTCGCATTGCTGTGGTGTTAACATTTGTCATTCTATTTGAATGACAAATGTGACAATACTAAATTAATTTTTTTAAAAAATTATATAATTCAAATCATATAGAAATTAAATTATATTAGATTGATCTTTGAGTTACAATAAATCTAGATATATTAGTTTATTTTCTTAATCCTCTTAGCATAATTAATTGAAATCAATGTAATGTGCTTAGGATTTTATTAAAAATTTTCAATTTCTAATCAGTTGATTACTTAAAATTATGATTATGATTTATATCAAATAGGATGATGATAAATAAATATGATTAATTGACACCAAATTAAGATATTTTTGCATTGAATTTTTCATTATTTCAGAAAATTAAATTATAAATAAATAAATTTCATAATTACATAAATATTACTAATGTTAGACATTTAAGCAAAATTAATGATTTAAATGTTGATTACATAGATTTCAAAATTTTGTAATTTGCAATAATGAGCCTAAAGAGAAATCAACATAATTTGCTTATATTCATTTTAAGAAACTTGAATTTCAAATCAATTAATTGCCTAAAATTATGATTTATATGAAATAGGATGATAGTGTTTATGATTAATTGTCACCAAGTTAAGATATTCATAGAATTAATTTGCCATAAAATTAATTGAGGCAAAAAAACTTTTGGGTAGTTGAAAAAAAAAATATTTTTATGGGAATTATAACTGAACATTGATTGTTTATTCATTTGTCTTTGTTTCTAGTAAGTGATTTATCTTTTTGTCTTTATTTTTCTTGATTTTGCTAACTTCTGTAAAAGAGAAGCAATGAAGGATATAGCAATGCATGGAGATGCATTCTTGCCCAGTAAATCTTCAGGTTTTGTATTGGCCTTCAAGGAACCACCATCAACATCATTACCTTTAACCAAAGGCCAATCATGGCTATATAAGTGTTTCTGATAATGTTGTTTTGCATAAGGTATATAAACTTTTACCAAAATCTTCTCTTGATAATTAATTCTGTGTGTGTGTGTGTGTGTTTTTTTTTTTTTTTCTTTCTTTCTTTTCATACTTTTGTTCTTTTGTAGAAAGTAATGGAAATAACAATTATTGATTCTTCTTAGAAACTTTTGCACCTTTTAGATTGGCATATTACCTTTGTTTTTCATATGTGATAGATTTTTCATATCTTTAGTTTGAGATCCTTGTTATTAAACTATATTGTTACTTATGTGATATTAAATTCAATCTTTGTATACTTATGTTGTTTGGCACTGCTAATTTAGTCAATTGTCAAACTTCTAAATAAAGTTGTAATTACAATGTAGTCTATTACTATATTTGCATATACTAATGAGCATTTTAGCATCGTCAATTTTTGTTTCATTGATGTTTTATTTATATGTGCTCCAAGTTAACTCTATGGCCACAACCTTGTTGTATATGAATAGAGCAGCCATGAATTTTCATGATAGATTTAAATTACTAATCACACCAAGTCAAACAAAAATTATATATTTGAGTAGAAAGTGAGAGTTAAGATGATGTAAAATCAATAAACATAAAATAGAGGTTCTTGCAAAAGTTGTATAAATCAAGAGATTCTTGAAATTATTTTGAAATAAGAATTATCAACTAAATGAGTAAAAAGTATCGGTTAATCATATAAAAGTTATATATAGTGTTGCAATTTATCAAAAAAGAAAAAGGGAAAAGTTCAATTAACACCCTAAATTTTACCTAACATGCACTTTAACCTTAAAACTTAAAAATGTGCATTTTGCCTCCTTAAGTTTTTAAAGGTGCATTAAACCCCCAAACCTAACAAAACTTTTAAAAACTTAACAGAAATGTCATGTGAGATCCACGTGACACGATTAAAACACTTAAAATTATTAAAAAATCACAAATAATTGATAAATTTCGTGTCTTGAAAGCTTTATTTATTACACAATGAGCATCTTTGGTACATTTTCCTTTCACTTTTCATGAATCAATTCATTCATTTATTCATTTGAATAATATATAATTGAGAACAAAAGGGACACACTAGTAGCGCTTTGAGTGCTGGGATCATTTGGAACCTTTGTTATCTTCTACACAATTTTCTCTGGCCCTCATCCTACTAGGGCAGGAGACTGCATGTTCTTGTAAGTTTTTTTTTTTTTTGAAAATGTTTTATTTTTTAATTATTTATATGTATATTAACTTGTTATTTTTCAAATAAAAAGGTTTCAACTCCACTACCCATTGGCTTCGTTATGTTTGTTAGCTCAAGGATATTCCTGGGAATAATCCTTGTTAATTTTGATGATAACTGTTGAGAGGGTTATTTTTAGAGTTGTTGTGTGTTTGTGTGTCTGTCCTAGATCCCTCTTTTAGGAGCCCTCTTATAATGTTGAAAGGGTTAAGAGTGGGCCTTTAGGCCTGCTTAGTTTAGTCCATAAAACTAACAAAATTGTTTAAAAAATTGTACTTTATAAAGAATTTGGTTGAGACATCTTGGTTAAATCCTAAAGATATTGGTCTAGCGTGTACAAGCAAACTGGAATATTGCCTTGGTTTTTTTAGATGAAAGCCAAGAAGAAGAGACAAATGTTTTAAAGAAGGTTTTTCACTAGAAAGCAAAAGTTTAGCTTTTCAAATATTTTAATCTCTAAAATTTTTTCCCTTAAAGGGAGTCACGGTTTTATATACAGAGGATTTATTTTTTAAGGCCAAATATCTCAGCCCATTTTATACCAAAATGGCAACAAACATTTGAGCTGAAGAAGGTCAAACTCTCACTTACATAAAAGAATACTAACGTTGGCCTTAAGCAAGGCAGACCCAATTGCCTCTTTAATCATGTGCAGGCCTATAATGTTATAATGCGGAAGAGTTTTAGCCAAACCAAATAGAAAAGAAAGGAATAAGACAAATTTCTACGTTGCATCTAGAAGTCTTTTATCAAGAGCATCAAAGAGGCAAATTAGATACGTGGGTCAACGTGCTTGCTGCTACTATGAGAAGTAACTTTCTGTGAAAGTAGACAACCAAGAAACAAACAAAGCTCATGCTGACACTGTCTTAAAGCTGTGTTCAGAACTGCCATGTATAAAACCTTAGCTTTTGCAAACCTAAGACTCTTCATATGCGACAATATGGCTAAACTATTGTAGAAGTTTGGCTATAAAAGGAGAAGTGATTCAACACTTTGGCAAGAAGATTGAAGTTTGTGAAAATCTGAGCATCTACACTCTCTTCAACACTTGTTCTTCACTTGCAAATCATCTTAGAGTGTCTTTGATCTCCATTGGAAAATCAGCCATACTAGACAACATTCTAAGTTTGCTATACACTCTTAAAATCATATTCTATAAGAGGCTTTAGGCCTTGTGATTTAGTCTGTAAATCCTTTTTAGGATTGAAAGCTCCTGGTTGAACCATTGTTGTAGGGTTATTGGTTATCCAGAAAACCAAGCTTGATGTATATAAGCTCGGAGCTGCTAAAGGGTTGTTAGTGATCCATAAAACCAAAGGTTGAAGGTATATATGTGAACTAAAACCCATAATTTTTAAATTGTCAGTGTTACATAATGTGCCTCTAAATCATGTATAAAATAAAATTGATGTAACGTTATATCATTTCAGTAGAGCATAGAATGATATCAGTATCACGTAGCTCTATGATTAGCCACTGCTTTTTTTCTTTTCCCAAACAATAAAAAAAAAAAAATTTTAGTGCTGACTAACTATCTATCCCCAATGATAATTGCTATGAATTAGTTGCTAAAGGTTGAAAATATAGTATAACTCTATCAAGGTGTAGCTCAATTAGTAAGTAGACTAAATTAAGTAGTTGAAAAGGCCTTTACAATGCTAGAGACTCGAGCTCACAGAACATCACATGTTGAGAAAGAAAATAATTGTAATTGCTCTTTATTCTGAATGAGATTAGTCTCACTATTAATGTGAAGTGGGATACTTATGCATAAAACCAGAAATAGAGTATAACGATTGATTTTAGTGATAGATATAGAGAGTGTTGCCAAAAAGCTAGTTGTTGAATTGGCTAAAATGTTAAAACAATGTAAAACATTTACCTTTTTTGTGATTGTATCTAGTTCGTTGTAAATAGTGTTTGGCTTTTCTATTAAACTAGGCTTCTATGGGACATATTTCAACCATTTATCTTTATCTACTACCTAGCATACATTCGTGGAATTTGAGCACTTAACATAAAAGCTGGATCCGTTACAAATGTGGAGCATTAATTACATAACAATGCTTATACAACTTGGTTGCTAGTTCTTTCAGTAATTGAATCGTCAAAATTTTTGACCGAATAAAAAGGTTGCCAAGTTTTTTTTTTTTTTTTAATATGGAAGTTGTAAATACTTTTTTATGCAAATCATTTTGTTTATTTTAACTTAGATATTGATTGTTTTAGTGGCCAAGTTTAAATTTGTAACACCCACTTGAGCTCCCTTTTCCCTTCACTTTTATTCTTCAAAAGTGTTCCCTTTCACTCTCCATGTCTCGACTTTTTTGGGTCTCCCCTTTTCATTTTGGCATTTGAAGGCATTCCATGTTGAAAAATTGAGAGCAAAAAATTAAGATTTGTTATTCAGTCTTATCAGTGATTACAAGAGAGAAACAAGTTTATGTATAGACTCTATTGTGGCCAAAAAGAGGAATACAATAAGCTACAATTGTCGCAACGTACCCTTTAGGGATAAAAACTCTACGATGAAGAATGGAACGACTTTTATTTTATTTAAAAAATTTTTGGAGTCGCCACCAATTGTTTAAGAATTAGGGTACAATTAGAAATCCTATTATTTTAAAATTTTATTTTTTTATTATTATTGAAAAGACATTAGAATACGAACCAGATGTGAGTTCGGAAGTCGGTTATGCGTGAGGAAGGTGTTAGGCACCCCACAACATCCGTTGAAAACGGTTACCCAAATCAGTTATGCAAAACAACGATATGACCCAAAATTTTATTTTATTTAGTGCTAAAATAACATTACAATTTTTGATAAAATAACCGAAAAATAAATATATATGCATGAGTTCTTTAAATGAACCTAGAGTCCTTCCATCTTTCAAGACAGATAAACCGTCCCTCCGGATAGCGCTTATCCTCTCCTAGGTCGAATAGTGCAAGCTCAGTCTTATAAAAGACCAGACCACCTGTCCTTCTATGATAAGTGAGGGGCCTCAAGACCCTAAAAATTTAAATGCGCCTTAATGTGTATGCATGCTAATTACAGTTTAAAAATTTGGGAGTGGGATACATCAAAAATAATTGCATGGGGAACAAAAGAAAATTAAAGGCAATCTATTTGATTTCTTCTCTTTTTATTTTATTTTTTTTAATGGCAAGCAATGCAATAAAAAAAGACATAAATGAAAATAAAAACATAAGCCTAGACAAAGACATGCTATTTTTCCTTCCTTTTTTTTTTTTTAAGAAAAAAAAAAGAGTACATGGAAGTAGATGGAATAATCATGATAACAAACGAGGCCTTCTCAACTTTCAAACCCTTTTTTTCAAATTGAACATTAAACAAAATGGACAAAGAAAAAGGTGAAAATAAAATAAAAAGGAACAAGAAGTGCCTTTCGGCTTAAAATGCAATTTTGTTATGAACAATATTATTGGTATGGATGCCCATATTCAAGAGCTTTCACTACCTTGAAGGTTATAACCATTATGTGCTTTATGTGTCATTATCTTTGGAGGTTATAACTCCCAATGGCTTTATGTAATACTATTCCTTAGGTTATACCCTACAAAGTAATGGGTATTCATTGTACATTGTGTAGCATTATAGGTGAGTTACAAACTTGGACCTATAAATAGAGCACTTCACTTGTATTGGTGTACATACAAGGAAATAGAAGAAAGCTCTCTTGTTCTTGATATTCTATTGTTGTCTCTACTCTCCATTTTCATCATTTTCATAACACGTTATCAGCACGAAGCTCTACTCTTTCACCACTCTTTGCCACGCGGTTGAGAATTTCATTTTGCTTTTGAGTTCTCGTGACAAGGTATTACTTTTTCAACTATTACTTTAGTCAAATTAGTCTATTCCTTTACATGTCATTTTGTCCAATTCCTACAAATCATCTTTTGTCTCTTTTGGTCAATGTTAGACCATTATAATCATATATTGTGGAGCCAAGTGAATATATCATTGGCCAAATAAATCTATGAGCCTTGAAGTGCCATAGAATGAATTTATACAAATAAGTCTATGTGCCCTGAAGAGCCATAGCATGGATTTTATAAAAAATTTCCATGAGTCTAGAAGTACCATGGCATATAAGAGAGTAATCCAAATGAGCTATGTGTCTAGAAGAACCATAGCAAGATGATTAAAAATTCACATTTATAATTCTAACCATTTTAGTTTATTCTTTCCATCCTTTGATAATGTTATTGTCTAGTATAAATCGTCATTAGTTTTCATTATATTTTTACTTCATGCATAGAATTTATTTATCATCTTTACCTTGTTGGATTATTGGTTTTTACATATTTTATGAATGATATTTATCTCATATATTTTCTAATGTTATCTTGTTATTTTATGATAGTTTCAAATATGTCAAATCTTGCAAAACTTAAATTTGTGGCTCTTGACATTACTAGAAAGAATTATTTGTCATGGGTACTAGATGCTGAAATTCACTTAGATGCAAAAGGGCTTGGAGACACCATTAAAGAAGGGAATGAAGCATCTAATCAAGATAAAGCAAAGGCCATGATATTTCTTCGCCACCACCTTCATAAAGGGTTAAAAATTGAATACCTAACGGTAAAAGACCCACTTGTCCTTTGGAACAAATTGAAAGAAAGGTATGACCACTAGAAAACTATAATCCTTCCTAAAGCTTGTTATGATTGGATGCATTTATGCTTACAAGATTTTAAAACTGTAAGTGAGTATAATTCTGCATTATTTAGAATCAGTTCTAAACTGATACTATGTGGAGAAAATATCACTGATGAAGATATGTTAGAAAAAATATTCTCCACTTTCCATGCATCTAATGTGCTCTTGCAGCAGCAATACCGTGAAAAAGGCTTTAAAAGATATTCTGAATTAATTTCATGCCTTCTTGTTGCCGAACAAAATAATGAGCTTCTTATGAAAAATCATGAGTCACGTCCAACTGGTGGTAATCCATTCCCTGAAGTGAATGTAGTGGCACATGACCACTATAATTATGGGCAAACTCGTGGTCACAGTCGTGGACGTGGACGTGGACATGGACGTGATTGTGGTCGTGGCCATAGACATGGTGGCACTAAAAGCATGATTTTTCCCCAGAAGCGGAAAAATGAAAAGGAGAAGGTTGGGCAAAGTAGCAAGCATGTAGAAAACACATGCTACTGTTGTGGTGGTAAAGGCCATTGGTCCCGTACCTGTCGTACACCAAAGCATCTTGTTGATTTGTACCAAGAATCACTTAAAAATAAAGGCAAAAAGTTTGAGACAAATTTTGTCTTTGAAGATAATTCTAATTATGAGAATATTGATGCCTCGCACTTGGATGTTGCCGACTTCTTTGCTGACCCAGATGGAAAAATTGATCACCTAATTGGTGATGGGACTATTCAAAAATAAATTGTTCAAGCTTGTTTTAATGAGTTTTTATCTTTACTTTAAGCAATGAAAAGTTTACTTGTAATTTTATGTTTAAGCATATTCTATTTTACACTTTTGTTTCAAGCAATAAAGAATTATCTCATACAAATTATTTACACTTTTATTATGTTTTTTTGAAGAATGGCTACACCATCTGTGGGTATTGGCAATGAGTATTTGTGTCTTGCTGATAGTGCAACTACTCACACAATTCTCAAGGATAGAAAGTATTTTTCTCATTTAGTAATGCAAGAAGCCAATGTTAGTACTATATCAGGTAGTACAAGAATAATTGAAGGCTCCAGAAGAGCCAATGTGTTATTACCAAAAGGAACAAAGTTACATATTGATAATGCTTTATACTCCCACAAGTCTCATAGAAATTTGATAAGTTTTAAGGATATCCGCCGAAATGGATACCATATTGAGACAACAAATGAGGGAAATAGTGAATATCTTTATATTACAAGCATTATCTCAAATAAAAAGTGTGTATTGGAAAAATTACCTACACTCTCCTCCGGATTGTACTATACATATATAAATACAATTGAAACACATACCACTGTAAACCAGAAGTTTACAGATTATAATCAGTTTATTGTTTGGCATGACCGGTTGGGCCATCCCGGTTCAATAATGACATACAATGAAGAACCAAAAGATTCTTCAATCTAGTGACCTTTCATGTGTTGCTTGTTCACAAGGAAAGTTGATTATTCGACCATCACCAATAAAAGGTAAGAGTGAGTCCATCACATTTTTAGAGAGCATACAAGGCAATATATGTGGGCCAATACACCCACCATGTGGACCATTTAGGTATTTTATGGTATTAATCGATGCATTGACTAAATGGTCACATGTTTGTTTGCTATCAACTCGCAACCAGGCGTTTGCGAGGTTACTTACTCAATTAATTAGATTAAGAGCACATTTTCCTGATTATCCAATCAAGAAAATACGCCTTGATAATGCTGGTGAATTTACATCCCAAGCTTTTAATGATTATTGTATGTCTATTGGGATTGAAGTTGAACATCCTGTAGCTTATGTTCATACACAAAATGGACTTGCAAAATCACTTATTAAGTGTATAAAACTAATTGCAAGGCCATTGCTCATGAGGTCGAAACTTCCTATGTCTACTTGGGGACATGCAATTTTGCATGCTGCGGTACTTATTCACATCAGGCCAACAAGTTATCAAAAGGTCTCCCCTTTACAAATGATTTTTGGTCAGGAACCTAATATTTCCCATCTAAGAATATTTGGTTATGCAGTTTATATTCCAATTGCTCCACCACAATGCACAAAGATGGGTCCTCAAAGAAGGTTGGGAATATATATTGGTTATGAGTCTCCATCTATAATAAGATATCTTGAGCCAACAATAGGCAATTTGTTTACGGCTCGATTTGCCGATTGCCATTTTGATGAAACAAGTTTCCCAACTTTGGAGGGAGAAAATAAACAGTTGGAAAAGGAAATTAGTTAGAATGAAAAATCATTATCTCATTTTGATTCTCATATTAAACAATGTGAACTGGAAGTTCAAAAGATAATTCATTTGCAAGGTTTAGCAAACCAATTGCTAGACGTGTTCACTAACCTAAAGAAAGTAACTAAGTCATATGTTCCAGCTACTAATGCTCCAATTAGAGTTGATGTCCCAGAAGGACAAATGTCTATTACAAATAAGTCTAATGTACGCCATAAGCGTGGCAGACCAGTCGGTTCCAAAGATAAGAATCCTCGAAAAAGGAAATGAGCTAAAAACTTAGATGGTCAAATCGAGGATAAGGTGACTCTAGAAGAGTCCCCAAAAGAAACTCTTGAAGAGTGTTCAGACATAATTAAAGTTTCTGTTCAAAATGAAACTCAGGTACTTGAGAAATGTGAAAATGAAGATATCTCAATAAATTATGTCATGAATGGAATGCAATAGAATCGAAACAATGTCAACGTTGACAATTCTTTTGCATATAATATTGCGCTTGATATAGTAAAAGGTGATAAGGATCATGAACCAAAATCTGTTCAAGAATGCAAACAAAGGAAAGATTGGCCAAAATGGAAAGACACAATAGAGGCAGAATTAAATGCCCTTACAAAGCGAAAAGTTTTCGAACTTGTAGTCCGTACACCTGAAGGGGTAAAGCCAGTTGGATACAAATGGGTATTTGTACGAAAACGAAATGAGAAAGGCAATATTGTGAGATATAATGCACGACTTGTTGCTCAAGGGTTTTCACAAAGACCTGGCATTGATTTTGATGAAACTTATTCACTTGTGGTGGATGCAATTACTTTTCGCTACTTAATTAGTCTGGCAATGTATGAAAAACTTGATTTGCGTCTTATGGACGTTGTTACAGCCTATTTGTATGGCTCACTTGATACTGATATTTATATGAAACTCCTTGAAGGATTTCATTTGCCTGAAACAAATAATCTTGGTTCTCGAGAACATTATTCAATTAAATTGAATAAATCTCTTTATGGATTGAAACAATCTGGTCGTATGTGGTCTAATCGCCTTAGTGAATTTCTGATAAAAGAAGGATACAAAAACGACCTTATTTGCCCATGTATCTTCACTAGAAGGTCTAGAAATGAGTTTGCTATAATTACTGTCTATGTCGACGATTTGAATATTATTGGAACTCCTGAAGAGCTCCAAAAGGCTGTTAGTTGCTTGAAGAAAGAATTTGAAATGAAAGATCTAGGAAGAATATGAGCGTACTTGTTAAAGACTAAACAACCCAAAGAGTGAAAGTTGAGAATATGACACCGCTAAAGAGGAACCAAAGAAAAAAATATATATAAGCAAACTAAAAAGGAAGAAAAACATATATGTGGATAAAGA